>JAWDJE010000002.1:207509866-208992804 GCA_035047345.1 Bradypodion ventrale
TTTTCACAAGTTCTTCTAAGAATACTGTAAGATAAAGGCATGGTGCTTGGGTTTGCTCTTTTTTCCAGGGCTAGTTCACAGCACTGTACAGCCTGAACTATAACACCAAATCATCCATGGCAGCCAGTGGTCTATAGCCAAGTTGGGCATCACCTCACACTGGTGGGAAACAGTATACCTGTACTTGCACTATGTACTGCTAGTGGTTTAACCATATCTGTGCTGGCTGTTAGAATGCTTCGCAGTGGCTATACATTGTTTTTCTATTAAGAATGGAGCAGCTCCCCCGATGGCTTAGTGGTTAAGATGCTGAGCTTGGAGCACGGAAGGTTGGGTTTTGATACCTGACATGGGAACATGAAATGAGCCTCATTTGGGCATCCCCTGAGCAGAGTTTCTCCAGGAAAAATCCTTTCAACCCAGAGTAATTTCTGACACAAAATTATTATGTACCTCTGCACCTATTATTAAGTGTAGTAGACGATCTAGTAAATGTAATTTAATTTTTCATGAATATAGAGAGCATATGTACCAAAGACAAATTCCTGGTGTGTTAGCACACCTGGCCAATAAAGGATTCTATTCTATTCTATTATATTCTTATTAAGAATGGATAGAGGTAATTAGCTGGTTTGAAAGGTAGTAGTGCTTTGTCAAGTAAAATGCTATTTGAAGTTGCACCCAAATCATGCTGCCATTCAGCATTCATAATATGTTGTTTGAGGACTCGATTTACTGCATCGAATCCCACAGGGATTAGTCAACCCTCCAAAAATCCATAAGATCTGAATTTTGCCAACAAAGCTTTCTTCCAAGTTGACTGGCGAGTACCTTGTAGTACTAAATAGCATAAGGCCCTTAGAGAGAAAGTTAACTTCAACCAGTAGCTAAAAATTGACAGTCAAATCGTTCTTTCAACTTTCAGGAATCCCACCTCCAGCTGCTGTTAAGATGTGTTGGAAAGCCAACAGGGTACCTGAAGGATAGCTCACAGGAGTCTTGTGTGTACCACTCCCAATGGCAAAAAAGAGGAGTAATGTCCCAATAGTGCAGCTCATAGGAGCTGGTTAACTGATTTAGCCAGATATATTTTTCAAGCCACTGGGATATAATGCCTCCTCTCAGTATAAAGGAATTTCAGACTTGCAGAGGCAGATCTCTGAGCTACTACGGCGATATATTTTGCATGTGCCCTAAGGGTGCCATCTGCTTGGAAAACAACTCTCAGATACAGTACTTAAAAACTTTTTATTATTTGATCCTGTGGCCATTTATAGAGCATTTTTCTTCTTCAAAACACCATGATGCTGGTATCTCATAGTTTATTTGAAGACTTTTCTATTGGCTGAAATGTTCTAAGGAGTGCAGTGCCCCCTTCAAGCCAATTGGTGTCTGTGACAGTATCACTACATCACTGGCATACAGGAGTACTGCAAGTTGTCGCCTTGCTAACTTGGGTGGAAATATCAACTAAGGGCAGTAACCATCAAATCAAAATGGACATTAAATAGCAATGGGGCCATTATACATTCCTGCTTCACTTCATTGTGTGTGGATACTATACTTAGTTAGACAAAAGACCCTCCCAATTGCATCTTATTTTCAGATTTTTATTTTCATGAACTTTGTAAATAAGCATGAATGAATGCCAATCTACTGGACTAATGTCCAAGATGACTGAAAGCTAGCAGCATACAGTAATACCCCGGTTAACGTGTGCACCACACAGCGTTAAAACTGGATAACGTTGGAGAATTTGAGGGAAACTTTTGCACCGCACACCATTAAGATAACATTGTGCAATACATTGTGCAATTCCCCAATTGCAGGGCTTTTGGGGCAGAGATCTCCGAAGGCCCCCTTGCTGGGGGAGGGGCAAGAGGGCCTCCATAGACCCAAGCATCGGATCACTGGTTTCCTCTGGGTGAGAGAGCACACACGCGCACTCTCACCCCATGGAAACCAGTGATCGGATGCTCAGAGTGCCGGTTTCCTTGAGGGGGAGACCACATGCGTGCGCCCTCACCCCAAGGAAACCTGTGCTCAGACGCTCAGAGCACCAGTTTCCTTGGGGGGGAGACTGGGTGCACGCACCCTCACCCCAAGGCATGTGCACCCTCACCCCAACACTCAGAGCGCTGGCTTCCTTGGGATGAGACCGGACATGCGTGCCCTCACCTCATGGAAACTGGCAGTCAGATGCTCAGAGTGCCGGTTTCCTGGGGGGGGGGGGGGAGAATGCGCTCATATGCCCTCACCCGAAGGAAACCAGCACTCACTCAGAGTGCCAGTTTCGTTGGTGGGGAGACCGAGCGCATGCGCTCTCAGACACTCAGACTGCTGGAGAGTCAAGTCCCAAATTCAGAGACCAGTCCTGCTAACTTTGGGGCTTGGCTTGATCTGCCTGCCTCTTTGGAAAGGGCAGCGGGGATTCCATGCAAAGAGTCAGGCAGATCAACCCCCTGTTCCCTTTCCTCTTTGGAAAGGGAACCAGGCTTTTTTTTAATGCTGTGCAATCAATGAATCACACAACGTTAAAAACCGGATAACACTAAGACTTGTGGAACCAAGTTTTAGCATTATCCGAGGTATTACTGTAATATATTTGCTCCTGCCATTGTTTGAGCATTTTCCATCTTTAGACATGCTATCTAATGGTAGGCCTTTGGCCAAAGGAAGGAAAAGACACAGAAAAAGTCCTTCTGATTTGTCCCTTGAAGATGCAGACGTGGAAGCTCCAAATTAAGGCTTTCCTCCCAATAGCAGAACAACAGTCGTCTCCACCCAGAGGAGTTTGTATGGAAGAACCAGCTCCAAAAGCCGCTAACAAAGCCCCATTGCCAAAAGTACATTCCCTTTCATCAAACAACAATTATTGGGGAAGGAAGCTTTTTTAAGCGAGTACTTAACCAATACTGCAGGGGAAACTAAACAACAGCCTTGGACTAACACTATTATACAACAAATTCAGTACAATCTCTTCTCTTACCCAGATTTTGGATATCCCAGTACAAACTTCTGATCTTGTTCACTTCCACTTTCTCCCAAGTTTGCAAAACTACAAAAGGATTTTTCTGGCTTTTCAATCAGTAAAAAATCCTGCCTAGGCTTTCAACACAGCTGAAGTTCTACACTCTAATTTCCCAACGTGTTTTTAAAAAGACAGGAGTTACCAAACTATTATTACCTAACAGTCAACCTATTACGTATCATGTCTTCCAAGTGCTGAAATGGAACTCTGCAAAATAATATTGCAGGACTAATTCCTCATGATGATATTTATTGTTAATACACATCTTTTGGTAAAGACTGCTGCTAAAAAAACAACAAGCTGATGATTGGATTATGCTGAAACACAAGTTTACTCAAATTTTACATAAGACAACCTGAAGGTACCTTGGAACTTGGGAACAGTTCTCACCCAGACCCTTTTGTTTCAGGTTCTTCAACTAAACATCCTTCAAAAGTCAACCAACCACACCCCAGTCTGACAGCAATTTTGAATTAGATATGTAAATGAATTGAGGGATCAGGGAGGAGCCGAGGATCATGGTGGACTCCTTCCCAAGCCCACTCTTTTAATCTAAAGCAGGGGTTCTCAATCTTTTTAAGCCAGGGGTCAGATCATGCCCCCTCATACTGTTTATGGGCCGGACTGGTGTCCCCTCCCCACTGCCACCACCAACACTCCCCCCAAACCACCACAGCCGCCACCAACACTCCCCCCATGCCACCAGTCCGGCCCACCAACACTCCCCCCCCTCCGCCATGGTTGATGGAAGGATCCTGACTGTCCTTGCCCATGCTCAGCCAAAGTGGTGACCTGGGAAAGATGCAGGTGGCCATGCACAACTGCTGCTTCTGCTTCCATCGTTGCCATCCTCATCCCCTCCGACTGGCTTGGCCTGTCCCTAATGCCGCTCGGTAGTAGGGCAGATGTTGTAAGCCTTCTTACAATATCCGCCCTGCTTTGGAGCAGCGTTAGGGACATGCCAAGCCATGTGGCAGCATCAGCAGCTGTGGCAGTGGCAGGAGCGAGAGTGTGGGCTGAATGGAATGGTGCTGCAGGCTGGATCTGGCCCATGGGCTGTAGGTTGAGAAACCCTGATCTAAAGGAAGAGGAAACAAACATAATTAATAATATAAATAAAACTGCTAGTAAATATCCTTACCCATTCATTCCAAAGCCGGTGGTAACCAACTCCACCGATTTAAGACCAGGAGCCATCTTTGCTGTAGATCCAAATTTTGACAAGCTAACTCCACTCCTATTGCTTGAAAGTCAGCCCATACCAACAAGCTCCTATTCTAACCCTACTCCAAGAGATACAACATCACTTCCATCAGTAGACCCAGACATAATACAAGAGCAAGAAAGTGATCAAGATCCATGTGGGAGGGAGAAAACCCAGCCTAGCAAGGCACTCTCAATAGCCCTTACCCCAGAGGCAGCAACGGCTAATAGACTTTTAGAAGAAGAAGAAGAAAGGGGAATCAGTGCTATCAATTCTGACATCTCCCAAGCTATGGCGCTTGGACCAATTGAAGAGGAGAAAGAATGAATAGTGTATGCCTCCTCCCAAACTGATACTTCCCAGCCTACCCAATGACTATTTACTGACCAACATCTATATAACTACAATCAAGGTCCGGTGCTGTATGTTCCTTATACAAATCCACACCTCTGCACCAATCACGCTGAAACCCGGCACATACATACCTTGGGCCGAAGAGACGGTCAATGCAGAGGTGTCAAGCCCCATGGGGAAGGGGACTCCCCCTAAATCAATCCGCAAAGGGGACACCCCCACGACAGGAGAAAAAGCAAGGGAAAAAAGCCAACCAGGGGGGATTGTGATGTCATCGCTACAGCTCAACCAATTCCCAGCTGACCAGATCTGGGGCTCCATGACATCACAGGGCTCCCTCATTCAAAGCAACAACCTTGCACCAATTGTGCTGGAAACTGCATGCACGCCTACCTTCAATGTCTGGGGTGGCCAGCATGGGTAACCAGTAGCCCACCTTGGGGTCCTTGCCCCCCAAAAGGGGCTGCAACACCCCCCCCTCTGGGCTGGCAAAAATGACCAGGGGAGGTGACTGCGCATGTGCGAGAATCCACGCATGTGCCTAACCCTGCCTGGCGTTCCAAGCTGTGGTGCATGCACGAAATTCCACACATGCCCAAAGTCTGCTTGGTGTTCCAGGTGGTGCACGACATAGCTGCCAGTACAGACGGCAGCATGTACGGCTATTACAGCCGCCCCCGCCTCAGCAACTACTGTTGGTGGGCAGCCACCATGGCATGGCTTTTCTGCACTCCTGAGGCACACCTCAAGGGGGAAGGGAGAACCCACAGCTGGGGAGGGGCGGGTGGAAGACAAGACTAGGCTGCCACCTTCCACAGGCCTTCGCCCCCCCCCCCATGGGTCCTCTGCCCACCTGCCCAAATGGAGCCTCCCTTCCACCTGACACAACCCACAGAATGACAGAGGGGCCAGGCTGTGATGGCTACCCACTGACTGTAGTTGCTGGGGAGGCCGGTGGTGGCCAGAGTCAGGCTGATATGGCACCTTGTGGCGGGAGTGAAAGAGTGGCCACTATGACAGCAGACTAAAAGGAAATGCAGCTGGTGGGTGGGTGGGGTGGGTGGGTCCGGGTCTCTCCTTGGCCCGGGTAGGGTACCCCCAGGCAACGCCGGGTCCTCTGCTAGTAGGATAAAAAAATCTCTTAAAGTTGCAGGATGGCATCGCCATCAGAATGCAGACAATTTTAACTTTCTGCTGGGGGGGAGGAGCATCATGGCAGACTGAGCACATCGTTTTTCTCACCACTGCCTGGAAAGGGGAGCCACAAATGTGGATATATAATGCTAAACTGTTACGTTTTTGAAGGAAAATGTTTCTGGAAGGAATGTGAAGTTGATAGATTGTAATTGGAGGTATTTGGAGCCTGGAGGACAATGGAAAAGAGTAAAACTGTTGCAGCTGTTTCTCAAGTGCCGAGAGCCGAGTTAGTGGTGCTGTTGGAGAATGTAGTTTATGAGCAGAGGTGACAGCAAAGAGAAGCGCTTCCTTGGGAGCTGGCAATAGCTGTGTTCGAGAGAAGTGAATTTTGGCAAAATCTGGGGTTCGGCAGTGCTTGGAGGAGACTCGAGTGACGGAGTGGAGCAGAGGAGAGAGGAGGAGAGTCGAGCACGATCTCGCGTGCAGAGTTCCAGGGTGGAAGGAAATAACGATTTTGGTCTCGGCTGGAGTGGCGCTGCCGGAGAACAGAGGACGGAGTTTAGGAGGGGGGTCTCGGCAAGGAGAAGCGCTTTTGTGGGTGGCTGAAGTCTCGGCACCGCTTGGAGTTTGGGGACGCTGGAACGCAAAGTGGTCAGGAGAGTGCTCTGGTTGTGTCGGGCGGAGAAGGAGTCGTTATTCTGTGGGGATAGGGGTCTGAGGAGAGTCAATTGGGGGGTGCGGAAGTGAGTCCCAATTGATCCCAAAGGGCCCTAATCCGGAGCAGGAGTCTGGGCAGCCCGTGTTGACCAGTGCATTGGTTGGATGTGCGTCCCCTGAAAATACTACTGAACGTTGGCTGAAAGTGTGAAAGTCTTTAAGGAGCTGTTATTTCTTCTATCCTTGGAACTTGGACTTGGATTGTGTTGAACTTGTTTTACAAGTGGTGTGCTGGAAGGGCAGAGGATATTCTGTTTGATTGACTGTCAGGCAGGGTCCTTCCATGAGCCCTGATCATTGGACCATTGTGGGGGTGTAAAATAGAGCTGGTGCTTAGGTGGTGGAGGGCAATTTGTGACTGTGATTTTGACTGCGGCAGAAAGAAGAGAGAAAGTGGGGAAAAAAAAGAAAATTAGTTTTCACAGCTGCTGTGCCAAGGACAGTGATAAAATCAAGGCTAGCCCTGGAGTTGCTTTATCATCAAGTGCAGCTGTGTACTGCTCAACTGGTTGGACTATAGGAACAATTTTTTTTCTTTCTTCAAGATCTGTGTTTTGTATACATGCCTTGTGTAGAGTAATGAGCTGGATTAACTTGAAAGTCCATAGTGGTTGAAGTTAATTATAAAAGGGATTGTAAGCTATGGTTGTTTATGTATTGGGGCATAAGGAGATAATTGTATAGGGTATTGGCTAAAAGCGTGGATAAAGTTGTATAGACCTGGTTAGGACTATTTTAGAATAGAGTGAATGAGTCGAAAAGAAAAAAGGAAGCAGCAGAGAGAAGAGATAGAAATAGATCCAATTTGGCTAAGAACAGGTAGATTAGTAAGAGCAGGCGGTGAGGAACGAAGGAAGTCCTTAAAGGACGAAATTTTGGAAGCTGAGGAGCTGGATAGGCTTAGAGCAGGCATGGCAGCAAAGAAGAAAGTACAAGAGAAACAGCAATTACAACAGTTAGATATAAATCAAGAAGATCAGCAAATTGAATTTAAAGAGGCCAATGCTCGGGGAGCTATAAAAAAGAAAGTAATAGAAGGAGATGTAGAGGAAAGTGTGGAAGGGGATAGCCCTGATGTGAATGAATGTAGAGGCTCTATTGAAATGAGATTAGATAGTCTTGAGAAGTATCTTCAGACCAAGTTCCAAAATTTAGAAGAGCAGCGAGCGAGGGATAATCAAGAATTTATTAAACTGCAGCAAGAGAGTTTTGAGGCTTTTCAGCAAAAAATGCTGTCAGTGGTGACAGGTTTGATGGAATCAGCTAAAGTTGAAATTGCCAAGATAATGGAAGAGGTGAATGATGTAAAAGAAGGAATGGGTTCAATTTCAAAGGAGGTTGAAAATGTAAAGAGACATGTCCAAGAGGTGCAGGAAAAAGCTAAAGGGAGAGAAGTAAAAGTGGATGATCATGAAGTGAGACTGGAGTTACTTGAAGACCAATCTAGAAAAAGAAATATTATAATTAGCCATGTTTCTGAGGCCCGCCCTGATCAGCTGAAGGCCAGAATAATGAGTTGGTTAAATGATTTAGGTATGGATAGGAAGTTCGAGGCTAAGGATGTATTAAGTGTGCATAGATTAGGGTCTAAGAAACATAATACAGCAGACAGAAATGTGCTATTGAGGTTTGCTAGTGAGGGTTTGAAGGTGATGTTAATGCGACATATTAGGAAATCTGGGTCAAGTATATTGAAAATGGAAGGGAATAGTATAGAGATCTATAATGATATTTCTATTGGCGAGAGAACATGGAGAACACAAATCAAACCAGTAACCAGGAAGTTGAGGGAAAAAGGAATTGTTTATTTTTGGCTTGGTTTAAAAAAGCTAAAATTCATAGTATCTGGAAAATCATACGTGTTGAGGGATGGGTCATATGTCTTAGACATACTTGCAGAGGCAAAGATAATCGACCGAAACTCCAAGGAATGGGAAGATCTTAAAGAGGAGCTGATAATAGCAGGGGTTTACACAACATATGACAGGGAAGAGGAAGAGCGGATGAAGGATATGAGGGTTGCGTTGTCTAGCCAGGATGAACTAGGTAGTGTGGAATGATATAACGGTGTAAAAATGGCAATTGAAGTAATTGTAAGGCACAATATAAAGCGATGATAGAATCCTCATGTGGAAATGGTGGCATGAAAAATTAAATAGTATTTAGAATGGGTAATTAGGCAGGAGAAGTGGTGGTTTGGTTTGTGAGTGTTGTCTCCCCTCCCCCCTCCCCCCCTTGTTTGGCAGGGGTGTTTTTCTTTTTCGTTTCGAAATGGCGGGGAGGGTGATGATTTATTGTTTTATGTTTTGTGTTCAGCTGTTTGCTTATGTTTTGTGGGTTGGATTAGCACATGCTTGTAGGAGATGGAATTGTTGCAAGCGAAAAATAATAAAGAATTATGAAATCGATTAGGGTGTTATCATGGAATGTGAAAGGCACGGGCAGTATTATTAAGAGGAAACGTCTGGAAGTGGTAATTAGGAAAGATAGGCCAGATGTGATATGCTTACAAGAAACGCATCAAAAAAGTGAGGATGTAAATAAATTGTATATAAAGGAGATAGAATATTATGAGAAGGCATTGGGTACGTCTAAGGCAAGAGGGGTTGCCATATTAATATCAAAAAAGTTAGGATTTACAAAAGTAAAGACAGTTGTAGATCCAGAAGGGAGATTTCTTATAACAAGGGGATTTATTAATAATGAGGATATAACCTTTGTTAATGTATATGCGCCAAACGAAAAACAGGAGGAATTTTTAGATAAGGTGTATCAAAGTATAGAATCAGAAAGGGTGTCCAAGTTAATAATGGTTGGAGATTTTAATTTGATCAGATCAGGTTTGGATACTACAAATGTGGCTAAGCGTACATGTACTAATAGGGTGATGGATAGGTGGTTAAAAATAACGGGATTACAGGATGTTTGGAGGAAAATTAGAGGCTCAGAACGGGGATATACATTTTTTTCGCACGTGCACAATTCTTATTCACGAATTGACTATGTTTTGGCTTCAGAAAGTATGATAGATAAGGTTGAAAATATTGAAATTGGTATGATTAAGGAATCTGATCACGCTAAAATAATTACAGAATTTAAACTAAGTGATGACAAACAAAAAAGGGGTACATGGAGCTATGATACAAGGTTATATAGAGATCAAAAGAGTAAGGAAATGATAATAAAAAGATGGGAAGAGTGCTGGGAAATTAATGATACAAAGGATGTAAATGATGGAATATTATGGGATACTATGAAGGCAATATTCAGGGGAGAAAGCATTAGGCTCTCTTGTATTAATAATAGGCAAAATAAGGAAAAGGAAAAAGAGTTAGAGGACGAAATAAAGAAGTTGCAGGATATTCATGCAAGAACGGGAGATAGGGACATATTCGATAAAATGCAAAAATTAAAAAGAGAATTTATTGAAAAAGATATTGAAAAGGTAAAGAAGAATTTAATTTATTTGAAAAGAGATTACTTCGAGTACAGTAATAAAAATTCTAAGCTATTAGCTAGAGCGGCTGAAGAAAAGAAAGATAAAAGAGGAATTTCAGTTCTGATAGATAAGTATGGCAGAAGGTGTAATAAGTTAGTAGATAAAATTCAAATTGTCAAGGCTTTTTATCAGGAATTGTATTCGAGGAAGGACGTAAATAAGGATGAATTAGAGCGATATTTAGATAAGTGGTCAGGAATAAATTTAAGCTTGGAGCATAGGAGTTACATGGATGAAAAGATAACACAAAAGGAAATAAAGGAGGTCATAAAAAGGTTAAGGATAGGCAAGGCTCCAGGCGAGGATGGTTTATCGGTGGAGTTTTATAAAGACTTTAAAGAGATGTTTTGTGGGTTGGAAAGGATTTTTAATTATATTTTGGAGGGAGGGAGAGTTCCTAAATCGTGGTATAGTACAATTATAATTTTAATTCCAAAGGTAGGGAAAAATCTGGAAAAAATTGAATCCTATAGACCGATTTCCCTGATGAATCAGGACGCAAAAATTTTTACGGCAATTTTAGCTAATAGATTGAATAGTTTTAGTGGCAAATACATTAATAAGGATCAAGTGGGATTTATGAGGGATCAGTATATGTCGGATTTGACGAGAAGGATGGTTGACTTGACAATTATTGCTCAGGAACAAGAGGAGCATGTGGGTTTCTTCTCCCTGGATATATTCAAAGCTTTTGACTCGATCCAATGGATAACTATAAAGGAAATTATAAAGAAATATGGATTCGGACAAAAATTTTGTGGGGTAATTGAGCAGTTGTATCAGCAAGGGTCGGCTAGGGTTAAATTAAATGAGGAATTAACAGGGGAGATTAAATTGGAAGCGGGCACAAGGCAAGGAGATCCATTGTCGGCATCTTTATTTATAATGGCCATGGAATTGTTAGCTAATGTAATAAGGGAAGATAAGGAATTAATTGGAATTGAGGGTATAAAAATTAGCCAATATGCTGATGACACCCTAATAACAATAAAAAATCCACAGAATGCACTAGTGAAGATATATGGGCATTTAGAGGAATTTCAAAGGGTGACGGGACTTAAGGTAAACTGGGATAAGTCAGAAGCAATTCTTTTTAATGTGGATTTGGACATACAAGAAAGTTTAAAGGCTAAATTTAAAATACAAATTAGAGATAATATCAAATACCTGGGGATAAACATTCAAATAAATATGATGATTTAAAAAGGTTAAATTATGATAAATTGGAAAAAGAATTAAAAGAAATGATTTTACGGTATAAGAAGCTAAATTTGTCGTGGTTTGGACGCGTTTCGCTATGTAAAATGAAGCTTTTACCCAAATTAAATTTCTTATTTGATGCCCTGCAAATATATATGAAAGAGAAGGAATTAAAGGTTTTTCAAACTATATTAAATAATTTTTGTAACGGTGGAAAAAGGACCAGGATACCAAAGTTTTTATGGTATTCATCACAAAAAAAGGGCGGGTTAGGAATTCCAAATATTAAAAATTATTATTGGGCATTTCAATTGAAGAATATTTGTAAAATTTTAGTGAAAGAAGAATTGATTTGGGGAAAAATTGAATTGCGAGAGAAACTGGGTGAAGAAATATTAATGTTTTTGGGCAAAGGGAAAGCAAAAATTAATGTTACAAATAAATTGTTAAAAGCTCTTTTAAAAACTTGGACATTATTGAAAAATAAATTGGCACCAGGGTTGTCCCCAATATTAGGCCTGAGTGATATGAAATCATTCCCACTGAGAATGGATAGGAGATTAGAAGAAGTACTGAATAAGAATAATATAACTTTATTAAAGGATTGGATAACAGCATGTAGAGACAAGGAAAGAAAGTTAGATATAGGTAGACAACTTAAATTGAACTGGCTTCAATTGATGTCTATTGACAGTTGGAATAAAAGATATTTAGATGAAACGAGCTTGGATAGGGAGCGGACGAAATTTGAAGAGTTGGTACTTAGTCTAAAAAGTGGGCAGGTAAAAGTTAAGGGGTTAGTAAGCAAAATATATAAGGTTTTAGATGACTCAGATCAGCATCAGAAAGCTTTAAAAGAAACATGGGAGCTAGATTTGAATATCATAATTACAGACGAGCAGTGGAATGCTAAATGGAAAAGGAGAATAATGAGGTCTTTGTCTGTAAGAATAAAAGAGCACAATTATAAATTATTGTGGAAGTGGTACTTGACTCCGGTACGACTATACCAAATTGACAATACAAAGTCGAAATTTTGTTGGAGGTGTAAGGGGGAAATTGGAACATATGAGCATATGTGGTGGGGGTGTAAAGAGACGAAGTCATTCTGGTTGAAGGTGGAACACGAAATTGGGAGAATTCTAGATGTAAGAATGAAATTGGATGTAATTTTAATTTTGTTAACAGATGTGGAGGTGGTAGAGCAACAAAAAAGGGAATTATTAGCAATTATGTTATCCAGTGCTAGACAGTGTATAGCGCGATATTGGAAATGTGATGTTACCCCAAAAATAGAGGATTGGTATAAGGAGTTGTGGAATACTGCGCTGAATGATAAGCTCACCTGGGAGTTAAATTTAAGAAAAGGGTTAATTAAAGAAAGCAAATTTCAGGAAATTTGGAAATGTTTGATAGATTATACCTTGATTAATGGTCATGGGCAACTGCCGGTGCCGGATTACATTGCATTTTTGAGACGATAATAGATAAAAGGGGAAATTCTGTCTCCGTAGCATTGTATATAGCACGTGGTGATATTTTGTTCTGTTTCTTTTTTTTCTTTCTTTTCTCTCCTTCTCTGCTTATTTATATTATTGTGTATTTTGTTTTTTATTTTCTTATATTGTTCTGTGTGTTATCTCTTGTTTTTTAATTATTGGATGTATATCGAGAAATAAAATTTATTTAAAAAAAGTTTGACATTATTTTAATGCTAAAAACTTGGACAAGGATAGACATTTCTCTTAACGGATACCATTCCCACACAATAGGGGCATTCATAGGACTGGGTCGAGGTGGATTGGGAATACTAACCTCTACCTTTTTGTAGAGGTTGACTATAACCCTGCTCAGCGCTTCTGACCAACTGGCGATGAATGTCAAGATACAGTTTAGACCCATCACGTTATTGGTAATAAATGCATATCTACCACCACAACACAAGAAATCTGAGAATAATAGCATCATGCCTAAACTTGAACTTATATTTTGAGCTGATGCTGAGCCACTCAAAGGCACATGTGGCACTGGAGGGAGACTTCAATGCTAGGATAGGGCAAGATGATAATGCATTACCAGTTACCCCCAACTAACCTAGAGGCTGAATAGCCACAACTTAACTGTATTTCCAAACACCAGAAGTCAAATTATCCAGGGTTCTGTTCAGCGAAAATGGTATTAAATGGAGGGGATGAGGATGGCAGTGATGGAAGCAGAAGTAGCGGATATCTCCCAAGACCCTTTAATGATTTATGCAAACAGCTAGTTTATGGAACTCACTACAACTTACTTCTAGAGATGGAATCAATGGTGTATTTAAGACCAATGAAGGTTTACTAATATATTTTTCAACCAAATGCTGTAAGATTTTAGTGTTTGGGAATCAAGACAATGGAAACAGCTGCAGTCAGGCTTAACACATCTTTATTGCATGGACTCCAGAACGAACATGTGGTAATGGTGGACAAACAGCTGCTTTTATACAGTGGCTATACATTTGAATGTGGCTCCTCAGTAGCTCATTGGCTACTGTCTGTGTGACGTCACCCTTAGTCACGCCCTTCTTGTCCAGGTGAGGTAGTGGCAGGAATCTTTCGCGCAGCTGTGGGTATTTGGAGAATTTGTACCATGTGAGCAGGATGCTCGCTACTGCCCCCAGTGGTCACTAGCTCGCGTCCTAATGCGGTTGGTTACATTGTTTCTTATACATGATAGGATTGTTATATTCACTCATTCATGTGGTTACATTGACTTAAAGGCACGATACATTCCATACACAACAAAGATCAAAGCCTAACAGTAATTGATGGGATGGAATGGAAGGCAGAGTAACCAATGGCAGGCAGAGTCAGGCAGAGACTAACTATCTTGCTCACCCACCTGCAAGAGCCATTCTCACATCAATAAACAAAAAGACAGATATAATATACACATTAGGGAGTCCTTCTGCCTCAAATAAGGAGGAAGGCAGAATAAAATGGTTGAGAATAGCCCAATGTGCTCCTCACTCACTCTAATAGGTGAACTATACGATTAGAGTAAGGCAGACTGTGTGGCTTAGTGGTTAAGACAATGAACTTGATGACTAGAAGGTCAGCAGTTTGAGACCCAAGTGCTGCATGATGGAGTGTGGTCCCATCTCTGTCTTAGCTCCTGCCAACCTAGCAGTTCGAAAGCAAGAAATTGCAAGTAGATAAATAGATGATGGTTATATGACATTGTATTTTTGTCTTTTCTGTGCTCTCGTTATTAATATTGTATTGTGGTATTTTTGTACTATTGTGTATTTATTTATTTTGTACTAGCATATTTACCCGGGCTTCGCCCTGGTTTTTTTTTTTCTCTGTGGGAAGGAAGGGCAGTTCGGTTGGCGCCCGGGGAGGATGCAGGGCCGAAGGACTGGGTGAACGGGGATTGCGCAGTGGGTGCTTTCGGCACCCTTGCATTTTCTGCCACCCGGTGAGGACGCAGGGCCGAAGGACCCGGCCAGTGCCTCCTTCCTGGGTGAACTGAGAGTGCGCAGCAGGCACCTTCAGCGCCCTTGCATTCCCCACTGCCCGGGGAGACACAGTGACCGGGACCTTTGGCTGATAGGCCCTGCATTCCCGGGTGAATGGGGAGGGCGCAGGCCTCAGTGTGCACCCAGTGATGACGACAGCGCTGTTGCGTGCTGGCGCATCCTGGGATTTCCCCCCCCCCCCGGATGGCTCCAGTGGGGCTTGTGTCCCACCCACATCATCCAGACCCCCTTCTTTAACTGAAGGGGGTTGCAAGGTAGGTGGTGAGTGCTGGTCAGGTTGGTGGGTGACGGAGGGTATGAAGGAAGGCTGGACCCACAAACTTTGTTAGACACTAAAGAGATTGCATTTGAGGCCACTTTCGATGTGGGATTGTAACAAACTATAATACGTCTGATGAAGATTTTGTACCGAAAAACCAATTACCGGATCAGGTTTCAAGGAATGATATTCGTTTGAAGATATTTACTGAAAGATTGGATTGACATATATAAAGATAACTCTTATTCACAGTTTTTGAAAATTATTGTTTTGAGAAGGATCAGCATTTATTTAGATTATCAGTGAGAAGTAATCAACTGAGCATTTTACACCTCTTTTGGATTTTGATAAGTACAGTATTTTTTTTGCCAAGAATAAATACATATCATTTTTGGACTAAGTTTATTGCATTTGCCTCAAATGGGTTTCGTGGTTTTGGATGTTTACACCGTTTGGCCGGTTTTTCTGTTGGCTTTTGAGCAAGGGCAGCCTTTACCTTTTACTACCATTAGAGTCGCATTAAATAACATTTGCTAGCCCCTACAGAGTAGGAAAACAATCCACAGATCTGGGAATCTGGAAGCCCTCAAACAGAAGAGAAGCAAAGACCACGGACTCATGCAAAGTCTTGCTCATTAGCTACAGCAGGGATTCTCAACCTGTGGCCCACAGGCCGGATGTGCCCGCGGCACTATTTCATGTGACCCCTACTGCCTCCACCACACCAGGAAGTGTCATGTGGTGGAGGAAGGGCAAAATGGCCATCCAGCCCCCGAAGCAATCTGAGGGAGCGTGACCTGGCTCTGGCTTTAAAAAGTTGAGAACTCCTGCCTTAAAGGTTAAACGAGTCACTTCCTGCTTCTGCTAAACACAGAAAGAAGGGAGGAAGGAAATCTTCCCACATTACATACCGTTTGGGCTTGATTTTCTGTTGTAATGGGCTGGCAATGAGATGCGTGAGGCGTCCATGTGGCAAAGTCCAGCCCCAACAGAAGTCGGGAGCAAGTATTTATTCCCTGCCTAGGGGTGAAGATGCGTATGTAAGATAATCGCATCACCCCTGTACAGAAGGCTTGCGTACGTGGCATTTTCTGGAGGCTCAGCTACAATGCCAGCTCTGGAAGTTGCCCCGTAGTTAATGGACAACCCGCACTTAATTGCCTTGGGCTGGCGAAACCATTGTTCCTGCCCTAATCTCGGAGCCTATGTGGATTGACCCCGGGCATCTAGCTTTGTCCCTTGTTTGCCCCTGTCTGCCTGCCTAACTCTATTTGCCCCCAGCCTGGACCATGGTTTATGCCTAACCTGCCTGCTTATCTCCCAATTTCCTCTCCAGCAGAGCACGGCCCCAACTAATTTGGGGACTCACATGCGGGTCAGTGGACACCAGGCGCACCCCTCGGGAGAGGTTTAATATCCAATTAATGTGAGCAACCCACCAGTTTCAATAAAACTTTAATTTGATTCTGATGGCTTGTAGAAAATAAGAGGTGAAGCTGGTTCAAATTAAATTGATCATGTTGGGATTAGGATCTAGAAAGATTCTGTGGCAGGCATGCAGTAATGTTATGCTTTATATCAGGAGTTCTCAACCTTTTAAAGCAGGGGGCCGGGTCACGTTCCCTCAGATAGCTTCGGGGGCTGGATGTCCATTTTGTCCTTCCTCCACCACATGGCACTTCAGGGTGTGGTGGAGGTGGTGGAGGGCCATATGAAATGGCACCAAGGACTGCATCCGGCCCATAGGCCGCGGGTTGCTTTGTATAAAGGTGATAAAAGACAACATTTTCAAATACACCACTTAAAAATTAAGCAAAATGAAATAGCTCTTTGAATAAGTTTCTTACCTTTCTTACAACTGTTGACTGCTTTTGCGATTCCACATCTTTTGAAGCTTTTGGCAGCGTTCACTTTTATACTTTGATTACCAACATCAAAGTTCAGGGGATGATTATTTTCTCTCTGGCTTCCAGCCATGAATTGATTTCAGATAGATTCTTTGTTGACCCATTTGAGAAAGCAAAGTTCAAGAGTGCAAAAGTGAACTGCTGTATTATATTTTTGTCATCTTCCTGACAACTTTAATAGGAACTAAGAGAGAGGAAAGGGGGACTTGAGGAAGGCTTGCATTTCAGAGTTTTAGCCTTCCTTGACTACATCACTCTGCAAAGGTTATTCAACATTTATGGTCTCTTCATTAGTGATTATTTTGAAACTTTATTTATTTTATTATTTTAGTTATTGAATTTATATACCGTCCATCTGGGTGTTATCCCACTCTGGATGGTGAACAAACAGAAAATAAATGACAACAATACCCATACAAATCAAAACCCACCACCAACAAATACATCATTGACTAAACTAAACTAAACTAAACTTATTTTAGAACAGATTTAATGGCTTAGATTCGATAGACAGAGTGCCAGAAGAACTATGGACAGAGATGCGGGACATCATGCAGGAAGCAGCAAATAAAACCATACCAAAAGAAAAGAAACGTAAAAAAGCAAAGTGGTTGTTTGATGAGGCTCTTAAAATAGCAGAGGAAAGAAGGAACACAAAAGTCAAAGGAGAAAGGAAAAAATACAATTACTTGAACACAGAATTCCAAAGAAAAGCAAGGAGAGATAAGGAAAAGTACCTAAAAGAACAGTGCAAAGAAATGGAGGAAAATAACATAAGAGGCAGGACTAGAGATCTTTTCAAAAAAATCGGGGAAATCAAGGGAACTTTTAAAGCAAAAATGACCATGATAAGGGACAAAGATTGAAAGGAGTTAGCTGATGCAGAAGAGATCAAAAAGAGATGGCAAGAGTACACAGAAGAACTCTACAATAAGAGTCTCTACACTCCTGATAGTAACAATAATGAGAAATTTGAACTTGAACCAGACATTCTGGAGAGTGAAGTCAGAAAGGCCCTAAAAAGCACTATAAACAATAAAGCTAGTGAAAACGATGGTATCCCAGTTGAATTGTTCAAAGTGGAATCAAACTACTGCATTCATTGCAGGCGCACCCCCCAATAAAGGACTCAGACACTGATGAAAGTGGATAACGGCATTGGGCCACATTTATTGATTCATGCCCTAGTCCGAATTATAAATTTCTATTGGTAATTGACCAATCATAATTCTTAAGGCAAGCAGGCCGAAGTAACACTGGTAAGGTACCACCCAAAATTGCCAACGGCAATTGTTACAATGTATCTATTTGTATCAATTTGTTTGTTGACAACAAACAAATTGTTGACCGTAGTCAATATCTAACTAATGACCCCACCCTCTGACGCGTATCCGTAAAATCACGGGGTGATGCATGCTGTCTAGCTGTAGCCATCACCACGTCGCCTGGTTCGTCGTTGACTGGACAACGTTTAACCAACTTATGCCTGTCTAGTGTTGTCCAGTCAATTGCGAACCTGCCGGATACCTGTGGGTCATAAATGTTTACCTTACCAGTGCTACCCGCCCATGTGACCAGAGTCAACAGCAGCATCAGAAAACCCCTATATCAAACCATAGCAACAGTGTGGGATGGGCAAAAAAGCCAGGACCCGAGAGCCAATTGTGAGTCCCAGCCAAAAATTCCCACCCGGCCCCAAAGCGACCAAAATATCACACTGTTAACTAGGGAGGGGGTGGAGGGGAAAAACTTCTCCGCTCCGTCGCTTCGCAAAATGGCAGCGCGGCTGCCTCGTGGCCACCCCTTTTATAAGGGAGCTGGCCACGCCCCCTAACTACCCGGATGCCTTCGTCCGATGGGGGGGCCCTCAAAGGGCGCGGTGGCCATTTTGGCGCCGCGCTTGCATTGCAGGCGCACCCCCAATAAAGGACTCAGACACTGATGAAAGTGGATAACGGCATTGGGCCACATTTATTGATTCATGCCCTAGTCCGAATTATAAATTTCTATTGGTAATTGACCAATCATAATTCTTAAGGCAAGCAGGCCGAAGTAACACTGGTAAGGTACCACCCAAAATTGCCAACGGCAATTGTTACAATGTATCTATTTGTATCAATTTGTTTGTTGACAA
Organism: Bradypodion ventrale; assembly: GCA_035047345.1. NCBI lineage: Eukaryota > Metazoa > Chordata > Lepidosauria > Squamata > Chamaeleonidae > Bradypodion > Bradypodion ventrale. The sequence continues at coordinate 207,528,829 of JAWDJE010000002.1, forward strand.
CAAACAAATTGTTGACCGTAGTCAATATTTAACTAATGACCCCACCCTCTGACGCGTATCCGTAAAATCACGGGGTGATGCATGCTGTCTAGCTGTAGCCATCACCCCGTCGCCTGGTTCGTCGTTGACCGGACAACGTTTAACCAACTTATGCCTGTCTAGTGTTGTCCAGTCAATTGCAAACCTGCCAGATACCTGTGGGTCATAAATGTTTACCTTACCAGTGCTACCCGCCACACGGAGGGGCTTCAAAGAAGGCTCGACGCCCCCCCCCAGACCGTCAGCTCGGTCAACTGGCCTGCTCGCCAATCTCCCAACAGGAGGTCCATACCTCCTCGCGACAGATGGGCCCCATCCCCTGCATACAGGTCATAATTTTGCAGACTAATGGCGGGGTGACGACTGACCCGCCCCCAACCCCTGTCACCAAGGAACCGGGCCACAGCCCTGTTGACCATGCGTCTAGCGCGGTCAAGGGCCTGGAGATCGAAACCTCCCCTGTAGTGTGCCGCGGGACCATGTCCGACCAAACGAGGGTTGTGGCGGGCCACACGTAATGCAGGTAGGCAAGGTCGCCGCAAATCGCATGCTTCAGCGATAAGCCGGTGACCTGGCCCAAATCATTGCCCCCAAGGTGTATGATCAGAATGTCAGGCGGGTCAGCATTCCGGCCTGAAAAAAGGAATGGCAACAGCTCCCGCCATAACATCCCGGGCTTACCATACCATGTGAGACTTGCGTATGCACCCAGTCCCAGTCGGGGTCCCCACTCTGTCGCCGCAGCGTAACGCGCTGCCCTGTGCACGTAGCTATGGCCCACCAGCCATACTGTCACCGGTGTAATATGACACCCAGGGTCTGTAAAGGAAAAAACGAGGAAGAGAAAGGTGCGGTGACTAAACTGGTACTCACGGTGGAAGAGGGCGAACATAAAATTGAAAACATTTCGAACCCCACCTTCCCATGCTGCGTATGTCAGCCCCGGAGTACCCAAAAGCAGCTGCAGTGGAGGCCGCCCCTATTCTGAATGAATGGGTGCCATAACGGGCCCCTGGGAGGCCAACACTGGCCAGCGCTCTGCCGGTCACCTTCCAAAATTGAAATTTAGTAAGGGGAGACCCATCTTGGTGACAGATGGTGCATTTCGTGAGTTAAAAGAGCTTCTTTCATCTGAAGCAGTCTTGACTCACTTAGATCCCAGGAAACCTGTGGTTCTTGTGTGTGATGCTTCACCGGTGGGGGTAGGGGCTGTCCTGTGTCATGTCTTGGAAAATGGGAAAGGAAGCCCCGGTTGCATTCTATTCAAGGTCCCTATCTAAAACCAAGTGCAAATATGCCCAGACCAACAGGGAGGCTCTGGCCATCGTTACTGGAACTAAGAAATTCCACGACTTCCTCTATGAGAGGGAGTTCACTATCGTAACGGACCACAAGCCCTTGCTGGGGATTTTTGTGACTTCCAAACCAACTCCCCAGATTCTTTACCCCCACATGTTATGCTGGGCCATTTTCTTGAATGCTTATCAGTACACCCTGGTGCACTGTCTGGGTAAATATATCAGCCACGCTGACGCGTTATCACGGTCTCCATTGCCAGACATGGGGGAGGCAGATTGTGAAATTGAGCAGGATCTTCAGGTGCTGCTGATCGAGTCTCTCAACTCACCACCCCATAGTGCTTCTGACATTGCTAAGGCAACTGCACGAGACAAACTCCTGTCCCAGGGAATTTCCTGGGTTAAGAAAGGCTGGCCCACACACCCTCTTGCTGAGGAGTTTAAAGTGTTCTTTAGGAGATGGTTTGAGCTTTCGCTCGAGAGAGGTTGCTACCTTTGGGGCCAGAGGGTAGTCATTCCTTCCATATTACGCTCTAAGGTGCTTAGGCTTCTACACATTAGTCACCCCGCTATAGTGCGCTCAAAGGCTTTGGCCAGGAGTTTTTTCTGGTGGCCCCAGGTAGACCGGGACATTGAACAAATGGTAGGCTCTTGCTGGAGCTGCCAGACCTCCCGGCCCGAGGAGTCCTGGCTTCCCATCAGGGAATGGGACACTGCCCGTGGACCTTGGTCACGGATTCATGTCGATTTCGCAGGCCCTTTCCAGGGCATGCTTTTCCTACTGGTGGTTGACTCATTTTCCAAGTAGCTGGAGGCAATCCCTATGCCCAGTACATCTTCTGTGGTCACTATCAAACAGCTCTGGAGGTTGTTCAGTTGTTTCAGATTGCCGGACGTGCTAGCGTCCGACAACACCACAACATTCACCTCCGCCGAATTTCAGGCATTCCTGGAGAGGAACGCCATTTGGCATGTAACTTCTGCCCCTTTCCATCCTGCCACCAACGGTCAGGTGGAAAGTCAGGTCCGCACTACAAAAGAGGTGCTGCACCGCATGTGTCAGGGGGACATTGAGGTACAACTTTGCCAATTCCTCATGTGCTACCGGACAACACCCTTGGCATCAGGGTTGTCACCAGCTGAACTCCTAATGCACAGGAGGCCGGTCTCATTGCTTTACCAGTTGGATCCTTCCAGGGTGGAGGATAGGGGTGTGAATATTGAAATTGCTCACAAAAAGGTATTCACAGTTGGGGATCCGGTGCACTGCCAGAACTATGTGGCTGCAGGTCCAGCTTGGATTCCAGGCATTGTGGTGGAACAAACGGGGCCAGTGTCTTATCATGTCAAAACAGGTATTGGTTTGCTATGGCGGCGCCACGCTGACCAGCTCAGACATAGGGTCACGGAGTTTCAAGAGGTACCAGGTGATCCTTCATACGGTAATTCCATGTTAGGGTCCTCCCCCACCCGCTTATGCCCAGGGGGATGTGAGGCAGGTGGATTGGCAGTCAGCCATGGTTCCCAGCTCTTTAATTCAAGCTAGCCCCAATTCTGTTGGGGGTCATCCGCAAGCCCAGAGCATGGAAATGTACCTTTTAATTTACAGGATCGGGGGGGGGGGAGTTTACAGAGTGTTCCCCCACTCGTCCAAGTGAAAAGCGGGGCTTTGATTTCTCCCAGGAAGGCCCCCATCCTTCAACATTCGAGTCTACCTCAACTCCCACCCAAATGAGGCAAGCGTTTGTTGAGTCATCCCCTACTCAAGGTTCTCAAAGGCGGGACTTTTCATTGTGTTTTATCCCTCCTGATTCTAGTTTTAATTTCGAGTGATCCCCTGCTCCTGCTTCATCCAAAAGGGGTTTTGATTTAGTTTGCCCCCTACCTAGCTCCAACTCCGAGTCGGGACAATGCTCCCTAAATACATATGGTTCAGATCAGGCCCCCAGCACGGGGTATCACTCTATGGAACCAAGTCTACCTCAGTCGTCCGAGTTCAGCCTGGTACCAGCGTGGCCCAAAAGGGTTTGTAAGCCTCCACAATGGCTGAGGGACTTTGTCCCACAGCCAAGGGGGGAGGAATGTTGTGTTTGAATACATTTATTGCTGTAATGTTTTGTGAAATAATTGGGATCAATACGATTCTCCATTGTCTCCTTCTTCTTGGTCTTGAAATATTGCGGGACTGCGTTCCCGCCTAAACTATGTAGCCTGTACAGTCTTCACTCCAGTCTGATAACCTCCCAGTTACCTCACTTCCCTTCCTGTTGCTTCCCGCCCAAATGTATCCATTTCTGAGTGTATATATTGAGTAGTGCTGTGCCACTGTTCTCCATGTTCTGACTACCTAATAAAGTTGTTTGACCCTGTTATGCTGGCTGCTTCGTGTTTCTACCAGAACATCAAAAGCCCTATAATAGAGCTGGTTTTTTGTCAAAGGGAAGTATCTTAGGTTTCATCACTGGGAACCCCCCCTCCACGGGCGAGGTTTCTACGGTGAATTGAGAAACATCCCTGGCCATGCTTTTATGGCAATGTCATAATTGCCTGCATGTTCAGATTCTAAGCAGCAGGACGAAATCATTCCAAACATGTTGAGTTGTTAACTAAAGAGCTTTACTGGTTACTATGAAGTAATAAGTCAGTTGGGCAATGGTTAGACTTTTTAAACGGCTTTTGTCTCAGTCCTAACTAAGTAATTTACCATATAATGAAATAACTGTTGACACCGGACATCCCTCTATGGTAATGGAGTAGACTGTACAGGCAGCAACTCAACGCTGAGTGTGGGTGAGCCCCTTTGTGTGGGGTGATGTCCCTGAGTGGAGGAAATGCCACTGGAAACCATCATTTTGGGCCCAACAGCAAAATGAGTGGAAGATTCCCTGGTTTACACATATAGTTTTAATACTTGGTTTGTTTTAATAATCTGTGAGACATTTTTAGTCCATTCGTTGGAGAAAGGTGGCAATTATCCAAAGGTTAGAGCATGAGTCAGCAACCTACAACCCACTGGCTGAATCTGGCATGTGGTGCCAAATCATCAGGCCCCTGCCATCACTCCAACCACTGCCGCTACCACCAGAAGAAGACACAGATGTGTTTATGGCAACTGCAGACACATTTATGGCTGTTGTAAATGCATTTATGACAGTCAGGGATAAGTTTATGGCACCGTTTATGGTGGGGGTTGTACTAGTCTGGCACCTTCAACTGTCTGAGGGAGCGTGACTTGGCCCTTTGATAGGACCCCTAGCTGCAAACACGGGTAGCAGAGTAGCATGCAGCAGGTTCAAGGGTCCATGAATATGGGCACAGTAAAATTAATAAACTTCTCAACACAGAATGCAAAAGTAGAAAAGGTTTACTTGTGCTGGCTGGTGCAACTATATAAAGTGGTTACGGTGAAAACAAACAGTAGAAACGAACAGCAACACAGAGTCTGGCTTTCGAGGCTTCAAGCACAGAGAAGCTGAGATAGTCCTTCAAAGTAAAGCCAAACATAAACAGTCTGAGATACTCAGCCATATAGGAATAACACTCCTGTACTGAGGTTAGGGAGATAAGCATAAACAGTCTCACCAGAGCTTGAGTCCTTAGTAAATTGTCCTCACACTGCTGTAATCCAAAGCAGCAACAAATACTTGCAGTTGCAAAGTGTCCACAAAACATGCAAGCAGTAGGAAAATAGCAAAGCAGTCGAGGTAAAATGTTTGGGCACCCCAGGTCTAGAGGTCATAACACTCTCAGCCAAGGAGATATTAATGATATTTCTCAGCCACTCTCTTAGCAGATTTTAGTAGCCAAGATGGGCAAGAATCAGAGCGAGAGGTTGTGAGATTGCACCGTGCTCCCTGGCTCCTACTAACACATGGAGTGCTTCCCAACCTGTGTTGTAGGCAATGGAGAGCCTGCTGAGAATAATGTTCTCTTTGTAGATTATGGCTACCCCTCCCCTCAGCTCTTCCCTGGTACTGTATGACAAACCTGGGAGAGCAAATTGATAACAAGGCTACCCCTCCCTCCTCACCTACCCAGGTACAGTGTCTATAATGCAAACAAGTTCATCAATCAAGAAGTCCTAAAACAATTGGGACTAATTGACACTCAGGAGCAGGCAAGACAGAACGGAGGATTGGCTGAGCTGGTCACCTTCCACCTGGTGGGCAGAAGGCAGTTAGAACTTGGAATTGATTTCAACCATCTACTCCGAGGTCTCCTGTAATGGCCAATTGCCTCTGAGCATCGTATCTGTCTCTGCCCAACATTACAGAAATCTTACTACTCACCCTCCTCGTAACCACTCCACCCTCACCAGTTGTTCTGCATAGTCAGCATCCGCTGGCCGGTGAGGAACAGACTACAGCTGTGGGTGGGCGGTGGCTGGTAAGAACCATGCCACTGCCACCACTAGACCCCCAACCAGCATCTGCAAGCTGGTGAGGAAGAGAATGCAGCTGTGGGAGGGCAGCAGCTGATAAAAAACATGCTACCGCTACCACCGGACCCCAACCATTTCCTGCTGGCCGGTGAGGAACAGACTGCAGCTGCAGGCGGTTGTTCTGCTATGCATTGTTTTTCTTATGATGTGTACTGACGTTTTATGATGATGCTACTGTTGATTCATGTGCTGGTCTCCAGTCCCTCTCCTTCCCGGGACAGGTTTGCCTCTCCTTCCTGGGACAGGTTTGGAGACAGTAACACCTGGAGGACTCTTAGGAGCCCCCCCACACTGCCACCACCAGTCTGGCTTCGCCTCTCATCCCCGGGGCAGGTATGGAGGCAGCAACAGCTGTGGTGGGGTGCACCCAGAGGACTCTTAAGAGCACTCCCACTGCCACTTCCAGACTGGATTCACCTCTCCTTCCTGGGACAGGTTTGGAGGCAGTAACAGCTGCGGTGGGGTGCACCTGGAGGACTTTTGGAAGTGCCCCCGCCACACCCGCCAGACCCGCTTCACCTCTCCTACCAGGGACAGGTTCGGAGGCAGCAACAGCTGCAGCGGGGCACACCCGGAGGACTCCTAGGAGCACCCCCACTGCCCCTGCTGGACCGGCTTCACCTCTCCACCCCGGGGCAGGTATGGAGGCAGCAACAGCTGCAATGGGGCGCAACTTGATGACCTTGCTGCAATCTCCTCTTCACCCGTTGTTGGGCGGGAGATTGAGGTCTGTTGAGGATGTCGAGCTTTTGCTCCATCAGGACCACAATGAAATAATTACACTATGTGTTTTTTGTAGATAGTGTTAATTTACCTAGTATATTGTACATTGGATTCTGTAATCTCTGACATTGTTATTTTTTTAGATGTGATTTGTAAATACTTTATGTTATCTATACTGCTTTGTAATATCTATATTGCTTTGTATTATTTGTAAACCGCTTTGAGTTCCCTTAGGGGAAGGAAAGCGGTATAGAAATTTAAGCAAATAAATAAATAAATAAATAAATATTGTATTTTACTATTCTGTTGTATTGTATTCCATTGTATTTTATTGCACTGTAATATTTGATGTTTGTGGTTTCTGTGAGCTGTCCTGAGTCATGTTTGCAGAGTGGGCTGCATACAAATCCAATCAATCAATCAATCAATCAATCAATCAATCAATCAATCAATCAATCAATCAATCAATCAATCACTTGTAGCCTGAGGATCTCATGAGATGTTAGAATCCAGATATACAGACCTGATGGGAGACCTCTGCCAGATCTCTCACTGGGCAAGGCTCCACACAAAACTGAAGGATGTGTGGGTCTTGACAACTGCATTAACTAACTAGGGATTCTACTGAGGAGCCTGGGGCCACATGTGGGCTAGGCACTTGAATAGGTTCCTCATGTAATAAAGGACATTTAATTGCAGCATATGACCAATAGAAATATGCTCATTGGAACAAAAAAAGTTCACGATGAACCAGAACAGATCGGTGGTTCAGCATTAGTTTAATACACTCATTACAAAGAGCAGGGAAAACCCACCCAAGCAGTGGGTGTTTGTGAGGCATGCAAGGCCTTTCCCTGCCTCCTCTGTCATTCTAACACCTGTGACGTGTTGGTTTTTTTAAATTAAATTTTTTAAATTAAATTTTTAACAATAATACAACTTAAAAAGAACAACAACTATAAATGAAAATACAAACATCATACTTACAAATACAATATGTATAACAAAAAAGCATAAGAGTACAATTAAACTACGACTTAATAATATACTACCTTCCTCTTTCTTCCATACATCTTTAGTTATATTTCTGAATTTTTTAACACATTTTAATACTCTTATAACTGTCCTAATGTACATATTCAAACTCTATTCTTAAACTCATCAATTTGATACAACTATTAAGTCAAAGTAAAAATACAATAATTAAAATACAATTTTCACATAATACAACCAGTGTTATTTACAATGCCCTGGAGAAAACGGAGTGTCACAGTTGTTTTCTAACCCCAGAAACTCATTTGTTCCGGTACTGATCTATTACCTTCATCTCCCTTCAATGAGTAATCCACAAATAGTTGCCATATTTTCAAAAATCTATTTTCTTTAACTATACCCTTTTTCTTATTCATTTCCCATGTTAGCTTACCATTCAACGCAAGATCCCACATCTCCTTATACCATTCTTCTATTTTCAGAGTTGCTTCATTTTTCCAATTCCTGGCTATACACTGTTGGCCCGTTGTCAACATTATCGACAATAGCTCTTTTTTTATCCTTAATTAAATCCATATTTTCCACATCTGTCAACAAAACAGTACTTGGCCCCAATTTAAGTCTCATACCCATAACAGCACAAATCTCTTTCTCAATTTCCCCCCAAAAATCCTTTACCACATTACAACCCCACCACAAGTGTTCATATGTTCCCAGTGCATCCTTACACCTCCAACACATTTTATCTTTATTTTTATCTATTTGATGTAACCTCACTGGGGTCATGTGGTTTGCTCATGTTCATAAATTGGCCAAAACTTTTCCCGATGGGTTCGCTCAATATGCATACAGCTGAGGACCACCACGGGCTTTGATGGAAAGGAAATTGGGGTATGGGCTAGATCAATTGGAATGAATCATAAAGCCTTGGCTGGAGGTTGTGGAGGAAGGGCAAAAGCTAAAAGTTGATGACTCCAGGGTAAAACTCCCCCTTCTGGCCAGAGATTAGGTTGGGTAAACCCAATGAGTCAAAAGCCAAGGAAGTTAGCTTCCCGGAGGCAGGATATCTGCGCTCCGAGATAGGGCGAGAACAATGAGTTTTGCCAGCTCAGACATTAGTTAACTGCAGGTTGTTCATTATCTACAAGGAAAATGTCCGGATACAGGTATTATCTTGACCACCAGAAATGCCACGTATGCAAAAGCCTTCTGTAACGAGGTCACGTGTGCCTTAGGCACGTAGCCCTCGAAGCAGGATAATAAATGCACCACCCGACATAGATCGGGACTGGACTTTCACTGCACATTCATCTCACGGCGTGGTCCTACTCCTGGGGTCACGCTCTGACACGATCGTCCTTGAGAGTCACGGTGTGACTCTCCCCGGAGGCTGCGGAGAAGCTCCGATCAGAACGCTACCCCGATCGGAACTCAGCACAATCTCCACAGGCCAGAACGGTCCCCAGCCGAGACCGCAACCTTTCCGCAGCAAGGAAGGCAGCGCTCACCGCAAACTTGGCGGCACCCAGAGCATCATTGGAATGGACACATTCCACATCAGGGTGAGCTGTGAACCCTGATCCCATCGGCAGAGGCTGCAGGATGCCCACGGCAGGCAAAGCTGTGAACCTACTCAGACCCAAGACCACGTGCTGTGTACCACATCACCTGACTTGCTGCCTGAGGCATGCCGACTCACCCTGCAGAGGTGACTCCAGGGAACCTCTTATCATGTAGTATGGGGGCTTGCTTGGAGGGGCGAAGAGCTCAAGGGGAGCTCAAGTGCCTGGCTAGGCTACATCAGTCACATTCATAGCCAAAGCCTAACGGAACTCATGGTGCATCTGAGAGAGCATTATTTGCTCTACCCAGAAGCAGGCACGCTGGAAGTGACTTGGGACAGGGTAGGGGACTGCCATAAGAAAGAACCCTGAGCACCCGCTATCATAGGGACATGGAGCAAGTGTAGACAGATCATTTCATCAGTTAGTCCAGTCTGGGTAGAGACCAAAAATCCACCAGTTAATGCCCCAGCATGTCTCTACCCAACCATCAAATACCAGCATGGGGGCTGGGAGGACTTAGGAAGCCCAGGCACTTCTAGGGCAGCCAGAAGTCCTTCCCAACAGAGGAGTGAGGAAGATTTATGCAAGGGGAAATTGCCAGCAGCAGAATTAGAGGAGATTCAGTTAATGTGTCCAGCCTGCTTAGAGGCAGACGCAATTTTGGGCAGACAGACCATCGTCCACATGTCCACCCTGCACAAGCTGCTCGCAGAGACCCGCAAAACCACAGGGCTCCAGAGCAGATCCATTAGGGAACGCAGGAACAAAGCAGCGAAAAACCCAAAGGTGCTTGCTATCAATGCGGGAAGATGGGACACTTTAAAAAAGAATGCTGATCTAAACCAGGGAGCAAAGGGAGAGGCGCCCCCTGCGAAAGGGGGGAGGCAGCTCCTCAAAGGGCCATCCGGACAAGTCTGTTACCGAATGCTCACAATGCTATCATGGCTTTCATTGGGTCAGGCGGTGTCCACCCCATTCTGGCAGCGCCAGAAGAAACATCCCGGCAATAATTACCCCAAGCATTTCCAAGGCGCAGGCAGGACTTGTCTTGCCTTGAACCAAGGGCAGCACGGGACTAAACCTGGAATGCCAGGCAGATGTTACATGTGACCTGCCAGGCACAGCCCATCTAGTCAACTCCCAGTACAGGAACCACTGCCAAAAAGCGCAGTGGGACTTGTCTTGCCCCGAAGTAGCGCAGAAAAACTCAATCCTAAGCAGAGAAGCCTAGAGTGGCTGTAATCAGCCATCTGCGAACAGCCAAAAATCTGGCAGTGAGGAATCATCTCCTCATGAGTTAGGGTAAAACACTGCAGACCTGGAGAGGAAGCAATGTCCCCAGGAAGGAATGAGATACAGCATCCAAAGACTTGAATGTGAATGAATGCATGGTGCACCAAGTATGACTGAGAAATTGTTGAGCTGCTATGTGGCTGAATGACTGTTATAATGTTGCAACATTAAATGTACAATGCCAGATATTGTGTTCTAGACAGTTACCTCTATTCATGGGTTGGATATATTGCTTTCAATAATTAGAAAAAAGGTTGCCCCAGTCCTGATATATTCCAGAAGCAGGATGGAGAGAAACTATGAGCAAGAGAGGTGAGCAAAAACTTCCCTGGTTCCTGGCTGCCTGCTTAGCAGCTTAAGCACCAGGGACAAGGGAGGAAGGAGGAGGGGAAAATTTTAGCTCGAAAAAGGGGTGAAAGTGACACCCCTCTCTCTCAGCCAAACCTGTTCTTAAATGTGCAAGGGAGTCTTTTTTCTTCTTCAAAGAATTAAGCTGTAACTTCTGCATTCTCAAGCCTGTTTGGCAGGCAGCTAATTGGAGAGTGGAAAATGGGGAAAAATTGATTCATTATAAGAGACTTGCGCTGGAAGACACAATTTTTAATGACTTCGCAACCCAGTAGAAATTGTTTCTGAAACTTTTTCACCCAGCAAGAGTGCTCCAAAAAAGGAAAAGAGAAAATCTTGTCACCCTCATAAATCATCTTCTTCCCTATATCTTCAAATGACATGTCTTGTTACTGGTTAAGTCTTGTCTAGTATTGTTTCAATGTTTCCAGAGTGTAATAAAGTCAGATCGTATGAAGTTTAGGTTTTCAACAGGCAAAAATCACAGGCTCAGATTTTGCATTAAGTCTGACCCTGGCACTTACCGTATTTATTCGTGTATAACGCGCAAAATTTTGTACCAAAAAAAGAAATCAAAGTTTGGGTGCGCGTTATACACGAGGACTGGGTGCGCGTTATAAACGAGCCTCTTTTACTCACCCGCACGCACCCGCCGGGACGAGAAGGGAACCCTCCGGGGGAGGCGCTACCGCCAGCCACCCGAGCTCCCGGGCCGCGCGACTCAAGAGCCGGCGCCGGGTAGGCACGAAGCACGCCACGGCCCTCCTCCCAGGCGGCGGCAGGCGCCCAGGTCCCGCTGCCGCCGCCGCTCACCTGCACGCACCCGCAGGGACGAGACGGGAACCTTCCGGGGGAGGCGCTACCGCCAGCCACCCGCGCTCCCGGGCCGCGTGACTCAAGAGCCGGCGCCGGGTAGGCACGGAGCACGCCACGGCCCTCCTCCCAGGCGGTGGCAGGCGCCCAGGTCCCGCTGCCGCCGCCGCTCACCTGCACGCACCCACAGGGACGAGACGGGAACCTTCTGGGGGAGGCGCTACCGCCAGCCACCCACGCTCCCGGGCCGCGCGACTCAAGAATTTTATACCGAGGTTTCATGGAAAATTAGGGGTGCGCGTTATACACGAGTGCGCGTTATACTCAAATAAATACGGTAAGTCAAATCTAGGTTAAATGTTACTAACCCTTTGCATTATGAACAAACCTCACGACCTGAATTTATTTCCAAAGTGCTGCTATAACTATGCTTAATCCCTTTAGATGACATAAATAATCCCTTTGTTTTTGCAAACTTTTCTCCAAAGTGCCACGTTTCAATAGCAATTTATTTTCTTGCAAGTCATAACATGCCTGGAACTAAGTTACAACCCTTTTGTGTATGGTATAATGTTTTATCCACAGCCTCCTCAGTTAATTAACTCTTCATTGACAAGGGTTGCTATCTTTTTCCACAGCGAAAGAAATTCAAGGGAGTGCTAACTGATAAGAAGTTGTTATATTCTCATTAACTGGAAAGAGGTGTTACATTCTCATTATCTGATAAATTAATCTCTGACCTTCTTCATCCTCTGCCTCGCTCCTTGTCATTAGAGTACATTGTATGAAATTCTTAACATGATTCTTCATTTTAATGTTTTCAGCCAAGATTGTCTTTTTAGTTTGTTTGTCCAGCTAGTCTTAGTTTGTCATTTTATTGTTTGCGGTGTCAGAGAACTCCAGTGGAATTTTAGGGAACATTAATTAGACACAGCCACATTTTAGAATAGGCACAAATCTTTTAAAGCCATTTCTTCTCGCTACTCACCCAAGGAAAGCAGTCAGCCAATCGGAAATATGTTCTGCATAAGGCTAAACAAATGCTCTAGGCAGCGAGCCGCACTCTCAGCCTTCCATGGGTGAGCAGGGGTAGCGGCGGCCACACGCCCCCATGCTAAACCTGTGCATTATTAGAACAGTGACCATGTTCGCAGAAGCACTGGGTACAGACCCCAACGGGGGTCCTTCCATAGGAGTTGGTAGCCACAGTCATTCACAGCATTTCAGGAAATTAATATCGGGCGTCTTCACGACCCCGATCCAAAGCCATGTGTTCGTCCACCAGAATGCCCAAGAATTAGCAAGCATTAGCAAGGCAGCTTAACCTGCCATTGTTACCAGCACAAGGAATCACTCATGCATGCCATGTGCAGGAAACCCAAGGGGAGCCTAGCATGCCACTTGCTAAGAGACCCCAGACTAGTCTCACTTCAGACCTAGTTCAATCAAATTACAAGGCATGCTGTCCTTGGTTTCCCCCCAGGGAGCCAAGGCAGTATTCATTGATGGGAGACAAACACACGGAGTTCTCACTTGACTCAAAAACAGGCTTGGAAAATGCTGCTCAGAAGAACAGAACTGCCAGCAGCAAACCAGGCTTTAAAAATGTTTGCCCAGGAGCCACTGAATATAGTCATGGATAGTCAGTATGTTATTCTAATTACTGATTTTTTCAACACTTACAGCTTTCAAGACATCTAACATTCTTACCCTCTAGCAGGAGTCAGGAAGTTCTACGTTTAAATGGCGTTTTTACAATGCCAGGTCAAGCAATTGTGGAATGAGTTAACCTACATTGTCTTCTCTTTTAGTCAAAAAAGAAGGGGGAAAGCCCCCCGGTCCTCAGCCGGATCCCCTCTGCCGGATCCTTAGCTAAGACCTATAATTACAAAAACTAAACTAACTCTCTCAGACTTTTTTCTCCCAGCATTTCCAAGGCTGCCCTCGCAGCCAGCCTTTTCTTTCCTCTGCAGGTCCATTCCTGGACGTTCCAGACCAGGCTCTGACGCCGGCAGCCAAACGCGCTAAATGTAGTAAGCGCAGACATCAGCCAAAAGATGACATCAGCCATTTATTTTTCCATTTCTAGATGATTTTGGCATGCCTTTTTACCCCAAAGGGGGGATTTGGGACACTGCACATACACACATACACACAAGCCACTCAGCGACCAGTTGGGACTTTAAAGGGCATCCTGCTCAGCTAAACACACAACCTTGCTTTACCTATGCAAACTTGGACTGCCACAAATACTGACTCTTTAAGTTATCAATGGACATGTTGAAAAATACAATTGGGACTTTCATAAGCCTCACCATCAAAAAGAAGCAGCTGAGTGTTTATTGCTTATATTGTCTTTGTATATGTGTGAATTCTTTGTCTTTATTCAAGGTGGGATTTTCAAGGGACAAATGAACTAGATTGTGAATTTCTGCACACACTCTATTGCATATTACCCCCAAATCTGCTATCTCAGTACCACACCTTGTTAGGAGGATATGTCTTTGCCATGCGTGGGGGAAGAAGCCAGACAGGGCCGCACCTGGCCCAAAGGTTGAGCATCTGCAGCCAAAAGAAATCTCTGCCTATTGTTTGCCCATCTGTATCAATCACACCTCCTCTATGTGTGAGGAGATACTTAATTGCCAGAGAGACCACTTTGCAGAGTAGCCTTAGAAAAACAATTTCTGTCACTGGGGGAAAGAAGTTACCCCCCCCAGTGAAAGATTAATCACACGCTTCATCAGCCATTGCCATGCTAAAGCAAGGAAAGGCGGCCGGGGTGTAATATGGCAAAGTAGTAGTAACAAACACTCCCGGAGAAATAGCAAGTCGACAAAATTTAATATTTAATAACCTAGTAGATGATTGTGAGAACAATTAGTGGTACACTGAACTACTGCTTGAGGGGTCTAGAAACAATACCAGTAAATCTACATATATATCAGCAAGGCACATCAAGCGTCTGAAATAAAGAACGGTATCAAACTCAGTTTCTCTCCCTACCCCCCTGCAAACAGAACTGGGTGAGTCGAAAAAGTTCAGTCCGTATAAGGAGTATGTAAAGTCAGTCCGTATCGACACGTCCATGCAATGAAGCCATAACTGATGAATATAAGATCTTTATAATACGGTGTGGAACGTGGATCATAAGGAAAACGACCATCGGCTCAACCCAGATAGAGGGGATGCAAAGTTCGCTAGATACTGATGTCCTCGCGAGAACACAACAAGAATAAACCTAAGAGGTTCACGCGCCAGAAATTGTATTTTTATAGACTCTGAGGAAGTCTCCGAAATGTCATTATACCGGAAGGACATCAGTATCTAGCGAACTTTGCATCCCCTCTATCTGGGTTGAGCCGATGGTCGTTTTCCTTATGATCCATGTTCCACACCGTATTATAAAGATCTTATATTCATCAGTTACGGCTTCATTGCATGGACGTGTCGATACGGACTGACTTTACATACTCCTTATACGGACTGAACTTTTTCGACTCACCCAGTTCTGTTTGCAGGGGGGTAGGGAGAGAAACTGAGTTTGATACCGTTCTTTATTTCAGACGCTTGATGTGCCTTGCTGATATATATGTAGATTTACTGGTATTGTTTCTAGACCCCTCAAGCAGTAGTTCAGTGTACCACTAATTGTTCTCACAATCATCTACTAGGTTATTAAATATTAAATTTTGTCGACTTGCTATTTCTCCGGGAGTGTTTGTTACTACTACTTTGCCATGCTAAAACCAAGAACAGGCTGAACTTAGACACACAGTTTTGTACAACCGGGCAGCAATTGCCTAATTGCTGCTTGGACACCATTTGGCCTGAAAAGCTGTTCATGACATGTGTTGTCTCCACCTGATGGACCCCTCTTGCAAAAATCCAGGACCAGGTAACCAAACTTAACACCACAGTCAAGAACACACAATTGGGCCAGCAGAGTTTTGGGGGCCCCTTGAGGTGGGTGCAAACTGTGCCCCATATTATAACCATCATCATAGCAGTGGGGATTATGCCTTGCTACTTTACACAATGCATTCCCTCACTCTTGCCAAGGTGCACCTCATGTCGGGACCCCAAGAGATAATTGCGCCCAGACAACGCATCCCTTACATCTACCAAGCCCTCAGCCAGGCTGATTTAAACAGTAAAACAAGGGGGAATGTGGTTTGCCCGCATTCATAAATTGGCCAAAACCTTTCCCGATGGGTTTGCTCGCTACACACACGGCTGAGGACCACCATGGGCTTTGATGGAAAGGAAATTGGGGTGCGGGCTAGATCAATTGGAATGAATCATAAAGCCTTGGCTGGAGGTTGCGGAGGTTACTCCAGGGTAAAACTCGCTCTTCCCCTTCTGGCCAGAGATTAGGTTGGGCAGGATATCTGCACTCCGAGATAGGGCGAGAACAATAAGTTTCACCAGCTCAGGCCTTAGTTAACTGCGGGTTGTTCATTATCTACAAGGAAAATGTCCGGATACAGGTATTATCTTGACCACCAGAAATACCACGTATGCAAAAGCCTTCTGTAACGAGGTCACGTGTGCCTTAGGCATGTAGCCCTTGAAGCAGGGTAATAAATGCACCACCCGACATAGATCGGGACTGGACTTTCACCGCACATTCGTCTCACGTGCCTTTCCTTGTGGCCAGTAACTCCGATCCTCCGTGGGCCATTGCAACAGGTCAAGTACCATTTCCACAACATTTTATAATTATGTTCTTTCACTCTAACAGACATTGTTCTCATGATCCTTTTCTTCCATTTATTTCTCCAAACCTCGTCTACTATCTTTATTTTCAATTCTTGTTCCCAATTTATTTTCAACGCTTCTTGTGGATTACCATCTTTATTTAACATCATATATATTTCACTTACTAAGCCCTTAATACCCCTTTCTCCCTTTCTTATTTTTGATATCAATTCTTCAAACTCAGTCATACCTCTTTCCAAACTGACATCCGTCAAATATTTACTATTTCATTTATTTACCAACACAATCTGGAGCCAGTTCAACCTCAACTGTGCAAACATGTCTGCTTTTTCTCTCTCCATCTTTACAAACCCGTATCCAGTCTTTCAACAGGAAAACATCATTTCTAAATAAAAGTTCTTTCACCCTTTTGTCATTTTGTATTGGAAAATGTTTACCATCCTCTATTTCTATTATAGGAGATATATCTAGAGTCAATTCCATCTTCAACTTTTTCCATACTCCTAATATTGTCTTCATCATTTTATTTTTTGTAACTATTTTCCCTATAAAAAGACCATTTCCCCCATTTGACTTAGATCCCTCATCTCAATTTCTTCCCATATTGCCTTTTCCCTTGCTAAAAATTTCACAATATTTTTAATTTGAAAAGCTCTGTAATAATTCCTCAAATTTGGCAATCCTAGTCCTCCTTCTTTCTGAGATAAGTACCACAGCTTTTTTTTACAATTCTAGGTTTCCTTCCACCATTACAAAAAAAATTTTTTTTTGAAATTCCTTATTTTCCTTATCATTTAATTGGATCGGCAGGGCATCAAACAAAAAATTAATTCTTGGTAGCAACATCATTTTACATAACGCAATTCTGCCGAACCAAGACAACTTCAACTTTTGATATTGCTGTATTATATCTTTAATTTCCGCTTTCTGTTTTCTATAACTCAGTTTCTTAAGATCCTCAAATTTATTTGAAATATTTATTCCCAAATACTTCAAATTATCTTTAACCTGTAATTAAAATTTACCCTTTATTTTCTGTTGTTCCTCCTTATCAATATTACACAATATCATTTCCGACTTATCCCAATTTATTCTCAAACCTGTCATCTCTTCAAAATCTTTTAACTGCTCTTGTATTCTTTCTAATGCCTTCCTAGGATGCTTCATTGTTATCAAAGTATCATCAGCATACAAACTTATCTTATTTCCTAGTATTCCTTCATTATCCTTATCATCTCTTATAGCCTTTGCCAACAACTCCATTGCCATAATAAACAAAATTGGTGATAATGAACAACCCTGCCTTGTTCCAGCTTCTAATTTTACTTCTTTTGTAACATCATCATTTACCCTAACAATGGCAGTACCATATTGATATAATTGTTCAATCATCCTTCTGAATTTATCTCCAAATCCATAACATTTAATTATCTCGTTAATTGTTGCCCACTGTAATGAATCAAATGCCCTGAAAATATCTAATGATAATAATCCAACTTTCTCATTTGTTTGTCCTACAATATCTATTAAATCTAAAACTCTCCTTGTCAAATCCGCCATATGTCTTCCTTAAAAAAAAAAACCGTTTTATCTTCATTTATATAATTACCCATAAAACTGTTCAGTCTGTTTGCCAATATTGGCAAAAATCTTAGCATCTTGATTTATCTATGAAATAGGCCTTCATGATTCTACTTTTTCTAAATCTTTTCTAGGTTTTGGTAATAAAACAATTATAATTCTATACCATGAGGTTGGAATTTGCCCTCCTTCCAAAATATAATTATATAATTTCATCAATTTTGGAACCACAATGTCTTTAAATTCCTTATAAAATTCAGCTAACCCATCTTCCCCCTGGGCTTTATCTGACTTCAAGTTGGCTATTACATCTTTTATTTATTTCTCTGTTATTTGATCTTCCATTCTATTTCTGTGTTCCTGTTTTATCTTATTTTCTATTAGTTTCCTCAATTGATCCTTTAACTTCTCCAAATCTATATTCTTTTTAGCATATAAATCCTGATAAAAATATTTGACAATCTAACATTTACCTCTAATCCTGTTACATCTTATTCCCTCTTTATTAACCAAAATTCCAATTTTTCTTTTATTTCTCTTTTCTTTAGCAGCTCTTGCTAATAATTTTGAATTCTTATTACTGTATTCAAAATATTCCCTTTTTAAATACACCAAATCTCTTTTTAACTTTTCAATTTTCTGTCTTTAATCTTTGCATCCTGTCGAAAATCTTCTTATCATTTGTCTTAACATGCTCTTCTTGTAACCGCTTTATCTCTTTTCCAACTTTGTCTTGTGTTTCCTTAAATTGTTTATTTCTAATGTTAGCCAACTTAATACTCTCCCCTCTAAAAACTGACTTCATGGCATCCCATACCATATTATAACTCACCTCATCCGTATCATTCCAATACCAACTTTCCTTCCATTTTTCAATTATTTGCTCTTTACATTTATGGTCTTTAAAAACTTTAGCGTCATATCTCCAATTCCTTCTAATTTTCTTTACTCCCTCTATCCTTAATTCCATCAACACTTTTGCATGATCAGATTCTTTAAAAATTCCCACTTCCACCTCATCTATATTCCTGAGTCTCTGGTTCAACATCAGCAATGGGAATCAGTTGACTGGCAAAAGACAGTAGATGTGGGTTGCCCGCATGAATAATTGGCTAAACCTTTTCCAAGGGGTTCGCCCAGCCTTCAACAGATCCAGGGACCAACCAGACTTTGTTGGAAAGGCAATTGGGGTACAGGCTAGTTAGTTAGTTTGGGGGGCAATTCATAAAGCCTTGGCTGATGGCTACGATAGAAATAGGGCAAAAGTCAAAGATGATGACTCTAATGGAAATACACAATCCTCCGCTTCTGGCCGCAGATTAGGTTAGGCAAATAAGCCATGCCAGACAGCAGAAGAATTAGGCACCCAGAGTCAATACATACAGACTCCGAGATTAGGGCAAGAACAATGGGTTTTGACAACCCAAGGTAATTAGGTTCAAGATGTTCAGCAACCCTTAGATGCTCAGCAACACTCAGCAACCCCAGGGTAACTTCCAAGAGCTGACGTGGCAGCTCGACCACTGGAAGGGGTCACGTATGCAAGCCTCCTGTATTAGGGGGTCACGCACATCCTAGGCATGCATCACCCCAAGGCAGGGTATTAAATACATACCACCCAACCCAGGTCGGTGCTGGACTTCACTGCACAATTGTCTCGTGTGTCTTCCTTGCAGCCAGCCACTCCAACACCTGGGAGCCACTGTAACAAGTAGACCCCTTTGAGAATAATCATAGTCATTCAGTGGTTCATGATGAACCAGAACAGATCGGTGGTTCGGCATTAGTTTAAGACACTCATTACAAAGAGCAGGGAAAACCCACCCAAGCGGTGGGTGTTTGTGAGGCATGCGAGGCCTAGGGCAGGCCTTTCTGTGTCTTACGCGTGGGGTGGCCCTGCCTCCTCTGTCATTCTAACACTTGTGTCGTGTTGGTGTGTCTGCCCAACTGCGTTTCTATGCGCACTGCGCTTGCCAACAGCTCTGTGACTGGCAAAAGACAGTAGAGCCCTTTGAGAATAAACACAGTCATTCAGTGGTTCCACTGGCTAAAAATCCACTGCCTCTGGGCGGACATCAAACAACGATCCTAGGTGTCTTCTGACATTCGCCCTCAGTCTCGAGCAAGGGATGGTGCCTTCATGGCTAAAGAGAGAAAGGCAGATTTTTTTTGGGTTGCTGCACCAGATGATAAGTGTCTCTCATTGGAATGAGTCCACTGAAGCGGAGCAGGAATCTGGTGCTGGTTGCTGTTCAACTCAGCTACTGTCACATGTAACTCCTCCAGTCAGACATCTTATAATTTTCAAAAATCAAATTCACTGTATCTGGGGGGGGGGGGGGGGGCTGGCTGGCCAGGATGGAGATGGATTAACACACTGAATCGCAGGCTCACGCACAACAATGAGTAAACAACCATAAAATTATCTATAAATCAAGCTTTAATTGCTGTATAAAGCTCACTCGAAGAAAGCCTTTGATCTTCTTTCCTGTGGTCAGAGTTCGGGAGGCAGTCCTGGCCGGAGAGGCAGGCAGCGAAAGCTCCAGCTTTACCGGCTGGGCTGTGGTGAACGGGATTGAGGAAGGAGGTGAAGAAGGGAACGGAGTGAATTTTACCAAAAATAAAGATTTGGCACTGCGGTGGGAGTCTTTGTTGGGGTGAGTGAAGTGAGTGAAGTGAGAGTGGAGAGTTTGGATTAAGGAAGGAAAAGTAAGTAAAGAAGGGGTGTGGAAGTGACTGAAAAGGACTGAAAGAAGGGGGGTTCATGGCATGATTCGAAACTTAAGGAGAAAGTTAAGACCAGAGTGGAGTAAAGGAGGAAGGTTTTAGAAAGAAGAAAAGGAGACAAAGAAGAGTTAAAGGAGAACAAAAGGAACGAAAGGAGTGGGAGTCTGGATAGTGGAAGAAGAAAGAATTGGAAGTTGGAGAAAGGAGGGCCACCCCACGAAAACCGAAGCAGTGGCTGGAGTTTAATGGTGGCCTTTTGGCATTTTCTTTGTGCCCTGTGCTTTCTTTGTGGTTGGTATAGAGTCTATAGACTCTGAATGAAAGTGGCTATAAGTTTGTTGCAGCTGGATTACAAAAAATGGATTATAAATTTTTTGTTACTGCTAAAATTGATTGGTTTTCTTCTATGTTCTACTGTGGATTATAAATATATTTTTTCCTGCTTCATCGTGGATTACAAATTCTATTTTTTCTTTTTTTTCCTTCTCCATTTTTGGGTTGTTGGAGAGAAAGTGCTGATTTATTTTTGTGCATTTCTTTTCCCTCTTCCGACAGCTTATTTGGTTACATTGTGGTTGGAGTTTTCATTTGAGCTTAAGATTTTGGGATACTTTCTTACAATTGTTCTATAATATGTAAGTTTGATACCTGATTGAATTACAACATGTCTGAAGAGCTTTGGAGCTTATATTTGGATTTTTAACAGAAGAAGGGAGCTCTGTTTGCTGATACACTGGAACAGTCTCAAGGAGAAGAGTTTGCGAGAGCCAAGAGTGTTGCGGCCTTTAAACTTTTATTCGACATTACAATGGATAAGATTACAAGGGGGAAGGGAAAGGAGGAGGAGCTGGTGGTTAAACCTAAGAAGAAAGATAAACCAGCAGCTGGGGAGGCTCCTCCATCATCTTCACCATCTCCTGAACCATATGATCAGACTCAAATAATGGTTGAACTGGGTAAATTATTCCAGAAATTTGAAAGGATGGAAGAAGCAAGAGTGAAAGAAAAAAAAAGGAAATTATGGAGAAACAGGACAAATTGGCCACAATGTTTATTGATTTTTCAAAAAAAGTTGATTTAAATTTTCAAAAAATAGAGGGAAATGTTAAGTTGATGCAAAGTGATGTGAAAGTGATGAAAGGGGAAATAAAAGGGATACAGGAAGAGGTGAAGGAGAATAAGATGAAAGTGGATGATTATGAAAAAAGGATGGATGTTATGGAAGAATTGATGAGAAAACAAAATATTGTGATTCGCCATATGATGGAAAGATCGCAAAAACAGCTAAGGGATAGAATAGTTGATTGGTTAAACAATTTGAAAATGGGGATGGATTTTGTTAATGAGGATATTGCAAGTGCCTACAGAGTGGGTCCGAGAAGAGAAAAGTTCCAAGAAATGTTTTGGTTAAATTTGCAAATTGGGGAGATAAGATGAAGGTAATGGCTTTCTTAAAACAAGCTGGTTCTGGCGCTCTGAAAATTGAATGGTCTGGTGTGGAGGTATATAATGACATTTCCATCAAAGAGCGTGGTTGGAGGTACAAGATGAAACCTGTAGCAAAATTTTTGATGAAAAAAGGGGTAAAATATAATTGGTGATTTCCACAACAATTAAGATTTTTCTATGATAGAAAAATGCAGGTGATTGATGCAGGGATGGATGCATTGGAGTATGTGAGTTTACTTGATTTGGTTAAGGTGGGTTCAAATGAGTGGCTAGCTTTGAGGAAAGATTTGTTGGATTCGGTAGGTATAAGAAGAGACTATAATGGAGCAGATGAGGGTGGGGCTGCAGGAGGAGGGCAACCAGCTGGAGCAGAGGATGACTTATCACTGATTGTGGTGAAGGAGGAGTTGAGTAAAGGTTAGAAGGTTAAAGGAATGAAATTAAGCAATTTTATAGGAGAGGATGGTTTAATAGGATTGTTTTTATAATGTGGAGGGTGCGCTAGGGTGCTGATCACCACGCACATCTTCCACGTTCCCCCTCTCCCCTCTTTGGAAGGCAAAGGTGACTTTTTTTGAAGAAAAAGTGGGGAGGTTGGTAATGAGTGTTTTTTGTTTTAGGTTTTGTTTTATTTATTGTGGTTTGGTAGCACGCCTGATGGAGAACTCGGTGGTGGTAGAAGTGGTTACTAGATTTAATTATGAGAGTTATTAAAGTGTTATCGTGGAATGTAAAAGGTACAGGATCTGTGATTAAGAGGAGGAGGATAGAATCAGCCTTGAGGAAAAGTAGACCGGACATAGTCTTTCTACAGGAAACCCATTAAAAATCTCAAGATACAAATAAAATTTTCTTAGGGTGGATGCAACACTATGAAAAGTCATTTGGAACATCAAAAGCAAGAGGTGTTGCAATCATGATGTCGACTAGGCTGGGGTTTGAGATAACAAATACCATTTCAGATTCAGAAGGTAGATATCTGATAGTAAAAGGGAAAATCGATGACGAGGAAGTAACTTTGGTGAATATATATGCCCCAAATGATCATCAAGCTGAATTTTTAGAAAAAATGCGTAAAATTTTGATAAAAGAAAAAAACAACAAAAATGATTGTGGCCGGTGATTTTAATTTAGTAAGATCAAATTTGGATTGTACTAATTTATCAAGCTGTGGAAAAGGTCTTAAAGGACAGATTTTGGATAATTGGATGGCTGCCATAGGTTTGAGAGATTCTTGGAGATTAAGGGGTCAGAAAGGGTGTACACTTACTTCTCACAGGTTCATAACTCATACTCCAGAATAGATTATATATTTGTAACTGAAGACATGGTCAAAAATGTGGAGGATACTGAAGTTGGAATTTTTAAGGAGTCAGATCATGCTAAAGTGGTTTTAGAATTGAGATTACAGAAGGAAAGTGGTTCAAGAAGGAGTTGGAGATATGATGTTAATTTATTTAAAGACCAAAAGTGCAAAGAACAAATTATGGAGAGTTGGATGGAAAATTGGCAATGGAACGATAATGGTGAAGTAAATTTTAACATGGTTTGGGATGCAATGAAGTCGGTTTTTAGAGGGGAATGTATTAAATTGGCAAGTAATAGATATAAAAAGAATAAGTTAGCACAGGATAGAACTGAAAAGGAAATATTGCAGCTACAGGAGCATTCAAAGACGAAGGATAAGAAGGTTTTTGCTAATTTACAAAGATTGAAGGCTGAAGTGGTAGGTAAAGATATAGAAAAGGTGAAAAGAGATTTGGTTTATTTAAAAAGAGAGTACTTTGAATATAGTAACAAAACTCAAAACTATTAGCAAAAGCAGCAAAAGATAAGAGGAAAAAAGGGAAATTGGAGTTTTGATTAATGAACAAGGAATAAGATGTAATAAGACTAAAGGTAAATGCAAAATTGTGAAATATTTTTTTCAAGCCTTATATGCAAGAAAAGATATAGATGTGGAAAAACTTAAAAAGCAGCTAGAGAGACAGATAGTTAGCGGAATAAAACAGGAGTATAGAGATAGAATCGAAGAACAAGTGTCAGAAAAAGAAGTAAAAGAGGTTATTGAGGGTTTGAAATTGGGGAAAGCCCTCGGGGAAGATGGATTACCTGCAGACTTTTATAAGGAATTTAAAGATATAGTAGTACCAAAGTTGGTAAAGCTATATAACTACATATTGGATGGGGTCCAAATTCTGACTTCATGGTATAGGACCATAATCATACTCTTGCCAAAACCTGGAAAGAATCTAGAAAAAGTAGAATCATATAGACCAATATCGTTAATAAACCAAGATGCCAAGATCTTCACAGCATTATTGGCTAATCGTTTAAACAATTTTATGGGCAACTATATGAGGACCAAGTAGGCTTTATGAAAGGGAGACACATGGCAGACTTGACTAGAAGAGTCTTAGATTTAATTGATACTGTGAGCCAAACAAAAGAAAAAGTGGGATTAATATCTTTGGATATTTTTAAAGCATTTGATTCTTTACAATGGATTTCAATTAAGAAAATAGTTAAAAGTTATGGATTTGGCGATAAATTCAGAAGGGTGATTGATCAGCAAGGAATAGCCACTGTAAGAGTAAATGATGAGGTTACCGATGAGGTAAAATTAGAGGCAGGCACGAGACAGGGCTGTCCGTTATCTCCGATATTGTTTATTATGGCTATGGAGATATTGGCACAAGCCATAGGGAGGATGGTAAAATTAGAGGGGATTATGGAAAATAAGATAAGTATGTATGCTGATAATACATTGATAATTGTAAAACATCCTGAGAAGGTGATGGATAGAATTAGAGCACAACTGAAGGATTTTGAGGATATTACTAATGGCAGAAAGTGAGGAAGACCTAAAGAATCTCTTGATTGGGCTGAAGGAGGAAAGTGCAAAAGCTGGTTTGAGACTCAATATCAAGAAAACCAAGATAATGGCAACAGGCCCAATCAGTTCCTGGAAAATAGACGGGGAAGAAGTAGAAGCAGTGACAGATTTTACTTTCTTAGGATCAAAGATAACTGCAGATGGGGATTGTAGCCATGAAATAAAAAGGCGACTGATTCTTGGGAGACAAGCGATGAGAAACCTGGGGAACATAGTGAAAAGCAGAGACATCACATTGCAAACAAAAATTAGAATAGTCAAAGCAATGGTTTTCCCAGTAGTAATGTATGGATGTGAGAGCTGGACAATTAGGAAGGCTGAACGTAGAAGAATAGATGCCTTTGAAATGTGGTGTTGGAGGAGGGTTTTGAGAGTCCCCTGGACAGCGAGGAGAACAAACAGGTCAATCTTAGAAGAAATTAACCCTGACTGCTCATTGGAAGGTCAAATAGTAAAGATGAAGCTAAAGTACTTTGGACATCAAATGAGAAGGGAGGATTCACTTGAGAAGGCATTGATGTTGGGAAAGGTGGAGGGCAAAAGAAGAAGGGGGAGGCCAAGGATGAGATGGCTAGATGGCATTGTAGACACAATGGGCACAGAGCTGGGAGGGCTGAGGGGGATGGTGGAGGACAGAGGCGCCTGGAGGAAAATGGTCCATGGGGTCGCAAAGGGTCGGAGTCGACTGTGCGACTGAACAACAACAAAACTGGTTTGAGGATAAATTGGGATAAATCGGAAATGATGCTCTATAATATGGGGGAAGAAGATCAGAAGAAGATAAAGGGAAAGGGAAATATCCAAGTTAAAGATAAATTGAAATATTTGGGAATAATTATATCAAATAGATTGCAAGAGTTGAAAAGATTAAATTATGACAGTTTGAAAACTGAAATTAAATCTAGGATACATAGCTATCAAAAGCTGAAACTGTCATGGTTTGGGAGGATTGCACTTAGCAAAATGATGTTGTTACCTCGAATTAATTTCTTGTTTGAAGCATTAGCAATCCAGCTGAAGGATAAGGAAATTAAGGAATTTCAAAAAGTGATTAATGATTTCTGCAATGGGGGAAAGAAGTCTAGGTTACCAAAAGGATTATGGTATTTACCTCAGAAGGAAGGTGGTTTGGGAATGCCGAATCTAGTAGCATATTATCGAGCATTTAAAATTACGAATGTTGTGAAGATCTTGGCAAAGGAAAAAGTGATTTGGGAGGAAATTGAGATGAAGGATTACAAGCATATAGGAAAAATGGTCTTTTTAGGATATAATTTGGGAAAGGTGGTTACTAAAATGTTATGATGAAAGGATTTATGAGTGTATGGAAGAAAGTAAAAAAAGTATCTGGTCCCGAGTATCTCTCCAATTTTGGAACTCTCAGACGTGGCGAACTTTCCAATTAGGACTGATAATAAAGTAGAAGAAGTATTGCATAAGAAATTTTCCTGTTGAGAGACTGGTTTCGGATCTGTAGGGATGTGGTTACTAGGAGGAATTTGTTTGAGCAATTAAAAATGAATTGGTTTCAGATAATGAAGATTAATAATTGGAATAGTAAACATATGAGAGATTATGATTTGGAAAGAGAAAAGACGGATTTTGAGGTTTTGATGTTAAAAATTAGAAAGAGAGATAAAAATATTAAGGGATTAGTCAGCAAATTATATACATTATTAAATAAGGAGGGTGACCCACAGGAGGATTTGAAATTAAAGTGGGAACAGGATTTGAATATAAAGATAGAAAATGATATATGGAAAAAGAGGATAATGAGAACTATGTCGGTTAGAATAAAAGAGCATAATTATAAAATGTTATGGAGGTGGTACTTGACACCAGTGAGATTACATCAAATGGATAATAAGAAAGATAAAATGTGTTGGAGATGCAAAGATACAATCGGAACATATGAGCATATGTTGTAGGGATGTATTGGGGTAAAGAATTTCTGGAAAAGAATTGTAAAGGAGATTGGTGAAATATTGGGAAAGAAAATCAAGCTGGGGCCGGGTACCACTATGTTAACAGATGTGGAAGGTTTTAATTTAAATAAGGTGGAGAAGGAGTTATTAGAAATAATGCTTACAACGGGGCGACAATGTATTGCTAGAAATTGGAAAAATGATGTAATTATACAAACTGAATAATGGTATAAAGAAATGTGGAATCTAGCTTTGAATGATAAACTGACTTGGGAGATTAAAGTAAAAAGGGGTAACTTGAAAGAAAATAGATTTTGGAACATTTGGAAGCCTTTTGTGGATCACTCCCTTATTGGAGTTGAAAGAAATAGACCTGTACCCAATCAAAGTGGTTTTTGGAAGTAAAACAACGAGATACTCTGAGTCCTCCAGGGCAATGTAAATAAGCACTGGGTGTAATATTATGTGTAATTTTTTTTGTTGTTTTCTATTCAAAATAGTATTGAATGTTTTAATGGGAAGAGAGTGTTAAAGAATAATTATATAATTATAATTAGGCGAACTGATCTATAAAGGTTTTTTCTTTTTTCTTTATTGCTTTACTTCTTTTTATTGCTTTACATATTATGTATTTTAGTTACTTTTATGTACTATGTATTTTGTATTGTATTGTATTGGTTTGAAAAAATTAATAAAAATATTTAAAATAAATAAATTCACTGTATCTGCAGTTAACAGGGGTAAGTCCTTATTAAAATTACTTGCCTCATTGCCATCCACCTGATGGGGCCCCATTGGAACAGATACAGTGGCAAGCAAACAAGCAGCTTCCTAACAAATATCCACGCTCAACAAAGGGAGTCACCACTGAAAAAACATGTGAGCAGCAAACAAGCAATCCTTTGAGCCCCCTGGTGCCAAGCAGCTTCAGAGTTTTATCTCAAGGCCATCAACCAGAGACAAAGCCAGGCAGTAAAGGCATCGAAGCAGTTAAAACAAGGTGAGAGCTAAAAGCAGGCTGGATACTGCAAGCTACAGGTAACTTAGAGCTTCTAACTTTTAAAGTCTTTAAAACTTCCAAGACTCATCTAAAATGTATCTAAAAACTAATAAGAACTTGTATAAAAGACTTAAAACTGCTAAAAAGAAAAGGCTTGCTTTGGTTATCACAGAGCTGATTTCATAGTCTACATGGCCTGTGTTGGCCTTGGCAAAGAATGGGTCACCATATAGTCTGCCAGTGAAGTTGGCAAGTACGAGACAGGGAGGTAAAAAAGCTTTGCGTCCCTGCCTGCAGAGTAACGAGTGCGAGGATGGCGGGAGATCAGTGCATGCTCCATTTTGTCTGTCACCAGGCATATGTCAGAGGAGCTTCCTGCGATGATTTCCTGGAATAATCTGCAACCTGCATTAGAAAAATGTGAAGGAAAGAGTAGTCAGTACTGCTCCCTGAAAAGACATTTTTAAAGCTCTGACTAAGTAACCCCAGATGCTTGTGAAGGAAATAGGAGTCAGTACTGCTTCCTGAAAAGACATTTTTAAACTCTGAGTAGGAGGGGTGCCTGGCTTCACTCATGTGGGGTTTGGGGGCGCTGTCCTACCTCCGAGGTTGTGTTGTTCAGATGCTCCTTCTCCTGGGCTAACCTCTTTCCACTGGACTCCTGCCCTGCCCTGCCCTGCCAGCTGGGCTGCCTGGCCAAGGGACGGGGCCCTGTGATGTAACATTGGCTGACAACTCCCAAGGGCTAAACACTCCCAAGGGCTGACCAGGTCTGGACAAGACATCACAAAGGTCATGACATCACAAAGGCCCAGACCTGGTCAGCCCTTGTGATTGGTTGAGGACTAATGGATCAATTTGGGGGGCATAACCCCCCCCCCTTGGCTTCAGGACTCTGACAGTGACCTGCTCACATGCGCAAGGTATGTGTGTGCTGAATTTCATGGGGCTTGGTCAAGGTGTACAGCAGCCCATTCCGGATACTGCACCCACACCTCTGCTTTTAGGTATAGATAGCAGGGGTGCCCGGCTTTGTGCGGGCGGGGTTGGGGTGTGTGTCTGTCCTACCTCCCGGGGTTGAGTTGGAGAGTGGCCTCCATCCACACACCCTCTCCCCCACAAACATCCATTCTCTCTCCCCCCCCCCCCTCTCTCACACACTCTCTCTTTATTCCTCCTCGGCGCTCACTCACACACAGTCACACACATAGAGCAGTGACGTATTATGACTCTGCTTTCTCGCACACTCTCAGATACTCTCTCTCTCTCTCCCCTTCTCTCTCTCTCTGTCTCTCTCTGTCTGTCTCTGTCTCTCTCTCATACACATGATCCTTGGTCTGCGTCTCCAGACAATGGAATGCTTCCGGAAGCACTGTCTGTTGTCTAGAGACATAGGCCATGCTGGCGGGAGACATGGGTAGCAATGGGCTGGGCTTTTTGGAGGCCCCATCTGCTGGCTAGTCACCCCCATGCCCCTCCCCCAAGTCACTTGCTTCACCTGTGGGGCATCCTCCTCCATGCAGCCTAGCCCGGGGCTTCCACATGACTGCTGGCAGTGTGGCCTGCATCTCCAGGCAACACCGGCACTTCAGGAGGTATGGCTGTTGCCTGGAGATGCAGGCCACACTGTTGGAAGAGGTGCAGAAGACCCGGGCTGGGCTGCATGGAGCCTGGCTAGCCACCCTCATGCGCCCCTGAGAAACAGTCACCCCCCACCCGACAGACGCCTTTCCTGTGGGGCCTCCTCCTCTATGGAGCCCAGTCCAGCACTTCCACCCTGTGCCTGTGAAGGCATGTGTCACGGATCGGGCACTGGCACTCTCTTGGGCTAGGTGCTTGAAACCCCAGTCCATGCATGGTTCCTGGCATCAGGCATGGGCCGAATGGAGCGTTCTGGTCAGCCCATGCCTTCTGGAGAAGCCAAGGTGGAAGGCCTGCCTACTCTTCTCTGGAAGGCGGCTAGCATGCGGGCACCCCATTTGGCCCATGCCTGCTGGAGAAGGGCCTTGGCTTCTCCAGCAGGCATGGGCCGAACAGAGTGCTCTGGTCAGCACATGCCTTCCGGAGAAGTGCCACCCATCATCCTCCGGCTGAAATGGCGGCCAGCCAGTGGAGCCTGCCAAATAGGGAGGTGGTAAAACGCATGCACCAGAATCCGTGCAGGTACAAAAGCCTGCCCTGAGTTCCAGGCACATGCATATTACCGCCTCCCCACCATTTCATGCTGCCCGGGGGGGGGGGGAATTTGCGGCTGGTTTTCAGGGTGAAAGACCCTGAAATGGTCTGCCAGTCCCCCACGCCAGCCACCCCAGAAGTGTGAGGTAGGCGAGGGTGCCATTTCCAGGGCTCAGGGAGCAGGCTGTGTATTGGTAACATACAGTGTGACACCTCGACTTTAGTTATATAATAAACTAGCAGATTTTGCCCGGCGGTGCCGGGCATTTTAAAAATGTGTTGGATAGTTAAGGGTTTAATTTTTTTTTCTTGAACAAATGGTGCTGGCTGTGTTAAATGGTTTTGAAAGGTTTTGTGATTTTGTGGCTTCGAGGCACTGCATCCGCCTGTGGCGGACTTGCACTCCCAGTGTTTGTTTGTTTTTTATTTTTATTTTATTTTTGTTCATGCAAATTTTATTTTGATTTGTTTAATTTAATTTTTTTAATTTAAAATTTAATTTTGTTGTTTTATTTTTTGGTTTGGTGTTTTGGTTTTTTGGAGTGAAAAGTGATTTATGTGTTTTTTTGGTATTTTTTGAGAGTAGTGTGTATATTTCTGAATGTTGTGCTAACTTATTTTATGAATTTTTGAATTTTGAATTTTGAATTTATCTTTGCAGTGGCAAAGTTTTTGGATGTCTTTTTTCTTGTGGCCTCTGGGTGGGGGTGGTGAGCTTTGCTTCCTCTCTACCATTCTCCTCTTCTGTCCTCTGGGTGTCGCTTCTGGTGAGTGTTGCTTCCTTTCTTAGCTCATTCGAGTTCCTGTCGCCATGAAGTCAAGACGTCTTCATGGTAAGCTCTCTGATTTATTTATTTATTTATTGGGGGGGTTGAGTTTTTGTTGGGGGGGGTCTGTTGTTTTTTGTTGTGTGTGTTTTGTTGATGTGTTTTTGTTTATTTTTTTAATTTTAGATTTTTGTTTTTGACTGGTTTTGATTGTTTTTGGTTTGTGTTTTTGTGCGTCCGTTTTTGAGGTGGGGGGGCCTTTCGTTCCCACAGGCCATGCTGGGTGGCCCGTGGGAAGGGAGGGCACTGGCGGCGGGGGTGCTTTTCGTTCCCACGGGCCATGCTGGGTGGCCCATTGGAAGGAAGGGCACTTGCAGTGGGGGTGCCTTTTGTTCCCACGGGCCATGCTGGGTGGCCCGTGGGAAGGAAGGGCACTTGCGGCGGGGGTGCCTTTTGTTCCCATGGGCAATGCTGGATGGCCCTTGGGAAGGAAGCGCAGTTGCAGGGACGGTGCCTTTTGTTCTCACGGGCCATGCTGGATGGCCGGTGGGAAAGATGCGGAGCGGCAGCGGTTTTTTTTCTACTTTTCATTTTTAGCTCGCTGGATGCCTCAGCATTCTGCGCCCTAATGGCACGCAGGATGCTGGGGCTTGTAGTTTTGCCTGCGCGTGTTTGGGTACAGCAGCGGTTTTTTTCTTCGGCTTCCTTTTGATTGGCTGCGGCCGGTTTTCAAACGTTCCTTTTGCCCGAGCCGCACAGCCTGATTGGCTGTGGTGCGGCGCAAGGAACGTTGGGGCTTGAAGTCCTTTTTTTTTGTTCGCGACTGGGGGGCCCCTGCCCCCGGGTTGAAAATTTCAATCCGACAGTTACCTGCGAACCCAGTTCAGGCGAGTGCAGGAAGGCTCGGACAGGGCTCGTGGGGACCGGTGCAACATCCTTTGTCACATTCCAACGGTTAACGCACCATTTTATAGGTATAGATAAAGATAAGATAAGATGAAGTAACCCCAGATGCTTTAGATATCTGTTTCCCACAGTCCCTGGCCATGTATTGTATAGCTGAATGAAATGTTAGCTCTGAAGAGCACCAGATTGGGGAAGGCTGTGTGTCCAAGTCCAAACTTTCAAGAACTAAGCTTCCCAACATCCAGCTCTATGGAAGAATGTGTCAGTTTTACTGCCTCTCATGTTTGGACTTTCCTGGATGTCAAGTTTAAGAAGGAAAAGTAGTTGCTTTTGGAAAGTTCTGGTCAGAAATTAGCAGAATGGAATGCTTTTGCATCCCTGATAGGTGGCACTAGAAATAATAGCATTGAGTATAATCAGAAGTAAATTTGAGTGGATCAGTCCATTTTAGGATTTCTCCATTTCTAATTTGTCATTGTGATTATTAAGAACGTCTCTCCTGCAGATTGTAACAGGCAGACAAGCTCAAACAAACAAACAAAACAACAACAACCCACAGATATTTCCTAGGCAGTGAGGCCATCAACTCTTTAAGAACATAAGAACATAAGAACAGCCTTGCTGGAACAGGCCACAGCCCATCCAGTCCAGCATTCTGTCTCACACAGTGGCTCACAATTTCCTTCAGGGTATTCCCAAGCAGATGCCTTCACCTGCTTAGGATTCCCTGGAAATGATATTGAGAGATATCCTGCCTATCTCTCCAACCCGCAGGTTGTCCTTAAGTATCCATAATTATAGCCATTGATACTCTTGTCCTCCATGAACTTGTCTAATCCTTTCTTAAAGCTGTCAAGACTGACAGCTGTCACCACTTCTTCTGGCAGGGAGTTCCATAGACCAGTAATCCTCCGGGTGAAAAAGTACTTTCTCTTATTTGTTTGAGAACTAGTACCCAAAAGTTTCATCGAGTGTCCCCTAGTTCTAGTGTTATGCGATAGGGAAAACAGTTTTTCCTTATCTACTTTGTCCACACCGTGCATGATTTTATAAACTTCAATCAGTTCACCTCTTAGATGTCGTCGTTCAAGAGTGAAGAGGCCCAACTGTTGCAGCCTCAGATGGTAAGAAAGGTGTTTCAGTCCCCTAATCATTCTGGTTGCCCTCCTCTGCACTTTTTCCAGCTCCATAATATCCTTCTGGAGGTATGGCGACCAGAACTGTACACAGTATTCCAGATGGGGCCTCACCATAGATTTATAAAGAGGCAAAATGACACTTGCTGACTTATTTTCTATACCCTTCCTAATGATCCCTAGCATTGAGTTTGCTTTTTTCACTGCTGAGGCACACTGGGTTGACACCTTCATTGAGCTGTCCACCAGGACACCAAGGTCCCTTTCCTGGTTTGTCGCAGAGAGTTCAGACCCCATCAGTTTATAAATGTAATTGGGGTTCTTTGCCCCAACATGCATCACTCTGCACTTACTAATGTTGAAACTCATTTGCCACTGTTTTGCCCACTCCCCCAGTGTCGAGAGATCCCTCTGGAGCTCCTCACAATCTCTCACAGTTTTCACTACCCTGTATAATGTAGTGTCGTCAGCAAATTTGGCTACCTTGCTTTTTACTCCTACCTCTAGATCATTTATGAAGAGGTTGAAAAGCAGGGGTCCCAGTACTGAACCTTGGGGGACCCCACTCTTTACTTCCCTCCACTTGGAGAAGTGTCCATTTAGTGCTACCCTCTGTTTCCTGTCCCTTAGCCAGTTGCTGATCCAGGACAAGACCTGTCCCTTTATTCCATGACTGGTAAGTTTATTCAAGAGCCTTTGGTGTGGGGCCTTGTCAAAAGCCTTCTGAAAGTCCAGATAAACAATGTCAACTGGATCCCCCTTATCCACATGCTTGTTGACACTCTCAAAAAATTCCAACAGATTAGTGAGGCATGATTTGCCCTTGCAAAAGCCATGTTGGCTCTCCTTTAGCAGCACCTTCTCTTCTATGTGCCTATTAATTCTATCTTTTAGGATGGTTTCCATCACTTTACCTGGGACACATGTCAAACTGACAGGTCGGTAATTTCCTGGATCACCCCTGGATCCTTTTTTGAAAATTGGTGTTACATTCGCTACCTTCCAGTCATCAGGCACAAAGCCTGATTTGAGGGAAAGATTATATATTTTGGCTAGGAGATCAGCAATTTCATCTTTAAGTTCCCTGAGAACTCGTGGATGCATGCCATCTGGTCCTGGTGATTTGTTAGTGTTTAGCTTAACAAGACATGCAAGGACCTCCTCCCTGGTTATTTCTATCTGGCTTAATTCTTCGGTTTCCCTCCCTACGAAGATAGGCTCTGTTTTGGGCATGTGGCCTCTGTCTTCTTCAGTGAATACTGAAGCAAATAATTCATTGAGTCTCTCTGCAATCTCTGTTACCTCTTTAATAACCCCTTGCCTTCCATTGTCATCTAATGGTCCAATGGCCTTCCTAGTTGGGTTCTTACTTCTAATGTACTTAAAGAAGTCTTTGTTATTTCTCTGAGTATTTTTAGCTATACGCTCCTCAAAGTCTTGCTTTGCTTTCCTGATTGTTGCCTTGCATTTGTTCTGCCAGAATTTATGTTCCTGCCTGCTGTCCTCATTCGACAAGCCTTCCATCTTCTAAATGAGCTTTTCTTGCTCTTGATCACTTCCCGAACAGCTCCTGTAAGCCACATCGGAGTCCTCTTGGACCTGGCAGTGCCCTTTTTCCTTTTGGGTATGTGTTGTGTTCTTAATACTATGCCTTTGCAACAATGTAACACCCATCAACTGTAACACTGTAACCTTCTGTAATAGGATGCGAGCTAGCAACCACCAGGTGGCAATAGCGAGCGTCCAGCTCATATGGTTCCAATTACGCAATAACTCCAGCGTGGGAAGATTCCCGCCACTACCTCACCTGGACAAGAAGGGCGTGACCAGCAATGTCGTCACGCGGGCGGTAGCCAATGGGCTATAGTGGAGCCACATTCAAATGTATAGCCACTGTATATATTGAGCTGTTCATCCACCATTACCACATGTTCCCCCGGACCACCATGCAATAAAGTTGTGTTAAGCCAACCCTTCGGCTGTTCCTGTGTCTTGGTTCTCATACACTAAATTGGCGACGAAGGTGGGATATGGCTTCCCACGAGACCAAGACACATGCCGGCTTCGACATCAACAAGCCGGAAGACTGGGAGCTCTTTGAAATGGACTTCCAAGATACGCTGGTGGTGTCTGACATTACGGACGAAGGAAAGAAGAAGGCCATCCTCACTTGGATGCTTGGGAATGCCGCCAAAAGAGTATTGGTGGACCTAGTATCACCGAAGAAAGTGAGCGAGCTGACGGCCAAACAGCTCCTAAAAGTGATGCGCGACCATTTCCAGCCATCGGTCTCGATGTTTTCGGCTCGAGA
The DNA here is from genome assembly GCA_035047345.1 of Bradypodion ventrale. Lineage (NCBI taxonomy): Eukaryota > Metazoa > Chordata > Lepidosauria > Squamata > Chamaeleonidae > Bradypodion > Bradypodion ventrale. Next base: position 207,563,937 of record JAWDJE010000002.1, read on the forward strand.
CGCATTCTGGAAGAGAGTTCAAGCGCCTGGTGAGTCCATTGCCGCCTTTGCAGCGGCCCTGCGGTTGGCTGCCGGCCCATGCAAGTGGGAAAATCTGGAAATCGCCCTCAGGGACTGCTTGCTGTGCAGCCTGTGGGATGAGGAGGTTCAGCGAAAGCTGATGAACCAGGAGCCACCCCCGACGCTGCGCGAGGTCATGAAGGCAGCCCAGGCCGTGGAGGCCACGAGGGCCGGAGTCAAGTGGTTCCGAGAAAGGCCCCCACAGCCCGACAAGGCAGCGGGCTCAGTGCAGGCGGCCAGGCGCACGCCGAAATCTTCCACGGAGAGCAGCGACGACGAGGACATCCGGAAGGACGCCGACGCTGCGACGGCTGTGGAGTGGCCCACGACCGCATCAAGTGCCCGTTCCGGAAGGCCAAGTGCCACAACTGCGGACGCCGGGGACACATCGCCAAGGTCTGCAGATGGCGGCGCAGAGACCAGAAAAGTCCGTCAGACCGCTCGCCGAAGACCAAGGAGGGCGCCCGGCCCGCGAGGAAGCAGGACAGCGTGGGCCGCATCTCCGATGACAGCAGCGACGAAGCCCCCGTGTACAGTGTGTCCTTGGGACACCCACGTTATTTTGTTGAGGTACTGGTGCAAGGGGCCCCTGTTAGGATGGAGATAGACTCGGGTTCTTCCTACTCAATCATGTCCCAGCGGGAGTTCTTGGGAATTTCCCCCCACGTGCGCCCTAAGCTCAAAGCGTTGAGGTCCACGCTGCGGGACGTTCAGGGTAATAGCATTCCGGTGTTGGGGGTTGGAAAATTCAAGGTCCAATACAAACAACACACCGCAGAGCTTCCCCTGGTTGTACTCAAAGGGGGAAGTTGCAGCCTCCTCGGGACTCAATGGTTTAAGCCCCTGGGTTTGTTCATTGGGTGGGTGCATGCCGTTGGGACTGACCCAATACAGGAGGTGTGTGACGCACACCCCGAAGTCTTCAAGAAAGGACTCGGAAAATTCAAGGGACCCCCAGTAGCGTTCGACCTGGACCCGGAGGTCCGCCCTATAAGACTCAAGCCGCGCAAGGTGCCTTTCGCACTAAAGGACAAAATAGAGGCGGAACTGGACAAATTGGTGGGCCAGGGGATTCTTGTTTCTGTTGATTCCGCAGAGTGGGAAACTCCGATTGTAACTGCGCTGAAGGCCAACGGGGAGGTTCGCATATGCGCTGATTATAAGTGCACCATTAATAAGGCGATCCGCCCAAATGCGTATCCGGTGCCAGTAGTCAGCCACCTGTTGGCCAGGTTACATGGGGGAAAGTGTTTCGCAAAACTTGACCTAGCACAAGCCTATCAGCAACTCTCAGTAACCCCAGCTGCAGCTGCTGCGCAAACGATAGTCACTCATAAGGGGGTGTTCCAGGTGACGCGCCTACAGTTCGGCGTGAACTCGGCGCCGGGTATTTTCCAGTCGCTCGTGGAACGCCTCTTAAAGGGGCTGGAAGGGGTCTTGCCATACTTTGATGATGTGTTGATAACGGGGGGGGGAGCGAGGCAGAGTTGGCTGAGAGGCTGGACAAAGTGCTGGCGGTGTTTGAAAAGGCGGGGTTGAGGTTGCGAAAAGACAAATGCGTCTTCTTCGCAAAAGAGGTTGAGTTCTTGGGTTTCCGGGTAACACCTGCGGGAATCAAACCCTCCAAATCAAAGGTAGCCGCCATTCAAAATGCCCCTCGCCCCACCTCCAAGCCCGAATTGCAGTCGTTCCTAGGGCTCTTAAACTTTTACCACTCCTTCCTGCCTCGGAAGGCATCAGTAGCAGAGCCACTACACAAGCTACTCAAGAAGGACGAGGCGTGGAAGTGGGGCGAGAGCCAGGAGAGGGCATTCAGTGAACTGAAACACCTCCTAGCGTCTGACGCCATTCTCACCCATTTTGACCCCAAGAGACCGGTGGTTCTGATATGTGATGCATCCCCAGTGGGGGTGGGGGCAGTGCTGTGCCACGTGTTGGAGAACGGGAGAGAGGCCCCGGTAGCATTCTACTCCAGATCCCTGTCCCAGGCAGAGCGAAACTACGCCCAAACAGACAGGGAAGCGCTAGCAATAATCGCGGGGACGAAAAAGTTCCACGATTTCCTCTATGGCCGCCCCTTCACCATAGTAACAGACCACAAGCCCCTGCTAGGCATCTTCACTGCAGACAAACCCACGCCTCAGATCCTGTCCCCTAGGATGTTAAGGTGGGCCATCTTCTTGAACGCGTATCAGCACGCGTTGGTGTACTGGCCAGGGAAGGAAATAAGCCACGCGGACGCCCTGTCGAGGTCTCCCCTTCCCCACGTGAGCAGCATCGTGGGCGAGGAAGAACAAGACCGCCAAGTGCTCCTAATAGAGGTCTTAGATTCTCCCCCCATTGTACCCGCAGACATCGCCAAGGCGACTGGAAAGGACAAAACTCTAGCTCTAGTCAGTTCCTGGGTGCAGAAAGGGTGGCCAGCGTCCTCCCCGGCAGCAGAGTTCGCCCCGTTTTTCCGGAAGAGGCTAGAGTTGTCCATAGAGAGGGGGTGCCTTCTGTGGGGCCAGCGGGTGATAGTCCCCGAATCCCTGAGACCGAGGGTGCTCAAACTGCTGCACGTCAGCCACCCTGGAATTGTCCGCTTCAAGGCTCTGGCCAGGAGCTACTTCTGGTGGCCCCAATTAGATGCCGACATCGAGCACATGGTGGGCACTTGCAAGAGCTGCCAATGCTCCCGACCCGAAGAAGCGCGTCTGCCGCACAGGGAGTGATACGCGGCAAAGGGCCCCTGGTCCCGTGTACACATCGATTTTGCGGGCCCATTTAGAGGGACACTTTTTCTCCTAGTGGTGGATGCTTACTCTAAGTGGTTGGAGGTAATCCCAGTTACGAGCACCTCTTCAGCTATGACAGTAAAGCACTTGCGGAGGGTTTTTAGCACGTTCGGTATACCCGACACCCTAATTAGCGATAACGCTAGTTGTTTCACATCCGCCGAGTTCAGGGCATTCACCGAGATCAACGCCATTCGGCACATCACCTCCGCCCCTTTCCACCCGGCGACGAACGGCCAGGTAGAGCGCCTCATGTGCACCACCAAAGATGCGCTGAGGCGCATGGGCCCAGGGGACCTTAACCTACAACTGTGTCAATTTTTGCTGGGATACAGGGTGACTCCCCTAGCTTCAGGGTATTCACCCGCAGAGCTCTTAATGCGTAGGAAGCTGACCACGATTCTGACCAGGCTAGACCCAATGAGGGTGGAGGACACTGGGAGGAACATAGGGTTAGCGGACACCAAGAGTTTCGAAGTAGGTGCCCCGGTGCATTGCAGGAACTATGCCAGCGCGGGGCCAGCATGGGTCCCGGGCGTCGTCGTTGGCCAGACGGGTCCCGTGTCGTACTGTGTAGAAACCAGTGCGGGTCTACTCTGGAGACGGCACGCAGATCAACTCCGGCGCCGGGTTCCGGACAGCCGAAGCGCGGACGGCGCGCAGAAGGATTCAACGTTAGGGTTCTCCCCCACCTGTTCAGCCCAAGGGGGAGGAGAGGGGGGCCAGTGGTCCCCACCAAGGGGGAGGGGAAGAAGTCTGTCCTCATAGATAGCCTGTGGGATGTCCCCAATGACCCAGTAGATGATTTTGAGTTTCAGTTACAAAACCAGGGGGGGTTTTCGGAGTGGTCCCCCACCCATCCAAGCGAGAAGCGGGGTTTTTCGTTAGCCCCCAGTGCTCCCGGTTTTTCCACAATGGAGTTTGTTCCTTCCCCAAAAGCCGCAGAACCGCGGCAAGTCACTAACGAGCCTCCCTCTCCCGTTGCAGGACAAGAGACCAGGGGACAGAGAAGCAGTAGCGCCCTCGGGACAAGCCAGCCAGCAGAACGCCCAAAACGCGCCTGCAATAAGCCATATTGGATGAGAGACTTCGTCTCATCCTAGGGGGGAGGGATGTTGTGTTCTTAATACTATGCCTTTGCAACAATGTAACACCCATCAACTGTAACACTGTAACCTTCTGTAATAGGACGCGAGCTAGCAACCACCAGGTGGCAATAGCGAGCGTCCAGCTCATATGGTTCCAATTACGCAATAACTCCAGCGCGGGAAGATTCCCGCCACTACCTCACCTGGACAAGAAGGGCGTGACCAGCAATGTCGTCACGCGGGCGGTAGCCAATGGGCTATCGTGGAGCCACATTCAAATGTATAGCCACTGTATATATTGAGCTGTTCGTCCACCATTACCACATGTTCCCCCGGACCACCATGCAATAAAGTTGTGTTAAGCCAACCCTTCGGCTGTTCCTGTGTCTTGGTTCTCATACACTAAAGTATGCATTCCAATTGAGCCTCTGTTATTGTTTTTGTAAACAGCCTCCATGCCTCTTGGAGTGTTTGGACTCTCTCAATTTTCCCTTTCAGCTTCTTTTTTACTAGTTTCCTCAACTTTGGGAAATTTCCCTTTTGAAAATTTAAGGTCTCTGTGTTAGATTTTATCAGTGACTTGCGGTCTATGATCAAGTTAAACATAATTGAGTTGTGGTCACTGTTCCCTATTGGATCAGTCACATTAACATCTTGCACCAGATCGTGAGTATTACTCAGGATCAAGTCAAGGATTCTTGTACCTCTAGTTGGGTCTTCAACCATCTGTCCCAGGGAACAATCATTTAGCATATCTAGGAACTTTATCTCTTTATCATGTGCTGAACAACAGTTCACCCAGTCTATGTGAGGGTAATTGAAGTCCCCCATTATAACCAGGCTTCCCTTCTTGGATGCCTCCTTTACAACATTCTCCAACTGCCAGTCTCCCTCAAGAGTTTGGGTCGGAGGCCGATAGTATATGCCTACTGTTAGACCATCCTTGTGGCCTGGTACTCTTACCCACAGAGCTTCTAATGGTGACTCCAAATCACCTAGATATTCCAATTCATACGATTTTATCACTTCTTTGACATACAAGGCCACACCACCTCCCATTTGCCCCTTCCTATCTTTCCTGTACAGTTTGTAGCCTGGGATAACTGTATCCCATTGGTTATCATCCGTCCACCAGGTTTCAGCGATACCAATAATATCAATATTCTTATCTATTGTTAAGTATTCCAGCTCCCCTATTTTGTTCCGGAGGCTTCTGGCATTTGTATACAAGCATTTATATATGCTTTTCTGACACAGTCTTTTGTGTCCAGTTGCATTGTTAGACTGCCTCTTGCATCCTTCTTCTAGAGTGCTGGTGACTAGCTCCTCGCTCTGCTCAGTAATTTTTGCATCCTCCTCACTACTCAAGTACACACTTTCCCGAACCGGATGCTGCCCAGCTCCTGTCGGCTTTCCCCCAATTATCAGTTTAAAAGCTGCTCTGCAGCCTTTTTGATGTTGAGTGCCAGCAATCTGGTCCCATCATGGTTCAAATGCAACCCATCCATCCTGAACAGATTTGGCTTGTCCCAAAATGTTCTCCAGTTCCTGACAAATCTGAAACCCTCCTCTCGACACCACCGCCTCATCCACCCATTGAGACTTCTGAGCTCTGCCTGCCTGGTAGGTCCTGCGCGAGGGACAGGCAGCACTTCTGAAAATGCTACCTTGGAAGTCCGGGACTTCAATCTTCTTCCTAAAATGAAGAAATCCTTCTCAAAAAACTTGTAAAATTAATGAGAAAGCTACCTGAATTGAAATAGCTTTGAAATAGCTCTGTGGCAAGATGGCAAATTTGAGTACCGGAGATCGGCCTGGTAAGCGGCCAGAGCGGAGGCGCAGTCAGGCAGCAGTCGGGCCAAGCCATGCCATGTTGCACCACCCAGTCTAGTCCTGACTCAGTCTGTAGGAAGCTGCAGGGAACTTGAAGAGCGAGCAGAGGCTCTATTTTTTTATTTTATTTACGAGAATCAAAAGGAGAGATTTGTTCCCCAATCCTTTGGTTTGGAGACTAAAGGAGGTGGACGGAGATGGAGGCAAGGCACAGGTTGAGGAGTCAGACGTAAGTGGGTGAAAAAGCATGAGAGGCTGTCAGCAAAGGTAAGTCCAGCTGGAGCCTGACCGGGGGTGGGAGGGTTAGCGGAAGTGAGCCTCGGCTGGCCGGACTTGCTGTCACCGAAGTGGACTGGAGGGAAGTGGAGCCAAGCGGAGCTTTTGCGGAGCTTGCGATCTGTTTGGGGTAAACCAGTTTAAGATTTGATGGACCGGAAAGCATAGAGTTTTAATTGCCTTATCTCCTATTCGTTAATATATAAAAGACTGAACTTTGAATCCTGTTGGGTAAAGAAAGAAAGGCGTAAATCCAAAAGGACTATTTTTGATGTGAATGTGGCTGTTACTGTTTGTCTCTAAAATGGTGCTGTGGAAACATGAATGGAACCTGAACCAGTGATGCAGTTAAAAAAGTTTTGTCTCCTGTCCTTACTTTCCGAAACTGGAAATAGTTTGAAAGACAAATATATGGACTAAGTTTTTTCCCCCTTTTTTCCTCTTCTTTCATTTCAATTGCTGAGATTTTAATGCGATATAGACTGAGTGGAATTATTCAAAAGGGAACTTTAGATATAAATGATTGAGTAAACTTTTTCTCCTTCCACTCTCTTTCTGATCGGAACTCCTTCCCAGCAGCCACGGCTGGAGTTTCACTGGAGTGAGAATGGACTTTACATGAAAGGGAATACTTTATTTCCAAGTTGTTGAGCTAAGCTACTTTGTTTCTATCTTCACTGACAGACCTCTCTGTTTTGGCAGCCACAGGACTGGAATTTCAGCAGAGGGGAACGGATTTTACTGAAAAGAGAACATTTAAGTTTCAACTGCAGGAGTCAATCTTTATCACTCTCACTTCTGTCTAGAGCCAGAGATGGGCAGTCTCGGCCCTCCAGCTGTTCTTGGACTTCAATTCCCAGAAGCCCAAGTCAACACACCAGCTGGTCAGGGTTTCTGGAAATTGAAGTTCAAGAACAGCTGGAGGGCCAAGACTGCCCATCACTGGTAGACGGAACTATTTTTTCTTTTTTGTCTCCTCATTTTTGGCAGTCAAAGCACTGGACATTCAGTAGCATGAGAAGGGATTTTTTCTTTTTCTTCTTTCAAAGCAGAAATTTAACTCTCAAGTGAATGAACTAATTCCTTTTTTATTTTTTATTTCTGTTCTGCCACTGATATAACTTTTTTCTTGGTACTTAAAGTACTGGGATTCCAGTAGAGAATATAATTCAATTGATAGTGAACAGCTAATATCTGCAAGGATGAACTAAATCTTTCCATGCACACTCTCTGTTCGATGGTATTTTCCTCCTGATAGTTACAGTATTGGAAATTTAACAGAGTGAGACTGGACATTATTTGAGACTGAACATTTAAATTTTTAATTACCAATGGCCTTTTTTTTGGCAGATACAGTATTGAAATTTTAGTAGATCAGGAATGGACTCTATTTGTTTTTTCTTTTCTCTGATGAAATTCTCCTCTAGGTAGATATAACAATGGAATTCCAATAGAGTGGGAAGGGATTTTATATGAAGTTGCAAGTGTTTTTATCTCTCCCCCCCTTCTCTTTTCTCTACTCTTTCTTTATTTGATGGAATTGATCTGCTATTTTCTGGTATCAGTAGCAGGTAGAAACACACACACACACACACACACACACACACACACACGCACACGCGCGCGCGCACACACACACACACACACACACACACACACACACACACACACACACACACACACACACTCTGAGAAAGCCGGCGTGTCCCAGGGAAGCCAGCCCCTGGTAAGGGAAGCCCACACCCCCTCCGCCGCTGGGCATCCTTACTGTGGGCCGCAAGGCAGCCCACGGTAAGGGAAGCCCACACCCCCCTCCACCGCTGGGCTTCTTTACCACGGGCCACAAGGCAGCCCACGGTAAGGGAAGCCCACCCACCCCCACTAGGCTTCCTTACTGCGGGCCGCAAGGCAGCCCACGGTAAGGGAAGCCCACCCACCCCCACTGAGCTTCCTTACCATGGGCCGCAAGGCAGCCCACGGTAAGGGAAGCCCCCCCCACTGAGCTTCCTTACCATGGGCCGCAAGGCAGCCCACGGTAAGGGAAGCCCACACACACACCCTGCCCCTGAGCTTCCTTACCATGGGCTGCAAGGCAGCCCCCGGTAAGGGAAGCCCACACACACACACCCGCTGGGCTTCCTTACCGCGGGCCGCAAGGCAGCCCACAGTAAGGGAAGCCCACAGCCCCCGCTGGGCTTCCTTACCGCGGGCCGCAAGGCAGCCCATGGTAAGGGAAGCCCACACTCCCCCCGCCCCTGGGCTTCCTTACCGCAGGCCGCAAGGTAGCCCCCAGTAAGGGAAGCCCACACACCCCTGCCACTGAGCTTCCTTACCATGGGCCGCAAGGCAGCCCACGGTAAGGGAAGCCCACAACCCCCCCCCCCCCCCCGCTGCTGGGCTTCCTTACCACAGGCCACAAGGCAGCCCACTGTAAGGGAAGCCCACAAACCCCCCCCCCCCCCACCACCACCACGCTGGGCTTCCTTACTTCGAGCCAGCCAGGGAAGACAGCCCCCCCCCTCTCTCTCTCACACACACACTCACAGCTTCTTTTTCTCTCTCTCTCTCTCACACACAGCTTCTCTTTCTCTCTCCTCTCTCACACACAGCTTCTCTTTCTCTCTCACACACACAGCTTCTCTTTCTCTCTCTCTCTTTCTCACACAGCTTCTCTCTCTCTCTCTCACACACAGCTTCTCTCTCTCTCTCTCACACACACAGCTTCTTTCTCTCTCTCACACACACAGCTTCTCTTTCTCTCTCTCTCACACACACAGCTTCTCTTTCTCTCTCACACACACAGCTTCTCTTTCTCTCTCTCTCTCACACACACACAGCTTCTCTTTCTCTCTCTCACACACAGCTTCTCTTTCTCTCTCACACATACACAGCTTCTCTTTCTCTCTCTCTCACACACAGCTTCTCTCTCTCTCTCACACACACACAGCTTCTCTCTCTCTCTCTCTCACACACACACACAGCTTCTCTTTCTCTCTCTCTATCTCACACACACACAGCTTCTCTTTCTCTCTCACATAGCTTCTCTTTCTCTCTCTCACACACAGCTTCTCTTTCTCTCTCTCTCTCACACACAGCTTCTCTTTCTCTCTCTCACACACAGCTTCTCTCTCTCTCTCACACAGCTTCTCTTTCTCTCTCTCACACACACACAGCTTCTCTTTCTCTCTCTCACACACAGCTTCTCTCTCTCTCTCTCTCTCACACACACACACACACATACAGCTTCTCTTTCTTTCTCTCTCTCTCACACTGCGCCAACAACAGCAACAGTGCCCATGGTACCCATGAGAACAACAACAGCCTCAGCAACAAAAATGACCTCACCTTCAACAGTAGCAGTGACAATGACCACAATTACAGCAGTGACCATAGCAGCAGCAACAACAACATTAGCTGCAACGACATCAATAACAGCAACTATGGCAGGAGGTACAGCAGCATTACCATGTTTCCCCGAATATAAGACACTGTCTTATATTTTTAAAAACTCTAAAATTAGCACAAGGTCTTATTTTCAGGGGATGTCTTATTTTCCCATGAAGAAGAATACCAGTCTCGATCGCGCTTCCCCACTCACAACCAAGGGATGCTTCCCTTGGTTGTGAGTGGGGAAGCACGATCGAGACTGGCCTCAGCTGTGAGGCGGCCGGCGTGGCTCATAAGAAGGCCTGCCGCATTGGAGTCTTGATCCTGCTCTCACCAGGGGAAACTTCCCTTGGTTGTGAGCGGGGAGGCGATTGAGACTCCGATGCGGCAGGCTTTCTTATGGGCCATGCCGGCCGCCTTACAGCCAGGAGGTAAGGAGGTCTTATTTTTGGATGGGGCCTTATATTTCAAAGGCAGGGGAAAAAAGGGAGGTGTCCTATTATGCGAGGAGGTCCTATATTCGGGGAAACATGGTAGGTGCTATTAAGAAAACACCTAAGGGATCTAAGAGTGAATTTGAATTGATCTTTGAAAGGCTAGAAAGAATGGAGACATTTATCAAAGATGGGCAAGAAGATTCACAAAAACAAATGGAGGGAATGTCGGATAAATTTGATAAAAGATTCGATGATGTAGAAAAAGGACAAGTTGCCTTAAAAAAAGATCAAGAAGAAATCAAAGAAGAACAGAAGGAACTCAAATCAAAGGGTAAGATGCTGAAACAGCGAGAGAAGATGAGAGATACTAAGGTGGATTCACTAGAAAAATGTGTTGCAATAATGGAGGAGCAGATGAGACACTCAAATATAGTGATTCATAACCTACCAGAGAGAAACCCAGACATGTTAAGAGATAGGATACTGGACTGGCTGAATGGTATGATGATGGAGTATAGATATTCTTCAGAAGATATTATAAGTCTGTACCATCTCAGACAGAAGAGAGGGAGAATGTTTTGTTAAAATTTGCCTGTGCGATAGACAAGATGAGATTAATGTCTCACATTAAACTAATGGGTTCCACAGTTTTGAGGATTGATGGCACAGATGTTGAAATTTTCAATGACATAGCACTTGAGGAAAGACTCTGGTGTCAAACCATGAAACCAGTCGCCAAAGGTATCAAATATAATTGGAAATTTCCAAAATTGTTAACCTTTTGGCACCTAGGCAGAAGATTTGTAGGGAGGGAGAATGCCTTTGTATTGGATATACTAGTAGAGGCAAAATTACTGGAGAATGGCACCAAATAATGGGAATCTCTGAAGCAAGAACCGATAATATCTGGAGGATTGCGATTTGGGAGAAAGGATGATGATAGTGTGCCTGAGGGAGTGGAGGGAGGAACTCAATAATGCTCCACCTTCATTTGACATGCTTTCGCCCTCCCCTCTTTGTTTATCGAAGGCCTCTTTTTCTTGAAAGAAGTGGGGAGGGTAAATATGCATTTTTGTATGGTTTGTTGTCACTTTAAATTCTTATGTTTGGGATTAGGGATTTTTAGATTGATTTTTTCACACCTTTGGGGGGACGTGGCTATTGTAGGAATAAGGAAGTTATAGATAAATAATGAAGAAAGTGAGGGTAGTATCATGGAATGTGAAAGGTACTGGCTGTCAGATTAAGAGAAAAAGAATAGAAGCAGCACTCAGGAGAGAAAAACCTGATATAATCTTTTTACAGGAAATGCATCAAAAGTCAGGTGAAGTAAATAGGTTATTTTTAGGCTGGACTAAGTTTTATGAAAAAGCGTATGGAACGTCAAAGTCAAGAGGAGTTGCGATACTTATCTCAACTAGACTGGATTTTGTAATAACTAAGACTATTTCAGATCCGGAGGGAAGATTTTTTATAATTAATAGGAAAATAGATGATGAGGAGATAACATTTGTTAATATATATGCTCCTAATGACCAGCAAAAAAATTTTTTTAGACAAAGTGTACAATATCTTGGAAGGAGTAAAATGCTCAAAGTTGATTGTAGCTGGGGATTTTAATTTAATCAGATCAACAATTGACTTTACAAACATGACCAGGTGCAGTAAATTTAGAAGAGATTGAAAATGGGATATTTAAAGAATCAGATCATGCATGACTGATGCTGGAAATGAGAATAGAAGGGTTAAATGATGTGAGGAATAATTGGAGATATGATTCCAGTTTGTATAGGGACTCTAAGAGTAGAGAATGGATTATAGAAAAATGGGAAGAAAGTTGGAGGTGGAATGATAATGGAGAAGTAGGTTATCACATGGTGTTGGATACCATGAAGGCAATATTTAGAGGAGAAAGTATTAAGCTATCCAGTATCAAAAGTAAACAGGTCAAAGTAAACCAAAGGGAAATTGAACAGGAAACAAAGAGGTTGCAAGAGGAGCATGCAAAGACCAAGAATAGAAAGATTTATGACAGTATGGAGAAATTAAAAAAGGAACTGGTGGAGAAAGATATTGAAAAAGTGAAAAAGTGAAAATAAATTTAATATATCTAAAAAGAGAATACTTTGAATATAGCAATAAGAATTTGAGGTTATTGACAAGGATGACTAAAGAAAAAAGAGAGAAAAGAGAGATCGGCTTTTTGTTTTCTAAAGGTGGAGTTAGGTGTAATAAGACCAAAGATAAAATTGAAATAATCAATGACTTTTACTAGGAGTTATATTAAAAAAAGAGGTTAATATAGAAAGACTAAGAGACTACTTGGAAAAGCACTTAGGACAAAAATTAGGTCAGGAGCACAAAGACTCAATGGAAGATAGAATAACTGAAAATGAAATTAGAGATGTTGTTACAAAATTGAAAATAGGTAAATCACCCGGGGAAGATGGTTTATCTTCAGAATTTTATAGGGATTTTAAAGATATAGTTATTCCAAGATTGGAAAAATTGTTTAATTATATTCTAGGTGGAGGAACAATTCCAACAATTCAGTGATTGTATTGATCCCTAAACTCGGGGAAAATCCAGAAAAATTGAATCTTATAGACCAATATCTTTAATAAATCAAGATGCTAAGATATTTACTTCCATATTAGCAAAAAGGTTAAATATGTTTATGGGAAACTATATAAATACGGATCAAGTTGGTTTTATAAAAGGTATGCACCTGACAGACTTAACAAGGAGAGTATTGAACCTACTAGACATTGCTGTATGAAACAAGGAGAAGATAGGGCTAGTGTCACTGGACATTTTCAAATCATTCAATTTAATTCAATGTCTAACAATTAAAGAAATAATATCTTTTTATGGATTCAGTTTTTAAGTTCAAAAAAATTATAGAGCAATTGTATCAGCTAAAATTAAAGTTAATAATGCCTTTACAGAAGATATATTATTGGAAGCAGGAACTAGGCAGGGATGCCCATTATCCGCAATTCTATTCATAATGTCAATGGAATTACTCGCAACGGCTATTAGAAATGGTAACAACATAGACGGATTGATGGGAAACAAAATAAGTTTATATGCTGATGATACTTTGGTGATTATGAAACATCCAATGAAGTCTATGGAAAAATTCATGAGCATTTAACAAACTTTGAGGAAGTGACGGGGCTAAAAATAAATTGGGAAAAATCTGAAATGATAACCTGCAATATAGAAGAGGAGGAACAGTTGAGGATATCAGAAAAATTTAAAATAGAAACTAAAGATAGCTTAAAGTATTTGGGTGTTAATATCACAAACAAATTGGAAAATCTCAAAAAATTAAACTATGATAAACAGGAGAAGTTGATCAAAGACCACATTTGTCGCTGTAAGAAGTTGAAATTGTCTTGGTTTGGCAGGGTGGCACTGTGCAAGATGATGTTGTTACCACAAATGAATTTTCTATTTGATGCCCTGCCAATACAACTCAAGGACAAAGAAATTAAGAAGTACCAAAATATATTAAATATTTTTTGTAACGGTGGAAGAAAATTGAGAATCCCAAAAAAGCTTGTGGTACTTGCTGCAAAAGGAAGGTGGATTGGGAATGCCCAATCTCAAAAATTATTATAGATCATTTCAGGTTAAAAATATAATCAAGATCTTGATGAAAGAAAAGGCAATCTGGGAGGAGTTGGAAATTGAGGATTTTTAACATATAGGCAACACAGCTTTTTTAGATAAGAATATTGGGGAAATTAGCATCAAGAATAATATGTTGAAAACACTGTGGGATGTTTGGAAAAAAACTAAGAAAAGATTAGCCCCAGACATATCCCTAATAATCAAGGTAGAGGATATTCAAAGCTTTCCACTCAAAATCGATAAGAGGTTAAGATCTGTGCTGATAAGTAAGGATGCGTACCTGTTGAAAGATTGGATCAAATTTGCAAGAACGAAGTTTAAAAAACAGGTTTGTATGCAGAATTGAAGTTGAATTGGTTACAGAAAATAAGATTAAACAAATGGAACAATAAATATATAATGGAACAACATTTGGGCACAGAGCTTGGTGGGCTGAGGAGAATGGTGGAGGATAGAGGTGCCTGGAGGAAAATGGTCCATGGGGTTGCAAAGGGTCGGAATCGACTGTGCGACTGAACAACAAAAACATTTGGAAAGAAATAAGACAGAATTTGAAAAATTGCTGTGGATTTTAAGACAAGGAGATGTAGGGTTAAAGGGTTTGGTGAGTAAAATATATAAGATTTTAAATACAGAGGGTAATCCACAGGAGACATTGAGGAAAATTTGGGAACAAGACCTTAATATAAAAATTAGGGAAACAAAATGGAGATCTATTTGGAAAAGGAGGATAGTGAGTACACTATCAGTAAGAGTTAAGGGACATAATTATAAATTGCTGTGGAGGTGGTACCTGACCCTGGTCCGATTGAATCAAATCAACAAAACTAAAGGCAACTTATGCTGGAGATGAAAAAACAAAACAAAACAGGAACATATATACACATGTGGTGGAATTGTAATGTTGTAAATAAGTTTTGGGAGGACGTTGAAAAAGAGATAATTGGAATACTAGGGGTAAGCATAAAGATCGGCTCAGGTACCACTATGTTTACAGATTTTGAGGATACAAAATTGGATATGGATAAAACAGAACTGGTTTCAATTTTGATGACAACTGGGAGACAGTGTATAGCAAGGAAGTGGAAAGGAACCGGCAAAATTAGTATTGAAGAATGGTATAAGGAATCATGGCAATTGGCTTTAAACGACAAATTAACCTTGGATTCGAAAGAGAAAAAAGGATTAAGTACAGAGAACAGATTTTGGTAAATTTTTAAACCCTTTGTGGTTATTGCGCTAAAGAAAGGAGCAGGAAGTAGGCCAGTACCAGATCAAATGGGTTTTTGGAAACATTGAAAGTATGATGAGATGAGCCGCGTCCTCCCATAGGCAATGTACATATCATATGGTGAATTGTTTAATTGTTTCTTGTTTGTTCCTTTTTTCTTTTTTCCCTTTCTTCCTTTTTCCTCTTCTTTCTTATTCTTTCTATTTTTTCTTTTTCATTTCATTTTTGTAGGAGAAATAAAATAAGAGTGTTGATGTTGTGTTTTAAGCATTTATCCATGTAGAATTTAAGAAAAGTATCAATATGATTACAATAAAAAGATAAACTAGAGACTAGAAGTAGGAATGTATTAACTACGCAACATTAAGCAAATTATTTTTCTGTTTAAGCAATTGACCATTTTTTGCTTTTGATATTGTTCTTTTTTATTAATTTTATTATATAACTTTCGATGTGTTTTTACATGTATTTTGTGCAAAAACCCAACAAAAAGTTATTAAAAAAATATACCAGATGACCAAGGAAAAGAGGATACAGAAGAGATGATATTTTACCTCAGGCTGTCAGAGAAGGCCTCTACACCAAACTTGGATGGGCAGTAACCACCTCCAAAGGAGGCCAGTCTTCCCAACACACTGGACACATTGACTATCCTTCCTCTGGCTCTTCTCACCAGGGGCAGCATATGCAGAGTGACATCGATCACTCCAAGGAGGTTGACACGTATCACGTTTGCAAAATCCTCCTTGGTCAGCCATCCATTGGGAGCTGTAGCATTACTTATCCCAGCATTGTTGACCAATCCCCAGAGACCTGTATCAAGAAATAATTATTTGTTTGTTGCTCTAATTATTGTTAGTGGTTCCTATGGGTCTTAAGACCTGGATATTTACTTGAGTTATACAGTGAACCCCTTCCTCAATTAGGATTGTATCACGTTTTGTCACTTTGGATCAGGACCTGATAAAAACCTCACGTCAGAAACATCAAGAGTAGATTTACTTTGTCAAATTACAGACACACGACTTTTCAGATTTTTGTGTTAACCAACTTCAATCTGGCTAATGACATGGCATGAATGTTTCTTCTTTCCATCCAACATAGGATCAGAAAAAGTGGGTAATGGTAGTGGGATTTAAGCCATACGATTTTTCTGTGGACATCTGGCATGAAGCCAGTTGGAGACTAGCAGCTGGACACATTGACTATCCTTCCTCTGGCTCTTCTCACCAGAGGCAGCATATGCAGAGTGACATCGATCACTCCAAGGAGGTTGACATGTATTACGTTTGCAAAATCCTCCTTGGTCAGCCATTCATTGGGAGCTGTAGCATTACTTATACCAGCATTGTTGACCAATCCCCAGAGACCTGTATGAAGAAATAATTTATGTGTTTAATGCTCTAGTTACCTTTTTGCTTCCTACGGGTCTTCTGATCTGGATATATACTAGAGTTAAACATATGATTTTTCTTTGGACAGGTGGCATAAAGCCAGTTGGAGACTAGCGGTACATTAGTTGTAGCAAACATTGGCGAAGAACCGGAGGAAGGAGGAAGATGAGCTAGAGGACCATAAGCAGTGATGCACTGAAGCAGGTCCCATCCTGTTTGGGAGAACTAGTAGTGGAAATTCCCCCAGGCCATGCCCACCTGGCCAGCCACACTCACCTCCATAGCCCATTGCGTTGGCCATGCCCACAGATTTGGCCCCGCCAACAGATCTGGCCCCACCCACAAGAGGTGGTAGTAAATCTTTTTGGAGTGCATCACTGACCATAAGGCTGTTCCCTGTCCTCATGGGCAGGACATGAGGCAGCCTAGTACATGCTGCAGCAAGTTTATTTTGATAAACAGCAAGCGAAACTAGCATCAGAAGTTAGCAAATCATGTTGTTTGCATCTTAGCACACTGCATATATAGCATGGAAGGCACCTGTCACCTTTGTCTTGGACATAGCCTTTCACCCACTCTGTTGTTGCGGCAACTCTCTCCGTAGAGGTGACGTCCAGAATGGTGGTTTTCAAGCGCACCGAGGTGTTCTTCTCCAGCTTCTCTGCCCCTGTCTGGGTGTGGCAGGCAGCCAATACCCGCATCCCCCGGGCGTCCAGCTGCCTGGCCAACTGGTTCCCAAATCCAGAGTCACAGCCGGTGATGAAGACGTATTTCTCTGTCAGGTTCTCCACGGTCTCTCTCTCTCGATACCATCGGTGTAGGAAATAAATCCCCAGGAGGGCAGCCAAGTAGAGCCACATGTCGAAAGGCCTGTGAAGAAAAGGTACCAAACCTGGAGAGCTTTAGCCCTGGGTGGTAGCCACACATAGCTTCATGGTCATGATTTCAACATTGCTGTTCGACCTGTCGGGAATTAGTCCGAAAATGGGCCATTTAAGGTGATAGTTGCTTGAGATCAAAGGATCCAAAGCCCTTGCTATTCTAGAGAGAAGCAGGGCTTTTGATGTAATGATACACTACTTGGCTTGCCTCCTTAATAGTGCTAGACCTTTCAAAAACATTAGTTACTGACTCATTTCTGCATTAGCCTTGCAAATCATTTTATATCATTTCTCAACTGATTAAGAGTTTGGACAGCTCCCGGCTGAAATTGCCTAGAGCAGTGATGGCAAAACGTTAGAGACCGAGTGTCCTAGGCGATGGCGGCAGTGTGCAGGCAGGCACTGCCTATTCCTCCAACTATGAAGGGTGTAGAGTGTGTGTCTGGTCCCCTCACCTCATGCCCACCCCCACCGCAGCCTCCCCGGTGGGATTTTGGCCTCCCCTCATACCACGCCATTGACCTAAGGAGGTGGGTGGGTGGCGAAGCAGCACTCCCTTGTTGGTGGTGGGGCAGGATGTGGTGGGGTGGTGCGTGGTGGAGCGGCACATTGTGGGATGGTCCATGGTGGGGCAGCACAGGGCTTGCTCATGATGGCACCATGACCACCAATAGGGCTGTGCATGCCACCTCTGCCACAGTTTTGCCTACACTACCCTAGAGTCAGGTGACCAAATTATTATACATTTTCCTTATGAACATTTTCTGTAGCTAGGAAAAAGCTGCTCTAAACTCTTGTTGCAAGAAAATGGTGAAAGGTGAAGCGCAGGGAATACTTACTCTGTATACATTTGATTGTGCAGGTTCATTAATATTCCCAAAAAATAATCTCGGCTATCACAGGGAATGTGCAATATAATGCCCAAGGTGTGCGTGTTAACCATACTTTACAGGCTTTTCAGTTAATTATGAGAGTTTGGTAATCTACTAAATAAAAAACTGTTTCATCTTCTATATTTTGCCATGCTGTGCCCTACACATCTTAATCCATTTTATTTGCATAATCCTTTTCTGTTTTTTTTAAAAATTCTCTGGACAGGTCCGTGTGATAGGTTTGGGGTTCAGTTCCCCACTGGACATTCCTAGAATAAACACCCAGTGTATTCTTGGGCAAGCTGCAATTTCCCACATCTGTGTATTCTCCAGCTGGAAAGTCTTAGACACGGGACTGACCTCATGTTGCATAATTATTATTAACTATTCCATGTACTAATCCCTACAGTAAAAGAAGGGGTAGTATACTCCTTACACAGAAAAGACTGACATCCAAAATGTTATTGGTCTGAACCACCTTCTATCCAGTGCTAAACGGTAACACCAAACCACTCATGAGAATCTAATTTCCCTGTTACTACACCCACCCACCCCGAGTAAATGCTATTTTCTTTCCTCGTTCATGATTGCCGGCGTTCTCCTGACAAGACAGTTACCTCTTTGAACTAAGGAAGACAGTTGCTCCTTTGAACAAAGAAAGGAGCATAGAAGGAGGACAATCTTTCCCTAAGACAAATGCATGCAAAGGATGATGCCTAGCACATGAGCTGAATAAAACATGGATTGACCATGAAAACAAGCTATCAGGAACTGACCTGCAGGATAAGAAGAATGTGAAGAACAGACCAGCTGAATTGGTTGTACAGAAGTCACTGAGTTCCTTTCCTCTTCAGTCCCATTGATTTATTCCTGCTGTAATTTATACATCCAACTGTGAAGGGAGGTGTCTACAATTTGAGTCATAAAGAATACTGGCTGCATGGAACTCCTCCCTCCTGTTACCTGATTTTTTTTTTTACCTTTTAATTTAGAGGAATATCCCACAGGCAGGGTTGAATCAGGAAGCAAAACACCACATTAAATTGTTGGTTCAAATAGAAAGGAGATTATTGAACTGAAAGTACCATTCCAATTCAATATCCACCCACAAAATGAACCCCAAACGTTTAAATGAACCACAGACAATTGCTTGATTCAAATTAGTGAAGTTTACTTAGAAAACAAATAAGAAAATAAGCAAAATTAAATATTGGATAGAGAAAGAAAAACAAGACCTGTGAGGCAAATGATTCACCCCCATAACACATGGCCTATATACTATGGGAAATTGCTACCACAGACAGAACCAGAAAGGAAAAAGGTTCTGCCCCACCCAGACAATGGGAGAAACCAGCTTATATGTGCATTCAAATGGAGCATAAAGGGACTTGCAGAAACACTATTGGTCCAAGGCATCACATGGGAGGGGAATTTGCTCAGGAGTGTCCACGTGGAAGAGGAGAAGTCCACCCACAAACTTGGTTGCTCCAGGATGTCACATGGAGAAGTGGGAGCAGTTTTGCCATGTGGCTAGCATGGAGGCTGCTATGGGAGGAGTTGAGGTCAGTTACAAAAGTTCATATATGTTATTTCCCCAAAACACACTCTAGATTGTAGGAAATCATCCAGGAGCCCAGCCCAATGTTTGCTGTGTGGTATCCATGCACACAATTGGCATACTGTCCTTGACAGAACCACGGTTCGGGAGAATGCTCCCTTGAGCCTTGGTTCTGAAGGGACAGAAATTGGGGGAGCGGAATATTAGATAGGGTTTAATTCACCTACAGCTGACCTGACAAGCAGCTCGGACAATAGGAAGCTGAATGACTAACTCGCTAGTAATGTAATAGGTAATATCGCACCCGCGGATTACCCTAAATCCTGAACCAGTAACAGCCACATGTTTACCCCAAGATAGTTTGGAACAATGGATTTCCCCTGTCATTGATTAAGTTGGTTAATTAACTTCCCCTGAAGAGTTTCCCAATTAACTCGTGTAAACATGGCATGTGGATCTTATCAGATCGCAGTTCTTTCGGACGCAGCCTGTACATGATATATACTGATGATTTTCCCTCATTAAATCACTGGTCTTCGCTCCATCTTGCCTCGTGTCTCATTGCTTGACCAGTCTCCTCCGGGACCCAACGGCCGCTCTGCGGCCCCGATCCAACATCTGGTGACCCTGAGACGTGATTCTACTCATGAGTAAGCGATCTTTGCGGTCCGGTTCTACGCCAGAACCATGTCTGAATCGTCCCGGAGGACAGTGCGGCAGCTCTGGTCAGAAAGCCATCCGATCTGAGTGACAGCTACGCGGCGAGGCATTCCAGAGAGGCACAGCACGCTCCAAAGCTTTGAGGCAGCTTGCTCCGCGGAAACGCGTTCCGCTCAGGGTCGGCTGTGAAACCCTGACTTAAGCGCAGAGGCCGCCAAGGGCCCGTGGCAGCAGTCCATGCTCCAAGCTCCATCCCAGAGGTTTGTCACGCCAAGACCTGTTACCTGAACTCAGATGCGTCGCATCGTCCCGAGGAGGAAGGCTTCAAAGGACCGGCAGGTAATATGGGGACTTGTCCTCAGAGGCAACGTCCGACTGCTAACCAGAGAATTCACTTAATGGAATTCAAGGCCCTGGCCAGGGTATCCCAGACACGCATTCACAGTGTTAAGTTAGCGGACCTCTTAGCGTACTTGGGGGACAATTGTCCGCTTTATCCAGAAGCGGGCATGCTTAACCTCCAACTTTGGGACCAGATAGGAGCCTGCATTCAGCAAGCCCCGAGAGCTCCAGATTGCATAATCAGCACATGGAGCAAGTGTAGGAAGCTCTTAGCAGAGGTAGACCCAGTCTGGATAGAGACCCAGAAACCCCCAGCGCAGTCAGAACCATCAGCTCCAACAGCTCTCTATCCGTCATTTCAGCTCAAGCAGGGCAGTATAGGGAGCTTTCCCTCAGTGACAGCTGCAGACATCACTGAATGAATTCATGGCTTGAGAAGCCCTGGCACTTCTCTGACAGTTAAAAGTTCCCTGCCAACTAAGAGTTCCATCCAGCGCATGGGTGAGGAAGATCCATTCACGGGGAAATTGCCAGCAGTACAATTAGCTAACACCCAGCTGCTGTGTTCAGCCTGTCTGAAGGCAGACACACGTTCAGGCAGACAGACTATTGTCTACCTGCCTGTTCAGCGCCCACTGTTCACGGAAATCTGCATGGCCCCTGGCCACGCAGGGCTCCAGAGCAGACCCATTACCACACTCAGGCACCGAGAAGTGCCAAAACCCAAAGGCGCCTGCTTCCAGTGTGGAAAAATGAGACACCTTAGAAGAGAATGCCAATCTAGACCAGGCAGATCTTCAAAAGGTTGTCCAAATAAGCCTAAAACCAAATGGCCACACTGGCGCTGGAGGGTGAGACAGCACCGAGATCCGGGAATACTTCCCTCCGGCATGCATCTGGCCCAGGCTCGAAAGGAGGCAGCCATCGCCCTGGCTATGCCAGAGGAACCATCCCAGCAATAGTACCCCGAGCTCTCCCAAGGCACAGGCAGAACCTACTTGTCTTGCCTCAGAGTAGCCCAGAGAAACTCACCCCTAAGTAGAAGCACCCAGATGGTTGTGATAGCCAGCTGTGTATAAGTCATCTCCTCATGTGCAGGATAGAACTCTGCAAATCAGGGGAGGAATGTGCGAATGCGTAAATAAATGTGTGCAGTTCACCACTGAATGTATGACTGCAAGAACCAGTATGATTGCAAAAGCTTTGTCTCTATGACCACAGTATGATTGCAAAAGTGCTCCTTGTGTGTAACTGCATGATAATGTCACTGTGAAATATCAGGCATTGTGTGTTAAACAGTTTGCACTCTGTTCATGGGCAGGACCCATTTAAAGTTTGAGAAAGCATGGTGAGCAGGACCTCTTTGCCTTGCCTGCTTAGCAGCTTAAGGCACCCAGGGCAACAAAGGCAGGAGGGGGGGGGGAATCCTAACCTGCAATAGGGCAAAGTGACCCCCCTTTTTCCTCCTTTCAGCCAAAAGGCTGTTTTCTGGATATGCCGGGGAGAGACCTTTCCTTGTCAAAGGATTAAGCCACTCTTAAGAACCGGTTTTGCAATCTGTGCCACTCAGGCAAACAGATAATTGGAAATGATAAAAGCTTTGCATTGAAGAAACCTGCCTGAAAGAGGTGATTTTCTTTTCAAAAGCGCGATCTGAAAACAAAAATCAATTCTATGAGTTTTCCTCACTAAATCATAAACTATGGGGCCCCTCCCTATGTCTGTGTTTCTCAAACCCCTATTTCTGTGTTTGAATGTCCCTTAGCGTCTTTAAGTCACATATCTCACTAGGAGTGAGAGAATTGCATTGTCTTCAGGTGTGTACTGTTATCATCTTGTAACCTAGGTTCTCAACCTTTTAACGTCAGGGGCCAAGTTCTGCGGCCTCAGGCAGCTCTGGAGGTCCGGACAGTCATTGTGACATTCCTTCGCCACACAGCCCTTCTTGGCTTGGTGGAGATAGTGGCAGAGCAATGTGGGCTGCATCTGGCCCACAGGTTGAGAATCGTTCTAACTCTCCTTCATTCTCTTAAGACTTTAATCCGTGTAAAGTAACTCACTCATTGTACCCCTTTCACAGGAAAAAGCACGCAAACATTCTTGCGCTCTGTATATTCAGAAAATGCTTAATCTTTACCTTTTTACAGGAAGAAAACTCCTCTCCAGTCCTTGAAAGTAACCAATTTATTTATTTCTATAGTCTTAAATTGCATCCCTTCACAGGCTCCTGAGTTAATTACTGGTAGGGATTCCTCAACAGGAGGATACCAGCCAGCTGTCTTAATTATCTTATGATAAGAGTTGTTGCATTGCAGGCGCACCCCCCCAATAACGGACACAGACAACATTGAAAGTGGATAACAGCATCGGGCCACATTTATTGATTCAATGCCCTAGTCCGAATTATAAATTTGTATTGGTAAAACGACCAATCATAATTCATAAGGCAAGCAGGCCGAAGTAACACTGGTAAGGTACCACCCCAAAATTGCCAACGGCAATTGGTTACAATGTATCAATTTGTATCAATTTGTTTGTTGACAACAAACAAATTGTTGACCGTAGTCAATAACTAACTCATGACCCCACCCTCTGACGCGTATCCGTGAAATCACAGGGGTGATGCATGCTGGTTAGCAATCGTCATCACCCCATCGCCTGGTTCGTCGTTGACCGGACAACGTTTAACTAATTTATTCCTGTCTAGTGTTGTCCAGTCAATTGCGAACCTGCCGGATACTTGTGGGTCATACTGTTTACCTTACCAGTGCTACCCGCCAATGTGACCAAAGTCAACATTAGGAACACAGAAAGACCCCTATATCAAACCATAGCAACAGTGTGGGATGGGCAAAAAAAACCAGGACCCGGAAGCCAATATGGGTCCCAGCCAAAAATTCCCACCCGGCCCCGAAGCGACCAAAATATCACACTGTTAACTAGGGAGGGGGTGGAGGGGAAAAGACTTCTCCGCTCCATCGCTGAGGTAAAATGGCAGCTCGGCTGCCTCGTGGCCACCCCTTTTATAAGGGAGCTGGCCACGCCCCTAACTACCCGGATTCTCTGTCCTGTGGGGGGGGCCTGCAAAGGGCGCGGCGGCCATTTTGGCGCCGCGCTTGCATTGCAGGCGCACCCCCCCCCAATAACGGACACAGACAACATTGAAAGTGGATAACAGCATCGGGCCACATTTATTGATTCAATGCCCTAGTCCGAATTATAAATTTGTATTGGTAAAACGACCAATCATAATTCATAAGGCAAGCAGGCCGAAGTAACACTGGTAAGGTACCACCCCAAAATTGCCAACGGCAATTGGTTACAATGTATCAATTTGTATCAATTTGTTTGTTGACAACAAACAAATTGTTGACCGTAGTCAATAACTAACTCATGACCCCACCCTCTGACGCGTATCCGTGAAATCACAGGGGTGATGCATGCTGGTTAGCAATCGTCATCACCCCATCGCCTGGTTCGTCGTTGACCGGACAACGTTTAACTAATTTATTCCTGTCTAGTGTTGTCCAGTCAATTGCGAACCTGCCGGATACTTGTGGGTCATACTGTTTACCTTACCAGTGCTACCCGCCACACGGAGGGGCTTCAAAGAAGACCTGACGCCCCCCCCCAGACCGTCAGCTCGGTCAACAGGCCTGCTCGCCAATCACCCAACAGGAGGTCCATACCTCCTCGCGACAGATGGACCCCATCCCCTGCGTACAAGTCATAATTTTGTAGGCTAATATCGGGGTGATGACTGACCCGTCCCCAAGCCCTGTCGGCAAGAAACCGCGCCACCGCCCTATTGACCGTGCGCCTAGCGCGGTCAAGGGCCATGAGGTTAACGCCCCCTCTGTAAGAATGGCGCGGGACAATGTCCGACCAAACCAGGGTTGTGGCAGGCCAGACATAATGCAAGTAGGCGAGTTCCTCGCAAATCGCATGCTTGAGCGATAAGCCGGTGACCTGGCCCAAATCATTGCCCCCCAGGTGGATAATGAGAATGTCAGGCGGGTCAGCACCCAGGCCAGAAAAAAGGAAAGGCCGCAGCTCCCGCCATAACATCCCAGGCTTACCATGCCATGTGAGACTGGCGTGTTCACCCAGTCCCAGTCGGGGTCCCCACTCTGTCGCCGCAGCGTAACGCGCTGCCCTGTGCACATAGCTGTGGCCCACCAGCCATACTGTCACCGGTGTAATACGACACCCAGGGTCTGTAAGAAAATTGAGAAAAAAGGCGGTAAGGTGACTGGATTGGTACTCATGGCGGGAGTGGGCGCACATAAAACTGAAAACATTGCGAGCCCCACCTCCCCATGCTGCGTATGTCAGCCCCAGAGTACCCAAAAGCAGCTGCTGTAGAGGCTGCACCAATACGGAATGAATGTGTGCCATAACGGGCACCTGGTAGGCCCACCCTGGTGAGGGCTCTGGCTGTCACCTTCCAAAACTGAAATTTAGTAAGGGGAGACCCATCTTGGTGACAGAAAAACGGGCCGTGGTGCATGCCACGCAGTGCCAGGAATTCCTGTAGGGCACCAACCGGACAGATGTCTGCCAAAGAACACCGTAGCAGTCTTACACCACTGCCTACGCCATGCTGATCTGTTTTAGAGGAGCGTATCCTCAACTGGGCCCAGTCTTTGGCAACATAGACATCTTCGAGTTCCAGTGCCCTACCACTTGCATCCGCCTTAGACAGCATCACGAGTTCGCTGACGCGGAGCGCTCCAAAAAATGCCACCGTTGTGGCTGCATGAAAAAGGGCTGCCTCATAATGATCAAAACAGAGGCCTGGCCAGCCCCGGGCCAACTGGGTAAGAACCCCTGGGGAAATAGGGTGCCGGTCGTCCGGGCAACGCCCGCGCTCGCGCACCCACCCCTCCAAAACATGTCTCACACGGAAGTCAGAGGTGGTATCCACATGACCTCCCACTTTGGCCATAAAAGCCAACGCCGAGAGCTTGGATGCTATGGTGCGAGGTGCGAGGCCCTGTGCATGCAGGTGAACCATGAACCGCAGAACATGGTCCACCGGGATAGGCCAGGTCTCTGGCAGGTGACATTGAGCAGAAAATGCCCTGTAAAAATTGAATGCTTGTTGGTACGCCTTACGCGTGCGTGGCGCTAGTGACAGGCCAATCGCCCGGTTCACCTCTCCTTGCCAATAGTCCACATCTCGTCCGGGAGTGGCGAGGGAAATTCCTCCGCATCCGGGGCCAAGGCGCGGAACCGGGAGATCTGCAGGCGGGACAAAGCGTCAGCAATATCATTATTAATCCCTGGGACATGCCTGGCCCTGAACAAGACGTTGAGGCGCAGGCAGCGCAGCACAAAATGGCGCACTAGTTCCATAACCCTGGGCGATTTGGAAGTCTGTGCATTGACAATGTGGACAACAGCAGCA
This sequence comes from Bradypodion ventrale, assembly GCA_035047345.1. NCBI lineage: Eukaryota > Metazoa > Chordata > Lepidosauria > Squamata > Chamaeleonidae > Bradypodion > Bradypodion ventrale. The sequence continues at coordinate 207,589,782 of JAWDJE010000002.1, forward strand.
TTGTCACACCAGAAATGCACCACCGAATTAGCCCACTGTTCGCCCCATAGCATCAAAGCCCCCAGAATAGGGAAAAATTCCAGGTATGTGAGATCCCGCAGGCGACCTGTGCCTGCCCATGCCGGTGGCCACCCACCATAGGCCCACTTCCCATTGAAGTACATCCCATAACCCAGGGATCCTGAGGCATCAGACTGGATCTGAAAATTGGGGGATGCCAGGAGGTCAGACCTCCAAAATGAGACCCCATTGAACTCCCTCAGGAATTGCAACCAGACAAACATGTCTGCCCTGATACCCCGGGTAAGCCTGACTCTGTGGTGGGGCCTGGATAACCCTGCCATGGCGTCGCATAAGCGCGGGGCAAAAGCCCTGCCCGGTGCGACCACCCTGCAAGCAAAATTGAGGTGACCATGTAGCACCTGCAGTTCCCTCAGGGATGCCTTACGCTTGGCCAGCAATTCCGAGATAAGGGCCACTATCCTGGACACCTTATCACCCGGCAACCTAGAAGCCTGCACTACTGTGTCAATCTCCACCCCCAGGAATACTAGCTTGGTAGATGGGCCCTCGGTCTTTTCGGGCGCTAAAGGGACACCAAGTTCCTCCATTAGCGTCTGAAATGTGTTGAGGAGACGTGTGCACGTGTCCCAGCCCCGTTCACCCCCGAATAAAAAATCATCCAGGTAATGGGCTACAGACCGGGACCCTGACCTGCGGACGAAAGCCCACTCTAGGAAGGTACTAAAATGCTCGAAGGCCGAGCATGATATGGAGCAGCCAAAAGGCATGGCCTTATCAAAATAATATTCACCCTTAAATTTAAAACCCAGCAACTCAAAGTCGCCCGGATGCACTGGCAAAAGGCGAAAAGCCGACTTAATGTCACACTTGGCCAGCAGGGCACCCGGGCCACACGAGCGTACCATGCGCAGCGCATGGTCAAACGATGTATACCTGACTGAACAAAGGTCATCAGGAATAGCATCATTGACCGATCGGCCGGCTGGGTAGGACAAATGATGAATAAGGCGAAACTCACCTAGGGACTTTTTGGGGACCAAACCCAGTGGCGACACCTTAAGATTGGGAAACGGGGGTGCAGGGAAAGGTCCAGCGACCCTGCCCGCATCTAACTCCTTTTTAATGCTGGCCGCAGCCACCTCCTCCCTTCCTCTGAGGGATAAAAGGTTGGGAGCATCCTGAGGGGACCTATCACCCATAAAAGGGATACAGAATCCCTGCTTAAAACCCTGAAGGAGATACTCCCCGTCCTCCCCCTTCGGGTACGATGCGAGCCAACGCTCCAGCATGTCCACATTAATTGGGGAGGGGGCCTTTTGGAGAACCAGCTCCATCCGTGGCAGTCTTGCCAGCCCACTGTCCACCCCTCCCTCTGCCTCGTGCCCCCCAAGGCCTGGGACAGGCAGAGGCTGCGTGGGGGCCCGAACATGTGGGACACTCATGCTTATACTTGCAATTCTTTCTATTGCAGGAACCATTGGACGAGAAAGTCCAGCACAGCAGGCGGGCTGGAACCCCCTGCCCCGCCGCCTGGCGGGTAACCTGCGCTGGAGCCGCTCGCTGGACCGCATGTCCGCAATGGTATCTATCTCCCGGGGCAGGGCGTGTGGGCGTCATATACAAAAGCCAAAGCCTCTGGCACGGCTCATCCCATCTCATCTCGGGGTGGAGGGGAATCCTCATACAGAATTCCTCATCATATGCTAGCCATGAGGGGCCCGGGAAATCAACCATCGCCCTGTATATGTTGTCCAAATATTGGACCATGGGAATAGCTAAATCCGGCCGCGCCCTCAAATACACCGCCATGTATATTAAATAAGCGGGGAGCCAGTTGGCCCAGGTACGCGGCGGCTTACGGCGGCGTGCCTGCTCCTTGTCCTTCTCATCCTGTCCCTCCCTTTCCTCCTTGGTGGGCTCTCTGTTCAGGAGTGAGAAGATATCTACGTACTCCCCCCGCCATATCTTTTCTCTGGTAGTCTGTGCCAAGTGATCACCCAATGGCAAGGAATACCCCGCCGTCGGCAAAGCCGAAAAAGGCACAGCCGGCCTAGGAAAAGGGGCCTGAGCTAACCCAGCCACCCCCAGAACATTCCCCGCAGTGTAAGAACAAGTACCCACCCCAGTGCCCAAGGTGGCAGTCGTCGTCGCCGGGTGGGTTGCCGACAGCGTGGCCCCCGCACCACCTGCGCGAGGCCAAGGCCATTGAAAGGCCCCCCCTATATTGGGAATGTGTGTGGATGTACTCGCTTGCACCGTATACTCACATGCTGCACCCCCGCGGGCCGCCCCCACCGGGGGTTCCGGCCCACTGGGGGCGTCGGAGCTCACGACCGACGTAGAGCTCATCACCGGGGCTTGACCCGCACCTGGCTGCTGGCTGGGGAGCTGCGAGGCAGTGGCCGAAACCGCGCCACGCGCCTGCAGCAGCTCGACCCTCCCTGCCGGCTGTTGTCCTCCTGCCGACAGCGCCTCAAAAGGGACCCCGAAGGGGGCGCCCGCCTGACTGGCCCGAGCCAACGACGCTTCCAGGGCCGCAATGCGGGCCAGTAAGGTGTCCACGTTGACCAGGGGCAAAGGGCCGGCCGGCCTGCCTGGTCCAGGCGTGGGTACAGGTCCCTGTACCCCAGGACGCAAATATTGCCATTGCCCAGCACCGAAGCCCGGCAGGGTCGGTGGAGAAACCTGCCAAGGCAGGGGGCCGCACCCCCCCCCCAAGGCTAGAGGGCCCAGGGAGAGGCTGCGACCCAAGAGGAGTAGGCCCAACAGGGTGGGCAGGTGCAGGAGCGGTGTCCACCGCTCGCGGGCCGCGGGCCGGAACCCCTTCCGCGCCCGCACTCTGATCGCCCACTCCGGGCCAAGGGGCAATAGACCCCATTCCGCCGGCCCCGGCAGGGGCCGGCAAAGGCGGCTGCTGAGGAGGCGGCACCGCGGTCCTCCGACCTGGGTTGCGCCTCCCAACAGCGCGAGCTGCACTCGAAGCTGCCTTCTTCTTCGAAGGCATCTCCACCGAAGCAAAAAGGGAAGCCAGCAAGGCAGAATCGCTACCAAAAAGGCTTCCCGGTAGGCTAAAGAGCGACGGAGACACAGGGGAAAAGACTTCTCCGCTCCATCGCTGAGGTAAAATGGCAGCTCGGCTGCCTCGTGGCCACCCCTTTTATAAGGGAGCTGGCCACGCCCCTAACTACCCGGATTCTCTGTCCTGTGGGGGGGGGGGCCGCAAAGGGCGTGGCGGCCATTTTGGCACCGCGCTTGCATTCTCATTGTGCTAACTTCTGACTTGTCTTTCCTCCTTTCCCCATGGGAACTCCCTGCTGGAAATATTTAACTTGTGTGTCTTTTCATTTTTGTGTATTGTTTCCTTACAGCTGGCACGTCATAGTTGGCTTGTTTTTAATAAGTCTTAGTCTGTCATTTTAAGTATGACACCTGGACCACAGCACCCACTCTAAATGAGCAGACACATTTCACAAACTCCAGAGCACAAAGGGAGGAAATAAGATTAGTCCCTGAGCTCCTGAGAATGTACAGAGTGCCACTCATTAACCAGGGCGGCCTAGGACTGTTTTAAGAATGCAGTCAGGTCACACTTTCAATCAGACACAGGCATTTTCAGGCCACCCCTTTCTTTTTTTTTTGCTGTTAGTCTGAGCACAGGCAAAAGGCTAAGCCAGCATCTGGTACCCTTCTCACAGGAGCACAAGAATAGCTCCAGGAAATGTGCACACGAACGCCATGGGTGGAAATGCGCAGGGGGGCCTTCATGAGAAATTTACCCCAGGGGAAGCCTGGCACGTCATGCTCCAAGGTTTGCCATAAGACCCCAGACTCATCTCGCTTCAAACGCAGACAGTCACCTTGTGTGAGTTAATGTCCATGGTTCCACTTCAGGGGGCTAGGACCGTGTTCACGGATGGGGGTCGTACGTATGGTGTTCTGACTTGGCAGGAGGACCAAGCTTGGCACACGCTTCTAACTCTTCCACAGAAGTCCGCGCAGCGGGCAGAGTTGGCAGCCGTGAACCTCGCTTTGCACACCTTTGCCAAAGAACACTTCAACATAATTACTGACAGCCAGTATGTTAGGAATTTGCTTCACAGTCTACCGGGAACGTACATCACTCCCGTGATAGACAAGAATTTGTTAAGCCTCTTTCTCACAACTCAATTTCACTTGCGGAACCGCACCGAAGCGCTCTATATAGCCCACATCAGAAGCCACCAGGATTGGCCTGGTCTGTTTTCTGCGGGCAATAGCAGAGCAGATGCGGCCGCAAAGGAAATTCAGCAATGGTCAGTTTTGGGAGTCTTCATAACTCCAATTCAAAGCCATGCATTCTTTCATCAGAATGCCAAAGCACTCGCAAGGCAGTTCAACCTGCCACTTTCCTAAGCCCAAGGCATAGTCCGTTCCTGTCCGCATTGTGCAGGGGCAGTAGGGGGGCCCTCATGTGGAGTCAACCCACGAGGGACAGAGGCCAACCAGGTGTGGCAGATGGACATCACACATGTTCCGCAGTTTGGCAGATGGTAGTACATGCACGTTTGCATTGATACCTTTTCACAGTTTGTTTGGGCAACAGCGCAAAAGGGAGAGACAGCTTCCCATGTGGAGCAGCATCTCCTTTCCTGCTTCGCGGCCATGGGCAAACCACGGCACATTAAGACCGACAATGCTCCAGCTTATAGCTCCAGGCAGCTGGCTACCTTCATGGCCACCTGGGACATTAAGCACACCTTTGGCGTTCCGTACAATCTGCAAGGGCAAGCGATTGTGGAACGGGTCAATCGGACGCCTAAGTCCTACATTGACAAACAAACAGAAAGGGGGGAACCACCAGCCCTCCCCAAAAATCAGGGTCAGGCACAACATTGTCTGAACAAGGTATTGTTTACGTACAATCACCTTAATGTTTTTTCAGATGGCACTCCACAGGAGAAGCACTTCCGTCACTCAGAGGCTCTCCTGCGGCTGATGGTGCGTTACCGAGTGCCACCAGATCCTTCCTGGAAGGGCCCGGTGCCACTCATAACTTGGGGAATAGGGTATGCTGCAATTATGTCTCCTACAGGCGTTATCTGGATTCCAGCCCGGTGTGTCAAGCCTCACTTCGAGTCTAATGGCGTGGACCCAGGCAGTTCCGGACCCGATCCTGGAGATGGAGGAACTAACCCTGACAGGGAGAGCCAAGCAGAGGAGGCCTCGACAGCTGATGACAGCACCAAAGATCACCTGGGGGATGGCCAAGTCCCTGTGCCAGGAGGCAGCGGATGCCGTTCGGCGGGAGGACAAGGAGCCGACACCGGAGAACATCTTGATTGCAGCCTTTTCCCTGATTACAGCTAATTCCATGATGACCACCATCATCTTGATCCTTTCCTTGCTTGCGGGGGGGGGGGAGGCGTTCAAGCAGCTTCACTGGAAGCCAACAACCTGATGCCAGGCGGAGATCTCTCTGCCCGGCTGCAGTTCAACATTTGGGAAAGATTGGCGAACCTCGTCAATCAGTCTGATTTTTGCTTGAGGCAGACCACCGCTTCTGCCTCTATTCTGAGCACTTGTCTCATCCCGGTGTGTCACTCCCCAGATGCGCGCATCAGGAACGGTGACTGGTTGGTGAAGCGGATATTTGGTCCGTTTTACAAGATTGCCTTTTCAACGTATGCACACTGGGGAACCCAAGTCACCAAAGTCCTACCGGCTGATGCGGCCACTCTCTACACTCCCCGAGTGGCGGTCAGCCCGAACTCTACTTGTGCTCGTATGACCAGCTGTTCCGCGGTTGAAGGGCCATAGCGCCATTGCCTCGACCCCGGCAACAGCAATTGGACTTGTGATAACCCAGAGACTATTAGCTCAATGTATGCTCATGTTACTTTGCCTTCAGGATGGTTTTTTACATGTAACCAGTATACTTGGAACTACATTCCTGCAAATGTATTTGATTCCCTTTGCTGTATCAGTCGTTTGTTGCTTCCCACTAGATACATGGTTCCACCAAGCACGAATGTATCTTCACACATATGGCATGCTCGTGCCACCCAGTTAGACAGCTCATGTGATAGCAACATTAGGGTTCTGAGTAAAGCTGAGTATATTTCATTAGCAGTCAGCTTGTTTGGCGTGCCAGGCTTAGCCATAGGCAACGCTCGGAGAATAGGTTAATTGGCTTGCACTTTGGCAAAAGCCATTAACCATACCTCCTCGGCGATAGCGCTGCTCAATCAAGAGCAGACAGAGCTTCGCCATGCCATATTGGATAATTGAGCAGCCATCGATTACCTCTTACTGTTACATCATTTGGGTTGCGAGTCTGTCCATGGCACATGTTGTTTTAACCTTACGGACAACTCGCGCAAGGTACAGAATCAGCTCACAGACCTCCATACCTTGGTTAAAAACAGCAAGGAAGATGCTATGTGGGCGTGGTGGAATTTGTTATGGTCCTGGTTCCCATGGGGTTGGCTGCAAGCAACACTCAAGGTGATTGTGGGGGCGATAATACTGGGAACGACTGTGTGTTGTTTCATGCAATGTATTCCCTCGCTGATGTCAAGATGTCCCCCATGGAGAGAACCCCAGAATGTCCTCACTCCACATCAGCTAATGCCGCTCCTACGTCGAGCCGTCTGTCAGGTCCAATTAAACAAATAAAGGGGGAGTGTGGTATCCGCGCACACAATTGGCATACTGTCCCTGACAGAACCACGGTTCGGGAGAACGCTCTCTTGAGCCTTGGTTCCAAAGGGACAGAAATTGTGGGAGTGGAATATTAGATAGGGTTTAATTCACCTACAGCTGACCTGATAAGCAGCTCGGACAATAGGAAGCTGAATGACTAACTCACCAATCATGTAATAGGTAATATTGCACTTGCGGATTACCCTAGGTCCTGAACCAATAACAGCCACATGTTTACCCCAAGATAGTTTGGAACAATGGATTTCCCCTGTCATTGATTAAGTTGGTTAATTAACTTCCCCTGAAGAGTTTCCCAATTAACTCGTATAAATATGGCATGTGGATCTTATCAGATTGCAGTTCTTTCGGACACAGCCTTTACATGATATATACTGATGATTTTCCGTCATTAAATCACTGGTCTTCGCTTTATCTTGCCTCGTGTCTCATTGCTTGACCAGTCTCCTCCGGGACCCAACGGCCGCTCTGCAGCCCCGATCCAACATTGCTGTTTGTTTGTCATCTTCCATGCATACAACTGCAGAGAGCAAATTTACTTAACAAAGAGGTTTCATCCGTCCTGATGGGATTAGTAAATAGCATTTATTGTTCTCATTCTGGCCTCTCCAAACAGCCAGATTGCAGCAATAGCTCTGGCTTTAGTTCATTTTCAATTTGACCTTCTAAGACATGAAGCAAATTTAAAATGTTAGTTTTTACTTTCTTATATAGCAGTTTATAAGGAAGAACCAATGTGTACCAAAATAATATTACTTAATGTGGAGCTCCCCATGTTATTCAATAGCCCCAAGTAGGAAAACTCTATTACCATTATTGTGTACACATATGCTAATTTCCTAACATCCACTTTCCCAGAAACAATAGAATCAGGCTTTAAGGCAAACAGAAGATCAGGAGAGTCTTGAGAAGATTTAGTGATTAAGGAAAACAGAACATCAGGAAAGGAATGAAAAGGTTAAGTCTACTGTGTCTATTTGGAAGAAAGGAAAAATGCATTTTAAACTAAACTGCAATTCCCAGAGCCTTTTCACTACTGTTGAGGTTTGTTTGGCTTAAACAGAAAGAGATAAGCGGAGCACCCCCTTGAACATGGCCCTTTTAAATAGTGGTTTGAGATCTTTAGAAATGTATTAAAAATCAACCCTTGCAGTTATCTTATGTACAAGTGAACCATGGTACAGTGTGGTGTTTGTGGACATGTAAGCCTGTTGGGTGAAAATGGAAAATAAAGAGTAAAAGCATTTTTATTATTATCTTTAATATATAAAATCAAAGTGTCATTGTATATGTTACTTATACAGACCGACACCCGGGCACCCAGTGCACTGGAAACTGTGCACACGCCTACCTTAAATATTAGGGGTGGCCGGCAAGGGGAAGCGGCAGCACACTTCGGGGTCCTTGCCCTTGAAAAGGGGGCATGAAGGCCCCCCACCCGCCACAGAGACCAGTGGGAATGGGTGAGACTGCCAATGTGCAAGAGTCCAGGAGCACCAGGACTACACATGTGCGACAGACCATGAGTGGTAACAAGCTGGCTCCAGCCCAGAAATCCGGATTGTCTCCAGGACCACCAACCTGGAAGTCCAACATTTCGGACTGCCTTCACAGCAGTGAGACAGGCACCAGGAGGTGCGGCTTGCAGCTTTGGCCACCGAACCCATGCCGCGGCGACACACCGGGGCATGGGTGCCTCCTGGGGATTCGGCCACCGAGTGCAGATAGCTGGACCAAGCTGCAACGGATGCCAGCAATGCACGCCTGCCACCTGAGGAGCCCTAGGGAGCGAGCCGTGGGAGTGCCAGAGACGATGAGCTGCAGGTAAGCCTACCATTGGGGGATCAGATGGTCACACAGGAATGCCAGGCCTCGACCCACCAAACCCATGCTGCCATTACTTGCTGAGGGGGGGGGGGGGGGAACCGTGGGGGCCACTGCACCGGAGGGAGGGGCCAAACATGAGGAGAGTGAGGGCAGCCTCCAAAGGCCGTTGTGCCGAACTGGGGGATGCGAGGGGGCGGCCTGCACTGACCACCCAACACCAAACCCACACCACCATTACTAGCTGGGGGGGGGACCATGGGGGCCACTGCACCAGAGGGAGGGGGGCCAAACACTATGAGAGTGAGGGCGGCCTCCAAAGACTGCTGTGCCGAACAGGGGCGTGCACGAGGGGGGATTGGGGGCCACCTGTACTGCCCACCACAGTGAATGGGGGACCCCATGTGAGAGGTGGGGGTGGCCTGAACTGGCCCTCTCATCGAATGGGGGCCAGGCATGAGGGATAGGGGGCGGCCTGCAGTGGCCACTGCACCGACAGGGAGACATGAGGGGAGGCAGCCTGCATTGCCAGGCAGTGGATGCATTGCCTGGCAACAGCTGCCACCACACACTCTGTGTGTGTGTGTGTGTGTGTGTGTGTGTGTGTGTGTGTGTGTGTGAGAGAGAGAGAGAGAGAGAGAGAGAGAGAGAGAGAAACTAGCAACAGCACAGAGGGCCATAACAGCATGGTCCAACACAACCCCAGGGGGTAGGACAGGCCCCCAAAACCCCACCCAGGCAAAGCCAGGCACCCCGTTAGTTAAAAATAAAAATATTTTAAAAAATAATAAAAGGGGTAATTTCAGATCTGGGGTAAACTCCAGGCACAATTGATTTGCTAGCCTTATTTTTAAGATGAACAGACTGTGAGTGGTAGGATGATACCCCACGTGCCAGAGCACCATCCTTCCACTGCTTTGTTCTGGAGAACTTCAGTGTGCCATGATCTATGTTCGGCTGCTTAGCCAGTGGGAAACTCAGGGCAAATAGCACTCTACCCCTTATGTCATTTTCTTATTAGGATTCTTCTTTCAGAGAGGGGTCTTGGGTTCTGATCTAAGGCAGGCATACAGGCTGGGAAGTACATACATGGATGTTTGAGTTAAGTGGATCAATGCTAGACTTTTTTTCATTATTAGTTAATCACCAATACCCAAACTAGAAGACTGGGTCCCAAAACCGAGTGCAATGGTGTAACATACTGTTAGTGCCGTATTATCCAGTCTCCTGGAACATACTCTGGGTAGAGAGGCCTTGTGTTTTAGCAAATGAAGTGTTGAGCCTTATTTAAAAGAAGCCACTCCCTCCCCCAGAGTCTATCCCATTATATACCACTAAGGCACTGAATGCTGAAATCCAGTTCATTCTGACTAGACAGGGTTACAGGGAGTCTTTCTACTATGAGTGGCAAAAAGGTCATTGAGTCATGGCCATCTCCTCAGCTTTTCCCATTAGACCTGTTTAGTGTTTGGGAATCAAGACAATGGAAACGGCTGTAAGCTAGCCTAACACATCTTTATTGCATGGAGTACAGCACGAACATGTGGTAATGGCGGACAAACAGCTCTTTTTATACGGTGGCTATCTAATTGAATCTGGCTCTTCGACAGGCATTGGCTGCTGTCCAAGTGACGTCATCCTTGGTCACGCCTTTCTTGTCCAGGTGAGGTGAGCACGGGAATCTCCCTCCTGCAGCTGAAGGCATTTGAGTAATGTGAACCATGTGAGCTGGGCGCTCGCTATTGCCCCCGGTGGCCACTAGCTCGCGTCCTCATACAGAAGGTTACAGCGTTACCTGTACCCATTCGTGTGGTTACAAATACATTCAACACACTACATTCAATACACAACAACCTGACTCCAGGACATCTCCCAAACTGGCAAGTTTTTTTTTAGGGAAGATATCAGCCATCAGCCTCTATGTGGAGTAGCTGGTCTCCAGTCCTCGGTTCTCAGTTTATTAGTAATTAGTAATTGCTATTGCTAAATCAGATTTAGACCGATGGTCCATAGCATGATTGTCCTCTGTGGACCTTCAAGTGGAGGGCTGTTGTTCCTGAAAAGATTGTGGAATAACTGTATTCAACCCTTTAATAGAGCTGGTCTTTTATCAAAGGGAAGTATCTTAGGTTTCCTCACTGGAAATCCACACCCCCTCTCCGGGCTATGTTTTTACTGTGAATTGAGAAACATCCCTGGGCATGCTTTTATGGCAATATCAAAATTGCTTGCATGTTCATATTCTAAGAAGCAGGACGAAATCAGTCCCGACATGTTGAGTTGTTAAGTAAAGAGCTTTGCTCTTGTTGTTGTTCAGTCGCTCAGTCGATTCTGACCCTTTGCGACCCCATAGACCATTGTCCTCCAGGCACCTCTGTCCTCCACTATCCTCCTCAGCCTGCCCAGCTCTGTACCCATTGTGTCTACAATACCATCTCATCCTTGGCCACCCCCTTCTTCTTTTGCCCTCCACCTTTCCCAGCATCAAGGCCTTCTCAATTGAATCCTCCCTTCTCATTTGATGTCCAAAGCATACCTGTCAAGTTTTGGATTTGAAAATAAGGGAAATTTTGGCCACACCCCTCTGTGGGCATGGCCAAATCTGTGGGTGTGGCCAAATATACCCATATGACTTGCTGGGCTCTAGTCATGCTCGCCACATGGCCATGAAAATGTCTGCAAACACCGACAGCACTGGCTATTTGGCTATAAATGGAGATGAGCACTGCACTCTAGAGTTGGATACGACTGGCAGATTTTACTTTCTTAGGATCAAAGATAGCTGCAGATGGTGATTGCAGCAATGAAATAAAAAGGCGACTGATGCTCGGGAAACAAGCTATGAGAAACCTGGGGAACATAGTTAAAAGTAGAGGCATCACCTTGCAAACAAAAAATTGCATAGTCAATGCAATGGTATTCGTGGTGGTAATGTATGGGTGTGAGAGCTGGACCATTAGGAAAGCTGAGCGCAGAAAAATAGATGCCTTTGAAATGTGGTGTTAGAAATAGGTCGATCCTAGAAGAAATCAACCACGACTGCTCATTAAAGGTCAAATAGTAAAGATGACGCTAAAGTACTTTGGACATCAAATGAGAAGAGAGGATTCACTTGAGAAAACCTTGATGTTGGGAAAGGTGGAGGACAAAAGAAGGGGGTGGCCAAAAATAGGATGGCTAGATGGTATTATAGACGCAATGGGCACAAAGCTGTGTGGGCCTAAGAACCCTTTCCCCATCTTCTTGGGGGACTTTTGTTTTGTTTTCTTTCTTGTTTACTCATTTTTAATTTTAAAAAATTTCTGGGACGCAAAGAGCAGAATAGTAAACCAGCCCCCTAGGGTGAACTAGCCCTGCACATGGCTAGACAACCCTCCCCCCCCCCAATTAGGGTGGAGGAGCAAGGTATTATTTTCCCCAAAATAACCAATCTATTTATTCCTCACTGCAACCAGTTGAAGCACCAACACCTGAGAATGTCGGATCTAACTTAAGGAAGGAAATTAGTAAAGTAAAAAGCAACCTCTGTAGTTTCCAAGCCTCCCAGCAGCTGAGGAGTTAATCTCCATATATGAAATATCGCTCACCTAGAGAGTAGATTCCCGTCCCATGGTGGCTCCCACCAGCAGCAGCAAAAAATGAAGCCTCCATAACCGTGTGGCAGTGAAATGAAAGAGAAACTAGTACAGAAGGCCCCCACCACCTTCTCTCTCTCCTTCGACAAGTGAAAAGCCACAGCAACCTCTGGTGGCAGGAAAAACATAATGCAGCTTCGCCTGTGAAGGCTCCGGTCAGGATTTTTTTTAAAAAAATAAGGGATATTATGGGGAAATTAATAAAATGGGAAGGGGGTGGGAAGAGGGATAAAAATAAGGGGTTTTCCTGGGAAAACAGGATACTTGACAGGTATGGTCCAAAGTACTTAAGCTTCATCTTTACTATTTGCCCTTCCAGTGAGCAGTCATGGTTGATTTCTTCTAAGATTGACCTATTTGTTCTCTTTGCTGTCCAGTAGACTCTCAGGACTCTCCTCCAACACCACATCTCAAAGGCATCTATTCTTCTGCGCTCAGCTTTCCTAATGGTCCAGCTCTCACACCCATACATTACCACCATTGCTTTAACTATGCGAATTTTTGTTTTCAAGGTGATGTTTCTACTTTTCACTATGTTCCCCAGGTTTCTCATAGCTTGTCTCGCTAGAATCAGTCATATTTTTATCTCATGGCTGCAGTCACCATCTGCAGTGATCTTAGGTCCTAGGAAAGTAAAGTCTGTCACTGCTTCTACTTCTTCCCCATCTATTTTCCATGTACTGATATGGCCTGTTGCTATTATTTTGGTTTTCTTGATATTGAGTCTCAAGCCAGCTTTTGCACTCTCTTCTTTCAACCCAATCAAGAGGCTCTTTAGGTCTTCCTCAGTTTCTGCCATTAGGGTGGTGTCGTCTGCATATCTAAATTGTTGATGTTTCTCCCAGCAATTTTGATCCCATATTGTGATTCCTCTATCCCTGCATTGCGCATTATGTGCTCTGTGTATAGGTTGAATAAACAGGGTGACAAAATACAGCCTTGTCTTACTCCTTTTCCTATTCCAAACCACTCTGTCATTCCGTGTTCTGTCCTAATTGTTGTTTCTTGATTCGTGTACAGATTTCTCATGAGGCATATGAGGTGTTCTAGTATTCCCATCTCTTTAATTACTTGCCACATTTTGTTGTGGTCCACACAGTCAAAAGCCTTGGTGTAGTCAATAAAACAAAAGTAGACTTGTTTCTGGTATTCCTTTGTTTTTTCCATGATCCAACGTATGTTGGCAATGTGGTCTCTAGTCCCACTGCCCCTTCTGAACCCAGCCTGCACCTCTGGTAGTTCTTTCTCCACGTGCTGCTGAGGTCTGTCCTGTATTATCTTGAACACTTTGCTGGCGTGTGGGATGAGCGCAATTGTTCGATAATTTGAGCATTCTTTGGCATTGCCTTTTTTTGTGATTGGGACGTATACTGATCTTTTCCAATCCTGTGGCCACTGTTTTGTTTTCCAAATCTGCTGACATATTGAATGTAATAATTTGACTCCATCATCTTTTAGGGCTTTGAAAAATTCAATTGAGATACCATCATTTCCACTAGCTTTGTTGTTTGCAGTGCTTTTAGTGCCTTTCTGACTTCACTCTCCAGAATGTCTGGTTCAAGTTCGAATTCCTCATCATTGTTATTATTGGAAGTGTTGAGGTCCTTTTTGTAGAGTTCCTCTGTGTATTCTTGCTATCTTTTCCTAATCTCTTCTGCATCACCTAACTCCTTTCCCTTTTTGTCCCTTATCATGGTCATTTTTGCTTTAAATGTTACCTTGATTTCCCCAATTTTTTTGGAAAAGATCTCTAGTCCTGCCTCTTTAGTTATTTTCCTCCATTTCTTTGCACTGTTCTTTTAGGTAGTTTTCCTTATCTCTCCTTGTTTTTCTTTGGAATTCTGTGTTCAAGTGATTGCATTTTTTTCCTTTCTCCTTTGCCTTTTGTGTTCCTTTTTTCCTCTGCTATTTTAAGGGCCTCATCAGATAGCCACTTTGCTTTCTTACACTTCTTTTCTTTTGGTATCATTTCCCTCACTCCCTCCTGCATGATATCCAGTCTCTCTCCATAGTTCTTCTGGTAATCTGTCTATCAGGTCCAAGCCTTAAAATCTGTTCCTCACCTCCACCATGTATTCTTTAGGGATGTTGTCTAGGTCATATCTGTCTGGTCTAATTGTTTCCCCCATTTTCTTTATTCTAAGCCTGAATTTTGCAATCAGTAGGTTGTGATCTGAGCCACAGCCTGCTCCAGGTCTCATTTTTGCTGACTGAATAGAGTTTCTCCATCTTTGGCCGCAGAGTATGTAATCAATCTGGTTTTAATGCTGGCCATCTGGTGATGTCCATGTGTAGAGTCACCTCTTGTGTTGTTGAAAGAAGGTGTTTGCTATGACTAGTGCGTTCTCTTGGCAGAACTCTATCAATCTTTGCCCTGCTTCATTCTGTGTCCCAAGAACAAACTTGCCTGTTATTCCATTTACTTTTTGATTTCCTTCTTTGGCATTCCAATCTCCTAAGATAACGTGGACATCATTTCTTGGTGTCTGTTCTACGAGGTGTTGTAAATCCTCGTAGAACTGGTCAACTGTAGGTTCATCTGCACCAGTGGTTGGTGCATAGACTTGGATTACAGTGATATTGAAAGGTTTGCCTTGGATTCTGACTGACATCATTCTATCATTTTTGAGATTGTATCCCATTACTGCTTGTCTCACTTTTTTGTTGACAATTATGGCTACTCTGTTTTTTCTGTGATTTTATTGTCCATAGTAGTAAATATGATGGTTTCCAGAGCTGAATTCGCCCCTCCCTGTCCATTTTAACTCACTGATTCCCAAGATGTCAATGCTTATTCTTTCCATCTCATTTTTAACTACTTCCAGTTTTCCTTGGTTCATAGATTTTACATTCCATGTTCATATACAGTATTGTTCCTTGCAACACTGTACTTCTCCTCCCCCTTTCCTGTCCCTCCCCTTTTCCCGACCTGCTGTGCTGAGCATCCTGTTTCATCTAGGCTGTCCCTTTGTTTTGCCTTTTGTTTGCTATGAAGTAGTAAGCCAGTAGGGCAATGGTTAGACTTTTTAAATGGCTTCTGTCTCAGTGCTGAATAAATAATTTACCATGTAATGAAATAACTGTTGACTGTCTGGCCGGACATCCCGCTACGGTAATGGAGTAGACCGTACAGCCAGCAACTCAATGCTAAGTGTGGGTGAGACCCTTTTGTGGGGTGATGCCCCCCTGAGTGGAGGAAATGCCACTGGAAACCATCATTTTGGGCCCAATGGCAAAATGAGTGGAAGAATCCCTGGTTTACACATATTGTTTTAATACTTGGTTTGTTTTAATAATCTGTGAGACATTTTAGTCCATTCGTTGGTGAAAGGTGGCAATCTTCTACAGGCTAGAGCAGGAGTCAGCAACCTACAACCCACCGGCTGAATCAGGCCTGTGGTGCCAAATCATCAGGCCCCTGTCCTCACTCCAACCACTGCCGCCACTATGGGAAGCGGACACAGATATGTTTATGGTGACTGCAGACTCATTTATGGCTGTTGTAAATGCATTTACAACAGCCACGGATATGTTTAAAGCACTGTTTATGGTGGTGGTGGGGGGCACCAGTCTGGCCCCATCAACTGTCCGAGGGAGTGTGACTTGGCCCCTGACTTTAAAAGGTTGTTGACCCCTGGGCAAGAGACTCCTACCCCTTTTTAGCTTGTGAATGTAACTATATACAGTTATCTCAGTTGTTACATTCAGACTTAACAGACTGTTGTGTATGGAATGTAACGTGCCTTTAAGTCAATGTAACCACACGAAGGAGTGAATGTAACAATCCCTAGCATGAATAAGAAACAATGTAAGCAACCGCACTAGGACGTGAGCTAGTGACCACTGGGGGCAGTAGCGAGCATCCAGCTCACATGGTACAAATTCCCCAAATACCCACAGCAGTGGGAAAGATTCCCGCCACTACCTCACCTGGACAAGAAGGGCGTGACTAAGGGTGACGTCACGCAGACAGTAGCCAATGAGCTACTGAGGAGCCACATTCAAATGTATAGCCACTGTATAAAAGCAGTTGTTTGTCCACCATTACCACATGTTCGTTCTGGAGTCCATGCAATAAAGATGTGTTAAGCCTGACTGCGGCTGTTTCCATTGTCTTGATTCCCAAACACTAAATTGGCGATGAAGGTGGGATGTGGCTTCCCATGGGAACAAGACGCCGTACCAACAACTGATTTTTGGCATTAATCAACCTGAACGATGGGACTGGTTTGAGATGCATTTTCGGGGCATGCTGGCAGTAGCCGACATCACGGATGAGGGGAAGAAACATGGCCTGCTCATCACGATGCTTGGGTACTTTACTGTATGGAACCAAAGACAACAGAACAGCCGAAGGGTTGGCTTAACACTGGTTTATTGCATGATGATCCGGTGGAGCATGAGGTAATGGCGGTGGTACATCTCAATATATACAGTAGCATTGTACATTTGAATCTTGCAGCACGGTAGCTCATTGGTCGCTACCGGCGTGGCCTCGCCCAGGCACGCCTCTCTTCAGTAGTTCTTTCTCCTCCTGATAATGCGGGGAAGGTTTTCCCGCGGCTGTCCGTGATTGAGCAATGTGAACCATGTGAGACTGAACGCTCGCAGCTGCCCTCTATGGGCTGCTTGCTCGCGTTCCTTTACAGCTGAGATACATTGTATTTGGAGTGGTTACATTCTTATCTTAACAGTACAGTGAACATGCATACATAACATCCCTCCCCCCTAGGATGGGATGAAGTCCCGCAACCATTGTGGCTTGCCGCACGTGCGCTTGGGGCGTGCTTGCGCCTGACCTAGTACAGGAGAGCCTGTGATCCCTGGCTCCATGGGTGCTTGTCCTGCAACGGAAAACGGGGATTCATTAGTGGCTCTGTGGGGCATCCGTGCCTGCCTTGCGCTGGGGGATGGGAATGGAATGAACAGCTGGGAAGTGAACCCCTGCCTGTTGCCTGCGGACCCTGGGGACCCTCCCATTACGAATCTCAGGACCGACGAGGATGCCCTTGTGGTCTCGCTACCTCCTGATATTTGTTCGGGGGATCTTGAGACTGTGATGGGTGGACTCGCACTCGCCTCCTGTCTTGGGGGTGTCGGTCTCCGGAGGGCTGGCGCTATGTTACACTCTAACTCGCAGGGGTTGGGACTGGAAGTACCAGGGGCTGAACTGAAACCCCTCTTTTCGCTAGGACGGGTGGGGGACCACTCCGCTAACTCTCCCTGGTACGGAAAATCAACATCTAATACGTTTGGGGGATCTGAGTCTTGGGGATAATTCCTCGAGATATGTATGAGTTTGGGGCCCTTTCCTTCTGCCGAGAACTCCCTCATGATATCTGCAAGGACAGATTCCCTTTCCTCCCCCCTTGGTGGGGACCCAGGGCCCCCTTTCCCTCCCCTTTGGGCTAAACGGGTGGGGGAGTACCCTATCGCTGAGTCGTGGTTTCCTCCGTTCGCGTCCTCCTCTCCGGGGACTCTGCGCCTGAGCTGGTCCGCGTGCTGCCTCCACAGGAGGCCTGTATTGGTCTCCACGCGGTATGAAACGGGGCCGGTTTGTTCTATTACAATGCCCGGCACCCAGGCTGGTCCCGCGCTGGCGTAGTTCCTGCAATGCACGGGGGCACCTACGCTGAAGCTCTTTGTGGATTCCATCCCTACGTTCCGCCCTTTGTCCTCTACTCTCGTGGGGTCTAGTTTGGAGATTACCGTGGCCAGCTTCCTGCGCATTAACAACTCCGCGGGGGAGTACCCTGACGCTAGTGGGGTGACCCTGTATCCTAGCAGGAATTGGCACACTTGTAAGTCAAGATCTCCGGGGCCCATGCACCGCAGCGCGTCCTTAGTGGTGCGCACGAGGCGCTCTACTTGGCCGTTGGTGGCCGGGTGGAAAGGGGCGGAGGTGATGTGCCGAATGGCGTTGAGATCCATGAATGCCCTGAACTCAGCGGACGTGAAACAGCTAGCGTTATCGCTGACGAGGGTGTCGGGTAAACCGAACGTGGAAAAGACCCTCCGTAGCTGTTTAATTGTTGTGGACGAGGAGGTGCTCGAGACTGGGATGACCTCCAACCACTTGGAGAACGCATCCACCACAAGGAGGAAAAGCGCTCCCCTGAACGGGCCTGCAAAGTCTACGTGTACCTGGGACCAGGGCCCCCTCGCTGCGTCCCACTCCCTATGTGGCAAACGAGCCTCTTCCGGCCTGGAGCTTTGGCACGCTTCGCAAGTGCCGACCATGTGCTCAATGTCGGCGTCTAGCTGGGGCCACCAAAAGTAACTGCGGGCTAGTGCCTTGGAGCGGACGATCCCGGGGTGGCTGACGTGCAGCAGCTTAAGCACCCTCGGCCGGAGGGACGTGGGGATCACTACCCGCTGTCCCCACAAAAGGCAGCCCCTCTCTAGGGATAACTCTAATTTCTTTTTGAAAAATGTGTCGAATTCCGCTGCTGGGGAAGACACGGGCCACCCTTTCTGCACCCAGGAGCAAACTGTCACTAACGTTTTGTCCTTGCCGGTCGCTTTGGCGATGTCGGCCGGTACTACTGGAGGGGAGTCTAGGACCTCTATCATTAAGACCTGGTGGTCCCTCTCTTCCTCGCCCACGCGGCAGCAATCCCGGGGAATGGGGGACCTCGACAGGGCATCCGCATGGCTGATCTCCTTCCCGGGCCGGTACACCAACGCGTGCTGATACGCGTTGAGAAAGATGGCCCACCTGAGCATTCTCGGGGACAGGATTTGTGGTGTGGGCTTATCTGCGGTGAAAATGCCCAGTAAGGGCTTATGGTCAGTCACTATGGTGAAGGGGCGGCCATACACAAAATCATGAAATTTCTTGGTGCCCGCAATTATCGCTAGTGCTTCCCTGTCTGTCTGGGCGTAGTTTCTCTCCGCTTGGGACAAGGACCTAGAGTAGAACGCTATCGGGGCCTCCCTCCCGTTCTCCAGCACGTGGCATAACACCGCCCCCACCCCCACCGGGGATGCATCGCATATCAGGACCACCGGGCGTTTGGGATTGAAGTGGGTCAGTACGGCATCTGATGCCAGGAGTCGTTTCAGGTCATTGAAAGCCCTCTCATGGTCGTCGCCCCACTTCCATGCCTCGTCCTTTTTTAACAATTTGTGTAGCGGTTCCGCCACGGCTGCCTTCCGAGGAAGGAAGGAGTGGTAGAAGTTGAGCAGTCCAAGGAACGACTGCAGCTCGGGCTTGGAGGTGGGGCGAGGGGCCTTCTTGATGGCGGCCACCTTGGATTGGGATGGCCTTATTCCCTCGGGAGTAACACGGAACCCTAGGAACTCAACCTCAGTTGCGAAGAAAATGCATTTGTCTTTCCGCAACCGCAACCCCGCCTTTTTGAATATTGCCAGGACCTTTCCCAACCTTTTTGCTAATTCGGCCCGGCTCCCCCCTGTAATCAAGACGTCATCGAAGTAGGGTAACACCCCCTCTAACCCCTTCAGGAGGCGTTCCACGAGTGACTGGAAGATCCCGGGCGCCGAATTCACGCCGAATTGGAGGCGCGTCACCTGGAACACCCCTTTGTGGGTGACTATGGTCTGCGCAGCAGCTGCGGCGGGGGTCACCGGGAGTTGCTGGTAGGCTTGGGCCAGGTCGAGTTTAGCAAAACACCTCCCCCCGTGTAACCTGGCCAACAAGTGGCTGACTACCGGCACCGGATACGCATTAGGGCGGATCGCCTTATTGATGGTGCACTTGTAATCAGCGCATATGCGGACCTCCCCGTTGGCCTTGAGCGCTGTTACAATTGGAGTTTCCCACTCCGCAGAATCAACAGGAACAAGAATCCCCTGGCCCACCAATTTGTCCAACTCCACCTCTATTTTGTCCTTTAGTGCGAAAGGCACTCTGCGCGGTTTAAGTCTGATTGGACGTACTCCAGGGTCCAGGTCGAAAGTCACTGGGGGGCCCTTGAATTTCCCGAGTCCCCTTTTGAAAACCTCGGGGTGCGCATCGCACACGCTCTGTATTGGATCAGTCCCGGCGGCGTGTACTCCCACGGCGTGCACCCCCCCCAATGAACAACCCCAGGGGCTGGAACCATTGAGTCCCGAGGAGGCTGCATTTACCTCCCTTGAGGATGACTAGGGGAAGCGTTGCGGCGTGCTTTTTAAACTGGACCTGAAACTTCCCAACCCCCAATACCGGGATGCGGTTCCCTTGCACGTCCTTCAGCGTGGACCTCAACGCTTTGAGCTTGGGCCGCATGTGGGGGGCGATTTTCAGGAACTCTCCCTGGGAAATGATAGAGTATGAAGAACCCGAGTCCACCTCCATCCTAACAGGGGCCCCTTGTATTACTACCTCAACGAAGTATCGGGGGTGCTCCGTGGATACGCTGAAAACCGGAGCGTCGTCCTCGCTGTCGTCGGAGATGCGCCCTACTCCGTCCCGCTTCCTCGTGGTCCGGGTGCCGTCCTTGGGCCTCGTGGTGGGGTCCTGCCTCGCCGAGCAGTCTGGGGAACTCCTCTTGGCCTCGCGCCGTTTCCGGCAGACCTTGGCGATGTGCCCGCGCCGGCCGCAGTTGTGGCACTCGGCCTTGCGGAATGGGCATTTGGCACGGGCGTGGGCGGCGCCGCAGCCGTCGCAGCGCCGGCCTTCCTTCTGGACCTTCCGGACGTCCTCGTCGTCGCCGCTCTCCGCGGACGAGTTCGAAACTCGCCGGGCCGCGCGCACCGAGCTCTCTGCCTTGGCGGGTTTCGGGCGCCAGTCCTGGAGCTCTTGCACCCCGGCCGTCGTGGCTTCCGCGGCCTGTGCCGTGTCTAGGACTTGTTGCCACGTGGGGGGCGGCTCCTGTTTCATCAGCGCGCGCTGAGTCTCGGTGTCCCTCAGGCCGCAGAGCAGGCAGTCCCGGAGGGTGACTTCTGGGATCTCCCACTTGCATGGGCCGGCGGCCAGCCACAGGGCTGCGGCGAACTCGGCGACCGATTCCCCGGGCGCTTGGACTCGCCTCCAGAACGCGCTCCGAGTGGGGAACATCGCTATCGCGGGCCGGAGGTGGGCGCGCAGCACCGCCAGGAGCTCTTTGGCTTTGAAGTCGCTCACCCTCCTCGGCGCGATCAGGTCCACCAAGGTCCTCTTGGTTTCGTGTCCGAGCATGCGGACGAAGATGGCCCTCTTCTTGTCCTCATCTGAGACTTCGAGCTCCACCAGCGCTCCATTGAAGTCTATCTCAAATAGCTCCAAGTCTCCCGGCTTCTTGATCTCGTAGCCGGCGCATGTCTTGGTCCCGTGGGCAGCCATTATCCCACCTTCGTCGCCAGTTTACTGTATGGAACCAAAGACAACAGAACAGCCGAAGGGTTGGCTTAACACTGGTTTATTGCATGATGATCCGGTGGAGCATGAGGTAATGGCGGTGATACATCTCAATATATACAGTAGCATTGTACATTTGAATCTTGCAGCACGGTAGCTCATTGGTCGCTACTGGCGTGGCCTTGCCCAGGCACGCCTCTCTTCAGTAGTTCTTTCTCCTCCTGATAATGCGGGGAAGGTTTTCCCGCGGCTGTCCGTGATTGAGCAATGTGAACCATGTGAGACTGAATGCTCGCAGCTGCCCTCTATGGGCTGCTTGCTCGCGTTCCTTTACAGCTGAGATACATTGTATTTGGAGTGGTTACATTCTTATCTTAACAGTACAGTGAACATGCATACATAACAGGTACCATGCTGTAAAGCTTCTGGTGAACCTGGTGGCACCGAGGAAGGTGGAGGAGGTCCCTGTGAGGAATCTCCTGGCAGCGTTGAGGGGGCATTTTCAGCCTGCCGTGTCCATTTTCTCAGCCAGAGCTGCATTCGCGAGGAGGGACCAGAAGCCGGGTGAGTCCGTAGCAGACTATGTGGCGGCCCTTCGTGTAGCAGCTACCCCATGTTAGTGGAGAGACTTCCTAGAGATGGCCCTTAGAGATCATTTGCTCTGTGGGCTGTGGGACGAGGACACTCAAAAGAAGCTCATGAACCGGGGGCATGACCTAACCTTCCAAGAGGTAATGAGCGAAGCACAGTCGTCTGAGTCCATGAAAACTGGGCTGTCGATGCGGCTGTTCACAGCTTGTCCTTAGGGCACCCCCGTTTCTTTGTGGAGGTATTGTTGAAAGGGGTCCCAGTTAGGATGGAGATAGACTCGGGGTCTTCTTACTCCATTATTTCTCAGAGAGAGTTTTTCCCCATTTCCCCCAATGCGCGACCCAAACTCAAAGCACTGAAGTCTAACTTGCGAGACGTGCAAGGGAATAGTATCCCAGTGATGGGGGTGGGAAAATTTAAGGTACAGTACAAGCAGCACACCCTGGAACTCCCTCTAGTTGTTTTAAAGGAGGGGGCCTGCTGCCTCCTGGGGACACAATGGTTTAAGCCCCTGGGATTGTTCATAGGGGGTGTGCATACCATCGGGACTGATCAAATGCAGGGTGCGTAATGCGCACCCTGAGGTATTCAAGAAGGGACTCGGAAAATTCAAGGGCCCCCCAGTCGCGTTCGACCTGGACCCGGAGATCCAGCCAATACAGCTAAAACCGCGAAGGGTGCCTTTCGCCCTAAAGGACAAAATAGGGGCGGAACTGGACAAGTTGGTGGGCCAGGGAATTTTAGTCCCAGTGGACTCTGTGGAGTGGGAAACCCCTATTGTCACAGCGTTAAAGGCTAACGGGGAGGTTCTAATTTGCGCTGATTACAAATGCACCATCAATAAGGCAATACGCCCAAATGCATACCCGGTGCCGGTAGTTAGCCACTTATTAGCCAGGTTACACGGAGGGAAGTGTTTTGCTAAGTTGGACCTGGTGTAGGCATACCAGCAGCTAACTGTAACTCCAGCTGCAGCCGCTGCGCAGACGATAGTCACCCACAAAGGGGCATTTAAGGTAACGTGCCTACAATTTGGCGTGAATTCAGCTCCAGGAATTTTCCAGTCCTTAGTGGAGCGACTCTTGAAGGGTTTGGCGGGTGTTTTGCCATATTTTGACAATGTTTTGATAACAGGAGTGAGTGAGTTAGAACTGGCCAAAAGACTAGACAGAGTACTGACCGCATTCGAGAAAGAGGAGCTGAGGTTGCGGAAAGACAAATGTGTGTTCTTTGCGAAAGAGGTGGAGTTTCTAGGGTTCCGTATAACTCCTGATGGCATAAAAGTCTCTGAATCAAAGGTGTCCACTGTTCAAAATGCCCCTCGCCCCACCACAAAAACCGAGTTACAATACTTCCTGGGGCTCCTGAACTTTTACCATTCCTTCCTGCCCAGGAAGGCAGAACCGCTCCATAGGCTACTCAAAAAAAAATGAGGTTTGGCAATGGGGCGATAGTCAAGAGAAATCATTCAATGAGCTAAAACAGCTCTTATCCTCAGAGGCCATTCTGACCCATTTTGACCCCAAGAGACCAGTGGTTCTGGTCTGCGACGCCTCACCGGTGGGGGTGGGGGCGGGGGCGGTCCTGTGCCACGTGTTAGAAAGCGGGCGGAAAGCCCCAGTGGCCTTCTATTCAAGATCCCTGTCAAAGGCAGAGTGTAACTATGCACAGACAGACAGGGAGGCACTTGCGATAATTGCAGGGACAAAGAAGTTTCATGATTTCCTATATGGTCACCCGTTCACCATCGTGACTGACCACAAGCCCCTGTTAGGCATTTCCACCACAGACAAGCCCACGCTGCAGATTCTGTCCCCTAGAATGCTTTGATGGGCCATTTTTCTCAACGCATATCGGAGCATGTTAGTTTACCGCCCGGGAAAGGACATAAGCCATGCGGATGCACTCTCTAGGTCACCCCTGCCCCACGTTGGCAACCCCGAGTGTGAAGTGGAACAGGACCATCAGGTGCTCCTGATAGAGGCTCTAGATTTGCCTCC
The DNA here is from genome assembly GCA_035047345.1 of Bradypodion ventrale. Taxonomy (NCBI): domain Eukaryota; kingdom Metazoa; phylum Chordata; class Lepidosauria; order Squamata; family Chamaeleonidae; genus Bradypodion; species Bradypodion ventrale. The sequence goes on from JAWDJE010000002.1 coordinate 207,613,838, forward strand.
AATAATACCTGCCGACATTGCCAAGGCAACAGGGAGAGATAAAACATTGGCCCTAGTGAGCTCTTGGGTGCAGAAAGTGTGGCCAACGACTTCCCCTTCAGAGGAATTCGCACCGTTTTTTAGGAAGAGAATCAAACTTTCCACTGAGAGGTGTTGCCTCCTTTGGGGTCAGCGGGTGGTCATTCCTGAGTCTTTGAGAGCAAGAGTGCTCAAGCTACTGCACCCGGGAATTGTTCGCTCTAAAGCCCTGGCCAGGAGCTATTTCTGGTGGCCCCAATTAGATGCTAACATAGAGCACATGGTGAACACTTGCGAGAGCTGCCAAAGCTCTTGGCCTGAAGAGTCCCGACTGCCACATAGAGAGTGGGACACAGCTAAAGGGCCGTGGTCTCACCTGCACATAGATTTTGCAGGTCCTTTCAGAGGTTCCCTTTTCCTTCTCATAGTGGATGCTTACTCCAAATGGTTAGAAGTTATTCTGATGGCTAGCACCTCATCGGCCGCAACCATAAAGCAACTGCACAGGGTGTTCAGCTCCTTCGGAATACCCGACGTGCTTGTGAGCAATAACGCCAGTACTTTCATGTCTGCCGAATTCCAGGCATTCATCGAAATAAACGCCATTTGGCACATTACCTCTGCCCTGTTTCACCCAGCGACCAATGGCCAGGTAGAATGCCTCGTGTGTATGACAAAGGAGGCGCTGAGGCGCATGGGCCCTGGGGATCTGAACTTACAGCTATGCCAATTCCTGTTGGGTGATGCCGCTGGCATCAGGGTACTCACCTGTGGAACTCCTCATGCACAGGAAACTGGCCACGATGCTCAATAGGTTGGACCCCACCAGGGTGGAGGATACTGGGAGGAACATAGGAATAGGGGGCACTAAGACTTTCGAAATAGGTGCCCCCGTCCATTGCAGAAACTACGCAGCCGCAGGGCCAGCCTGGGTCCCGGGAGTAGTCATTGGTCAAATGGGGCCTGTCTCGTACTGTGTTGAGACCAGCACAGGTCTACTCTGGAGGAGGCATGCGGATCAACTCTGGCGCCGGGTTCCTGGTACCCTGGGCTCAGAAACCGCACAACAAAACTCAGCGTTTGGGTCCTCCCCCACCCGTTTATCCCAAGGGGGAGAAGAGGGGGACCAGCAATCCCCGCCAAGGGGGGAAGGGGTAGTTACAAATCCAGATCCTTTGGGCAACACCAGCAGAAGCGAGATGAGGAATGAGTTTCTCCCTGTAGATATCTCAGACGATGTCCCCATAGATATCACAGAAAATGAGTTTGACTTTGAGTTACAAAACCGGTGTGTGTGTGTGTGTGTTTTGGAGTGGTCCCCCACCTGTCCAAGTGAGGAGCGGAGGAGCAGGGTTTTTCGTTAGTCCCCAATGACCCCGGTTTTTCCACATTGGAGTTTACCCCTACCCCAGTAGCTGCAGAACCACAGCAAGTTGCTAATGAGTCTCCCTCTCCTGTTGCAGGACAAGAGCCCAGGGAACAGAGAAGCGCTAGTTCCCCCGGGACAAGCCAGTCAGCCGCATGCCCAAAAAGCTCATGCGAAAAACCACATTGGATGAGAGACTTCGTCTCATCATGGGGGGGAGGGGTGTTGTTTATGGAATGTAATGTGCCTTTAAGCCAATGTAACCACACGAATGAGTGAATGTAACAATCCCTATCATGTATAAGAAACAATGTAACCAACCACACTAGGACGCAAGCTAGTGACCACTGGGGGCAGTAGTGAGCGTCCAGCTCACATGGTACAAATTCCCCAAATACCCACAGCAGTGGGAAAGATTCCCGCCACTACCTCACCTGGACAAGAAGGGCGTGATTAAGGGTGACGTCACGCAGACAGTAGCCAATGAGCTACCAAGGAGCCACATTCAAATGTATAGCCACTGTATAAAAGCAGCTGTTTGTCTACCATTACACATGTTCGTTCTGGAGTCCATGCAATAAAGACGTGTTAAGCCTGACTGCGGCTGTTTCCATTGTCTTGATTCCCAAACACTAAACAGACTCAAAAAGATTTTATCACACAAAGAAAGGGACAAAGGTCTGTTGTTACACTGATTTGATCTCTCTACATTTCTTTGTTACCTTATCTCATACCCTACTAATGAAAAGGAATAAACAATAGAAAAAAGAATCCCCCATTAAATCTTCCAGATGACAGAGGACTGGCCTAGGTTTGTAGAGAGAATTACAGTTTTGAAATGAGACTTGGGTGCAACATAGAGACAACAGTAAAACCATGGAGGAGACAGAGGTTGCCCACTGCTTAACTTTTGATGGATGAACTGGTGTGCTTGGTGCCAGTAGCTCAGGTTGTGCAGGCTAATGTAGAGAAACTAGAATAGGTTTCTGAATTGTACAATCCAACCCTGGTGTCAGGGCAATGTGACAAGGCGTAATTGGAGTTGCATCCCAATCCATATAGCTTGTTGGCTTGCTTTGGTTGTCACAGAGATGTTTCAGATAAACAGTCTATATAGTCTGTGTGGGCCTTGGAACAGAGCGGGTCACCGCATAGTCTGCCAGTGAAGTTGGCAAGTACAAGACATGGAGGTAGAAAAGCTTTGCATCCCAGCCTGCAGAGTAACGAGTGCGAGGATGGCAGGAGATCAAGGTGTACTCCCTTTTGTCCATCACCAGGCAGAGGTTGGAGGACCTTTCTGTGATTAGTTCCTGGAATAATCTGTAATCTGCATTTGAAAAAAGGGAAGGAAACAAGTGTCAGTATTGCTCCCTAAAGAGACATTTTTAAAGCTCTGACTAAGTAACCCCAGATGCTTTAGATTGCCAGTTCTCACAATCCCTGGTCGTGCAAGATGGGGGCTGGGATATAATGGTAGGTCAGAACCAGTGAAGAACATCAGATTGGGGAAGGCTGTGCATCCAAATGCAAACTTTCAAGGGCTACACTTCCCAACATCTACCTCTATGGGAGAATATGTCAGTTTTTCTGCCTCTCATATTTGGACTTCCGTGAATGTCAAGTTTAAGAAAGAAAATATTTCCTTTTGGAAAGTTCTGGTCAGAAATTAACAAAATGGCATGTTTCAGCTTCCCTTTCTCTCTCTCTCACTCACAGCTTCTCTCTCTCTCTCTCTCTCTCTCACAGCTTCTCTTTCTTTCTCTCTCTCTCTCACTCACAGCTTCTCTCTCTCACTCACAGCTTGTCTTTCTCTCTCACACAAACACTGCTTCTCTCTCTCTTTCTAACAGCTTCTCTTTCTCTCTCTCTCTCACTCACAGCTTCTCTTTCTCTCTCTCTCACATAGCTTCTCTTACTCTCTCTCTCATTCACAGCTTCTATTTCTCTCTCTCTCTCACTCACAGCTTCATTTTCTCTCTCTCTCTCATACCTTTTCTTTCTCTCTCTCACTCACTCACATATTCTCTTTTGCTCTCTCTCTCACTCACAGCTTCTCTCTCTCTCTTTCTCTCACTCACAGCTTCTCTTTCCCTTCTCTCTCTCACTCAAAGCTTCTCCTTCTCTCTCTCACTCACTCACAGCTTCTCACTCTCTCTCTTTCACTCACTCACAGCTTCTCTCTCTCTCTCACTCTCTCACAGCTTCTCTTTCTCTCTCTCTCTCTCTCTCACTCACAGCTTCTCTTTCTCTCTATCTCACTCACAGCTTCTCTTTCTCTCTCTCTCTCACTCACAGCTTTTATTTCTCTCTCTCTCACTCCCTCACAGCTTCTCTTTTGCTCTCCCTCTCTCTCACTCACAGCTTTTCTTTCTCTCTCTCTCTCACTCACAGCATCTCTTTCCCTCTCTCTCTCTCACACACACAGCTTCTCTCTCACACACACAAACAGATTCTGTTTCTCTCTCACTCTCTCTCACAGCTTCTCTTTCTCTCTCTCTCACTCACTCACAGCTTCTCTTTCTCTCTCTCTCACTCACTCTCTTACTCACAGCTACTCTTTCTTTCTTTCTCTCTCTCACATCTTCTCTTTCTCTCTCTCTCTCACTCACTCACAGCTTCTCTCTTTCTCACTCACAGCTTCTCTTTCTCTCTCACACAAACACTGCTTCTCTCTCTCTCTCACACAGCTTCTCTTTTTCTCTCTCTCTCACTCACAGCTTCTCTCTCTCTCTCACATAGCTTCTCTTTCTCTCTCTCTCTCATTCACAGCTTCTCTCTCTCTCTCTCACTCACAGCTTCTCTTTCTCTCTCTCTCTCACTCACAGCTTCTTTCTCTCTCTCTCACTCACAGCTTTTCTTTCTCTCTCTCTCTAACTCACTCACAGCTACTCTTTCGCTCTCTCTCTCACTCACAGCTTCTCTCTCTCTCTCTCTTTCTCTCACTCACAGCTTCTCTTTCCATTCTCTCTCTCTCACACAGCTTCTCCTCTCTCTCTCACTCACAGCTTCTCTTTCTCTCTCTCTCTCACTCACAGCTTCTCTTTCTCTCTCTCTCACTCACAGCATCTCTTTCCCTCTCTCTCACTCACTCACAGCTTCTCTTTTTCTCTCACTCACTCACAGCTTTCTTTCTCTCTCTCTATGTCTCACTCACAGCTTCTCTTTCTCTCTCTCTCTCTCACTCTGCTTCTCTTTCTCTCTCTCTCTCTCACTCACAGCTTCTCTTTCTCTCTCTCTCTCACTCACAGCTTCTCTTTCTCTCTCTCTCACTCACAGCTTCTCTTTCTCTCTCACACAAACACTGCTTCTCTCTCTCTCTCACAGCTTCTCTTTTTTTCTCTCTCTCTCACTCACAGCTTCTCTTTCACTCTCTCTCTCTCACTCACTCACAGCTTCTCTTTCTCTGTCTCTCAGTCACAGCTTCTCTTTCTCTCTATTTCTCTCACTCACAGGTTCTCTTTTATATCTCTCTCTCTCTCACTAACTCACAGCATCTCTTTCTCTCTCTCTATCTCTCTCACTCACTCACAGCGTCCCTTTCTCTCTCTCACTCTCACACACTCACAGCTTCTCTCTCTCTCTCTCTCACTCACTCACAGCTTCTCTTTCTCTCTCACTCACTCACAGCTACTCTTTCTCTCTCTCTCACTCAAAGCTTGTCTTTCTCTCTCACACACACACTGCTTCTCTCTCTCTCACAGCTTCTCTTTCTCTCTCTCTCTCACTCACACCTTCTCTTTCTCTCTCTCACACACAGCTTCTCTTTCTCTCTCTCACACAGCTTCTATTTCTCTCACACACTCACAGCTTCTCTTTCTCTGTCTCTCTCACAGCTTCTCTTTCTCTCTATCTCTCTCACTCACAGCTTCTCTTTTCTCTCTCTCTCTCACTCACTCACAGCGTCTCTTTCTCTCTCTCTCTCTCACTCACTCACAGCTTCCCTTTCTCTCTCTCTCTCACTCACTCACAGCTTCTCTTTCTCTCTCACTCACTCACAGCTTCTCTTTCTCTCTCACTCACTCACAGCTTCCTTACTCTCTCTGTCTCACTCACAGCTTCTCTTTCTCTCTCTCTCACTTAGCTTCTCTTTCTCACTCTCACACTCACAGCTTCTCTTTCTTTCTCTCTCTCACACACACAGCTTTTCTTTCTGTCTCTCTCACTCACTCACAGCTTCTCTTTCTCTCTCTCTCACACACAGCTTTTCTTTCTCTCTCTCACTCACTCACTCACAGCTTCTCTTTCGCTCTCTCTCTCATAGCTTCTATTTCTCTCTCTCTCACTCACCGCTTCTCTTTCTCTCTCTGTCTCTCACTCACAGCTTCTTTCTCTCTCTCTCTCACACTCACAGCTTTTCTTTCTCTCTCTCTCTCTCTCACTCACACAGCTCTTTTGCTCTCTCTCTCTCACTCACAGCTTCTCTCTCTCTATCTCTCTCTCACTCACACACACACAGCTTCTGTTTCTCTCTCACTCTCTCTCACAGCTTCTCTTTCTCTCTCTCTCACTCACTCACAGCTTCTCTTTCTCTCTCTGTCTCTCGATCTCACAGCTTCTCTTTCTTTCTCTCCCTCACAGCTTCTCTTTCTCTCTCTCTCTCCCTCACAGCTTCTCTTTCTCTCTCTCACTCACTCACAGCTTCTCTTTCTCTCTCACTCACTCACAGCTTTCTTTCTCTCTCTGTTTCACTCACAGCTTCTCTTTCTCTCTCTCACTCAGTTTCTCTCTCTCTCACTCACAGATTCTCTTTCTCTCTCTCTCTCACTCACAGCTTCTCTTTCTCTCTCTCTCACTCACAGCTTCTCTTTCTCTCTCTCTCTCAATCACAGCTTTTCTTTCTCTCTCTCACTCACTCACAGCTTCTCTTTCTCTCTCTAACTCACAGCTTCTCTTTCTCCCTCTCTCTCTCACTCACAACTTCTCTTTCTATCTCTCTCTCACACACAGCTTCTCTTTCTCTCTCTCTCTCTCACTCACACCTTCTTTTTCTCTCTCTCACACATAGCTTCTCTTTCTCTTTCTCTCTCATTCACAGCTTCTATTTCTCGCTCTCACTCACAGCTTCTCTCTCTCTCTCTCATTCACAGCTTTTATTTCTCTCTCTCTCACTCACTCACAGCTTCTCTTTCGCTCTTTCTCTCTCTCTCACTCACAGCTTTTCTTTCTCTCTCTCTCTCACTCACTCACAGCTTCCCTTTCTCTCTCTCTCTCTCACTCACTCACAGCTTCTCTTTCTCTCTCTCACACTCACAGCTTCTCTTTCTCTCTCTCTCTCACTCACAGCATTTCTTTCTGTCTCTCTCACTCACTCACAGCTTCTCTTTCTCTCTCTCTCTCACACAGCGTTTCTTTCTCTCTCTCTCACTCACTCACAGCTTCTCTTTCGCTCTCTGTCACATAGCTTCTATTTCTCTCTCTCTCACTCACAGCTTCTCTTTCTCTCTCTGTCTCTCACTCACAGCTTCTTTCTCTCTCACACACACACTCACAGCTTTTCTTTCTCTCTCTCTCTCACTCACACAGCTCTTTTGCTCTCTCTCTCACTCACAGCTTCTCTCTCTCTCTCTCTCACTCACACACACACAGCTTCTGTTTCTCTCTCACTCTCTCTCACAGCTTCTCTTTCTCTCTCTCTCACTCACTCACAGCTTCTCATTCTCTCTCTCGCTCACAGCTTCTCTCTCTCACTCTCTTACCCACAGCTTCTCTTTCTTTCTCTCCCTCACAGCTTCTCTCTCTCTCTCTCTCCCTCACAGCTTCTCTTTCTCTCTCTCACTCACTCACAGCTTCTCTTTCTCTCTCACTCACTCACAGCTTTCTTTCTCTCTCTGTTTCACTCACAGCTTCTCTTTCTCTCTCTCTCTCACTCAGTTTTTCTCTCTCTCACTCACAGATTCTCTCTCTCTCTCTCTCACTCACAGCTTCTCTTTCTCTCTCTCACTCACAGCTTCTCTTTCTCTCTCTCTCTCAATCACAGCTTTTCTTTCTCTCTCTCACTCACTCACAGCTTCTCTTTCACTCTCTCTCTCTCACTCACTCACAGCTTCTCTTTCTCTGTCTCTCACTCACAGCTTCTCTTTCTCTCTCTCTCACTCACTCACAACTTCTCTTTCTATCTCTCTCTCACACACAGCTTCTCTTTCTCTCTCTCTCTCACTCACACCTTCTCTTTCTCTCTCTCACACATAGCTTCTCTTTCTCTTTCTCTCTCATTCACAGCTTCTATTTCTCTCTCTCACTCACAGCTTCTCTTTCTCTCTCTCTCTCTCTCACTCACAGCTTTTATTTCTCTCTCTCTCACTCACTCACAGCTTCTCTTTCGCTCTTTCTCTCTCTCTCACTCACAGCTTTTCTTTCCCTCTCTCTCTCTCACTCACAGCATCTCTTTCCCTCTCTCTCTCACACACACACAGCTTCTCTCTCTCTCACTCACTGCTTCTCTCTCTCTTTCTCTCACTCACAGCTTCTCTTTCCCTTCTCTCTCTCTCACTCACAGCTTCTCTCTCTCTCTCTCACTCACTCACAGTTTTTCTCTCTCTCACTCACTCACAGCTTCTCTTTCTCTCTCTCTCTCATTCACAGCTTCTATTTCGCTCTCTCACTCACAGCTTCTCTTTCTCTCTCTCACTCACAGCTTTTATTTCTCTCTCTCTCACTCACTCACAGCTTCTCTTTCACTCTTGCTCTCTCTCTCACTCACAGTTTTTCTTTCTCTCTCTCTCTCACAGCATCTCTTTCCCTCTCTCTCTCTCACACACACAGCTTCTCTCTCTCTCACTCACAGCTTCTCTCTCTCTTTCTCTCTCTCACAGCTTCTCTTTCCCTTCACTCTCACTCACTCACAGCTTCTCTCTCTCTCTCACTCACTCACAGCTTCTCACTCTCTCGCTCTCTCACTCACTCACAGCTTCTCTTTCTCTCTCACTCTCTCACAGCTTCTCTTTCTCTCTCACAATCTCTCAGAGCTTCTCTCTCTCACTCACTCACTCACAGCTTCTCTTTCTCTCACACACACACACTCACAGATTCTCCGTCTCTCTCTCACTCACAGCATCTCTTTCACACACTCTCTCTCACTCACTCACAGCTTCTCTTTCTCTGTCTCTCAGTCACAGCTTCTCTTTCTCTCTATTTCTCTCACTCACAGGTTCTCTTTTATATCTCTCTCTCTCACTAACTCACAGCATCTCTTTCTCTCTCTCTATCTCTCTCACTCACTCACAGCTTCCCTTTCTCTCTCTCTCTCTCACACACTCACAGCTTCTCTCTCTCTCTCTCTCACTCACTCACAGCTTCTCTTTCTCTCTCACTCACTCACAGCTACTCTTTCTCTCTCTCTCACTCAAAGCTTGTCTTTCTCTCTCACACACACACTGCTTCTCTCTCTCTCACAGCTTCTCTTTCTCTCTCTCTCTCACTCACACCTTCTCTTTCTCTCTCACACACACAGCTTCTCTTTCTCTCTCTCACACAGCTTCTATTTCTCTCACTCACAGCTTCTCTTTCTCTGTCTCTCTCACAGCTTCTCTTTCTCTCTATCTCTCTCACTCACAGGTTCTCTTTTCTCTCTCTCTCTCACTCACTCACAGCATCTCTTTCTCTATCTCTCACTCACAGCTTCTCTTTCTCTCTCTCACTAACTCACATCTTCTCTTTCTTTCTCTCTCTCTCTCACTCACTCACAGCTTCCCTTTCTCTCTCTCTCTCACTCACTCACAGCTTCTCTTTCTCTCACTCACTCACAGCTTCTCTTTCTCTCTCACTCACTCACAGCTTCCTTACTCTCTCTGTCTCACTCACAGCTTCTCTTTCTCTCTCTCTCACTTAGCTTCTCTTTCTCACTCTCACACTCACAGCTTCTCTTTCTTTCTCTCTCTCACACACACAGCTTTTCTTTCTGTCTCTCTCACTCACTCACAGCTTCTCTTTCTCTCTCTCTCACACACAGCTTTTCTTTCTCTCTCTCACTCACTCACTCACAGCTTCTCTTTCGCTCTCTCTCTCATAGCTTCTATTTCTCTCTCTCTCACTCACCGCTTCTCTTTCTCTCTCTGTCTCTCACTCACAGCTTCTTTCTCTCTCTCTCACACACTCACAGCTTTTCTTTCTCTCTCTCTCTCTCTCACTCACACAGCTCTTTTGCTCTCTCTCTCTCACTCACAGCTTCTCTCTCTCTATCTCTCTCTCACTCACACACACACAGCTTCTGTTTCTCTCTCACTCTCTCTCACAGCTTCTCTTTCTCTCTCTCTCACTCACTCACAGCTTCTCTTTCTCTCTCTGTCTCTCGCTCTCACAGCTTCTCTTTCTTTCTCTCCCTCACAGCTTCTCTTTCTCTCTCTCTCTCCCTCACAGCTTCTCTTTCTCTCTCTCACTCACTCACAGCTTCTCTTTCTCTCTCACTCACTCACAGCTTTCTTTCTCTCTCTGTTTCACTCACAGCTTCTCTTTCTCTCTCTCACTCAGTTTCTCTCTCTCTCACTCACAGATTCTCTTTCTCTCTCTCTCTCACTCACAGCTTCTCTTTCTCTCTCTCTCACTCACAGCTTCTCTTTCTCTCTCTCTCTCAATCACAGCTTTTCTTTCTCTCTCTCACTCACTCACAGCTTCTCTTTCTCTCTCTAACTCACAGCTTCTCTTTCTCTCTCTCTCTCTCACTCACAACTTCTCTTTCTATCTCTCTCTCACACACAGCTTCTCTTTCTCTCTCTCTCTCTCACTCACACCTTCTTTTTCTCTCTCTCACACATAGCTTCTCTTTCTCTTTCTCTCTCATTCACAGCTTCTATTTCTCGCTCTCACTCACAGCTTCTCTCTCTCTCTCTCATTCACAGCTTTTATTTCTCTCTCTCTCACTCACTCACAGCTTCTCTTTCGCTCTTTCTCTCTCTCTCACTCACAGCTTTTCTTTCTCTCTCTCTCTCTCACTCACTCACAGCTTCCCTTTCTCTCTCTCTCTCTCACTCACTCACAGCTTCTCTTTCTCTCTCTCACACTCACAGCTTCTCTTTCTCTCTCTCTCTCACTCACAGCATTTCTTTCTGTCTCTCTCACTCACTCACAGCTTCTCTTTCTCTCTCTCTCTCACACAGCGTTTCTTTCTCTCTCTCTCACTCACTCACAGCTTCTCTTTCGCTCTCTCTCACATAGCTTCTATTTCTCTCTCTCTCACTCACAGCTTCTCTTTCTCTCTCTGTCTCTCACTCACAGCTTCTTTCTCTCTCACACACACACTCACAGCTTTTCTTTCTCTCTCTCTCTCACTCACACAGCTCTTTTGCTCTCTCTCTCACTCACAGCTTCTCTCTCTCTCTCTCTCACTCACACACACACAGCTTCTGTTTCTCTCTCACTCTCTCTCACAGCTTCTCTTTCTCTCTCTCTCACTCACTCACAGCTTCTCATTCTCTCTCTCGCTCACAGCTTCTCTCTCTCACTCTCTTACCCACAGCTTCTCTTTCTTTCTCTCCCTCACAGCTTCTCTCTCTCTCTCTCTCCCTCACAGCTTCTCTTTCTCTCTCTCACTCACTCACAGCTTCTCTTTCTCTCTCACTCACTCACAGCTTTCTTTCTCTCTCTGTTTCACTCACAGCTTCTCTTTCTCTCTCTCTCTCACTCAGTTTTTCTCTCTCTCACTCACAGATTCTCTCTCTCTCTCTCTCACTCACAGCTTCTCTTTCTCTCTCTCACTCACAGCTTCTCTTTCTCTCTCTCTCTCAATCACAGCTTTTCTTTCTCTCTCTCACTCACTCACAGCTTCTCTTTCACTCTCTCTCTCTCACTCACTCACAGCTTCTCTTTCTCTGTCTCTCACTCACAGCTTCTCTTTCTCTCTCTCTCACTCACTCACAACTTCTCTTTCTATCTCTCTCTCACACACAGCTTCTCTTTCTCTCTCTCTCTCACTCACACCTTCTCTTTCTCTCTCTCACACATAGCTTCTCTTTCTCTTTCTCTCTCATTCACAGCTTCTATTTCTCTCTCTCACTCACAGCTTCTCTTTCTCTCTCTCTCTCTCTCACTCACAGCTTTTATTTCTCTCTCTCTCACTCACTCACAGCTTCTCTTTCGCTCTTTCTCTCTCTCTCACTCACAGCTTTTCTTTCCCTCTCTCTCTCTCACTCACAGCATCTCTTTCCCTCTCTCTCTCACACACACACAGCTTCTCTCTCTCTCACTCACTGCTTCTCTCTCTCTTTCTCTCACTCACAGCTTCTCTTTCCCTTCTCTCTCTCTCACTCACAGCTTCTCTCTCTCTCTCTCACTCACTCACAGTTTTTCTCTCTCTCACTCACTCACAGCTTCTCTTTCTCTCTCTCTCTCATTCACAGCTTCTATTTCGCTCTCTCACTCACAGCTTCTCTTTCTCTCTCTCACTCACAGCTTTTATTTCTCTCTCTCTCACTCACTCACAGCTTCTCTTTCACTCTTGCTCTCTCTCTCACTCACAGTTTTTCTATCTCTCTCTCTCTCACAGCATCTCTTTCCCTCTCTCTCTCTCACACACACAGCTTCTCTCTCTCTCACTCACAGCTTCTCTCTCTCTTTCTCTCTCTCACAGCTTCTCTTTCCCTTCACTCTCACTCACTCACAGCTTCTCTCTCTCTCTCACTCACTCACAGCTTCTCACTCTCTCGCTCTCTCACTCACTCACAGCTTCTCTTTCTCTCTCACTCTCTCACAGCTTCTCTTTCTCTCTCACAATCTCTCAGAGCTTCTCTCTCTCACTCACTCACTCACAGCTTCTCTTTCTCTCTCACACACACACTCACAGATTCTCCGTCTCTCTCTCACTCACAGCATCTCTTTCACACACTCTCTCTCACTCACTCACAGCTTCTCTTTCTCTGTCTCTCAGTCACAGCTTCTCTTTCTCTCTATTTCTCTCACTCACAGGTTCTCTTTTATATCTCTCTCTCTCACTAACTCACAGCATCTCTTTCTCTCTCTCTATCTCTCTCACTCACTCACAGCTTCCCTTTCTCTCTCTCTCTCTCACACACTCACAGCTTCTCTCTCTCTCTCTCTCTCACTCACTCACAGCTTCTCTTTCTCTCTCACTCACTCACAGCTACTCTTTCTCTCTCTCTCACTCAAAGCTTGTCTTTCTCTCTCACACACACACTGCTTCTCTCTCTCTCACAGCTTCTCTTTCTCTCTCTCTCTCACTCACACCTTCTCTTTCTCTCTCACACACACAGCTTCTCTTTCTCTCTCTCACACAGCTTCTATTTCTCTCACTCACAGCTTCTCTTTCTCTGTCTCTCTCACAGCTTCTCTTTCTCTCTATCTCTCTCACTCACAGGTTCTCTTTTCTCTCTCTCTCTCACTCACTCACAGCATCTCTTTCTCTCTCTCTCACTCACAGCTTCTCTTTCTCTCTCTCACTAACTCACATCTTCTCTTTCTTTCTCTCTCTCTCTCACTCACTCACAGCTTCCCTTTCTCTCTCTCTCTCACTCACTCACAGCTTCTCTTTCTCTCACTCACTCACAGCTTCTCTTTCTCTCTCACTCACTCACAGCTTCCTTACTCTCTCTGTCTCACTCACAGCTTCTCTTTCTCTCTCTCTCACTTAGCTTCTCTTTCTCACTCTCACACTCACAGCTTCTCTTTCTTTCTCTCTCTCTCACACACAGCTTTTCTTTCTGTCTCTCTCACTCACTCACAGCTTCTCTTTCTCTCTCTCTCACACACAGCTTTTCTTTCTCTCTCTCACTCACTCACTCACAGCTTCTCTTTCGCTCTCTCTCTCATAGCTTCTATTTCTCTCTCTCTCACTCACAGCTTCTCTTTCTCTCTCTGTCTCTCACTCACAGCTTCTTTCTCTCTCTCTCTCACACTCACAGCTTTTCTCTCTCTCTCTCTCTCTCACTCACACAGCTCTTTTGCTCTCTCTCTCTCACTCACAGCTTCTCTCTCTCTATCTCTCTCTCACTCACACACACACAGCTTCTGTTTCTCTCTCACTCTCTCTCACAGCTTCTCTTTCTCTCTCTCTCACTCTCTCACAGCTTCTCATTCTCTCTCTCGCTCACAGCTTCTCTCTCACTCACTCTCTTACTCACAGCTTCTCTTTCTTTCTCTCCCTCACAGCTTCTCTTTCTCTCTCTCTCTCCCTCACAGCTTCTCTTTCTCTCTCTCACTCACTCACAGCTTCTCTTTCTCTCTCACTCACTCACAGCTTTCTTTCTCTCTCTGTTTCACTCACAGCTTCTTTTTCTCTCTCTCACTCAGTTTCTCTCTCTCTCACTCACAGATTCTCTTTCTCTCTCTCTCTCTCACTCACAGCTTCTCTTTCTCTCTCTCTCACTCACAGCTTCTCTTTCTCTCTCTCTCTCAATCACAGCTTTTCTTTCTCTCTCTCACTCACTCACAGCTTCTCTTTCACTCTCTCTCTCTCACTCACTCACAGCTTCTCTTTCTCTCTCTAACTCACAGCTTCTCTTTCTCTCTCTCTCTCTCACTCACAACTTCTCTTTCTATCTCTCTCTCACACACAGCTTCTCTTTCTCTCTCTCTCTCTCACTCACACCTTCTCTTTCTCTCTCTCACACATAGCTTCTCTTTCTCTTTCTCTCTCATTCACAGCTTCTATTTCTCTCTCTCACTCACAGCTTCTCTCTCTCTCTCTCATTCACAGCTTTTATTTCTCTCTCTCACTCACTCACAGCTTCTCTTTCGCTCTTTCTCTCTCTCTCTCTCACTCACAGCTTTTCTTTCTCTCTCTCTCTCACTCACTCACAGCTTCCCTTTCTCTCTCTCTCTCTCACTCACTCACAGCTTCTCTTTCTCTCTCTCACACTCACAGCTTCTCTTTCTCTCTCTCTCTCACTCACAGCATTTCTTTCTGTCTCTCTCACTCACTCACAGCTTCTCTTTCTCTCTCTCTCTCACACAGCGTTTCTTTCTCTCTCTCTCACTCACTCACAGCTTCTCTTTCGCTCTCTCTCACATAGCTTCTATTTCTCTCTCTCTCACTCACAGCTTCTCTTTCTCTCTCTGTCTCTCACTCACAGCTTCTTTCTCTCTCACACACACACTCACAGCTTTTCTTTCTCTCTCTCTCACTCACACAGCTCTTTTGCTCTCTCTCTCACTCACAGCGTCTCTCTCTCTCTCTCTCACTCACACACACACAGCTTCTGTTTCTCTCTCACTCTCTCTCACAGCTTCTCTTTCTCTCTCTCTCACTCACTCACAGCTTCTCATTCTCTCTCTCGCTCACAGCTTCTCTCTCTCACTCTCTTACCCACAGCTTCTCTTTCTTTCTCTCCCTCACAGCTTCTCTTTCTCTCTCTCTCTCCCTCACAGCTTCTCTTTCTCTCTCTCACTCACTCACAGCTTCTCTTTCTCTCTCACTCACTCACAGCTTTCTTTCTCTCTCTGTTTCACTCACAGCTTCTCTTTCTCTCTCTCTCACTCAGTTTTTCTCTCTCTCACTCACAGATTCTCTCTCTCTCTCTCTCCCTCACAGCTTCTCTTTCTCTCTCTCACTCACTCACAGCTTCTCTTTCTCTCTCACTCACTCACAGCTTTCTTTCTCTCTCTGTTTCACTCACAGCTTCTCTTTCTCTCTCTCTCTCACTCAGTTTTTCTCTCTCTCACTCACAGATTCTCTCTCTCTCTGTCTCTCACTCACAGCTTCTCTTTCTCTCTCTCACTCACAGCTTCTCTTTCTCTCTCTCTCAATCACAGCTTTTCTTTCTCTCTCTCACTCACTCACAGCTTCTCTTTCACTCTCTCTCTCTCACTCACTCACAGCTTCTCTTTCTCTGTCTCTCACTCACAGCTTCTCTTTCTCTCTCTCTCACTCACTCACAACTTCTCTTTCTATCTCTCTCACACACACAGCTTCTCTTTCTCTCTCTCTCTCACTCACACCTTCTCTTTCTCTCTCTCACACATAGCTTCTCTTTCTCTCTCATTCACAGCTTCTATTTCTCTCTCTCACTCACAGCTTCTCTTTCTCTCTCTCTCTCTCTCTCTCACTCACAGCTTTTATTTCTCTCTCTCTCTCACTCACTCACAGCTTCTCTTTCGCTCTTTCTCTCTCTCTCACTCACAGCTTTTCTTTCTCTCTCTCTCTCTCACTCACAGCATCTCTTTCCCTCTCTCTCTCACACACACACAGCTTCTCTCTCTCTCACTCACTGCTTCTCTCTCTCTTTCTCTCACTCACAGCTTCTCTTTCCCTTCTCTCTCTCTCACTCACAGCTTCTCTCTCTCTCTCTCACTCACTCACAGTTTTTCTCTCTCTCACTCACTCACAGCTTCTCTTTCTCTCTCTCTCTCATTCACAGCTTCTATTTCGCTCTCTCACTCACAGCTTCTCTTTCTCTCTCTCTCTCTCACAGTTTCTCTTTCCCTTCACTCTCACTCACTCACAGCTTCTCTCTCTCTCTCACTCACTCACAGCTTCTCACTCTCTCGCTCTCTCACTCACTCACAGCTTCTCTTTCTCTCTCACTCTCTCACAGCTTCTCTTTCTCTCTCACAATCTCTCAGAGCTTCTCTCTCTCACTCACTCACTCACAGCTTCTCTTTCTCTCACACACACACACTCACAGATTCTCCGTCTCTCTGTCACTCACAGCATCTCTTTCACTCTCTCTCTCTCACTCACTCACAGCTTCTCGTCCTCTGTCTCTCAGTCACAGCTTCTCTTTCTCTCTATTTCTCTCACTCACAGGTTCTCTTTTATATCTCTCTCTCTCTCACTAACTCACAGCATCTCTTTCTCTCTCTCTCTCTCTCTCACTCACTCACAGCTTCCCTTTCTCTCTCTCTCTCTCACACACTCACAGCTTCTCTCTCTCTCTCTCTCTCACTCACTCACAGCTTCTCTTTCTCTCTCTCTCTCTCACTCACAGCTTCTCTTTCTCTCTATCTCACTCACAGCTTCTGTTTCTCTCTCTCTCTCACTCACAGCTTTTATTTCTCTCTCTCTCACTCCCTCACAGCTTCTCTTTTGCTCTCCCTCTCTCTCACTCACAGCTTTTCTTTCTCTCTCTCTCTCACTCACAGCATCTCTTTCCCTCTCTCTCTCTCTCACACACAGCTTCTCTCTCACACACACAAACAGATTCTGTTTCTCTCTCACTCTCTCTCACAGCTTCTCTTTCTCTCTCTCTCACTCACTCACAGCTTCTCTTTCTCTCTCTCTCACTCACTCTCTTACTCACAGCTACTCTTTCTTTCTTTCTCTCTCTCACATCTTCTCTTTCTCTCTCTCTCTCACTCACTCACAGCTTCTCTCTTTCTCACTCACAGCTTCTCTTTCTCTCTCACACAAACACTGCTTCTCTCTCTCTCTCACACAGCTTCTCTTTTTCTCTCTCTCCCTCACTCACAGCTTCTCTCTCTCTCTCACATAGCTTCTCTTTCTCTCTCTCTCTCATTCACAGCTTCTCTCTCTCTCTCTCACTCACAGCTTCTCTTTCTCTCTCTCTCTCACTCACAGCTTCTTTCTCTCTCTCTCACTCACAGCTTTTCTTTCTCTCTCTCTCTAACTCACTCACAGCTACTCTTTCGCTCTCTCTCTCACTCACAGCTTCTCTCTCTCTCTCTTTCTCTCACTCACAGCTTCTCTTTCCATTCTCTCTCTCTCACACAGCTTCTCCTCTCTCTCACTCACAGCTTCTCTTTCTCTCTCTCTCTCTCACTCACAGCTTCTCTTTCTCTCTCTCTCACTCACAGCATCTCTTTCCCTCTCTCTCACTCACTCACAGCTTCTCTTTTTCTCTCACTCACTCACAGCTTTCTTTCTCTCTCTCTATGTCTCACTCACAGCTTCTCTTTCTCTCTCTCTCTCACTCTGCTTCTCTTTCTCTCTCTCTCTCTCACTCACAGCTTCTCTTTCTCTCTCTCTCTCACTCACAGCTTCTCTTTCTCTCTCTCTCACTCACAGCTTCTCTTTCTCTCTCACACAAACACTGCTTCTCTCTCTCTCTCACAGCTTCTCTTTTTTTCTCTCTCTCTCACTCACAGCTTCTCTTTCACTCTCTCTCTCTCACTCACTCACAGCTTCTCTTTCTCTGTCTCTCAGTCACAGCTTCTCTTTCTCTCTATTTCTCTCACTCACAGGTTCTCTTTTATATCTCTCTCTCTCTCACTAACTCACAGCATCTCTTTCTCTCTCTCTATCTCTCTCACTCACTCACAGCGTCCCTTTCTCTCTCTCACTCTCACACACTCACAGCTTTCTCACTCACAGCTTCTCTTTCTCTCTCACACAAACACTGCTTCTCTCTCCCTCACTCACAGCTTCTCTCTCTCTCTCACATAGCTTCTCTTTCTCTCTCTCTCTCATTCACAGCTTCTCTCTCTCTCTCTCTCTCACTCACAGCTTCTCTTTCTCTCTCTCTCTCACTCACAGCTTCTTTCTCTCTCTCTCACTCACAGCTTTTCTTTCTCTCTCTCTCTCACTCACAGCTTCTCTTTCTCTCTCTCTCACTCACAGCTTCTCTTTCTCTCTCTCTCTCAATCACAGCTTTTCTTTCTCTCTCTCACTCACTCACAGCTTCTCTTTCTCTCTCTAACTCACAGCTTCTCTTTCTCTCTCTCTCTCTCACTCACAACTTCTCTTTCTATCTCTCTCTCACACACAGCTTCTCTTTCTCTCTCTCTCTGTCACTCACACCTTCTCTTTCTCTCTCTCACACATAGCTTCTCTTTCTCTTTCTCTCTCATTCACAGCTTCTATTTCTCGCTCTCACTCACAGCTTCTCTCTCTCTCTCTCATTCACAGCTTTTATTTCTCTCTCTCTCACTCACTCACAGCTTCTCTTCCGCTCTTTCTCTCTCTCTCACTCACAGCTTTTCTTTCTCTCTCTCTCTCTCACTCACTCACAGCTTCCCTTTCTCTCTCTCTCTCTCACTCACTCACAGCTTCTCTTTCTCTCTCTCACACTCACAGCTTCTCTTTCTCTCTCTCTCTCACTCACAGCATTTCTTTCTGTCTCTCTCACTCACTCACAGCTTCTCTTTCTCTCTCTCTCTCACACAGCGTTTCTTTCTCTCTCTCTCACTCACTCACAGCTTCTCTTTCGCTCTCTCTCACATAGCTTCTATTTCTCTCTCACTCACTCACAGCTTCTCTTTCTCTCTCTGTCTCTCACTCACAGCTTCTTTCTCTCTCACACACACACTCACAGCTTTTCTTTCTCTCTCTCTCTCACTCACACAGCTCTTTTGCTCTCTCTCTCACTCACAGCTTCTCTCTCTCTCTCTCTCTCACTCACACACACACAGCTTCTGTTTCTCTCTCACTCTCTCTCACAGCTTCTCTTTCTCTCTCTCTCACTCACTCACAGCTTCTCATTCTCTCTCTCGCTCACAGCTTCTCTCTCTCACTCTCTTACCCACAGCTTCTCTTTCTTTCTCTCCCTCACAGCTTCTCTCTCTCTCTCTCTCCCTCACAGCTTCTCTTTCTCTCTCTCACTCACTCACAGCTTCTCTTTCTCTCTCACTCACTCACAGCTTTCTTTCTCTCTCTGTTTCACTCACAGCTTCTCTTTCTCTCTCTCTCACTCAGTTTTTCTCTCTCTCACTCACAGATTCTCTCTCTCTCTCTCTCACTCACAGCTTCTCTTTCTCTCTCTCACTCACAGCTTCTCTTTCTCTCTCTCTCTCAATCACAGCTTTTCTTTCTCTCTCTCACTCACTCACAGCTTCTCTTTCACTCTCTCTCTCTCACTCACTCACAGCTTCTCTTTCTCTGTCTCTCACTCACAGCTACTCTTTCTCTCTCTCTCACTCACTCACAACTTCTCTTTCTATCTCTCTCTCACACACAGCTTCTCTTTCTCTCTCTCTCTCACTCACACCTTCTCTTTCTCTCTCTCACACATAGCTTCTCTTTCTCTTTCTCTCTCATTCACAGCTTCTATTTCTCTCTCTCACTCACAGCTTCTCTTTCTCTCTCTCTCTCTCTCTCACTCACAGCTTTTATTTCTCTCTCTCTCACTCACTCACAGCTTCTCTTTCACTCTTTCTCTCTCTCTCACTCACAGCTTTTCTTTCTCTCTCTCTCTCTCTCACTCACAGCATCTCTTTCCCTCTCTCTCTCACACACACACAGCTTCTCTCTCTCTCACTCACTGCTTCTCTCTCTCTTTCTCTCACTCACAGCTTCTCTTTCCCTTCTCTCTCTCTCACTCACAGCTTCTCTCTCTCTCTCTCACTCACTCACAGTTTTTCTCTCTCTCACTCACTCACAGCTTCTCTTTCTCTCTCTCTCTCATTCACAGCTTCTATTTCGCTCTCTCACTCACAGCTTCTCTTTCTCTCTCTCACTCACAGCTTTTATTTCTCTCTCTCTCACTCACTCACAGCTTCTCTTTCACTCTTGCTCTCTCTCTCACTCACAGTTTTTCTTTCTCTCTCTCTCTCTCACAGCATCTCTTTCCCTCTCTCTCTCTCACACACACAGCTTCTCTCTCTCTCACTCACAGCTTCTCTCTCTCTTTCTCTCTCTCACAGCTTCTCTTTCCCTTCACTCTCACTCACTCACAGCTTCTCTCTCTCTCTCACTCACTCACAGCTTCTCACTCTCTCGCTCTCTCACTCACTCACAGCTTCTCTTTCTCTCTCACTCTCTCACAGCTTCTCTTTCTCTATCACAATCTCTCAGAGCTTCTCTCTCTCACTCACTCACTCACAGCTTCTCTTTCTCTCTCACACACACACTCACAGATTCTCCGTCTCTCTCTCACTCACAGCATCTCTTTCACACACTCTCTCTCACTCACTCACAGCTTCTCTTTCTCTGTCTCTCAGTCACAGCTTCTCTTTCTCTCTATTTCTCTCACTCACAGGTTCTCTTTTATATCTCTCTCTCTCACTAACTCACAGCATCTCTTTCTCTCTCTCTATCTCTCTCACTCACTCACAGCTTCCCTTTCTCTCTCTCTCTCTCACACACTCACAGCTTCTCTCTCTCTCTCTCTCTCACTCACTCACAGCTTCTCTTTCTCTCTCTCTCTCACAAACAGCATTTCTTTCTGTCTCTCTCACTCACTCACAGCTTCTCTTTCTCTCTCTCTCTCACACAGCGTTTCTTTCTCTCTCTCTCACTCACTCACAGCTTCTCTTTCTCTCTCTGTCTCTCACTCACAGCTTCTTTCTCTCTCACACACACTCTCTGTCTCTCAGTCACAGCTTCTCTTTCTCTCTATTTCTCTCACTCACAGGTTCTCTTTTATATCTCTCTCTCTCACTAACTCACAGCATCTCTTTCTCTCTCTCTATCTCTCTCACTCACTCACAGCTTCCCTTTCTCTCTCTCTCTCACACACTCACAGCTTCTCTCTCTCTCTCTCTCACTCACTCACAGCTTCTCTTTCTCTCTCACTCACTCACAGCTACTCTTTCTCTCTCTCTCACTCAAAGCTTGTCTTTCTCTCTCACACACACACTGCTTCTCTCTCTCTCACAGCTTCTCTTTCTCTCTCTCTCTCACTCACACCTTCTCTTTCTCTCTCTCACACACAGCTTCTCTTTCTCTCTCTCACACAGCTTCTATTTCTCTCACTCACTCACAGCTTCTCTTTCTCTGTCTCTCTCACAGCTTCTCTTTCTCTCTATCTCTCTCACTCACAGCTTCTCTTTTCTCTCTCTCTCTCACTCACTCACAGCATCTCTTTCTCTCTCTCTCACTCACAGCTTCTCTTTCTCTCTCTCACTAACTCACATCTTCTCTTTCTTTCTCTCTCTCTCTCACTCACTCACAGCTTCCCTTTCTCTCTCTCTCACTCACTCACAGCTTCTCTTTCTCTCTCACTCACTCACAGCTTCTCTTTCTCTCTCACTCACTCACAGCTTCCTTACTCTCTCTGTCTCACTCACAGCTTCTCTTTCTCTCTCTCTCACTTAGCTTCTCTTTCTCACTCTCACACTCACAGCTTCTCTTTCTTTCTCTCTCTCTCACACACAGCTTTTCTTTCTGTCTCTCTCACTCACTCACAGCTTCTCTTTCTCTCTCTCACACACACAGCTTTTCTTTCTCTCTCTCACTCACTCACTCACAGCTTCTCTTTCGCTCTCTCTCTCATAGCTTCTATTTCTCTCTCTCTCACTCACAGCTTCTCTTTCTCTCTCTGTCTCTCACTCACAGCTTCTTTCTCTCTCTCTCTCACACTCACAGCTTTTCTTTCTCTCTCTCTCTCTCACTCACACAGCTCTTTTGCTCTCTCTCTCTCCCTCACAGCTTCTCTTTCTCTCTCTCTCTCCCTCACAGCTTCTCTTTCTCTCTCTCACTCACTCACAGCTTCTCTTTCTCTCTCACTCACTCACAGCTTTCTTTCTCTCTCTGTTTCACTCACAGCTTCTCTTTCTCTCTCTCACTCAGTTTCTCTCTCTCTCACTCACAGATTCTCTTTCTCTCTCTCTCTCTCACTCACAGCTTCTCTTTCTCTCTCTCTCACTCACAGCTTCTCTCTCTCTCTCTCTCTCAATCACAGCTTTTCTTTCTCTCTCTCACTCACTCACAGCTTCTCTTTCACTCTCTCTCTCTCACTCACTCACAGCTTCTCTTTCTCTCTCTAACTCACAGCTTCTCTTTCTCTCTCTCTCTCTCACTCACAACTTCTCTTTCTATCTCTCTCTCACACACAGCTTCTCTTTCTCTCTCTCTCTCTCACTCACACCTTCTCTTTCTCTCTCTCACACATAGCTTCTCTTTCTCTTTCTCTCTCATTCACAGCTTCTATTTCTCTCACTCACTCACAGCTTCTCTCTCTCTCTCTCACTCACAGGTTCTCTTTCTCTCTCTCACTAACTCACAGCTTCTCTTTCTCTCTCTCACTCACTCACAGATTCCCTTTCACTCTCTCTCTCTCACTCACTCACAGCTTCTCTTTCTCTCTCTCTCTCTCACTCACTCACAGCTTCTCTTTCTCTCTCACTCACTCACAGCTTTCTTTCTCTCTCTCTGTCTCACTCACAGCTTCTCTCTCTCTCTCTCTCACAGCTTCTCTTTCTCTCTTTCTCACTCACAGCTTCTCATTCTCTCTATCTCACTCTCTCACTCACAGCTTCTCCTTCTCTCTCTCTCTCACTCACAGCTACTCTTTCTCTCTCTCTCTCACTCACAGCTTGTCTTTCTCTCTCTCACACACACTGCTTCTCTCTCTCACACAGCTTCTCTTTCTCTCTCTCTCACTCACACCTTCTCTTTCTCTCTCACACACATAGCTTCTCTTTCTCTCTCTCTCTCATTCACAGCTTCTATTTCTCTCTCTCACTCACAGCTTCTCTTCTCTCTCTCTCTCTCTCACTCACAGCTTTTATTTCTCTCTCTCTCACTCACTCACAGCTTCTCTTTCGCTCTTGCTCTCTCTCTCACTCACAGCTTTTCTTTCTCTCTCTCTCTCTCACTCACAGCATCTCTTTCCCTCTCTCTCTCACACACACACAGCTTCTCTCTCTCTCCCTCACATCTTCTCTCTCTCTTTCTCTCTCTCACAGCTTCTCTTTCCCTTCTCTCTCTCTCACTCACAGCTTCTCTCTCTCTCTCTCACTCACAGCTTCTCACTCTCTCTCTCTCACACACTCACAGCTTCTCTTTCTCTCTCACTCTCTCACAGCTTCTCTTTCTCTCTCACAATCTCTCAGAGCTTCTCTCTCTCTCACTCACTCAATCACAGCTTCTCTTTCTCTCTCCCACACACACTCACAGATTCTCCGTCTCTCTCTCTCACTCACAGCATCTCTTTCACTCTCTCTCTCTCACTCACTCACAGCTTCTCTTTCTCTGTCTCTCACTCACAGCTTCTCTTTCTCTCTATTTCTCTCACTCACAGGTTCTCTTTTATCTCTCTCTCTCACACTAACTCACAGCTTCCCTTTCTCTCTCTCTCTCTCACTCACTCACAGCTTCTCATTCTCTCTCTCTATCTCACTCACTAACAGCTTCTCTTTCTCTCTCACTCACTCACAGCTTTCTTTCTCTCTCTGTCTCACTCACAGCTTCTCTCTCTCTCTCTCTCACAGCTTCTCTTTCTCTCTTTCTCACTAACAGCTTCTCATTCTCTCTCTCACTCTCTCACTCACAGCTTCTCTTTCTCTCTCTCTCTCACTCACAGCTACTCTTTCTCTCTCTCTCACTCAAAGCTTGTCTTTCTCTCTCACACACACACTGCTTCTCTCTCTCTCACAGCTTCTCTTTCTCCCTCTCTCTCACTCACACCTTTTCTTTCTCTCTCACACACACAGCTTCTCTCTCTCTCTCTCACACAGCTTCTATTTCTCTCACTCACTCACAGCTTCTCTTTCTCTGTCTCTCTCACAGCTTCTCTTTCTCTCTATCTCTCTCACTCACAGCTTCTCTTTTCTCTCTCTCTCTCACTCACTCACAGCTTCTCTTTCTCTCTCTCTCACTCACAGCTTCTCTTTCTCTCTCTCACTAACTCACATCTTCTCTTTCTCTCTCTCTCTCACTCACTCACAGCTTCCCTTTCTCTCTCTCTCTCTCACTCACTCAAGCTTCTCTTTCTCTCTCACTCACTCACAGCTTCTCTTTCTCTTTCTTTCTCTCTCTCTCACTCACAGCTACTCTTTCTCTCTCTCTCTCACTCACAGCTTGTCTTTCTCTCTCTCACACACACTGCTTCTCTCTCTCTCTTACAGCTTCTCTTTCTCTCTCTCTCTCTCACTCACACCTTCTCTTTCTCTCTCTCACAGCTTCTCTTTCTCTCTCTCTCTCATTCACAGCTTCTATTTCGCTCTCTCACTCACAGCTTCTCTCTCTCTCTCTCTCTCACTCACAGCTTTTATTTCTCTCTCTCACTCACTCACAGCTTCTCTTTCACTCTTGCTCTCTCTCTCACTCACAGTTTTTCTTTCTCTCTCTCTCACTCACAGCATCTCTTTCTCTCTCTCACACACACACACACAGCTTCTCTCTCTTTCACTCACAGCTTCTCTCTCTCTTTCTCTCTCTCACAGCTTCTCTTTCCCTTCACTCTCACTCACTCACAGCTTCTCTCTCTCTCACTCACTCACAGCTTCTCACTCTCTCGCTCTCTCACTCACTCACAGCTTCTCTTTCTCTCTCACTCTGTCACACCTTCTCTTTCTCTCTCACAATCTCTCAGAGCTTCTCTCTCTCTCTCACTCACTCACAGCTTCTCTTTCTCTCACACACACACACTCACAGATTCTCCGTCTCTCTCTCACTCACAGAATCTCTTTCACTCTCTCTCTCTCACTCACTCACAGCTTCTCTTTCTCTGTCTCTCAGTCACAGCTTCTCTTTCTCTCTATTTCTCTCACTCACAGGTTCTCTTTTATATCTCTCTCTCTCTCACTAACTCACAGCATCTCTTTCTCTCTCTCACTCTCACACACTCACAGCTTCTCTCTCTCTCTCTCTCACTCACTCACAGCTTCTCTTTCTCTCTCACTCACTCACAGCTACTCTTTCTCTCTCTCTCACTCAAAGCTTGTCTTTCTCTCACACACACACACTGCTTCTCTCTCTCTCACAGCTTCTCTTTCTCTCTCTCTCTCACTCACAGCTTCTCTCTCTTTCTCTCTCTCACAGTTTCTCTTTCCCTTCACTCTCACTCACTCACAGCTTCTCTCTCTCTCTCACTCACTCACAGCTTCTCACTCTCTCGCTCTCTCACTCACTCACAGCTTCTCTTTCTCTCTCACTCTCTCACAGCTTCTCTTTCTCTCTCACAATCTCTCAGAGCTTCTCTCTCTCACTCACTCACTCACAGCTTCTCTTTCTCTCACACACACACACTCACAGATTCTCCGTCTCTCTGTCACTCACAGCATCTCTTTCACTCTCTCTCTCTCACTCACTCACAGCTTCTCGTCCTCTGTCTCTCAGTCACAGCTTCTCTTTCTCTCTATTTCTCTCACTCACAGGTTCTCTTTTATATCTCTCTCTCTCTCACTAACTCACAGCATCTCTTTCTCTCTCTCTCTCTCTCTCACTCACTCACAGCTTCCCTTTCTCTCTCTCTCTCTCACACACTCACAGCTTCTCTCTCTCTCTCTCTCTCACTCACTCACAGCTTCTCTTTCTCTCTCTCTCTCTCACTCACAGCTTCTCTTTCTCTCTATCTCACTCACAGCTTCTGTTTCTCTCTCTCTCTCACTCACAGCTTTTATTTCTCTCTCTCTCACTCCCTCACAGCTTCTCTTTTGCTCTCCCTCTCTCTCACTCACAGCTTTTCTTTCTCTCTCTCTCTCACTCACAGCATCTCTTTCCCTCTCTCTCTCTCACACACACAGCTTCTCTCTCTCACACACAAACAGATTCTGTTTCTCTCTCACTCTCTCTCACAGCTTCTCTTTCTCTCTCTCTCACTCACTCACAGCTTCTCTTTCTCTCTCTCTCACTCACTCTCTTACTCACAGCTACTCTTTCTTTCTTTCTCTCTCTCACATCTTCTCTTTCTCTCTCTCTCTCACTCACTCACAGCTTCTCTCTTTCTCACTCACAGCTTCTCTTTCTCTCTCACACAAACACTGCTTCTCTCTCTCTCTCACACAGCTTCTCTTTTTCTCTCTCTCCCTCACTCACAGCTTCTCTCTCTCTCTCACATAGCTTCTCTTTCTCTCTCTCTCTCATTCACAGCTTCTCTCTCTCTCTCTCTCACTCACAGCTTCTCTTTCTCTCTCTCTCTCACTCACAGCTTCTTTCTCTCTCTCTCACTCACAGCTTTTCTTTCTCTCTCTCTCTAACTCACTCACAGCTACTCTTTCGCTCTCTCTCTCACTCACAGCTTCTCTCTCTCTCTTTCTCTCACTCACAGCTTCTCTTTCCATTCTCTCTCTCTCACACAGCTTCTCCTCTCTCTCACTCACAGCTTCTCTTTCTCTCTCTCTCTCTCACTCACAGCTTCTCTTTCTCTCTCTCTCACTCACAGCATCTCTTTCCCTCTCTCTCACTCACTCACAGCTTCTCTTTTTCTCTCACTCACTCACAGCTTTCTTTCTCTCTCTCTATGTCTCACTCACAGCTTCTCTTTCTCTCTCTCTCTCTCACTCTGCTTCTCTTTCTCTCTCTCTCTCTCACTCACAGCTTCTCTTTCTCTCTCTCTCTCACTCACAGCTTCTCTTTCTCTCTCTCTCACTCACAGCTTCTCTTTCTCTCTCACACAAACACTGCTTCTCTCTCTCTCACACAGCTTCTCTTTTTTTCTCTCTCTCTCACTCACAGCTTCTCTTTCACTCTCTCTCTCTCACTCACTCACAGCTTCTCTTTCTCTGTCTCTCAGTCACAGCTTCTCTTTCTCTCTATTTCTCTCACTCACAGGTTCTCTTTTATATCTCTCTCTCTCTCACTAACTCACAGCATCTCTTTCTCTCTCTCTATCTCTCTCACTCACTCACAGCGTCCCTTTCTCTCTCTCACTCTCACACACTCACAGCTTTCTCACTCACAGCTTCTCTTTCTCTCTCACACAAACACTGCTTCTCTCTCCCTCACTCACAGCTTCTCTCTCTCTCTCACATAGCTTCTCTTTCTCTCTCTCTCTCATTCACAGCTTCTCTCTCTCTCTCTCTCACTCACAGCTTCTCTTTCTCTCTCTCTCTCACTCACAGCTTCTTTCTCTCTCTCTCACTCACAGCTTTTCTTTCTCTCTCTCTCTAACTCACTCACAGCTACTCTTTCGCTCTCTCTCTCACTCACAGCTTCTCTCTCTCTCTCTTTCTCTCACTCACAGCTTCTCTTTCCATTCTCTCTCTCTCACACAGCTTCTCCTCTCTCTCACTCACAGCTTCTCTTTCTCTCTCTCTCTCACTCACAGCTTCTCTTTCTCTCTCTCTCACTCACAGCTTCTCTTTCTCTCTCTCTCTCAATCACAGCTTTTCTTTCTCTCTCTCACTCACTCACAGCTTCTCTTTCTCTCTCTAACTCACAGCTTCTCTTTCTCTCTCTCTCTCTCACTCACAACTTCTCTTTCTATCTCTCTCTCACACACAGCTTCTCTTTCTCTCTCTCTCTCTCACTCACACCTTCTCTTTCTCTCTCTCACACATAGCTTCTCTTTCTCTTTCTCTCTCATTCACAGCTTCTATTTCTCGCTCTCACTCACAGCTTCTCTCTCTCTCTCTCATTCACAGCTTTTATTTCTCTCTCTCTCACTCACTCACAGCTTGTCTTTCGCTCTTTCTCTCTCTCTCACTCACAGCTTTTCTTTCTCTCTCTCTCTCTCACTCACTCACAGCTTCCCTTTCTCTCTCTCTCTCTCACTCACTCACAGCTTCTCTTTCTCTCTCTCACACTCACAGCTTCTCTTTCTCTCTCTCTCTCACTCACAGCATTTCTTTCTGTCTCTCTCACTCACTCACAGCTTCTCTCTCTCTCTCTCTCTCACACAGCGTTTCTTTCTCTCTCTCTCACTCACTCACAGCTTCTCTTTCGCTCTCTCTCACATAGCTTCTATTTCTCTCTCTCTCACTCACAGCTTCTCTTTCTCTCTCTGTCTCTCACTCACAGCTTCTTTCTCTCTCACACACACACTCACAGTTTTTCTTTCTCTCTCTCTCTCACTCACACAGCTCTTTTGCTCTCTCTCTCACTCACAGCTTCTCTCTCTCTCTCTCTCTCACTCACACACACACAGC
This sequence comes from Bradypodion ventrale, assembly GCA_035047345.1. Taxonomy (NCBI): domain Eukaryota; kingdom Metazoa; phylum Chordata; class Lepidosauria; order Squamata; family Chamaeleonidae; genus Bradypodion; species Bradypodion ventrale. The sequence goes on from JAWDJE010000002.1 coordinate 207,641,814, forward strand.
TTCTGTTTCTCTCTCACTCTCTCTCACAGCTTCTCTTTCTCTCTCTCTCACTCACTCACAGCTTCTCATTCTCTCTCTCGCTCACAGCTTCTCTCTCTCACTCTCTTACCCACAGCTTCTCTTTCTTTCTCTCCCTCACAGCTTCTCTCTCTCTCTCTCTCCCTCACAGCTTCTCTTTCTCTCTCTCACTCACTCACAGCTTTCTTTCTCTCTCTGTTTCACTCACAGCTTCTCTTTCTCTCTCTCTCACTCAGTTTTTCTCTCTCTCACTCACAGATTCTCTCTCTCTCTCTCTCACTCACAGCTTCTCTTTCTCTCTCTCACTCACAGCTTCTCTTTCTCTCTCTCTCTCAATCACAGCTTTTCTTTCTCTCTCTCACTCACTCACAGCTTCTCTTTCACTCTCTCTCTCTCACTCACTCACAGCTTCTCTTTCTCTGTCTCTCACTCACAGCTTCTCTTTCTCTCTCTCTCACTCACTCACAACTTCTCTTTCTATCTCTCTCTCACACACAGCTTCTCTTTCTCTCTCTCTCTCACTCACACCTTCTCTTTCTCTCTCTCACACATAGCTTCTCTTTCTCTTTCTCTCTCATTCACAGCTTCTATTTCTCTCTCTCACTCACAGCTTCTCTTTCTCTCTCTCTCTCTCTCTCACTCACAGCTTTTATTTCTCTCTCTCTCACTCACTCACAGCTTCTCTTTCGCTCTTTCTCTCTCTCTCACTCACAGCTTTTCTTTCTCTCTCTCTCTCTCTCACTCACAGCATCTCTTTCCCTCTCTCTCTCACACACACACAGCTTCTCTCTCTCTCACTCACTGCTTCTCTCTCTCTTTCTCTCACTCACAGCTTCTCTTTCCCTTCTCTCTCTCTCACTCACAGCTTCTCTCTCTCTCTCTCACTCACTCACAGTTTTTCTCTCTCTCACTCACTCACAGCTTCTCTTTCTCTCTCTCTCATTCACAGCTTCTATTTCGCTCTCTCACTCACAGCTTCTCTTTCTCTCTCTCACTCACAGCTTTTATTTCTCTCTCTCTCACTCACTCACAGCTTCTCTTTCACTCTTGCTCTCTCTCTCACTCACAGTTTTTCTTTCTCTCTCTCTCTCTCACAGCATCTCTTTCCCTCTCTCTCTCTCACACACACAGCTTCTCTCTCTCTCACTCACAGCTTCTCTCTCTTTCTCTCTCTCACAGCTTCTCTTTCCCTTCACTCTCACTCACTCACAGCTTCTCTCTCTCTCTCACTCACTCACAGCTTCTCACTCTCTCGCTCTCTCACTCACTCACAGCTTCTCTTTCTCTCTCACTCTCTCACAGCTTCTCTTTCTCTCTCACAATCTCTCAGAGCTTCTCTCTCTCACTCACTCACTCACAGCTTCTCTTTCTCTCTCACACACACACTCACAGATTCTCCGTCTCTCTCTCACTCACAGCATCTCTTTCACACACTCTCTCTCACTCACTCACAGCTTCTCTTTCTCTGTCTCTCAGTCACAGCTTCTCTTTCTCTCTCTTTCTCTCACTCACAGGTTCTCTTTTATATCTCTCTCTCTCACTAACTCACAGCATCTCTTTCTCTCTCTCTATCTCTCTCACTCACTCACAGCTTCCCTTTCTCTCTCTCTCTCTCACACACTCACAGCTTCTCTCTCTCTCTCTCTCTCACTCACTCACAGCTTCTCTTTCTCTCTCTCTCTCACTCACAGCATTTCTTTCTGTCTCTCTCACTCACTCACAGCTTCTCTTTCTCTCTCTCTCTCACACAGCGTTTCTTTCTCTCTCTCTCACTCACTCACAGCTTCTCTTTCTCTCTCTGTCTCTCACTCACAGCTTCTTTCTCTCTCACACACACACTCACAGCTTTTCTTTCTCTCTCTCTCTCATTCACACAGCTCTTTTGCTCTCTCTCTCACTCACAGCTTCTCTCTCTCTCTCTCTCACTCACACACACACAGCTTCTGTTTCTCTCTCACTCTCTCTCACAGCTTCTCTTTCTCTCTCTCTTCCTCACTCACAGCTTCTCATTCTCTCTCTCGTTCACAGCTTCTCTCTCTCACTCTCTTACCCACAGCTTCTCTTTCTTTCTCTCCCTCACAGCTTCTCTCTCTCTCTCTCTCCCTCACAGCTTCTCTTTCTCTCTCTCACTCACTCACAGCTTCTCTTTCTCTCTCACTCACTCACAGCTTTCTTTCTCTCTCTGTTTCACTCACAGCTTCTCTTTCTCTCTCTCTCTCACTCAGTTTTTCTCTCTCTCACTCACAGATTCTCTCTCTCTCTCTCTCACTCACAGCTTCTCTTTCTCTCTCTCACTCACAGCTTCTCTCTCTCTCTCTCTCTCAATCACAGCTTTTCTTTCTCTCTCTCACTCACTCACAGCTTCTCTTTCACTCTCTCTCTCTCACTCACTCACAGCTTCTCTTTCTCTGTCTCTCACTCACAGCTTCTCTTTCTCTCTCTCTCACTCACTCACAACTTCTCTTTCTATCTCTCTCACACACACAGCTTCTCTTTCTCTCTCTCTCTCACTCACACCTTCTCTTTCTCTCTCTCACACATAGCTTCTCTTTCTCTTTCTCTCTCATTCACAGCTTCTATTTCTCTCTCTCACTCACAGCTTCTCTTTCTCTCTCTCTCTCTCTCTCACTCACAGCTTTTATTTCTCTCTCTCTCACTCACTCACAGCTTCTCTTTCGCTCTTTCTCTCTCTCTCACTCACAGCTTTTCTTTCTCTCTCTCTCTCTCTCACTCACAGCATCTCTTTCCCCCTCTCTCTCTCACACACACAGCTTCTCTCTCTCTCACTCACTGCTTCTCTCTCTCTTTCTCTCACTCACAGCTTCTCTTTCCCTTCTCTCTCTCTCACTCACAGCTTCTCTCTCTCTCTCTCACTCACTCACAGTTTTTCTCTCTCTCACTCACTCACAGCTTCTCTTTCTCTCTCTCTCTCATTCACAGCTTCTATTTCGCTCTCTCACTCACAGCTTCTCTTTCTCTCTCTCACTCACAGCTTTTATTTCTCTCTCTCTCACTCACTCACAGCTTCTCTTTCACTCTTGCTCTCTCTCTCACTCACAGTTTTTCTTTCTCTCTCTCTCTCTCACAGCATCTCTTTCCCTCTCTCTCTCACACACACACAGCTTCTCTCTCTCTCACTCACAGCTTCTCTCTCTCTTTCTCTCTCTCACAGCTTCTCTTTCCCTTCACTCTCACTCACTCACAGCTTCTCTCTCTCTCTCACTCACTCACAGCTTCTCACTCTCTCGCTCTCTCACTCACTCACAGCTTCTCTTTCTCTCTCACTCTCTCACAGCTTCTCTTTCTCTCTCACAATCTCTCAGAGCTTCTCTCTCTCACTCACTCACTCACAGCTTCTCTTTCTCTCACACACACACACTCACAGATTCTCCGTCTCTCTCTCACTCACAGCATCTCTTTCACACACTCTCTCTCACTCACTCACAGCTTCTCTTTCTCTGTCTCTCAGTCACAGCTTCTCTTTCTCTCTATTTCTCTCACTCACAGGTTCTCTTTTATATCTCTCTCTCTCACTAACTCACAGCATCTCTTTCTCTCTCTCTATCTCTCTCACTCACTCACAGCTTCCCTTTCTCTCTCTCTCTCACACACTCACAGCTTCTCTCTCTCTCTCTCTCTCACTCACTCACAGCTTCTCTTTCTCTCTCACTCACTCACAGCTACTCTTTCTCTCTCTCTCACTCAAAGCTTGTCTTTCTCTCTCACACACACACTGCTTCTCTCTCTCTCACAGCTTCTCTTTCTCTCTCTCTCTCACTCACACCTTCTCTTTCTCTCTCTCACACACAGCTTCTCTTTCTCTCTCTCACACAGCTTCTATTTCTCTCACTCACTCACAGCTTCTCTTTCTCTGTCTCTCTCACAGCTTCTCTTTCTCTCTATCTCTCTCACTCACAGCTTCTCTTTTCTCTCTCTCTCTCACTCACTCACAGCATCTCTTTCTCTCTCTCTCACTCACAGCTTCTCTTTCTCTCTCTCACTAACTCACATTTTCTCTTTCTTTCTCTCTCTCTCTCACTCACTCACAGCTTCCCTTTCTCTCTCTCTCTCACTCACTCACAGCTTCTCTTTCTCTCTCACTCACTCACAGCTTCTCTTTCTCTCTCACTCACTCACAGCTTCCTTACTCTCTCTGTCTCACTCACAGCTTCTCTTTCTCTCTCTCTCACTTAGCTTCTCTTTCTCACTCTCACACTCACAGCTTCTCTTTCTTTCTCTCTCTCTCACACACAGCTTTTCTTTCTGTCTCTCTCACTCACTCACAGCTTCTCTTTCTCTCTCTCTCACACACAGCTTTTCTTTCTCTCTCTCACTCACTCACTCACAGCTTCTCTTTCGCTCTCTCTCTCATAGCTTCTATTTCTCTCTCTCTCACTCACAGCTTCTCTTTCTCTCTCTGTCTCTCACTCACAGCTTCTTTCTCTCTCTCTCTCACACTCACAGCTTTTCTTTCTCTCTCTCTCTCTCACTCACACAGCTCTTTTGCTCTCTCTCTCTCACTCACAGCTTCTCTCTCTCTATCTCTCTCTCACTCACACACACACAGCTTCTGTTTCTCTCTCACTCTCTCTCACAGCTTCTCTTTCTCTCTCTCTCACTCTCTCACAGCTTCTCATTCTCTCTCTCACTCACAGCTTCTCTCTCACTCACTCTCTTACTCACAGCTTCTCTTTCTTTCTCTCCCTCACAGCTTCTCTTTCTCTCTCTCTCTCCCTCACAGCTTCTCTTTCTCTCTCTCACTCACTCACAGCTTCTCTTTCTCTCTCACTCACTCACAGCTTTCTTTCTCTCTCTGTTTCACTCACAGCTTCTCTTTCTCTCTCTCACTCAGTTTCTCTCTCTCTCACTCACAGATTCTCTTTCTCTCTCTCTCTCTCACTCACAGCTTCTCTTTCTCTCTCTCTCACTCACAGCTTCTCTTTCTCTCTCTCTCTCAATCACAGCTTTTCTTTCTCTCTCTCACTCACTCACAGCTTCTCTTTCACTCTCTCTCTCTCACTCACTCACAGCTTCTCTTTCTCTCTCTAACTCACAGCTTCTCTTTCTCTCTCTCTCTCTCACTCACAACTTCTCTTTCTATCTCTCTCTCACACACAGCTTCTCTTTCTCTCTCTCTCTCTCACTCACACCTTCTCTTTCTCTCTCTCACACATAGCTTCTCTTTCTCTTTCTCTCTCATTCACAGCTTCTATTTCTCTCACTCACTCACAGCTTCTCTCTCTCTCTCTCACTCACAGGTTCTCTTTCTCTCTCTCACTAACTCACAGCTTCTCTTTCTCTCTCTCACTCACTCACAGATTCCCTTTCACTCTCTCTCTCTCACTCACTCACAGCTTCTCTCTCTCTCTCTCTCTCACTCACTCACAGCTTCTCTTTCTCTCTCACTCACTCACAGCTTTCTTTCTCTCTCTCTGTCTCACTCACAGCTTCTCTCTCTCTCTCTCACAGCTTCTCTTTCTCTCTTTCTCACTCACAGCTTCTCATTCTCTCTATCTCACTCTCTCACTCACAGCTTCTCCTTCTCTCTCTCTCTCACTCACAGCTACTCTTTCTCTCTCTCTCTCACTCACAGCTTGTCTTTCTCTCTCACACACACACTGCTTCTCTCTCTCACACAGCTTCTCTTTCTCTCTCTCTCACTCACACCTTCTCTTTCTCTCTCACACACATAGCTTCTCTTTCTCTCTCTCTCTCATTCACAGCTTCTATTTCTCTCTCTCACTCACAGCTTCTCTTCTCTCTCTCTCTCTCTCACTCACAGCTTTTATTTCTCTCTCTCTCACTCACTCACAGCTTCTCTTTCGCTCTTGCTCTCTCTCTCACTCACAGCTTTTCTTTTTCTCTCTCTCTCTCACTCACAGCATCTCTTTCCCTCTCTCTCTCACACACACACAGCTTCTCTCTCTCTCCCTCACATCTTCTCTCTCTCTTTCTCTCTCTCACAGCTTCTCTTTCCCTTCTCTCTCTCTCACTCACAGCTTCTCTCTCTCTCTCTCACTCACAGCTTCTCACTCTCTCTCTCTCACACACTCACAGCTTCTCTTTCTCTCTCACTCTCTCACAGCTTCTCTTTCTCTCTCACAATCTCTCAGAGCTTCTCTCTCTCTCACTCACTCAATCACAGCTTCTCTTTCTCTCTCCCACACACACTCACAGATTCTCCGTCTCTCTCTCTCACTCACAGCATCTCTTTCACTCTCACTCTCTCACTCACTCACAGCTTCTCTTTCTCTGTCTCTCACTCACAGCTTCTCTTTCTCTCTATTTCTCTCACTCACAGGTTCTCTTTTATCTCTCTCTCTCTCACTAACTCACAGCTTCCCTTTCTCTCTCTCTCTCTCACTCACTCACAGCTTCTCATTCTCTCTCTCTATCTCACTCACTAACAGCTTCTCTTTCTCTCTCACTCACTCACAGCTTTCTTTCTCTCTCTGTCTCACTCACAGCTTCTCTCTCTCTCTCTCTCACAGCTTCTCTTTCTCTCTTTCTCACTCACAGCTTCTCATTCTCTCTCTCACTCTCTCACTCATAGCTTCTCTTTCTCTCTCTCTCTCACTCACAGCTACTCTTTCTCTCTCTCTCACTCAAAGCTTGTCTTTCTCTCTCACACACACACTGCTTCTCTCTCTCTCACAGCTTCTCTTTCTCCCTCTCTCTCACTCACACCTTCTCTTTCTCTCTCACACACACAGCTTCTCTCTCTCTCTCACACACAGCTTCTATTTCTCTCACTCACTCACAGCTTCTCTTTCTCTGTCTCTCTCACAGCTTCTCTTTCTCTCTATCTCTCTCACTCACAGCTTCTCTTTTCTCTCTCTCTCTCACTCACTCACAGCTTCTCTTTCTCTCTCTCTCACTCACAGCTTCTCTTTCTCTCTCTCACTAACTCACATCTTCTCTTTCTCTCTCTCTCTCTCACTCACTCACAGCTTCCCTTTCTCTCTCTCTCTCTCACTCACTCAAGCTTCTCTTTCTCTCTCACTCACTCACAGCTTCTCTTTCTCTTTCTTTCTCTCTCTCTCACTCACAGCTACTCTTTCTCTCTCTCTCTCACTCACAGCTTGTCTTTCTCTCTCTCACACACACTGCTTCTCTCTCTCTCTTACAGCTTCTCTTTCTCTCTCTCTCTCTCACTCACACCTTCTCTTTCTCTCTCTCACAGCTTCTCTTTCTCTCTCTCTCTCATTCACAGCTTCTATTTCGCTCTCTCACTCACAGCTTCTCTCTCTCTCTCTCTCACTCACAGCTTTTATTTCTCTCTCTCACTCACTCACAGCTTCTCTTTCACTCTTGCTCTCTCTCTCACTCACAGTTTTTCTTTCTCTCTCTCTCACTCACAGCATCTTTCTCTCTCTCTCACACACACACACAGCTTCTCTCTCTCTCACTCACAGCTTCTCTCTCTCTTTCTCTCTCTCACAGCTTCTCTTTCCCTTCACTCTCACTCACTCACAGCTTCTCTCTCTCTCACTCACTCACAGCTTCTCACTCTCTCGCTCTCTCACTCACTCACAGCTTCTCTTTCTCTCTCACTCTGTCACACCTTCTCTTTCTCTCTCACAATCTCTCAGAGCTTCTCTCTCTCACTCACTCACTCACAGCTTCTCTTTCTCTCACACACACACTCACAGATTCTCCGTCTCTCTCTCACTCACAGCATCTCTTTCACTCTCTCTCTCTCACTCACTCACAGCTTCTCTTTCTCTGTCTCTCAGTCACAGCTTCTCTTTCTCTCTATTTCTCTCACTCACAGGTTCTCTTTTATATCTCTCTCTCTCACTAACTCACAGCATCTCTTTCTCTCTCTCTATCTCTCTCACTCACTCACAGCTTCCCTTTCTCTCTCTCACTCTCACACACTCACAGCTTCTCTCTCTCTCTCTCTCACTCACTCACAGCTTCTCTTTCTCTCTCACTCACTCACAGCTACTCTTTCTCTCTCTCTCACTCAAAGCTTGTCTTTCTCTCACACACACACACTGCTTCTCTCTCTCTCACAGCTTCTCTTTCTCTCTCTCTCTCACTCACACCTTCTCTTTCTCTCTCTGACACACAGCTTCTCTTTCTCTCTCTCACACAGCTTCTATTTCTCTCACACACTCACAGCTTCTCTTTCTCTGTCTCTCTCACAGCTTCTCTTTCTCTCTATCTCTCTCACTCACAGCTTCTCTTTTCTCTCTCTCTCTCACTCACTTACAGCATCTCTTTCTCTCTCTCTCACTCACAGCTTCTCTTTCTCTCTCTCACTAACTCACATTTTCTCTTTCTCTCTCTCTCTCTCACTCACTCACAGCTTCCCTTTCTCTCTCACTCACTCACAGCTTCTCTTTCTCTCTCACTCACTCACAGCTTCCTTACTCTCTCTGTCTCACTCACAGCTTCTCTTTCTCTCTCTCTCACTTAGGTTCTCTTTCTCACTCTCACACTCACAGCTTCTCTTTCTTTCTCTCTCTCACACACACAGCTTTTCTTTCTGTCTCTCTCACTCACTCACAGCTTCTCTTTCTCTCTCTCTCACACACAGCTTTTCTTTCTCTCTCTCACTCACTCACTCACAGCTTCTCTTTCGCTCTCTCTCTCATAGCTTCTATTTCTCTCTCTCTCACTCACCGCTTCTCTTTCTCTCTCTGTCTCTCACTCACAGCTTCTTTCTCTCTCTCTCTCACACTCACAGCTTTTCTTTCTCTCTCTCTCTCTCACTCACACAGCTCTTTTGCTCTCTCTCTCTCACTCACAGCTTCTCTCTCTCTATCTCTCTCTCACTCACACACACACAGCTTCTGTTTCTCTCTCACTCTCTCTCACAGCTTCTCTTTCTCTCTCTCTCACTCACTCACAGCTTCTCTTTCTCTCTCTGTCTCTCGCTCTCACAGCTTTTCTCTTTCTTTCTCTCCCTCACAGCTTCTCTTTCTCTCTCTCTCCCTCACAGCTTCTCTTTCTCTCTCTCACTCACTCACAGCTTCTCTTTCTCTCTCACTCACTCACAGCTTTCTTTCTCTCTCTGTTTCACTCACAGCTTCTCTTTCTCTCTCTCACTCAGTTTCTCTCTCTCTCACTCACAGATTCTCTTTCTCTCTCTCTCTCTCACTCACAGCTTCTCTTTCTCTCTCTCTCACTCACAGCTTCTCTTTCTCTCTCTCTCTCAATCACAGCTTTTCTTTCTCTCTCTCAGTCACTCACAGCTTCTCTTTCTCTCTCTAACTCACAGCTTCTCTTTCTCTCTCTCTCTCTCACTCACAACTTCTCTTTCTATCTCTCTCTCACACACAGCTTCTCTCTCTCTCTCTCTCTCTCACTCACACCTTCTCTTTCTCTCTCTCACACATAGCTTCTCTTTCTCTTTCTCTCTCATTCACAGCTTCTATTTCTCGCTCTCACTCACAGCTTCTCTCTCTCTCTCTCATTCACAGCTTTTATTTCTCTCTGTCTCACTCACTCACAGCTTCTCTTTCGCTCTTTCTCTCTCTCTCACTCACAGCTTTTCTTTCTCTCTCTCTCTCTCACTCACTCACAGCTTCCCTTTCTCTCTCTCTCTCTCACTCACTCACAGCTTCTCTTTCTCTCTCTCACACTCACAGCTTCTCTTTCTCTCTCTCTCTCACTCACAGCATTTCTTTCTGTCTCTCTCACTCACTCACAGCTTCTCTTTCTCTCTCTCTCTCACACAGCGTTTCTTTCTCTCTCTCTCACTCACTCACAGCTTCTCTTTCTCTCTCTGTCTCTCACTCACAGCTTCTTTCTCTCTCACACACACACTCACAGCTTTTCTTTCTCTCTCTCTCTCACTCACACAGCTCTTTTGCTCTCTCTCTCACTCACAGCATCTCTCTCTCTCTCTCACTCACACACACACAGCTTCTGTTTCTCTCTCACTCTCGCTCACAGCTTCTCTCTCTCACTCTCTTACCCACAGCTTCTCTTTCTTTCTCTCCCTCACAGCTTCTCTCTCTCTCTCTCTCTCCCTCACAGCTTCTCTTTCTCTCTCTCACTCACTCACAGCTTCTCTTTCTCTCTCTGTTTCACTCACAGCTTCTCTTTCTCTCTCTCTCTCACTCAGTTTTTCTCTCTCTCACTCACAGATTCTCTCTCTCTCTCACTCACAGCTTCTCTTTCTCTCTCTCACTCACAGCTTCTCTTTCTCTCTCTCTCTCACTCACAGCTTCTCTTTCTCTGTCTCTCACTCACAGCTTCTCTTTCTCTCTCTCTCACTCACTCACAACTTCTCTTTCTATCTCTCTCACACACACAGCTTCTCTTTCTCTCTCTCTCTCACTCACACCTTCTCTTTCTCTCTCTCACACATAGCTTCTCTTTCTCTTTCTCTCTCATTCACAGCTTCTGTTTCTCTCTCTCACTCACAGCTTCTCTTTCTCTCTCTCTCTCTCTCACTCACAGCTTTTATTTCTCTCTCTCTCACTCACTCACAGCTTCTCTTTCGCTCTTTCTCTCTCTCTCACTCACAGCTTTTCTTTCTCTCTCTCTCTCTCTCACTCACAGCATCTCTTTCCCCCTCTCTCTCACACACACACAGCTTCTCTCTCTCTCACTCACTGCTTCTCTCTCTCTTTCTCTCACTCACAGCTTCTCTTTCCCTACTCTCTCTCTCACTCACAGCTTCTCTCTCTCTCTCTCACTCACTCACAGTTTTTCTCTCTCTCACTCACTCACAGCTTCTCTTTCTCTCTCTCTCTCATTCACAGCTTCTATTTCGCTCTCTCACTCACAGCTTCTCTTTCTCTCTCTCACTCACAGCTTTTATTTCTCTCTCTCTCACTCACTCACAGCTTCTCTTTCACTCTTGCTCTCTCTCTCACTCACAGTTTTTCTTTCTCTCTCTCTCTCTCACAGCATCTCTTTCCCTCTCTCTCTCACACACACACAGCTTCTCTCTCTCTCACTCACAGCTTCTCTCTCTCTTTCTCTCTCTCACAGCTTCTCTTTCCCTTCACTCTCACTCACTCACAGCTTCTCTCTCTCTCTCTCTCACTCACTCACAGCTTCTCACTCTCTCGCTCTCTCACTCACTCACAGCTTCTCTTTCTCTCTCACTCTCTCACAGCTTCTCTTTCTCTCTCACAATCTCTCAGAGCTTCTCTCTCTCACTCACTCACTCACAGCTTCTCTTTCTCTCACACACACACACTCACAGATTCTCCGTCTCTCTCTCACTCACAGCATCTCTTTCACACACTCTCTCTCACTCACTCACAGCTTCTCTTTCTCTGTCTCTCAGTCACAGCTTCTCTTTCTCTCTATTTCTCTCACTCACAGGTTCTCTTTTATATCTCTCTCTCTCACTAACTCACAGCATCTCTTTCTCTCTCTCTATCTCTCTCACTCACTCACAGCTTCCCTTTCTCTCTCTCTCTCACACACTCACAGCTTCTCTCTCTCTCTCTCTCTCACTCACTCACAGCTTCTCTTTCTCTCTCACTCACTCACAGCTACTCTTTCTCTCTCTCTCACTCAAAGCTTGTCTTTCTCTCTCACACACACACTGCTTCTCTCTCTCTCACAGCTTCTCTTTCTCTCTCTCTCTCACTCACACCTTCTCTTTCTCTCTCTCACACACAGCTTCTCTTTCTCTCTCTCACACAGCTTCTATTTCTCTCACTCACTCACAGCTTCTCTTTCTCTGTCTCTCTCACAGCTTCTCTTTCTCTCTATCTCTCTCACTCACAGCTTCTCTTTTCTCTCTCTCTCTCACTCACTCACAGCATCTCTTTCTCTCTCTCTCACTCACAGCTTCTCTTTCTCTCTCTCACTAACTCACATCTTCTCTTTCTTTCTCTCTCTCTCTCACTCACTCACAGCTTCCCTTTCTCTCTCTCTCTCACTCACTCACAGCTTCTCTTTCTCTCTCACTCACTCACAGCTTCTCTTTCTCTCTCACTCACTCACAGCTTCCTTACTCTCTCTGTCTCACTCACAGCTTCTCTTTCTCTCTCTCTCACTTAGCTTCTCTTTCTCACTCTCACTCTCACACTCACAGCTTCTCTTTCTTTCTCTCTCTCTCACACACAGCTTTTCTTTCTGTCTCTCTCACTCACTCACAGCTTCTCTTTCTCTCTCTCTCACACACAGCTTTTCTTTCTCTCTCTCACTCACTCACTCACAGCTTCTCTTTCGCTCTCTCTCTCATAGCTTCTATTTCTCTCTCTCTCACTCACAGCTTCTCTTTCTCTCTCTGTCTCTCACTCACAGCTTCTTTCTCTCTCTCTCTCACACTCACAGCTTTTCTTTCTCTCTCTCTCTCTCACTCACACAGCTCTTTTGCTCTCTCTCTCTCACTCACAGCTTCTCTCTCTCTATCTCTCTCTCACTCACACACACACAGCTTCTGTTTCTCTCTCACTCTCTCTCACAGCTTCTCTTTCTCTCTCTCTCACTCTCTCACAGCTTCTCATTCTCTCTCTCGCTCACAGCTTCTCTCTCACTCACTCTCTTACTCACAGCTTCTCTTTCTTTCTCTCCCTCACAGCTTCTCTTTCTCTCTCTCTCTCCCTCACAGCTTCTCTTTCTCACTCACTCACAGCTTCTCTTTCTCTCTCACTCACTCACAGCTTTCTTTCTCTCTCTGTTTCACTCACAGCTTCTCTTTCTCTCTCTCACTCAGTTTCTCTCTCTCTCACTCACAGATTCTCTTTCTCTCTCTCTCTCTCACTCACAGCTTCTCTTTCTCTCTCTCTCACTCACAGCTTCTCTTTCTCTCTCTCTCTCAATCACAGCTTTTCTTTCTCTCTCTCACTCACTCACAGCTTCTCTTTCACTCTCTCTCTCTCACTCACTCACAGCTTCTCTTTCTCTCTCTAACTCACAGCTTCTCTTTCTCTCTCTCTCTCTCACTCACAACTTCTCTTTCTATCTCTCTCTCACACACAGCTTCTCTTTCTCTCTCTCTCTCTCACTCACACCTTCTCTTTCTCTCTCACACACATAGCTTCTCTTTCTCTTTCTCTCTCATTCACAGCTTCTATTTCTCTCTCTCACTCACAGCTTCTCTCTCTCTCTCTCATTCACAGCTTTTATTTCTCTCTCTCTCACTCACTCACAGCTTCTCTTTCGCTCTTTCTCTCTCTCTCTCTCACTCACAGCTTTTCTTTCTCTCTTTCTCTCACTCACTCACAGCTTCCCTTTCTCTCTCTCTCTCACTCACTCACAGCTTCTCTTTCTCTCTCACTCACAGCTTCTCTTTCTCTCTCTCTCTCACTCACAGCATTTCTTTCTGTCTCTCTCACTCACTCACAGCTTCTCTTTCTCTCTCTCTCTCACACAGCGTTTCTTTCTCTCTCTCTCACTCACTCACAGCTTCTCTTTCGCTCTCTCTCACATAGCTTCTATTTCTCTCTCTCTCACTCACAGCTTCTCTTTCTCTCTCTGTCTCTCACTCACAGCTTCTTTTTCTCTCACACACACACTCACAGCTTTTCTTTCTCTCTCTCTCACTCACACAGCTCTTTTGCTCTCTCTCTCACTCACAGCGTCTCTCTCTCTCTCTCTCTCACTCACACACACACAGCTTCTGTTTCTCTCTCACTCTCTCTCACAGCTTCTCTTTCTCTCTCTCTCACTCACTCACAGCTTCTCATTCTCTCTCTCGCTCACAGCTTCTCTCTCTCACTCTCTTACCCACAGCTTCTCTTTCTTTCTCTCCCTCACAGCTTCTCTTTCTCTCTCTCTCTCCCTCACAGCTTCTCTTTCTCTCTCTCACTCACTCACAGCTTCTCTTTCTCTCTCACTCACTCACAGCTTTCTTTCTCTCTCTGTTTCACTCACAGCTTCTCTTTCTCTCTCTCTCTCTCACTCAGTTTTTCTCTCTCTCACTCACAGATTCTCTCTCCCTCTCTCCCTCACAGCTTCTCTTTCTCTCTCTCACTCACTCACAGCTTCTCTTTCTCTCTCACTCACTCACAGCTTTCTTTCTCTCTCTGTTTCACTCACAGCTTCTCTTTCTCTCTCTCTCTCACTCAGTTTTTCTCTCTCTCACTCACAGATTCTCTCTCTCTGTCTCTCACTCACAGCTTCTCTTTCTCTCTCTCACTCACAGCTTCTCTTTCTCTCTCTCTCTCAATCACAGCTTTTCTTTCTCTCTCTCACTCACTCACAGCTTCTCTTTCACTCTCTCTCTCTCACTCACTCACAGCTTCTCTTTCTCTGTCTCTCACTCACAGCTTCTCTTTCTCTCTCTCTCACTCACTCACAACTTCTCTTTCTATCTCTCTCACACACACAGCTTCTCTTTCTCTCTCTCTCACTCACACCTTCTCTTTCTCTCTCTCACACATAGCTTCTCTTTCTCTCTCATTCACAGCTTCTATTTCTCTCTCTCACTCACAGCTTCTCTTTCTCTCTCTCTCTCTCTCTCACTCACAGCTTTTATTTCTCTCTCTCTCACTCACTCACAGCTTCTCTTTCGCTCTTTCTCTCTCTCACACTCACAGCTTTTCTTTCTCTCTCTCTCTCTCACTCACAGCATCTCTTTCCCTCTCTCTCTCACACACACACAGCTTCTCTCTCTCTCACTCACAGCTTCTCTTTCTCTCTCTCTCACTCACAGCTTCTCTTTCTCTCTCTCTCTCAATCACAGCTTTTCTTTCTCTCTCTCACTCACTCACAGCTTCTCTTTCACTCTCTCTCTCTCACTCACTCACAGCTTCTCTTTCTCTCTCTAACTCACAGCTTCTCTTTCTCTCTCTCTCTCTCACTCACAACTTCTCTTTCTATCTCTCTCTCACACACAGCTTCTCTTTCTCTCTCTCTCTCTCACTCACACCTTCTCTTTCTCTCTCTCACACATAGCTTCTCTTTCTCTTTCTCTCTCATTCACAGCTTCTATTTCTCTCTCTCACTCACAGCTTCTCTCTCTCTCTCTCATTCACAGCTTTTATTTCTCTCTCTCACACTCACTCACAGCTTCTCTTTCGCTCTTTCTCTCTCTCTCTCTCACAGCTTTTCTTTCTCTCTCTCTCTCTCTCACTCACTCACAGCTTCCCTTTCTCTCTCTCTCTCTCACACACTCACAGCTTCTCTTTCTCTCTCTCACACTCACAGCTTCTCTTTCTCTCTCTCTCTCACTCACAGCGTTTCTTTCTGTCTCTCTCACTCACTCACAGCTTCTCTTTCTCTCTCTCACACACACAGCTTTTCTTTCTCTCTCTCACTCACTCACAGCTTCTCTTTCGCTCTCTCTCACATAGCTTCTATTTCTCTCTCTCACTCACAGCTTCTCTTTCTCTCTCTGTCTCTCACTCACAGCTTCTTTCTCTCTCACACACACACTCACAGCTTTTCTTTCTCTCTCTCTCTCTCACTCACACAGCTCTTTTGCTCTCTCTCTCACTCACAGCATCTCTCTCTCTCTCTCTCACTCACACACACACAGCTTCTGTTTCTCTCTCACTCTCTCTCACAGCTTCTCTTTCTCTCTCTCTCACTCACTCACAGCTTCTCTTTCTCTCTCACTCACTCACAGCTTCCTTACTCTCTCTGTCTCACTCACAGCTTCTCTTTCTCTCTCTCTCACTTAGCTTCTCTTTCTCACTCTCACACAGCTTCTCTTTCTTTCTCTCTCTCACACACACAGCTTTTCTTTCTGTCTCTCTCACTCACTCACAGCTTCTCTTTCTCTCTCTCTCACACACAGCTTTTCTTTCTCTCTCTCACTCACTCACTCACAGCTTCTCTTTCGCTCTCTCTCTCATAGCTTCTATTTCTCTCTCTCTCACTCACCGCTTCTCTTTCTCTCTCTGTCTCTCACTCACAGCTTCTTTCTCTCTCTCTCTCACACTCACAGCTTTTCTTTCTCTCTCTCTCTCTCACTCACACAGCTCTTTTGCTCTCTCTCTCTCACTCACAGCTTCTCTCTCTCTATCTCTCTCTCACTCACACACACACAGCTTCTGTTTCTCTCTCACTCTCTGTCACAGCTTCTCTTTCTCTCTCTCTCACTCACTCACAGCTTCTCTTTCTCTCTCTGTCTCTCGCTCTCACAGCTTCTCTTTCTTTCTCTCCCTCACAGCTTCTCTTTCTCTCTCTCTCTCCCTCACAGCTTCTCTTTCTCTCTCTCACTCACTCACAGCTTCTCTTTCTCTCTCACTCACTCACAGCTTTCTTTCTCTCTCTGTTTCACTCACAGCTTCTCTTTCTCTCTCTCACTCAGTTTCTCTCTCTCTCACTCACAGATTGTCTTTCTCTCTCTCTCTCTCACTCACAGCTTCTCTTTCTCTCTCTCTCACTCACAGCTTCTCTTTCTCTCTCTCTCTCAATCACAGCTTTTCTTTCTCTCTCTCACTCACTCACAGCTTCTCTTTCTCTCTCTAACTCACAGCTTCTCTTTCTCTCTCTCTCTCTCACTCACAACTTCTCTTTCTATCTCTCTCTCACACACAGCTTCTCTTTCTCTCTCTCTCTCTCACTCACACCTTCTCTTTCTCTCTCTCACACATAGCTTCTCTTTCTCTTTCTCTCTCATTCACAGCTTCTATTTCTCGCTCTCACTCACAGCTTCTCTCTCTCTCTCATTCACAGCTTTTATTTCTCTCTCTCTCACTCACTCACAGCTTCTCTTTCGCTCTTTCTCTCTCTCTCACTCACAGCTTTTCTTTCTCTCTCTCTCTCTCTCACTCACTCACAGCTTCCCTTTCTCTCTCTCTCTCTCACTCACTCACAGCTTCTCTTTCTCTCTCTCACACTCACAGCTTCTCTTTCTCTCTCTCTCTCACTCACAGCATTTCTTTCTGTCTCTCTCACTCACTCACAGCTTCTCTTTCTCTCTCTCTCTCACACAGCGTTTCTTTCTCTCTCTCTCACTCACTCACAGCTTCTCTTTCGCTCTCTCTCACATAGCTTCTATTTCTCTCTCTCTCACTCACAGCTTCTCTTTCTCTCTCTGTCTCTCACTCACAGCTTCTTTCTCTCTCACACACACACTCACAGCTTTTCTTTCTCTCTCTCTCTCACTCACACAGCTCTTTTGCTCTCTCTCTCACTCACAGCTTCTCTCTCTCTCTCTCTCACTCACACACACACAGCTTCTGTTTCTCTCTCACTCTCTCTCACAGCTTCTCTTTCTCTCTCTCTCACTCACTCACAGCTTCTCATTCTCTCTCTCGCTCACAGCTTCTCTCTCTCACTCTCTTACCCACAGCTTCTCTTTCTTACTCTCCCTCACAGCTTCTCTCTCTCTCTCTCTCTCCCTGACAGCTTCTCTTTCTCTCTCACTCACTCACAGCTTCTCTTTCTCTCTCACTCACTCACAGCTTTCTTTCTCTCTCTGTTTCACTCACAGCTTCTCTTTCTCTCTCTCTCTCACTCAGTTTTTCTCTCTCTCACTCACAGATTCTCTCTCTCTCTCTCTCACTCACAGCTTCTCTTTCTCTCTCTCACTCACAGCTTCTCTTTCTCTCTCTCTCTCAATCACAGCTTTTCTTTCTCTCTCTCAATCACTCACAGCTTCTCTTTCACTCTCTCTCTCTCACTCACTCACAGCTTCTCTTTCTCTGTCTCTCACTCACAGCTTCTCTTTCTCTCTCTCTCACTCACTCACAACTTCTCTTTCTATCTCTCTCACACACACAGCTTCTCTTTCTCTCTCTCTCTCACTCACACCTTCTCTTTCTCTCTCACACACATAGCTTCTCTTTCTCTTTCTCTCTCATTCACAGCTTCTATTTCTCTCTCTCACTCACAACTTCTCTTTCTCTCTCTCTCTCTCTCTCACTCACAGCTTTTATTTCTCTCTCTCTCACTCACTCACAGCTTCTCTTTCGCTCTTTCTCTCTCTCTCACTCACAGCTTTTCTTTCTCTCTCTCTCTCTCTCACTCACAGCATCTCTTTCCCTCTCTCTCTCACACACACACAGCTTCTCTCTCTCTCACTCACTGCTTCTCTCTCTCTTTCTCTCACTCACAGCTTCTCTTTCCCTTCTCTCTCTCTCACTCACAGCTTCTCTCTCTCTCTCTCACTCACTCACAGTTTTTCTCTCTCTCACTCACTCACAGCTTCTCTTTCTCTCTCTCTCTCATTCACAGCTTCTATTTCGCTCTCTCACTCACAGCTTCTCTTTCTCTCTCTCACTCACAGCTTTTATTTCTCTCTCTCTCACTCACTCACAGCTTCTCTTTCACTCTTGCTCTCTCTCTCACTCACAGTTTTTCTTTCTCTCTCTCTCTCTCACAGCATCTCGTTCCCTCTGTCTCACACACACACAGCTTCTCTCTCTCTCACTCACAGCTTCTCTCTCTCTTTCTCTCTCTCACAGCTTCTCTTTCCCTTCTCTCTCACTCACTCACAGCTTCTCTCTCTCTCTCACTCACTCACAGCTTCTCACTCTCTCGCTCTCTCACTCACTCACAGCTTCTCTTTCTCTCTCACTCTCTCACAGCTTCTCTTTCTCTCTCACAATCTGTCAGAGCTTCTCTCTCTCACTCACTCACTCACAGCTTCTCTTTCTCTCACACACACACACTCACAGATTCTCCGTCTCTCTCTCACTCACAGCATCTCTTTCACACACTCTCTCTCACTCACTCACAGCTTCTCTTTCTCTGTCTCTCAGTCACAGCTTCTCTTTCTCTCTATTTCTCTCACTCACAGGTTCTCTTTTATATCTCTCTCTCTCACTAACTCACAGCATCTCTTTCTCTCTCTCTATCTCTCTCACTCACTCACAGCTTCCCTTTCTCTCTCTCTCTCTCACACACTCACAGCTTCTCTCTCTCTCTCTCTCTCACTCACTCACAGCTTCTCTTTCTCTCTCACTCACTCACAGCTACTCTTTCTCTCTCTCTCACTCAAAGCTTGTCTTTCTCTCTCTCACACACACTGCTTCTCTCTCTCTCACAGCTTCTCTTTCTCTCTCTCTCTCACTCACACCTCTTTCTCTCTCTCACACACAGCTTCTCTTTCTCTCTCTCACACAGCTTCTATTTCTCTCACTCACTCACAGCTTCTCTTTCTCTGTCTCTCTCACAGCTTCTCTTTCTCTCTATCTCTCTCACTCACAGCTTCTCTTTTCTCTCTCTCACTAACTCACATCTTCTCTTTCTCTCTCTCTCTCTCTCAGTCACTCACAGCTTCCCTTTCTCTCTCTCTCTCACTCGCTCACAGCTTCTCTTTCTCTCTCACTCACTCACAGCTTCTCTTTCTCTCTCACTCACTCACAGCTTCCTTACTCTCTCTGTCTCACTCACAGCTTCTCTTTCTCTCTCTCTCACTTAGCTTCTCTTTCTCACTCTCACACTCACAGCTTCTCTTTCTCTCTCTCTCTCTCACACACAGCTTTTCTTTCTGTCTCTCTCACTCACTCACAGCTTCTCTTTCTCTCTCTCTCACACACAGCTTTTCTTTCTCTCTCTCACTCACTCACTCACAGCTTCTCTTTCGCTCTCTCTCTCATAGCTTCTATTTCTCTCTCTCTCACTCACAGCTTCTCTTTCTCTCTCTCTCTCACTCACAGCTTCTTTCTCTCTCACACTCACACTCACAGCTTTTCTTTCTCTCTCTCTCTCTCACTCACACAGCTCTTTTGCTCTCTCTCTCTCACTCACAGCTTCTCTCTCTCTATCTCTCTCTCACTCACACACACACAGCTTCTGTTTCTCTCTCACTCTCTCTCACAGCTTCCCTTTCTCTCTCTCTCACTCTCTCACAGCTTCTCATTCTCTCTCTCGCTCACAGCTTCTCTCTCACTCACTCTCTTACTCACAGCTTCTCTTTCTTTCCCTCCCTCACAGCTTCTCTTTCTCTCTCTCTCTCCCTCACAGCTTCTCTTTCTCTCTCTCACTCACTCACAGCTTCTCTTTCTCTCTCACTCACTCACAGCTTTCTTTCTCTCTCTGTTTCACTCACAGCTTCTCTTTCTCTCTCTCACTCAGTTTCTCTCTCTCTCACTCACAGATTCTCTTTCTCTCTCTCTCTCACTCACAGCTTCTCTTTCTCTCTCTCTCACTCACAGCTTCTCTTTCTCTCTCTCTCTCAATCACAGCTTTTCTTTCTCTCTCTCACTCACTCACAGCTTCTCTTTCACTCTCTCTCTCTCACTCACTCACAGCTTCTCTTTCTCTCTCTAACTCACAGCTTCTCTTTCTCTCTCTCTCACTCACAACTTCTCTTTCTATCTCTCTCTCACACACAGCTTCTCTTTCTCTCTCTCTCTCTCACTCACACCTTCTCTTTCTCTCTCTCACACATAGCTTCTCTTTCTCTTTCTCTCTCATTCACAGCTTCTATTTCTCTCTCTCACTCACAGCTTCTCTCTCTCTCTCATTCACAGCTTTTATTTCTCTCTCTCTCACTCACTCACAGCTTCTCTTTCGCTCTTTCTCTCTCTCTCTCTCACTCACAGCTTTTCTTTCTCTCTCTCTCTCTCACTCACTCACAGCTTCCCTTTCTCTCTCTCTCTCTCACTCACTCACAGCTTCTCTTTCTCTCTCTCACACTCACAGCTTCTCTTTCTCTCTCTCTCTCACTCACAGCATTTCTTTCTGTCTCTCTCACTCACTCACAGCTTCTCTTTCTCTCTCTCTCTCACACAGCGTTTCTTTCTCTCTCTCTCACTCACTCACAGCTTCTCTTTCGCTCTCTCTCACATAGCTTCTATTTCTCTCTCTCTCACTCACAGCTTCTCTTTCTCTCTCTGTCTCTCACTCACAGCTTCTTTCTCTCTCACACACACACTCACAGCTTTTCTTTCTCTCTCTCTCACTCACACAGCTCTTTTGCTCTCTCTCTCACTCACAGCGTCTCTCTCTCTCTCTCTCACTCACACACACACAGCTTCTGTTTCTCTCTCACTCTCTCTCACAGCTTCTCTTTCTCTCTCTCTCACTCACTCACAGCTTCTCATTCTCTCTCTCACTCACAGCTTCTCTCTCTCACTCTCTTACCCACAGCTTCTCTTTCTTTCTCTCCCTCACAGCTTCTCTCTCTCTCTCTCTCTCTCCCTCACAGCTTCTCTTTCTCTCTCTCACTCACTCACAGCTTCTCTTTCTCTCTCACTCACTCACAGCTTTCTTTCTCTCTCTGTTTCACTCACAGCTTCTCTTTCTCTCTCTCTCTCACTCAGTTTTTCTCTCTCTCACTCACAGATTCTCTCTCTCTCTCTCTCCCTCACAGCTTCTCTTTCTCTCTCTCACTCACTCACAGCTTCTCTTTCTCTCTCACTCACTCACAGCTTTCTTTCTCTCTCTGTTTCACTCACAGCTTCTCTTTCTCTCTCTCTCTCACTCAGTTTTTCTCTCTCTCACTCACAGATTCTCTCTCTCTCTGTCTCTCACTCACAGCTTCTCTTTCTCTCTCTCACTCACAGCTTCTCTTTCTCTCTCTCTCTCAATCACAGCTTTTCTTTCTCTCTCTCACTCACTCACAGCTTCTCTTTCACTCTCTCTCTCTCACTCACTCACAGCTTCTCTTTCTCTGTCTCTCACTCACAGCTTCTCTCTCTCTCTCTCTCACTCACTCACAACTTCTCTTTCTATCTCTCTCACACACACAGCTTCTCTTTCTCTCTCTCTCTCACTCACACCTTCTCTTTCTCTCTCTCACACATAGCTTCTCTTTCTCTCTCATTCACAGCTTCTATTTCTCTCTCTCACTCACAGCTTCTCTTTCTCTCTTTCTCTCTCTCACTCACAGCTTTTATTTCTCTCTCTCTCTCACTCACTCACAGCTTCTCTTTCGCTCTTTCTCTCTCTCTCACTCACAGCTTTTCTTTCTCTCTCTCTCTCTCACTCACAGCATCTCTTTCCCTCTCTCTCTCTCACACACACAGCTTCTCTCTCTCTCACTCACTGCTTCTCTCTCTCTTTCTCTCACTCACAGCTTCTCTTTCCCTTCTCTCTCTCTCACTCACAGCTTCTCTCTCTCTCTCTCACTCACTCACAGTTTTTCTCTCTCTCACTCACTCACAGCTTCTCTTTCTCTCTCTCTCTCATTCACAGCTTCTATTTCGCTCTCTCACTCACAGCTTCTCTTTCTCTCTCTCTCTCTCACTGACAGCTTTTATTTCTCTCTCTCTCACTCACTCACAGCTTCTCTTTCACTCTTGCTCTCTCTCTCACTCACAGTTTTTCTTTCTCTCTCTCTCTCTCACAGCATCTCTTTCCCTCTCTCTCTCTCATACACACAGCTTCTCTCTCTCTCACTCACAGCTTCTCTCTCTCTTTCTCTCTCTCACAGCTTCTCTTTCCCTTCACTCTCACTCACTCACAGCTTCTCTCTCTCTCTCACTCACTCACAGCTTCTCACTCTCTCGCTCTCTCACTCACTCACAGCTTCTCTTTCTCTCTCACTCTCTCACAGCTTCTCTTTCTCTCTCACAATCTCTCAGAGCTTCTCTCTCTCACTCACTCACTCACAGCTTCTCTTTCTCTCACACACACACACTCACAGATTCTCCGTCACTCTGTCACTCACAGCATCTCTTTCACTCTCTCTCTCTCACTCACTCACAGCTTCTCGTCCTCTGTCTCTCAGTCACAGCTTCTCTTTCTCTCTATTTCTCTCACTCACAGGTTCTCTTTTATATATCTCTCTCTCTCACTAACTCACAGCATCTCTTTCTCTCTCTCTATCTCTCTCACTCACTCACAGCTTCCCTTTCTCTCTCTCTCTCTCACACACTCACAGCTTCTCTCTCTCTCTCTCTCTCACTCACTCACAGCTTCTCTTTCTCTCTCACTCACTCACAGCTACTCTTTCTCTCTCTCTCTCACTCAAAGCTTGTCTTTCTCTCTCACACACACACTGCTACTCTCTCTCTCACAGCTTCTCTTTCTCTCTCTCTCTCACTCACACTTTCTCTTTCTCTCACACACACACAGCTTCTCTCTCTCTCACACAGCTTCTATTTCTCTCACTCACTCACAGCTTCTCTTTCTCTGTCTCTCTCACAGCTTCTCTTTCTCTCTATCTCTCTCACTCACAGCTTCTCTTTTCTCTCTCTCTCTCACTCACTCACAGCGTCTCTTTCTCTCTCTCTCACTCACAGCTTCTCTTTCTCTCTCTCACTAACTCACATCTTCTCTTTGTCTCTCTCTCTCTCACTCACTCACAGCTTCCCTTTCTCTCTCTCTCTCACTCACTCACAGCTTCTCTTTCTCTCTCACTCACTCACAGCTTCTCTTTCTCTCTCACTCACTCACAGCTTCCTTACTCTCTCTGTCTCACTCACAGCTTCACTTTCTCTCTCTCTCACTTAGCTTCTCTTTCTCACTCTCACACTCACAGCTTCTCTTTCTTTCTCTCTCTCTCACACACAGCTTTTCTTTCTGTCTCTCTCACTCACTCACAGCTTCTCTTTCTCTCTCTCTCACACACAGCTTTTCTTTCTCTCTCTCACTCACTCACTCACAGCTTCTCTTTCGCTCTCTCTCTCATAGCTTCTATTTCTCTCTCTCTCACTCACAGCTTCTCTTTCTCTCTCTGTCTCTCACTCACAGCTTCTTTCTCTCTCTCTCACACACTCACAGCTTTTCTTTCTCTCTCTCTCTCTCACTCACACAGCTCTTTTGCTCTCTCTCTCTCACTCACAGCTTCTCTCTCTCTATCTCTCTCTCACTCACACACACACAGCTTCTGTTTCTCTCTCACTCTCTCTCACAGCTTCTCTTTCTCTCTCTCTCACTCTCTCACAGCTTCTCATTCTCTCTCTCACTCACAGCTTCTCTCTCACTCACTCTCTTACTCACAGCTTCTCTTTCTTTCTCTCCCTCACAGCTTCTCTTTCTCTCTCTCTCTCCCTCACAGCTTCTCTTTCTCTCTCTCACTCACTCACAGCTTCTCTTTCTCTCTCACTCACTCACAGCTTTCTTTCTCTCTCTGTTTCACTCACAGCTTCTCTTTCTCTCTCTCACTCAGTTTCTCTCTCTCTCACTCACAGATTCTCTTTCTCTCTCTCTCTCTCACTCACAGCTTCTCTTTCTCTCTCTCTCACTCACAGCTTCTCTTTCTCTCTCTCTCTCAATCACAGCTTTTCTTTCTCTCTCTCACTCACTCACAGCTTCTCTTTCACTCTCTCTCTCTCACTCACTCACAGCTTCTCTTTCTCTCTCTAACTCACAGCTTCTCTTTCTCTCTCTCTCTCTCACTCACAACTTCTCTTTCTATCTCTCTCTCACACACAGCTTCTCTTTCTCTCTCTCTCTCTCACTCACACCTTCTCTTTCTCTCTCTCACACATAGCTTCTCTTTCTCTTTCTCTCTCATTCACAGCTTCTATTTCTCTCTCTCACTCACAGCTTCTCTCTCTCTCTCATTCACAGCTTTTATTTCTCTCTCTCACTCACTCACAGCTTCTCTTTCGCTCTTTCTCTCTCTCTCACTCACAGCTTTTCTCTCTCTCTCTCTCTCTCTCACTCACTCACAGCTTCCCTTTCTCTCTCTCTCTCTCACTCACTCACAGCTTCTCTTTCTCTCTCTCACACTCACAGCTTCTCTTTCTCTCTCTCTCTCACTCACAGCGTTTCTTTCTGTCTCTCTCACTCACTCACAGCTTCTCTTTCTCTCTCTCACACACACAGCTTTTCTTTCTCTCTCTCACTCACTCACAGCTTCTCTTTCGCTCTCTCTCACATAGCTTCTATTTCTCTCTCTCTCACTCACAGCTTCTCTTTCTCTCTCTGTCTCTCACTCACAGCTTCTTTCTCTCTCACACACACACTCACAGCTTTTCTTTCTCTCTCTCTCTCACTCACACAGCTCTTTTGCTCTCTCTCTCACTCACAGCGTCTCTCTCTCTCTCTCACTCACACACACACAGCTTCTGTTTCTCTCTCACTCTCTCTCCCAGCTTCTCTTTCTCTCTCTCTCACTCACTCACAGCTTCTCATTCTCTCTCTCGCTCACAGCTTCTCTCTCTCACTCTCTTACCCACAGCTTCTCTTTCTTTCTCTCCCTCACAGCTTCTCTTTCTCTCTCTCTCTCCCTCACAGCTTCTCTTTCTCTCTCTCACTCACTCACAGCTTCTCTTTCTCTCTCACTCACTCACAGCTTTCTTTCTCTCTCTGTTTCACTCACAGCTTCTCTTTCTCTCTCTCTCTCACTCAGTTTTTCTCTCTCTCACTCACAGATTCTCTCTCTCTCTCTCTCACTCACAGCTTCTCTTTCTCTCTCTCACTCACAGCTTCTCTTTCTCTCTCTCTCTCAATCACAGCTTTTCTTTCTCTCTCTCACTCACTCACAGCTTCTCTTTCACTCTCTCTCTCTCACTCACTCACAGCTTCTCTTTCTCTGTCTCTCACTCACAGCTTCTCTTTCTCTCTCTCTCACTCACTCACAACTTCTCTTTCTATCTCTCTCACACACACAGCTTCTCTTTCTCTCTCTCTCTCACTCACACCTTCTCTTTCTCTCTCACACACATAGCTTCTCTTTCTCTTTCTTTCTCATTCACAGCTTCTATTTCTCTCTCTCACTCACAGCTTCTCTTTCTCTCTCTCTCTCTCTCTCACTCACAGCTTTTATTTCTCTCTCTCTCACTCACTCACAGCTTCTCTTTCGCTCTTTCTCTCTCTCTCACTCACAGCTTTTCTTTCTCTCTCTCTCTCTCTCACTCACAGCATCTCTTTCCCTCTCTCTCTCACACACACACAGCATCTCTCTCTCTCACTCACTGCTTCTCTTTCCCTTCTCTCTCTCTCACTCACAGCTTCTCTCTCTCTCACTCACTCACAGTTTCTCACTCTCTCTCTCACTCACTCACAGCTTCTCTTTCTCTCTCTCTCTCATTCACAGCTTCTATTTTGCTCTCTCACTCACAGCTTCTCTTTCTCTCTCTCTCTCTCACTCACAGCTTTTATTTCTCTCTCTCTCTCACTCACTCACAGCTTCTCTTTCACTCTTGCTCTCTCTCTCACTCACAGTGTTTCTTTCTCTCTCTCTCTCACAGCATCTCTTTCCCTCTCTCTCTCTCTCACACAGCTTCTCTCTCTCTCACTCACAGCTTCTCTCTCTCTTTCTCTCTCTCACAGCTTCTCTTTCCCTTCACTCTCACTCACTCACAGCTTCTCTCTCTCTCTCACTCACTCACAGCATCTCACTCTCTCGCTCTCTCACTCCCTCACAGCTTCTCTTTCTCTCTCACTCTCACAGCTTCTCTTTCTCTCTCACAATCTCTCAGAGCTTCTCTCTCTCACTCACTCACTCAAAGCTTCACTTTCTCTCACACACACACACTCACAGATTCTCCGTCTCTCTCTCACTCACAGCATCTCTTTCACTCTCTCTCTCTCACTCACTCACAGCTTCTCTTTCTCTGTCTCTCAGTCACAGCTTCTCTTTCTCTCTTTTATATCTCTCTCTCTCTCACTAACTCACAGCATCTCTTTCTCTCTCTCTATCTCTCTCACTCACTCACAGCTTCCCTTTCTCTCTCTCTCTCTCACACACTCACAGCTTCTCTCTCTCTCTCACTCACTCACAGCTTCTCTTTCTCTCTCACTCACTCACAGCTTTCTTTCTCTCTCTCTGTCTAACTAACAGCTTCTCTCTCTCTCTCTCTCACAGCTTCTCTTTCTCTCTTTCTCACTCACAGCTTCTCATTCTCTCTCTCTCACTCTCTCACTCACAGCTTCTCTTTCTCTCTCTCACTCATAGCTACTCTTTCTCTCTCTCTCACTCAAAGCTTGTCTTTCTCTCTCTCACACACACTGCTTCTCTCTCTCTCACAGCTTCTCTTTCTCTCTCTCTCTCACTCACACCTTCTCTTTCTCTCTCTCACACACAGCTTCTCTTTCTCTCTCACACACAGCTTCTATTTCTCTCACTCACAGCATCTCTTTCTCTGTCTCTCTCACAGCTTCTCTTTCTCTCTATCTCTCTCACTCACAGCTTCTCTTTTCTCTCTCTCTCTCACTCACTCACAGCGTCTCTTTCTCTCTCTCTCACTCACAGCTTCTCTTTCTCTCTCTCACTAACTCACATCTTCTCTTTCTCTCTCTCTCACTCACTCACAGCTTCTCTTTTCTCTCTCTCTCTCACTCACTCACAGCGTCTCTTTCTCTCTCTCTCACTCACAGCTTCTCTTTCTCTCTCTCACTAACTCACATCTTCTCTTTCTCTCTCTCTCTCTCACTCACTCACAGCTTCTCTTTCTCTCTCACTCACTCACAGCTTCTCTTTCTCTCTCACTCACTCACAGCTTCCTTACTCTCTCTGTCTCACTCACAGCTTCTCTTTCTCTCTCTCACTTAGCTTCTCTTTCTCACTCTCACACTCACAGCTTCTCTTTCTTTCTCTCTCTCTCACACACAGCTTTTCTTTCTGTCTCTCTCACTCACTCACAGCTTCTCTTTCTCTCTCTCTCTCACACAGCTTTTCTTTCTGTCTCTCACTCACTCACTCACAGCTTCTCTTTCGCTCTCTCTCACATAGCTTCTATTTCTCTCTCTCTCACTCACAGCTTCTCTTTCTCTCTCTGTCTCTCACTCACAGCTTCTTTCTCTCTCTCTCACACACTCACAGCTTTTCTTTCTCTCTCTCTCTCACTCTCACAGCTCTTTTGCTCTCTCTCTCACTCACAGCTTCTCTCTCTATCTCTCTCTCACTCACACACACACAGCTTCTGTTTCTCTCTCACTCTCTCTCACAGATTCTCTTTCTCTCTCTCTCACTCACTCACAGCTTCTCATTCTCTCTCTCGCTCACAGCTTCTCTCTCACTCACTCTCTTACTCACAGCTTCTCTTTCTTTCTCTCCCTCACAGCTTCTCTTTCTCTCTCTCTCTCCCTCACAGCTTCTCTTTCTCTCTCTCACTCACTCACAGCTTCTCTTTCTCTCTC
Organism: Bradypodion ventrale; assembly: GCA_035047345.1. NCBI lineage: Eukaryota > Metazoa > Chordata > Lepidosauria > Squamata > Chamaeleonidae > Bradypodion > Bradypodion ventrale. The sequence continues at coordinate 207,669,630 of JAWDJE010000002.1, forward strand.
ACTCACTCACAGCTTTCTTTCTCTCTCTGTTTCACTCACAGCTTCTCTTTCTCTCTCTCACTCAGTTTCTCTCTCTCTCACTCACAGATTCTTTTTCTCTCTCTCTCTCTCACTCACAGCTTCTCTTTCTCTCTCTCTCACTCACAGCTTCTCTTTCTCTCTCTCTCTCAATCACAGCTTTTCTTTCTCTCTCTCACTCACTCACAGCTTCTCTTTCATTCTCTCTCTCTCACTCACTCACAGCTTCTCTTTCTCTGTCTCTAACTCACAGCTTCTCTTTCTCTCTCTCTCACTCACTCACAACTTCTCTTTCTATCTCTCTCTCACACACAGCTTCTCTTTCTCTCTCTCTCACTCACACCTTCTCTTTCTCTCTCTCACACATAGCTTCTCTTTCTCTTTCTCTCTCATTCACAGCTTCTATTTCTCTCACTCACTCACAGCTTCTCTCTCTCTCTCTCTCATTCACAGCTTTTATTTCTCTCTCTCTCACTCACTCACAGCTTCTCTTTCGCTCTTTCTCTCTCTCTCACTCACAGCTTTTCTTTCTCTCTCTCTCTCTCTCACTCACTCACAGCTTCCCTTTCTCTCTCTCTCTCTCACTCACTCACAGCTTCTCTTTCTCTCTCTCACACTCACAGCTTCTCTTTCTCTCTCTCTCTCACTCACAGCGTTTCTTTCTGTCTCTCTCACTCACTCACAGCTTCTCTTTCTCTCTCTCACACACACAGCTTTTCTTTCTCTCTCTCACTCACTCACAGCTTCTCTTTCGCTCTCTCTCACATAGCTTCTATTTCTCTCTCTCTCACTCACACCTTCTCTTTCTTTCTCTGTCTCTCACTCACAGCTTCTTTCTCTCTCTCACACACACTCACAGCTTTTCTTTCTCTCTCTCTCTCACTCACACAGCTCTTTTGCTCTCTCTCTCACTCACAGCTTCTCTCTCTCTCTCACTCACACACACACAGCTTCTGTTTCTCTCTCACTCTCTCTCACAGCTTCTCTTTCTCTCTCTCTCACTCACTCACAGCTTCTCATTCTCTCTCTCGCTCACAGCTTCTCTCTCTCACTCTCTTACCCACAGCTTCTCTTTCTTTCTCTCCCTCACAGCTTCTCTTTCTCTCTCTCTCTCCCTCACAGCTTCTCTTTCTCTCTCTCACTCACTCACAGCTTCTCTTTCTCTCTCACTCACTCACAGCTTTCTTTCTCTCTTTGTTTCACTCACAGCTTCTCTTTCTCTCTCTCACTCACAGATTCTCTCTCTCTCTCTCTCTCACTCACAGCTTCTCTTTCTCTCTCTCACTCACAGCTTCTCTTTCTCTCTCTCTCTCAATCACAGCTTTTCTTTCTCTCTCTTACTCACTCACAGATTCTCTTTCACTCTCTCTCTCTCACTCACTCACAGCTTCTCTTTCTCTGTCTCTCACTCACAGCTTCTCTCTCTCTCTCTCTCACTCACTCACAACTTCTCTTTCTATCTCTCTCACCCACACAGCTTCTCTTTCTCTCTCTCTCTCACTCACACCTTCTCTTTCTCTCTCTCACACATAGCTTCTCTTTCTCTTTCTCTCTCATTCACAGCTTCTATTTCTCTCTCTCACTCACAGCTTCTCTCTCTCTCTCTCTCTCACTCACAGCTTTTATTTCTCTCTCTCTCACTCACTCACAGCTTCTCTTTCGCTCTTTCTCTCTCTCTCACTCACAGCTTTTCTTTCTCTGTCTCTCTCACTCACAGCATCTCTTTCCCTCTCTCTCTCACACACACACAGCTTCTCTCTCTCTCACTCACAGCTTCTCTCTCTCTTTCTCTCTCTCACAGCTTCTCTTTCCCTTCTCTCTCTCTCACTCACAGCTTCTCTCTCTCTCTCACTCACTCACAGTTTCTCACTCTCTCTCTCTCACTCACTCACAGCTTCTCTTTCTCTCTCACTCTCTCACAGCTTCTCTTTCTCTCTCACAATCTCTCAGAGCTTCTCTCTCTCACTCACTCACTCACAGCTTCTATTTCTCTCTCACACACACACTCACAGATTCTCCATCTCTCTCTCACTCACAGCATCTCTTTCACTCTGTCTCTCTCACTCACTCACAGCTTCTCTTTCTCTGTCTCTCACTCACAGCTTCTCTTTCTCTCTATTTCTCTCACTCACAGGTTCTCTTTTCTCTCTCTCTCTCACTCACTCACAGCTTCTCTTTCTCTCTCTCTCACTCACAGCTTCTCTTTCTCTCTCTCACTAACTCACATCTTCTCTTTCTCTCTCTCTCTCTCACTCACTCACAGCTTCCCTTTCTCTCTCTCTCTCTCACTCACTCAAGCTTCTCTCTCTCTCTCACTCACTCACAGCTTCTCTCTCTCTCTCACTCACAGGTTCTCTTTCTCTCTCTCACTAACTCACAGCTTCTCTTTCTCTCTCTCACTCACTCACAGATTCCCTTTCACTCTCTCTCTCTCACTCACAGCTTCTCTTTCTCTCTCTCTCTCTCACTCACTCACAGCTTCTCTTTCTCTCTCACTCACTCACAGCTTTCTCTCTCTCTCTCTGTCTCACTCACAGCTTCTCTCTCTCTCTCTCACAGCTTCTCTTTCTCTCTTTCTCACTCACAGCTTCTCATTCTCTCTATCTCACTCTCTCACTCACAGCTTCTCCTTCTCTCTCTCTCTCACTCACAGCTACTCTTTCTCTCTCTCTCTCACTCACAGCTTGTCTTTCTCTCTCACACACACTGCTTCTCTCTCTCACACAGCTTCTCTTTCTCTCTCTCTCACTCACACCTTCTCTTTCTCTCTCACACACATAGCTTCTCTTTCTCTCTCTCTCTCATTCACAGCTTCTATTTCTCTCTCTCACTCACAGCTTCTCTTCTCTCTCTCTCTCTCTCACTCACAGCTTTTATTTCTCTCTCTCTCACTCACTCACAGCTTCTCTTTCGCTCTTGCTCTCTCTCTCACTCACAGCTTTTCTTTCTCTCTCTCTCTCTCACTCACAGCATCTCTTTCCCTCTCTCTCTCACACACACAGCTTCTCTCTCTCTCCCTCACATCTTCTCTCTCTCTTTCTCTCTCTCACAGCTTTTCTTTCCCTTCTCTCTCTCTCACTCACAGCTTCTCTCTCTCTCTCTCACTCACAGCTTCTCACTCTCTCTCTCTCACTCACTCACAGCTTCTCTTTCTCTCTCACTCTCTCACAGCTACTCTTTCTCTCTCACAATCTCTCAGAGCTTCTCTCTCTCTCTCTCACTCACTCACAGCTTCTCTTTCTCTCTCCCACCCACACTCACAGATTCTCCGTCTCTCTCTCTCACTCACAGCATCTCTTTCACTCTCTCTCTCTCACTCACTCAAAGCTTCTCTTTCTCTGTCTCTCACTCACAGCTTCTCTTTCTCTATTTCTCTCACTCACAGGTTCTCTTTTATCTCTCTCTCTCTCACTAACTCACAGCTTCCCTTTCTCTCTCTCTCTCTCACTCACTCACAGCTTCTCATTCTCTCTCTCTATCTCACTCACTAACAGCTTCTCTTTCTCTCTCACTCACTCACAGCTTTCTTTCTCTCTCTGTCTCACTCACAGCTTCTCTCTCTCTCTCTCTCACAGCTTCTCTTTCTCTCTTTCTCACTCACATCTTCTCATTCTCTCTCTCACTCTCTCACTCACAGCTTCTCTTTCTCTCTCTCTCTCACTCACAGCTACTCTTTTTCTCTCTCTCACTCAAAGCTTGTCTTTCTCTCTCACACACACACTGCTTCTCTCTCTCTCACAGCTTCTCTTTCTCCCTCTCTCTCACTCACACCTTCTCTTTCTCTCTCACACACACAGCTTCTCTTTCTCTCTCTCACACAGCTTCTATTTCTCTCACTCACTCACAGCTTCTCTTTCTCTGTCTCTCTCACAGCTTCTCTTTCTCTCTATCTCTCTCACTCACAGCTTCTCTTTTCTCTCTCTCTCTCACTCACTCACAGCTTCTCTTTCTCTCTCTCTCACTCACAGCTTCTCTTTCTCTCTCTCACTAACTCACATCTTCTCTTTCTCTCTCTCTCTCTCACTCACTCACAGCTTCCCTTTCTCTCTCTCTCTCTCACTCACTCAAGCTTCTCTTTCTCTCTCACTCACTCACAGCTTCTCTTTCTCTTTCTTTCTCTCTCACTCACTCACAGCTTTCTTTCTCTCTCTGTCTCACTCACAGCTTCTTTTCTCTCTCACACTCACAGTTTCTCTTTCTCTCTCTCACTAACTCACATCTTCTCTTTCTCTCTCTCTCTCACTCACTCACTCACAGCTTTTCTTTCTGTCTCTCTCACTCACTCACAGCTTCTCTTTCTCTCTCTCTCACACACAGCTTTTCTTTCTCTCACTCACTCACTCACTCACTCACAGCTTCTCTTTCGCTCTCTCTCACATAGATTCTATTTCTCTCTCTCTCACTCACAGCTTCTCTTTCTCTCTCTGTCTCTCACTCACAGCTTCTTTCTCTCTCTCACACACACTCACAGCTTTTCTTTCTCTCTCTTTCTCACTCACACAGCTCTTTTGCTCTCTCTCTCACTCACAGCTTCTCTCTCTCTATCTCTCTCTCACTCACACACACACAGCTTCTGTTTCTCTCTCACTCTCTCTCACAGCTTCTCTTTCTCTCTCTCTCACTCACTCACAGCTTCTCTTTCTCTCTCCTGCTCACAGCTTCTCTCTCACTCACTCTCTTACTCACAGCTTCTCTTTCTCTCCCTCACAGCTTCTCTTTCTCTCTCTGTTTCACTCACAGCTTCTCTTTCTCTCTCTCTCTCACTCAGCATCTCTTTCTCTCTCTCTCACTCACAGATTCTCTTTCTCTCTCTCTCTCACTCACAGCTTCTCTTTCTCTCTCTCTCACTCAGCTTCTCTTTCTCTCTCTCTCTCAATCACAGCTTTTCTTTCTCTCTCTCACTCACTCACAGCTTCTCTTTCACTCTCTCTCTCTCACTCGCTCACAGCTTCTCTTTCTCTGTCTCTCACTCACAGCTTCTCTTTCTCTCTCTCTCACTCACTCACAACTCTTTCTATCTCTCTCTCACACACAGCTTCTCTTTCTCTCTCTCTCACTCACTCACAGCTTCTATTTCTCTCACTCACTCACAGCTTCACTTTCTCTCTCTCTCACAGCTTCTCTTTCTCTCTATCTCTCTCACTCAGAACTTCTCTTTTCTCTCTCTCTCTCTCACTCACTCACTCACACTCACAGGTTCTCTTTCTCTCTCTCACTAACTCACATCTTCTCTTTCTCTCTCTGTCTCTCACTCACTCACAGCTTCCCTTTCTTTCTCTCTCTCTCTCACTCACTCACAGCTTCTCTTTCTCTCTCTCTCTCACTCACTCACAGCTTCTCTTTCTCTCTCACTCACTCACAGGTTTCTTTCTCTCTCTGTCTCACTCACAGCTTCTGTTTCTCTCTCTCTCACTCACCTTCTCTTTCTCTCACTCACAGCTTCTATTTCTCTCACTCACTCACAGCTTCTCTTTTTCTGTCTCTCTCACAGCTTCTCTTTCTCTCTATCTCTCTCACTCACAGCTTCTCATTCTCTCTCTCTCACCTCTTTCTCTCTCTCTCTCACTCACAGCTACTCTTTCTCTCTCTCACTCAAAGCTTGTCTTTCTCTCTCACACACACACTGCTTCTCTCTCTCACTCAGCTTCTCTTTCTCTCTCTCACACTCACAGCTTCTCTTTCTCTCTCTCTCTCAATCACAGCTATTCTTTCTCTCTCACACTCACTCACAGCTTCTCTTTCACTCTCTCTCTCACTCACTCACAGCTTCTCTTTCTCTGTCTCTCACTCACAGCTTCTCTTTCTCTCTCTCTCACTCACTCACAACTTCTCTTTCTATCTCTCTCACACACACAGCTTCTCTTTCTCTCACTCACTCACTCACAGCTTCTATTTCTCTCACTCACTCACAGCTTCTCTTTCTCTGTCTCTCTCACAGCTTCTCTTTCTCTATATCTCTCTCATTCACAACTTCTCTTTTCTCTCTCTCTCTCACTCACTCACTGCTTCTCTTTCTCTGTCTCTCAAACTCACAGCTTCTCTTTCTCTCTCTCACTAACTCACATCTTCTCTTTCTCTCTCTGTCTCTCACTCACTCACAGCTTCCCTTTTTCTCTCTCTCTCTCACTCACTCACAGCTTCTCTTTCTCTCTCTCTCTCACTCACTCACAGCTTCTCTTTCTCTCTCACTCACTCACAGCTTTCTTTCTCTCTCTGTCTCACTCACAGCTTCTATTTCTCTCTCTCTCACTCACCTTCTCTTTCTCTCACTCACAGCTTCTATTTCTCTCACTCACTCACAGCTTCTCTTTCTCTGTCTCTCTCACAGCTTCTCTTTCTCTCTATCTCTCTCACTCAGAACTTCTCTTTTTTCTCTCTCTCTCTCACTCACTCACTGCTTCTCTTTCTCTCTCTCTCACACTCACAGGTTCTCTTTCTCTCTCTCACTAACTCACATCTTCTCTTTCTCTCTCTGTCTCTCACTCACTCACAGCTTCCCTTTCTCTCTCTCTCTCTCTCACTCACTCACAGCTTCTCTTTCTCTCTCTCTCTCACTCACTCACAGCTTCTCTTTCTCTCTCACTCACTCACAGGTTTCTTTCTCTCTCTGTCTCACTCACAGCTTCTGTTTCTCTCTCTCTCACTCACCTTCTCTTTCTCTCACTCACAGCTTCTATTTCTCTCACTCACTCACAGCTTCTCTTTTTCTGTCTCTCTCACAGCTTCTCTTTCTCTCTATCTCTCTCACTCACAGCTTCTCATTCTCTCTCTCTCACTCTCTCACTCACAGCTTCTCTTTCTCTCTCTCACTCACAGCTACTCTTTCTCTCTCTCTCACTCAAATCTTGTCTTTCTCTCTCACACACACTGCTTCTCTCTCTCACTCAGCTTCTCTTTCTCCCTCTCACACTCACAGCTTTTCTTTCTCTCTCTCTCACTCACTCACAGCTTCTCTTTCTCTCTCTCACACACAGCTTTTCTTTCTCTCTCTCTCTCACTCACTCACAGCTTCTCTTTCGCACTCTCTCACATAGCTTCTATTTCTCTCTCTCACTCACAGCTTCTCTTTCTCTCTCTGTCTCTCACTCACAGCTTCTTTCTCTCTCTCTCACACTCACAGCTTTTCTTTCTCTCTCTCTCTCTCACTAACACAGCTCTTTTGCTCTCTCTCTCACTCACAGCTTCTCTCTCTCTATCTCTCTCTCACTCACACACACACAGCTTCTGTTTCTCTCTCACTCTCTCTCACAGCTTCTCTTTCTCTCTCTCTCACTCACTCACAGCTTCTCTTTCTCTCTCTTGCTCACAGCTTCTCTCACTCACTCTCTTACTCACAGCTTCTCTTTCTTTCTTCTCCCTCACAGCTTCTCTTTCTCTCTCTGTTTCACTCACAGCTTCTCTTTCTCTCTCTCTCTCACTCAGCATCTCTTTCTCTCTCTCTCACTCACAGATTCTCTTTCTCTCTTTCTCTCACTCACAGCTTCTCTTTCTCTCTCTCTCAGCTTCTCTTTCTCTCTCTCAAAATCACAGCTTTTCTTTCTCTCTCTCACTCACTCACAGCTTCTCTTTCACTCTCTCTCTCTCACTCACTCACAGCTTCTCTTTCTCTTTCTCTCACTCACATCTTCTCTTTCTCTCTCTCTCACTCACTCACAACTCTTTCTATCTCTCTCTCACACACAGCTTCTCTTTCTCTCTCTCTCACTCACTCACAGCTTCTATTTCTCTCACTCACTCACAGCTTATCTTTCTCTGTCTCTCTCACAGCTTCTCTTTCTCTCTATCTCTCTCACTCACAACTTCTCTTTTCTCTCTCTCTCTCTCTCACTCACTCACTGCTTCTCTTTCTCTCTCACACACACTCACAGGTTCTCTTTCTCTCTCTCACTAACTCACATCTTCTCTTTCTCTCTCTGTCTCTCACTCACTCACAGCTTCCCTTTCTCTCTCTCTCTCTCTCTCACTCACTCACAGCTTCTCTTTCTCTCTCTCTCTCACTCACTCACAGCTTCTCTTTCTCTCTCACTCACTCACAGGTTTCTTTCTCTCTCTGTCTCACTCACAGCATCTGTTTCTCTCTCTCTCACTCAACTTCTCTTTCTCTCACTCACAGCTTCTATTTCTCTCACTCACTCACAGCTTCTCTTTTTCTGTCTCTCTCACAGCTTCTCTTTCTCTCTATCTCTCTCACTCACAGCTTCTCATTCTCTCTCTCTCACCTCTTTCTCTCTCTCTCACTCACAGCTACTCTTTCTCTCTCTCACTCAAAGCTTGTCTTTCTCTCTCACACACACACTGCTTCTCTCTCTCACTCAGCTTCTCTTTCTCTCTCTCACACTCACAGCTTCTCTTTCTCTCTCTCTCTCAATCACAGCTTTTCTTTCTCTCTCTCACTCACTCACAGCTTCTCTTTCACTCTCTCTCTCACTCACTCACAGCTTCTCTTTCTCTGTCTCTCACTCACAGCTTCTCTTTCTCTCTCTCTCACTCACTCACAACTTCTCTTTCTATCTCTCTCACACACACAGCTTCTCTTTCTCTCTCTCACTCACTCACAGCTTCTATTTCTCTCACTCACTCACAGCTTCTCTTTCTCTGTCTCTCTCACAGCTTCTCTTTCTCTCTATCTCTCTCATTCACAACTTCTCTTTTCTCTCTCTCTCTCACTCACTCACTGCTTCTCTTTCTCTGTCTCTCAAACTCACAGCTTCTCTTTCTCTCTCTCACTAACTCACATCTTCTCTTTCTCTCTCTGTCTCTCACTCACTCACAGCTTCCCTTTCTCTCTCTCTCTCTCACTCACTCACAGCTTCTCTTTCTCTCTCTCTCTCACTCACTCACAGCTTCTCTTTCTCTCTCTCTCTCACTCACCTTCTCTTTCTCTCACTCACAGCTTCTATTTCTCTCACTCACTCACAGCTTCTCTTTTTCTGTCTCTCTCACAGCTTCTCTTTCTCTCTATCTCTCTCACTCACAGCTTCTCATTCTCTCTCTCACTCTCTCACTCACAGCTTCTCTTTCTCTCTCTCTCTCACTCACAGCTACTCTTTCTCTCTCTCTCACTCAAATCTTGTCTTTCTCTCTCACACACACTGCTTCTCTCTCTCACTCAGCTTCTCTTTCTCCCTCTCACACTCACAGCTTCTCTTTCTCTCTCTCACACACAGCTTTTCTTTCTCTCTCTCTCTCACTCACTCACAGCTTCTCTTTCGCTCTCTCTCACATAGCTTCTATTTCTCTCTCTCACTCACAGCTTCTCTTTCTCTCTCTGTCTCTCACTCACAGCTTCTTTCTCTCTCTCTCCCACTCACAGCTTTTCTTTCTCTCTCTCTCTCTCACTCACACAGCTCTTTTGCTCTCTCTCTCACTCACAGCTTCTCTCTCTCTATCTCTCTCTCACTCACACACACACAGCTTCTGTTTCTCTCTCACTCTCTCTCACAGTTTCTCTTTCTCTCTCTCTCTCACTCACTCACAGCTTCTCTTTCTCTCTCTTGCTCACAGCTTCTCTCTCACTCACTCTCTTACTCACAGCTTCTCTTTCTTTCTCTCCCTCACAGCTTCTCTTTCTCTCTCTCTCTCCCTCGCAGCTTCTCTTTCTCTCTCTCTCTCACACACTCACAGCTTCTCTGTCTCTCTCACTCACTCACAGCTTTCTTTCTCTCTCTGTTTCACTCACAGCTTCTCTTTCTCTCTCACACACTCACAGCTTCTCTTTCTCTCTCTCACTAACTCACATCTTCTCTCTCTCTCTCTCTCACTCACTCACAGCTTCCCTTTCTCTCTCTCTCTCACTCACTCACAGCTTCTCTTTCTCTCTCACTCACTCACAGCTTTCTTTCTCTCTCTGTCTCACTCACAGCTTCTCTTTCTCTCTCTCTCTCACTCAGCTTCTCTTTCTCTCTCTCACACTCACAGCTTCTCTTTCTCTCTCTCTCTCTCACTCACAGCTTCTCTTTCTCTCTCTCTCACTAACTCACATCTTCTCTTTCTCTCTCTCTCTCTCACTCACTCACAGCTTCCCTTTCTCTCTCTCTCTCTCTCTCACTCACAGCTTCTCTTTCTCTCTCTCTCTCACTCACAGCTTTTCTTTCTCTCTCTCTCACACTTACAGCTTCTCTTTCTCTCTCTCTCTCACTCACTCACAGCTTCTCTTTCTCTCTCTTGCTCACAGCTTCTCTCTCACTCACTCTCTTACTCACAGCTTCTCTTTCTTTCTCTCCCTCACAGCTTCTCTTTCTCTCTCTCTCTCCCTCCCAGCTTCTCTTTCTCTCTCTCTCTCACACACTCACAGCTTCTCTTTCTCTCTCACTCACTCACAGCTTTCTCTCTCTCTCTGTTTCACTCACAGCTTCTCTTTCTCTCTCTCTCTCACTCAGCTTCTCTTTCTCTCTCTCTCACTCACAAATTCTCTTTCTCTCTCTCTCTCTCACTCACAGCTTCTCTTTCTCTCTCTCTCACTCACAGCTTCTCTTTCTCTCTCTCTCACTCACAGCTTTTCTTCCTCTCTCTCACTCACTCACAGCTTCTCTTTCACTCTCTCTCTCTCACTCACAGCTTCTCTTTCTCTGTCTCTCACTCACAGCTTCTCTTTCTCTCTCTCTCACTCACTCACAACTTCTCTTTCTATCTCTCTCACACACACAGCTTCTCTTTCTCTCTGTCTCACTCACTCACAGCTTCTATTTCTCTCACTCACTCACAGCTTCTCTTTCTCTGTCTCTCTCACAGCTTTTCTTTCTCTCTATCTCTCACTCACAAACTCTCTTTTCTCTCTCTATCTCACTCACTCACAGCTTCTCTTTCTCTCTCTCTCACACTCACAGCTTCTCTTTCTCTCTCTCACTAACTCACATCTTCTCTCTCTCTCTCTCACTCACTCACTCACAGCTTCCCTTTCTCTCTCTCTCTCACTCACTCACAGCTTCTCTTTCTCTCTCTCTCACTCACTCACAGCTTTCTTTCTCTCTCTGTCTCACTCACAGCTTCTCTTTCTCTCTCTCTCTCATTCAGCTTCTCTTTCTCTCACACTCACAGCTTCTCTTTCTCTCTCTCTCTCACTCACAGCTTTTCTTTCTCTCTCTCTCACTCACTCACAGCTTCTCTTTCTCTCTCTCACTCACTCACAGCTTCCCTTTCTCTCTCTCTCTCTCACTCACAGCATCTCTTTCTCTCTCTCTCTCACTCACAGCTTTTCTTTCTCTCTCTCTCACACTCACAGCTTCTCTTTCTCTCTCTCACTAACTCACATCTTCTCTCTCTCTCTCTCACTCACTCACAGCTTCCCTTTCTCTCTCTCTCTCTCACTCACTCACAGCTTCTCTTTCTCTCTCTCTCACTCACTCACAGCTTCTCTTTCTCTCTCACTCACTCACAGCTTTCTTTCTCTCTCTCTCTCACTCACAGCTTCTCTCTCTCTCTCTCTCACTCACCTTCTCTTTCTCTCACTCACAGCTTTTATTTCTCTCACTCACTCACAGCTTCTCTTTTTCTGTCTCTCTCACAGCTTCTCTTTCTCTCTATCTCTCTCACTCACAACTTCTCTTTTCTCTCTCTCTCTCTCACTCACTCACAGATTCTCTTTCTCTCTCTCACACTCACAGCTTCTCTTTCTCTCTCTCACTAACTCACATCTTCTCTCTCTCTCTCTCTCACTCACTCACAGCTTCCCTTTCTCTCTCTCTCTCACTCACTCACAGCTTCTCTTTCTCTCTCACTCACTCACAGCTTTCTTTCTCTCTCTGTCTCACTCACAGCTTCTCTCTCTCTCTCTCTCACTCAGCTTCTCTTTCTCTCTCACACACTCACAGCTTCTCTTTCTCTCTCACTCACAGCTTTTCTTTCTCTCTCTCTCACTCACTCACTCACAGCTTCTCTTTCCCTCTCTCACTCACTCACAGCTTTTCTTTCTTTCTCTCTCTCACTCAGTCTCAGCTTCTCTTTCACTCTCTCTCACATAGCTTCTATTTCTCTCTCTCTCATTCACAGCTTCTATTTCTCTCTCTCTCACTCACAGCTTCTCTTTCTCTCTCTCTCTCTCACTCACAGCTTCTTTCTCTCTCACACACACACTCACAGCTTTTCTTTCTCTCTCTCTCTCACTCACTCACAGCTCTTTTGCTCGCTCTCTCACTCACAGCTTCTCTCTCTCTATCTCTCTCTCACTCACACACACAGCTTCTGTTTCTCTCACTCTCTCTCACAGCTTCTCTTTCTCTCTCTCTCATTCAATCACAGCTTCTCTTTCTCTCTCTCTCGCTCACAGCTACTCTCTCACTCACTCTCTTACTCACAGCTTCTCTTTCTTTCTCTCTCTCACAGCTTCTCTTTCTCTCTCTCTCACTCACTCTCAGCTTTCTTTCTCTCTCTGTCTCACTCACAGCTTCTCTTTCTCTCTCTCTCACTCAGCTTCTCTTTCTCGCTCTCTCACTCAAAGATTCTCTTTCTCTCTCTCTCTCTCACTCACAGCTTCTCTTTCTCTCTCTCTCTCACTCACAGCTTTTCTTTCTCTCTCTCTCTCACTCACTCACAGCTTCTCTTTCTCTCTCTCTCACTCACAGCTTTTCTTTCTCTCTCTCTCACTAACTCACATCTTCTCTCTCTCTCTCTCTCTCACTCACTCACAGCTTCCCTTTCTCTCTCTCTCTCACTCACTCACAGCTTCTCTTTCTCTCTCACTCACTCACAGCTTTCTTTCTCTCTCTGTCTCACTCACAGCTTCTCTTTCTCTCTCTCTCACTCACCTTCTCTTTCTCTCACTCACAGCTTCTATTTCTCTCACTCACTCACAGCTTCTCTTTTTCTGTCTCTCTCACAGCTTCTCTTTCTCTCTATCTCTCTCACTCACAACTTCTCTTTTCTCTCTCTCTCTCACTCACTCACAGCTTCTCTTTCTCTCACACTCACAGCTTCTCTTTCTCTCTCTCACTAACTCACATCTTCTCTCTCTCTCTCTCTCACTCACTCACAGCTTCCCTTTCTCTCTCACACACACTCACTCACAGCTTCTCTTTCTCTCTCACTCACTCACAGCTTTCTTTCTCTCTCTGTCTCACTCACAGCTTCTCTTTCTCTCTCTCTCTCACTCAGCTTCTCTTTCTCTCTCTCACACTCACAGCTTCTCTTTCTCTCTCTCTCTCACTCACAGCTTTTCTTTCTCTCTCTCTCACTCACTCACAGCTTCTCTTTCTCTCTCACTAACTCACATCTTCTCTTTCTCTCTCTCTCTCTCTCACTCACTCACAGCTTCCCTTTCTCTCTCTCTCTCTCTCACTCACAGCTTCTCTTTCTCTCTCTCTCTCACTCACAGCTTTTCTTTCTCTCTCTCACACACTCACAGCTTCTCTTTCTCTCTCTCACTAACTCACATCTTCTCTTTCTCTCTCTCTCTCTCACTCACTCACAGCTTCCCTTTCTCTCTCTCTCTCACTCACTCACAGCTTCTCTTTCTCTCTCTCTCACTCACTCACAGCTTCTCTTTCTCTCTCACTCACTCACAGCTTTCTTTCTCTCTCTGTCTCACTCACAGCTTCTCCTTCTCTCTCTCTCACTCACCTTCTCTTTCTCTCACTCACAGCTTCTATTTCTCTCACTCACTCACAGCTTCTCTTTTTCTGTCTCTCTCACAGCTTCTCTTTCTCTCTATCTCTCTCACTCACAGCTTCTCTTTTCTCTCTCTCTCTCACTCCCTCACAGCTTCTCTTTCTCTCTCTCTCTCACTCACAGCTTCCCTTTCTCTCTCTCTCACTCACTCACAGCTTCTCTTTTGCTCTCTCTCTCTCTCACTCACAACTTCTCTTTCTCTCTCTCTCTCTCACTCACAGCATCTCTTTCCCTCTCTCTCTCACTCACATCTTTTCTTTCCCTCTCTCTCTCACTCACTCACAACTTCTCTCTCTCACACACACAGCTTCTGTTTCTCTCTCACTCTCTCTCACCGCTTCTCTTTCTCTCTCTCTCTCTCTCACTCACACAAAGATTCTCTTTCTCTTTCTCTCTCTCTCACTCACAGCTCCTCTCTCACTCACTCTCTCACTCAGAGCTTCTTTCTCTCTCCCTCTCTCAATCACAGCTTTTTTTCTCTCTCTCACACTCACTCACAGCTTCTCTTTCTCTCTCTTTCTCTCTCACTCACAGCTTCTCTTCCTTTCTATCTCTCTCACTCACTCACAGCTTCTCTTTCTCTTTCTCTCTCTCACTAACTCACAGCTTCTCTCTCTCTCTCTCTCACTCACAGCTTCACTTTCTCTCTCTCACTCACTCACAGCTTCTCTTGCTCTCTCTCTCTCACTCACTCACAGCTTCTCTTGCTCTCACTCACTCACAGCTTTCTTTCTCTCTCTCTCTGTCTCACTCACAGCTTCTCTTTCCCTCTCTCTCTTTCACTCAGCTTCTCTTTCTCTCTCTCTCACTCACATCTTCTCATTCTCTCTCTCTCACTCTATCACTCACAGCTTCTCTTTCTCTCTCTCACACACACAGCTTCTCTTTCTCTCTCTCTTTCACTCACAGCTTTTCTCTCTCTCTCTCTCTTCACTCACAGCTTCTCCCTCTCACTCTCACTCATTGCTTGTCTTTCTCTCTCTCTCACTCACAGCTTCTCTTTCTCTCTCTCTCTTTCAAAGCTTCTCTCTCTCTCTCACTCACTCACAGCTTATCTTTCTCTCTCTCTCTCTCACTCACTCACAGCTTCTCTTTTGCTCTCTCTCTCTCTCACTCACAACTTCTCTTTCTCTCTCTCTCTCTCACTCACAGCATCTCTTTCCCTCTCTCTCTCACTCACATCTTTTCTTTCCCTCTCTCTCTCACTCACTCACAACTTCTCTCTCTCTCACACACAGCTTCTGTTTCTCTCTCACTCTCTCTCACAGCTTCTCTTTCTCTCTCTCTCTCTCACTCACACAAAGATTCTCTTTCTCTTTCTCTCTCTCTCACTCACAGCTCCTCTCTCACTCACTCTCTCACTCAGAGCTTCTTTCTCTCTCCCTCTCTCAATCACAGCTTTTTTTCTCTCTCTCACACTCACTCACAGCTTCTCTTTCACTCTCGCACTCACAGCTTCTCTGTCTCTGTCTCTCACTCACTCACAACTTCTCTTTCTCTCTCTCTCTCTCACTCACAGCATCTCTTTCCCTCTCTCTCTCACTCACATCTTTTCTTTCCCTCTCTCTCTCACTCACTCACAACTTCTCTCTCTCTCACACACAGCTTCTGTTTCTCTCTCACTCTCTCTCACAGCTTCTCTTTCTCTCTCTCTCTCTCACTCACACAAAGATTCTCTTTCTCTTTCTCTCTCTCTCACTCACAGCTCCTCTCTCACTCACTCTCTCACTCAGAGCTTCTTTCTCTCTCCCTCTCTCAATCACAGCTTTTTTCTCTCTCTCACACTCACTCACAGCTTCTCTTTCACTCTCGCACTCACAGCTTCTCTGTCTCTGTCTCTCACTCACAGTTTCTCTTTCTCTCTCTCTCACTCACTCACAACTTCGCTTTCTATCTCTCTCACACACATAGCTTCTCTTTCTCTCTCTCTCTCTCTCTCACTCATAGCTTCTTTCTCCCTCTCTCTCTCTCACTCACAGCATTTCATTTTCTCTCTCTATCACTCACTCACAGCTTCTCTTTGCTCTCTCTCTCTCAGTCACAGCTTCTCTTTCTCTCTCTCACTCACTCACCACTTCTGTTACGCTCTCTCACTCACAGCTTCTCTTTCTCTCTATCTGTCACAGCTTCTCTTTCGCTCTCTCTCACTCAGCTTCTTTTTCTCTCTCTCTCACTCACTCACTCACTCACTCATAGCTTCTCTTTCTCTCTCTCACTAACAGCTTCTATTTCTATCTCTCTCTCATTCACAGCTTCTCTATCTTTCACTCACAGCTTCTCTTTCTCTCTCTGTCTCTTGCACTCACAGCTTCTCTTTCTCTCTTTCTCACTCACTCACAGCTTCTCTTTCTCTCTCTCTCTCACTCACACACAGCTTCTCTTTCTCGCTCTCTCTCCCACTCAGCTTCTCTTTCTCTCTCTCTCTCACTCAAAGCTTCTCTCTCTCTCTCTGTCTCTCTCACAGCTTCTCTTTCTCTCTCTCTCTCACAGCATCTCATTCTCTCTCTCACACACTCACAGCTTCTCTTTCTCTCTCTTTCTCTCTCACTCACAGCTTCTCTTTCTCTCTCTGTCTCTCTCACTCACAGCTTCACTTTCTCTCTCTCCCACTCACTCACTGCTTCTCTCTTTCTCTGTCTCTCACAGCGTCTCTTTCTCTCTCACACACACTCACAGCTTCTCTTTCTCTCTCTCTCTCTCACTCACAGCTTCTCTCTCTCTGTCTCTCTCACTCACAGCTTCACTTTCTCTCTCTCCCACTCACTCACAGCTTCTCTTTCTCTCTCTCACACTCACTCACAGCTACTCTTTCTCTCTCTCTCTCTCTCACAGGTTCTCTTTTTCTCTCTCTCTCACTCTCACTCACAGCTTTTCTCTCTCTCTCTCACTCATAGCTTCTCTTTCTCTCTCTCCCACTCACAGCTTCTCTTTCTCTCTCTTTCTCTCTCACTCACAGCTTCTCTTCCTTTCTCTCTCTCTCACTCACTCACAGCTTCTCTTTCTCTTTCTCTCTCTCACTAACTCACAGCTTCTCTCTCTCTCTCTCACTCACAGCTTCCCTTTCTCTCTCTCACACACTCAGCTTCTCTTGCTCTCTCTCTCTCACTCACTCACAGCTTCTCTTGCTCTCACTCACTCACAGCTTTTCTCTCTCTCTCTCACTCATAGCTTCTCTTTCTCTCTCTCTCACTCACAGCTTCTCTTTCTCTCTCTTTCTCTCTCACTCACAGCTTCTCTTCCTTTCTCTCTCTCTCACTCACTCACAGCTTCTCTTTCTCTTTCTCTCTCTCACTAACTCACAGCTTCTCTCTCTCTCTCTCACTCACAGCTTCCCTTTCTCTCTCACACACACTCAGCTTCTCTTTCCCTCTCTCTCTCACTCAGCTTCTCTTTCTCTCTCTCTCACTCACATTTTCTCATTCTCTCTCATTCTCTATCACTCACAGCTTCTCTTTCTCTCTCTCTCACTCACAGCTTCTCTTTCTCTCTCTCTCACTCACAGCTTGTCTTTCTCTCTCACACACACACTGCTTCTCTCTCTCACACACACAGCTTCTCTTTCTCTCTCTCTCTCACTCACAGCTTCTCTTTCTCTCTCTCTCTTCACTCACAGCTTCTCCCTCTCACTCTCACTCATTGCTTGTCTTTCTCTCTCTCTCACTCAGAGCTTCTCTTTCTCTCTCTCTCTCTCACTCCCAGCTTCTCTTTCTCTCTCTCTCTCACTCACAGATTTTCTCTCTCTCTCTCTCTCTCTCACTCACAGCTTCTCTTTCGCTCTTGCTCTCTCTCACTCACAACTTCTCTTTTTCTCGCTCTCTCTCTCACTCACAGCATCTCTTTCCCTCTCTCTCTCACTCACATCTTTTCTTTCCCTCTCTCTCTCACTCACTCACAGCTTCTCTCTCTCTCACTCACACAGCTTCTGTTTCTCTCTCACTCTCTCTCACAGCTTCTCTTTCTCTCTCTCTCACTCACAGCTTCTCTTTCTCTCTCTCTCGCTCACAGCTTCTCTCTCACTCACTCTCTTACTCACAGCTTCTCTTTCTTTCTCTCTCTCACAGCTTCTCTTTCTCTCTCTCTCTCACTCACAGCTTCTCTTTCTCTCTCTCTCTCACTCTCAGCTTTCTTTCTCTCTCTGTCTCACTCACAGCTTCTCTTTCTCTCTCTCTCACTCAGCTTCTCTTTCTCTCTCTCTCACTCACAGATTCTCTTTCTCTCTCTCTCTCTCTCACTCACAGCTTCTCTTTCTCTCTCTCTCTCACTCACTCACAGCTTCTCTTGCTCTCACTCACTCACAGCTTTCTTTCTCTCTCTCTCTGTCTCACTCACAGCTTCTCTTTCCCTCTCTCTCTCACTCAGCTTCTCTTTTTCTCTCTCTCACTCACATCTTCTCATTCTCTCTCTCTCACTCTATCACTCACAGCTTCTATTTCTCTCTCTCTCACTCACAGCTTCTCTCTCTCTCTCTCACTCACAGCTTGTCTTTCTCTCTCTCACACACACTGCTTCTCTCTCTCTCACACACAGCTTCTCTTTCTCTCTCTCTCACTCACAGCTTCTCTTTCTCTCTCTCTCTTCACTCACAGCTTCTCCCTCTCACTCTCACTCATTGCTTGTCTTTCTCTCTCTCTCACTCACAGCTTCTCTTTCTCTCTCTCTCTCACTCACAGCTTCTCTCTCTCTCTCTCACTCACAGATTTTCTCTCTCTCTCTCTCTCTCACTCACAGCTTCTCTTTCGCTCTCTCTCTCTCTCTCACTCACAACTTCTCTTTCTCTCACTCTCTCTCTCACTCACAGCATCTCTTTCCCTCTCTCTCTCACTCACATCTTTTCTTTCCCTCTCTCTCTCACTCACTCATAGCTTCTCTCTCTCTCACACACACAGCTTCTGTTTCTCTCTCACTCTCTCTCACAGCTTCTCTTTCTCTCTCTCTCTCTCACTCACTCAAAGCTTCTCTTTCTCTTTCTCTCTCTCTCACTCACAGCTCCTCTCTCACTCTCTCACTCAGAGCTTCTTTCTCTCTCCCTCTCTCAATCACAGCTTTTTCTTCTCTCTCTCACACTCACTCACAGCTTCTCTTTCACTCTCTCAGTCACAGCTTCTCTGTCTCTGACTCACAGCTTCTCTTTCTCTCTCTCACACTCACTCACAACTTCGCTTTCTATCTCTCTCACACACACAGCTTCTCTCTCTCTCACTCATAGCTTCTTTCTCCCTCTCTCTCTCTCTCACTCACAGCTTTTCATTTTCTCTCTCTATCACTCACTCACAGCATCTCTTTGCTCTCTCTCTCAGTCACAGCTTCTCTTTCTCTCTCTCACTCACTCACCACTTCTGTTACACTCTCTCACTCACAGCTTCTCTTTCTCTCTATCTCTCACAGCTTCTCTTTCGCTCTCTCTCAGTCACAGCTTCTCTTTCTCTCTGTCTCACTCACTCACTCACAGCTTCCCTTTCTTTCTCTCTCTCACACACAACTTCTCTTTCTCTCTCTCTCACTCACAGCGTCTCTTTCTCTCTCTCTCACTTATTCACCGCTTCTCTTTCACTCTCTCACTCACAGCTTCTCTTTCTCTCTCTCTCACTCAAAGCTTCTCTTTCTCTCTCTCTCTAACTCATAGCTTCTCTTTCTCTCTTTCTCACTAACAGCTTCTATTTCTATCTCTCTCTCATTCACAGCTTCTCTATCTCTCACTCACAGCTTCTCTTCCTCTCTCTGTCTCTTGCACTCACAGCTTCTCTTTCTCTCTGTCTCACTCACTCACAGCTTCTCTTTCTCTCTCTCTCACACACTCACAGCTTCTCTTTCTCGCTCTCTCTCTCACTCACAGCTTCTCTTTCTCTCGCTCTCTCTCTCATTCAAAGCTTCTCACTCTCTCTGTCTCTCTCACAGCTTCTCTTTCTCTCTCTATCTCACAGCGTCTCTTTCTCTCTCTCTCACTCACTCACAGCTTCTCTTTCTCTCTCTCTCACTCACAGCGTCTCTTTCTATCTCTCTAGTTATTCACCGCTTCTCTTTCACTCTCTCTCTCACTCACAGCTTCTCTTTCACTCTCTCACTCACAGCTTCTCTTTCTCTCTCTCACTCAAAGCTTCTATTTCTATCTCTCTGTCATTCACAGCTTCTCTATCTCTCACTCACAGCTTCTCTTTCTCTCTCTGTCTCTTGCAGTCACAGCTTCTCTTTCTCTCTCTCTCACTCACTCACAGCTTCTCTTTCTCTCTCTCTCTCACTCACTCACAGCTTCTCTTTCTCGCTCTCTCTCTCACTCACAGCTTCACTATCTCTCTCCCCCACTCACTCACAGCTTCTCTTTCTCTCTCACACACTCATTCACAGCTTCTCTTTCTCTCTCTCTCTCTCATTCAAAGCTTCTCTCTCTCTCTCTGTCTCTCTCACAGCTTCTCTTTCTCTCTCTCTCTCACAGCGTCTCTCTCTCTCACTCACTCACAGCTTCTCTTTCTCTCTCTCTCTCACTCACAGCTTCTCTTTCTCTCTCTCTCTCATTCAAAGCTTCTCTCTCTTCTCTCACTCACAGCTTCTCTTTCTCTCTCTCTCTCTCACTCACAGATTTTCTCTCTCTCTCTCACTCACTCACAGCTTCTCTTTCGCTCTCTCTCTCTCTCACTCACAACTTCTCTTTCTCTCGCTCTCTCTCTCACTCACAGCATCTCTTTCCCTCTCTCTCTCACTCACATCTTTTCTTTCTCTCTCACTCACTCACAGCTTCTCTCTCTCTCACACACACAGCTTCTGTTTCTCTCTCACTCTCTCTCACAGCTTCTCTTTCTCTCTCTCTCTCTCACTCACTCAAAGCTTCTCTTTCTCTTTCTCTCTCTCTCACTCACAGCTCCTCTCTCACTCTCTCACTCAGAGCTTCTTTCTCTCTCCCTCTCTCAATCTCAGCTTTTTCTTCTCTCTCTCACACTCACTCACAGCTTCTCTTTCACTCTCTCACTCACAGCTTCTCTGTCTCTGTCTCTCACTCACAGCTTCTCTTTCTCTCTCTCTCACTCACTCACTTCGCTTTCTATCTCTCTCTCACACACAGCTTCTCTCTCTCTCTCTCACTCATAGCTTCTTTCTCCCTCTCTCTCTCTCTCTCACTCACAGCTTTTCATTTTCTCTCTCTCTCACTCACTCACAGCTTCTCTTTGCTCTCTCTCTCTCAGTCACAGCTTCTTTCTCTCTCTCACTCACTCACCACTTCTGTTACGCTCTCTCACTCACAGCTTCGCTTTCTCTCTATCTCTCACAGCTTCTCTTTTGCTCTCTCTCAGTCACAGCTTCTCTTTCTCTCTCTCTCTCTCACTCACTCACTCAGTCACAGCTTCTCTTTCTCTCTCTCTCTCACACACAGCTTCTATTTCTCTCTCTCTCACTCACAGCGTCTCTTTCTCTCTCTCTAGTTATTCACCGCTTCTCTTTCACTCTCTCACTCACAGCTTCTCTTTCTCTCTCTCTCTCTCACTCAAAGCTTCTCTTTCTCTCTCTCTCTAACATAGCTTCTCTTTCTCTCTCTCTCACTAACAGCTTCTATTTCTATCTCTCTCTCATTCACAGCTTCTCTATCTCTCACTCACAGCTTCTCTTTCTCTCTCTGTCTCTTGCACTCACAGCTTCCCTTTCTCATTCTGTCACTCACTCACAGCTTCTCTTTCTCTCTCTCACTCACTCCCAGCTTCTATTTCTCTCTCTCTCACACACACAGCTTCTCTTTCTCTATCTCTCTCACTCTCACTCAAAGCTTCTCTTTCTCTCTCTCCCTCACTCACAGCTTCTCTTTCTCTCTCTCTCACTCACACCTTCTCTCTCACTCACTCTCTCACTCACAGCTTCTCTTTCTTTCTTTCTCTCTCTCACAGCTTCTCTTTCTCTCTCTCTCTCTTTCTCTCTCACTCACAGCTTCTCTTTCTCTCTCTCACACTCACTCACAGCTTCTCTCTCTTTCTCTGTCTCTCTCACTCACAGCTTCTCTTTCTCTCTCTCACACACAGCTTCTCTCTCTCTCTCACTCACTCACAGCTTCTCTTTCTCTCTCTCTCTAACTCACTCACAACTTCTATTTCTCTCTCACACACACACAGCTTCTATTTCTCTCTATCTCTCTCACTCACAGCTTCTCTTTTCTCTCTCTCTCTCACTCACAGCTTCTCTTTCTATTTCTCTCTCTCACTAACTCACAGCTTCTCTCTCTTTCACTCACTCACAGCTTCTCTTTTTCTCTCTCTCACAGCTTCTCTTTCTCTCTCACTCTCTCTCTCACAGCTTCTCTTTCTCTCTCTCTCACTCACTAACAGCTTCTCTCTCTCTCTCACTCACAGCTTCTCTTTCTCACTCTCTCTCACTCACTCACAGCTTCTCTCTCTCACACACACACACATCTTCTCTTTAACTCTCATTCTCTCACAGCTTCTCTTTCTATCTCTCTCTCACTCACTCACAGCTTCTCTTTCTTTCTTACTATCTCTCACAGCTTCTCTTTCTCTCTCTCTCTCTCTCACTCACAGCATATCTCTCTCTCTCACTCACAGCTTCTCTTTCTCTGTCTATCTCACTCACAGCTTCTCTTTCACTCTCTCACTCACAGCTTCTTTCTCTCTCTCACTCACTCACAGCTTTTCTTTCTCTCTCACTCACTCACTCACAGCTTCTCTTTTGCTCTCTCTCTCTACTCACAGCTTCTCTTTCTCTTTCTCTCACTCTCTCTCACAGCTTCTATTTTCTCTCTCTCTCACACACAGCTTCACTTTCTCTCTCTCTCACTCACAGCTTCTCTTTCTCTCTCTCTCACTCACAGCTTCTCTTTCTCTCTCTCACTCACAGCTTCTCTTTCCCTCTCTCTCTCACTCACAGCTACTCTTTCTCTCTCTCTCACTCATAGCTTCTCTTTCTCTCTCTCTCTCACTCACTCTCAGCTTCTATTTCTCTCTCTTTCACTCATAGCTTCTCTTTCTCTCTCTCTCTCTCACTCACTCCCAGCTTCTATTTCTCTCTCTCTCACACACACAGCTTCTCTTTCTCTATATCTCTCACTCTCACTCAAAGCTTCTCTTTCTCTTTCTCTCACTCACTCACAGCTTCTCTTTCTCTCTCTCTCTCACTCACACCTTCTCTTTCTTTCTCTCTCTCTCTCACAGCTTCTCTTTCTCTCTCTCTTTCTCTCTCACTCACAGCTTCTCTTTCTCTCTCTCACACTCACTCACAGCTTCTCTCTCTTTCTCTGTCTCTCTCACTCACAGCTTCTCTTTCTCTCTCTCACACACAGCTTCTCTCTCTCTCTCACTCACTCACAGCTTCTCTTTCTCTCTCTCTCTCACTCACTCACAACTTCTATTACTCTCTCTCACACACACAGCTTCTATTTCTCTCTATCTCTCTCACTCACAGCTTCTCTTTTCTCTCTCTCTCTCTCACTCACAGCTTCTCTTTCTCTCTCTCTCTCTCACTCACTCACAGCTTCTCTTTCTCTATCTCACTAACTCACAGCTTCTCTCTCTCACTCACTCACAGCTTCCCTTTCTCTCTCTCTCTCTCTCACTCACTCACAGCTTCTCTTGCTCTCTCTCACTCACACAGCTTCTCTTTCTCTCACTCACTCACAGCTTTCTTTCTCTCTCTCTGTCTCACTCACAGCTTCCCTTTCCCTATCTCTCTCTCACTCAGCTTCTCTTTCTCTCTCTCTCTCTCACATCTTCTCATTCTCTCTCTCTCACTCTATCACTCACAGCTTCTCTTTCTCTCACTCACTCACAGCTTTCTTTCTCTCTCTCTGTCTCACTCACAGCTTCTCTTTCCCTCTCTCTCTCTCACTTACAGCTTCTCTTTCTCTCTCTCTCACTCACAGCTTGTCTTTCTCTCTATCACACACACTGCTTCTCTCTCTCACACACACAGCTTCTCATTCTCTCTCTGTCTCACTCACAGCTTCTCTTTCTCTCTCTCTCTTCACTCACATCTTCTCCCTCTCACTCTCACTCATTGCTTATCTTTCTCTCTCTCTCACTCACATCTTCTCTTTCTCACTCTCTCACTCACAGCTTCTCTTTCTCTCTCCCTCTCTCACTCACAGCTTCTCTTTCTCTCTCTCTCTCTCACTCACAGATTTTCTCTCTCTCTCTCACTCACTCACAGCTTCTCTTTCGCTCTCTCTCTCACTCACAACTTCTCTTTCTCTCTCTCTCTCTCTCACTCACAGCATCTCTTTCCCCCCCTCTCTCTCACTCACATCTTTTCTTTCCCTCTCTCTCTCACTCACTCACAGCTTCTCTCTCTCTCACACACACACAGCTTCTGTTTCTCTCTCACTCTCTCTCACAGCTTCTCTTTCTCTCTCTCTCTCACTCACTCAAAGCTTCTCTTTCTCTTTCTCTCTCTCTCACTCACAGCTCCTCTCTCACTCACTCTCTCACTCAGAGCTTCTTTCTCTCTCCCTCTCTCAATCACAGCTTTTTCTTCTCTCTCTCACACTCACTCACAGCTTCTCTTTCACTCTCTCACTCACAGCTTCTCTGTCTCTGTCTCTCACTCACAGCTTCTCTTTCTCTCTCTCTCACTCACTCACAACTTCGCTTTCTATCTCTCTCACACACATAGCTTCTCTTTCTCTCTCTCTCTCACTCATAGCTTCTTTCTCCCTCCCACTCTCTCTCTCTCTCTCACTCACAGCATTTCATTTTCTCTCTCTATCACTCACTCACAGCTTCTCTTTCTCTCTATCTCTCACAGCTTCTCTTTCGCTCTCTCTCACTCACAGCTTCTCTTTCTCTCTCTCTCACTCACTCACTCACAGCTTCTCTTTCTCTCTCTCTCTCACACACAGCTTCTCTTTCTCTCTCACTCTCACTCACAGCGTCTCTTTCTCTCTCTCTCACTTATTCACCGCTTCTCTTTCACTCTCTCACTCACAGCTTCTCTTTCTCTCTCTCACTCAAAGCTTCTCTTTCTCTCTCTCTCTAACTCATAGCTTCTCTTTCTCTCTCTCTCACTAACAGCTTCTATTTCTATCTCTCTCTCATTCACAGCTTCTCTATCTTTCACTCACATCTTCTCTTTCTCTCTCTGTCTCTTGCACTCACAGCTTCTCTTTCTCTCTCTCTCACTCACTCACAGCTTCTCTTTCTCTCTCTCTCTCACTCACTCACAGCTTCTCTTTCTCGCTCTCTCTCCCACTCACAGCTTCACTTTCTCTCTCTCTCTCATTCAAAGCTTCTCTCTCTCTCTGTCTCTCTCACAGCTTCTCTTTCTCTCTCTCTCTCACAGCGTCTCATTCTCTCTCTCACACACTAACAGCTTCTCTTTCTCGCTCTCTCTCCCACTCACAGCTTCTCTTTCTCTCTCTCTCTCTCATTCAAAGCTTCTCTCTCTCTCTGTCTCTCTCACAGCTTCTCTTTCTCTCTCTCTCTCACAGCGTCTCATTCTCTCTCTCACACACTAACAGCTTCTCTTTCTCTCTCTCTCCCACTCACTCACCGCTTCTCTCTCACTCTCTCACTCACTGCTTCTCTTTCTCTCTCTCTCTCTCACTCACTGCTTCTCTTTCTCTCTCTCTCTCACTCACAGCTTCTCTTTCTCTCTCTCTCACTCACTCACAGCTTCTCTCTCTCTGTCTCTCTCACTCACAGTTTCTCTTTCTCTGTCTCTCACAGCGTCTCTTTCTCTCTCACACACACTCAGCTTCTCTTTCTCTCTCTCTCACTCACTCACAGCTTCTCTCTCTCTGTCTCTCTCACTCACAGCTTCACTTTCTCTCTCTCCCACTCACTCACAGCTTCTCTTTCTCTTTCTCACACTCACTCACAGATACTCTCTCTCTCTCTCTCTCTCACAGGTTCTCTTTTTCTCTCTCTCTCACTCACTCACAGCTTCTCTTTCTCTCTCTCTCACTCTCACTCACAGCTTTTCTCTCTCACTCACTCATAGCTTCTCTTTCTCTCTCTATCTCACTCACAGCTTCTCTTTCTCTCTCTTTCTCTCTCACTCACAGCTTCTCTTCCTTTCTATCTCTCTCACTCACTCACAGCTTCTCTTTCTCTTTCTCTCTCTCACTAACTCACAGCTTCTCTCTCTCTCTCTCTCACTCACAGCTTCCCTTTCTCTCTCTCACTCACTCACAGCTTCTCTTGCTCTCTCTCTCTCACTCACTCACAGCTTCTCTTGCTCTCACTCACTCACAGCTTTCTTTCTCTCTCTCTCTGTCTCACTCACAGCTTCTCTTTCCCACTCTCTCTTTCACTCAGCTTCTCATTCTCTCTCTCTCACTCTATCACTCACAGCTTCTCTTTCTCTCTCACACACACACAGCTTCTCTTTCTCTCTCTCTTTCACTCACAGCTTTTCTTTCTCTCTCTCTCTTCACTCACAGCTTCTCCCTCTCACTCTCACTCATTGCTTGTCTTTCTCTCTCTCTCACTCACAGCTTCTCTTTCTCTCTCTCTCATTCAAAGCTTCTCTCTCTCACTCACTCACAGCTTCTCTTTCTCTCTCTCTCTCACTCACAGATTTTCTCTCTCTCTCTCTCACTCACTCACAGCTTCTCTTTTGCTCTCTCTCTCTCACTCACAACTTCTCTTTCTCTCGCTCTCTCTCTCACTCACAGCATCTCTTTCCCTCTCTCTCTCACTCACATCTTTTCTTTCCCTCTCTCTCTCACTCACTCACAGCTTCTCTCTCTCACACACACACAGCTTCTGTTTCTCTCTCACTCTCTCTCACAGCTTCTCTTTCTCTCTCTCTCTCTCACTCAAAGCTTCTCTTTCTCTTTCTCTCTCTCTCACTCACAGCTCCTCTCTCACTCACTCTCTCACTCAGAGCTTCTTTCTCTCTCCCTCTCTCAATCACAGCTTTTTCTCTCTCTCACACTCACTCACAGCTTCTCTTTCACTCTCTCACTCACAGCTTCTCTGTCTCTGTCTCTCACTCACAGCTTCTCTTTCTCTCTCTCTCTCTCACTCACTCACAACTTCGCTTTCTATCTCTCTCACACACATAGCTTCTCTCTCTCTCTCTCTCTCTCACTCATAGCTTCTTTCTCCCTCTCTCTCTCTCTCTCACTCACAGCATTTCATTTTCTCTCTCTATCACTCACTCACAGCTTCTCTTTGCTCTCTCTCTCTCAGTCACAGCTTCTTTTTCTCTCTCTCACTCACTCACCACTTCTGTTACGCTCTCTCACTCACAGCTTCTCTTTCTCTCTATCTCTCACAGCTTCTCTTTCGCTCTCTCTCACTCAGCTTCTTTTTCTCTCTCTCTCACTCACTCACTCACTCACTCACAGCTTCTCTTTCTCACTCTCTCTCTCACACAGCTTCTCTTTCTCTCTCTCTCACAGCTTCTCTTTCTCTCTCTCTCTCTCACTCAAAGCTTCTCTTTCTCTCTCTCTCTCACTCACTCACAGCTTCTCTTTCTCGCTCTCTCTCCCACTCACAGCTTCTCTTTCTCTCTCTCTCTCACTCAAAGCTTCTCTCTCTCTGTCTCTCTCACAGCTTCTCTTTCTCTCTCTCTCTCACAGCGTCTCATTCTCTCTCTCACACACTAACAGCTTCTCTTTCTCTCTCTCTCTCTCTCACTCACAGCTTCTCTTTCTCTCTCTGTCTCTCTCACTCACAGCTTCACTTTCTCTCTCTCCCACTCACTCACCGCTTCTCTCTCACTCTCTCACTCACTGCTTCTCTTTCTCTCTCTCTCTCACTCACTGCTTCTCTTTCTCTCTCTCTCTCACTCACAGCTTCTCTTTCTCTCTCTCACACTCACTCACAGCTACTCTCTCTCTCTCTCTCTCTCACAGGTTCTCTTTTTCTCTCTCTCACTCTCACTCACAGCTTTTCTCTCTCACTCACTCATAGCTTCTCTTTCTCTCTCTATCTCACTCACAGCTTCTCTTTCTCTCTCTTTCTCTCTCACTCACAGCTTCTCTTCCTTTCTATCTCTCTCACTCACTCACAGCTTCTCTTTCTCTTTCTCTCTCTCACTAACTCACAGCTTCTCTCTCTCTCTCTCTCACTCACAGCTTCCCTTTCTCTCTCTCACTCACTCACAGCTTCTCTTGCTCTCTCTCTCTCACTCACTCACAGCTTCTCTTGCTCTCACTCACTCACAGCTTTCTTTCTCTCTCTCTCTGTCTCACTCACAGCTTCTCTTTCCCTCTCTCTCTTTCACTCAGCTTCTCTTTCTCTCTCTCTCACTCACATCTTCTCATTCTCTCTCTATCACTCTATCACTCACAGCTTCTCTTTCTCTCTCTCACACACACAGCTTCTCTTTCTCTCTCTCTTTCACTCACAGCTTTTCTTTCTCTCTCTCTCTTCACTCACAGCTTCTCCCTCTCACTCTCACTCATTGCTTGTCTTTCTCTCTCTCTCACTCACAGCTTCTCTTTCTCTCTCTCTCATTCAAAGCTTCTCTCTCTCTCTCACTCACTCACAGCTTCTCTTTCTCTCTCTCTCTCTCACTCACAGATTTTCTCTCTCTCTCTCTCACTCACTCACAGCTTCCCTTTTGCTCTCTCTCTCTCACTCACAACTTCTCTTTCTCTCTCTCTCTCTCACTCATAGCATCTCTTTCCCTCTCTCTCTCACTCACATCTTTTCTTTCCCTCTCTCTCTCACTCACTCACAGCTTCTCTCTCTCTCACACACACAGCTTCTGTTTCTCTCTCACTCTCTCTCACAGCTTCTCTTTCTCTCTCTCTCACACTCACTCACAGCTTCTCTTTCACTCTCTCACTCACAGCTTCTCTGTCTCTGTCTCTCACTCACAGCTTCTCTTTCTCTCTCTCTCACTCACTCACAACTTCGCTTTCTATCTCTCTCACACACATAGCTTCTCTTTCTCTCTCTCTCTTTCTCACTCATAGCTTCTTTCTCCCTCTCTCTCTCTCTCACTCACAGCATTTCATTTTCTCTCTCTATCACTCACTCACAGCTTCTCTTTGCTCTCTCTCTCTCAGTCACAGCTTCTCTTTCTCTCTCTCACTCACTAACTCACTCACTCACAGCTTCTCTTTCTCTCTCTCTCTCACACAGCTTCTCTTTCTCTCTCTCTCACAGCTTCTCTTTCTCTCTCTCTCTCTCACTCAAAGCTTCTCTTTCTCTCTCTCTCTAACTCATAGCTTCTCTTTCTCTCTCTCACTAACAGCTTCTATTTCTATCTCTCTCTCATTCACAGCTTCTCTATCTTTCACTCACAGCTTCTCTTTCTCTCTCTGTCTCTTGCACTCACAGCTTCTCTTTCTCTCTCTCTCACTCACTCACAGCTTCTCTTTCTCTCTCTCTCTCACTCACTCACAGCTTCTCTTTCTCGCTCTCTCTCCCACTCACAGCTTCTCTTTCTTTCTCTCTCTCACTCAAAGCTTCTCTCTCTCTCTGTCTCTCTCACAGCTTCTCTTTCTCTCTCTCTCTCACAGCGTCTCATTCTCTCTCTCACACACTCACAGCTTCTCTTTCTCTCTCTCTCTCACTCACAGCTTCTCTTTCTCTCTCTGTCTCTCTCACTCACAGCTTCACTTTCTCTCTCTCCCACTCACTCACTGCTTCTCTCTCACTCTCTCACTCACAGCTTCTCT
This sequence comes from Bradypodion ventrale, assembly GCA_035047345.1. Lineage (NCBI taxonomy): Eukaryota > Metazoa > Chordata > Lepidosauria > Squamata > Chamaeleonidae > Bradypodion > Bradypodion ventrale. The sequence goes on from JAWDJE010000002.1 coordinate 207,698,815, forward strand.
TTCTCTCTCTCTCTCTCACTCACAGCTTCTCTTTCTCTCTCTCTCACTCACTCACAGCTTCTCTCTCTGTCTCTCTCACTCACAGCTTCTCTTTCTCTGTCTCTCACAGCGTCTCTTTCTCTCTCACACACACTCACAGCTTCTCTTTCTCTCTCTCTCACTCACTCACAGCTTCTCTCTCTCTGTCTCTCTCACTCACAGCTTCACTTTCTCTCTCTCCCACTCACTCACAGCTTCTCTTTCTCTCTCTCACACTCACTCACAGCTACTCTTTCTCTCTCTCTCTCACAGGTTCTCTTTTTCTCTCTCTCTCACTCACTCAAAGCTTCTCTTTCTCTCTCTCTCACTCTCACTCACAGCTTTTCTCTCTCTCTCACTCATAGCTTCTCTTTCTCTCTCTCTCTCACTCACAGCTTCTCTTTCTCTCTCTTTCTCTCTCACTCACAGCTTCTCTTCCTTTCTCTCTCTCTCTCTCTCACTCACAGCTTCTCTTTCTCTTTCTCTCTCTCACTAACTCACAGCTTCTCTCTCTCTCTCACTCACAGCTTCCCTTTCTCTCTCTCACTCACTCACAGCTTCTCTTGCTCTCTCTCTCTCTCACTCACTCACAGCTTCTCTTGCTCTCACTCACTCACAGCTTTCTTTCTCTCTCTCTCTGTCTCACTCACAGCTTCTCTTTCCCTCTCTCTCTCACTCAGCTTCTCTTTCTCTCTCTCTCACTCACATTTTCTCATTCTCTCTCTGACTCTATCACTCACAGCTTCTCTTTCTCTCTCTCTCACTCACAGCTTCTCTTTCTCTCTCTCTCACTCACAGCTTGTCTTTCTCTCTCACACACACACTGCTTCTCTCTCTCACACACACAGCTTCTCTTTCTCTCTCTCTCTCACTCACAGCTTCTCTTTCTCTCTCTCTCTTCACTCACAGCTTCTCCCTCTCACTCTCACTCATTGCTTGTCTCTCTCTCTCTCTCAGAGCTTCTCTTTCTCTCTCTCTCTCTCACTCCCAGCTTCTCTTTCTCTCTCTCTCTCACTCACAGATTTTCTCTCTCTCTCTCACTCACTCACAGCTTCTCTTTCGCTCTTGCTCTCTCTCACTCACAACTTCTCTTTCTCTCGCTCTCTCTCTCACACACAGCATCTCTTTCCCTCTCTCTCTCACTCACATCTTTTCTTTCCCTCTCTCTCTCACTCACTCACAGCTTCTCTCTCTCTCTCACACACAGCTTCTGTTTCTCTCTCACTCTCTCTCACAGCTTCTCTTTCTCTCTCTCTCTCACTCTCTCAAAGGTTCTCTTTTTCTTTCTCTCTCTCTCACTCACAGCTCCTCTCTCACTCTCTCACTCAGAGCTTATTTCTCTCTCCCTCTCTCATTCACAGCTTTTTCTTCTCTCTCTCACACTCACTCACAGCTTCTCTTTCACTCTCTCACTCACAGATTCTCTGTCTCTGTCTCTCACTCACAGCTTCTCTTTCTCTCTCTCTCACTCACTCACAACTTTGTTTTCTATCTCTCTCACACACACAGCTTCTCTCTCTCTCACTCACTCATAGCTTCTCTTTCTCTCTCTCTCTCTCACTCACAGCTTTTCATTTTCTCTCTCTATCACTCACTCACAGCTTCTCTTTGCTCTCTCTCTCTCAGTCACAGCTTCTCTTTCTATCTCTCACTCACTCACCACTTCTGTTACGCTCTCTCACTCACAGCTTCTCTTTCTCTCTCTCTCTCACTCAAAGCTTCTCTTTCTCTCTCTCTCTAACTCATAGCTTCTCTTTCTCGCTCTCTCACTAACAGCATCTATTTCTATCTCTCTCTCATTCACAGCTTCTCTTTCTCTCTCTCTCTCACTCACTCACTCACTCACAGCTTCTCTCTCTCTCTCTCACACACACAGCTTCTCTTTCTCTCTCTCTCACTTATTCACCGCTTCTCTTTCACTCTCTCACTCACAGCTTCTCTTTCTCTCTCTCTCTCACTCAAAGCTTCTCTTTCTTTCTCTCTCTCTCTAACTCATAGCTTCTCTTTCTCGCTCTCTCACTAACAGCTTCTATTTCTATCTCTCTCTCTTTCACAGCTTCTCTATCTCTCACTCACAGCTTCTCTTTCTCTCTCTCTCTCTTGCACTCACAGCTTCTCTCTCTCTCTCTCACTCACTCACAGCATTTCATTTTCTCTCTCTATCACTCACTCACAGCTTCTCTTTGCTCTTTCTCTCTCAGTCACAGCTTCTCTTTCTCTCTCTCACTCACTCACCACTTCTGTTACGCTCTCTCACTCACAGCTTCTCTTTCTCTCTATCTCTCACAGCTTCTCTTTCGCTCTCTCTCACTCACAGCTTCTCTTTTTCTCTCTCTCACTCACTCACTCACTCACTCACTCACAGCTTCTCTTTCTCTCTCTCTCTCTCACTCAAAGCTTCTCTTTCTCTCTCTCTCTAACTCATAGCTTCTCTTTCTCTCTCTCTCACTAACAGCTTCTATTTCTATCTCTCTCTCATTCACAGCTTCTCTATCTTTCACTCACAGCTTCTCTTTCTCTCTCTGTCTCTTGCATTCACAGCTTCTCTTTCTCTCTCTCTCACTCACTCACAGCTTCTCTTTCTCTCTCTCACTCACTCACAGCTTCTCTTTCCCTCTCTCTCTTTCACTCAGCTTCTCTTTCTCTCTCTCTCACTCACATCTTCTCATTCTCTCTCTCTCACTCTATCACTCACAGCTTCTCTTTCTCTCTCTCACACACACAGCTTCTCTTTCTCTCTCTCTTTCACTCACAGCTTTTCTTTCTCTCTCTCTCTTCACTCACAGCTTCTCCCTCTCACTCTCACTCATTGCTTGTCTTTCTCTCTCTCTCACTCACAGCTTCTCTTTCTCTCTCTCTCATTCAAAGCTTCTCTCTCTCTCACTCACTCACAGCTTCTCTTTCTCTCTCTCTCTCTCACTCACAGATTTTCTCTCTCTCTCTCTCACTCACTCACAGCTTCTCTTTTGCTCTCTCTCTCTCTCACTCACAACTTCTCTTTCTCTCGCTCTCTCTCTCACTCACAACATCTCTTTCCCTCTCTCTCTCACTCACATCTTTTCTTTCCCTCTCTCTCTCACTCACTCACAGCTTCTCTCTCTCTCACAAACACAGCTTCTGTTTCTCTCTCACTCTCTCTCACAGCTTCTCTTTCTCTCTCTCTCTCTCACTCACTCAAAGCTTCTCTTTCTCTTTCTCTCTCTCTCACTCACAGCTCCTCTCTCACTCACTCTCTCACTCAGAGCTTCTTTCTCTCTCCCTCTCTCAATCACAGCTTTTTCTCTCTCTCACACTCACTCACAGCTTCTCTTTCACTCTCTCACTCACAGCTTCTCTGTCTCTGTCTCTCACTCACAGCTTCTCTTTCTCTCTCTCTCACTCACTCACAACTTCGCTTTCTATCTCTCTCACACACATAGCTTCTCTTTCTCTCTCTCTCTCTCTCTCATAGCTTCTTTCTCCCTCTCTCTCTCTCTCACTCACAGCATTTCATTTTCTCTCTCTATCACTCACTCACAGCTTCTCTTTGCTCTCTCTCTCTCAGTCACAGCTTCTTTTTCTCTCTCTCACTCACTCACCACTTCTGTTACGCTCTCTCACTCACAGCTTCTCTTTCTCTCTATCTCTCACAGCTTCTCTTTCGCTCTCTCTCACTCAGCTTCTTTTTCTCTCTCTCTCACTCACTCACTCACTCACTCACAGCTTCTCTTTCTCACTCTCTCTCTCACACAGCTTCTCTTTCTCTCTCTCTCACAGCTTCTCTTTCTCTCTCTCTCTCACTCAAAGTTTCTCTTTCTCTCTCTCTCTAACTCATAGCTTCTCTTTCTCTCTCTCACTAACAGCTTCTATTTCTATCTCTCTCTCATTCACAGCTTGTCTATCTTTCACTCACAGCTTCTCTTTCTCTCTCTGTCTCTTGCACTCACAGCTTCTCTTTCTCTCTCTCTCACTCACTCACAGCTTCTCTTTCTCTCTCTCTCTCACTCACTCACAGCTTCTCTTTCTCGCTCTCTCTCCCACTCACAGCTTCTCTTTCTCTCTCTCTCTCACTCAAAGCTTCTCTCTCTCTGTCTCTCTCACAGCTTCTTTTTCTCTCTCTCTCTCACAGCGTCTCATTCTCTCTCTCACACACTAACAGCTTCTCTTTCTCTCTCTCTCTCTCTCACTCACAGCTTCTCTTTCTCTCTCGGTCTCTCTCACTCACAGCTTCACTTTCTCTCTCTCCCACTCACTCACCGCTTCTCTCTCACTCTCTCACTCACTGCTTCTCTTTCTCTCTCTCTCTCTCACTCACTGCTTCTCTTTCTCTCTCTCTCTCTCACTCACAGCTTCTCTTTCTCTCTCTCTCACTCACTCACAGCTTCTCTCTCTCTGTCTCTCTCACTCACAGTTTCTCTTTCTCTGTCTCTCACAGCGTCTCTTTCTCTCTCACACACACTCAGCTTCTCTTTCTCTCTCTCTCACTCACTCACAGCTTCTCTCTCTCTGTCTCTCTCACTCACAGCTTCACTTTCTCTCTCTCCCACTCACTCACAGCTTCTCTTTCTCTCTCTCACACTCACTCACAGCTACTCTCTCTCTCTCTCTCTCTCTCTCTCTCACAGGTTCTCTTTTTCTCTCTCTCTCACTCACTCACAGCTTCTCTTTCTCTCTCTCTCACTCTCACTCACAGCTTTTCTCTCTCACTCACTCATAGCTTCTCTTTCTCTCTCTATCTCACTCACAGCTTCTCTTTCTCTCTCTTTCTCTCTCACTCACAGCTTCTCTTCCTTTCTATCTCTCTCACTCACTCACAGCTTCTCTTTCTCTTTCTCTCTCTCACTAACTCACAGCTTCTCTCTCTCTCTCTCACTCACAGCTTCCCTTTCTCTCTCTCACTCACTCACAGCTTCTCTTGCTCTCTCTCTCTCACTCACTCACAGCTTCTCTTGCTCTCACTCACTCACAGCTTTCTTTCTCTCTCTCTCTGTCTCACTCACAGCTTCTCTTTCCCTCTCTCTCTTTCACTCAGCTTCTCTTTCTCTCTCTCTCACTCACATCTTCTCATTCTCTCTCTCTCACTCTATCACTCACAGCTTCTCTTTCTCTTTCACTCACAGCTTTTCTTTCTCTCTCTCTCTTCACTCACAGCTTCTCCCTCTCACTCTCACTCATTGCTTGTCTTTCTCTCTCTCTCACTCACAGCTTCTCTTTCTCTCTCTCTCATTCAAAGCTTCTCTCTCTCTCTCACTCACTCACAGCTTCTCTTTCTCTCTCTCTCACTCACAGATTTTCTCTCTCTCTCTCTCACTCACTCACAGCTTCCCTTTTGCTCTCTCTCTCTCTCACTCACAACTTCTCTTTCTCTCTCTCTCTCTCTCACTCATAGCATCTCTTTCCCTCTCTCTCTCACTCACATCTGTTCTTTCCCTCTCTCTCTCACTCACTCACAGCTTCTCTCTCTCTCACACACACAGCTTCTGTTTCTCTCTCACTCTCTCTCACAGCTTCTCTTTCTCTCTCTCTCTCTCACTCACTCAAAGCTTCTCTTTCTCTTTCTCTCTCTCTCACTCACAGCTCCTCTCTCACTCAGAGCTTCTTTCTCTCTCCCTCTCTCAATCACAGCTTTTTTTCTCTCTCTCACACTCACTCACAGCTTCTCTTTCACTCTCTCACTCACAGCTTCTCTGTCTCTGTCTCTCACTCACAGCTTCTCTTTCTCTCTCTCTCACTCACTCACAACTTCGATTTCTATCTCTCTCACACACATAGCTTCTCTTTCTCTCTCTCTCACTCATAGCTTCTTTCTCCCTCTCTCTCTCTCTCACTCACAGCATTTCATTTTCTCTCTCTATCACTCACTCACAGCTTCTCTTTGCTCTCTCTCTCTCAGTCACAGCTTCTCTTTCTCTCTCTCACTCACTCACCACTTCTGTTACGCTCTCTCACTCACAGCTTCTCTTTCTCTCTATCTCTCACAGCTTCTCTTTCGCTCTCTCTCACTCAGCTTCTTTTTCTCTCTCTCTCACTCACTCACTCACTCACAGCTTCTCTTTCTCTCTCTCTCTCACACACAGCTTCTCTTTCTCTCTCTCTCACAGCTTCTCTTTCTCTCTCTCTCTCTCACTCAAAGTTTCTCTCTCTCTCTAACTCATAGCTTCTCTTTCTCTCTCTCACTAACAGCTTCTATTTCTATCTCTCTCTCATTCACAGCTTCTCTATCTTTCACTCACAGCTTCTCTTTCTCTCTCTGTCTCTTGCACTCACAGGTTCTCTTTCTCTCTCACTCACTCACTCACAGCTTCTCTCTCTCTGTCTCTCTCACTCACAGCTTCACTTTCTCTCTCTCCCACTCACTCACAGCTTCCCTTTCTCTCTCTCACACTCACTCACAGCTACTCTCTCTCTCTCTCTCTCACAGGTTCTCTTTTTCTCTCTCTCTCACTCACTCACAGCTTCTCTTTCTCTCTCTCTCACTCTCACTCACAGCTTTTCTCTCTCACTCACTCATAGCTTCTCTTTCTCTCTCTATCTCACTCACAGCTTCTCTTTCTCTCTCTTTCTCTCTCACTCACAGCTTCTCTTCCTTTCTATCTCTCTCACTCACTCACAGCTTCTCTTTCTCTTTCTCTCTCTCACTAACTCACAGCTTCTCTCTCTCTCTCTCTCACTCACAGCTTCCCTTTCTCTCTCTCACTCACTCACAGCTTCTCTTGCTCTCTCTCTCTCACTCACTCACAGCTTCTCTTGCTCTCACTCACTCACAGCTTTCTTTCTCTCTCTCTGTCTCACTCACAGCTTCTCTTTCCCTCTCTCTCTTTCACTCAGCTTCTCTTTCTCTCTCTCTCACTCACATCTTCTCATTCTCTCTCTCTCACTCTATCACTCAAAGATTCTCTTTCTCTCTCTCACACACACAGCTTCTCTTTCTCTCACTCTTTCACTCACAGCTTTTCTTTCTCTCTCTCTCTTCACTCACAGCTTCTCCCTCTCACTCTCACTCATTGCTTGTCTTTCTCTCTCTCTCACTCACAGCTTCTCTTTCTCTCTCTCTCATTCAAAGCTTCTCTCTCTCTCTCACTCACTCACAGCTTCTCTTTCTATCTCTCTCACTCACTCACAGCTTCTCTTTCTCTTTCTCTCTCTCACTAACTCACAGCTTCTCTCTCTCTCTCTCTCACTCACAGCTTCCCTTTCTCTCTCTCACTCACTCACAGCTTCTCTTTTGCTCTCTCTCTCTCTCACTCACAACTTCTCTTTCTCTCGCTCTCTCTCTCACTCACAGCATCTCTTTCCCTCTCTCTCTCACTCACATCTTTTCTTTCCCTCTCTCTCTCACTCACTCACAGCTTCTCTCTCTCTCACACACACAGCTTCTGTTTCTCTCTCACTCTCTCTCACAGCTTCTCTTTCTCTCTCTCTCTCTCACTCACTCAAAACTTCTCTTTCTCTTTCTCACTCTCTCACTCACAGCTCCTCTCTCACTCACTCTCTCACTCAGAGCTTCTTTCTCTCTCCCTCTCTCAATCACAGCTTTTTCTCTCTCTCACACTCACTCACAGCTTCTCTTTCACTCTCTCACTCACAGCTTCTCTTTCTCTCTCTGTCTCTTGCACTCACAGCTTCTCTTTCTCTCTCTCTCACTCACTCACAGCTTCTCTTTCTCTCTCTCTCTCACTCACTCACAGCTTCTCTTTCTCGCTCTCTCTCCCACTCACAGCTTCTCTTTCTCTCTCTCTCTCACTCAAAGCTTCTCTCTCTCTGTCTCTCTCACAGCTTCTCTTTCTCTCTCTCTCTCACAGCGTCTCATTCTCTCTCTCACACACTAACAGCTTCTCTTTCTCTCTCTCTCTCTCACTCACAGCTTCTCTTTCTCTCTCTGTCTCTCTCACTCACAGCTTCACTTTCTCTCTCTCCCACTCTCTCACCGCTTCTCTCTCACTCTCTCACTCACTGCTTCTCTTTCTCTCTCTCTCTCTCACTCACTGCTTCTCTCTCTCTCTCTCTCTCACTCACAGCTTCTCTTTCTCTCTCTCTCACTCACTCACAGCTTCTCTCTCTCTGTCTCTCTCACTCACAGTTTCTCTTTCTCTGTCTCTCACAGCGTCTCTTTCTCTCTCACACACACTCAGCTTCTCTTTCTCTCTCTCTCACTCACTCACAGCTTCTCTCTCTCTGTCTCTCTCACTCACAGCTTCACTTTCTCTCTCTCCCACTCACTCACAGCTTCTCTTTCTCTCTCTCACACTCACTCACAGCTACTCTCTCTCTCTCTCTCTCTCTCTCTCACAGGTTCTCTTTTTCTCTCTCTCTCACTCACTCACAGCTTCTCTTTCTCTCTCTCTCACTCTCACTCACAGCTTTTCTCTCTCACTCACTCATAGCTTCTCTTTCTCTCTCTATCTCACTCACAGCTTCTCTTTCTCTCTCTTTCTCTCTCACTCACAGCTTCTCTTCCTTTCTATCTCTCTCACTCACTCACAGCTTCTCTTTCTCTTTCTCTCTCTCACTAACTCACAGCTTCTCTCTCTCTCTCTCACTCACAGCTTCCCTTTCTCTCTCTCACTCACTCACAGCTTCTCTTGCTCTCTCTCTCTCACTCACTCACAGCTTCTCTTGCTCTCACTCACTCACAGCTTTCTTTCTCTCTCTCTCTGTCTCACTCACAGCTTCTCTTTCCCTCTCTCTCTTTCACTCAGCTTCTCTTTCTCTCTCTCTCACTCACATCTTCTCATTCTCTCTCTCTCACTCTATCACTCACAGCTTCTCTTTCTCTTTCTCTTTCACTCACAGCTTTTCTTTCTCTCTCTCTCTTCACTCACAGCTTCTCCCTCTCACTCTCACTCATTGCTTGTCTTTCTCTCTCTCTCACTCACAGCTTCTCTTTCTCTCTCTCTCATTCAAAGCTTCTCTCTCTCTCTCACTCACTCACAGCTTCTCTTTCTCTCTCTCTCTCACTCACAGATTTTCTCTCTCTCTCTCTCACTCTCTCACAGCTTCCCTTTTGCTCTCTCTCTCTCTCACTCACAACTTCTCTTTCTCTCTCTCTCTCTCACTCATAGCATCTCTTTCCCTCTCTCTCTCACTCACATCTTTTCTTTCCCTCTCTCTCTCACTCACTCACAGCTTCTCTCTCTCACACACACACAGCTTCTGTTTCTCTCTCACTCTCTCTCACAGCTTCTCTTTCTCTCTCTCTCTCTCACTCACTCAAAGCTTCTCTTTCTCTTTCTCTCTCTCTCACTCACAGCTCCTCTCTCACTCAGAGCTTCTTTCTCTCTCCCTCTCTCAATCACAGCTTTTTTTCTCTCTCTCACACTCACTCACAGCTTCTCTTTCACTCTCTCACTCACAGCTTCTCTGTCTCTGTCTCTCACTCACAGCTTCTCTTTCTCTCTCTCTCACTCACTCACAACTTCGATTTCTATCTCTCTCACACACATAGCTTCTCTTTCTCTCTCTCTCTCTCTCACTCATAGCTTCTTTCTCCCTCTCTCTCTCTCTCACTCACAGCATTTCATTTTCTCTCTCTATCACTCACTCACAGCTTCTCTTTGCTCTCTCTCTCTCAGTCACAGCTTCTCTTTCTCTCTCTCACTCACTCACCACTTCTGTTACGCTCTCTCACTCACAGCTTCTCTTTCTCTCTATCTCTCACAGCTTCTCTTTCGCTCTCTCTCACTCAGCTTCTTTTTCTCTCTCTCTCACTCACTCACTCACTCACTCACAGCTTCTCTTTCTCTCTCTCACACACAGCTTCTCTTTCTCTCTCTCTCACAGCTTCTCTTTCTCTCTCTCTCTCTCACTCAAAGTTTCTCTCTCTCTCTAACTCATAGCTTCTCTTTCTCTCTCTCACTAACAGCTTCTATTTCTATCTCTCTCTCATTCACAGCTTCTCTATCTTTCACTCACAGCTTCTCTTTCTCTCTCTGTCTCTTGCACTCACAGGTTCTCTTTCTCTCTCACTCACTCACTCACAGCTTCTCTCTCTCTGTCTCTCTCACTCACAGCTTCACTTTCTCTCTCTCCCACTCACTCACAGCTTCCCTTTCTCTCTCACACACTCACTCACAGCTACTCTCTCTCTCTCTCTCTCACAGGTTCTCTTTTTCTCTCTCTCTCACTCACTCACAGCTTCTCTTTCTCTCTCTCTCACTCTCACTCACAGCTTTTCTCTCTCACTCACTCATAGCTTCTCTTTCTCTCTCTATCTCACTCACAGCTTCTCTTTCTCTCTCTTTCTCTCTCACTCACAGCTTCTCTTCCTTTCTATCTCTCTCACTCACTCACAGCTTCTCTTTCTCTTTCTCTCTCTCACTAACTCACAGCTTCTCTCTCTCTCTCTCTCACTCACAGCTTCCCTTTCTCTCTCTCACTCACTCACAGCTTCTCTTGCTCTCTCTCTCTCACTCACTCACAGCTTCTCTTGCTCTCACTCACTCACAGCTTTCTTTCTCTCTCTCTGTCTCACTCACAGCTTCTCTTTCCCTCTCTCTCTTTCACTCAGCTTCTCTTTCTCTCTCTCTCACTCACATCTTCTCATTCTCTCTCTCTCACTCTATCACTCACAGATTCTCTTTCTCTCTCTCACACACACAGCTTCTCTTTCTCTCACTCTTTCACTCACAGCTTTTCTTTCTCTCTCTCTCTTCACTCACAGCTTCTCCCTCTCACTCTCACTCATTGCTTGTCTTTCTCTCTCTCTCACTCACAGCTTCTCTTTCTCTCTCTCTCATTCAAAGCTTCTCTCTCTCTCTCACTCACTCACAGCTTCTCTTTCTATCTCTCTCACTCACTCACAGCTTCTCTTTCTCTTTCTCTCTCTCACTAACTCACAGCTTCTCTCTCTCTCTCTCTCACTCACAGCTTCCCTTTCTCTCTCTCACTCACTCACAGCTTCTCTTTTGCTCTCTCTCTCTCTCACTCACAACTTCTCTTTCTCTCGCTCTCTCTCTCACTCACAGCATCTCTTTCCCTCTCTCTCTCACTCACATCTTTTCTTTCCCTCTCTCTCTCACTCACTCACAGCTTCTCTCTCTCTCACACACACAGCTTCTGTTTCTCTCTCACTCTCTCTCACAGCTTCTCTTTCTCTCTCTCTCTCTCACTCACTCAAAACTTCTCTTTCTCTTTCTCTCTCTCTCACTCACAGCTCCTCTCTCACTCACTCTCTCACTCAGAGCTTCTTTCTCTCTCCCTCTCTCAATCACAGCTTTTTCTCTCTCTCACACTCACTCACAGCTTCTCTTTCACTCTCTCACTCACAGCTTCTCTTTCTCTCTCTGTCTCTTGCACTCACAGCTTCTCTTTCTCTCTCTCTCTCACTCACTCACAGCTTCTCTTTCTCTCTCTCTCTCACTCACTCACAGCTTCTCTTTCTCGCTCTCTCTCCCACTCACAGCTTCTCTTTCTCTCTCTCTCTCACTCAAAGCTTCTCTCTCTCTGTCTCTCTCACAGCTTCTCTTTCTCTCTCTCTCTCACAGCGTCTCATTCTCTCTCTCACACACTAACAGCTTCTCTCTCTCTCTCTCTCTCTCTCACTCACAGCTTCTCTTTCTCTCTCTGTCTCTCTCACTCACAGCTTCACTTTCTCTCTCTCCCACTCACTCACCGCTTCTCTCTCACTCTCTCACTCACTGCTTCTCTTTCTCTCTCTCTCTCTCACTCACTGCTTCTCTCTCTCTCTCTCTCTCACTCACAGCTTCTCTTTCTCTCTCTCTCACTCACTCACAGCTTCTCTCTCTCTGTCTCTCTCACTCACAGTTTCTCTTTCTCTGTCTCTCACAGCGTCTCTTTCTCTCTCACACACACTCAGCTTCTCTTTCTCTCTCTCTCACTCACTCACAGCTTCTCTCTCTCTGTCTCTCTCACTCACAGCTTCACATTCTCTCTCTCCCACTCACTCACAGCTTCTCTTTCTCTCTCTCCCACTCACTCACAGCTACTCTCTCTCTCTCTCTCTCTCTCTCTCACAGGTTCTCTTGTTCTCTCTCTCTCACTCACTCACTGCTTCTCTTTCTCTCTCTCTCACTCTCACTCACAGCTTTTCTCTCTCACTCACTCATAGCTTCTCTTTCTCTCTCTATCTCACTCACAGCTTCTCTTTCTCTCTCTTTCTCTCTCACTCACAGCTTCTCTTCCTTTCTATCTCTCTCACTCACTCACAGCTTCTCTTTCTCTTTCTCTCTCTCACTAACTCACAGCTTCTCTCTCTCTCTCTCTCACTCACAGCTTCCCTTTGTCTCTCTCACTCACTCACAGCTTCTCTTGCTCTCTCTCTCTCACTCACTCACAGCTTCTCTTGCTCTCACTCACTCACAGCTTTCTTTCTCTCTCTCTGTCTCACTCACAGCTTCTCTTTCCCTCTCTCTCTTTCACTCAGCTTCTCTTTCTCTCTCTCTCACTCACATCTTCTCATTCTCTCTCTCTCACTCTATCACTCACAGCTTCTCTTTCTCTCTCTCACACACAGCTTCTCTTTCTCTCTCTCTTTCACTCACAGCTTTTCTTTCTCTCTCTCTCTTCACTCACAGCTTCTCCCTCTCACTCTCACTCATTGCTTGTCTTTCTCTCTCTCTCACTCACAGCTTCTCTTTCTCTCTCTCTCATTCAAAGCTTCTCTCTCTCTCTCTCTCACTCACAGCTTCTCTTTCTCTCTCTCTCTCTCACTCACAGATTTTCTCTCTCTCTCTCTCACTCACTCACAGCTTCCCTTTTGCTCTCTCTCTCTCTCACTCACAACTTCTCTTTCTCTCTCTCTCTCTCTCACTCATAGCATCTCTTTCCCTCTCTCTCTCACTCACATCTTTTCTTTCCCTCTCTCTCTCACTCACTCACAGCTTCTCTCTCTCTCACACACACAGCTTCTGTTTCTCTCTCACTCTCTCTCACAGCTCTTTCTCTCTCTCTCTCTCACTCACTCAAAGCTTCTCTTTCTCTCTCTCTCACTCACAGCTCCTCTCTCACTCAGAGCTTCTTTCTCTCTCCCTCTCTCAATCACAGCTTTTTTTCTCTCTCTCACACTCACTCACAGCTTCTCTTTCACTCTCTCACTCACAGCTTCTCTGTCTCTGTCTCTCACTCACAGCTTCTCTTTCTCTCTCTCTCACTCACTCACAACTTCGCTTTCTATCTCTCTCACACATATAGCTTCTCTTTCTCTCTCTCTCTCTCTCACTCATAGCTTCTTTCTCCCTCTCTCTCTCTCTCACTCACAGCATTTCATTTTCTCTCTCTATCACTCACTCACAGCTTCTCTTTGCTCTCTCTCTCTCAGTCACAGCTTCTCTTTCTCTCTCTCACTCACTCACCACTTCTGTTACGCTCTCTCACTCACAGCTTCTCTTTCTCTCTATCTCTCACAGCTTCTCTTTCGCTCTCTCTCACTCAGCTTCTTTTTCTCTCTCTCTCACTCACTCACTCACTCACTCACAGCTTCTCTTTCTCTCTCTCTCTCTCTCACACAGCTTCTCTCTCTCTCTCTCACACAGCTTCTCTTTCTCTCTCTCTCTCTCACTCAAAGCTTCTCTTTCTCTCTCTCTCTAACTCATAGCTTCTCTTTCTCTCTCTCACTAACAGCTTCTATTTCTATCTCTCTCTCATTCACAGCTTCTCTATCTTTCACTCACAGCTTCTCTTTCTCTCTCTGTCTCTTGCACTCACAGCTTCTCTTTCTCTCTCTCTCACTCACTCACAGCTTCTCTTTCTCTCTCTCTCTCACTCACTCACAGCTTCTCTTTCTCGCTCTCTCTCCCACTCACAGCTTCTCTTTCTCTCTCTCTCTCACTCAAAGCTTCTCTCTCTCTGTCTCTCTCACAGCTTCTCTTTCTCTCTCTCTCTCACAGCGTCTCATTCTCTCTCTCACACACTCACAGCTTCTCTTTCTCTCTCTCTCTCACTCACAGCTTCTCTTTCTCTCTCTGTCTCTCTCACTCACAGCTTCACTTTCTCTCTCTCCCACTCACTCACTGCTTCTCTCTCACTCTCTCACTCACAGCTTCTCTTTCTCTCTCTCTCTCTCACTCACAGCTTCTCTTTCTCTCTCTCTCACTCACTCACAGCTTCTCTCTCTCTGTCTCTCTCACTCACAGCTTCTCTTTCTCTGTCTCTCACAGCGTCTCTTTCTCTCTCACACACACTCACAGCTTCTCTTTCTCTCTCTCTCACTCACTCACAGCTTCTCTCTCTCTGTCTCTCTCACTCACAGCTTCACTTTCTCTCTCTCCCACTCACTCACAGCTTCTCTTTCTCTCTCTCACACTCACTCACAGCTACTCTTTCTCTCTCTCTCTCTCACACGTTCTCTTTTTCTCTCTCTCTCACTCACTCAAAGCTTCTCTTTCTCTCTCTCTCACTCTCACTCACAGCTTTTCTCTCTCTCTCACTCATAGCTTCTCTTTCTCTCTCTCACTCACAGCTTCTCTTTCTCTCTCTTTCTCTCTCACTCACAGCTTCTCTTCCTTTCTCTCTCTCTCTCTCACTCACAGCTTCTCTTTCTCTTTCTCTCTCTCACTAACTCACAGCTTCTCTCTCTCTCTCACTCACAGCTTCCCTTTCTCTCTCTCACTCACTCACAGCTTCTCTTGCTCTCTCTCTCTCACTCACTCACAGCTTCTCTTGCTCTCACTCACTCACAGCTTTCTTTCTCTCTCTCTCTGTCTCACTCACAGCTTCTCTTTCCCTCTCTCTCTCACTCAGCTTCTCTTTCTCTCTCTCACTCACATTTTCTCATTCTCTCTCTGACTCTATCACTCACAGCTTCTCTTTCTCTCTCTCTCACTCACAGCTTCTCTTTCTCTCTCTCTCACTCACAGCTTGTCTTTCTCTCACACACACACACTGCTTCTCTCTCTCTCACACACAGCTTCTCTTTCTCTCTCTCTCTCACTCACAGCTTCTCTTTCTCTCTCTCTCTTCACTCACAGCTTCTCCCTCTCCCTCTCACTCATTGCTTGTCTTTCTCTCTCTCTCAGAGCTTCTCTTTCTCTCTCTCTCTCTCACTCCCAGCTTCTCTTTCTCTCTCTCTCTCACTCACAGATTTTCTCTCTCTCTCTCACTCACTCACAGCTTCTCTTTCGCTCTTGCTCTCTCTCACTCACAACTTCTCTTTCTCTCGCTCTCTCTCTCACA
The DNA here is from genome assembly GCA_035047345.1 of Bradypodion ventrale. NCBI lineage: Eukaryota > Metazoa > Chordata > Lepidosauria > Squamata > Chamaeleonidae > Bradypodion > Bradypodion ventrale. The sequence goes on from JAWDJE010000002.1 coordinate 207,713,941, forward strand.
CACAGCATCTCTTTCCCTCTCTCTCTCACTCACATCTTTTCTTTCCCTCCCTCTCTCACTCACTCACAGCTTCTCTCTCTCTCTCACTCAAAGCTTCTCTTTCTCTCTCTCTCTAACTCATAGCTTCTCTTTCTCTCTCTCTCTCTCACTCACTCAAAGCTTCTCTTTCTCTTTCTCTCTCTCTCACTCACAGCTCCTCTCTCACTCACTCTCACTCAGAGCTTCTTTCTCTCTCCCTCTCTCAATCACAGCTTTTTCTCTCTCACACACTCACTCACAGCTTCTCTTTCACTCTCTCACTCACAGCTTCTCTGTCTCTGTCTCTCACTCACAGCTTCTCTTTCTCTCTCTCTCACTCACTCACAACTTCGCTTTCTATCTCTCTCACACACATAGCTTCTCTTTCTCTCTCTCTCTCTCTCACTCATAGCTTCTTTCTCCCTCTCTCTCTCTCTCTCACTCACAGCATTTCATTTTCTCTCTCTATCACTCACTCACAGCTTCTCTTTGCTCTCTCTCTCTCAGTCACAGCTTCTTTTTCTCTCTCTCACTCACTCACCACTTCTGTTACGCTCTCTCACTCACAGCTTCTCTTTCTCTCTATCTCTCACAGCTTCTCTTTCGCTCTCTCTCACTCAGCTTCTTTTTCTCTCTCTCTCACTCACTCACTCACTCACTCACAGCTTCTCTTTCTCACTCTCTCTCTCACACAGCTTCTCTTTCTCTCTCTCTCACAGCTTCTCTTTCTCTCTCTCTCTCTCACTCAAAGCTTCTCTTTCTCTCTCTCTCTAACTCATAGCTTCTCTTTCTCTCTCTCACTAACAGCTTCTATTTCTATCTCTCTCTCATTCACAGCTTGTCTATCTTTCACTCACAGCTTCTCTTTCTCTCTCTGTCTCTTGCACTCACAGCTTCTCTTTCTCTCTCTCTCACTCACTCACAGCTTCTCTTTCTCTCTCTCTCTCACTCACTCACAGCTTCTCTTTCTCGCTCTCTCTCCCACTCACAGCTTCTCTTTCTCTCTCTCTCTCACTCAAAGCTTCTCTCTCTCTGTCTCTCTCACAGCTTCTCTTTCTCTCTCTCTCTCACAGCGTCTCATTCTCTCTCTCACACACTAACAGCTTCTCTTTCTCTCTCTCTCTCTCTCACTCACAGCTTCTCTTTCTCTCTCTGTCTCTCTCACTCACAGCTTCACTTTCTCTCTCTCCCACTCACTCACCGCTTCTCTCTCACTCTCTCACTCACTGCTTCTCTTTCCTCTCACTCACTGCTTCTCTTTCTCTCTCTCTCTCTCACTCACAGCTTCTCTTTCTCTCTCTCTCACTCACTCACAGCTTCTCTCTCTCTGTCTCTCTCACTCACAGTTTCTCTTTCTCTGTCTCTCACAGCGTCTCTTTCTCTCACACACACTCAGCTTCTCTTTCTCTCTCTCTCACTCACTCACAGCTTCTCTCTCTCTGTCTCTCTCACTCACAGCTTCACTTTCTCTCTCTCCCACTCACTCACAGCTTCTCTTTCTCTCTCTCACACTCACTCACAGCTACTCTCTCTCTCTCTCTCTCTCTCACAGGTTCTCTTTTTCTCTCTCTCTCACTCACTCACAGCTTCTCTTTCTCTCTCTCTCTCACTCACAGCTTTTCTCTCTCACTCACTCATAGCTTCTCTTTCTCTCTCTATCTCACTCACAGCTTCTCTTTCTCTCTCTTTCTCTCTCACTCACAGCTTCTCTTCCTTTCTATCTCTCTCACTCACTCACAGCTTCTCTTTCTCTTTCTCTCTCTCACTAACTCACAGCTTCTCTCTCTCTCTCTCTCACTCACAGCTTCCCTTTCTCTCTCTCACTCACTCACAGCTTCTCTTGCTCTCTCTCTCTCACTCACTCACAGCTTCTCTTGCTCTCACTCACTCACAGCTTTCTTTCTCTCTCTCTCTGTCTCACTCACAGCTTCTCTTTCCCTCTCTCTCTTTCACTCAGCTTCTCTTTCTCTCTCTCTCACTCACATCTTCTCATTCTCTCTCTCTCACTCTATCACTCACAGCTTCTCTTTCTCTCTCACACACACACAGCTTCTCTTTCTCTCTCTCTTTCACTCACAGCTTTTTTTTCTCTCTCTCTCTTCACTCACAGCTTCTCCCTCTCACTCTCACTCATTGCTTGTCTTTCTCTCTCTCTCACTCACAGCTTCTCTTTCTCTCTCTCTCATTCAAAGCTTCTCTCTCTCTCACTCACTCACAGCTTCTCTTTCTCTCTCTCTCTCTCACTCATAGATTTTCTCTCTCTCTCTCTCACTCACTCACAGCTTCCCTTTTGCTCTCTCTCTCTCTCACTCACAACTTCTCTTTCTCTCTCTCTCTCTCTCACTCATAGCATCTCTTTCCCTCTCTCTCTCACTCACATCTTTTCTTTCCCTCTCTCTCTCACTCACTCACAGCTTCTCTCTCTCTCACACACACAGCTTCTGTTTCTCTCTCACTCTCTCTCACAGCTTCTCTTTCTCTCTCTCTCTCTCACTCACTCAAAGCTTCTCTTTCTCTTTCTCTCTCTCTCACTCACAGCTCCTCTCTCACTCAGAGCTTCTTTCTCTCTCCCTCTCTCAATCACAGCTTTTTTTCTCTCTCTCACACTCACTCACAGCTTCTCTTTCACTCTCTCACTCACAGCTTCTCTGTCTCTGTCTCTCACTCACAGCTTCTCTTTCTCTCTCTCTCACTCACTCACAACTTCGATTTCTATCTCTCTCACACACATAGCTTCTCTCTCTCTCTCTCTCTCTCACTCATAGCTTCTTTCTCCCTCTCTCTCTCTCTCACTCACAGCATTTCATTTTCTCTCTCTATCACTCACTCACAGCTTCTCTTTGCTCTCTCTCTCTCAGTCACAGCTTCTCTTTCTCTCTCTCACTCACTCACCACTTCTGTTACGCTCTCTCACTCACAGCTTCTCTTTCTCTCTATCTCTCACAGCTTCTCTTTCGCTCTCTCTCACTCAGCTTCTTTTTCTCTCTCTCTCACTCACTCACTCACTCACTCACAGCTTCTCTTTCTCTCTCTCTCTCACACACAGCTTCTCTTTCTCTCTCTCTCACAGCTTCTCTTTCTCTCTCTCTCTCTCACTCAAAGCTTCTCTTTCTCTCTCTCTCTAACTCATAGCTTCTCTTCCTCTCTCTCACTAACAGCTTCTATTTCTATCTCTCTCTCATTCACAGCTTCTCTATCTTTCACTCACAGCTTCTCTTTCTCTCTCTGTCTCTAGCACTGACAGCTTCTCTTTCTCTCTCTCTCACTCACTCACAGCTTCTCTTTCTCTCTCTCTCTCACTCACTCACAGCTTCTATTTCTCACTCTCTCTCCCACTCACAGCTTCTCTTTCTCTCTCTCTCTCACTCAAAGCTTCTCTCTCTCTGTCTCTCTCACAGCTTCTCTTTCTCTCTCTCTCTCACAGCGTCTCATTCTCTCTCTCACACACTCACAGCTTCTCTTTCTCTCTCTCTCTCTCTCACTCACAGCTTCTCTTTCTCTCTCTGTCTCTCTCACTCACAGCTTCACTTTCTCTCTCTCCCACTCACTCACTGCTTCTCTCACTCTCTCACTCACAGCTTCTCTTTCTCTCTCTCTCTCACTCACAGCTTCTCTTTCTCTCTCTCTCACTCACTCACAGCTTCTCTCTCTCTGTCTCTCTCACTCACAGCTTCTCTTTCTCTGTCTCTCACAGCGTCTCTTTCTCTCTCACACACACTCACAGCTTCTCTTTCTCTCTCTCTCACTCACTCACAGCTTCTCTCTCTCTGTCTCTCTCACTCACAGCTTCACTTTCTCTCTCTCCCACTCACTCACAGCTTCTCTTTCTCTCTCTCACACTCACTCACAGCTACTCTTTCTCTCTCTCTCTCTCACAGGTTCTCTTTTTCTCTCTCTCTCACTCACTCAAAGCTTCTCTTTCTCTCTCTCTCACTCTCACTCACAGCTTTTATCTCTCTCTCACTCATAGCTTCTCTTTCTCTCTCTCTCTCACTCACAGCTTCTCTTTCTCTCTCTTTCTCTCTCACTCACAGCTTCTCTTCCTTTCTCTCTCTCTCACTCACTCACAGCTTCTCTTTCTCTTTCTCTCTCTCACTAACTCACAGCTTCTCTCTCTCTCTCACTCACAGCTTCCCTTTCTCTCTCTCACTCACTCACAGCTTCTCTTGCTCTCTCTCTCTCACTCACTCACAGCTTCTCTTGCTCTCACTCACTCACAGCTTTCTTTCTCTCTCTCTCTGTCTCACTCACAGCTTCTCTTTCCCTCTCTCTCACTCAGCTTCTCTTTCTCTCTCTCTCACTCACATTTTCTCATTCTCTCTCTGACTCTATCACTCACAGCTTCTCTTTCTCTTTCTCTCACTCACAGCTTCTCTTTCTCTCTCTCTCACTCACAGCTTGTCTTTCTCTCTCACACACACACTGCTTCTCTCTCTCACACACACAGCTTCTCTTTCTCTCTCTCTCTCACTCACAGCTTCTCTTTCTCTCTCTCTCTTCATTCACAGCTTCTCCCTCTCACTCTCACTCATTGCTTGTCTTTCTCTCTCTCTCAGAGCTTCTCTTTCTCTCTCTCTCTCTCACTCCCAGCTTCTCTTTCTCTCTCTCTCTCACTCACAGATTTTCTCTCTCTCTCACTCACTCACTCACAGCTTCTCTTTCGCTCTTGCTCTCTCTCACTCACAACTTCTCTTTCTCTCGCTCTCTCTCTCACACACAGCATCTCTTTCCCTCTCTCTCTCACTCACATCTTTTCTTTCCCTCTCTCTCTCACTCACTCACAGCTTCTCTCTCTCTCTCACACAGCTTCTGTTTCTCTCTCACTCTCTCTCACAGCTTCTCTTTCTCTCTCTCTCTCACTCTCTCAAAGGTTCTCTTTTTCTTTCTCTCTCTCTCACTCACAGCTCCTCTCTCACTCTCTCACTCAGAGCTTATTTCTCTCTCCCTCTCTCATTCACAGCTTTTTCTTCTCTCTCTCACACTCACTCACAGCTTCTCTTTCACTCTCTCACTCACAGCTTCTCTGTCTCTGTCTCTCACTCACAGCTTCTCTTTCTCTCTCTCTCACTCACTCACAACTTTGCTTTCTATCTCTCTCACACACACAGCTTCTCTCTCTCTCACTCACTCATAGCTTCTCTTTCTCTCTCTCTCTCCCACTCACAGCTTTTCATTTTCTCTCTCTATCACTCACTCACAGCTTCTCTTTGCTCTCTCTCTCTCAGTCACAGCTTCTCTTTCTATCTCTCACTCACTCACCACTTCTGTTACGCTCTCTCACTCACAGCTTCTCTTTCTCTCTCTCTCTCACTCAAAGCTTCTCTTTCTCTCTCTCTCTAACTCATAGCTTCTCTTTCTCGCTCTCTCACTAACAGCATCTATTTCTATCTCTCTCTCATTCACAGCTTCTCTTTCTCTCTCTCTCTCTCACTCACTCACTCACTCACAGCTTCTCTCTCTCTCTTTTTCTCACACACAGCTTCTCTTTCTCTCTCTCTCACTTATTCACCGCTTCTCTTTCACTCTCTCACTCACAGCTTCTCTTTCTCTCTCTCTCTCACTCAAAGCTTCTCTTTCTTTCTCTCTCTCTCTAACTCATAGCTTCTCTTTCTCGCTCTCTCACTAACAGCTTCTATTTCTATCTCTCTCTCATTCACAGCTTCTCTATCTCTCACTCACAGCTTCTCTTTCTCTCTCTCTCTTGCACTCACAGCTTATCTCTCTCTCTCTCTCTCACTCACAGCATTTCATTTTCTCTCTCTATCACTCACTCACAGCTTCTCTTTGCTCTTTCTCTCTCAGTCACAGCTTCTCTTTCTCTCTCTCACTCACTCACCACTTCTGTTACGCTCTCTCACTCACAGCTTCTCTTTCTCTCTATCTCTCACAGCTTCTCTTTCGCTCTCTCTCACTCACAGCTTCTCTTTTTCTCTCTCTCACTCACTCACTCACTCACTCACTCACAGCTTCTCTTTCTCTCTCTCTCCCTCACACACAGCTTCTCTTTCTCTCTCTCTCTCTCACTCACAGCGTCTCTTTCCCTCTCTCTAACTTATTCACCGCTTCTCTTTCACTCTCTCACTCACAGCTTCTCTTTCTCTCTCTCTCTCTCACTCAAAGCTTCTCTTTCTCTCTCTCTCTAACTCATAGCTTCTCTTTCTCTCTCTCTCACTAACAGCTTCTATTTCTATCTCTCTCTCATTCACAGCTTCTCTATCTTTCACTCACAGCTTCTCTTTCTCTCTCTGTCTCTTGCATTCACAGCTTCTCTTTCTCTCTCTCTCACTCACTCACAGCTTCTCTTTCTCTCTCTCACTCACTCACTCACTCACTCACAGCTTCTCTCTCTCTCACTCACTCACAGCTTCTCTTTCTCTTTCTCTCTCTCACTCACTCACAGCTTCTCTCTCTCTGTCTCTCTCACTCACAGCTTCTCTTTCTCTGTCTCTCTCAGCGTCTCTTTCTCTCTCACACACACTCACAGCTTCTTTTTCTCTCTCTCTCTCACTCATAGCTTCTCTTTCTCTCTCTGTCTCTCTCACTCACAGCTTCACTTTCTCTCTCTCCCACTCACTCACAGCTTCTCTTTCTCTCTCTCACACTCACTCACAGCTTCTCTTTCTCTCTCTCTCTCTCTCACAAGTTCTCTTTTTCTCTCTCTCTCTCACTCACTCACAGCTTCTCTTTCTCTCTCTCTCACTCTCACTCACAGCTTTTCTCTCTCTCTCACTCATAGCTTCTCTTTCTCTCTCTCTCTCACTCAAAGCTTCTCTTTCTCTCTCTTTCTTTCTCACTCACAGATTCTCTTCCTTTCTCTCTCTCTCACTCACTCATGCTTCTCTTTCTCTCTCTGTCTCTCTCACTCACAGCTTTTCTTTCTCTCTCTCACAAACTCACAGATTCTCTTTCTCTCTCTCACTCACTCACAGCTTCTCTTTCTCTCTCTCTCACTCACACCTTCTCTCTCACTCACTCTCTCACTCACAGCTTCTCTTTCTTTCTTTCTCTCTCTCACAGCTTCTCTTTCTCTCTCTCTTCTCTCTCACTCACAGCTTCTCTTTCTCTCTCTCACACTCACTCACAGCTTCTCTCTCTTTCTCTGTCTCTCTCACTCACAGCTTCTCTTTCTCTCTCACACACTCACTCACAACTTCTATTTCTCTCTCTCACACACACAGCTTCTCTTTCTCTCTATCTCTCTCACTCACAGCTTCTCTTTTCTATCTCTCTCTCTCACTCACAGCTTCTCTTTCTCTCTCTCTCTCTCACTCACTCATAGCTTCTCTTTCTCTTTCTCTCTCTCACTAACTCACAGCTTCTCTCTCTCTCTCACTCACAGTTTCCCTTTCTCTCTCTCACTCACTCACAGCTTCTCTTGCTCTCTCTCTCACACTCACTCACAGCTTCTCTTGCTCTAACTCACTCACAGCTTTCTTTCTCTCTCTCTCTGTCTCACTCACAGCTTATCTTTCCCTCTCTCTCTCTCACTCAGCTTCTCTTTTTCTCTCTCTCACTCACATCTTCTCATTCTCTCTCTCACACTCTATCACTCACAGCTTCTCTTTCTCTCTCTCTCACTCACAGCTTCTCTCTCTCTCTCTCACTCACAGCTTTTCTTTCTCTCTCTCACACACACTGCTTCTCTCTCTCTCACACACAGCTTCTCTTTCTCTCTCTCTCACTCACAGCTTCTCTTTCTCTCTCTCTCTTCACTCACAGCTTCTCCCTCTCCCTCTCACTCATTGCTTGTCTATCTCTCTCTCTCACTCACAGCTTCTCTTTCTCTCTCTCTCTCTCTCTCACAGCTTCTCTCTCTCTCTCTCTCACTCACAGATTTTCTCTCTCTCTCTCTCACTTACTCACAGCTTCTCTTTCGCTCTCTCTCTCTCACTCACAACTTCTCTTTCTCTCGCTCTCTCTCTCACTCACAGCATCTCTTTCCCTCTCTCTCTCACTCACATCTTTTCTTTCCCTCTCTCTCTCACTCACTCATAGCTTCTCTCTCTCACACACACACACAGCTTCTGTTTCTCTCTCACTCTCTCTCACAGCTTCTCTTTCTCTCTCTCACTCACTCAAAGCTTCTCTTTCTCTTTCTCTCTCTCTCACTCACAGCTCCTCTCTCACTCTCTCACTCAGAGCTTCTTTCTCTCCCTCTCTCAATCACAGCTTTTTCTTCTCTCTCTCACTCACAGCTTCTCTGTCTCTCACTCACAGCTTCTCTTTCTCTCTCTCTCACTCACTCACGTCGCTTTCTATCTCTCTCACACACACAGCTTCTCTCTCTCTCTCACTCATAGCTTCTTTCTCCCTCTCTCTCTCTCTCTCTCTCACTCACAGCTTTTCATTTTCTCTCTCTATCACTCACTCACAGCTTCTCTTTGCTCTCTCTCTCAGTCACAGCTTCTTTCTCTCTCTCACTCACTCACCACTTCTGTTACACTCTCTCACTCACAGCTTCTCTTTCTCTCTATCTCTCACAGATTCTCTTTTGCTCTCTCTCAGTCACAGCTTCTCTTTCTCTCTCTCTCTCTCACTCACTCACTCACTCAGTCACAGCTTCTCTTTCTCTCTCTCTCTCACACACAGCTTCTCTTTCTCTCTCTCACTCACAGCGTCTCTTTCTCTCTCTCTAGTTATTCACCGCTTCTCTTTCACTCTCTCACTCACAGCTTCTCTTTCTCTCTCTCTCTCACACAAAGCTTCTCTTTCTCTCTCTCTCTAACTCATAGCATCTCTTTCTCTCTCTCTCACTAACAGCTTCTATTTCTATCGCTCTCTCATTCACAGCTTCTCTATCTCTCACTCACAGCTTCTCTTTCTCTCTCTGTCTCTTGCACTCACAGCTTCTCTTTCTCATTCTCTCACTCACTCACAGCTTCTCTTTCTCTCTCTCTCTCTCTCACTCACAGCTTCTCTTTCTCGCTCTCTCTCTCACTCACAGCTTCACTTTCTCTCTCTCCCACTCACTCACAGCTTCTTTTTCTCTCTCTCACACTCACTCACAGCTTCTCTTTCTCTCTCTCTCTCTCTCTCGTTCAAAGCTTCTCTCTCTCTCTGTCTCTCTCACAGCTTCTCTCTCTCTCTCTCTCTCTCACAGCGTCTCTCTCTCTCTATCACTCACTCACAGCTTCTCTTTCTCGCTCTCTCTCTCTCAGTCACAGCTTCTCTTTCTCTCTCTCTCTCTCTCATTCAAAGCTTCTCTCTCTCTCTGTCTCTCTCACAGCTTCTCTTTCTCTCTCTCTCTCACAGCATCTTTTTCTCTCTCACACTCACTCACAGCTTCACTTTCTCTCTCTCTCTCTCACTCAGCTTCTTTCTCTCTCTCTCACTCACATCTTCTCATTCTCTCTCTCTCACTCACAGCTTCTTTCTCTCTCACACACACACTGCTTCTCTCTCTCACACACACAGCTTCTCTTTCTCTCTCTCTCTCACTCACAGCTTCTCTTTCTCTCTCTCTCTTCACTCACAGCTTCTCCCTCTCACTCTCACTCATTGCTTGTCTTTCTCTCTCTCTCACTCACATCTTCTCTTTCTCACTCTCTCACTCACAGCTTCTCTTTCTCTCTCTCTCTCTCACTCACAGCTTCTCTATCTCTCACTCACAGCTTCTTTCTCTCTCTGTCTTGCACTCACAGCTTCTCTTTCTCTCTCTCTCACTCACTCACAGCTTCTCTTTCTCTCTCTCTCTCACTCACTCACAGCTTCTCTTTCTCGCTCTCTCTCTCACTCACAGCTTCACTTTCTCTCTCTCCCACTCACTCACAGCTTCTCTTTCTCTCTCTCACACTCACTCACAGCTTCTCTTTCTCTCTCTCTCACTCATTCAAATCTTCTCTCTCTCTCTCTGTCTCTCTCACAGCTTCTCTTTCTCTCTTTCTCTCACAGCATCTCTCTCTCTCTCTCACTCACTCACAGCTTCTCTTTCTCGCTCTCGCTCTCACTCACAGCTTCTCTTTCTCTCTCTCTCTCATTCAAAGCTTCTCTCTCTGTCTCTCTCACAGCTTCTCTTTCTCTCTCTCTCTCACAGCATCTCTTTCTCTCTCTTACACACTCACAGCTTCTCTTTCTCTCTCTTCTCTCTCACTCACAGCTTCTCTTTCTCTCTCTCTCTCTCTCACTCACAGCTTCACTTTCTCCCTCTCTGTCTCACTGACAGCTTCTCTTTCTCTCTCTCTCTCATTCAGCTTCTCTTTCTCTCTCTCTCACTCACAGCTTTCCTTTCTCTCTCTCACTCACTCACAGCTTCTCTTGCTCTCTCTCACTCACGGCTTTCTTTCTCTCTCTCTCTCTGTCTCACTCACAGCTTCTCTTTCCCTCTCTCTCTCTCACTCAGCTTCTCTTTCTCTCTCTCTCACTCACATCTTCTCATTCTCTCTCTCTCACTATCACTCACAGCTTCTCTTTCTCTCTCTCTCACTCACAGCTTCTCTTTCTCTCTCCCTCACTCACTCACCACTTCTTTTTCGCACTCTCACTCTCAGCTTCTCTTTCTCTCTCTCTCACAGCTTCTCTTTCTCTCTCTCTCACTCACAGCTTCTCTTTCTCTCTCTCTCTCTCACTCACTCACTCACAGCTTCTTTTTCTCTCTCTCACACACACACAGCATCTCTTTCTCTCTCTCTCTCACTCACAGCTTCTCTTTCTCTCTCTCTCACTCATTCACCACTTCTCTTTCACTCTCTCACTCACAGCTTCTCTTTCTCTCTCTCTCACTCAAAGCTTCTCTTTCTCTCTCTCTCAAACTCACAGCTTCTCTTTCTCTCTCTCTCACTCACAGCTTCTCTTTCTCTCTCTCTCACTCACAGCTTCTCTTTCTCTCTCTCACACTAACACACATCTTCTCTATCTCTCTCTCTCACTCACTCACAGCCTCTCTTATTCTCTCTCTCTCTCACTCACTCACAGCTTCTCTTTCTTTCTCTCTCTCTCTCTCACTCACAGCTTCTCTTTCTCTCTCACAATCTCTCAGAGCTTCTCTCTCTCTCACTCACTCACAGCTTCTCTCTCTCTCACACACACAAACACAGCTTGTCTTTCTCTCTCTCTCTTCACTCACAGGTTTTCTATCTCACTCTCAGTCACAGCTTCTCTTTCTCTCTCTCTCAGTCACAGCTTCTCTTTCTCTCTCTCTCTCACTCACAGATTCTCTTTCTCTCTCACACACACAGCTTATCTTTCTCTCTCTCTCTCAAACTCACAGCTTCTCTTTCTCTCTCTCTCACTCAACTCTTCTCTATCTCTCTCTCTCACTCTCACTCACATCTTCTCTTTCTCTCTCTCTCTCACTCTCAGCTTCTCTTTCTCTTTCTCACTCACAGCTTCTCTTTCTCTCTCTCTCACTCACAGCTTCTCTATCTCTCTTTCTGTCTCTCACACACTCACAGGTTCTCTTTCTCTGTCTGTCTCACTCACAGCTTCTCTTTCTCTCTCTCTCACTAACTCTCAGCTTCTCTCTCTCTCTCAATCACTCACAGCTTCTCTTTCTCTCTCTGTCTCTCACTCACTCAAAGTTTTTCTCTCTCTCTCTCTCACTCACTCACAGCTTCTCTTTCTCTCTCACTCACTATACAGCTTTCTTTCTCTCTCTCTGTCTCACTCACAGCTTCTCTTTCTCTCTCTCTCTCTATCACTCAGCTTCTCTTTCTCTCCACTCTCACTCAATGTTCCTCTTTCTCTCTCTCTCACTCACAGCTTCTCTTTCTTTCTCTCTCTCTCACTCACAGCTTCTTCTTTCTCTCTCTCTCACTCACAGATTGTCTTTCTCTCTCACACAAACACTGCTTCTCTCTCTCACACACACAGCATCTCTTTCTCTCTCTCTGTCACAGCTTCTCTTTCTCTCTCTCTAACATAGCTTCTCTTTCTCTCTCCCTCTCATTCACAGCTTCTATTTCTCTCTCTCTCACTCACAGCTTCACTTTCTCTCTCTCTCAATCACAGCTTCTTTCTCTCTCTCACTCACTCACTCACAGCTTTTCTTTCTCTCTCTCTCATTCACTCACAGCTTCTCTTTCGCTCTCTCTCTCACTCACAGCTTCTCCTTCTCTCTCTCTCTCACTCACTCACAGCTTCTCTTTCTCTCTCTGACTCACTCACAGCTTCTCTTTCTCTCTCTCTCACTAACTCACAGTTTTTTTCTCTCTCTCTCACTCACTCACAGATTCTCTTTCTCTCTCTCTCTCTCACTCACAGCTTCTGTTTCTCTCACTCACTCACTCACTCACTCACTCACAGCGTCTCTCTCTCGCTGTCTCTCTCACTCACAGCTTCTCTTTCTCTCACTCACTCAAAGCTTCTCTTTCTCTCTCTCTCACTCTCACTCACAGCTTTTCTCTCTCTCTCACTCATAGCTTCTCTTTCTCTCTCTCTCTCACTCACAGCTTCTCTTTCTCTCTCTTTCTCTCTCACTCACAGCTTCTCTTCCTTTCTCTCTCTCTCTCTCACTCACAGCTTCTCTTTCTCTTTCTCTCTCTCACTAACTCACAGCTTCTCTCTCTCTCTCACTCACAGCTTCCCTTTCTCTCTCTCACTCACTCACAGCTTCTCTTGCTCTCTCTCTCTCACTCACTCACAGCTTCTCTTGCTCTCACTCACTCACAGCTTTCTTTCTCTCTCTCTCTGTCTCACTCACAGCTTCTCTTTCCCTCTCTCTCTCACTCAGCTTCTCTTTCTCTCTCTCACTCACATTTTCTCATTCTCTCTCTGACTCTATCACTCACAGCTTCTCTTTCTCTCTCTCTCACTCACAGCTTCTCTTTCTCTCTCTCTCACTCACAGCTTGTCTTTCTCTCACACACACACACTGCTTCTCTCTCTCACACACACAGCTTCTCTTTCTCTCTCTCTCTCACTCACAGCTTCTCTTTCTCTCTCTCTCTTCACTCACAGCTTCTCCCTCTCCCTCTCACTCATTGCTTGTCTTTCTCTCTCTCTCAGAGCTTCTCTTTCTCTCTCTCTCTCTCACTCCCAGCTTCTCTTTCTCTCTCTCTCTCACTCACAGATTTTCTCTCTCTCTCTCACTCACTCACAGCTTCTCTTTTGCTCTTGCTCTCTCTCACTCACAACTTCTCTTTCTCTCGCTCTCTCTCTCACACACAGCATCTCTTTCCCTCTCTCTCTCACTCACATCTTTTCTTTCCCTCTCTCTCTCACTCACTCACAGCTTCTCTCTCTCTCTCACACAGCTTCTGTTTCTCTCTCACTCTTTCTCACAGCTTCTCTTTCTCTCTCTCTCTCACTCTCTCAAAGGTTCTCTTTTTCTTTCTCTCTCTCTCACTCACAGCTCCTCTCTCACTCTCTCACTCAGAGCTTATTTCTCTCTCCCTCTCTCATTCACAGCTTTTTCTTCTCTCTCACACACTCACTCACAGCTTCTCTTTCACTCTCTCACTCACAGCTTCTCTGTCTCTGTCTCTCACTCACAGCTTCTCTTTCTCTCTCTCTCTCTCACTCACAACTTTGCTTTCTATCTCTCTCACACACACAGCTTCTCTCTCTCTCACTCACTCATAGCTTCTCTTTCTCTCTCTCTCTCTCACTCACAGCTTTTCATTTTCTCTCTCTATCACTCACTCACAGCTTCTCTTTGCTCTCTCTCTCTCAGTCACAGCTTCTCTTTCTATCTCTCACTCACTCACCCACCACCTCTGTTACGCTCTCTCACTCACAGCTTCTCTTTCTCTCTCTCTCTCACTCAAAGCTTCTCTTTCTCTCTCTCTCTAACTCATAGCTTCTCTTTCTCGCTCTCTCACTAACAGCATCTATTTCTATCTCTCTCTCATTCACAGCTTCTCTTTCTCTCTCTCTCTCTCACTCACTCACTCACTCACAGCTTCTCTCTCTCTCTCACACACACAGCTTCTCTTTCTCTCTCTCTCACTTATTCACCGCTTCTCTTTCACTCTCTCACTCACAGCTTCTCTTTCTCTCTCTCTCTCACTCAAAGCTTCTCTTTCTTTCTCTCTCTCTCTAACTCATAGCTTCTCTTTCTCGCTCTCTCACTAACAGCTTCTATTTCTATCTCTCTCTCATTCACAGCTTCTCTATCTCTCACTCACAGCTTCTCTTTCTCTCTCTCTCTTGCACTCACAGCTTCTCTCTCTCTCTCTCTCTCACTCACAGCATTTCATTTTCTCTCTCTATCACTCACTCACAGCTTCTCTTTGCTCTTTCTCTCTCAGTCACAGCTTCTCTTTCTCTCTCTCACTCACTCACCACTTCTGTTACGCTCTCTCACTCACAGCTTCTCTTTCTCTCTATCTCTCACAGCTTCTCTTTCGCTCTCTCTCACTCACAGCTTCTCTTTTTCTCTCTCTCACTCACTCACTCACTCACTCACTCACTCACAGCTTCTCTTTCTCTCTCTCTCCCTCACACACAGCTTCTCTTTCTCTCTCTCTCTCTCACTCACAGCGTCTCTTTCCCTCTCTCTCACTTATTCACCGCTTCTCTTTCACTCTCTCACTCAGCTTCTCTTTCTCTCTCTCTCTCTCACTCAAAGCTTCTCTTTCTCTCTCTCTCTAACTCATAGCTTCTCTTTCTCTCTCTCTCTCTCACTCACTCAAAGCTTCTCTTTCTCTTTCTCTCTCTCTCACTCACAGCTCCTCTCTCACTCACTCTCTCACTCAGAGCTTCTTTCTCTCTCCCTCTCTCAATCACAGCTTTTTCTCTCTCTCACACTCACTCACAGCTTCTCTTTCACTCTCTCACTCACAGCTTCTCTGTCTCTGTCTCTCACTCACAGCTTCTCTTTCTCTCTCTCTCACTCACTCACAACTTCGCTTTCTATCTCTCTCACACACATAGCTTCTCTTTCTCTCTCTCTCTCTCTCACTCATAGCTTCTTTCTCCCTCTCTCTCTCTCTCTCACTCACAGCATTTCATTTTCTCTCTCTATCACTCACTCACAGCTTCTCTTTGCTCTCTCTCTCTCAGTCACAGCTTCTTTTTCTCTCTCTCACTCACTCACCACTTCTGTTACGCTCTCTCACTCACAGCTTCTCTTTCTCTCTATCTCTCACAGCTTCTCTTTCGCTCTCTCTCACTCAGCTTCTTTTTCTCTCTCTCTCACTCACTCACTCACTCACTCACAGCTTCTCTTTCTCACTCTCTCTCTCACACATCTTCTCTTTCTCTCTCTCTCACAGCTTCTCTTTCTCTCTCTCTCTCTCACTCAAAGCTTCTCTTTCTCTCTCTCTCTAACTCATAGCTTCTCTTTCTCTCTCTCACTAACAGCTTCTATTTCTATCTCTCTCTCATTCACAGCTTGTCTATCTTTCACTCACAGCTTCTCTTTCTCTCTCTGTCTCTTGCACTCACAGCTTCTCTTTCTCTCTCTCTCACTCACTCACAGCTTCTCTTTCTCTCTCTCTCACTCACTCACAGCTTCTCTTTCTCGCTCTCTCTCCCACTCACAGCTTCTCTTTCTCTCTCTCTCTCACTCAAAGCTTCTCTCTCTCTGTCTCTCTCACAGCTTCTCTTTCTCTCTCTCTCTCACAGCGTCTCATTCTCTCTCTCACACACTAACACCTTCTCTTTCTCTCTCTCTCTCTCTCACTCACAGCTTCTCTTTCTCTCTCTGTCTCTCTCACTCACAGCTTCACTTTCTCTCTCTCCCACACACTCACCGCTTCTCTCTCACTCTCTCACTCACTGCTTCTCTTTCCTCTCACTCACTGCTTCTCTTTCTCTCTCTCTCTCTCACTCACAGCTTCTCTTTCTCTCTCTCTCACTCACTCACAGCTTCTCTCTCTCTGTCTCTCTCACTCACAGTTTCTCTTTCTCTGTCTCTCACAGCGTCTCTTTCTCTCACACACACTCAGCTTCTCTTTCTCTCTCTCTCACTCACTCACAGCTTCTCTCTCTCTGTCTCTCTCACTCACAGCTTCACTTTCTCTCTCTCCCACTCACTCACAGCTTCTCTTTCTCTCTCTCACACTCACTCACAGCTACTCTCTCTCTCTCTCTCTCACAGGTTCTCTTTTTCTCTCTCTCTCACTCACTCACAGCTTCTCTTTCTCTCTCTCTCTCACTCACAGCTTTTCTCTCTCACTCACTCATAGCTTCTCTTTCTCTCTCTATCTCACTCACAGCTTCTCTTTCTCTCTCTTTCTCTCTCACTCACAGCTTCTCTTCCTTTCTATCTCTCTCACTCACTCACAGCTTCTCTTTCTCTTTCTCTCTCTCACTAACTCACAGCTTCTCTCTCTCTCTCTCTCACTCACAGCTTCCCTTTCTCTCTCTCACTCACTCACAGCTTCTCTTGCTCTCTCTCTCTCACTCACTCACAGCTTCTCTTGCTCTCACTCACTCACAGCTTTCTTTCTCTCTCTCTCTGTCTCACTCACAGCTTCTCTTTCCCTCTCTCTCTTTCACTCAGCTTCTCTTTCTCTCTCTCTCACTCACATCTTCTCATTCTCTCTCTCTCACTCTATCACTCACAGCTTCTCTTTCTCTCTCACACACACACAGCTTCTCTTTCTCTCTCTCTTTCACTCACAGCTTTTTTTTCTCTCTCTCTCTTCACTCACAGCTTCTCCCTCTCACTCTCACTCATTGCTTGTCTTTCTCTCTCTCTCACTCACAGCTTCTCTTTCTCTCTCTCTCATTCAAAGCTTCTCTCTCTCTCTCACTCACTCACAGCTTCTCTTTCTCTCTCTCTCACTCACTCATAGATTTTCTCTCTCTCTCTCTCACTCACTCACAGCTTCCCTTTTGCTCTCTCTCTCTCTCACTCACAACTTCTCTTTCTCTCTCTCTCTCTCTCACTCATAGCATCTCTTTCCCTCTCTCTCTCACTCACATCTTTTCTTTCCCTCTCTCTCTCACTCACTCACAGCTTCTCTCTCTCTCACACACACAGCTTCTGTTTCTCTCTCACTCTCTCTCACAGCTTCTCTTTCTCTCTCTCTCTCACTCACTCAAAGCTTCTCTTTCTCTTTCTCTCTCTCTCACTCACAGCTCCTCTCTCACTCAGAGCTTCTTTCTCTCTCCCTCTCTCAATCACAGCTTTTTTTCTCTCTCTCACACTCACTCACAGCTTCTCTTTCACTCTCTCACTCACAGCTTCTCTGTCTCTGTCTCTCACTCACAGCTTCTCTTTCTCTCTCTCTCACTCACTCACAACTTTGATTTCTATCTCTCTCACACACATAGCTTCTCTCTCTCTCTCTCTCTCACTCATAGCTTCTTTCTCCCTCTCTCTCTCTCTCACTCACAGCATTTCATTTTCTCTCTCTATCACTCACTCACAGCTTCTCTTTGCTCTCTCTCTCTCAGTCACAGCTTCTCTTTCTCTCTCTCACTCACTCACCACTTCTGTTACGCTCTCTCACTCACAGCTTCTCTTTCTCTCTATCTCTCACAGCTTCTCTTTCGCTCTCTCTCACTCAGCTTCTTTTTCTCTCTCTCTCACTCACTCACTCACTCACTCACAGCTTCTCTTTCTCTCTCTCTCTCACACACAGCTTCTCTTTCTCTCTCTCACACAGCTTCTCTTTCTCTCTCTCTCTCTCACTCAAAGCTTCTCTTTCTCTCTCTCTCTAACTCATAGCTTCTCTTTCTCTCTCTCACTAACAGCTTCTATTTCTATCTCTCACTCATTCACAGCTTCTCTATCTTTCACTCACAGCTTCTCTTTCTCTCTCTGTCTCTTGCACTCACAGCTTCTCTTTCTCTCTCTCTCACTCACTCACAGCTTCTCTTTCTCTCTCTCTCTCACTCACTCACAGCTTCTCTTTCTCACTCTCTCTCCCACTCACAGCTTCTCTTTCTCTCTCTCTCTCACTCAAAGCTTCTCTCTCTCTGTCTCTCTCACAGCTTCTCTTTCTCTCTCTCTCTCACAGCGTCTCATTCTCTCTCTCACACACTCACAGCTTCTCTTTCTCTCTCTCTCTCTCTCACTCACAGCTTCTCTTTCTCTCTCTGTCTCTCTCACTCACAGCTTCACTTTCTCTCTCTCCCACTCACTCACTGCTTCTCTCACTCTCTCACTCACAGCTTCTCTTTCTCTCTCTCTCTCACTCACAGCTTCTCTTTCTCTCTCTCTCACTCACTCACAGCTTCTCTCTCTCTGTCTCTCTCACTCACAGCTTCTCTTTCTCTGTCTCTCACAGCGTCTCTTTCTCTCTCACACACACTCACAGCTTCTCTTTCTCTCTCTCTCACTCACTCACAGCTTCTCTCTCTCTGTCTCTCTCACTCACAGTTTCACTTTCTCTCTCTCCCACTCACTCACAGCTTCTCTTTCTCTCTCTCACACTCACTCACAGCTACTCTTTCTCTCTCTCTCTCTCACAGGTTCTCTTTTTCTCTCTCTCTCACTCACTCAAAGCTTCTCTTTCTCTCTCTCTCACTCTCACTCACAGCTTTTCTCTCTCTCTCACTCATAGCTTCTCTTTCTCTCTCTCTCTCACTCACAGCTTCTCTTTCTCTCTCTTTCTCTCTCACTCACAGCTTCTCTTCCTTTCTCTCTCTCTCACTCACTCACAGCTTCTCTTTCTCTTTCTCTCTCTCACTAACTCACAGCTTCTCTCTCTCTCTCACTCACAGCTTCCCTTTCTCTCTCTCACTCACTCACAGCTTCTCTTGCTCTCTCTCTCTCACTCACTCACAGCTTCTCTTGCTCTCACTCACTCACAGCTTTCTTTCTCTCTCTCTCTGTCTCACTCACAGCTTCTCTTTCCCTCTCTCTCACTCAGCTTCTCTTTCTCTCTCTCTCACTCACATTTTCTCATTCTCTCTCTGACTCTATCACTCACAGCTTCTCTTTCTCTCTCTCTCACTCACAGCTTCTCTTTCTCTCTCTCTCACTCACAGCTTGTCTTTCTCTCTCACACACACACTGCTTCTCTCTCTCACACACACAGCTTCTCTTTCTCTCTCTCTCTCACTCACAGCTTCTCTTTCTCTCTCTCTCTTCATTCACAGCTTCTCCCTCTCACTCTCACTCATTGCTTGTCTTTCTCTCTCTCTCAGAGCTTCTCTTTCTCTCTCTCTCTCTCACTCCCAGCTTCTCTTTCTCTCTCTCTCTCACTCACAGATTTTCTCTCTCTCTCACTCACTCACTCACAGCTTCTCTTTCGCTCTTGCTCTCTCTCACTCACAACTTCTCTTTCTCTCGCTCTCTCTCTCACACACAGCATCTCTTTCCCTCTCTCTCTCACTCACATCTTTTCTTTCCCTCTCTCTCTCACTCACTCACAGCTTCTCTCTCTCTCTCTCACACAGCTTCTGTTTCTCTCTCACTCTCTCTCACAGCTTCTCTTTCTCTCTCTCTCTCACTCTCTCAAAGGTTCTCTTTTTCTTTCTTTCTCTCTCACTCACAGCTCCTCTCTCACTCTCTCACTCAGAGCTTATTTCTCTCTCCCTCTCTCATTCACAGCTTTTTCTTCTCTCTCTCACACTCACTCACAGCTTCTCTTTCACTCTCTCACTCACAGCTTCTCTGTCTCTGTCTCTCACTCACAGCTTCTCTTTCTCTCTCTCTCACTCACTCACAACTTTGCTTTCTATCTCTCTCACACACACAGCTTCTCTCTCTCTCACTCACTCATAGCTTCTCTTTCTCTCTCTCTCTCTCACTCACAGCTTTTCATTTTCTCTCTCTATCACTCACTCACAGCTTCTCTTTGCTCTCTCTCTCTCAGTCACAGCTTCTCTTTCTATCTCTCACTCACTCACCACTTCTGTTACGCTCTCTCACTCACAGCTTCTCTTTCTCTCTCTCTCTCACTCAAAGCTTCTCTTTCTCTCTCTCTCTAACTCATAGCTTCTCTTTCTCGCTCTCTCACTAACAGCATCTATTTCTATCTCTCTCTCATTCACAGCTTCTCTTTCTCTCTCTCTCTCTCACTCACTCACTCACTCACAGCTTCTCTCTCTCTCTTTTTCTCACACACAGCTTCTCTTTCTCTCTCTCTCACTTATTCACCGCTTCTCTTTCACTCTCTCACTCACAGCTTCTCTTTCTCTCTCTCTCTCACTCAAAGCTTCTCTTTCTTTCTCTCTCTCTCTAACTCATAGCTTCTCTTTCTCGCTCTCTCACTAACAGCTTCTATTTCTATCTCTCTCTCATTCACAGCTTCTCTATCTCTCACTCACAGCTTCTCTTTCTCTCTCTCTCTTGCACTCACAGCTTATCTCTCTCTCTCTCTCTCACTCACAGCATTTCATTTTCTCTCTCTATCACTCACTCACAGCTTCTCTTTGCTCTTTCTCTCTCAGTCACAGCTTCTCTTTCTCTCTCTCACTCACTCACCACTTCTGTTACGCTCTCTCACTCACAGCTTCTCTTTCTCTCTATCTCTCACAGATTCTCTTTTGCTCTCTCTCAGTCACAGCTTCTCTTTCTCTCTCTCTCTCTCACTCACTCACTCACTCAGTCACAGCTTCTCTTTCTCTCTCTCTCTCACACACAGCTTCTCTTTCTCTCTCTCACTCACAGCGTCTCTTTCTCTCTCTCTAGTTATTCACCGCTTCTCTTTCACTCTCTCACTCACAGCTTCTCTTTCTCTCTCTCTCTCACACAAAGCTTCTCTTTCTCTCTCTCTCTAACTCATAGCATCTCTTTCTCTCTCTCTCACTAACAGCTTCTATTTCTATCGCTCTCTCATTCACAGCTTCTCTATCTCTCACTCACAGCTTCTCTTTCTCTCTCTGTCTCTTGCACTCACAGCTTCTCTTTCTCATTCTCTCACTCACTCACAGCTTCTCTTTCTCTCTCTCTCTCTCTCACTTACAGCTTCTCTTTCTCGCTCTCTCTCTCACTCACAGCTTCACTTTCTCTCTCTCCCACTCACTCACAGCTTCTTTTTCTCTCTCTCACACTCACTCACAGCTTCTCTTTCTCTCTCTCTCTCTCTCGTTCAAAGCTTCTTTCTCTCTCTGTCTCTCTCACAGCTTCTCTCTCTCTCTCTCTCTCACAGCGTCTCTCTCTCTCTATCACTCACTCACAGCTTCTCTTTCTCGCTCTCTCTCTCTCACTCACAGCTTCTCTTTCTCTCTCTCTCTCTCTCATTCAAAGCTTCTCTCTCTCTCTGTCTCTCTCACAGCTTCTCTTTCTCTCTTTCTCTCACAGCATCTCTCTCTCTCTCTCACTCACTCACAGCTTCTCTTTCTCGCTCTCTCTCTCACTCACAGCTTCTCTTTCTCTCTCTCTCATTCAAAGCTTCTCTCTCTCTGTCTCTCTCACAGCTTCTCTTTCTCTCTCTCTCTCACAGCATCTCTTTCTCTCTCTTACACACTCACAGCTTCTCTTTCTCTCTCTTCTCTCTCACTCACAGCTTCTCTTTCTCTCTCTCTCTCTCTCACTCACAGCTTCACTTTCTCCCTCTCTGTCTCACTGACAGCTTCTCTTTCTCTCTCACTCTCATTCAGCTTCTCTTTCTCTCTCTCTCACTCACAGCTTTCCTTTCTCTCTCTCACTCACTCACAGCTTCTCTTGCTCTCTCTCACTCACGGCTTTCTTTCTCTCTCTCTCTCTGTCTCACTCACAGCTTCTCTTTCCCTCTCTCTCTCTCACTCAGCTTCTCTTTCTCTCTCTCTCACTCACATCTTCTCATTCTCTCTCTCTCACTCTATCACTCACAGCTTCTCTTTCTCTCTCTCTCACTCACAGCTTCTCTTTCTCTCTCCCTCACTCACTCACCACTTCTTTTTCGCACTCTCACTCTCAGCTTCTCTTTCTCTCTCTCTCACAGCTTCTCTTTCTCTCTCTCTCACTCACAGCTTCTCTTTCTCTCTCTCTCTCTCACTCACTCACTCACAGCTTCTTTTTCTCTCTCTCACACACACACAGCATCTCTTTCTCTCTCTCTCTCACTCACAGCTTCTCTTTCTCTCTCTCTCACTCATTCACCACTTCTCTTTCACTCTCTCACTCACAGCTTCTCTTTCTCTCTCTCTCACTCAAAGCTTCTCTTTCTCTCTCTCTCAAACTCACAGCTTCTCTTTCTCTCTCTCTCACTCACAGCTTCTCTTTCTCTCTCTCTCACTCACAGCTTCTCTTTCTCTCTCTCACACTAACACACATCTTCTCTATCTCTCTCTCTCACTCACTCACAGCCTCTCTTATTCTCTCTCTCTCTCACTCACTCACAGCTTCTCTTTCTTTCTCTCTCTCTCTCTCACTCACAGCTTCTCTTTCTCTCTCACAATCTCTCAGAGCTTCTCTCTCTCTCACTCACTCACAGCTTCTCTCTCTCACACACACACAAACACAGCTTGTCTTTCTCTCTCTCTCTTCACTCACAGGTTTTCTATCTCACTCTCAGTCACAGCTTCTCTTTCTCTCTCTCTCAGTCACAGCTTCTCTTTCTCTCTCTCTCTCACTCACAGATTCTCTTTCTCTCTCACACACACAGCTTATCTTTCTCTCTCTCTCTCAAACTCACAGCTTCTCTTTCTCTCTCTCTCACTCAACTCTTCTCTATCTCTCTCTCTCTCTCTCACTCACATCTTCTCTTTCTCTCTCTCTCACTCTCAGCTTCTCTTTCTCTTTCTCACTCACAGCTTCTCTTTCTCTCTCTCTCTCTCACAGCTTCTCTATCTCTCTTTCTGTCTCTCACACACTCACAGGTTCTCTTTCTCTGTCTGTCTCACTCACAGCTTCTCTTTCTCTCTCTCTCACTAACTCTCAGCTTCTCTCTCTCTCTCAATCACTCACAGCTTCTCTTTCTCTCTCTGTCTCTCACTCACTCAAAGTTTTTCTTTCTCTCTCTCTCTCTCACTCACTCACAGCTTCTCTTTCTCTCTCACTCACTATACAGCTTTCTTTCTCTCTCTCTGTCTCACTCACAGCTTCTCTTTCTCTCTCTCTCTCTATCACTCAGCTTCTCTTTCTCTCCACTCTCACTCAATGTTCCTCTTTCTCTCTCTCTCACTCACAGCTTCTCTTTCTTTCCCTCTCTCTCTCACTCACAGCTTCTTCTTTCTCTCTCTCTCACTCACAGATTGTCTTTCTCTCTCACACAAACACTGCTTCTCTCTCTCACACACACAGCATCTCTTTCTCTCTCTCTGTCACAGCTTCTCTTTCTCTCTCTCTAACATAGCTTCTCTTTCTCTCTCCCTCTCATTCACAGCTTCTATTTCTCTCTCTCTCACTCACAGCTTCACTTTCTCTCTCTCTCAATCACAGCTTCTTTCTCTCTCTCACTCACTCACTCACAGCTTTTCTTTCTCTCTCTCCCATTCACTCACAGCTTCTCTTTCGCTCTCTCTCTCACTCACAGCTTCTCCTTCTCTCTCTCTCTCACTCACTCACAGCTTCTCTTTCTCTCTCTGACTCACTCACAGCTTCTCTTTCTCTCTCTCTCACTAACTCACAGTTTTTTTCTCTCTCTCTCACTCACTCACAGATTCTCTCTCTCTCTCTCTCTCTCACTCACAGCTTCTGTTTCTCTCACTCACTCACTCACTCACTCACTCACTCACAGCGTCTCTCTCTCGCTGTCTCTCTCACTCACAGCTTCTCTTTCTCTCACTAACTCACAGCTTCTCTTTCTCTTTCTCTCTCTCTCTCTCACAGCTTCTCTTTCTCTATCTCCCTCACTCACTCACAGCTTCTCTTTCTCTCTCTTTCACTCATAGCATCTAATTCTCTCTCTCTCATTCACAGCTTCTCTTTCTCTCTCTCTCTTTCTCACTCACAGCTTCTCTGTCTCTCTCTCTCACTCACTCACAGCTTCACTTTCTCTCTCTGTCTCTCACTCTCACAGCTTCTCTCTCTCTCTCTCACACTCACTCACAGCTTCTCTCTCTCTCTCTCTCATTCAGTCACAGTGTCTATTTCTCTCTCACTCACAGCTTCTCTTTCTCTCTTTCTCTCACTCACAGCTTCTCTCTCTCTCACTCACAGCTTCTCTTTCTTTCTCTTACAGCTTCTCTTTCTCTCTCACTCTCTCACTCACAGCTTCTCTTTCTCTCTCTCTCTCACTTACTCACAGCTTCTATTTCTCTCTCTCACACACACAGCTTCTCTTTCTCTCTATCTCTCTCACTCACAGCTTCTCTTTTCTCTCTCTCTCTCACTCACAGCTTCTCTTTCTCTATCTCTCACTCACAGCGTCTCTTTCTCTCTCACGAACTCACAGCTTCTCTTTCTCTCTCTCTCTCTCACTCACTCACAGCTTCTCTTTCTCTCTCTCTCACTCGCTTACAGCTTCTCTCTCTCTCTCACTCACTCACTCACATCTTCTCTTTCTCTCTCATTCACTCACAGCTTTATTTCTCTCTCTCTGTCTCACTCACAGCTTCTCTTTCTCTCTCTCTCTCACTCAGCTTCTCTTTCTCTATCTCTCACTCACACCTTCTCTTTCTCTCTCTGTCTCTCTCACGCACAGCTTCTCTCTCTCTCTCTCTCACTCACAGCTTCTATTTTTTTCTCTCTCCCTCTCTCACACTCGCAGCTTCTCTCTCTCTCACTCACTCACAGCTTCTCTCTCTTTCTCTGTCTCTCTCACTCACAGCTTCTCTTTCTCTCTCTCTCACAGCTTCTCTTTCTCTCTCTCTCTCTCACTCACTCACACCTTCTCTTTCCCTCTCTCTCTCACTCACACAGCTTCTGTTTCTCTCTCTCACACACACAGCTTCTCTTTCTCTCTATCTCTCTCACTCACAGCTTCTCTTTTCTCTCTAACTCACTCACTCACAGCTTCTCTTTTTTTTCTCTCTCTCACTCACAGCTTCTCTTTCTCTCTCTCACTAACTCACAGGTTCTCTTTCTCTCTCTCTCTCACTTACTCACAGCTTCTCTTTCTCTCTCTCTCTCACTCTCTCACAGCTTCTCTTTCTCTCTCACTCACTATACAGCTTTCTTTCTCTCTCTCTGTCTCACTTAAAGCTTCTCTTTCTCTTTCTCTCTCTCTCTCACTGAGCTTCTCTTTCTCTCTCTCACTCACAGCTTCTCTTTCTCTCTCTCTCTCTCACTCACAGCTTCTCTTTCTTTCTCTCTCTCTCACTCACAGCTTCTCTTTCTCTCTCTCTCACTCACAGCTTGTCTTTCTCTCTCACACAAACACTGCTTTACTCACTCTTTCTCACAGCTTATCTTTCTCTCTCTCTCTCACTCACAGCTTCTCTTTTTTTCTCTCTCACATAGCTTCTCTTTCTCTCACTTACTCACAGCTTCTCTTTCTCTCTCTTTCACTCATAGCATCTAATTCTCTCTCTCTCATTCACAGCTTCTCTTTCTCTCTCTCTCTCACTCACAGCTTCTCTGTCTCTCTCACTCACTCACAGCTTCTTTTTCTCTCTGTCTCTCGCTCTCACAGCTTCTCTTTCTCTCTCTCTCACTCACTCACAGCTTCTCTTTCTCTCTCTCTCACTCAGTCACAGTGTCTATTTCTCTCTCTCTCTCACTCACAGCATCTCTTTCTCTCTGTCTCTCTCACTCACAGCTTCTCTCTCTCTCTCTCACTCACAGCTTCTCTTTCTTTCTCTCACAGCTTCTCTTTCTCTCTCACTCTCTCACTCACAGCTTCTCTTTCTCTCTCTCTCTCACTTACTCACAGCTTCTATTTCTCTCACTCTCACACACACAGCTTCTCTTTCTCTCTATCTCTCTCACTCACAGCTTCTCTTTTCTCTCTCTCTCACTCACTCACAGCTTCTATTTCTCTCTCTATCTCTCACTCACAGCTTCTCTTTCTCTCTCTCACTCACTCACAGCTTCTCTCTCTCTCTCACTCACTCACAGCTTCTCTTTCTCTCTCTCTCACTCGCTCACAGCTTCTCTTTCTCTCTCTCTCTCACTCACTCACATCTTCTTTTTCTCTCTCACTCACTCACAGCTTTCTTTCTCTCTCTCTGTCTCACTCACAGCTTCTCTTTCTCTCTCTTTCACTCAGCTTCTCTTTCTCTCTCTCTCACTCACACCTTCTATTTCTCTCTCTGTCTCTCTCACTCAGAGCTTCTCTTTCTCTCTCTCTCTCTCACTCACAGCTTCTCTTTCTCTCTCTCTCTCGCACTCGCAGCTTCTCTCTCTCTCTCACTCACTCACAGCTTCTCTTTCTCTCTCTCTCTCACTCAGTCATAGCTTCTCTCTCTCTCTCTCACTCACAGCTTCTCTTTCTTCTCTCACACACTCACTCACAGCTTCTCTCTCTTTCTCTGTCTCTCTCACTCACAGCTTCTCTTTCTCTCTCTCACAGCTTCTATTTCTCTCTCTCTCTCTCACTCACTCACAGCTTCTCTTTCCCTCTCTCACACAGCTTCTGTTTCTCTCTCTCACACACACAGCTTCTCATTCTCTCTACCTCTCTCACTCACAGCTTCTCTTTTCTCTCTAATTCACTCACTCACAGCTTCTCTTTTTCTCTCTCTCTCTCACTCACAGCTTCTCTTTCTCTCTCTCACTAACTCACAGCTTCTCTTTCTCTCTATCTCTCACTCTCTCACAGCTTCTCTTTCTCTCTCACGCACTATACAGCTTTCTTTCTCTCTCTCTGTCTCACTCAAAGCTTCTCTTTCTCTCTCTCTCTCTCTCACTCAGCTTCTCTTTCTCACTCTCTCACTCACAGCTTCTCTTTCTCTCTCTCTCTCACTCACAGCTTCTATTTCTTTCTCTCTCTCACTCACAGCTTCTCTTTCACTCTCTCTCACTCACAGCTTGTCTTTCTCTCTCACACAAACACTGCTTTTCTCACCCTTTCTCACAGCTTCTCTTTCTCTCTCTCTCTCACTCACAGCTTCTCTTTCTCTCTCTCACACATAGCTTCTCTTTCTCTCTCTCATTCACAGCTTCTATTTCTCTCTCTCACTCACAGCTTCTCTCTCTCTCTCACTCTCTTAATCACAGCATCTTTTTCTCTCTCTGTGTGTGTACACAGTCTTTCTTTCTGTCTCTCTCACTCACTCACACCTTCTCTTTCGCTCTCTCTCTCACTCACAGCTTCTCTCTCTCTCTTTCTCTCACTCACAGCTTCTCTTTCTTTCTCTCTCTCTTCCACAGCTTCTCTTTATCTCTATCTCACTCACAGCTTCTCTTTCTCTCTCACACATTCACTCACTGCTTCTCTCTCTTTCTCTGTCTCTCTCAATCACAGCTTCTCTTTCTCTCTCTCACACACTCCTTTTCTCTCTCTCACACTCACGCACTGCTTCTCTTTCTCTCTCTCTCTCACTCACTCACAGCTTCTATTTCTCTCTCTCTCACACACAAACAGCTTCTTTTTCTCTCTATCTCTCTCACTCACAGCTTCTCTTTTCTCTCTCTCACTAACGCACAGCTTCTCTTTCTCTCTCTCTCACTCACTCACAGCTTCTCTTTCTCTGTCTCTCACTCACAGCTTGTCTTTCTCTCTCACACACACACTGCCTCTCTCTCTCACACACACAGCTTCTCTTTCTCTCTCTCTCTCACATAGCTTCTTTCTCTCTCTCTCACAGCTTTTCTTTCTCTCTTTCTCACTCACTCACAGCTTCTCTTTCGCTCTCTCTCTCACTCAGCTTCTCTCTCTCTCTCTTTCTCTCACTCACAGCTTCTCTTTCCCTTCTCTCTCTCTCTCACTCACAGCTTCTCCTTCTCTCTCTCTCACTCACAGCTTCTCTTTCTCTCTCTCTCACTCACAGCTTCTATTTCTCTCTCTCTCTCACTCACAACTTCTTTTTCTCTTTCTCTTTCTCTCACTCACACGGAGCTTTTCTTTCACACTCTCTCTCTCACTTACATCTTCTCTTTCTCTCTCTCTCTCACATCTTCTCTCTCTCACACACACACACAGCTTCTCTCTCTCACACACACCTTCTCTTTCTCACTCACAGCTCCGCTTTCTCTCTCTCTCTCACTCACAGCTTCTCTTTCTCTTTCTCACTCACAGCTTCTCTTTCTCTCTCTCTCACTCACAGCTTCTCTCTCTCTCTTTCTCTCTATCTCTCACACTCACAGGTTCTCTTTCTCTCCTTGTCTCCCTCACTCACAGCTTCTCTTTCTCTCTCTCTCTCACTCACAGATTCTCTTTCTCTCTCTCACTCACAGCTTCTCTTTCTCTCTCTCACTAACTCACCGCTTCTCTTTCACTCTCTCACTCACAGCTCTTTCTCTCCCTCTCTCACAGCTTCTCTTTCTCTCTTTCTCACTCACAGCTTCTCTTTCTCTCTCTCTCTCACTCACAGCTTCTCTTTCTCTTTCTCGCTCACACACAGCTTCTCTCTCTCTCTCACACACACACAGCTTCTCTTTCTCTCTCTCTCACTCACAGCTTCTCTTTCTCTCTCTCTCTCACTCATTCACCACTTCTCTTTCACTCTCTCACAGCTTCTCTTTCTCTCTTACAGCTTCTCTTTCTCTCTCTCTCACTCACACCTTCTCTTTCTCTCACTCTCACTCACTCAAACCTTCTCTTTTTCTATCTCTCTCACTCACTTAGCTTCTCTTTCTCTCTCTCACTGACAGCTTCTCTTTCTCTCTCTCTCACTCACAGCTTCTCTCTCTCTCTCACAGCTTCTCTTTCTCTCTCTCTCACAGCTTCTATTTCTCTCTCTCTCTCACTCACTCACAGCTTCTCTTTCCCTCTCTCTCTCACTCACACAGCTTCTGTTTCTCTCTCTCACACACACAGCTTCTCTTTCTCTCTATCTCTCTCACTCACAGCTTCTCTTTTCTCTCTAATTCACTCACTCACAGCTTCTCTTTTTCTCTCTCTCTCTCACTCACAGCTTCTCTTTCTCTCTCTCACTAACTCACAGCTTCTCTTTCTCTCTCTCTCTCTCACTCACTCACAGCTTCTCTTTCTCTCTATCTCTCACTCTCTCACAGCTTCTCTTTCTCTCTCACTCACTATACAGCTTTCTTTCTCTCTTTCTGTCTCACTCAAAGCTTCTCTTTCTCTCTCTCTCTCACTCACCTTCTCTTTCTCACTCTCTCACTCACAGCTTCTCTTCCTCTCTCTCTCTCACTCACAGCTTCTCTTTCTTTCTCTCTCTCACTCACAGCTTCTCTTTCTCTCTCTCTCACTCACAGCTTCTCTTTCTCTCTCTCTCACTCACAGCTTTTCTCACTCTTTCTCACAGCTTCTCTTTCTCTCTCTCTCTCTCACTCACAGCTTCTCTCTCTCTCTCTCACATAGCTTCTCTTTCTCTCTCTCATTCACGGCTTCTATTTCTCTCTCTCTCACTCACAGCTTCTTTCTCTCTCTCTCTCTCGTAGTCACAGCATCTTTCTCTCTCTCTCACACACACACACAGTCTTTCTTTCTGTCTCTCTCACTCACTCACACTTTCTCTTTCACTCTCTCTCTCACTCACAGCTTCTCTCTCTCTCTTTCTCTCACTCACAGCTTCTCTCTCTCACACACACACACAGGTTCTGTTTCTCTCTCACTCTCTCTCACAGCTTCTCTTTCTCTCTATCTCACTCACAGCTTCTCTTTCTCTCTCACACATTCACTCACCGCTTCTCTCTCTCTCTCTGTCTCTCTCAATCACAGCTTCTCTTTCTCTCTCTCACACACACCTTTTCTCTCTCTCTCACTCACGCACTGCTTCTCTTTCTCTCTCTCTCACTCACTCACAGCTTCTATTTCTCTCTCTCTCACACACAAACAGCTTCTCTTTCTCTCTATCTCTCTCACTCACAGCTTCTCTTTTCTCTCTCTCACTAACGCACAGCTTCTCTTTCTCTCTCTCTCACTCACTCACAGCTTCTCTTTCTCTATCACTCTCACTCACTCACTGCTTCTCTTTCTCTCTCTCTCTCACTCAGCTTCTCTTTCCCTCTCTCTCTCACTCACAGCTTCTCTTTCTCTCTCTCTCTCACTCACAGCTTCTCTTTCTCTGTCTCTCACTCACAGCTTGTCTTTCTCTCACACACACACACTGCCTCTCTCTCTCACACACACAGCTTCTCTTTCTCTCTCTCTCACACATAGCTTCTTTCTCTCTCACACACAGCTTTTCTTTCTCTCTTTCTTTCTCACTCACTCACAGCTTCTCTTTCGCTCTCTCTCACTCAGCTTCTCTCTCTCTCTCTTTCTCTCACTCACAGCTTCTCTTTCCCTTCTCTCTCTCTCACTCACAGCTTCTCCTTCTCTCTCTCTCACTCACAGCTTCTCTTTCTCTCTCTCTCACTCACAGCTTCTATTTCTCTCTCTCTCTCTCACTCACAACTTCTCTTTCTCTTTCTCTCACTCACACGCAGCTTTTCTTTCACACACACTCTCTCTCACTCACATCTTCTCTTTCTCTCTCTCTCTCACAGCTTCTCTCTCTCTCACTCTCTCACTCACAGCTTCTCTTTCTCTTTCTCTCTCACAGCTTCTCTTTCTCTCTCCCTCACTCACAGCTTCTCTCTCTCTCTTTCTCTCTATCTCTCACACTCACAGGTTCTCTTTCTCTCCTTGTCTCCCTCACTCACAGCTTCTCTTTCTCTCTCTCTCTCTCACTCACAGATTCTCTTTCTCTCTCTCACTCACATCTTCTCTTTCTCTCTCTCACTAACTCACCGCTTCTCTTTCACTCTCTCACTCACAGCTCTTTCTCTCTCTCTCTCACAGCTTCTCTTTCTCTCTTTCTCACTCACAGCTTCTCTTTCTCTCTCTCTCTCACTCACAGCTTCTCTTTCTCTTTCTCGCTCACACACACAGCTTCTCTCTCTCTCTCTCACACACACACAGCTTCTCTTTCTCTCTCTCTCTCACTCACAGCTTCTCTTTCTCTCTCTCTCACTCATTCACCACTTCTCTTTCACTCTCTCACAGCTTCTCTTTCTCTCTTACAGCTTCTCTTTCTCTCTCTCTCACTCACACCTTCTCTTTCTCTCACTCTCTCTCAAACCTTCTCTTTCTCTATCTCTCTCACTCACTTAGCTTCTCTTTCTCTCTCTCACTGACAGCTTCTCTTTCTCTCTCTCTCTCACTCACAGCTTCTCTCTCTCTCACAGCTTCTCTTTCTCTCTCTCTCAAACTGACAGCTTCTCTATCTCTATCTCACTCACATCTTCTCTCTCTCTCACACACACACAGCTTCTCTCTCTCACACAAACACACAGCTTCTCTCTCTCTCTCTCACTAACACCTTCTCTTTCTCTTTCTCACTCACAGCTTCTCTTACTCTCTCTCTCTCACTCACAACTTCCCTTTCTCTCTCTCTCTCACAGGCTCTCTTTCTCTCTCTGTCTCCCTCACTCACAGATTCTCTTTCTCTCTCTCTCTCACTCACAGCATCTTTCTCTTTCTCTCTCTCACTCACAGCTTCTCTCTCTCTCTCTCACTCACTTCTCTTTCTCTCTCTCTCTCTCACTCACAGCTTCTCTTTCTCTCTCTCACTCACAGCTTCTATTTCTCTCTCTCTCATTCACAGCTTCTCTTTCTCTCTCACACACACACTCAGATTCTCTTTCTTTCTCTCTCTCTCACTCACTCACAGCTTCTCTTTCTCTCTCTGTATGACTCACTCACAGCTTCTCTTTCTCTCTCTCTCACTAACTCACAGTTTATCTCTCTCTCTCACTCACTCACAGATTCTCTTTCTCTCTCACTCACTCACAGCTTCTCTTTCTCTCTCTCTCTCACTCACTCACAGCTTCTCTCTCTCTCTGTCTCTCTCACTCACAGCTTCTCTTTCTCTCACTCACTCACAGCTTCTTTCTCTTTCTCTCTCTCTCACAGCTTCTCTTTCTCTCTCTCCCTCACTCACTCACAGCTTCTCTTTCTCTTTCACTCACTCACAACTTCTATTTCTCTCTCTCACTTACAACATCTCTTTCTCTCACTCACTCACTCACTCACTCAAAGCTTCTCTCTCTCTCTGTCTCTCTCACTCACAGCTTCTCTTTCTCTCACTAACTCACAGCTTCTCTTTCTCTTTCTCTCCCTCTCTCTCACAGCTTCTCTTTCTCTCTCTCCCTCACTCACTCACAGCTTCTCTTTCTCTCTCACTCACTCACAGCTTCTATTTCTCTCTCTCTCACACACAGCTTCTCTTTCTATCTCTTTCTCTCACAGCTACTCTTTCTCTCTCTTTCACTCATAGCATCTAATTCTCTCTCTCTCATTCAGAGCTTCTCTTTCTCTCTCTCTCTCTCTCACTCACAGCTTCTCTGTCTCTCTCTCTCACTCAATCACAGCTTCTCTTTCTCTCTCTGTCTCTCACTCTCACAGCTTTTCTCTCTCTCTCTCTCACTCACTCACAGCTTTTCTTTCTCTCTCTCTCACTCAGTCACAGTGTCTATTTCTCTCTCTCTCACACTCACAGCTTCTCTCTCTCTCTCTCACTCACAGCTTCTCTCTCTCTCTCTCACTCACAGCTTCTCTTTCTTTCTCTCACAGCTTCTCTTTCTCTCTCACTCTCTCACTCACAGCTTCTCTTTCTCTCTCTCTCACTTACTCACAGCTTCTATTTCTCTCTTTCTCACACACACAGCTTCTTTTTCTCTCTATCTCTCTCACTCACAGCTTCTCTTTTCTCTCTCTCTCTCACTCACTCACAGCTTCTCTTTCTCTCTCTATCTCTCACTCACAGCTTCTCTTTCTCTCTCTCTCACGAACTCACAGCTTCTATTTCTCTCTCTATCTCTCACTCACAGCTTCTCTCTCTCTCTCTCTCACTCACTCACATCTTCTCTTTCTCTCTCACTCACTCACAGCTTTCTTTCTCTCTCTCTCTCTCACTCACACCTTCTCTTTCTCTCTCTGTCTCTCTCACTCACAGCTTCTCTCTCTCTCTCTCTCTCTCTCTCTCACTCGCAGCTTCTCTCTCTCTCACTCACTCACAGCTTCTCTTTCTCTCTCTCTCACTCAGTCATAGCTTCTCTCTCTCTGTCACTCACAGCTTCTCTTTCTCTCTCACACACTCACTCAAGCTTCTCTCTCTTTCTCTGTCTCTCTCACTCACAGCTTCTCTCTCTCTCTCACAGCTTCTCTTTCTCTCTCTCTCTCACTCACTCACAGCTTCTAATTCCCTCTCTCTCTCACTCACACAGCTTCTTTTTCTCTCTCTCACACACACAGCTTCTCTTTCTCTCTTTCTCTCTCACTCACAGCTTCTCTTTTCTCTCTAACTCACTCACTCACAGCTTCTCTTTTCTCTCACTCTCTCACTCACAGCTTCTCTTTCTCTCTCTTACTAACTCACAGCTTCTCTCTCTCTCTCTCTCCCACTCACTCACAGCTTCTCTTTCTCTCTCTCTCTCACTCTCTCACAGCTTCTCTTTCTCTCTCACTCACTATACAGCTTTCTTTCTCTCTGTCTCACTCAAAGCTTCTCTTTCTCTCTCTCTCTCTCACTCTGCTTCTCTTTCTCTCTCTCTCACTCACAGCTTCTCTTTCTTTCTCTCTCTCTCTCTCACTCACAGCTTCTCTTTCTCTCTCACTCACTCACAGCTTGTCTTTCTCTCACACACAAACACTGCTTTACTCACTCTTTCTCACAGCTTCTCTTTCTCTCTCTCTCTCACTCACAGCTTCTCTTTGTCTCTCTCTCACATAGCTTCTCTTTCTCTCACTCACTCACAGCTTCTATTTCTCTCTCTCACACAGACAGCTTCTCTTTCTCTCTATCTCACTCACAGCTTCTCTTTCTCTCTCTCTCACTCAAAGCTTCTCTTTCTCTCTCTCTCACTCACTCACAGCTTCTCTTTCTCTTTCTCGCTCACACACACAGCTTCTCTTTCTTTCTCTCACACACACAGCTTCTCTTTGTCTCTCTCTCTCACTCACAGCTTCTCTTTCTCTCTCTCTCACTCATTCACCACTTCTCTTTCACTCTCTCACAGCTTCTCTTTCTCTCTCACAGCTTCTCTTTCTCTCTCACTCACTCAAACCTTCTTTCTCTATCTCTCGCACTCACTTAGCTTCTGTTTCTCTCTCTCACTGACAGCTTCTCTTTCTCTTTCTCTCACTCACAGCTTCTCTTTCCCTTCTCTCTCTCTCTCACTCACAGCTTCTCCTTCTCTCTCTCTCACTCACAGCTTCTCTTTCTCTCTCTCTCACTCACAGCTTCTATTTCTCTCTCTCTCACACAGCTTCTCTCTCTCTCACACACACACAGCTTCTCTCTCACACACACACCTTCTCTTTCTCTTTCTCACTCACAACTTCTCTTTCTCTCTCTCTCTCACTCACAGCTTCTCTTTCTCTTTCTCACTCTCAGCTTCTCTTTCTCTCTCTCTCACTCGCAGCTTCTCTCTCTCTCTCTCTCTCTCTCACACACACTCACAGGTTCTCTTTCTCTCCTTGTCTCCTTCACTCACAGCTTCTCTTTCTCTCTCTCTCTCTCACTCACAGATACTCTTTCTCTCTCTCACTCACAGCTTCTCTTTCACTCTCTCACTCACAGCTCTTTCTCTCTCTCACAGCTTCTCTTTCTCTCTTTCTCACGCACATCTTCTCTTTCTCTCTCTCTCACTCACAGCTTCTCTTTCTCTTTCTCGCTCACACACACAGCTTCTCTCTCTCACAAACAGACACACAGCTTCTCTTTCTCTCTCTCTCTCTCACTCACAGCTTCTCTTTCTCTCTCTCTCACTCATTCACCACTTCTCTTTCACTCTCTCACAGCTTCTCTTTCTCTCTTACAGCTTCTCTTTCTCTCTCTCTCACTCACACCTTCTCTTTCTCTCACTCTCTCACTCTCTCACTCACTCAAACCTTCTCTTTCTCTATCTCTCTCACTCACTTAGCTTCTCTTTCTCTCTCTCACTGACAGCTTCTCATTCTCTCTCTCTCTCTCACTCACAGCTTCTCTCTCTCTCTCACAGCTTCTCTTTCTCTCTCTCTCAAACTGACAGCTTCTCTATCTCTATCTCACTCACATCTTCTCTCTCTCACACACACACACAGCTTCTCTCTCTCGCTCATACACACAGCTTCTCTCTATCTCACTAACACCTTCTCTTTCTCTTTCTCACTCACAGCTTCTCTTTCTCTCTCTCTCACTCACAACTTCCCTTTCTCTCTCTCTTTCTCTCTCACAGGCTCTCTTTCTCTCTCTGTCTCCCTCACTCACAGATTCTCTTTCTCTCTCTCTCACTCACAGCATCTCTTTCTCTTTCTCTCTCTCACTCACAGCTTCTCTCTCTCTCTCACTCACTTCTCTGTCTCTCTCTCTCTCACTCACAGCTACTCTTTCTCTCTCTCACTCACAGCTTCTATTTCTCTCTCTCTCATTTACAGCTTCTCTTTCTCTCTCACACACACACTCAGCTTCTCTTTCTTTCTCTCTCTCTCACTCACTCACAGCTTCTCTTTCTCTCTCTGTATGACTCACTCACAGCTTCTCTTTCTCTCTCTCTCACTAACTCACAGTTTCTCTCTCTCTCTCACTCACTCGCAGATTCTCTTTCTCTCTCTCTCTCACTCACAGCTTCTCTTTCTCTCTCTCACTCACTCACTCACTCACAGCTTCTCTCTCTGTCTCTCTCACTCACAGCTTCTTTCTCTCACTCACTCACAGCTTCTTTCTCTTTCTCTCTCTTTCTCTCTCTCACAGCTTCTCTTTCTCCCTCTCCCTCACTCACTCACAGCTTCAATTTCTCTTTCACTCACTCACAGCTTCTATTTCTCTCTCTCTCATTCACAGCTTCTCTTTCTCTCTCTCACACACACACAGCTTCTCTTTCTTTCTTTCTCTCTCTCTCACTCACTCACAGCTTCTAATTCCCTCACTCTCTCACTCACACAGCTTCTGTTTCTCTCTCTCACACACAGCTTCTCTTTCTCTCTATCTCTCTCACTCACAGCTTCTCTTTTCTCTCTAACTCACTCACTCACAGCTTCTCTTTCTCTCTCTCTCTCTCACTCACTCACAGCTTCTCTTTCTCTCTCTCTCTCACTCTCTCACAGCTTCTCTTTCTCTCTCACTCACTATACAGCTTTCTTTCTCTCTCTCTGTCTCACTCAAAGCTTCTCTTTCTCTCTCTCTCTCACTCAGCTTCTCTTTCTCTCTCTCTTACTCACAGCTTCTCTTTCTCTCTCTCTCACTCACAGCTTCTCTTTCTTTCTCTCTCTCTCACACACAGCTTCTCTTTCTTTCTCACTCACTCACAGCTTGTCTTTCTCTCTCACACAAACACTGCTTTACTCACTCTTTCTCACAGCTTCTCTTTCTCTCTCTCTCTCACTCACAGCTTCTCTTTGTCTCTCTCTCACATAGCTTCTCTTTCTCTCACTCACTCACAGCTTCTATTTCTCTCTCTCACACACACAGCTTCTCTTTCTCTCTATCTCTCTCACTCACAGCTTCTCTTTCTCTCTCTCTCACTCACAGCTTCTCTTTCTCTATCTCTCACTCACTCACAGCTTCTCTTTCTCTTTCTCGCTCACACACACAGCTTCTCTTTCTTTCTCTCACACACACAGCTTCTCTTTCTCTCTCTCTCTCACTCACAGCTTCTCTTTCTCTCTCTCTCACTCATTCACCACTTCTCTTTCACTCTCTCTCAGCTTCTCTTTCTCTCTCACAGCTTCTCTTTCTCTCTCTCTCACTCACACCTTCTCTTTCTCTCACTCTCTCACTCACTCAAACCTTCTCTTTCTCTATCTCTCGCACTGACTTAGCTTCTGTTTCTCTCTCTCACTGACAGCTTCTCTTTCTCTCTCTCTCACTCACAGCTTCTCTCTCTCTCTCACACAGCTTCTCTTTCTCTCTCTCTCAAACTGACAGCTTCTCTCTCTCTCTCACTCACATCTTCTCTCTCTCTCTCACACACACAGCTTCTCTCTCTCACATAGCTTCTCTCTCTCTCTCACTAACACCTTCTCTTTCTCTTTCTCACTCACAGCTTCTCTTTCTCTCTCTCTCTCACTCACAGCTTCCCTTTCTCTCTCTCTCTCACTCACAGGCTCTCTTTCTCTATCTGTCTCCCTCACTCACATATTCTCTCTCTCTCTCTCACTCACAGCTTCTCTTTCTCTCTCTCACTCACAGCTTCTCTCTCTCTCACTCACAACTTCTCTTTCTCTCTCTCTCTCTCACTCACAGCTTCTCTTTCTCTCTCTCACTCACAGCTTCTATTTCTCTCTCTCTCATTCACAGCTTCTCTTTCTCTCTCTCTCTCTCACACACAGCTTCTCTTTCTTTCTCTCTCTCTCACTCACTCACAGCTTCTCTTTCTCTCTCTCTCACATAGCTTCTCTTTCTTTCACTCACTCACAGCTTCTATTTCTCTCTCACACACACACAGCTTCTCTTTCTCTCTATCTCACTCACTCACAGCTTCTCTTTTCTCTCTCTCTCACTCATTCACAGCTTCTCTTTCCTTCTCTCTCTCACTCACAGCTTCTCTTTCTCTCTCTCACTAACACACAGCTTCTCTTTCTCTCTCTCGCACTCACTCACAGCTTCTCTTTCTCTCTCTCTCTCACTCACTCACAGCTTCTCTTTCTCTATCTCTCTCACTCACTCACAGCTTCTCTTTCTCTCTCACTCACTCACAGCTTTCTTTCTCTCTCTCTTTCTCACTCACAGCTTCTCTCTCTCTCTCTCTCTCTCTCACTAAGCTTCTCTTTCTCTCTCTCTCTCACTCACAGCTTCTCTTTCTCTCTCTCTCTCACTCACAGCTTCTCTTTCTCTCTCTCTCACTCACAGCTTGTCTTTCTCTCTCACACACACACTGCTTCTCTCTCTCACACACACAGCTTCTCTTTCTCTCTCTCTCTCACATAGCTTCTTTCTCTCTCTCACACACACAGCTTTTCTTTCTCTCTTTCTCAGTCACTCACAGCTTCTCTTTCGCTCTCTCTCTCACTCAGCTTCTCTTTCTCTCTTTCTCTCACTCACAGCTTCTCTTTCCCTTCTCTCTCTCTCACTCACAGCTTCTCCTTCTCTCTCTCTCACTCATAGCTTCTCTTTCTCTCTCTCTCACTCACAGCTTCTATTTCTCTCTCTCTCTCACTCACAACTTCTCTTTCTCTTTCTCTCCCTCACACACAGCTTTTCTTTCGCTCTCTATCTCTCTCTCACTCACATCTTCTCTTTCATTCTCTCTCTCACACAGCTTCTCTCTCTCACACACACACACAGCTTCTCTCTCACACACACACCTTCTCTTTCTCTTTCTCACTCACAGCTTCTCTTTCTCCCTCTCTCTCACTCACAGCTTCCCTTTCTCTCTCTCTCTCACTCACAGGCTCTCTTTCTCTCTCTGTCTCCCTCACTCACATATTCTCTCTCTCTCTCTCACTCACAGCTTCTCTTTCTCTTCCTCTCTCTCACTCACAGCTTCTCTCTCTCTCTCACTCACAACTTCTCTTTCTCTCTCTCTCTCACTCACAGCTTCTCTTTCTCTCTCTCACTCACAGCTTCTATTTCTCTCTCTCTCATTCACAGCTTCTCTTTCTCTCTCTCACACACACACAGCTTCTCTTTCTTTCTCTCTCTCTCACTCACTCACAGCTTCTCTTTCTCTCTCTCTCACATAGCTTCTCTTTCTCTCACTCACTCACAGCTTCTATTTCTCTCTCTCACACACACAGCTTCTCTTTCTCTCTATCTCACTCACTCACAGCTTCTCTTTTCTCTCTCTCTCACTCATTCACAGCTTCTTCTTCCTTCTCTCTCTCACTCACAGCTTCTCTTTCTCTCTCTCACTAACACACAGCTTCTCTTTCTCTCTCTCGCACTCACTCACAGCTTCTCTTTCTCTCTCTCTCTCACTCACTCATAGCTTCTCTTTCTCTCTCTCTCTCTCAC
Source organism: Bradypodion ventrale (assembly GCA_035047345.1). Classification (NCBI taxonomy): domain Eukaryota; kingdom Metazoa; phylum Chordata; class Lepidosauria; order Squamata; family Chamaeleonidae; genus Bradypodion; species Bradypodion ventrale. The sequence continues at coordinate 207,752,590 of JAWDJE010000002.1, forward strand.
TAAGCTTCTCTTTCTCTCTCTCTCTCACTCACAGCTTCTCTTTCTCTCTCTCTCTCACTCACAGCTTCTCTTTTTCTCTCTCTCACTCACAGCTTGTCTTTCTCTCTCTCACACACACTGCTTCTCTCTCTCACACACAAAGCTTCTCTTTCTCTCTCTCTCTCACACATAGCTTCTTTCTCTCTCTCTCTCTCACTCACAGCTTTTCTTTCTCTCTTTCTCACTCACTCACACCGCTTCTCTTTCGCTCTCTCTCTCACTCAGCTTCTCTTTCTCTTTTTCTCTCACTCACAGCTTCTCTTTCCCTTCTCTCTCTCTCACTCACAGCTTCTCCTTCTCTCTCTCTCACTCATAGCTTCTCTTTCTCTCTCTCTCTCACTCACAGCTTCTATTTCTCTCTCTCTCTCACTCACAACTTCTCTTTCTCTTTCTCTCACTCACACACAGCTTTTCTTTCGCTCTCTATCTCTCTCTCACTCACATCTTCTCTTTCATTCTCTCTCTCTCACACCTTCTCTTTCTCTTTCTCACTCACAGCTTCTCTTTCTTTCTCTCTCTCTCTCACTCACAGCGTCTCTTTCTCTTTCTCACTCACAGCTTCTCTTTCTCTCTCTCTCTCTCACTCACAGCTTCTCCCTCTCTCTCTCTCTCTCTCTCTCTCTCACACTCACAGGTTCTCTGTCTCTCTCTGTCTCCCTCACTCACAGCTTCTCTTTCTCTCTCTCTCTCTCACTCACAGATTCTCTTTTTCTCTCTCACTCACAGCTTCTCTTTCTCTCTCTCACTAACTCACCGCTTCTCTTACACTTGCTCGCTCAAAGCTCTTTCTCTCTCTCTCACACAGCTTCTCTTTCTCTCTCTCTCACTCACAGCTTCTCTTTCTCTCTCTCTCACTCACTCACAGCTTCTCTTTCTTTTTCTCGCTCACACACACAGCTTCTCTTTCTCTCTCACACACACACAGCTTCTCTTTCTCTCTCTCTCTCACTCACAGCTTCTCTTTCTCTCTCTCTCACTCATTCACCACTTCTCTTTCACTCTCTCACAGCTTCTCTTTCTCTCTCATAGCTTCTCTTTCTCTCTCTCTCACTCACACCTTCTCTTTCTCTGACTCTCTCACTCACTCAAACCTTCTCTTTCTCTATCTCTCTCACTCACTTAGCTTCTCTTTCTCTCTCTCACTGACAGCTTCTATTTCTCTCTCTCTCTCACTCACAGCTTCTCTCTCTCTTACATCTTCTCTTTCTCTCTCTCAAACTGACAGCTTCTCTATCTCTCTCTCACTCACATCTTCTCTCTCTCACACACACACACAGCTTCTCTCTCTCACACACACACATAGCTTCTCTCTCTCTCACCAACACCTTCTCTTTCTCTCTCTCACTCACAGCTTCTCTCTCTCTCTCTCTCACTCACAACTTCTCTTTCTCTCTCTCACTCACAGCTTCTCTTTCTCTCTCTCACTCACAGTTTCTATTTCTCTCTCTCACTCACAGCTTCTCTTTCTCTCTCACACACACACAGCTTCTCTTTCTCTCTCTCTCACTCACTCACAGCTTCTCTTTCCCTCTCTGTCTGACTCACTCACAGCTTCTCTTTCTCTCTCTCTCACTAACTCACAGTTTCTCTCTATCTCTCACTCACTCACAGATTCTCTTTCTCTCTCTCTCTCTCACTCACAGCTTCTCTTTCTCTCTCTCACTCACTCACTCACAGCTTCTCTCTCTCTCTGTCTCTCACTCACAGCTTCTCTTTCTCTCACTAACTCAGAGCTTCTCTTTCTCTCTCTCTCTCTCTCTCACAGCTTCTCTTTCTCTCTCTCCCTCACTCACTCACAGCTTCTCTTTCTCTCTCACTCACTCACAGCTTCTATTTCTCTCTCTCTCATTCATAGCTTCTCTTTCTCTCTCTCACACACACAGCTTCTCTTTCTTTCTCTCTCTCTCACTCACTCACAGCTTCTCTTTCTCTCTCTGTCTGACTCACTCACAGCTTCTCTTTCTCTCTCTCTCACTCATACCTTCTCTTTCTCTCTCTGTCTCTCTCACTCACAGCTTCTCTTACTCTCTCTCTCTCACTCACAGCTTCTCTTTCTCTCTCTCTCTCGCACTCGCAGCATCTCTCTCTCTCTCACTCACTCACAGCTTCTCTTTCTCTCTCTCACTCAGTCATAGCTTCTCTCTCTCTCACACAGCTTCTCTTTCTCTCTCACACACTCACTCACAGCTTCTCTCTCTTTCTCTGTCTCTCTCACTCACAGCTTCTCTTTCCCTCTCTCTCACTCACACAGCTCCTGTTTCTCTCTCTCTCACACACAGCTTCTCTTTCTCTCTATCTCTCTCACTCACACCTTCTCTTTTCTCTCAAACTCACTCACTCACAGCTTCTCTTTTTCTCTCTCTCTCTCACTTACAGCTTCTCTTTCTCTCTCTCACTAACTCACAGCTTCTCTCTCTCTCTCTCACTAACTCACAGCTTCTCTTTCTCTCTCTCTCACTCTCTCACAGCTTCTCTTTCTCTCTCACTCACTATACAGCTTTCTTTCTCTCTCTGTCTCACTCAAAGCTTCTCTTTCTCTCTCTCTCTCACTCAGCTCCTCTTTCTCTCTCTCTCACTCACAGCTTCTCTTTCTCTCTCTCTCTCACTCACAGCTTCTCTTTCTCTCTCTCTCACTCACAGCTTCTCTTTCTCTCTCACACAAACACTGCTTTTCTCAGTCTTTCTCACAGCTTCTCTTTCTCTCTCTGTCTCACTCACAGCTTCTCTTTCTCTCTCTCACATAGCTTCTCTTTCTCTCTCTCATTCACAGCTTCTATTTCTCTCTCTCTCACTCACATCTTCTCTTTCTCTCTCTCTCTCTCTCAAACACAGCATCTTTCTCTCTCACACACACACACACAGCTTTTCTTTCTCTCTCACTCACTCACACCTTCTCTTTCTCTCTCTCTCTCACTCACAGCTTCTCTCTCTCTCTTTCTCTCACTCACAGCTTCTCTTTCCCTTCTATCTCTCTCACTCACAACTTCTCCTTATCTCTCTCTCTTTCATTCACTCACAGCTTCTCTTTCTCTCTCACTCTCTCACAGCTTCTCTTTCTCTCTCTCTCACTCACAGGTTCTCTTTCTCTCTCTCTCACAGCTTTTATTTCTCTCTCTCTCACTCACTCACTCATGACTTCTATTTATCTCTCACACACACACACAGCTTCTCTTTCTCTCTATCTCTCTCACTCACAGCTTCTCTTTTCTCTCTCTCTCTCAATCACTCACAGCTTCTCTTTCTCTCGGTCTCTCTTTCACTAACAGCTTCTCTTTCTCTCTCTCACTAACTCACAACTTCTCTTTCTCTCTCTCTCTCTCTCTCACTCACTCACAGCTTCCATTTCTTTCTCTCTCTCTCACTCACTCACAGCTTCTCTCTCACTCACTTACAGCTTCTCTTTCTCTCTCTCACTCAGTCACAGCTTCTCTTTCTCTCTCTCTCTCTCACTCACAGCTTCTCTCTCTCTCTCACATGCTCACTCACAGTTTCTCTCTCTTTCTGTGTCTCTCACTCACAGCTTCTCTTTCTTTCTCTCACAGCTTCTCTTTCTCTTTTTCTCTCACACTCACTCACAGCTTCTCTTTCCCTCTCTCTCTCACTCACACAACTTCTGTTTCTCTCTCTCTCACACACAGCTTCTCTTTCTTTCTATCTCTCTCACTCACAACTTCTCTTTTCTCTCTCTCTCACTCACTCACAGCTTCTCTTTCTCTCTCTCTCTCACTCACAGCTTCTCTTTCACTCTCTCACTAACTCACAGCTTCTCTCTCTCTCTCTTTCACTCACTCACAGCTTTTCTTTCTCTCTCACTCACTATACAGCTTTCTTTCTCTCTCTCTGTCTCACTCACAGTTTTCTTTCTCTCTCTCTCTCACTCAGCTTCTCTTTCTCTCTCTCTCTCACTCACAGCTTCTCTTTCTCTCTCTCTCTCACTCACAGCTTCTCTTTCTTTCTCTCTCTCTCTCACTCACAGCTTCTCTTTCTCTATCTCTCACTCACAGCTTCTCTTTCTCTCTCTCACACATAGCTTCGCTTTCTCTCTCTCTCTCATTCACAGCTTCTATTTCTCTCTCTCTCACTCACAGCTTCTCTTTCTCTCTCTCCCTCACTCACTCACAGCTTCTCTTTCTCTCTCACTCACTCACAGCTTCTATTTCTCTCTCTCTCATTCACAGCTTCTCTTTCTCTCTCTCACACACACAGCTTCTCTTTCTTTCTCTCTCTCTCACTCACTCACAGCTTCTCTTTCTCTCTCTGTCTGACTTACTCACAGCTTCTCTTTCTCTCTCTCTCACTAACTCACAGTTTCTCTCTCTCTCTCACTCACTCACAGATTCTCTCTCTCTCTCTCACTCACAGCTTCTCTTTCTCTCTCTCACTCACTCACTCACAGCTTCTCTCTCTCTGTCTCTCTCACACAAACACTGCTTTACTCACTCTTTCTCACAGCTTCTCTTTCTCTCTCTCTCTCACTCACAGCTTCTCTTTCTCTCTCACAAACATAGCTTCGCTTTCTCTCTCTCATTCACAGCTTCTATTTCTCTTTCTCTCACTCACAGCTTCTCTTTCTGTCTCTCTCTCACTCACAGCTTCTTTCTCTCGCTCTCTCATAGCTTTTTTCTCTCTCTCTCACTCACTCACAGCTTCTCTCTCTCTCTCTTACTCACTCACAGCTTCTCACTCTCTCTCTCTCACTCACTCACAGCTTCTCTTTCTCTCTCACTCTCTCACAGCTTCTCTTTCTCTCTCTCTCTCACTCACAGGTTCTCTTTTTCTCTCTCTCTCATAGCTTCTCTTTCTCTCTCTCTCTCTCACTCACAGCTTTTATTTCTCTCTCTCTCACTCACTCACAGCTTCTCTTTCTCTCTATCTCTCTCACTCACAGCTTCTCTTTTCTCTCTCTCTTACTCATTCACAGCTTCTCTTTCCTTCTCTCTCTCACTCATAGCTTCTCTTTCTCTTTCTCACGAATGCACAGCTTCTCTTTCTCTCTCTCTCACTGACTCACAGCTTCTCTTTCTCTCTCTCTCTCACTCACTCACAGCTTTTCTTTCTCTATCTCTCTCACTCACTCACAGCTTCTCTTTCTCTCTCACTCACTCACAGCTTTCTTTCTCTCTCTGTCTCACTCACAGCTTCTCTTTCTCTCTCTCTCTCATTCAGCTTCTCTTTCTCACTATCTCTCACTCACAGCTTCTCTTTTTTTCTCTCTCTCACTCACAGCTTCTCTTTCTCTCTCTCACTCACAGCTTGTCTTTCTCTCTCACAGACACACTGCTTCTCTCTCTCACACACACCGCTTCTCTTTCGCTCTCTCTCTCACTCAGCTTCTCTCTTTCTCTGTTTCTCTCACTCACAGCTTCTCTTTCCCTTCTCTCTCTCTCTCACCCACAGCTTCTCCTTCTCTCTCTCACTCACAACTTCTCTTTCTCTCTCTCTCACTCACAGCTTCTATTTCTCTCTCTCTCTCACTCACAACTTCTCTTTCTCTTTCTCTCACTCACACACAGCTTTTCTTTCGCTCTCTCTCTCTCTCTCACTCACAGCTTTTCTTTCTCTATCTCTCTCTCTCACTCACAGTATCTCTTTCCCTCTCTCTCACTCACTCACAGCTTCACTCTCTCTCACACACACACAACTTCTGTTTCTCTCTCACCCTCTCTCACAGCTTCTCTTTCTCTCTCTCTCACTAACTCACAGCTTCTCTTTCTCTCTCTCTCTCACTCACTCACAGCTTCTCTTTCTCTCTCTCTCACTCGCTCACAGCTTCTCTTTCTCTCTCTCTCACTCACTCACAGCTTCTCTTTCTCTCTCACTCACTCACCCCTTTCTTTCTCTCTCTCTGTCTCACTCACAGCTTCTCTTTCTCTCTCTCTCTCTCACAGCTTCTCTTTCTCTCTCTGTCTCTCACTCACAGCTTCTCTTTCTCTCTCTCTCTCTCACTCACAGCTTCTCTTTTTCTCTCGGTCTCTCGCACTCGCAGCTTCTCTCTTTCTCTCACTCACACACAGCTTCTCTTTCTCTCTCTCTCTCACTCACAACTCTCTCACTCACTCTCTCACTCACAGCTTCTCTTTCTTTCTTTCTCTCTCTCACAGCTTCTCTTTTTCTCTCTCTCTCTCTCACTCACAGCTTCTCTTTCTCTCTCTCACACTCACTCACAGCTTCTCTCTCTTTATCTGTCTCTCTCACAGCTTCTCTTTCTCTGTCTCTCTCACAGCTTCTCTTTCTCTCTCTCTCTCTCACTCATTCACAGCTTCTCTCTCTCACTCACTCACTCATGACTTCTATTTATCTCTCTCTCACACACACAGCTTCTCTTTCTCTCTATCTCTCTCACTCACAGCTTCTCTTTTCTCTCTCTCTCTCACTCACTCACAGCTTCTCTTTCTCTCTGTCTCTCTTTCACTAACAGCTTCTCTTTCTCTTTCTCACTAACTCACAACTTCTCTTTCTCTCTCTCTCTCTCTCTCACTCACTCACAGCTTCCCTTTCTTTCTCTCTCTCTCACTCACTCACAGCTTCTCTCTCACTCACTCACAGCTTCTCTTTCTCTCTCTCACTCAGTCACAGCTTCTCTTTCTCTCTCTCACTCACTCACAGCCTCTCTCTCTCTCTCACATGCTCACTCACAGTTTCTCTCTCTTTCTCTGTCTCTCACTCACAGCTTCTCTTTCTTTCTCTCACAGCTTCTCTTTCTCTTTCAATCTCACACTCACTCACAGCTTCTCTTTCCCTCTCTCTCTCACTCACACAACTACTGTTTCTCTCTCACACACACACAGCTTCTCTTTCTCTCTCTCTCTCTCATTCACAGCTTCTCTTTCTCTCTCTCACACACACTCAGCTTCTCTTTCTTTCTCTCTCTCTCACTCACTCACAGCTTCTCTTTCTCTCTCTGTATGACTCACTCACAGCTTCTCTTTCTCTCTCTCTCACTAACTCACAGTTTCTCTCTCTCTCACTCACTCACAGATTCTCTTTCTCTCTCTCACTCACTCACAGTTTCTCTTTCTCTCTCTCACTCACTCACTCACAGCTTCTCCCTCTCTCTGTCTCTCTCACTCACAGCTTCTCTTTCTCTCACACTCACAGCTTCTTTCTCTCTCTCTCTCTCTCTCTCTCTCACAGCTTCTCTTTCTCTCTCTCCCTCACTCACTCACAGCTTCTCTTTCTCTTTCACTCACTCACAGCTTCTATTTCTCTCTCTCTCATTCACTGCTTCTCTTTCTCTCTCACACACACACACAGCTTCTCTTTCTTTCTCTCTCTCTCACTCACTCACAGCTTCTAATTCCCTCACTCTCTCACTCATACAGCTTCTGTTTCTCTCTCTCACACACACAGCTTCTCTTTCTCTCTATCTCTCTCACACAGCTTCTCTTTTCTCTCTAACTCACTCACTCACAGCTTCTCTTTTTCTCTCTCTCTCACTCACAGTTTCTCTTTCTCTCTCTCACTAACTCACAGCTTGTCTTTCTCTATCTCTCTCACTTACTCACAGCTTCTTTCTCTTTCTCACTCTCAGCTTCTCTTTCTCTCTCTCTCACTCGCAGCTTCTCTCTCTCTCTCTCTCTCACACACACACACTCACAGGTTCTCTTTCTCTCCTTGTCTCCTTCACTCACAGCTTCTCTTTCTCTCTCTCTCTCTCACTCACAGATACTCTTTCTCTCTCTCACTCACAGCTTCTCTTTCACTCTCTCACTCACAGGCTCTCTTTCTCTGTCTGTTTCCCTCACTCACTTCTCTCTCTCTCTCTCACTAACACCTTCTCTTTCTCTTTCTCACTCACAGCTTCTCTCTCTCTCTCTCTCTCTCTCTCACTCACAGCTTCCCTTTCTCTCTCTCTCTCACTCACAGGCTCTCTTTCTCTGTCTGTTTCCCTCACTCACTTCTCTCTCTCTCTCTCACTCACAGCTTCTCTTTCTCTTTCTCTCTCTCACTCACAGCTTCTCTCTCTCTCTCACTCACAACTTTCTCTCTCACTAACTCACAGCTTCTCTTTCTCTCTCTCTCTCACTCACTCACAGCTTCTCTTTCTCTCTCTCTCTCACTCTCTCACAGCTTCTCTTTCTCTCTCACTCACTATACAGCTTTCTTTCTCTCTCTCTGTCTCACTCAAAGCTTCTCTTTCTCTCTCTCTCTCACTCAGCTTCTCTTTCTCTCTCTCTTACTCACAGCTTCTCTTTCTCTCTCTCTCACTCACAGCTTCTCTTTCTTTCTCTCTCTCTCTCACACAGCTTCTCTTTCTCTCTCTCTCAAACTGACAGCTTCTCTCTCTCACACACATAGCTTCTCTCTCTCTCACTAACACCTTCTCTTTCTCTTTCTCACTCACAGCTTCTCTCTCTCTCTCTCTCTCTCACTCACAGCTTCCCTTTCTCTCTCTCTCTCACTCACAGGCTCTCTTTCTCTGTCTGTTTCCCTCACTCACTTCTCTCTCTCTCTCTCACTCACAGCTTCTCTTTCTCTTTCTCTTTCTCACTCACAGCTTCTCTCTCTCTCTCACTCACAACTTCTCTTTCTTTCTCTCTCTCTCTCACTCACAGCTTCTCTTTCTCTCTCTCTCACTCACAGCTTGTCTTTCTCTCTCACACACACACTGCTTCTCTCTCACACACACACAGCTTCTCTTTCTCTCTCTCTCACATAGCTTCTCTCTCTCTCTCACAGCTTTTCTTTCTCTCTTTCTCTCACTCACAGCTTCTCTTTCCCTTCTCTCTCTCTCTCACTCACAGCTTCTCCTTCTCTCTCTCTCACTCACAGCTTCGCTTTCTCTCTCTCTCACTCACAGCTTCTATTTCTCTCTCTCACACAGCTTCTCTCTCTCACACACACACACAGCTTCTCTCTCACACACACACCTTCTCTTTCTCTTTCTCACTCACAGCTTCTCTTTCTCTCTCTCTCACTCACAGCTTCTCTTTCTCTTTCTCACTCTCAGCTTCTCTTTCTCTCTCTCTCACTCGCAGCTTCTCTCTCTCTCTCTCTCTCTCACACACACACTCACAGGTTCTCTTTCTCTCCTTGTCTCCTTCACTCACAGCTTCTCTTTCTCTCTCTCTCTCTCACTCACAGATACTCTTTCTCTCTCTCACTCACAGCTTCTCTTTCACTCTCTCACTCACAGCTCTTTCTCTCTCTCACAGCTTCTCTTTCTCTCTTTCTCACGCACAGCTTCTCTTTCTCTCTCTCTCACTCACAGCTTCTTTTTCTCTTTCTCGCTCACACACACAGCTTCTCTCTCTCACAAACACACACACAGCTTCTCTTTCTCTCTCTCTCTCTCACTCACAGCTTCTCTTTCTCTCTCTCTCACTCATTCACCACTTCTCTTTCACTCTCTCACAGCTTCTCTTTCTCTCTTACAGCTTCTCTTTCTCTCTCTCTCACTCACACCTTCTCTTTCTCTCACTCTCTCACTCTCTCACTCACTCAAACCTTCTCTTTCTCTATCTCTCTCACTCACTTAGCTTCTCTTTCTCTCTCTCACTGACAGCTTCTCATTCTCCCTCTCTCTCTCACTCACAGCTTCTCTCTCTCTCTCACAGCTTCTCTTTCTCTCTCTCTCAAACTGACAGCTTCTCTATCTCTATCTCACTCACATCTTCTCTCTCTCTAGCACACACACAGCTTCTCTCTCTCGCTCATACACACAGCTTCTCTCTCTCTCACTAACACCTTCTCTTTCTCTTTCTCACTCACAGCTTCTCTTTCTCTCTCTCTCACTCACAACTTCCCTTTCTCTCTCTCTTTCTCTCTCACAGGCTCTCTTTCTCTCTCTGTCTCCCTCACTCACAGATTCTCTTTCTCTCTCTCTCACTCACAGCATCTCTTTCTCTTTCTCTCTCTCACTCACAGCTTCTCTCTCTCTCTCACTCACTTATCTGTCTCTCTCTCTCTCACTCACAGCTACTCTTTCTCTCTCTCACTCACAGCTTCTATTTCTCTCTCTCTCATTTACAGCTTCTCTTTCTCTCTCACACACACACTCAGCTTCTCTTTCTTTCTCTCTCTCTCACTCACTCACAGCTTCTCTTTCTCTCTCTGTATGACTCACTCACAGCTTCTCTTTCTCTCTCTCTCACTAACTCACAGTTTCTCTCTCTCTCTCTCTCACTCACAGCTTCCCTTTCTCTCTCTCTCTCACTCACAGGCTCTCTTTCTCTCTCTGTTTCCCTCACTCACTTCTCTCTCTCTCTCTCACTCACAGCTTCTCTTTCTCTTTCTCTCTCTCACTCACAGCTTCTCTCTCTCTCTCACTCACAACTTCTCTTTCTTTCTCTCTCTCTCTCACTCACAGCTTCTCTTTCTCTCTCTCTCACTCACAGCTTGTCTTTCTCTCTCACACACACACTGCTTCTCTCTCTCACACACACAGCTTCTCTTTCTCTCTCTCTCACATAGCTTCTCTCTCTCTCACAGCTTTTCTTTCTCTCTTTCTCACTCACTCACAGCTTCTCTTTCACTCTCTCTCTCACTCAGCTTCTCTCTCTCTTTCTCTCACTCACAGCTTCTCTTTCCCTTCTCTCTCTCTCTCACTCACAGCTTCTCCTTCTCTCTCTCTCACTCACAGCTTCTCTTTCTCTCTCTCTCACTCACAGCTTCTATTTCTCTCTCTCACACAGCTTCTCTCTCTCTCACACACACACAGCTTCTCTCTCACACACACACCTTCTCTTTCTCTTTCTCACTCACAGCTTCTCTTTCTCTCTCTCTCTCACTCACAGCTTCTCTTTCTCTTTCTCACTCTCAGCTTCTCTTTCTCTCTCTCTCACTCGCAGCTTCTCTCTCTCTCTCTCTCTCTCTCACACACACTCACAGGTTCTCTTTCTCTCCTTGTCTCCTTCACTCACAGCTTCTCTTTCTCTCTCTCTCTCTCACTCACAGATACTCTTTCTCTCTCTCACTCACAGCTTCTCTTTCACTCTCTCACTCACAGCTCTTTCTCTCTCTCACAGCTTCTCTTTCTCTCTTTCTCACGCACAGCTTCTCTTTCTCTCTCTCTCACTCACAGCTTCTCTTTCTCTTTCTCGCTCACACACACAGCTTCTCTCTCTCACAAACAGACACACAGCTTCTCTTTCTCTCTCTCTCTCTCACTCACAGCTTCTCTTTCTCTCTCTCTCACTCATTCACCACTTCTCTTTCACTCTCTCACAGCTTCTCTTTCTCTCTTACAGCTTCTCTTTCTCTCTCTCTCACTCACACCTTCTCTTTCTCTCACTCTCTCACTCTCTCACTCACTCAAACCTTCTCTTTCTCTATCTCTCTCACTCACTTAGCTTCTCTTTCTCTCTCTCACTGACAGCTTCTCATTCTCTCTCTCTCTCTCACTCACAGCTTCTCTCTCTCTCACACAGCTTCTCTTTCTCTCTCTCTCAAACTGACAGCTTCTCTATCTCTATCTCACTCACATCTTCTCTCTCTCACACACACACACAGCTTCTCTCTCTCGCTCATACACACAGCTTCTCTCTCTCTCACTAACACCTTCTCTTTCTCTTTCTCACTCACAGCTTCTCTTTCTCTCTCTCTCACTCACAACTTCCCTTTCTCTCTCTCTTTCTCTCTCACAGGCTCTCTTTCTCTCTCTGTCTCCCTCACTCACAGATTCTCTTTCTCTCTCTCTCACTCACAGCATCTCTTTCTCTTTCTCTCTCTCACTCACAGCTTCTCTCTCTCTCTCACTCACTTCTCTGTCTCTCTCTCTCTCTCACTCACAGCTACTCTTTCTCTCTCTCACTCACAGCTTCTATTTCTCTCTCTCTCATTTACAGCTTCTCTTTCTCTCTCACACACACACTCAGCTTCTCTTTCTTTCTCTCTCTCTCACTCACTCACAGCTTCTCTTTCTCTCTCTGTATGACTCACTCACAGCTTCTCTTTCTCTCTCTCTCACTAACTCACAGTTTCTCTCTCTCTCTCTCTCACTCACTCGCAGATTCTCTTTCTCTCTCTCTCTCACTCACAGCTTCTCTTTCTCTCTCTCACTCACTCACTCACTCACAGCTTCTCTCTCTCTGTCTCTCTCACTTACAGCTTCTCTTTCTCTCACTCACTCACAGCTTCTTTCTCTTTCTCTCTCTTTCTCTCTCTCACAGCTTCTCTTTCTCTCTCTCCCTCACTCACAGCTTCAATTTCTCTTTCACTCACTCACAGCTTCTATTTCTCTCTCTCTCATTCACAGCTTCTCTTTCTCTCTCTCACACACACACAGCTTCTCTTTCTTTCTTTCTCTCTCTCTCACTCACTCACAGCTTCTAATTCCCTCACTCTCTCACTCACACAGCTTCTGTTTCTCTCTCTCACACACAGCTTCTCTTTCTCTCTATCTCTCTCACTCACAGCTTCTCTTTTCTCTCTAACTCACTCACTCACAGCTTATCTTTTTCTCTCTCTCTCTCACTCACAGCTTCTCTTTCTCTCTCTCACTAACTCACAGCTTCTCTTTCTCTCTCTCTCTCTCACTCACTCACAGCTTCTCTTTCTCTCTCTCTCTCACTCTCTCACAGCTTCTCTTTCTCTCTCACTCACTATACAGCTTTCTTTCTCTCTCTCTGTCTCACTCAAAGCTTCTCTTTCTCTCTCTCTCTCACTCAGCTTCTCTTTCTCTCTCTCTTACTCACAGCTTCTCTTTCTCTCTCTCTCACTCACAGCTTCTCTTTCTTTCTCTCTCTCTCTCACACAGCTTCTCTTTCTCTCTCTCTCAAACTGAGCTTCTCTCTCTCTCTCACTCACATCTTCTCTCTCTCTCACACACACAGCTTCTCTCTCTCACACACATAGCTTCTCTCTCTCTCACTAACACCTTCTCTTTCTCTTTCTCACTCACAGCTTCTCTCTCTCTCTCTCTCTCTCACTCACAGCTTCCCTTTCTCTCTCTCTCTCACTCACAGGCTCTCTTTCTCTGTCTGTTTCCCTCACTCACTTCACTCTCTCTCTCTCACTCACAGCTTCTCTTTCTCTTTCTCTCTCTCACTCACAGCTTCTCTCTCTCTCTCACTCACAACCTCTTTCTTTCTCTCTCTCTCTCACTCACAGCTTCTCTTTCTCTCTCTCTCACTCACAGCTTGTCTTTCTCTCTCACACACACACAGCTTCTCTTTCTCTCTCTCTCTCACTCACAGCTTCTCTTTCTCTCTCACTCATTCACCACTTCTCTTTCACTCTCTCACAGCTTCTCTTTCTCTCTCATAGCTTCTCTTTCTCTCTCTCTCACTCACACCTTCTCTTTCTCTCACTCTCTCACTCACTCAAACCTTCTCTTTCTCTCTCTCTCACTCACTTAGCTTCTCTTTCTCTCTCTCACTGACAGCTTCTATTTCTCTCTCTCTCTCACTCACAGCTTCTCTCTCTCTTACATCTTCTCTTTCTCTCTCTCAAACTGACAGCTTCTCTATCTCTCTCTCACTCACATCTTCTCTCTCTCACACACACACACAGCTTCTCTCTCTCACACACACACATAGCTTCTCTCTCTCTCACCAACACCTTCTCTTTCTCTCTCTCACTCACAGCTTCTCTCTCTCTCTCTCTCACTCACAACTTCTCTTTCTCTCTCTCACTCACAGCTTCTCTTTCTCTCTCTCACTCACAGTTTCTATTTCTCTCTCTCACTCACAGCTTCTCTTTCTCTCTCACACACACACAGCTTCTCTTTCTCTCTCTCTCACTCACTCACAGCTTCTCTTTCCCTCTCTGTCTGACTCACTCACAGCTTCTCTTTCTCTCTCTCTCACTAACTCACAGTTTCTCTCTATCTCTCACTCACTCACAGATTCTCTTTCTCTCTCTCTCTCTCACTCACAGCTTCTCTTTCTCTCTCTCACTCACTCACTCACAGCTTCTCTCTCTCTCTGTCTCTCACTCACAGCTTCTCTTTCTCTCACTAACTCAGAGCTTCTCTTTCTCTCTCTCTCTCTCTCTCACAGCTTCTCTTTCTCTCTCTCCCTCACTCACTCACAGCTTCTCTTTCTCTCTCACTCACTCACAGCTTCTATTTCTCTCTCTCTCATTCATAGCTTCTCTTTCTCTCTCTCACATACACAGCTTCTCTTTCTTTCTCTCTCTCTCACTCACTCACAGCTTCTCTTTCTCTCTCTGTCTGACTCACTCACAGCTTCTCTTTCTCTCTCTCTCACTCACACCTTCTCTTTCTCTCTCTGTCTCTCTCACTCACAGCTTCTCTTACTCTCTCTCTCTCACTCACAGCTTCTCTTTCTCTCTCTCTCTCGCACTCGCAGCATCTCTCTCTCTCTCACTCACTCACAGCTTCTCTTTCTCTCTCTCACTCAGTCATAGCTTTTCTCTCTCTCACACAGCTTCTCTTTCTCTCTCACACACTCACTCACAGCTTCTCTCTCTTTCTCTGTCTCTCTCACTCACAGCTTCTCTTTCCCTCTCTCTCACTCACACAGCTCCTGTTTCTCTCTCTCTCACACACAGCTTCTCTTTCTCTCTATCTCTCTCACTCACACCTTCTCTTTTCTCTCAAACTCACTCACTCACAGCTTCTCTTTTTCTCTCTCTCTCTCACTTACATCTTCTCTTTCTCTCTCTCACTAACTCACAGCTTCTCTCTCTCTCTCTCACTAACTCACAGCTTCTCTTTCTCTCTCTCTCACTCTCTCACAGCTTCTCTTTCTCTCTCACTCACTATACAGCTTTCTTTCTCTCTCTGTCTCACTCAAAGCTTCTCTTTCTCTCTCTCTCTCACTCAGCTCCTCTTTCTCTCTCTCTCACTCACAGCTTCTCTTTCTCTCTCTCTCTCACTCACAGCTTCTCTTTCTCTCTCTCTCACTCACAGCTTCTCTTTCTCTCTCACACAAACACTGCTTTTCTCAGTCTTTCTCACAGCTTCTCTTTCTCTCTCTGTCTCACTCACAGCTTCTCTTTCTCTCTCTCACATAGCTTCTCTTTCTCTCTCTCATTCACAGCTTCTATTTCTCTCTCTCTCACTCACATCTTCTCTTTCTCTCTCTCTCTCTCTCAAACACAGCATCTTTCTCTCTCACACACACACACACAGCTTTTCTTTCTCTCTCACTCACTCACACCTTCTCTTTCTCTCTCTCTCTCACTCACAGCTTCTCTCTCTCTCTTTCTCTCACTCACAGCTTCTCTTTCCCTTCTATCTCTCTCACTCACAGCTTCTCCTTATCTCTCTCTCTTTCATTCACTCACAGCTTCTCTTTCTCTCTCACTCTCTCACAGCTTCTCTTTCTCTCTCTCTCACTCACAGGTTCTCTTTCTCTCTCTCTCACAGCTTTTATTTCTCTCTCTCTCACTCACTCACTCATGACTTCTATTTATCTCTCACACACACACACAGCTTCTCTTTCTCTCTATCTCTCTCACTCACAGCTTCTCTTTTCTCTCTCTCTCTCAATCACTCACAGCTTCTCTTTCTCTCGGTCTCTCTTTCACTAACAGCTTCTCTTTCTCTCTCTCACTAACTCACAACTTCTCTTTCTCTCTCTCTCTCTCTCTCACTCACTCACAGCTTCCATTTCTTTCTCTCTCTCTCACTCACTCACAGCTTCTCTCTCACTCACTTACAGCTTCTCTTTCTCTCTCTCACTCAGTCACAGCTTCTCTTTCTCTCTCTCTCTCTCACTCACAGCTTCTCTCTCTCTCTCACATGCTCACTCACAGTTTCTCTCTCTTTCTGTGTCTCTCACTCACAGCTTCTCTTTCTTTCTCTCACAGCTTCTCTTTCTCTTTTTCTCTCACACTCACTCACAGCTTCTCTTTCCCTCTCTCTCTCACTCACACAACTTCTGTTTCTCTCTCTCTCACACACAGCTTCTCTTTCTTTCTATCTCTCTCACTCACAACTTCTCTTTTCTCTCTCTCTCACTCACTCACAGCTTCTCTTTCTCTCTCTCTCTCACTCACAGCTTCTCTTTCACTCTCTCACTAACTCACAGCTTCTCTCTCTCTCTCTTTCACTCACTCACAGCTTTTCTTTCTCTCTCACTCACTATACAGCTTTCTTTCTCTCTCTCTGTCTCACTCACAGTTTTCTTTCTCTCTCTCTCTCACTCAGCTTCTCTTTCTCTCTCTCTCTCACTCACAGCTTCTCTTTCTCTCTCTCTCTCACTCACAGCTTCTCTTTCTTTCTCTCTCTCTCTCACTCACAGCTTCTCTTTCTCTATCTCTCACTCACAGCTTCTCTTTCTCTCTCTCACACATAGCTTCGCTTTCTCTCTCTCTCTCATTCACAGCTTCTATTTCTCTCTCTCTCACTCACAGCTTCTCTTTCTCTCTCTCCCTCACTCACTCACAGCTTCTCTTTCTCTCTCACTCACTCACAGCTTCTATTTCTCTCTCTCTCATTCACAGCTTCTCTTTCTCTCTCTCACACACACAGCTTCTCTTTCTTTCTCTCTCTCTCACTCACTCACAGCTTCTCTTTCTCTCTCTGTCTGCCTTACTCACAGCTTCTCTTTCTCTCTCTCTCACTAACTCACAGTTTCTCTCTCTCTCTCACTCACTCACAGATTCTCTCTCTCTCTCTCACTCACAGCTTCTCTTTCTCTCTCTCACTCACTCACTCACAGCTTCTCTCTCTCTGTCTCTCTCACACAAACACTGCTTTACTCACTCTTTCTCACAGCTTCTCTTTCTCTCTCTCTCTCACTCACAGCTTCTCTTTCTCTCTCACAAACATAGCTTCGCTTTCTCTCTCTCATTCACAGCTTCTATTTCTCTTTCTCTCACTCACAGCTTCTCTTTCTGTCTCTCTCTCACTCACAGCTTCTTTCTCTCGCTCTCTCATAGCTTTTTTTTCTCTCTCTCACTCACTCACAGCTTCTCTCTCTCTCTCTTACTCACTCACAGCTTCTCACTCTCTCTCTTTCACTCACTCACAGCTTCTCTTTCTCTCTCACTCTCTCACAGCTTCTCTTTCTCTCTCTCTCTCACTCACAGGTTCTCTTTTTCTCTCTCTCTCATAGCTTCTCTTTCTCTCTCTCTCTCTCACTCACAGCTTTTATTTCTCTCTCTCTCACTCACTCACAGCTTCTCTTTCTCTCTATCTCTCTCACTCACAGCTTCTCTTTTCTCTCTCTCTCACTCATTCACAGCTTCTCTTTCCTTCTCTCTCTCACTCATAGCATCTCTTTCTCTTTCTCACGAATGCACAGCTTCTCTTTCTCTCTCTCTCACTGACTCACAGCATCTCTTTCTCTCTCTCTCTCACTCACTCACAGCTTTTCTTTCTCTATCTCTCTCACTCACTCACAGCTTCTCTTTCTCTCTCACTCACTCACAGCTTTCTTTCTCTCTCTGTCTCACTCACAGCTTCTCTTTCTCTCTCTCTCTCATTCAGCTTCTCTTTCTCACTATCTCTCTCACTCACAGCTTCTCTTTTTTTCTCTCTCTCACTCACAGCTTCTCTTTCTCTCTCTCACTCACAGCTTGTCTTTCTCTCTCACAGACACACTGCTTCTCTCTCTCACACACACCGCTTCTCTTTCGCTCTCTCTCTCACTCAGCTTCTCTCTTTCTCTGTTTCTCTCACTCACAGCTTCTCTTTCCCTTCTCTCTCTCTCTCACCCACAGCTTCTCCTTCTCTCTCTCACTCACAACTTCTCTTTCTCTCTCTCTCACTCACAGCTTCTATTTCTCTCTCTCTCTCACTCACAACTTCTCTTTCTCTTTCTCTCACTCACACACAGCTTTTCTTTCGCTCTCTCTCTCTCTCTCACTCACAGCTTTTCTTTCTCTATCTCTCTCTCTCACTCACAGTATCTCTTTCCCTCTCTCTCACTCACTCACAGCTTCACTCTCTCTCACACACACACAACTTCTGTTTCTCTCTCACCCTCTCTCACAGCTTCTCTTTCTCTCTCTCTCACTAACTCACAGCTTCTCTTTCTCTCTCTCTCTCACTCACTCACAGCTTCTCTTTCTCTCTCTCTCACTCGCTCACAGCTTCTCTTTCTCTCTCTCTCACTCACTCACAGCTTCTCTTTCTCTCTCACTCACTCACCCCTTTCTTTCTCTCTCTCTGTCTCACTCACAGCTTCTCTTTCTCTCTCTCTCTCTCACAGCTTCTCTTTCTCTCTCTGTCTCTCTCACTCACAGCTTCTCTTTCTCTCTCTCTCTCTCACTCACAGCTTCTCTTTTTCTCTCGGTCTCTCGCACTCGCAGCTTCTCTCTTTCTCTCACTCACACACAGCTTCTCTTTCTCTCTCTCTCTCACTCACAACTCTCTCACTCACTCTCTCACTCACAGCTTCTCTTTCTTTCTTTCTCTCTCTCACAGCTTCTCTTTTTCTCTCTCTCTCTCTCACTCACAGCTTCTCTTTCTCTCTCTCACACTCACTCACAGCTTCTCTCTCTTTATCTGTCTCTCTCACAGCTTCTCTTTCTCTGTCTCTCTCACAGCTTCTCTTTCTCTCTCTCTCTCTCACTCATTCACAGCTTCTCTCTCTCACTCACTCACTCATGACTTCTATTTATCTCTCTCTCACACACACAGCTTCTCTTTCTCTCTATCTCTCTCACTCACAGCTTCTCTTTTCTCTCTCTCTCTCACTTACTCACAGCTTCTCTTTCTCTCTGTCTCTCTTTCACTAACAGCTTCTCTTTCTCTTTCTCACTAACTCACAACTTCTCTTTCTCTCTCTCTCTCTCTCTCACTCACTCACAGCTTCCCTTTCTTTCTCTCTCTCTCACTCACTCACAGCTTCTCTCTCACTCACTCACAGCTTCTCTTTCTCTCTCTCACTCAGTCACAGCTTCTCTTTCTCTCTCTCACTCACTCACAGCCTCTCTCTCTCTCTCACATGCTCACTCACAGTTTCTCTCTCTTTCTCTGTCTCTCACTCACAGCTTCTCTTTCTTTCTCTCACAGCTTCTCTTTCTCTTTCAATCTCACACTCACTCACAGCTTCTCTTTCCCTCTCTCTCTCACTCACACAACTACTGTTTCTCTCTCTCACACACACAGCTTCTCTTTCTCTCTCTCTCTCACATTCACAGCTTCTCTTTCTCTCTCTCACACACACTCAGCTTCTCTTTCTTTCTCTCTCTCTCACTCACTCACAGCTTCTCTTTCTCTCTCTGTATGACTCACTCACAGCTTCTCTTTCTCTCTCTCTCACTAACTCACAGTTTCTCTCTCTCTCACTCACTCACAGATTCTCTTTCTCTCTCTCACTCACTCACAGTTTCTCTTTCTCTCTCTCACTCACTCACTCACAGCTTCTCTCTCTCTCTGTCTCTCTCACTCACAGCTTCTCTTTCTCTCACACTCACAGCTTCTTTCTCTTTCTCTCTCTCTCTCTCACAGCTTCTCTTTCTCTCTCTCCCTCACTCACTCACAGCTTCTCTTTCTCTTTCACTCACTCACAGCTTCTATTTCTCTCTCTCTCATTCACTGCTTCTCTTTCTCTCTCTCACACACACACAGCTTCTCTTTCTTTCTCTCTCTCTCACTCACTCACAGCTTCTAATTCCCTCACTCTCTCACTCATACAGCTTCTGTTTCTCTCTCACACACACACAGCTTCTCTTTCTCTCTATCTCTCTCACACAGCTTCTCTTTTCTCTCTAACTCACTCACTCACAGCTTCTCTTTTTCTCTCTCTCTCACTCACAGCTTCTCTTTCTCTCTCTCACTAACTCACAGCTTGTCTTTCTCTCTCTCTCTCACTCACTCACAGCTTCTCTTTCTCTCTCTCACTCTCTCACAGCTTCTCTTTCTCTCTCACTCACTATACAGCTTTCTTTCTCTCTCTCTGTCTCACTCAAAGCTTCTCTTTCTCTCTCTCTCTCTCTCACTCAGCTTCTCTTTCTCTCTCTCTTACTCACAGCTTCTCTTTCTCTCTCTCTCTCACTCACAGCTTCTCTTTCTTTCTCTCTCTCTCTCACACACAGCTTCTCTTTCTCTCTCACTCACTCACAGCTTGTCTTTCTCTCTCACACAAACACTGCTTTACTCACTCTTTCTCACAGCTTCTCTTTCTCTCTCTCTCTCTCACTCACAGCTTCTCTTTGTCTCTCTCTCACATAGCTTCTCTTTCTTTCACTCACTCACAACTTCTATTTCTCTCTCTCACACAAACAGCTTCTCTTTCTCTCTATCTCTCTCACTCACAGCTTCTCTTTCTCTCTCTCTCACTCACAGCTTCTCTTTCTCTCTCTCTCACTCACTCACAGCTTCTCTTTCTCTTTCTCGCTCACACACACAGCTTCTCTTTCTTTCTCTCACAAACACAGCTTCTCTTTCTCTCTCTCTCTCACTCACAGCTTCTCTTTCTCTCTCTCACTCATTCACCACTTCTCTTTCACTCTCTCTCAGCTTCTCTTTCTCTCTCACAGCTTCTCTTTCTCTCTCTCTCACTCACACCTTCTCTTTCTCTCACTTTCTCACTCACTCAAACCTTCTCTTTCTCTATCTCTCGCACTGACTTAGCTTCTGTTTCTCTCTCTCACTGACAGCTTCTCTTTCTCTCTCTCTCACTCACAGCTTCTCTCTCTCTCACACACAGCTTCTCTTTCTCTCTCTCTCAAACTGACAGCTTCTCTCTCTCTCTCACTCACATCTTCTCTCTCTCTCTCACACACACAGCTTCTCTCTCTCTCACATAGCTTCTCTCTCTCTCTCACTAACACCTTCTCTTTCTCTTTCTCACTCACAGCTTCTCTCTCTCTCTCTCTCTCACTCACAGCTTCCCTTTCTCTCTCTCTCTCACTCACAGGCTCTCTTTCTCTCTCTGTCTCCCTCACTCACATATTCTCTCTCTCACTCACAGCTTCTCTTTCTCCTTCTCTCTCTCACTCACAGCTTCTCTCTCTCTCACTCACAACTTCTCTTTCTCTCTCTCTCTCTCACTCACAGCTTCTCTTTCTCTCTCTCACTCACAGCTTCTATTTCTCTCTCTCTCATTCACAGCTTCTCTTTCTCTCTCTCACACACACACAGCTTCTCTTTCTTTCTCTCTCTCTAACTCACTCACAGCTTCTATTTCTCTCTCTCTCACATAGCTTCTCTTTCTCTCACTCACTCACAGCTTCTATTTCTCTCTCTCTCACACACAGCTTCTCTTTCTCTCTATCTCACTCACTCACAGCTTCTCTTTTCTCTCTCTCTCACTCACTCACAGCTTCTCTTTCCTGCTCTCTCTCACTCACAGCTTCTCTTTCTCTCTCTCACTAACACACAGCTTCTCTTTCTCTCTCTCGCACTCACTCACAGCTTCTCTTTCTCTCTCTCTCTCACTCACTCACAGCTTCTCTTTCTCTATCTCTCTCACTCTCACAGCTTCTCTTTCTCTCTCACTCACTCACAGCTTTCTTTCTCTCTCTCTGTCTCACTCACAGCCTCTTTCTCTCTCTCTCACTCAGCTTCTCTTTCTCTCTCTCTCACTCACAGCTTCTCTTTCTCTCTCTCTCTCACATAGCTTCTTTCTTTCTCTCTCTCTCACTCACAGCTTTTCTTTCTCTCTTTCTCACTCACTCACAGCTTCTCTTTCGCTCTCTCTCTCACTCAGCTTCTCTCTCTCTCTTTCTCTCACTCACAGCTTCTCTTTCTCTCTCTCTCACTCACAGCTTCTATTTCTCTCTCTCTCTCACTCACAACTTCTCTTTCTCTTTCTCTCACTCACACACAGCTTTTCTTTTGCTCTCTATCTCTCTCTCACTCACATCTTCTCTTTCATTCTCTCTCTCTCACACAGCTTCTCGCTCTCTCTCACACACACAGCTTCTCTCTCTCACACACACCTTCTCTTTCTCTTTCTCACTCACAGCTTCTCTTTCTCTCTCTCTCTCACTCACAGCTTCTCTTTCTCTTTCTCACTCACAGCTTCTCTTTCTCTCTCTCTCACTCACAGCTTCTCCCTCTCTCTTTCTCTCTCTCTCTCTCTCACACTCACAGGTTCTCTGTCTCTCTCTGTCTCCCTCACTCACAGCTTCTCTTTCTCTCTCTCTCTCTCACTCACAGATTCTCTTTCTCTCTCTCACTCACAGCTTCTCTTTTTCTCTCTCACTAACTCACCGCTTCTCTTACACTCGCTCACTCACAGTACTTTCTCTCTCTCTCACACAGCTTCTCTTTCTCTCTCTCTCACTCACAGCTTCTTTTTCTCTCACTCTCACTCACTCACAGCTTCTCTTTCTCTTTCTCGCTCACACACACAGCTTCTCTTTCTCTCTCTCACACACACAGCTTCTCTTTCTCTCTCTCTCTCACTCACAGCTTGTCTTTCTCTCTCTCACACACACTGCTTCTCTCTCTCACACACACAGCTTCTCTTTCTCTCTCTCTCTCTCACATAGCTTCTTTCTCTCTCTCTCTCTCTCACTCACAGCTTTTCTTTCTCTCTTTCTCACTCACTCACAGCTTCTCTTTCGCTCGCTCTCTCACTCAGCTTCTCTTTCTCTTTTTCTCTCACTCACAGCTTCTCTTTCCCTTCTCTCTCTCTCACTCACAGCTTCTCCTTCTCTCTCTCTCACTCATAGCTTCTCTTTCTCTCTCTCTCTCACTCACAGCTTCTATTTCTCTCTCTCTCACTCACAACTTCTCTTTCTCTTTCTCTCACTCACACACAGCTTTTCTTTCGCTCTCTATCTCTCTCTCACTCACATCTTCTCTTTCATTCTCTCTCTCTCACACCTTCTCTTTCTCTTTCTCACTCACAGCTTCTCTTTCTCTCTCTCTCTCACTCACAGCGTCTCTTTCTCTTTCTCACTCACAGCTTCTCTTTCTCTCTCTCTCACTCACAGCTTCTCCCTCTCTCTCTCTCTCTCTCTCACACTCACAGGTTCTCTGTCTCTCTCTGTCTCCCTCACTCACAGCTTCTCTTTCTCTCTCTCTCTCACTCACAGATTCTCTTTCTCTCTCTCACTCACAGCTTCTCTTTCTCTCTCTCACTAACTCACCGCTTCTCTTACACTTGCTCGCTCAAAACTCTTTCTCTCTCACACACACAGCTTCTCTTTCTCTCTCTCTCACTCATTCACCACTTCTCTTTCACTCTCTCACAGCTTCTCTTTCTCTCTCATAGCTTCTCTTTCTCTCTCTCTCACTCACACCTTCTCTTTCTCTCACTCTCTCACTCAAACCTTCTCTTTCTCTATCTCTCTCACTCACTTAGCTTCTCTTTCTCTCTCTCACTGACAGCTTCTATTTCTCTCTCTCTCTCACTCACAGCTTCTCTCTCTCTTACAGCTTCTCTCTCTCTCTCTCAAACTGACAGCTTCTCTATCTGTCTCTCACTCACATCTTCTCTCTCTCTCACACACACACACAGCTTCTCTCTCTCTCACACACACATAGCTTCTCTCTCTCTCACCAACACCTTCTCTTTCTCTCTCTCACTCACAGCTTCTCTCTCTCTCTCCCACTCACAACTTCTCTTTCTCTCTCTCACTCACAGCTTCTCTTTCTCTCTCTCACTCACAGCTTCTATTTCTCTCTCTCACTCACAGCTTCTCTTTCTCTCTCACACACACACAGCTTCTCTTTCTCTCTCTCACTCACTCACAGCTTCTCTTTCCCTCTCTGTCTGACTCACTCACAGCTTCTCTTTCTCTCTCTCTCACTAACTCACAGTTTCTCTCTATCTCTCACTCACTCACAGATTCTCTTTCTCTCTCTCTCTCTCACTCACAGCTTCTCTTTCTCTCACTAACTCAGAGCTTCTCTTTCTCTCTCTCTCTCTCTCACAGCTTCTCTTTCTCTCTCTCCCTCACTCACTCACAGCTTCTCTTTCTCTCTCACTCACTCACAGCTTCTATTTCTCTCTCTCTCATTCATAGCTTCTCTTTCTCTCTCTCTCACACACACAGCTTCTCTTTCTTTCTCTCTCTCTCACTCACTCACAGCTTCTCTTTCTCTCTCTGTCTGACTCACTCACAGCTTCTCTTTCTCTCTCTCTCACTCACACCTTCTCTTTCTCTCTCTGTCTCTCTCACTCACAGCTTCTCTTTCTCTCTCACTCACAGCTTCTCTTTCTCTCTCTCTCTCGCACTCGCAGCATCTCTCTCTCTCACTCACTCACAGCTTCTCTCTCTCTCTGTCTCTCTCACTCACAGCTTCTCTTTCTCTCACACTCACAGCTTCTTTCTCTTTCTCTCTCTCTCACAGCTTCTCTTTCTCTCTCTCCCTCACTCACTCACAGCTTCTCTTTCTCTTTCACTCACTCACAGCTTCTATTTCTCTCTCTCTCATTCACTGCTTCTCTTTCTCTCTCACACACACACACATCTTCTCTTTCTTTCTCTCTCTCACTCACTCACAGCTTCTAATTCCCTTACTCTCTCACTCATACAGCTTCTGTTTCTCTCTCTCACACACACAGCTTCTCTGTCTCTCTATCTCTCTCACACAGCTTCTCTTTTCTCTCTAACTCACTCACTCACAGCTTCTCTTTTTCTCTCTCTCTCACTCACAGCTTCTCTTTCTCTCTCTCACTAACTCACAGCTTGTCTTTCTCTCTCTCTCTCACTCACTCACAGCTTCTCTTTCTCTCTCTCACTCTCTCACAGCTTCTCTTTCTCTCTCACTCACTATACAGCTTTCTTTTTCTCTCTCTGTCTCACTCAAAGCTTCTCTTTCTCTCTCTCTCTCTCACTCAGCTTTTCTTTCTCTCTCTCTTACTCACAGCTTCTCTTTCTCTCTCTCTCTCACTCACAGCTTCTCTTTCTTTCTCTCTCTCTCTCACACACAGCTTCTCTTTCTCTCTCACTCACTCACAGCTTGTCTTTCTCTCTCACACAAACACTGCTTTACTCACTCTTTCTCACAGCTTCTCTTTCTCTCTCTCTCTCTCACTCACAGCTTCTCTTTGTCTCTCTCTCACATAGCTTCTCTTTCTTTCACTCACTCACAACTTCTATTTCTCTCTCTCACACAAACAGCTTCTCTTTCTCTCTATCTCTCTCACTCACAGCTTCTCTTTCTCTCTCTCTCACTCACAGCTTCTCTTTCTCTCTCTCTCACTCACTCACAGCTTCTCTTTCTCTTTCTCGCTCACACACACAGCTTCTCTTTCTTTCTCTCACAAACACAGCTTCTCTTTCTCTCTCTCTCTCACTCACAGCTTCTCTTTCTCTCTCTCACTCATTCACCACTTCTCTTTCACTCTCTCTCAGCTTCTCTTTCTCTCTCACAGCTTCTCTTTCTCTCTCTCTCACTCACACCTTCTCTTTCTCTCACTTTCTCACTCACTCAAACCTTCTCTTTCTCTATCTCTCGCACTGACTTAGCTTCTGTTTCTCTCTCTCACTGACAGCTTCTCTTTCTCTCTCTCTCACTCACAGCTTCTCTCTCTCTCACACACAGCTTCTCTTTCTCTCTCTCTCAAACTGACAGCTTCTCTCTCTCTCTCACTCACATCTTCTCTCTCTCTCTCACACACACAGCTTCTCTCTCTCTCACATAGCTTCTCTCTCTCTCTCACTAACACCTTCTCTTTCTCTTTCTCACTCACAGCTTCTCTCTCTCTCTCTCTCTCACTCACAGCTTCCCTTTCTCTCTCTCTCTCACTCACAGGCTCTCTTTCTCTCTCTGTCTCCCTCACTCACATATTCTCTCTCTCACTCACAGCTTCTCTTTCTCCTTCTCTCTCTCACTCACAGCTTCTCTCTCTCTCACTCACAACTTCTCTTTCTCTCTCTCTCTCTCACTCACAGCTTCTCTTTCTCTCTCTCACTCACAGCTTCTATTTCTCTCTCTCTCATTCACAGCTTCTCTTTCTCTCTCTCACACACACACAGCTTCTCTTTCTTTCTCTCTCTCTAACTCACTCACAGCTTCTATTTCTCTCTCTCTCACATAGCTTCTCTTTCTCTCACTCACTCACAGCTTCTATTTCTCTCTCTCTCACACACAGCTTCTCTTTCTCTCTATCTCACTCACTGACAGCTTCTCTTTTCTCTCTCTCTCACTCACTCACAGCTTCTCTTTCCTGCTCTCTCTCACTCACAGCTTCTCTTTCTCTCTCTCACTAACACACAGCTTCTCTTTCTCTCTCTCGCACTCACTCACAGCTTCTCTTTCTCTCTCTCTCTCACTCACTCACAGCTTCTCTTTCTCTATCTCTCTCACTCTCACAGCTTCTCTTTCTCTCTCACTCACTCACAGCTTTCTTTCTCTCTCTCTGTCTCACTCACAGCCTCTTTCTCTCTCTCTCACTCAGCTTCTCTTTCTCTCTCTCTCACTCACAGCTTCTCTTTCTCTCTCTCTCTCACATAGCTTCTTTCTTTCTCTCTCTCTCACTCACAGCTTTTCTTTCTCTCTTTCTCACTCACTCACAGCTTCTCTTTCGCTCTCTCTCTCACTCAGCTTCTCTCTCTCTCTTTCTCTCACTCACAGCTTCTCTTTCTCTCTCTCTCACTCACAGCTTCTATTTCTCTCTCTCTCTCACTCACAACTTCTCTTTCTCTTTCTCTCACTCACACACAGCTTTTCTTTTGCTCTCTATCTCTCTCTCACTCACATCTTCTCTTTCATTCTCTCTCTCTCACACAGCTTCTCGCTCTCTCTCACACACACAGCTTCTCTCTCTCACACACACCTTCTCTTTCTCTTTCTCACTCACAGCTTCTCTTTCTCTCTCTCTCTCACTCACAGCTTCTCTTTCTCTTTCTCACTCACAGCTTCTCTTTCTCTCTCTCTCACTCACAGCTTCTCCCTCTCTCTTTCTCTCTCTCTCTCTCTCACACTCACAGGTTCTCTGTCTCTCTCTGTCTCCCTCACTCACAGCTTCTCTTTCTCTCTCTCTCTCTCACTCACAGATTCTCTTTCTCTCTCTCACTCACAGCTTCTCTTTTTCTCTCTCACTAACTCACCGCTTCTCTTACACTCGCTCACTCACAGTACTTTCTCTCTCTCTCACACAGCTTCTCTTTCTCTCTCTCTCACTCACAGCTTCTTTTTCTCTCACTCTCACTCACTCACAGCTTCTCTTTCTCTTTCTCGCTCACACACACAGCTTCTCTTTCTCTCTCTCACACACACAGCTTCTCTTTCTCTCTCTCTCTCACTCACAGCTTGTCTTTCTCTCTCTCACACACACTGCTTCTCTCTCTCTCACACACAGCTTCTCTTTCTCTCTCTCTCTCTCACATAGCTTCTTTCTCTCTCTCTCTCTCTCACTCACAGCTTTTCTTTCTCTCTTTCTCACTCACTCACAGCTTCTCTTTCGCTCGCTCTCTCACTCAGCTTCTCTTTCTCTTTTTCTCTCACTCACAGCTTCTCTTTCCCTTCTCTCTCTCTCACTCACAGCTTCTCCTTCTCTCTCTCTCACTCATAGCTTCTCTTTCTCTCTCTCTCTCACTCACAGCTTCTATTTCTCTCTCTCTCACTCACAACTTCTCTTTCTCTTTCTCTCACTCACACACAGCTTTTCTTTCGCTCTCTATCTCTCTCTCACTCACATCTTCTCTTTCATTCTCTCTCTCTCACACCTTCTCTTTCTCTTTCTCACTCACAGCTTCTCTTTCTCTCTCTCTCTCACTCACAGCGTCTCTTTCTCTTTCTCACTCACAGCTTCTCTTTCTCTCTCTCTCACTCACAGCTTCTCCCTCTCTCTCTCTCTCTCTATCACACTCACAGGTTCTCTGTCTCTCTCTGTCTCCCTCACTCACAGCTTCTCTTTCTCTCTCTCTCTCACTCACAGATTCTCTTTCTCTCTCTCACTCACAGCTTCTCTTTCTCTCTCTCACTAACTCACCGCTTCTCTTACACTTGCTCGCTCAAAACTCTTTCTCTCTCTCACACACAGCTTCTCTTTCTCTCTCTCTCACTCATTCACCACTTCTCTTTCACTCTCTCACAGCTTCTCTTTCTCTCTCATAGCTTCTCTTTCTCTCTCTCTCACTCACACCTTCTCTTTCTCTCACTCTCTCACTCAAACCTTCTCTTTCTCTATCTCTCTCACTCACTTAGCTTCTCTTTCTCTCTCTCACTGACAGCTTCTATTTCTCTCTCTCTCTCACTCACAGCTTCTCTCTCTCTTACAGCTTCTCTCTCTCTCTCTCAAACTGACAGCTTCTCTATCTGTCTCTCACTCACATCTTCTCTCTCTCTCACACACACACACAGCTTCTCTCTCTCTCACACACACATAGCTTCTCTCTCTCTCACCAACACCTTCTCTTTCTCTCTCTCACTCACAGCTTCTCTCTCTCTCTCCCACTCACAACTTCTCTTTCTCTCTCTCACTCACAGCTTCTCTTTCTCTCTCTCACTCACAGCTTCTATTTCTCTCTCTCACTCACAGCTTCTCTTTCTCTCTCTCACACACACAGCTTCTCTTTCTCTCTCTCTCACTCACTCACAGCTTCTCTTTCCCTCTCTGTCTGACTCACTCACAGCTTCTCTTTCTCTCTCTCTCACTAACTCACAGTTTCTCTCTATCTCTCACTCACTCACAGATTCTCTTTCTCTCTCTCTCTCTCACTCACAGCTTCTCTTTCTCTCACTAACTCAGAGCTTCTCTTTCTCTCTCTCTCTCTCTCACAGCTTCTCTTTCTCTCTCTCCCTCACTCACTCACAGCTTCTCTTTCTCTCTCACTCACTCACAGCTTCTATTTCTCTCTCTCTCATTCATAGCTTCTCTTTCTCTCTCTCTCACACACACAGCTTCTCTTTCTTTCTCTCTCTCTCACTCACTCACAGCTTCTCTTTCTCTCTCTGTCTGACTCACTCACAGCTTCTCTTTCTCTCTCTCTCACTCACACCTTCTCTTTCTCTCTCTGTCTCTCTCACTCACAGCTTCTCTTTCTCTCTCACTCACAGCTTCTCTTTCTCTCTCTCTCTCGCACTCGCAGCATCTCTCTCTCTCACTCACTCACAGCTTCTCTCTCTCTCTGTCTCTCTCTCACAGCTTCTCTTTCTCTCACACTCACAGCTTCTTTCTCTTTCTCTCTCTCTCACAGCTTCTCTTTCTCTCTCTCCCTCACTCACTCACAGCTTCTCTTTCTCTTTCACTCACTCACAGCTTCTATTTCTCTCTCTCTCATTCACTGCTTCTCTTTCTCTCTCTCACACACACACATCTTCTCTTTCTTTCTCTCTCTCACTCACTCACAGCTTCTAATTCCCTCACTCTCTCACTCATACAGCTTCTGTTTCTCTCTCTCACACACACAGCTTCTCTGTCTCTCTATCTCTCTCACACAGCTTCTCTTTTCTCTCTAACTCACTCACTCACAGCTTCTCTTTTTCTCTCTCTCTCACTCACAGCTTCTCTTTCTCTCTCTCACTAACTCACAGCTTGTCTTTCTCTCTCTCTCTCACTCACTCACAGCTTCTCTTTCTCTCTCTCACTCTCTCACAGCTTCTCTTTCTCTCTCACTCACTATACAGCTTTCTTTCTCTCTCTCTGTCTCACTCAAAGCTTCTCTTTCTCTCTCTCTCTCTCACTCAGCTTCTCTTTCTCTCTCTCTTACTCACAGCTTCTCTTTCTCTCTCTCTCTCACTCACAGCTTCTCTTTCTTTCTCTCTCTCTCTCTCACACACAGCTTCTCTTTCTCTCTCACTCACTCACAGCTTGTCTTTCTCTCTCACACAAACACTGCTTTACTCACTCTTTCTCACAGCTTCTCTTTCTCTCTCTCTCTCACTCACAGCTTCTCTTTGTCTCTCTCTCACATAGCTTCTCTTTCTTTCACTCTCTCACAACTTCTATTTCTCTCTCTCACACAAACAGCTTCTCTTTCTCTCTATCTCTCTCACTCACAGCTTCTCTTTCTCTCTCTCTCACTCACAGCTTCTCTTTCTCTCTCTCTCACTCACTCACAGCTTCTCTTTCTCTTTCTCGCTCACACACACAGCTTCTCTTTCTTTCTCTCACACACACAGCTTCTCTTTCTCTCTCTCTCTCACTCACAGCTTCTCTTTCTCTCTCTCACTCATTCACCACTTCTCTTTCACTCTCTCTCAGCTTCTCTTTCTCTCTCACAGCTTCTCTTTCTCTCTCTCTCACTCACACCTTCTCTTTCTCTCACTTTCTCACTCACTCAAACCTTCTCTTTCTCTATCTCTCGCACTGACTTCGCTTCTGTTTCTCTCTCTCACTGACAGCTTCTCTTTCTCTCTCTCTCTCACTCACAGCTTCTCTCTCTCTCACACACAGCTTCTCTTTCTCTCTCTCTCAAACTGACAGCTTCTCTCTCTCTCTCACTCACATCTTCTCTCTCTCTCACACACACAGCTTCTCTCTCTCTCACATAGCTTCTCTCTCTCTCACTAACACCTTCTCTTTCTCTTTCTCACTCACAGCTTCTCTTTCTCTCTCTCTCTCACTCACAGCTTCCCTTTCTCTCTCTCTCTCACTCACAGGCTCTCTTTCTCTCTCTGTCTCCGTCACTCACATATTCTCTCTCTCACTCACAGCTTCTCTTTCTCCTTCTCTCTCTCACTCACAGCTTCTCTCTCTCTCACTCACAACTTCTCTTTCTCTCTCTCTCTCTCACTCACAGCTTCTCTTTCTCTCTCTCACTCACAGCTTCTATTTCTCTCTCTCTCATTCACAGCTTCTCTTTCTCTCTCTCACACACACACAGCTTCTCTTTCTTTCTCTCTCTCTAACTCACTCACAGCTTCTATTTCTCTCTCTCTCACATAGCTTCTCTTTCTCTCACTCACTCACAGCTTCTATTTCTCTCTCTCACACACACAGCTTCTCTTTCTCTCTATCTCACTCACTCACAGCTTCTCTTTTCTCTCTCTCTCACTCATTCACAGCTTCTCTTTCCTGCTCTCTCTCACTCACAGCTTCTCTTTCTCTCTCTCACTAACACACAGCTTCTCTTTCTCTCTCTCGCACTCACTCACAGCTTCTCTTTCTCTCTCTCTCTCACTCACTCACAGCTTCTCTTTCTCTATCTCTCTCACTCTCACAGCTTCTCTTTCTCTCTCACTCACTCACAGCTTTCTTTCTCTCTCTCTGTCTCACTCACAGCTTCTCTTTCTCTCTCTCTCACTCAGCTTCTCTTTCTCTCTCTCTCACTCACAGCTTCTCTTTCTCTCTCTCTCTCACATAGCTTCTTTCTTTCTCTCTCTCTCTCACTCACAGCTTTTCTTTCTCTCTTTCTCACTCACTCACAGCTTCTCTTTCGCTCTCTCTCTCACTCAGCTTCTCTCTCTCTCTTTCTCTCACTCACAGCTTCTCTTTCTCTCTCTCTCACTCACAGCTTCTATTTCTCTCTCTCTCTCACTCACAACTTCTCTTTCTCTTTCTCTCACTCACACACAGCTTTTCTTTTGCTCTCTATCTCTCTCTCACTCACATCTTCTCTTTCATTCTCTCTCTCTCACACAGCTTCTTGCTCTCTCTCACACACACAGCTTCTCTCTCTCACACACACCTTCTCTTTCTCTTTCTCACTCACAGCTTCTCTTTCTCTCTCTCTCTCACTCACAGCTTCTCTTTCTCTTTCTCACTCACAGCTTCTCTTTCTCTCTCTCTCACTCACAGCTTCTCCCTCTCTCTTTCTCTCTCTCTCTCTCACACTCACAGGTTCTCTGTCTCTCTCTGTCTCCCTCACTCACAGCTTCTCTTTCTCTCTCTCTCTCTCACTCACAGATTCTCTTTCTCTCTCTCACTCACAGCTTCTCTTTTTCTCTCTCACTAACTCACCGCTTCTCTTACACTCGCTCACTCACAGTACTTTCTCTCTCTCACACACAGCTTCTCTTTCTCTCTCTCTCACTCACAGCTTCTCTTTCTCTCACTCTCACTCACTCACAGCTTCTGTTTCTCTTTCTCGCTCACACACACAGCTTCTCTTTCTCTCTCTCACACACACAGCTTCTCTTTCTCTCTCTCTCTCACTCACAGCTTGTCTTTCTCTCTCACACACACACTGCTTCTCTCTCTCACACACACAGCTTCTCTTTCTCTCTCTCTCTCTCACATAGCTTCTTTCTCTCTCTCTCTCTCTCTCACTCACAGCTTTTCTTTCTCTCTTTCTCACTCACTCACAGCTTCTCTTTCGCTCGCTCTCTCACTCAGCTTCTCTTTCCCTTTTTCTCTCACTCACAGCTTCTCTTTCCCTTCTCTCTCTCTCACTCACAGCTTCTCCTTCTCTCTCTCTCACTCATAGCTTCTCTTTCTCTCTCTCTCTCACTCACAGCTTCTATTTCTCTCTCTCTCTCACTCACAACTTCTCTTTCTCTTTCTCTCACTCACACACAGCTTTTCTTTCACTCTCTATCTCTCTCTCACTCACATCTTCTCTTTCATTCTCTCTCTCTCACACCTTCTCTTTCTCTTTCTCACTCACAGCTTCTCTTTCTCTCTCTCTCTCACTCACAGCATCTCTTTCTCTTTCTCACTCACAGCTTCTCTTTCTCTCTCTCTCACTCACAGCTTCTCCCTCTCCCTCTCTCTCTCTCTCACACTCACAGGTTCTCTGTCTCTCTCTGTCTCCCTCACTCACAGCTTCTCTTTCTCTCTCTCTCTCACTCACAGATTCTCTTTCTCTCTCTCACTCACAGCTTCTCTTTCTCTCTCTCAGTAACTCACCGCGTCTCTTACACTTGCTCGCTCAAAGCTCTTTCTCTCTCTCACACACAGCTTCTCTTTCTCTCTCTCTCACTCATTCACCACTTCTCTTTCACTCTCTCACAGCTTCTCTTTCTCTCTCATAGCTTCTCTTTCTCTCTCTCTCACTCACACCTTCTCTTTCTCTCACTCTCTCACTCACTCCAACCTTCTCTTTCTCTATCTCTCTCACTCACTTAGCTTCTCTTTCTCTCTCTCACTGACAGCTTCTATTTCTCTCTCTCTCTCACTCACAGCTTCTCTCTCTCTTACAGCTTCTCTCTCTCTCTCTCAAACTGACAGCTTCTCTATCTCTCTCTCACTCACATCTTCTCTCTCTCTCACACACACACAGCTTCTCTCTCTCACACACACACATAGCTTCTCTCTCTCTCACCAACACCTTCTCTTTCTCTCTCTCACTCACAGCTTCTCTCTCTCTCTCTCCCACTCACAACTTCTCTTTCTCTCTCTCACTCACAGCTTCTCTTTCTCTCTCTCACTCACAGCTTCTATTTCTCTCTCTCTCACACAGCTTCTCTTTCTCTCTCACACACACACAGCTTCTCTTTCTCTCTCTCTCACTCAATCACAGCTTCTCTTTCCCTCTCTGTCTGACTCACTCACAGCTTCTCTTTCTCTCTCTCTCACTAACTCACAGTTTCTCTCTATCTCTCACTCACTCACAGATTCTCTTTCTCTCTCTCTCTCTCACTCACAGCTTCTCTTTCTCTCACTAACTCAGAGCTTCTCTTTCTCTCTCTCTCTCACACAGCTTCTCTTTCTCTCTCTCCCTCACTCACTCACAGCTTCTCTTTCTCTCTCACTCACTCACAGCTTCTATTTCTCTCTCTCTCATTCATAGCTTCTCTTTCTCTCTCTCTCTCACACACACAGCTTCTCTTTCTTTCTCTCTCTCTCACTCACTCACAGCTTCTCTTTCTCTCTCTGTCTGACTCACTCACAGCTTCTCTTTCTCTCTCTCTCACTCACACCTTCTCTTTCTCTCTCTGTCTCTCTCACTCACAGCTTCTCTTTCTCTCTCTCTCTCACTCACAGCTTCTCTTTCTCTCTCTCTCGCACTCGCAGCATCTCTATCTCTCTCACTCACTCAAAGCTTCTCTTTCTCTCTCTCACTCAGTCATAGCTTCTCTCTCTCTCTCTCTCACAGCTTCTCTTTCTCTCTCACACACTCACTCACAGCTTCTCTCTCTTTCTCTGTCTCTCTCACTCACAGCTTCTCTTTCCCTCTCTCTCACTCACACAGCTCCTGTTTCTCTCTCTCTCACACACAGCTTCTCTTTCTCTCTATCTCTCTCACTCACAGCTTCTCTTTTCTCTCTAACTCACTCACTCACAGCTTCTCTTTCTCTCTCTCTCTCACTTACAGCTTCTCTTTCTCTCTCTCACTAACTCACAGCTTCTCTCTCTCTCTCTCACTAACTCACAGCTTCTCTTTCTCTCTCTCTCACTCTCTCACAGCTTCTCTTTCTCTCTCACTCACTATACAGCTTTCTTTCTCTCTCTGTCTCACTCAAAGCTTCTCTTTCTCTCTCTCTCTCACTCAGTTCCTCTTTCTCTCTCTCTCACTCACAGCTTCTCTTTCTCTCTCTCTCTCACTCACAGCTTCTCTTTCTCTCTCTCTCACTCACAGCTTCTCTTTCTCTCTCACACAAACACTGCTTTTCTCAGTCTTTCTCACAGCTTCTCTTTCTCTCTCTGTCTCACTCACAGCTTCTCTTTCTCTCTCTCACATAGCTTCTCTTTCTCTCTCTCATTCACAGCTTCTATTTCTCTCTCTCTCACTCACAGCTTCTCTTTCTCTCTCTCTCTCTCTCTCAAACACAGCATCTTTCTCTCTCTCTCACACACACACAGCTTTTCTTTCTCTCTCACTCACTCACTCACACCTTCTCTTTCTCTCTCTCTCTCACTCACAGCTTCTCTCTCTCTCTTTCTCTCACTCACAGCTTCTCTTTCCCTTCTATCTCTCTCACTCACAGCTTCTCCTTATCTCTCTCTCTTTCATTCACTCACAGCTTCTCTTTCTTTCTCACTCTCTCACAGCTTCTCTTTCTCTCTCTCTCACTCACAGGTTCTCTTTCTCTCTCTCTCACAGCTTTTATTTCTCTCTCTCTCACTCACTAACTCATGACTTCTATTTATCTCTCTCACACACACACAGCTTCTCTTTCTCTCTATCTCTCTCACTCACAGCTTCTCTTTTCTCTCTCTCTCTCAATCACTCACAGCTTCTCTTTCTCTCGGTCTCTCTTTCACTAACAGCTTCCCTTTTCTCTCTCTCACTAACTCACAACTTCTCTTTCTCTCTCTCTCTCTCTCTCTCTCACTCACTCACAGCTTCCATTTCTTTCTCTCTCTCTCACTCACTCACAGCTTCTCTCTCACTCACTCACAGCTTCTCTTTCTCTCTCTCACTCAGTCACAGCTTCTCTTTCTCTCTCTCTCTCACTCACAGCTTCTCTCTCTCTCACACATGCTCACTCACAGTTTCTCTCTCTTTCTGTGTCTCTCACTCACAGCTTCTCTTTCTTTCTCTCACAGCTTCTCTTTCTCTTTTTCTCTCACACTCACTCACAGCTTCTCTTTCCCTCTCTCTCTCACTCACACAACTTCTGTTTCTATCTCTCTCACTCACAACTTCTCTTTTCTCTCTCTCTCACTCACTCACAGCTTCTCTTTCTCTCTCTCTCTCACTCACAGCTTCTCTTTCACTCTCTCACTAACTCACAGCTTCTCTCTCTCTCTCTTTCACTCACTCACAGCTTCTCTTTCTCTCTCACTCACTATACAGCTTTCTTTCTCTCTCTCTGTCACTCACAGCTTTCTTTCTCTCTCTCTCTCACTCAGCTTCTCTTTCTCTCTCTCTCTCACTCACAGCTTCTCTTTCTCTCTCCCTCTCACTCACAGCTTCTCTTTCTTTCTCTCTCTCTCTCACTCACAGCTTCTCTTTCTCTCTCTCTCACTCACAGCTTCTCTTTCTCTCTCTCACACATAGCTTCGCTTTCTCTCTCTCTCTCATTCACAGCTTCTATTTCTCTCTCTCTCACTCACAGCTTCTCTTTCTCTCTCTCCCTCACTCACTCACAGCTTCTCTTTCTCTCTCACTCACTCACAGCTTCTATTTCTCTCTCTCTCATTCACAGCTTCTCTTTCTCTCTCTCTCACACACAGCTTCTCTTTCTTTCTCTCTCTCTCACTCACTCACAGCTTCTCTTTCTCTCTCTGTCTGACTTACTCACAGCTTCTCTTTCTCTCTCTCTCACTAACTCACAGTTTCTCTCTCTCTCACACTCACTCACAGATTCTCTCTCTCTCTCTCACTCACAGCTTCTCTTTCTCTCTCTCACTCACTCACTCACAGCTTCTCTCTCTCTGTCTCTCTCACACAAACACTGCTTTACTCACTCTTTCTCACAGCTTCTCTTTCTCTCTC
Organism: Bradypodion ventrale; assembly: GCA_035047345.1. Classification (NCBI taxonomy): domain Eukaryota; kingdom Metazoa; phylum Chordata; class Lepidosauria; order Squamata; family Chamaeleonidae; genus Bradypodion; species Bradypodion ventrale. The sequence continues at coordinate 207,788,602 of JAWDJE010000002.1, forward strand.
TCTCTCACTCACAGCTTCTCTTTCTCTCTCACAAACATAGCTTCGCTTTCTCTCTCTCATTCACAGCTTCTATTTCTCTTTCTCTCACTCACAGCTTCTCTTTCTGTCTCTCTCTCACTCACAGCTTCTTTCTCTCTCTCTCTCATAGCTTTTTTCTCTCTCTCTCACTCACTCACAGCTTCTCTCTCTCTCTCTTACTCACTCACAGCTACTCACTCTCTCTCTTTCACTCACTCACAGCTTCTCTTTCTCTCTCACTCTCTCACAGCTTCTCTTTCTCTCTCTCTCTCACTCACAGGTTCTCTTTTTCTCTCTCTCTCATAGCTTCTCTTTCTCTCTCTCTCTCTCACTCACAGCTTTTATTTCTCTCTCTCTCACTCACTCACTGCTTCTCTTTCTCTCTATCTCTCTCACTCACAGCTTCTCTTTTCTCTCTCTCTCACTCATTCACAGCTTCTCTTTCCTTCTCTCTCTTACTCATAGCTTCTCTTTCTCTTTCTCGAATGCACAGCTTCTCTTTCTCTCTCTCTCACTGACTCACAGCTTCTCTTTCTCTCTCTCTCTCACTCACTCACAGCTTTTCTTTCTCTATCTCTCTCACTCACTCACAGCTTCTCTTTCTCTCTCACTCACTCACAGCTTTCTTTCTCTCTCTGTCTCACTCACAGCTTCTCTTTCTCTCTCTCTCTCATTCAGCTTCTCTTTCTCACTATCTCTCTCACTCACAGCTTCTCTTTTTCTCTCTCTCTCACTCACAGCTTCTCTTTCTCTCTCTCTCACTCACAGCTTGTCTTTCTCTCTCACAGACACACTGCTTCCCTCTCACACACACACAGCTTCTCTTTCGCTCTCTCTCTCACAGCTTCTCTCTTTCTCTGTTTCTCTCACTCACAGCTTCTCTTTCCCTTCTCTCTCTCTCTCACCCACAGCTTCTCCTTCTCTCTCTCACTCACAACTTCTCTTTCTCTCTCTCTCACTCACAGCTTCTATTTCACTCTCTCTCTCACTCACAACTTCTCTTTCTCTTTCTCTCACTCACACACAGCTTTTCTTTCGCTCTCTCTCTCTCTCTCTCACTCACAGCTTTTCTTTCTCTATCTCTCTCTCTCACTCACAGTATCTCTTTCCCTCTCTCTCACTCACTCACAGCTTCTCTCTCTCTCACACACACACAACTTCTGTTTCTCTCTCACCCTCTCTCACAGCTTCTCTTTCTCTCTCTCTCACTTACTCACAGCTTCTCTTTCTCTCTCTCTCTCACTCACTCACAGCTTCTCTTTCTCTCTCTCTCACTCGCTCACAGCTTCTCTTTCTCTCTCTCTCACTCACTCACAGCTTCTCTTTCTCTCTCACTCACTCACCCCTTTCTTTCTCTCTCTCTCTGTCTCACTCACAGCTTCTCTTTCTCTCTCTCTCTCTCACAGCTTCTCTTTCTCTCTCTGTCTCTCTCACAGCTTCTCTTTCTCTCTCTCTCTCTCACTCACAGCTTCTCTTTTTCTCTCGGTCTCTCGCACTCACAGCTTCTCTCTTTCTCTCACTCACACACAGCTTCTCTTTCTCTCTCTCTCTCACTCACAACTCTCTCACTCACTCTCTCACTCACAGCTTCTCTTTCTTTCTTTCTCTCTCTCACAGCTTCTCTTTCTCTCTCTCTCTCTCTCACTCACAGCTTCTCTTTCTCTCTCTCACACTCACTCACAACTTCTCTCTCTTTATCTGTCTCTCTCACAGCTTCTCTTTCTCTGTCTCTCTCACAGCTTCTCTTTCTCTCTCTCTCTCACTCATTCACAGCTTCTCTCTCTCTCTCTCACTCACTCATGACTTCTATTTATCTCTCTCACACACACACAGCTTCTCTTTCACTCTCTCTCTCACTCAGCTTCTCTCTTTCTCTGTTTCTCTCACTCACAGCTTCTCTTTCCCTTCTCTCTCTCTCTCACCCACAGCTTCTCCTTCTCTCTCTCACTCGCAACTTCTCTTTCTCTCTCTCTCACTCACAGCTTCTATTTCTCTTGCTCTCTCACTCACAACTTCTCTTTCTCTTTCTCTCACTCACACACAGTTTTTCTTTCGCTCTCTCTCTCTCTCTCACTCACAGCTTTTCTTTCTCTCTCTCTCTCTCACTCACAGTATCTCTTTCCCTCTCTCTCACTCACTCACAGCTTCTCTCTCTCTCTCACACACACAACTTCTGTTTCTCTCTCACCCTCTCTCACAGCTTCTCTTTTTCTCTCTCTCACTAACTCACAGCTTCTCTTTCTCTCTCTCTCTCACTCACTCACAGCTTCTCTTTCTCTCTCTCTCACTCGCTCACAGCTTCTCTTTCTCTCTCTCTCACTCACTCACAGCTTCTCTTTCTCTCTCACTCACTCACCCCTTTCTTTCTCTCTCTCTGTCTCACTCACAGCTTCTCTTTCTCTCTCTCTCTCTCACAGCTTCTCTTTCTCTCTCTCTCTCTCTCACTCACAGCTTCTCTTTTTCTCTCGGTCTCTCGCACTCACAGCTTCTCTCTTTCTCTCACTCACACACAGCTTCTCTTTCTCTCTCTCTCTCACTCACACCTCTCTCACTCACTCTCACTCACAGCTTCTCTTTCTTTCTTTCTCTCTCTCACAGCTTCTCTTTCTCTCTCTCTCTCTCTCACTCACAGCTTCTCTTTCTCTCTCACACACTCACTCACAACTTCTCTCTCTTTATCTGTCTCTCTCACAGCTTCTCTTTCTCTGTCTCTCTCACAGCTTCTCTTTCTCTCTCTCTCTCTCACTCATTCACAGCTTCTCTCTCTCTCACTCACTCACTCATGACCTATTTATCTCTCTCACACACACACAGCTTCTCTTTCTCTCTATCTCTCTCACTCACAGCTTCTCTTTTCTCTCTCTCTCTCACTCACTCACAGCTTCTCTTTCTCTCTGTCTCTCTTTCACTAACAGCTTCTCTTTCTCTTTCTCACTAACTCACAACTTCTCTTTCTCTCTCTCTCTCTCTCTCACTCACTCACAGCTTCCCTTTCTTTCTCTCTCTCTCACTCACTCACAGCTTCTCTCTCACTCACTCACAGCTTCTCTTTCTCTCTCTCACTCAGTCACAGCTTCTCTTTCTCTCTCTCACTCACTCACAGCCTCTCTCTCTCTCTCACATGCTCACTCACAGTTTCTCTCTCTTTCTGTCTCTCACTCACAGCTTCTCTTTCTTTCTCTCACAGCTTCTCTTTCTCTTTCACTCTCACACTCACTCACAGCTTCTCTTTCCCTCTCTCTCTCACTCACACAACTACTGTTTCTCTCTCTCACACACACAGCTTCTCTTTCTCTCTCTCTCTCTCATTCACAGCTTCTCTTTCTCTCTCTCACACACACTCAGCTTCTCTTTCTTTCTCTCTCTCACTCACTCACAGCTTCTCTTTCTCTCTCTGTATGACTCACTCACAGCTTCTCTTTCTCTCTCTCTCACTAACTCACAGTTTCTCTCTCTCTCTCTCTCACTCACAGATTCTCTTTCTCTCTCTCTCTCACTCACAGCTTCTCTTTCTCTCTCTCACTCACTCACTCACAGCTTCTCTCTCTCTCTGTCTCTCTCACTCACAGCTTCTCTTTCTCTCACACTCACAGCTTCTTTCTCTTTCTCTCCCTCTCTCTCTCACAGCTTCTCTTTCTCTCTCTCCCTCACTCACTCACAGCTTCTCTTTCTCTTTCACTCACTCACAGCTTCTATTTCTCTCTCTCTCATTCACTGCTTCTCTTTCTCTCTCTCACACACACACAGCTTCTCTTTCTTTCTCTCTCTCTCACTCACTCACAGCTTCTAATTCCCTCACTCTCTCACTCATACAGCTTCTGTTTCTCTCTCACACACACACAGCTTCTCTTTCTCTCTATCTCTCTCACACAGCTTCTCTTTTCTCTCTAACTCACTCACTCACAGCTTCTCTTTTTCTCTCTCTCTCACTCACAGCTTCTCTTTCTCTCTCTCACTAACTCACAGCTTGTCTTTCTCTCTCTCTCTCACTCACTCACAGCTTCTCTTTCTCTCTCTCACTCTCTCACAGCTTCTCTTTCTCTCCCACTCACTATACAGCTTTCTTTCTCTCTCTCTGTCTCACTCAAAGCTTCTCTTTCTCTCTCTCTCTCTCACTCAGCTTCTCTTTCTCTCTCTCTTACTCACAGCTTCTCTTTCTCTCTCTCTCTCACTCACAGCTTCTCTTTCTTTCTCTCTCTCTCTCTCACACACAGCTTCTCTTTCTCTCTCACTCACTCACAGCTTGTCTTTCTCTCTCACACAAACACTGCTTTACTCACTCTTTCTCACAGCTTCTCTTTCTCTCTCTCTCTCTCACTCACAGCTTCTCTTTGTCTCTCTCTCACATAGCTTCTCTTTCTTTCACTCACTCACAACTTCTATTTCTCTCTCTCACACAAACAGCTTCTCTTTCTCTCTATCTCTCTCACTCACAGCTTCTCTTTCTCTCTCTCTCACTCACAGCTTCTCTTTCTCTCTCTCTCACTCACTCACAGCTTCTCTTTCTCTTTCTCGCTCACACACACAGCTTCTCTTTCTTTCTCTCACACACAGCTTCTCTTTCTCTCTCTCTCTCTCTCACTCACAGCTTCTCTTTCTCTCTCTCACTCATTCACCACTTCTCTTTCACTCTCTCTCAGCTTCTCTTTCTCTCTCACAGCTTCTCTTTCTCTCTCTCTCACTCACACCTTCTCTTTCTCTCACTTTCTCACTCACTCAAACCTTCTCTTTCTCTATCTCTCGCACTGACTTAGCTTCTGTTTCTCTCTCTCACTGACAGCTTCTCTTTCTCTCTCTCTCTCACTCACAGCTTCTCTCTCTCTCACACACAGCTTCTCTTTCTCTCTCTCTCAAACTGACAGCTTCTCTCTCTCTCTCACTCACATCTTCTCTCTCTCTCACACACACACAGCTTCTCTCTCTCTCACATAGCTTCTCTCTCTCTCTCACTAACACCTTCTCTTTCTCTTTCTCACTCACAGCTTCCCTTTCTCTCTCTCTCTCACTCACAGGCTCTCTTTCTCTCTCTGTCTCCCTCACTCACATATTCTCTCTCTCACTCACAGCTTCTCTTTCTCTTTCTCTCTCTCACTCACAGCTTCTCTCTCTCTCACTCACAACTTCTCTTTCTCTCTCTCTCTCTCACTCACAGCTTCTCTTTCTCTCTCTCACTCACAGCTTCTATTTCTCTCTCTCTCATTCACAGCTTCTCTTTCCCTCTCACACACACACACAGCTTCTCTTTCTTTCTCTCTCTCTAACTCACTCACAGCTTCTATTTCTCTCTCTCTCACATAGCTTCTCTTTCTCTCACTCACTCACAGCTTCTATTTCTCTCTCTCACACACACAGCTTCTCTTTCTCTCTATCTCACTCACTTACAGCTTCTCTTTTCTCTCTCTCTCACTCATTCACAGCTTCTCTTTCCTGCTCTCTCTCACTCACAGCTTCTCTTTCTCTCTCTCACTAACACACAGCTTCTCTTTCTCTCTCTCGCACTCACTCACAGCTTCTCTTTCTCTCTCTCTCTCACTCACTCACAGCTTCTCTTTCACTATCTCTCTCACTCACTCACAGCTTCTCTTTCTCTCTCACTCACTCACAGCTTTCTTTCTCTCTCTCTGTCTCACTCACAGCTTCTCTTTCTCTCTCTCTCATTCAGCTTCTCTTTCTCTCTCTCTCTCACTCACAGCTTCTCTTTCTCTCTCTCTCACATAGCTTCTTTCTCTCTCTCTCACTCACAGCTTTTCTTTCTCTCTTTCTCACTCACTCACAGCTTCTCTTTCGCTCTCTCTCTCACTCAACTTCTCTCTCTCTCTTTCTCTCACTCACAGCTTCTCTTTCTCTCTCTCTCACTCACAGCTTCTATTTCTCTCTCTCTCTCACTCACAACTCTTTCTCTTTCTCTCACTCACACACAGCTTTTCTTTCGCTCTCTATCTCTCTCTCACTCACATCTTCTCTTTCATTCTCTCTCTCTCACACAGCTTCTCTCTCTCACACACACACACAGCTTCTCTCTCTCACACACACACACAGCTTCTCTCTCTCACACACACCTTCTCTTTCTCTTTCTCACTCACAGCTTCTCTTTCTCTCTCTCTCTCACTCACAGCTTCTCTTTCTCTTTCTCACTCACAGCTTCTCTTTCTCTCTCTCTCACTCACAGCTTCTCCCTCTCTCTTTCTCTCTCTCTCTCTCACACTCACAGGTTCTCTGTCTCTCTCTGTCTCCCTCACTCACAGCTTCTCTTTTTCTCTCTCACTAACTCACCGCTTCTCTTACACTCGCTCACTCACAGTACTTTCTCTCTCTCTCACACAGCTTCTCTTTCTCTCTCTCTCACTCACAGCTTCTCTTTCTCTCACTCTCACTCACTCACAGCTTCTCTTTCTCTTTCTCGCTCACACACACAGCTTCTCTTTCTCTCTCTCACACACACAGCTTCTCTTTCTCTCTCTCTCTCACTCACAGCTTCTCTTTCTCTCTCTCTCACTCATTCACCACTTCTCTTTCACTCTCTCACAGCTTCTCTTTTTCTCTCATAGCTTCTCTTTCTTTCTCTCTCTCTCACTCACACCTTCTCTTTCTCTCACTCTCTCACTCACTCAAACCTTCTCTTTCTCTATCTCTCTCACTCACTTAGCTTCTCTTTCTCTCTCTCACTGACAGCTTCTCTCTCTCTCTCTCTCTCTCACACACTCACAGCTTCTCTCTCTCACAGCTTCTCTTTCTCTGTCTCTCAAACTGACAGCTTCTCTATCTCTCTCTCACTCACATCTTCTCTCTCTCTCACACACACACACAGCTTCTCTCTCTCACACACACACATAGCTTCTCTCTCTCTCTCACTAACACCTTCTCTTTCTCTTTCTCACTCACAGCTTCTCTTTCTCTCTCTCTCTCACTCACAGCTTCCCTTTCTCTCTCTCTCTCACTCACAGGCTCTCTTTTTCTCTCTGTCTCCCTCACTCAGAGGTTCTCTTTCTCTCTCTCACTGACAAGTTCTCTTTCTCTCTCTCTCTCACTCACAGCTTCTCTCTCTCTCACAGCTTCTCTTTCTCTCTCTCTCAAACTGACAGCTTCTCTATCTCTCTCTCACTCACATCTTCTCTCTCTCTCACACACACACACAGCTTCTCTCTCTCTCTCACACACATAGCTTCTCTCTCTCTCACTAACACCTTCTCTTTCTCTTTCTCACTCACAGCTTCCCTTTCTCTCTCACTCTCACTCACAGCTTCCCTTTCTCTCTCTCTCTCACTCACAGGCTCTCTTTCTCTCTCTGTCTCCCTCACTCACAACTTCTCTTTCTCTCTCTCTCTCACTCACAGCTTCTCTTTCTCTCTCTCACTCACAGCTTCTATTTCTCTCTCTCTCATTCACAGCTTCTCTTTCTCTCTCTCACACACACAGCTTCTCTTTCTCTCTCTCTCACTCACTCACAGCTTCTCTTTCTCTCTCTGTCTGACTCACTCACAGCTTCTCTTTCTCTCTCTCTCACTAATTCACAGTTTCTCTCTATCTCTCACTCACTCACAGATTCTCTTTCTCTCTCTCTCTCACTCACAGCTTCTCTTTCTCTCTCTCACTCACTCACTCACAGCTCTCTCTCTCTGTCTCTCACTCACAGCTTCTCTTTCTCTCACTAACTCAGAGCTTCTCTTTCTCTTTCTCTCTCTCTCTCACAGCTTCTCTTTCTCTCTCTCCCTCACTCACTCACAGCTTCTCTTTCTCGCTCACTCACTCACAGCTTCTATTTCTCTCTCTCTCATTCATAGCTTCTCTTTATCTCTCTCACACACACAGCTTCTCTTTCTTTCTCTCTCTCTCACTCACTCACAGCTTCTCTTTCTCTCTCTGTCTGACTCACTCACAGCTTCTCTTTCTCTCTCTCTCACTCACAGCTTCTCTTTCTCTCTCTGTCTCTCTCACTCACAGCTTCTCTTTCTCTCTCTCACTCACAGCTTCTCTTTCTCTCTCTCTCTCGCACTTGCATCTTCTCTCTCTCTCTCACTCACTCACAGCTTCTCTTTCTCTCTCTCTCACTCTGTCATAGCTTCTCTCTCTCTCTCTCACTCACACAACTACTGTTTCTCTCTCACACACACACAGCTTCTCTTTCTCTCTCTCTCTCTCATTCACAGCTTCTCTTTCTCTCTCTCACACACACTCAGCTTCTCTTTCTTTCTCTCTCTCTCACTCACTCACAGCTTCTCTTTCTCTCTCTGTATGACTCACTCACAGCTTCTCTTTCTCTCTCTCTCACTAACTCACAGTTTCTCGCCCTCTCTCACTCACTCACAGATTCTCTTTCTCTCTCTCTCTCACTCACAGCTTCTCTTTCTCTCTCTCACTCACTCACTCACAGCTTCTCTCTCTCTCTGTCTCTCTCACTCACAGCTTCTCTTTCTCTCACACTCACAGCTTCTTTCTCTCTCTCTCTCTCTCTCTCTCACAGCTTCTCTTTCTCTCTCTCCCTCACTCACTCACAGCTTCTCTTTCTCTTTCACTGACTCACAGCTTCTATTTCTCTCTCTCTCATTCACTGCTTCTCTTTCTCTCTCTCTCTCACACACAGCTTCTCTTTCTTTCTCTCTCTCTCACTCACTCACAGCTTCTAATTCCCTCACTCTCTCACTCATACAGCTTCTGTTTCTCTCTCACACACACACAGCTTCTCTTTCTCTCTATCTCTCTCACACAGCTTCTCTTTTCTCTCTAACTCACTCACTCACAGCTTCTCTTTTTCTCTCTCTCTCACTCACAGCTTCTCTTTCTCTCTCTCACTAACTCACAGCTTGTCTTTCTCTCTCTCTCTCACTCACTCACAGCTTCTCTTTCTCTCTCTCACTCTCTCACAGCTTCTCTTTCTCTCCCACTCACTATACAGCTTTCTTTCTCTCTCTCTGTCTCACTCAAAGCTTCTCTTTCTCTCTCTCTCTCTCACTCAGCTTCTCTTTCTCTCTCTCTTACTCACAGCTTCTCTTTCTCTCTCTCTCTCACTCACAGCTTCTCTTTCTTTCTCTCTCTCTCTCTCACACACAGCTTCTCTTTCTCTCTCACTCACTCACAGCTTGTCTTTCTCTCTCACACAAACACTGCTTTACTCACTCTTTCTCACAGCTTCTCTTTCTCTCTCTCTCTCTCACTCACAGCTTCTCTTTGTCTCTCTCTCACATAGCTTCTCTTTCTTTCACTCACTCACAACTTCTATTTCTCTCTCTCACACAAACAGCTTCTCTTTCTCTCTATCTCTCTCACTCACAGCTTCTCTTTCTCTCTCTCTCACTCACAGCTTCTCTTTCTCTCTCTCTCACTCACTCATAGCTTCTCTTTCTCTTTCTCGTTCACACACACAGCTTCTCTTTCTTTCTCTCACACACACAGCTTATCTTTCTCTCTCTCTCTCACTCACAGCTTCTCTTTCTCTCTCTCACTCATTCACCACTTCTCTTTCACTCTCTCTCAGCTTCTCTTTCTCTCTCACAGCTTCTCTTTCTCTCTCTCTCACTCACACCTTCTCTTTCTCTCACTTTCTCACTCACTCAAACCTTCTCTTTCTCTATCTCTCGCACTGACTTAGCTTCTGTTTCTCTCTCTCACTGACAGCTTCTCTTTCTCTCTCTCTCTCACTCACAGCTTCTCTCTCTCTCACACACAGCTTCTCTTTCTCTCTCTCTCAAACTGACAGCTTCTCTCTCTCTCTCACTCACATCTTCTCTCTCTCTCACACACACACAGCTTCTCTCTCTCTCACATAGCTTCTCTCTCTCTCTCACTAACACCTTCTCTTTCTCTTTCTCACTCACAGCTTCCCTTTCTCTCTCTCTCTCACTCACAGGCTCTCTTTCTCTCTCTGTCTCCCTCACTCACATATTCTCTCTCTCACTCACAGCTTCTCTTTCTCTTTCTCTCTCTCACTCACAGCTTCTCTCTCTCTCACTCACAACTTCTCTTTCTCTCTCTCTCTCTCACTCACAGCTTCTCTTTCTCTCTCTCACTCACAGCTTCTATTTCTCTCTCTCTCATTCACAGCTTCTCTTTCTCTCTCTCACACACACACAGCTTCTCTTTCTTTCTCTCTCTCTAACTCACTCACAGCTTCTATTTCTCTCTCTCTCACATAGCTTCTCTTTCTCTCACTCACTCACAGCTTCTATTTCTCTCTCTCACACACACAGCTTCTCTTTCTCTCTATCTCACTCACTCACAGCTTCTCTTTTCTCTCTCTCTCACTCATTCACAGCTTCTCTTTCCTGCTCTCTCTCACTCACAGCTTCTCTTTCTCTCTCTCACTAACACACAGCTTCTCTTTCTCTCTCTCGCACTCACTCACAGCTTCTCTTTCTCTCTCTCTCTCACTCACTCACAGCTTCTCTTTCACTATCTCTCTCACTCACTCACAGCTTCTCTTTCTCTCTCACTCACTCACAGCTTTCTTTCTCTCTCTCTGTCTCACTCACAGCTTCTCTTTCTCTCTCTCTCACTCAGCTTCTCTTTCTCTCTCTCTCTCACTCACAGCTTCTCTTTCTCTCTCTCTCACATAGCTTCTTTCTCTCTCTCTCACTCACAGCTTTTCTTTCTCTCTTTCTCACTCACTCACAGCTTCTCTTTCGCTCTCTCTCTCACTCAACTTCTCTCTCTCTCTTTCTCTCACTCACAGCTTCTCTTTCTCTCTCTCTCACTCACAGCTTCTATTTCTCTCTCTCTCTCACTCACAACTCTTTCTCTTTCTCTCACTCACACACAGCTTTTCTTTCGCTCTCTATCTCTCTCTCACTCACATCTTCTCTTTCATTCTCTCTCTCTCACACAGCTTCTCTCTCTCTCACACACACACAGCTTCTCTCTCTCACACACACCTTCTCTTTCTCTTTCTCACTCACAGCTTCTCTTTCTCTCTCTCTCTCACTCACAGCTTCTCTTTCTCTTTCTCACTCACAGCTTCTCTTTCTCTCTCTCTCACTCACAGCTTCTCCCTCTCTCTTTCTCTCTCTCTCTCTCACACTCACAGGTTCTCTGTCTCTCTCTGTCTCCCTCACTCACAGCTTCTCTTTTTCTCTCTCACTAACTCACCGCTTCTCTTACACTCGCTCACTCACAGTACTTTCTCTCTCTCACACACAGCTTCTCTTTCTCTCTCTCTCACTCACAGCTTCTCTTTCTCTCACTCTCACTCACTCACAGCTTCTCTTTCTCTTTCTCGCTCACACACACAGCTTCTCTTTCTCTCTCTCACACACACAGCTTCTCTTTCTCGCTCTCTCTCACTCACAGCTTCTCTTTCTCTCTCTCTCACTCATTCACCACTTCTCTTTCACTCTCTCACAGCTTCTCTTTTTCTCTCATAGCTTCTCTTTCTCTCTCTCTCACTCACACCTTCTCTTTCTCTCACACTCTCACTCACTCAAACCTTCTCTTTCTCTATCTCTCTCACTCACTTAGCTTCTCTTTCTCTCTCTCACTGACAGCTTCTCTCTCTCTCTCTCTCTCACACACTCACAGCTTCTCTCTCTCACAGCTTCTCTTTCTCTCTCTCTCAAACTGACAGCTTCTCTATCTCTCTCTCACTCACATCTTCTCTCTCTCTCTCACACACACACAGCTTCTCTCTCACACACACACACATAGCTTCTCTCTCTCTCTCACTAACACCTTCTCTTTCTCTTTCTCACTCACAGCTTCTCTTTCTCTCTCTCTCTCACTCACAGCTTCCCTTTCTCTCTCTCTCTCACTCACAGGCTCTCTTTTTCTCTCTGTCTCCCTCACTCAGAGGTTCTCTTTCTCTCTCTCACTGACAAGTTCTCTTTCTCTCTCTCTCTCACTCACAGCTTCTCTCTCTCTCACAGCTTCTCTTTCTCTCTCTCTCAAACTGACAGCTTCTCTCTCTCTCTCTCACTCACATCTTCTCTCTCTCACACACACACACACAGCTTCTCTCTCTCTCGCACACACATAGCTTCTCTCTCTCTCACTAACACCTTCTCTTTCTCTTTCTCACTCACAGCTTCCCTTTCTCTCTCACTCTCACTCACAGCTTCCCTTTCTCTCTCTCTCTCACTCACAGGCTCTCTTTCTCTCTCTGTCTCCCTCACTCACAACTTCTCTTTCTCTCTCTCTCTCACTCACAGCTTCTCTTTCTCTCTCTCACTCACAGCTTCTATTTCTCTCTCTCTCATTCACAGCTTCTCTTTCTCTCTCTCACACACACAGCTTCTCTTTCTCTCTCTCTCACTCACTCACAGCTTCTCTTTCTCTCTCTGTCTGACTCACTCACAGCTTCTCTTTCTCTCTCTCTCACTAACTCACAGTTTCTCTCTATCTCTCACTCACTCACAGATTCTCTTTCTCTCTCTCTCTCACTCACAGCTTCTCTTTCTCTCTCTCACTCACTCACTCACAGCTCTCTCTCTCTGTCTCTCACTCACAGCTTCTCTTTCTCTCACTAACTCAGAGCTTCTCTTTCTCTTTCTCTCTCTCTCTCACAGCTTCTCTTTCTCTCTCTCCCTCACTCACTCACAGCTTCTCTTTCTCGCTCACTCACTCACAGCTTCTATTTCTCTCTCTCTCATTCATAGCTTCTCTTTATCTCTCTCACACACACAGCTTCTCTTTCTTTCTCTCTCTCTCACTCACTCACAGCTTCTCTTTCTCTCTCTGTCTGACTCACTCACAGCTTCTCTTTCTCTCTCTCTCACTCACAGCTTGTCTTTCTCTCTCTGTCTCTCTCACTCACAGCTTCTCTTTCTCTCTCTCACTCACAGCTTCTCTTTCTCTCTCTCTCTCTCGCACTTGCATCTTCTCTCTCTCTCTCACTCACTCACAGCTTCTCTTTCTCTCTCTCTCACTCTGTCATAGCTTCTCTCTCTCTCTCTCTCACTCACAGCTTCTCTTTCTCTCTCACACACTCACTCACAGCTTCTCTCTCTTTCTCTGTCTCTCTCACTCACAGCTTCTCTTTCTCTCTCTCACAGCTTCTCTTTCTCTCTCTCTCTCTCACTCACTCACAGCTTCTCTTTCCCTCTCTCTCACTCACACAGCTCCTGTTTCTCTCTCTCACACACAGCTTCTCTTTCTCTCTATCTCTCTCACTCACAGCTTCTCTTTTCTCTCTAACTCACTCACTCACAGCTTCTCTTTTTCTCTCTCTCTCTCACTCACAGCTTCTCTTTCTCTCTCTCACTAACTCACAGCTTCTCTCTCTCTCTCTCACTAACTCACAGCTTCTCTTTCTCTCTCTCTCACTCTCTCACAGCTTCTCTTTCTCTCTCTCACTCACAGCTTCTCTCTCTCTCTCTCACTAACTCACAGCTTCTCTTTCTCTCTCTCTCACTCTCTCACAGCTTCTCTTTCTCTCTCACTCACTATACAGCTTTCTTTCTCTCTCTCTGTCTCACTCAAAGCTTCTCTTTCTCTCTCTCTCTCACTCAGCTTCTCTTTCTCTCTCTCTCACTCACAGCTTCTCTTTCTCTCTCTATCACTCACAGCTTGTCTTTCTCTCTCACACAAACACTGCTTTTCTCAGTCTTTCTCACAGCTTTTATTTCTCTCTCTCTCACTCACTCACAGCTTATCTTTCGCTCTCGCTCTCGCTCTCACTCACAGCTTTTCTTTCTCTCTCTCTCTCACAGCATCTCTTTCCCTCTCTCTCTCACTCACTCACAGCTTCTCTCTCTCTCACACACACAGCTTCTGTTTCTCTCTCACTCTCTCTCACAGCTTCTCTTTCTCTCTCTCTCACTCACTCACAGCTTCACTTTCTCTCACTCTCACTCACAGCTTCTCTCTCACTCACTCTCTCACAGCTTCTCTTTCTTTCTTTCTCTCTCTCACAGCTTCTCTTTCTCTCTCTCACTCACAGCTTCTCTTTCTCTCTCACACACTCACTCACAGCTTCTCTTTCTCTCTCTCACAGACACCTTTTCTCTCTCTCTCACTCACTCACTGCTTCTCTTTCTCTCTCTCTCTCACACACACACAGCTTATCTTTCTCTCTATCTCTCTCACACACAGCTTCTCTTTCTCTCTCTCTCTCACTCACAGCTTCTCTCTCTCTCTCTCACTCACAGCTTGTCTTTCTCTCTCACAGACACACTGCTTCTCTCTCTCATACACACAGCTTCTCTTTCGCTCTCTCTCACTCACAACTTCTCTTTCTCTCTCTCTCACTCACAACTTCTATTTCTCTCTCTCTCTCACTCACAACTTCTCTTTCTCTTTCTCTCACTCACACACAGCTTTTCTTTCGCTCTCTCTCTCTCTCACTCACAGCTTTTCTTTCTCTATCTCTCTCTCTCACTCACAGTATCTCTTTCCCTCTCTCTCACTCACTCACAGCTTCTCTCCCTCTCACACACACACTGCTTCTGTTTCTCTCTCACTCTCTCTCACAGCTTCTCTTTTTCTCTCTCTCACTAACTCACAGCTTCTCTTTCTCTCTCTCTCTCACTCACTCACAGCTTCTCTTTCTCTCTCTCTCACTCGCTCACAACTTCTCTTTCTCTCTCTCTCTCACTCACTCACAGCTTCTCTTTCTCTCTCACTCACTCACAGCTTTCTTTCTCTCTCTCTCTGTCTCACTCACAGCTTCTCTTTCTCTCTCTCTCTCACAGCTTCTCTTTCTCTCTCTGTCTATCTCACTCACAGCTTCTCTTTCTCTCTCTCTCTTACTCACAGCTTCTCTTTCTCTCTCGGTCTCTCGCACTCGCAGCTTCTCTGTTTCTCTCACTCACTCACAGCTTCTCTTTCTCTCTCTCTGACTCACAACTCTCTCACTCACTCTCTCACTCACAGCTTCTCTTTCTTTCTTTCTCTCTCTCTCACAGCTTCTCTTTCTCTCTCTCTCTCTCACTCACAGCTTCTCTTTCTCTCTCTCTCACACTCACTCACAGCTTCTCTCTCTTTCTCTGTCTCTCTCACAGCTTCTCTTTCTCTATCTCTCTCACAGCTTCTCTTTCTCTCTCTCTCTCTCACTCATTCACAGCTTCTCTCTCTCTCACTCACTCACTCATGACTTCTATTTATCTCTCTCACACACACACAGCTTCTCTTTCTCTCTATCTCTCTCACTCACAGCTTCTCTTTTCTCTCTCTCTCTCAATCACTCACAGCTTCTCTTCCTCTCTGTCTCTCTTTCACTAACAGCTAATCTTTCTCTCTCTCACTAACTCACATTATCTCTTTCTCTCTCTCTCTCTCTCACTCACTCACACCTTCCCTTTCTTTCTCTCTCTCTCACTCACTCACAGCTTCTCTCTCACTCAGTCACAGCTTCTCTTTCTCTCTCTCACTCAGTCACAGCTTCACTTTCTCTCTCTCTCACTCACAGCTTCTATTTCTCTCTCTCTCTCTCACTCACAGCTTCTCTCTCTCTCTCACATGCTCACTCACAGTTTCTCTCTCTTTCTGTGTCTCACTCACTCACAGCTTCTCTTTCTCTATCTCTCTCACTCACTCACAGCTTCTCTTTCTCTCTCACTCACTCACAGCTTTCTTTCTCTCTCTCTGTCTCACTCACAGCTTCTCTTTCTCTTTCTCTCTCTCTCTCATTCAGCTTCTCTTTCTCTCTATCTCTCTCACTCACAGCTTCTCTTTCTCTCTCTCTCTCTCACTCACAGCTTCTCTTTCTCTCTCTCTCACTCACAGCTTGTCTTTCTCTCTCACAGACACACTGCTTCTCTAACTCACACACACAGCTTCTCTTTCGCTCTCTCTCTCACTCAGCTTCTCTCTCTCTCTCTTTCTCTCACTCACAGCTTCTCCTTCTCTCTCTCTCACTCACAACTTCACTTTCTCTCTCTCTCACTCACAGCTTCTATTTCTCTCTCTCTCTCACTCACAACTTCTCTTTCTCTTTCTCTCACTCACACACAGCTTTTCTTTCGCTCACTCTCTCTCTCACTCACAGCTTTTCTTTCTCTCTCTCTCTCTCTCTCACTCACAGTATCTCTTTCCCTCTCTCTCACTCACTCACAGCTTCTCTCTCTCTCACACACACAGCTTCTGTTTCTCTCTCACTCTCTCTCACAGCTTCTCTTTCTCTCTCTCTCACTAACTCACAACTTCTCTTTCTCTCTCTCTCTCACTCACTCACAGCTTCTCTTTATCTCTCACTCACACACAGCTTTCTTTCTCTCTCTCTGTCTCACTCACAGCTTCTCTTTCTCTCTCTCTCTCACAGCTTCTCTTTCTCTCTCTGTCTCTCTCACTCACAGCTTCTCTTTCTCTCTCTCTCTCTCACTCACAGCTTCTCTTTCTCTCTCGGTCTCTCGCACTCGCAGCTTCTCTGTTTCTCTCACTCACTCACAGCTTCTCTTTCTCTCTCTCTCACTGACAACTCTCTCACTCACTCTCTCACTCACAGCTTCTCTTTCTTTCTTTCTCTCTCACAGCTTCTCTTTCTCTCTCTCTCTCTCTCACTCACAGCTTCTCTCTCTTTCTCTGTCTCTCTCACAGCTTCTCTTTCTCTGTCTCTCTCACAGCTTCTCTTTCTCTCTCTCTCACTCATTCACAGCTTCTCTCTCTCTCACTCACTCACTCATGACTTCTATTTATCTCTCTCTCACACACACAGCTTCTCTTTCTCTCTATCTCTCTCACCCACAGCTTCTCTTTTCTCTCTCACTCTCAATCACTCACAGCTTCTCTTTCTCTCTGTCTCTCTTTCACTAACAGCTTCTCTTTCTCTCTCACTAACTCACAACTTCTCTTTCTCTCTCTCTCTCTCACTCACTCACAGCTTCCATTTCTTTCTCTCTCACTCACTCACTCACAGCTTCTCTCTCACTCACTCACAGCTTCTCTTTCTCTCTCTCACAGTCACAGCTTCTCTTTCTCTCTCTGTCTCACTCACAGCTTCTCTCTCTCTCTCACATGCTCACTCACAGTTTCTCTCTCTTTCTGTGTCTCTCTCACTCACAGCTTCTCTTTCTTTCTCTCACAGCTTCTCTTTCTCTTTCTCTCTCACACTCACTCCCAGCTTCTCTTTCCCTCTCTCTCTCACTCACACAACTTCTGTTTCTCTCTCTCACACACACACAGCTTCTCTTTCTTTCTATCTCTCTCACTCACAACTTCTCTTATCTCTCTCTCTCACTCACTCACAGCTTCTCTTTCTCTCTCTCTCTCAATCACAGCTTCTCTTTCACTCTCTCACTAACTCACAGCTTCTCTCTCTCTCTCTCTCACTCACAGCTTCTCTTTCTCTCTCACTTACTATACAGCTTTCTTTCTCTCTCTCTGTCTCACTCACAGTTTTCTTTCTCTCTCTCTCTCACTCAGCTTCTCTTTCTCTCTCTCTCACTCATTCACCACTTCTCTTTCACTCTCTCACAGCTTCTCTTTTTCTCTCATAGCTTCTCTTTCTCTCTCTCTCACTCACACCTTCTCTTTCTCTCACTCTCTCACTCACTCAAACCTTCTCTTTCTCTATCTCTCTCACTCACTTAGCTTCTCTTTCTCTCTCTCACTGACAGCTTCTCTCTCTCTCTCTCTCACACACACACTCACAGCTTCTCTCTCTCACAGCTTCTCTTTCTCTCTCTCACTGACAAGTTCTCTTTCTCTCTCTCTCTCACTCACAGCTTCTCTCTCTCACAGCTTCTCTTTCTCTCTCTCTCTCAAACTGACAGCTTCTCTATCTCTCTCTCACTCACATCTTCTCTATCTCTCACACACACACACACCTCTCTCTCACACACACACATAGCTTCTCTCTCTCTCACTAACACCTTCTCTTTCTCTTTCTCACTCACAGCTTCCCTTTCTCTCTCTCTCTCACTCACAGCTTCCCTTTCTCTCTCTCTCTCACTCACAGGCTCTCTTTCTCTCTCTGTCTCCCTCACTCACAACTTCTCTTTCTCTCTCTCTCTCACTCACAGCTTCTCTTTCTCTCTCTCACTCACAGCTTCTATTTCTCTCTCTCTCATTCACAGCTTCTCTTTCTCTCTCTCACACACACAGCTTCTCTTTCTCTCTCTCTCACTCACTCACAGCTTCTCTTTCTCTCTCTGTCTGACTCACTCACAGCTTCTCTTTCTCTCTCTCTCACTAACTCACAGTTTCTCTCTATCTCTCACTCACTCACAGATTCTCTTTCTCTCTCTCTCCCACTCACAGCTTCTCTTTCTCTCTCTCACTCACTCACTCACAGCTCTCTCTCTCTGTCTCTCACTCACAGCTTCTCTTTCTCTCACTAACTCAGAGCTTCTCTTTCTCTTTCTCTCTCTTTCTCACAGCTTCTCTTTCTCTCTCTCCCTCACTCACTCACAGCTTCTCTTTCTCGCTCACTCACTTACAGCTTCTATTTCTCTCTCTCTCATTCATAGCTTCTCTTTATCTCTCTCACACACACAGCTTCTCTTTCTTTCTTTCTCTCTCACTCACTCACAGCTTCTCTTTCTCTCTCTGTCTGACTCACTCACAGCTTCTCTTTCTCTCTCTCTCACTCACACCTTCTCTTTCTCTCTCTGTCTCTCTCACTCACAGCTTCTCTTTCTCTCTCTCACTCACAGCTTCTCTTTCTCTCTCTCTCTCGCACTTGCATCTTCTCTCTCTCTCTCACTCACTCACAGCTTCTCTTTCTCTCTCTCTCACTCTGTCATAGCTTCTCTCTCTCTCTCTCTCACTCACAGCTTCTCTTTCTCTCTCACACACTCACTCACAGCTTCTCTCTCTTTCTCTGTCTCTCTCACTCACAGCTTCTCTTTCTCTCTCTCTCACAGCTTCTCTTTCTCTCTCTCTCTCTCACTCACTCACAGCTTCTCTTTCCCTCTCTCTCACTCACACAGCTCCTGTTTCTCTCTCTCTCACACAGCTTCTCTTTCTCTCTATCTCTCTCACTCACAGCTTCTCTTTTCTCTCTAACTCACTCACTCTCAGCTTCTCTTTTTCTCTCTCTCTCTCACTCACAGCTTCTCTTTCTCTCTCTCACTAACTCACAGCTTCTCTCTCTCTCTCTCACTAACTCACAGCTTCTCTTTCTCTCTCTCTCACTCTCTCACAGCTTCTCTTTCTCTCTCTCACTAACTCACAGCTTCTCTCTCTCTCTCTCACTAACTCACAGCTTCTCTTTCTCTCTCTCTCACTCTCTCACAGCTTCTCTTTCTCTCTCACTCACTATACAGCTTTCTTTCTCTCTCTCTGTCTCACTCAAAGCTTCTCTTTCTCTCTCTCTCTCACTCAGCTTCTCTTTCTCTCTCTCTCACTCACAGCTTCTCTTTCTCTCTCTCTCACTCACAGCTTGTCTTTCTCTCTCACACAAACACTGCTTTTCTCAGTCTTTCTCACAGCTTTTATTTCTCTCTCTCTCACTCACTCACAGCTTATCTTTCGCTCTCGCTCTCGCTCTCACTCACAGCTTTTCTTTCTCTCTCTCTCTCACAGCATCTCTTTCCCTCTCTCTCTCACTCACTCACAGCTTCTCTCTCACACACACACACAGCTTCTGTTTCTCTCTCACTCTCTCTCACAGCTTCTCTTTCTCTCTCTCTCACTCACTCACAGCTTCACTTTGTCTCACTCTCACTCACAGCTTCTCTCTCACTCACTCTCTCACAGCTTCTCTTTCTTTCTTTCTCTCTCTCACAGCTTCTCTTTCTCTCTCTCTCACTCACAGCTTCTCTTTCTCTCTCACACACTCACTCACAGCTTCTCTTTCTCTCTCACACACACACCTTTTCTCTCTCTCTCACTCACTCACTGCTTCTCTTTCTCTCTCTCTCACACACACACACAGCTTATCTTTCTCTCTATCTCTCTCACTCACAGCTTCTCTTTTCTCTCTCTCTCTCACTCATTCACAGCTTCTCTTTCCTTCTCTCTCTCACTCATAGCTTCTCTTTCTCTTTCTCACTAACGCACAGCTTCTCTTTCTCTCTCTCTCACTGACTCACAGCTTCCCTTTCTCTCTCTCTCTCAATCACTCACAGCTTCTCTTTCTCTATCTCTCTCACTCACTCACAGCTTTCTTTCTCTCTCTCACTCAGTCACAGCTTCTCTTTCTCTCTCTCTCTCATTCAGCTTCTCTTTCTCTCTATCTCTCTCACACACAGCTTCTCTTTCTTTCTCTCTCTCTCTCACTCACAGCTTCTCTCTCTCTCTCTCACTCACAGCTTGTCTTTCTCTCTCACAGACACACTGCTTCTCTCTCTCATACACACAGCTTCTCTTTCGCTCTCTCTCTCACTCAGCTTCTCTCTCTTTCTCTCACTCACAGCTTCTCTTTCCCTTCTCTCTCTCTCTCACCCACAGCTTCTCCTTCTCTCTCTCTCACTCAAAACTTCTCTTTCTCTCTCTCTCACTCACAGCTTCTATTTCTCTCTCTCTCTCACTCACAACTTCTCTTTCTCTTTCTCTCACTCACACACAGCTTTTCTTTCGCTCTCTCTCTCTACCACTCACAGCTTCTCTTTCTCTCTCTCTGATTCACAACTCTCTCACTCACTCTCTCACTCACAGCTTCTCTTTCTTTCTTTCTCTCTCTCTCACAGCTTCTCTTTCTCTCTCTCTCTTTCTCTCACAGCTTCTCTTTCTCTCTCTCACACTCACTCACAGCTTCTCTCTCTTTCTCTGTCTCTCTCACAGCGTCTCTTTCTCCTTCTCTCTCACAGCTTCTCTTTCTCTCTCTCTCTCTCACTCATTCACAGCTTCTCTCTCTCTCACTCACTCACTCATGACTTCTATTTATCTCTCTCACACATACAGCTTCTCTTTCTCTCTATCTCTCTCACTCACAGCTTCTCTTTTCTCTCTCTCTCTCAATCACTCACAGCTTCTCTTTCTCTCTGTCTCTCTTTCACTAACAGCTAATCTTTCTCTCTCTCACTAACTCACATTTTCTCTTTCTCTCTCTCTCTCTCTCTCACTCACTCACACCTTCCCTTTCTTTCTCTCTCTCTCACTCACTCACAGCTTCTCTCTCACTCAGTCACAGCTTCTCTTTCTCTCTCTCACTCAGTCACAGCTTCACTTTCTCTCTCTCTCACTCACAGCTTCTATTTCTCTCTCTCTCTCACTCACAGCTTCTCTCTCTCTCTCACATGCTCACTCACAGTTTCTCTCTCTTTCTGTGTCTCACTCACTCACAGCTTCTCTTTCTCTATCTCTCTCACTCACTCACAGCTTCTCTTTCTCTCTCACTCACTCACAGCTTTCTTTCTCTCTCTCTGTCTCACTCACAGCTTCTCTTTCTCTTTCTCTCTCTCTCTCATTCAGCTTCTCTTTCTCTCTATCTCTCTCACTCACAGCTTCTCTTTCTCTCTCTCTCTCTCACTCACAGCTTCTCTTTCTCTCTCTCTCACTCACAGCTTGTCTTTCTCTCTAACAGACACACTGCTTCTCTAACTCACACACACAGCTTCTCTTTCGCTCTCTCTCTCACTCAGCTTCTCTCTCTCTCTCTTTCTCTCACTCACAGCTTCTCCTTCTCTCTCTCTCACTCACAACTTCACTTTCTCTCTCTCTCACTCACAGCTTCTATTTCTCTCTCTCTCTCACTCACAACTTCTCTTTCTCTTTCTCTCACTCACACACAGCTTTACTTTCGCTCACTCTCTCTCTCACTCACAGCTTTTCTTTCTCTATCTCTCTCTCTCACTCACAGTATCTCTTTCCCTCTCTCTCACTCACTCACAGCTTCTCTCTCTCACACACACACACAGCTTCTGTTTCTCTCTCACTCTCTCTCACAGCTTCTCTTTCTCTCTCTCACTAACTCACAACTTCTCTCTCTCTCTCTCTCTCACTCACTCACAGCTTCTCTTTATCTCTCACTCACACACAGCTTTCTTTCTCTCTCTCTGTCTCACTCACAGCTTCTCTTTCTCTCTCTCTCTCACAGCTTCTCTTTCTCTCTCTGACTCTCTCACTTCATAGCTTCTCTTTCTCTCTCTCTCTCTCACTCACAGCTTCTCTTTCTCTCTCGGTCTCTCGCACTCGCAGCTTCTCTGTTTCTCTCACTCACTCACAGCTTCTCTTTCTCTCTCTCTCACTGACAACTCTCTCACTCACTCTCTCACTCACAGCTTCTCTTTCTTTCTTTCTCTCTCTCACAGCTTCTCTTTCTCTCTCTCTCTCTCACTCACAGCTTCTCTCTCTTTCTCTGTCTCTCTCACAGCTTCTCTTTCTCTGTCTCTCTCACAGCTTCTCTTTCTCTCTCTCTCACTCATTCACAGCTTCTCTCTCTCTCACTCACTCACTCATGACTTCTATTTATCTCTCTCTCACACACACAGCTTCTCTTTCTCTCTATCTCTCTCACCCACAGCTTCTCTTTTCTCTCTCACTCTCAATCACTCACAGCTTCTCTTTCTCTCTGTCTCTCTTTCACTAACAGCTTCTCTTTCTCTCTCACTAACTCACAACTTCTCTTTCTCTCTCTCTCTCTCTCACTCACTCACAGCTTCCATTTCTTTCTCTCTCACTCACTCACTCACAGCTTCTCTCTCACTCACTCACAGCTTCTCTTTCTCTCTCTCACTCAGTCACAGCTTCTCTTTCTCTCTCTGTCTCACTCACAGCTTCTCTCTCTCTCTCACATGCTCACTCACAGTTTCTCTCTCTTTCTGTGTCTCTCTCACTCACAGCTTCTCTTTCTTTCTCTCACAGCTTCTCTTTCTCTTTCTCTCTCACACTCACTCACAGCTTCTCTTTCCCTCTCTCTCTCACTCACACAACTTCTGTTTCTCTCTCTCTCACACACACAGCTTCTCTTTCTTTCTATCTCTCTCACTCACAACTTCTCTTATCTCTCTCTCTCACTCACTCACAGCTTCTCTTTCTCTCTCTCTCTCTCAATCACAGCTTCTCTTTCACTCTCTCACTAACTCACAGCTTCTCTCTCTCTCTCTCTCACTCACAGCTTCTCTTTCTCTCTCACTCACTATACAGCTTTCTTTCTCTCTCTCTGTCTCACTCACAGTTTTCTTTCTCTCTCTCTCTCACTCAGCTTCTCTTTCTCTCTATCTCACTCATTCACCACTTCTCTTTCACTCTCTCACAGCTTCTCTTTTTCTCTCATAGCTTCTCTTTCTCTCTCTCTCACTCACACCTTCTCTTTCTCTCACTCTCTCACTCACTCAAACCTTCTCTTTCTCTATCTCTCTCACTCACTTAGCTTCTCTTTCTCTCTCTCACTGACAGCTTCTCTCTCTCTCTCTCTCTCTCACACTCACAGCTTCTCTCTCTCACAGCTTCTCTTTCTCTCTCTCTCAAACTGACAGCTTCTCTATCTCTCTCTCACTCACATCTTCTCTCTCTCTCTCACACACACACAGCTTCTCTCTCTCACACACACACATAGCTTCTCTCTCTCTCACTAACACCTTCTCTTTCTCTTTCTCACTCACAGCTTCTCTTTCTCTCTCTCTCTCACTCACAGCTTCCCTTTCTCTCTCTCTCTCACTCACAGGCTCTCTTTTTCTCTGTGTCTCCCTCACTCACAGCTTCTCTTTCTCTCTCTCACTGACAAGTTCTCTTTCTCTCTCTCTCTCACTCACAGCTTCTCTCTCTCTCACAGCTTCTCTTTCTCTCTCTCTCTCAAACTGACAGCTTCTCTATCTCTCTCTCACTCACATCTTCTCTCTCTCTCTCACACACACACAGCTTCTCTCTCTCTCACACACACATAGCTTCTCTCTCTCTCACTAACACCTTCTCTTTCTCTTTCTCACTCACAGCTTCCCTTTCTCTCTCTCTCTCACTCACAGCTTCCCTTTCTCTCTCTCTCTCACTCACAGGCTCTCTTTCTCTCTCTGTCTCCCTCACTCACAACTTCTCTTTCTCTCTCTCTCTCACTCACAGCTTCTCTTTCTCTCTCTCACTCACAGCTTCTATTTCTCTCTCTCTCATTCACAGCTTCTCTTTCTCTCTCTCACACACACAACTTCTCTTTCTCTCTCTCTCACTCACTCACAGCTTCTCTTTCTCTCTCTGTCTGACTCACTCACAGCTTCTCTTTCTCTCTCTCTCACTAACTCACAGTTTCTCTCTATCTCTCACTCACTCACAGATTCTCTTTCTCTCTCTCTCACACTCACAGCTTCTCTTTCTCTCTCTCACTCACTCACTCACAGCTCTCTCTCTCTGTCTCTCACTCACAGCTTCTCTTTCTCTCACTAACTCAGAGCTTCTCTTTCTCTTTCTCTCTCTCTCTCACAGCTTCTCTTTCTCTCTCTCCCTCACTCACTCACAGCTTCTCTTTCTCGCTCACTCACTCACAGCTTCTATTTCTCTCTCTCTCATTCATAGCTTCTCTTTATCTCTCTCTCACACACAGCTTCTCTTTCTTTCTCTCTCTCTCACTCACTCACAGCTTCTCTTTCTCTCTCTGTCTGACTCACTCACAGCTTCTCTTTCTCTCTCTCTCACTCACACCTTCTCTTTCTCTCTCTGTCTCTCTCACTCACAGCTTCTCTTTCTCTCTCTCACTCACAGCTTCTCTTTCTCTCTCTGTCTGACTCACTCACAGCTTCTCTTTCTCTCTCTCTCACTCACACCTTCTCTTTCTCTCTCTGTCTCTCTCACTCACAGCTTCTCTTTCTCTCTCTCACTCACAGCTTCTCTTTCTCTCTCTCTCTCGCACTTGCATCTTCTCTCTCTCTCTCACTCACTCACAGCTTCTCTTTCTCTCTTTCTCTCACTCACTCACTCATGACTTCTATTTATCTCTCTCACACACACACAGCTTCTCTTTCTCTCTATCTCTCTCACCCACAGCTTCTCTTTTCTCTCTCACTCTCAATCACTCACAGCTTCTCTTTCTCTCTGTCTCTCTTTCACTAACAGCTTCTCTTTCTCTCTCACTAACTCACAACTTCTCTTTCTCTCTCTCTCTCTCTCACTCACTCACAGCTTCCATTTCTTTCACTCTCACTCACTCACTCACAGCTTCTCTCTCACTCACTCACAGCTTCTCTTTCTCTCTCTCACTCAGTCACAGCTTCTCTTTCTCTCTCTGTCTCACTCACAGCTTCTCTCTCTCTCTCACATGCTCACTCACAGTTTCTCTCTCTTTCTGTGTCTCTCTCACTCACAGCTTCTCTTTCTTTCTCTCACAGCTTCTCTTTCTCTTTCTCTCTCACACTCACTCACAGCTTCTCTTTCCCTCTCTCTCTCACTCACACAACTTCTGTTTCTCTCTCTCTCACACACACAGCTTCTCTTTCTTTCTATCTCTCTCACTCACAACTTCTCTTATCTCTCTCTCTCACTCACTCACAGCTTCTCTCTCTCTCTCTCTCTCACTCACAGCTTCTCTTTCTCTCTCACTCACTATACAGCTTTCTTTCTCTCTCTCTGTCTCACTCACAGTTTTCTTTCTCTCTCTCTCTCACTCAGCTTCTCTTTCTCTCTCTCTCACTCATTCACCACTTCTCTTTCACTCTCTCACAGCTTCTCTTTTTCTCTCATAGCTTCTCTTTCTCTCTCTCTCACTCACACCTTCTCTTTCTCTCTCTCTCTCACTCACTCAAACCTTCTCTTTCTCTATCTCTCTCACTCACTTAGCTTCTCTTTCTCTCTCTCACTGACAGCTTCTCTCTCTCTCTCTCTCTCTCTCTCACACTCACAGCTTCTCTCTCTCACAGCTTCTCTTTCTCTCTCTCTCAAACTGACAGCTTCTCTATCTCTCTCTCACTCACATCTTCTCTCTCTCTCTCACACACACACAGCTTCTCTCTCTCACACACACACATAGCTTCTCTCTCTCTCTCACTAACACCTTCTCTTTCTCTTTCTCACTCACAGCTTCTCTTTCTCTCTCTCTCTCACTCACAGCTTCCCTTTCTCTCTCTCTCTCACTCACAGGCTCTCTTTTTCTCTCTGTCTCCCTCACTCACAGCTTCTCTTTCTCTCTCTCACTGACAAGTTCTCTTTCTCTCTCTCTCTCACTCACAGCTTCTCTCTCTCTCACAGCTTCTCTTTCTCTCTCTCTCAAACTGACAGCTTCTCTATCTCTCTCTCACTCACATCTTGTCTCTCTCTCTCACACACACACAGCTTCTCTCTCTCTCACACACACATAGCTTCTCTCTCTCTCACTAACACCTTCTCTTTCTCTTTCTCACTCACAGCTTCCCTTTCTCTCTCTCTCTCACTCACAGCTTCCCTTTCTCTCTCTCTCTCACTCACAGGCTCTCTTTCTCTCTCTGTCTCCCTCACTCACAACTTCTCTTTCTCTCTCTCTCTCACTCACAGCTTCTCTTTCTCTCTCTCACTCACAGCTTCTATTTCTCTCTCTCTCATTCACAGCTTCTCTTTCTCTCTCTCACACACACAACTTCTCTTTCTCTCTCTCTCACTCACTCACAGCTTCTCTTTCTCTCTCTGTCTGACTCACTCACAGCTTCTCTTTCTCTCTCTCTCACTAACTTACAGTTTCTCTCTATCTCTCACTCACTCACAGATTCTCTTTCTCTCTCTCTCTCACTCACAGCTTCTCTTTCTCTCTCTCACTCACTCACTCACAGCTCTCTCTCTCTGTCTCTCACTCACAGCTTCTCTTTCTCTCACTAACTCAGAGCTTCTCTTTCTCTTTCTCTCTCTCTCTCACACCTTCTCTTTCTCTCTCTTCCTCACTCACTCACAGCTTCTCTTTCTCGCTCACTCACTCACAGCTTCTATTTCTCTCTCTCTCATTCATAGCTTCTCTTTATCTCTCTCACACACACAGCTTCTCTTTCTTTCTCTCTCTCTCACTCACTCACAGCTTCTCTTTCTCTCTCTGTCTGACTCACTCACAGCTTCTCTTTCTCTCTCTCTCACTCACACCTTCTCTTTCTCTCTCTGTCTCTCTCACTCACAGCTTCTCTTTCTCTCTCTCACTCACAGCTTCTCTTTCTCTCTCTGTCTGACTCACTCACAGCTTCTCTTTCTCTCTCTCTCACTCACACCTTCTCTTTCTCTCTCTGTCTCTCTCACTCACAGCTTCTCTTTCTCTCTCTCACTCACAGCTTCTCTTTCTCTCTCTCTCTCGCACTTGCATCTTCTCTCTCTCTCTCACTCACTCACAGCTTCTCTTTCTCTCTCTCTCACTCTGTCATAGCTTCTCTCTCTCTCTCTCTCACTCACAGCTTCTCTTTCTCTCTCACACACTCACTCACAGCTTCTCTCTCTTTCTCTGTCTCTCTCACTCACAGCTTCTCTTTCTCTCTCTCTCACAGCTTCTCTTTCTCTCTCTCTCTCTCACTCACTCACAGCTTCTCTTTCCCTCTCTCTCACTCACACAGCTCCTGTTTCTCTCTCTCACACACAGCTTCTCTTTCTCTCTATCTCTCTCACTCACAGCTTCTCTTTTCTCTCTAACTCACTTACTCACAGCTTCTCTTTTTCTCTCTCTCTCTCACTCACAGCTTCTCTTTCTCTCTCTCACTAACTCACAGCTTCTCTCTCTCTCTCTCACTAACTCACAGCTTCTCTTTCTCTCTCTCTCACTCTCTCACAGCTTCTCTTTCTCTCTCTCACTAACTCACAGCTTCTCTCTCTCTCTCTCACTAACTCACAGCTTCTCTTTCTCTCTCTCTCACTCTCTCACAGCTTCTCTTTCTCTCTCACTCACTATACAGCTTTCTTTCTCTCTCTCTGTCTCACTCAAAGCTTCTCTTTCTCTCTCTCTCTCACTCAGCTTCTCTTTCTCTCTCTCTCACTCACAGCTTCTCTTTCTCTCTCTCTCACTCACAGCTTGTCTTTCTCTCTCACACAAACACTGCTTTTCTCAGTCTTTCTCACAGCTTTTATTTCTCTCTCTCTCACTCACTCACAGCTTATCTTTCGCTCTCGCTCTCGCTCTCACTCACAGCTTTTCTTTCTCTCTCTCTCTCACAGCATCTCTTTCCCTCTCTCTCTCACTCACTCACAGCTTCTCTCTCTCACACACACACAGCTTCTGTTTCTCTCTCACTCTCTCTCACAGCTTCTCTTTCTCTCTCTCTCACTCACTCACAGCTTCACTTTCTCTCACTCTCACTCACAGCTTCTCTCTCACTCACTCTCTCACAGCTTCTCTTTCTTTCTTTCTCTCTCTCACAGCTTCTCTTTCTCTCTCTCTCACTCACAGCTTCTCTTTCTCTCTCACACACTCACTCACAGCTTCTCTTTCTCTCTCTCACACACACCTTTTCTCTCTCTCTCACTCACTCACTGCTTCTCTTTCTCTCTCTCTCACACACACACACAGCTTATCTTTCTCTCTATCTCTCTCACTCACAGCTTCTCTTTTCTCTCTCTCTCTCACTCATTCACAGCTTCTCTTTCCTTCTCTCTCTCACTCATAGCTTCTCTTTCTCTTTCTCACTAACGCACAGCTTCTCTTTCTCTCTCTCTCACTGACTCACAGCTTCCCTTTCTCTCTCTCTCTCAATCACTCACAGCTTCTCTTTCTCTATCTCTCTCACTCACTCACAGCTTTCTTTCTCTCTCTCACTCAGTCACAGCTTCTCTTTCTCTCTCTCTCATTCAGCTTCTCTTTCTCTCTATCTCTCTCACACACAGCTTCTCTTTCTCTCTCTCTCTCACTCACAGCTTCTCTCTCTCTCTCTCACTCACAGCTTGTCTTTCTCTCTCACAGACACACTGCTTCTCTCTCTCATACACACAGCTTCTCTTTCGCTCTCTCTCTCACTCAGCTTCTCTCTCTTTCTCTCACTCACAGCTTCTCTTTCCCTTCTCTCTCTCTCTCACCCACAGCTTCTCCTTCTCTCTCTCTCACTCACAACTTCTCTTTCTCTCTCTCTCACTCACAGCTTCTATTTCTCTCTCTCTCTCACTCACAACTTCTCTTTCTCTCACTCACACACAGCTTTTCTTTCGCTCTCTCTCTCTCTCACTCACAGCTTTTCTTTCTCTATCTCTCTCTCTCACTCACAGTATCTCTTTCCCTCTCTCTCACTCACTCACAGCTTCTCTCCCTCTCACACACACACTGCTTCTGTTTCTCTCTCACTCTCTCTCACAGCTTCTCTTTTTCTCTCTCTCACTAACTCTCAGCTTCTCTTTCTCTCTCTCTCTCACTCACTCACAGCTTCTCTTTCTCTCTCTCTCACTCACTCACAACTTCTCTTTCTCTCTCTCTCTCACTCACTCACAGCTTCTCTTTCTCTCTCACTCACTCACAGCTTTCTTTCTCTCTCTCTCTGTCTCACTCACAGCTTCTCTTTCTCTCTCTCTCTCACAGCTTCTCTTTCTCTCTCTGTCTATCTCACTCACAGCTTCTCTTTCTCTCTCTCTCTTACTCACAGCTTCTCTTTCTCTCTCAGTCTCTCGCACTCGCAGCTTCTCTGTTTCTCTCACTCACTCACAGCTTCTCTTTCTCTCTCTCTGACTCACAACTCTCTCACTCACTCTCTCACTCACAGCTTCTCTTTCTTTCTTTCTCTCTCTCTCACAGCTTCTCTCTCTCTCACACACACACACAGCTTCTCTCTCTCTCACACACACATAGCTTCTCTCTCTCTCACTAACACCTTCTCTTTCTCTTTCTCACTCACAGCTTCCCTTTCTCTCTCTCTCTCACTCACAGCTTCCCTTTCTCTCTCTCTCTCACTCACAGGCTCTCTTTCTCTCTCTGTCTCCCTCACTCACAACTTCTCTTTCTCTCTCTCTCTCACTCACAGCTTCTCTTTCTCTATCTCACTCACAGCTTCTATTTCTCTCTCTCTCATTCACAGCTTCTCTTTCTCTCTCTCACACACACAACTTCTCTTTCTCTCTCTCTCACTCACTCACAGCTTCTCTTTCTCTCTCTGTCTGACTCACTCACAGCTTCTCTTTCTCTCTCTCTCACTAACTCACAGTTTCTCTCTATCTCTCACTCACTCACAGATTCTCTTTCTCTCTCTCTCTCACTCACAGCTTCTCTTTCTCTCTCTCACTCACTCACTCACAGCTCTCTCTCTCTGTGTCTCACTCACAGCTTCTCTTTCTCTCACTAACTCAGAGCTTCTCTTTCTCTTTCTCTCTCTCTCTCACAGCTTCTCTTTCTCTCTCTCCCTCACTCACTCACAGCTTCTCTTTCTCGCTCACTCACTCACAGCTTCTATTTCTCTCTCTCTCATTCATAGCTTCTCTTTATCTCTCTCACACAAACAGCTTCTCTTTCTTTCTCTCTCTCTCACTCACTCACAGCTTCTCTTTCTCTCTCTGTCTGACTCACTCACAGCTTCTCTTTCTCTCTCTCTCACTCACACCTTCTCTTTCTCTCTCTGTCTCTCTCACTCACAGCTTCTCTTTCTCTCTCTCACTCACAGCTTCTCTTTCTCTCTCTGTCTGACTCACTCACAGCTTCTCTTTCTCTCTCTCTCACTCACACCTTCTCTTTCTCTCTCTGTCTCTCTCACTCACAGCTTCTCTTTCTCTCTCTCACTCACAGCTTCTCTTTCTCTCTCTCTCTCGCACTTGCATCTTCTCTCTCTCTCTCACTCACTCACAGCTTCTCTTTCTCTCTCTCTCACTCTGTCATAGCTTCTCTCTCTCTCTCTCTCACTCACAGCTTCTCTTTCTCTCTCACACACTCACTCACAGCTTCTCTCTCTTTCTCTGTCTCTCTCACTCACAGCTTCTCTTTCTCTCTCTCTCACAGCTTCTCTTTCTCTCTCTCTCTCTCACTCACTCACAGCTTCTCTTTCCCTCTCTCTCACTCACACAGCTCCTGTTTCTCTCTCTCACACACAGCTTCTCTTTCTCTCTATCTCTCTCACTCACAGCTTCTCTTTTCTCTCTAACTCACTCACTCACAGCTTCTCTTTTTCTCTCTCTCTCTCACTCACAGCTTCTCTTTCTCTCTCTCACTAACTCACAGCTTCTCTCTCTCTCTCTCACTAACTCACAGCTTCTCTTTCTCTCTCTCTCACTCTCTCACAGCTTCTCTTTCTCTCTCTCACTAACTCACAGCTTCTCTCTCTCTCTCTCACTAACTCACAGCTTCTCTTTCTCTCTCTCTCACTCTCTCACAGCTTCTCTTTCTCTCTCACTCACTATACAGCTTTCTTTCTCTCTCTCTGTCTCACTCAAAGCTTCTCTTTCTCTCTCTCTCTCACTCAGCTTCTCTTTCTCTCTCTCTCACTCACAGCTTCTCTTTCTCTCTCTCTCACTCACAGCTTGTCTTTCTCTCTCACACAAACACTGCTTTTCTCAGTCTTTCTCACAGCTTTTATTTCTCTCTCTCTCACTCACTCACAGCTTATCTTTCGCTCTCGCTCTCGCTCTCACTCACAGCTTTTCTTTCTCTCTCTCTCTCACAGCATCTCTTTCCCTCTCTCTCTCACTCACTCACAGCTTCTCTCTCTCACACACACACAGCTTCTGTTTCTCTCTCACTCTCTCTCACAGCTTCTCTTTCTCTCTCTCTCACTCACTCACAGCTTCACTTTCTCTCACTCTCACTCACAGCTTCTCTCTCACTCACTCTCTCACAGCTTCTCTTTCTTTCTTTCTCTCTCTCACAGCTTCTCTTTCTCTCTCTCTCACTCACAGCTTCTCTTTCTCTCTCACACACTCACTCACAGCTTCTCTTTCTCTCTCTCACACACACCTTTTCTCTCTCTCTCACTCACTCACTGCTTCTCTTTCTCTCTCTCTCTCTCACACACACAGCTTATCTTTCTCTCTATCTCTCTCACTCACAGCTTCTCTTTTCTCTCTCTCTCTCACTCATTCACAGCTTCTCTTTCCTTCTCTCTCTCACTCATAGCTTCTCTTTCTCTTTCTCACTAACGCACAGCTTCTCTTTCTCTCTCTCTCACTGACTCACAGCTTCCCCTTCTCTCTCTCTCTCAATCACTCACAGCTTCTCTTTCTCTATCTCTCTCACTCACTCACAGCTTTCTTTCTCTCTCTCACTCAGTCACAGCTTCTCTTTCTCTCTCTCTCTCATTCAGCTTCTCTTTCTCTCTATCTCTCTCACACACAGCTTCTCTTTCTCTCTCTCTCTCACTCACAGCTTCTCTCTCTCTCTCTCACTCACAGCTTGTCTTTCTCTCTCACAGACACACTGCTTCTCTCTCTCATACACACAGCTTCTCTTTCGCTCTCTCTCTCACTCAGCTTCTCTCTCTTTCTCTCACTCACAGCTTCTCTTTCCCTTCTCTCTCTCTCTCACCCACAGCTTCTCCTTCTCTCTCTCTCACTCACAACTTCTCTTTCTCTCTCTCTCACTCACAGCTTCTATTTCTCTCTCTCTCTCACTCACAACTTCTCTTTCTCTTTCTCTTTCTCTCACTCACACACAGCTTTTCTTTCGCTCTCTCTCTCTCTCACTCACAGCTTTTCTTTCTCTATCTCTCTCTCTCACTCACAGTATCTCTTTCCCTCTCTCTCACTCACTCACAGCTTCTCTCCCTCTCACACACACACTGCTTCTGTTTCTCTCTCACTCTCTCTCACAGCTTCTCTTTTTCTCTCTCTTACTAACTCACAGCTTCTCTTTCTCTCTCTCTCTCACTCACTCACAGCTTCTCTTTCTCTCTCTCTCACTCGCTCACAACTTCTCTTTCTCTCTCTCTCACTCACTCACAGCTTCTCTTTCTCTCTCACTCACTCACAGCTTTCTTTCTCTCTCTCTCTGTCTCACTCACAGCTTCTCTTTCTCTCTCTCTCTCACAGCTTCTTTTTCTCTCTCTGTCTATCTCACTCACAGCTTCTCTTTCTCTCTCTCTCTTACTCACAGCTTCTCTTTCTCTCTCGGTCTCTCGCACTCGCAGCTTCTCTGTTTCTCTCACTCACTCACAGCTTCTCTTTCTCTCTCTCTGACTCACAACTCTCTCACTCACTCTCTCACTCACAGCTTCTCTTTCTTTCTTTCTCTCTCTCTCACAGCTTCTCTTTCTCTCTCTCTCTCTCTCACAGCTTCTCTTTCTCTCTCTCACACTCACTCACAGCTTCTCTCTCTTTCTCTGTCTCTCTCACAGCTTCTCTTTCTCTCTCTCTCTCTCACTCATTCACAGCTTCTCTCTCTCTCACTCACTCACTCATGACTTCTATTTATCTCTCTCACACGCACACAGCTTCTCTTTCTCTCTATCTCTCTCACTCACAGCTTCTCTTTTCTCTCTCTCTCTCAATCACTCACAGCTTCTCTTTCTCTCTGTCTCTCTTTCACTAACAGCTAATCTTTCTCTCTCTCACTAACTCACATTTTCTCTTTCTCTCTCTCTCTCTCACTCACTCACACCTTCCCTTTCTCTCTCTCTCTCTCACTCACTCACACCTTCCCTTTCTTTCTCTCTCTCTCACTCACTCACAGCTTCTCTCTCACTCAGTCACAGCTTCTCTTTCTCTCTCTCACTCAGTCACAGCTTCACTTTCTCTCTCTCTCACTCACAGCTTCTATTTCTCTCTCTCTCTCTCACTCACAGCTTCTCTCTCTCTCACATGCTCACTCACAGTTTCTCTCTCTTTCTGTGTCTCACTCACTCACAGCTTCTCTTTCTCTATCTCTCTCACTCACTCACAGCTTCTCTTTCTCTCTCACTCACTCACAGCTTTCTTTCTCTCTCTCTGTCTCACTCACAGCTTCTCTTTCTCTTTCTCTCTCTCTCTCATTCAGCTTCTCTTTCTCTCTATCTCTCTCACTCACAGCTTCTCTTTCTCTCTCTCTCTCTCACTCACAGCTTCTCTTTCTCTCTCTCTCACTCACAGCTTGTCTTTCTCTCTCACAGACACACTGCTTCTCTAACTCACACACACAGCTTCTCTTTCGCTCTCTCTCTCACTCAGCTTCTCTCTCTCTCTCTTTCTGTCACTCACAGCTTCTCCTTCTCTCTCTCTCACTCACAACTTCACTTTCTCTCTCTCTCACTCACAGCTTCTATTTCTCTCTCTCTCTCACTCACAAATTCTCTTTCTCTTTCTCTCACTCACACACAGCTTTTCTTTCGCTCACTCTCTCTCTCACTCACAGCTTTTCTTTCTCTATCTCTCTCTCTCACTCACAGTATCTCTTTCCCTCTCTCTCACTCACTCACAGCTTCTCTCTCACACACACACACAGCTTCTGTTTCTCTCTCACTCTCTCTCACAGCTTCTCTTTCTCTCTCTCTCACTAACTCACAACTTCTCTTTCTCTCTCTCTCTCACTCACTCACAGCTTCTCTTTATCTCTCACTCACACACAGCTTTCTTTCTCTCTCTCTGTCTCACTCACAGCTTCTCTTTCTCTCTCTCTCTCACAGCTTCTCTTTCTCTCTCTGTCTCTCTCACTCACAGCTTCTCTTTCTCTCTCTCTCACTCACAGCTTCTCTTTCTCTCTCGGTCTCTCGCACTCGCAGCTTCTCTGTTTCTCTCACTCACTCACAGCTTCTCTTTCTCTCTCTCTCACTGACAACTCTCTCACTCACTCTCTCACTCACAGCTTCTCTTTCTTTTTTTCTCTCTCTCACAGCTTCTCTTTCTCTCTCTCTCTCTCACTCACAGCTTCTCTCTCTTTCTCTGTCTCTCTCACAGCTTCTCTTTCTCTGTCTCTCTCACAGCTTCTCTTTCTCTCTCTCTCACTCATTCACAGCTTCTCTCTCTCTCACTCACTCACTCATGACTTCTATTTATCTCTCTCACACACACACAGCTTCTCTTTCTCTCTATCTCTCTCACCCACAGCTTCTCTTTTCTCTCTCACTCTCAATCACTCACAGCTTCTCTTTCTCTCTGTCTCTCTTTCACTAACAGCTTCTCTTTCTCTCTCACTAACTCACAACTTCTCTTTCTCTCTCTCTCTCTCTCACTCACTCACAGCTTCCATTTCTTTCTCTCTCACTCACTCACTCACAGCTTCTCTCTCACTCACTCACAGCTTCTCTTTCTCTCTCTCACTCAGTCACAGCTTCTCTTTCTCTCTCTGTCTCACTCACAGCTTCTCTCTCTCTCTCTCACATGCTCACTCACAGTTTCTCTCTCTTTCTGTGTCTCTCTCACTCACAGCTTCTCTTTCTTTCTCTCACAGCTTCTCTTTCTCTTTCTCTCTCACACTCACTCACAGCTTCTCTTTCCCTCTCTCTCTCACTCACACAACTTCTGTTTCTCTCTCTCTCACACACACAGCTTCTCTTTCTTTCTATCTCTCTCACTCACAACTTCTCTTATCTCTCTCTCTCACTCACTCACAGCTTCTCTTTCTCTCTCTCTCTCAATCAGAGCTTCTCTTTCACTCTCTCACTAACTCACAGCTTCTCTCTCTCTCTCTCTCACTCACAGCTTCTCTTTCTCTCTCACTCACTATACAGCTTTCTTTCTCTCTCTCTGTCTCACTCACAGTTTTCTCTCTCTCTCTCTCTCACTCAGCTTCTCTTTCTCTCTCTCTCTCTCACTCACAGCTTCTCTTTCTCTCTGTCTCACTCACAGCTAGTCTTTCTCTCTCACACAAACACTGCTTCTCTCTCTCTTTCTCACAGCTTCTCTTTCTCTCTCTCTCACTCACAGCTTCTCTTTCTCTCTCTCACACATAGCTTCGCTTTCTCTCTCTCTCATTCACAGCTATTTCTCTCTCTCTCACTCACAGCTTCTCTTTCTGTCTCTCTCTCACTCACAGCTTCTTTCTCTCTCTCTCTCATAGCTTTTTTCTCTCTCTCTCACTCACTCACAGCTTCTCTCTCTCTCTCTTTCTCTCACTCACAGCTTCTCTTTCCCTCTCTCTCTCACTCACATCTTCTCCTTCTCTCTCTCTCTCACTCACTCACAGCTTCTCATTCTCACTCTTACTCACTCACAGATTCTCACTCTCTCTCTTTCACTCACTCACAGCTTCTCTTTCTCTCTCACTCTCTCACAGCTTCTCTTTCTCTCTCTCTCTCACTCACAGGTTCTCTTTTTCTCTCTCTCTCATAGCTTCTCTTTCTCTCTCTCTCTCACTCACAGCTTTTATTTCTCTCTCTCTCACTCACTCACAGCTTCTCTTTCTCTCTATCTCTCTCACACAGCTTCTCATTTCTCTCTCTCTCTCACTCATTCACAGCTTCTCTTTCCTTCTCTCTCTCACTCATAGCTTCTCTTTCTCTTTCTCACTAATGCACAGCTTCTCTTTCTCTCTCTCTCACTGACTCACAGCTTCTCTTTCTCTCTCTCTCTCACTCACTCACAGCTTCTCTTTCTCAATCTCTCTCACTCACTCACAGCTTCTCTTTCTCTCTCACTCACTCACAGCTTTCTTTCTCTCTCTGTCTCACTCACAGCTTCTCTCTCTCTCTCTCTCTCATTCAGCTTCTCTTTCTCACTATCTCTCTCACTCACAGCTTCTCTTTTTCTCTCTCTCTCACTCACAGCTTCTCTTTCTCTCTCTCTCACTCACAGCTTGTCTTTCTCTCTCACAGATACACTGCTTCTCTCTCTCACACACACAGCTTCTCTTTCGCTCTCTCTCTCACTCAGCTTCTCTCTCTCTCTCTCTTTCTCTCACTCACAGCTTCTCTTTCCCTTCTCTCTCTCTCACCCACAGCTTCTCCTTCTCTCTCTCTCACTCACAACTTCTCTTTCTCTCTCTCTCACTCACAGCTTCTCTCTCTCTATCTCTCTCTCACTCACACAGACAGCTTCTGTTTCTCTCACTCTCTCTCACAGCTTCTCTTTCTCTCTCTCTCGCTCACAGCTTCTCTCTCACTCACTCTCTTACTCACAGCTTCTCTTTCTTTCTCTCTCTCACAGCTTCTCTTTCTCTCTCTCACTCACAGCTTCTCTTTCTCTCTCTCTCACTCACTCTCAGCTTTCTTTCTCTCTCTGTCTCACTCACAGCTTCTCTTTCTCTCTCTCTCTCTCACTCACAGCTTCTCTTTCTCTCTCTCTCACTCACAGCTTGTCTTTCTCTCTCACAGACACACTGCTTCTCTAACTCACACACACAGCTTCTCTTTCGCTCTCTCTCTCACTCAGCTTCTCTCTCTCTCTCTTTCTCTCACTCACAGCTTCTCCTTCTCTCTCTCTCACTCACAACTTCACTTTCTCTCTCTCTCACTCACAGCTTCTATTTCTCTCTCTCTCTCACTCACAACTTCTCTTTCTCTTTCTCTCACTCACACACAGCTTTTCTTTCGCTCACTCTCTCTCTCACTCACAGCTTTTCTTTCTCTATCTCTCTCTCTCACTCACAGTATCTCTTTCCCTCTCTCTCACTCACTCACAGCTTCTCTCTCTCACACACACACACAGCTTCTGTTTCTCTCTCACTCTCTCTCACAGCTTCTCTTTCTCTCTGTCTCACTAACTCACAACTTCTCTTTCTCTCTCTCTCTCACTCACTCACAGCTTCTCTTTATCTCTCACTCACACACAGCTTTCTTTCTCTCTCTCTGTCTCACTCACAGCTTCTCTTTCTCTCTCTCTCTCACAGCTTCTCTTTCTCTCTCTGTCTCTCTCACTCACAGCTTCTCTTTCTCTCTCTCTCTCTCACTCACAGCTTCTCTTTCTCTCTCGGTCTCTCGCACTCGCAGATTCTCTGTTTCTCTCACTCACTCACAGCTTCTCTTTCTCTCTCTCTCACTGACAACTCTCTCACTCACTCGCTCACTCACAGCTTCTCTTTCTTTCTTTCTCTCTCTCACAGCTTCTCTTTCTCTCTCTCTCTCTCTCACTCACAGCTTCTCTCTCTTTCTCTGTCTCTCTCACAGCTTCTCTTTCTCTGTCTCTCTCACAGCTTCTCTTTCTCTCTCTCTCACTCATTCACAGCTTCTCTCTCTCTCACTCACTCACTCATGACTTCTATTTATCTCTCTCACACACACACAGCTTCTCTTTCTCTCTATCTCTCTCACCCACAGCTTCTCTTTTCTCTCTCACTCTCAATCACTCACAGCTTCTCTTTCTCTCTGTCTCTCTTTCACTAACAGCTTCTCTTTCTCTCTCACTAACTCACAACTTCTCTTTCTCTCTCTCTCTCTCTCACTCACTCACAGCTTCCATTTCTTTCTCTCTCACTCACTCACTCACAGCTTCTCTCTCACTCACTCACAGCTTCTCTTTCTCTCTCTCACTCAGTCACAGCTTCTCTTTCTCTCTCTGTCTCACTCACAGCTTCTCTCTCTCTCTCACATGCTCACTCACAGTTTCTCTCTCTTTCTGTGTCTCTCTCACTCACAGCTTCTGTTTCTTTCTCTCACAGCTTCTCTTTCTCTTTCTCTCTCACACTCACTCACAGCTTCTCTTTCCCTCTCTCTCTCACTCACACAACTTCTGTTTCTCTCTCTCTCACACACACAGCTTCTCTTTCTTTCTATCTCTCTCACTCACAACTTCTCTTATCTCTCTCTCTCACTCACTCACAGCTTCTCTTTCTCTCTCTCTCTCAATCACAGCTTCTCTTTCACTCTCTCACTAACTCACAGCTTCTCTCTCTCTCTCTCTCTCACTCACAGCTTCTCTTTCTCTCTCACTCACTATACAGCTTTCTTTCTCTCTCTCTGTCTCACTCACAGTTTTCTCTCTCTCTCTCTCTCACTCAGCTTCTCTTTCTCTCTCTCTCTCTCACTCACAGCTTCTCTTTCTCTCTGTCTCAATCACAGCTTGTCTTTCTCTCTCACACAAACACTGCTTCTCTCTCTCTTTCTCACAGCTTCTCTTTCTCTCTCTCTCACTCACAGCTTCTCTTTCTCTCTCTCACACATAGCTTCGCTTTCTCTCTCTCTCATTCACAGCTTCTATTTCTCTCTCTCTCACTCACAGCTTCTCTTTCTGTCTCTCTCTCACTCACAGCTTCTTTCTCTCTCTCTCTCATAGCTTTTTTCTCTCTCTCTCACTCACTCACAGCTTCTCTCTCTCTCTCTTTCTCTCACTCACAGCTTCTCTTTCCCTCTCTCTCTCACTCACATCTTCTCCTTCTCTCTCTCTCTCACTCACTCACAGCTTCTCATTCTCACTCTTACTCACTCACAGCTTCTCACTCTCTCTCTTTCACTCACTCACAGCTTCTCTTTCTCTCTCACTCTCTCACAGCTTCTCTTTCTCTCTCTCTCTCACTCACAGGTTCTCTTTTTCTCTCTCTCTCATAGCTTCTCTTTCTCTCTCTCGCTCACTCACAGCTTTTATTTCTCTCTCTCTCACTCACTCACAGCTTCTCTTTCTCTCTATCTCTCTCACACAGCTTCTCATTTCTCTCTCTCTCTCACTCATTCACAGCTTCTCTTTCCTTCTCTCTCTCACTCATAGCTTCTCTTTCTCTTTCTCACTAATGCACAGCTTCTCTTTCTCTCTCTCTCACTGACTCACAGCTTCTCTTTCTCTCTCTCTCTCACTCACTCACAGCTTCTCTTTCTCAATCTCTCTCACTCACTCACAGCTTCTCTTTCTCTCTCACTCACTCACAGCTTTCTTTCTCTCTCTGTCTCACTCACAGCTTCTCTTTCTCTCTCTCTCTCATTCAGCTTCTCTTTCTCACTATCTCTCTCACTCACAGCTTCTCTTTTTCTCTCTCTCTCACTCACAGCTTCTCTCTCTCTCTCTCTCACTCACAGATTGTCTTTCTCTCTCACAGATACACTGCTTCTCTCTCTCACACACACAGCTTCTCTTTCGCTCTCTCTCTCTCTCAGCTTCTCTCTCTCTCTCTCTTTCTCTCACTCACAGCTTCTCTTTCCCTTCTCTCTCTCTCACCCACAGCTTCTCCTTCTCTCTCTCTCACTCACAACTTCTCTTTCTCTCTCTCTCACTCACAGCTTCTCTCTCTCTATCTCTCTCTCACTCACACGCACAGCTTCTGTTTCTCTCACTCTCTCTCACAACTTCTCTTTCTCTCTCTCTCACTCACAGCTTCTCTCTCACTCACTCTCTTACTCACAGCTTCTCTTTCTTTCTCTCTCTCACAGCTTCTCTTTCTCTCTCTCACTCACAGCTTCTCTTTCTCTCTCTCTCACTCACTCTCAGCTTTCTTTCTCTCTCTGTCTCACTCACAGCTTCTCTTTCTCTCTCTCACTCAGCTTCTCTTTCTCTCTCTCTCACTCACAGATTCTCTTTCTCTCTCTCTCTCTCTCACTCACAGCTTCTCTTTCTCTCTCTCTCTCTCACTCAGAGCTTTTCTTTCTCTCTCTCTCTCACTCACTCACAGCCTCTCTTTCTCTCTCTCTCACTCACAGCTTTTCTTTCTCTCTCTCACTCACTCACAGCTTCTCTTTCGCTCTCTCACTCAAAGCTTCTCTTTCTGTCTCTCTCATTCACAGCTTCTATTTCTCTCTCTCTCTCTCACTCACAGCTTCTTTCTCTCTCACACACACTCACAGCTTTTCTTTCTCTCTCTCTCTCACTCACTCACTGCTTCTCTTTTGCTCTCTCTCTCACTCACAGCTTCTCTCTCTCTATCTCTATCTCCCACACACACACATAGCTTCTGTTTCTCTCTCACTCTCTCTCACTCTCTCTCACACCTTCTCTTTCTCTCTCTCTCTCACTCACTCACAGCTTCTCTTTCTCTCTCTCTCGCTCACAGCTTCTCGCTCACTCACACTCTTACTCACAGCTTCTCTTTCTTTCTCTGTCTCACAGCATCTCTTTCTCTCTCTCTCACTCACAGCTTCTCTTTCTCTCTCTCTCTCACAGCTTCTCTCTCTCTCTCTCACTCACTGCTTCTCTTTCTCTCTCTCTCACTCACTCACTGCTTCTATTTCTCTCTGTCACACACACACAGCTTCTCTTTCTCTCTCTCTCTCACTCACAGCTTCTCTTTTCTCTCTCTTTCTCACTCACTCACAGCTTCTCTTTCCTTCTCTCTCTCTCACTCACACCTTCTCTTTCTCTCTCTCTCACTCACTCACAGCTTCTCTTTCTCTCTCACTCACTCACAGCTTTCTTTCTCTCTGTCTCACTCACAGCTTCTCTTTCTGTCTCTCTCTCACTCAGCTTCTCTTTCTCTCTCTCTCACTCACAGCTTCTCATTCTCTCTCTCTCATTCTCTCACTCACAGCTTCTCTTTCTCTCTCTCTCACTCACAGCTACTCTTTCTCTGTCTCTCACTCACAGCTTGTCTTTCTCTCTCTCACACACACTGCTTCTCTCTTTCTTTCTCTCACTCACAGCTTCTATTTCCCTTCTCTCTCTCACTCACAGCTTCTGTCTCTCTCTCTCCCAGTCACACTCACTCACAGCTTCTCACTCTCTCTCTCTCACTCACTCACAGCTTCTCTTTCTCTCTCACTCTCTGACAGCTTCTCTTTCTCTCTCACAATCTCTCAGAGCTTCTCTCTCTCACTCACTCACTCACAGCTTCTCTTTCTCTCTCACACACACACTCACAGATTCTCCATCTCTCTCTCTCACACAGCTTCTCTTTCTCTCTCTCTCTCACTCACAGCTTCTATTACTTTCTGTATCTCTCACTCATAGCTTCCCTTTCTCTCTCTCTCACTCACTCACAGCTTCTTTTTCTCTCTCTCTCTCACTCACTCACAGCTTCTCTTTCTCTCTCTCACTAACTCACATCTTCTCTCTCTCTCTCTCACTCACTCACAGCTTCCCTTTCTCTCTCACTCCCTCACAGCATTCTTTCACTCTCTGTCTCACTCACAGCTTCTCTTTCTCTCTCTCTCTCTCACTCAGCTTCTCTTTCTCTCTCACACTCACAGCTTCTCTTTCTCTCTCTCTCTCACTCACAGCTTTTCTTTCTCTCTCTCTCACTCACTCACAGCTTCTCTTTCTCTCTCTCACTAACTCACATCTCTTTCTCTCTCTCTCTCTCTCACTCACTCACAGCTTCCCTTTCTCTCTCTCTCTCTCACTCACTCACAGCTTCTCTTTCTCTCTCTCTCACTCACAGCTTTTCTTTCTCTCTCTCTCACACTCACAGCTTCTCTTTCTCTCTCTCACTAACTCACATCTTCTCTTTCTCTCTCTCTCTCTCACTCACTCACAGCTTCCCTTTCTCTCTCTCTCTCTCTCACTCACTCACAGCTTCTCTTTCTCTCTCTCTCACTCACTCACAGTTTCTCTTTCTCTCTCACTCACTCACAGCTTTCTTTCTCTCTCTGTCTCACTCACAGCTTTTCTTTCTCTCTCTCTCACTCACTCACAGCTTCTCTTTCTCTCTCTCACTAACTCACATCTTCTCTCTCTCTCTCTCACTCACTCACAGCTTCCCTTTCTCTCTCTCTCACTCACTCACAGCTTCCCTTTCTCTCTCTCTCTCACTCACTCACAGCTTCTCTTTCTCTCTCACTCACTCACAGCTTTCTTTCTCTCTCTGTCTCACTCATAGCTTCTCTTTCTCTCTCTCTCTCATTCAGCTTCTCTTTCTCTCTCACACACTCACAGCTTCTCTTTCTTTCTCTCTCTCTCACTCACTCACAGCTTCCCTTTCTCTCTCTCTCTCTCTCTCTCTCACTCACAGCTTCTCTTTCTCTCTCTCTCTCACTCACAGCTTTTCTTTCTCTCTCTCTCACACTCACAGCTTCTCTTTCTCTCTCTCACTAACTCACATCTTCTCTTTCTCTCTCTCTCTCTCACTCACTCACAGCTTCCCTTTCTCTCTCTCTCTCTCACTCACTCACAGCTTCTCTTTCTCTCTCTCTCACTCACTCACAGCTTCTCTTTCTCTCTCACTCACTCACAGCTTTCTTTCTCTCTCTGTCTCACTCATAGCTTCTCTTTCTCTCTCTCTCACTCACCTTCTCTTTCTCTCACTCACAGCTTCTATTTCTCTCACTCACTCACAGCTTCTCTTTTTCTGTCTCTCTCACAGCTTCTCTTTCTCTCTAACTCTCGCACTCACAACTTCTCTTTTCTCTCTCTCTCTCTCACTCACTCACAGCTTCTCTTTCTCTCTCACACACTCACAGCTTCTCTTTCTCTCTCTCACTAACTCACATCTTCTCTCTCTCTCTCTCACTCACTCACAGCTTCTCTTTCTCTCTCTCTCTCACTCACTCACAGCTTCTCTATCTCTCTCACTCACTCACAGCTTTCTTTCTCTCTCTGTCTCACTCACAGCTTCTTTCTCTCTCTCTCACTCAGCTTCTCTTTCTCTCTCTCACACAGCTTCTCTTTCTCTCTCTCTCTCACTCACAGCTTTTCTTTCTCTCTCTCTCACTCACTCACAGCTTCTTTCTCTCTCTCACTAACTCACATCTTCTCTTTCTCTCTCTCTCACTCACTCACAGCTTCCCTTTCTCTCTCTCTCTCTCTCACTCACAGCTTCTCTTTCTCTCTCTCTCACTCACAGCTTTTCTTTCTCTCTCTCACACACTCACAGCTTCTCTTTCTCTCTCTCACTAACTCACATCTTCTCTCTCTCTCTCTCTCACTCACTCACTCACAGCTTCCCTTTCTCTCTCTCTCACTCACTCACAGCTTCTCTTTCTCTCTCTCACTCACTCACAGCTTTCTTTCTCTCTCTGTCTCACTCACAGCTTCTCTTTCTCTCTCTCTCACTCACCTTCTCTTTCTCTCACTCACAGCTTCTATTTCTCTCACTCACTCACAGCGTCTCTTTTTCTGTCTCTCTCACAGCTTCTCTTTCTCTCTATCTCTCTCACTCACAGCTTCTCTTTTCTCTCTCTCTCTCACTCCCTCACAGCTTCTCTTTCTCTCTCTCTCTCTCACTCACAGCTTCTCTTTCTCTCTCTCACTAACTCACATCTTCTCTTTTTCTCTCTCACTCACTCACAGCTTCCCTTTCTCTCTCTCTCTCTCTCACTCACTCACAGCTTCTCTTTCTCTGTCTCTCTCACTCACTCACAGCTTCTCTTTCTCTCTCACTCACTCACAGCTTTCTTTCTCTCTCTGTCTCACTCACAGCTTCTCTTTCTTTCTCTCTCTCTCACTCAGCTTCTCTTTCTCTCTCTCACACTCACAGCTTCTCTTTCTCTCTCTCTCTCACTCACAGCTTTTCTTTCTCTCTCTCTCACTCACTCACAGCTTCTCTTTCCCTCTCTCACTCACTCACAGCTTTTCTTTCTTTCTCTCTCTCACTCAGTCTCAGCTTCTCTTTCACTCTCTCTCACATAGCTTCTATTTCGCTCTCTCTCATTCACAGCTTCTATTTCTCTCTCTCTCACTCACAGCTTCTCTTTCTCTCTCTCTCTCACTCACAGCTTTTCTTTCTCTCTCTCTCTCACTCACTCACAGCTCTTGTGCTCGCTCTCTCACTCACAGCTTCTCTCTCTCTATCTCTCTCTCACTCACACACACAGCTTCTGTTTCTCTCACTCTCTCTCACAGCTCTTTCTCTCTCTCTCATTCACTCACAGCTTCTCTTTCTCTCTCTCTCGCTCACAGCTTCTCTCTCACTCACTCTCTTACTC
Organism: Bradypodion ventrale; assembly: GCA_035047345.1. NCBI lineage: Eukaryota > Metazoa > Chordata > Lepidosauria > Squamata > Chamaeleonidae > Bradypodion > Bradypodion ventrale. Next base: position 207,832,812 of record JAWDJE010000002.1, read on the forward strand.
ACAGCTTCTCTTTCTTTCTCTCTCTCACAGCTTCTCTTTCTCTCTCTCTCTCACTCACAGCTTCTCTTTCTCTCTCTCTCACTCACTCTCAGCTTTCTTTCTCTCTCTCTCTCACTCACAGCTTCTCTTTCTCTCTCTCACTCAGCTTCTCTTTCTCTCTCTCTCACTCACAGATTCTCTTTCTCTCTCTCTCTCTCTCTCACTCACAGCTTCTCTTTCTCTCTCTCTCTCTCTCACTCACAGCTTTTATTTCTCTCTCTCTCTCACTCACTCACAGCTTCTCTTTCTCTCTCTCTCACTCACAGCTTTTCTTTCTCTCTCTCTCTCACTCACTCACAGCTTCTCTTTCGCTCTCTCACTCAAAGCTTCTCTTTCTGTCTCTCTCATTCACAGCTTCTATTTCTCTCTCTCTCTCTCACTCACAGCTTCTTTCTCTCTCTCACACACTCACAGCTTTTCTTTCTCTCTCTCTCTCACTCACTCACTGCTTCTCTTTTGCTCTCTCTCTCACTCACAGCTTCTCTCTCTATCTCTATCTCCCACACACACACACAGCTTCTGTTTCTCTCTCACTCTCTCTCACTCTCTCACACACCTTCTCTTTCTCTCTCTCTCACTCACTCACAGCTTCTCTTTCTCTCTCTCTCGCTCACAGCTTCTCGCTCACTCACTCTCTTACTCACAGCTTCTCTTACTTTCTCTGTCTCACAGCTTCTCTTTCTCTCTCTCACACTCACTCACAGCTTCTCTCTCTTTCTCTGTCTCTCTCACTCACAGCTTCTCTTTCTCTCTCTCTCTCTCACAGCTTCTCTCTCTCTCTCTCACTCACTCACTGCTTCTCTTTCTCTCTCTCTCACTCACTCACTGCTTCTATTTCTCTCTGTCACACACACACAGCTTCTCTTTCTCTCTATCTCTCACTCACAGCTTCTCTTTTCTCTCTCTCTCTCACTCACTCACAGCTTCTCTTTCCTTCTCTCTCTCTCACTCACACCTTCTCTTTCTCTCTCTCTCACTCACTCACAGCTTCTCTTTCTCTCTCACTCACTCACAGCTTTCTTTCTCTCTGTCTCACTCACAGCTTCTCTTTCTGTCTCTCTCTCACTCAGCTTCTCTTTCTCTCTCTCTCACTCACAGCTTCTCATTCTCTCTCTCTCATTCTCTCACTCACAGCTTCTCTTTCTCTCTCTCTCACTTACAGCTACTCTTTCTCTCTCTCACTCACTCACAGCTTGTCTTTCTCTCTCACACACACACTGCTTCTCTCTTTCTTTCTCTCACTCACAGCTTCTGTTTCCCTTCTCTCTCTCACTCACAGCTTCTGTCTCTCTCTCTCTCCCACTCACACTCACTCACAGCTTCTCACTCTCTCTCTCTCACTCACTCACAGCTTCTCTTTCTCTCTCACTCTCTCACAGCTTCTCTTTCTCTCTCACAATCTCTCAGAGCTTCTCTCTCTCACTCACTCACTCACAGCTTCTCTTTCTCTCACACACACACACTCACAGATTCTCCATCTCTCTCTCACAGCTTCTCTTTCTCTCTCTCTCACTCACAGCTTCTATTACTTTCTGTATCTCTCACTCATAGCTTCCCTTTCTCTCTCTCTCACTCACAGCTTCTTTTTCTCTCTCTCTCTCTCACTCACTCACAGCTTCTCTTTCTCTCTCTCACTAAATCACATCTTCTCTCTCTCTCTCTCTCACTAACTCACATCTTCTCTTTCTCTCTCTCTCACTCACTCACAGCTTCCCTTTCTCTCTCTCTCTCTCTCTCACTCACAGCTTCTCTTTCTCTCTCTCTCACTCACAGCTTTTCTTTCTCTCTCTCACACACTCACAGCTTCTCTTTCTCTCTCTCACTAACTCACATCTTCTCTCTCTCTCTCTCTCACTCACTCACTCACAGCTTCCCTTTCTCTCTCTCTCTCTCACTCACTCACAGCTTCTCTTTCTCTCTCTCTCACTCACTCACAGCTTCTCATTCTCACTCACTCACATCTTTCTGTCTCTCTCTGTCTCACTCACAGCTTCTCTTTCTCTCTCTCTCACTCACCTTCTCTTTCTCTCACTCACAGTTTCTATTTCTCTCACTCACTCACAGCTTCTCTTTTTCTGTCTCTCTCACAGCTTCTCTTTCTCTCTATCTCTCTCACTCACAACTTCTCTTTTCTCTCTCTGTCTCTCACTCACTCACACCTTCTCTTTCTCTCTCTCTCACACTCACAGGTTCTCTTTCTCTCTCTCACTAACTCACATCTTCTCTCTCTCTCTCTCTCATTCACTCACAGCTTCCCTTTCTCTCTCTCTCTCACTCACTCACAGCTTCTCTTTCTCTCTCACTCACTCACAGCTTTCTTTCTCTCTCTGTCTCACTCACAGCTTCTCTTTCTCTCTCTCTCTCACTCAGCTTCTCTTTCTCTCTCTCACACTCACAGCTTCTCTTTCTCTCACTCTCTCACTCACAGCTTTTCTTTCTCTCTCTCTCACTCACTCACAGCTTCTCTTTCTCTCTCTCACTAACTCACATCTTCTCTTTCTCTCTCTCTCTCACTCACTCACAGCTTCCCTTTCTCTCTCTCTCTCTCACTCACAGCTTCTCTTTCTCTCTCTCTCACTCACAGCTTTTCTTTCTCTCTCTCTCACACTCACAGCTTCTCTTTCTCTCTCTCACTAACTCACATCTTCTCTTTCTCTCTCTCTCACTCACTCACAGCTTCCCTTTCTCTCTCTCTCTCTCTCACTCACTCACAGCTTCTCTTTCTCTCTCTCTCACTCACTCACAGCTTCTCTTTCTCTCTCACTCACTCACAGCTTTCTTTCTCTCTCTGTCTCACTCACAGCTTCTCTTTCTCTCTCTCTCACTCACCTTCTCTTTCTCTCACTCACAGCTTCTATTTCTCTCACTCACTCACAGCTTCTCTTTTTCTGTCTCTCTCACAGCTTCTCTTTCTCTCTATCTCTCTCACTCACAGCTTCTCTTTTCTCTCTCTCTCTCACTCCCTCACAGCTTCTCTTTCTCTCTCTCTCTCTCACTCACAGCTTCTCTTTCTCTCTCTCACTAACTCACATCTTCACTTTTTCTCTCTCAGTCACTCACAGCTTCCCTTTCTCTCTCTCTCTCTCACTCACTCACAGCTTCTCTTTCTCTCTCTCTCTCACTCACTCACAGCTTCTCTTTCTCTCTCACTCACTCACAGCTATCTTTCTCTCTCTGTCTCACTCACAGCTTCTCTTTCTCTCTCTCTCTCTCACTCAGCTTCTCTTTCTCTCTCTCACACTCACAGCTTCTCTTTCTCTCTCTCTCTCACTCACAGCTTTTCTTTCTCTCTCTCTCACTCACTCACAGCTTCTCTTTCCCTCTCTCACTCACTCACAGCTTTTCTTTCTTTCTCTCTCTCACTCAGTCTCAGCTTCTCTTTCACTCTCTCTCACATAGCTTCTATTTCGCTCTCTCTCATTCACAGCTTCTATTTCTCTCTCTCTCACTCACAGCTTCTCTTTCTCTCTCTCTCTCTCACTCACAGCTTCTTTCTCTCTCACACACACACTCACAGCTTTTCTTTCTCTCTCTCTCTCACTCACTCACAGCTCTTGTGCTCGCTCTCTCACTCACAGCTTCTCTCTCTCTATCTCTCTCTCACTCACACACACATCTTCTGTTTCTCTCACTCACAGCTTCTTTTTCTCTCTCTCTCATTCACTCACAGCTTCTCTTTCTCTCTCTCTCGCTCACAGCTTCTCTCTCACTCACTCTCTTACTCACAGCTTCTCTTTCTTTCTCTCTCTCACAGCTTCTCTTTCTCTCTCTCTCTCACTCACAGCTTCTCTTTCTCTCTCTCTCACTCACTCTCAGCTTTCTTTCTCTCTCTGTCTCACTCACAGCTTCTCTTTCTCTCTCTCACTCAGCTTCTCTTTCTCTCTCTCTCACTCACAGATTCTCTTTCTCTCTCTCTCTCACTCACTCACAGCTTCTCTTTCTCTCTCTCTCTCTCACTCACAGCTTTTCTTTCTCTCTCTCTCTCACTCACTCACAGCTTCTCTTTCTCTCTCTCTCACTCACAGCTTTTCTTTCTCTCTCTCTCTCACTCACTCACAGCTTCTCTTTCGCTCTCTCACTCAAAGCTTCTCTTTCTGTCTCTCATTCACAGCTTCTATTTCTATCTCTCTCTCACTCACAGCTTCTTTCTCTCTCTCACACACTCACAGTTTTTCTTTCTCTCTCTCTCTCACTCACTCACTGCTTCTCTTTTGCTCTCTCTCTCACTCACAGCTTCTCTCTCTCTATCTCTATCTCCCACACACACACAGCTTCTGTTTCTCTCTCACTCTCTCTCACTCTCTCTCACACCTTCTCTTTCTCTCTCTGTCACTCACTCACAGCTTCTCTTTCTCTCTCTCTCGCTCACAGCTTCTCGCTCACTCACTCTCTTACTCACAGCTTCTCTTTCTTTCTCTGTCTCACAGCTTCTCTTTCTCTCTCTCTCACTCACAGCTTCTCTTTCTCTCTCTCACACTCACTCACAGCTTCTCTCTCTTTCTCTGTCTCTCTCACTCACAGCTTCTCTTTCTCTCTCTCTCACAGCTTCTCTCTCTCTCTCTCACTCACTCACTGCTTCTCTTTCTCTCTCTCTCACTCACTCACTGCTTCTATTTCTCTCTGTCACACACAAACAGCTTCTCTTTCTCTCTATCTCTCACTCACAGCTTCTCTTTTCTCTCTCTCTCTCACTCACTCACAGCTTCTCTTTCCTTCTCTCTCTCTCACTCACACCTTCTCTTTCTCTCTCTCTCACTCACTCACAGCTTCTCTTTCTCTCTCACTCACTCACAGCTTTCTTTCTCTCTGTCTCACTCACAGCTTCTCTTTCTGTCTCTCTCTCACTCAGCTTCTCTTTCTCTCTCTCTCACTCACAGCTTCTCATTCTCTCTCTCTCATTCTCTCACTCACAGCTTCACTTTCTCTCTCTCTCTCACTCACAGCTACTCTTTCTCTCTCTCTCTCACTCACAGCTTGTCTTTCTCTCTCACACACACACTGCTTCTCTCTTTCTTTCTCTCACTCACAGCTTCTGTCTCTCTCTCTCTCCCACTCACACTCACTCACACCTTCTCACTCTCTCTCTCTCACTCACTCACAGCTTCTCTTTCTCTCTCATTCTCTCACAGCTTCTCTTTCTCTCTCACAATCTCTCAGAGCTTCTCTCTCTCTCTCACTCACTCACAGCTTCTCTTTCTCTCTCACACACACACTCACAGATTCTCCATCTCTCTCTCTCACAGCTTCTCTTTCTCTCTCTCTCTCACTCACAGCTTCTATTACTTTCTGTATCTCTCACTCATAGCTTCCCTTTCTCTCTCTCTCACTCACTCACAGCTTCTTTTTCTCTCTCTCTCTCACTCACTCACAGCTTCTCTTTCTCTATCTCACTAACTCACATCTTCTCTCTCTCTCTCACTCACTCACAGCTTCCCTTTCTCTCTCTCTCACTCACTCACAGCTTCTCTTTCTCTCTCTCTCTCACTCACTCACAGCTTCTCTTTCTCTCTCACTCACTCACAGCATTCTTTCACTCTCTGTCTCACTCACAGCTTCTCTTTCTCTCTCTCTCACTCAGCTTCTCTTTCTCTCTCTCATACTCACAGCTTCTCTTTCTCTCTCTCTCTCACTCACAGCTTTTCTTTCTCTCTCTCTCACTCACTCACAGCTTCTCTTTCTCTCTCTCACTAACTCACATCTTCTCTTTCTCTCTCTCTCTCACTCACTCACAGCTTCCCTTTCTCTCTCTCTCTCTCACTCACTCACAGCTTCTCTTTCTCTCTCTCTCACTCACAGCTTTTCTTTCTCTCTCTCACACACTCACAGCTTCTCTTTCTCTCTCTCACTAACTCACATCTTCTCTTTCTCTCTCTCTCACTCACTCACAGCTTCCCTTTCTCTCTCTCTCTCACTCACTCACAGCTTCTCTTTCTCTCTCTCACTCACTCACAGTTTCTCTTTCTCTCTCACTCACTCACAGCTTTCTTTCTCTCTCTGTCTCACTCACAGCTTTTCTTTCTCTCTCTCTCACTCACTCACAGCTTCTCTTTCCCTCTCTCACTCACTCACAGCTTTTCTTTCTTTCTCTCTCTCACTCACTCTCAGCTTCTCTTTCACTCTCTCTCACATAGCTTCTATTTCGCTCTCTCTCATTCACAGCTTCTATTTCTCTCTCTCTCACTCACAGCTTCTCTCTCTCTCTCTCTCTCACTCACAGCTTCTTTCTCTCTCACACACACACTCACAGCTTTTCTCTCTCTCTCTCTCACTCACTCACAGCTCTTTTGCTCGCTCTCTCACTCACAGCTTCTCTCTCTCTATCTCTCTCTCACTCACACACACAGCTTCTGTATCTCTCACTCTCTCTCACAGCTTCTCTTTCTCTCTCTCTCTTTCACTCACAGCTTCGCTTTCTCTCTCTCTCGCTCACAGCTTCTCTCTCACTCACTCTCTTACTCACAGCTTCTCTTTCTTTCTCTCTCTCACAGCTTCTCTTTCTCTCTCTCTCTCACTCACAGCTTCTCTTTCTCTCTCTCTCGCTCACAGCTTCTCTCTCACTCACTCTCTTACTCACAGCTTCTCTTTCTTTCTCTCTCTCACAGCTTCTCTTTCTCTCTCTCTCTCACCCACAGCTTCTCTTTCTCTCTCTCTCACTCTCAGCTTTCTTTCTCTCTCTGTCTCACTCACAGCTTCTCTTTCTCTCTCTCTCACTCAGCTTCTCTTTCTCTCTCTCTCACTCACAGATTCTCTTTCTCTCTCTCTCTCTCTCACTCACAGCTTCTCTTTCTCTCTCTCTCTCACTCAAAGCTTTTCTTTCTCTCTCTCTCTCACTCACTCACAGCTTCTCTTTCTCTCTTTCTCTCACTCACAGCTTTTCTTTCTCTCTCTCTCTCACTCACTCACAGCTTCTCTTTCGCTCTCTCACTCACAGCTTCTCTTTCTGTCTCTCTCATTCACAGCTTCAATTTCTCTCTCTCTCTCACTCACAGCTCCTTTCTCTCTCTCACACACACTCACAGCTTTTCTTTCTCTCTCTCTCTCACTCACTCACTGCTTCTCTTTTGCTCTCTCTCTCACTCACAGCTTCTCTCTCTCTATCTCTCCCACACACACACAGCTTCTGTTTCTCTCTCACTCTCTCTCACTCTCTCTCTCACCTTCTCTTTCTCTTTCTCTCACTCACTCACAGCTTCTCTTTCTCTCTCTCTCGCTCACAGCTTCTCTCTCACTCACTCTCTTACTCACAGCTTCTCTTTCTTTCTCTGTCTCACAGCTTCTCTTTCTCTCTCTCTCACTCACAGCTTCTCTTTCTCTCTCTCTCACTCACTCACAGCTTCTATTTCTCTCTCTCTCACACACACAGCTTCTCTTTCTCTCTATCTCTCACTCACAGCTTCTCTTTTCTCTCTCTCTCTCTCTCACTCACAGCTTCTCTTTCCTTCTCTCTCTCTCACTCACACCTTCTCTTTCTCTCTCTCTCACTCACTCACAGCTTCTCTTTCTCTCTCACTCACTCACAGCTTCCTTTCTCTCTGTCTCACTCATAGCTTCTCTTTCTCTCTCTCTCTCACTCAGCTTCTCTTTCTTTCTCTCTCTCTCACTCACAGCTTCTCATTCTCTCTCTCTCACTCTCTCACTCACAGCTTCTCTTTTTCTCTCTCTCACAGATTCTCCGTCTCTCTCTCTCTCTCACAGCTTCTCTTTCTCTCTCTCTCTCATTCACAGCTTCTATTACTTTCTGTATCTCTCACTCATCGCTTCCCTTTCTCTCTCTCTCACTCACTCACAGCTTCTTTTTCTCTCTCTCTCTCTCACTCACTCACAACTTCTTTTCAATCTCTCACTCACAGCTTCTCTTTCTTTCTCTCTCTCTCTCACTCACTCACGACTTCTATTTCTCTCTCTCACACACACAAAGCATCTTTCTCTCTATCTCTCTCACTCACAGCTTCTCTTTTCTCTCTCTCTCACTCACTCACAGCTTCTCTTTCTCTCTCTCTCTCACTCACAGCTTCTCTTTCTCTCTCTCACTAAGTCACAGCTTCTCATTCTCTCTTTCTCTCTCTCTCACTCACTCACAGCTTCTCTTTCTCTCTCACTCACAGCTTTCTTTCTCTCTCTCTGTCTCACTCACAGCTTCTCTTTCTTTCTCTCTCTCACTCAGCTTCTCTTTCTCTCTCTCACTCACAGCTTCTCTTTCTCTCTCTCTCACTCACAGCTTCTCTTTCTCTCTCTCTCTCACAGCTTCTCTTTCTCTCTCACTCACTCACAGCTTTCTTTCTCTCTGTCACACTCACAGCTTCTCTTTCTCTCTCTCACACACACAGCTTCTCTTTCTCTCTCTCTCACTCACAGCTCATTCTCTCTCTCTCATTCTCTCACTCACAGCTTCTCTTTCTCTCTCTCACTCACAGCTACTCTTTCTCTCTCTCACTCACTCACAGCTTCTCTTTCTCCCTCTCTCACTCACACCTTCTCCCTCACTCACTCTCTCACTCACAGCTTCTCTTTCTTTCTTTCTCTCTCTCACAGCTTCTCTTTCTCTCTCTCTCACATCTTCTCTTTTTTTCTCTCACACTCACTCACAGCTTCTCTCTCTTTCTCTGTCTCTCTTACTCACAGCTTCTCTTTCTCTCTCTCACAGCTCTTTCTCTCTCTCTCACTCACTCACAGCTTCTCTTTCTCTCTCTCTCTCACTCACTCACAACTTCTATTTCTCTCTCTCTCTCACACACACACACAACGCTTCTCTTTCTCTCTATTTCTCTCACTCACAGCTTCACTTTTATATCTCTCTCTCTCACTCACTCACAGCTTCTCTTTCTCTCTCTCTCTCACTCACAGCTTCTCTTTCTCTCTCTCTCTCACTCACAGCTTCTCTTTCTCTCTCACACACTCACAGCTTCTCTTTCTCTCTCTCACATAGCTTCTCTTTCTCTCTCTCTCACTCAAAGTTTCTCTCTCACTCATTCTCTTACTCACATCTTCTCTTTCTTTCTTTCTCTCTCTCACAGCCTCTCTTTCTCTCTCTCTCTCTTTCACTCACAGCTTCTATTTCTCTCTCACACACTCACTCACAGCTTCTCTCTCTTTCTCTGTCTCTCTCACTCACAGCTCCTCTTTCTCTCTCTCACAGCTTCTCTCTCTCTCACTCCCTCACTGCTTTTCTCTCCCTCTCTCACTCACTCACAGCTTCTATTTCTCTCTCTCTCTCACACACAGCTTCTCTTTCTCTCTATCTCTCTCACTCACAGCTTCTCTTTTCTCTCTCTCTCTCACTCACTCACAGCTTCTCTTTCCCTCTCTCCCACTCACTCACAGCTTCTCTTTCTCTCTCACAGATTCTCCGTCTCTCTCTCTCTCACAGCTTCTCTTTCTCTCTCTCTCTCACTCACAGCTTCTATTACTTTCTGTATCTCTCACTCATAGCTTCCCTTTCTCTCTCTCTCACTCACTCACAGCTTCTTTTTTCTCTCTCTCTCTCACTCACTCACAACTTCTCTTTCTCTCTCTCTCTCTCTCACTCCCAGCTTCTCTTTCTCTCTCACTAACTCACAGCTTCTCTTTCTCTCTTTCTCTCTCTCTCACTCACTCACAGCTTCTCTTTCTCTCTCACTCACAGCTTTCTTTCTCTCTCTCTGTCTCACTCACAGCTTCTCTTTCTTTCTCTCTCTCACTCAGCTTCTCTTTCTCTCTCTCACTCACAGCTTCTCTTTCTCTCTCTCTCACTCACAGCTTCTCTTTCTCTCTCTCTCACTCACAGCTTGTCTTTCTCTCTCACACACACACTGCTTCTCTCTCTCACAGCTTCTCTTTCTCTCTCACTCACTCACAGCTTTCTTTCTCTCTGTCTCACTCACAGCTTCTCTTTCTCACTCTCACACACAGAGCTTCTCTTTCTCTCTCTCTCACTCACTCACAGCTTCTCTTTCTCTCTCTCTCTCACTCCCAGCTTCTCTTTCTCTCTCACTAACTCACAGCTTCTCTTTCTCTATTTCTCTCTCTCTCACTCACTCACAGCTTCTCTTTCTCTCTCACTCACAGCTTTCTCTCTCTCTCTCTGTCTCACTCACAGCTTCTCTTTCTTTCTCTCTCTCACTCAGCTTCTCTTTCTCTCTCTCACTCACAGCTTCTCTTTCTCTCTCTCTCACTCACAGCGTCTCTTTCTCTCTCTCTCACTCACAGCTTGTCTTTCTCTCTCACACACACACTGCTTCTCTCTCTCACAGCTTCTCTTTCTCTCTCACTCACTCACAGCTTTCTTTCTCTCTGTCTCACTCACAGCTTCTCTCTCTCTCTCACACACACAGCTTCTCTTTCTCTCTCTCTCACTCACAGCTCATTCTCTCTCTCTCACTCTCTCACTCACAGCTTCTCTTTCTCTCTCTCTCACTCACAGCTACTCTTTCTCTCTCTCTCACTCACACCTTCTCTTTCTCTCTCTCTCACATAGCTTCTCTTTCTCTCTCTCTCATTCACAGCTTCTGTTTCTCTCTCACACTCACAGCTTCTCTTTCTCTCTCTCTCTCACTCACATTTTCTCTCTCTCTCTCTTTCACTCACAGCTTTACTTTCTCTCTCGCTCTCACTCACTCACAGCTTCTCTTTCCCTTCTATCTCTTTCACTCACAGCTTCTCTCTCTCTCTCTTTCTCACTCACTCACTCACTCACAGTTTCTCTCACTTACTCACAGCTTCTCTTTCTCACTCTCTCACAGCTTCTCTTTCTCTCTCACAATCTCTCAGAGATTCTCTCTCTCTCTCTCACTCACTCACAGCTTCTCTTTCTCTCTCTCACACACACTCACAGATTCTCCACCTCTCTCTCAATCACAGCTTTTCTTTCTCTCTCACTCACTCACTCACAGCTTCTCTTTCACTCTCTCTCTCTCACTCACTCACAGCTTCTCTTTCTCTGTCTCTCACTCACAGCTTCTCTTTCTCTCTCTCTCACTCACTCACAACTTCTCTTTCTATCTCTCTCTCACACACAGCTTCTCTTTCTCTCTCTCTCACTCTCTCACAGCTTCTATTTCTCTCTCTCACTCACTCTCTTACTCACAGCTTCTCTTTCTTTCTCTCACTCACAGCTTCTCTTTTCTCTCTCTCTCTCTCACACACTCACAGCTCCTCTTTCTCTCTCTCTCTCACTCACAGCTTCTCTTTCTCCCTCTCTCTCACACCTTCTCTCTCACTCACTCTCTCTCTCACAGCTTCTCTTTCTCTCTCTCACATCTTCTCTTTTTTTCTCTCACACTCACTCACAGCTTCTCTCTCTTTCTCTGTCTCTCTTACTCACAGATTCTCTTTCTCTCTCTCACAGCTCTCTCTCTCTCTCTCACTCACTCACAGCTTCTCTTTCTCTCTCTCTCTCACTCACTCACAACTTCTATTTCTCTCTCTCACACACACACAAAGCTTCTCTTTCTCTCTATTTCTCTCACTCACAGCTTCTCTTTTATATCTCTCTCTCACTCACTCACAGCTTCTCTCTCTCTCTCTCACTCACAGCTTCTCTTTCTCTCTCTCACTAACTCACAGCTTCTCTCTCTCTCTCTCTCTCACTCACAGCTTCTTTTTCTCTCTCACTCACTCACAGATTTCTTTCTCTCTCTGTCTCACTCACAGCTTCTCTCTCTCTCTCAGCTTCTCTTTCTCTCTCTCACTCACAGCTTCTCATTCTCTCTCTCTCACTCTCTCACTCACAGCTTCTCTTTCTCTCTGTCTCACTCACAGCTACTCTTTCTCTCTCTCACACACTCTCAGCTTGTCTTTATCTCTCACACACACACTGCTTCTCTCTGTCTCTCTCACAGCTTCTCTTTCTCTCTCTCTCACATAGCTTCTCTTTCTCTCTCTTTCTCATTCACAGCTTCTATTTCTCTCTCACACTCACAACTTCTCTTTCTCTCTCGCTCTCTCACTCACAGCTTCTTTCTCTCTCTCTCTCTCCCTCACTTACATCTTTTCTTTCTCTTTCTCTCTCACTCACTCACAGCTTCTCTTTCGCTCTCTCTCTCACTCACAGCTTCTCTCTCTCTTTCTCTCACTCACAGCTTCTCTTTCCCTTCTCTCTCTCTCACTCACAGCTTCTGTCTCTCTCTCTCTCCCACTCACATCTTCTCACTCTCTCTCTCTCACTCTCTCACAGCTTCTCTTTCTCTCTCACTCTCTCACAGCTTCTCTTTCTCTCTCTCACACACACTCACAGATTCTCCGTCTCTCTCTCACTCACAGCTTCTCTTTCTCTCTCTCTCACTCACAGCTTCTATTACTTTCTGTATCTCTCACTCATAGCTTCCCTTTCTCTCTCTCTCTCTCACTCACAGCTTCTTTCTCTCTCTCTCTCTCAATCACAGCTTTTCTTTCTCTCTCTCTCACTCACTCACAGCTTCTTTTTTTTCTCTCTCTCTCACTCACAACTTCTCTTCTCTCTCTCACTCACAGCTTCTCTTTCTTTCTCTCTCTCTCTCACTCACTCACAGCTTCTCTTTCTCTCTCTCACTAACTCACAGCTTCTCTTTCTCTCTTTCTCTCTCTCTCACTCACTCACAGCTTCTCTTTCTCTCTCTCTCACTCACAGCTTCTCTTTCTCTCTCTCTCACTCACTCACAGCTTCTCTTTCTCTCTCTCACTAACTCACAGCTTCTCTTTCTCTCTTTCTCTCTCTCTCACTCACCCACAGCTTCTCTTTCTCTCTCTCTCACTCACTCACAGCTTCTCTCTCTCTCACTCACTCACAGCTTTCTTTCTCTCTCTCACACACAGCTTCTCTTTCTCTCTCTCTCACTCACAGCTCATTCTCTCTCTCTCATTCTCTCACTCACAGCTTCTCTTTCTCTCTCTCTCACTCACAGCTACTCTTTCTCTCTCTCTCTCACTCACAGCTTCTCTTTCTCTCTCTCTCACATAGCTTCTCTTTCTCTCTCTCTCATTCACAGCTTCTATTTCTCTCTCACACTCACAGCTTCTCTTTCTCTCTCTCTCACTCACATTTTCTCTCTCTCTCTCTTTCACTCACAGCTTTACTTTCTCTCTCGCTCTCACTCACTCACAGCTTCTCTTTCCCTTCTATCTCTTTCACTCACAGCTTCTCTCTCTCTCTCTTTCTCACTCACTCACTCACTCACAGCTTCTCTCACTTACTCACAGCTTCTCTTTCTGACTCTCTCACAGCTTCTCTTTCTCTCTCACAATCTCTCAGAGATTCTCTCTCTCTCTCACTCACTCACAGGTTCTCTTTCTCTCTCTCACACACACTCACAGATTCTCCACCTCTCTCTCAATCACAGCTTTTCTTTCTCTCTCACTCACTCACTCACAGCTTCTCTTTCACTCTCTCTCTCTCACTCACTCACAGCTTCTCTTTCTCTGTCTCTCACTCACAGCTTCTCTTTCTCCCTCTCTCTCACACCTTCTCTCTCACTCACTCTCTCACTCACAGCTTCTCTTTCTTTCTTTCTCTCTCTCACAGCTTCTCTCTCTCACAATCTCTCAGGGATTCTCTTTCTCTCTCACTCACTCACAGCTTCTCTTTCTCTCTCTCACACACACTCACAGATTCTCCCCCTCTCTCTCAATCACAGCTTTTCTCTCTCACTCACTCACTCACTCACAGCTTCTCTTTCACTCTCTCTCTCACACACTCACATCTCCTCTTTCTCTCTCTCTCTCACTCACTCACAGCTTCTCTCACTTACTCACAGCTTCTCTTTCTCACTCTCTCACAGCTTCTCTTTCTCTCTCACAATCTCTCAGAGATTCTCTCTCTCTCTCACTCACTCACAGCTTCTCTTTCTCTCTCTCACACACACTCACAGATCCTCTTTCTCTCTCACAGATTCTCCGTCTCTCTCTCTCTCACAGCTTCTCTTTCTCTCTCTCTCTCACTCACAGCTTCTATTACTTTCTGTATCTCTCACTCATAGCTTCCCTTTCTCTCTCTCTCACTCACTCACAGCTTCTTTTTTTTCTCTCTCTCTCACTCACTCACAACTTCTTTTCAATCTCTCACTCACAGCTTCTCTTTCTTTCTCTCTATCTCTCACTCACTCACGACTTCTATTTCTCTCTCTCAAACACACAAAGCATCTCTTTCTCTCTATCTCTCTCACTCACAGCTTCTCTTTTCTCTCTCTCTCTCACTCACTCACAGCTTCTCTTTCTCTCTCTCTCTCTCACTCACAGCTTGTCTTTCTCTCTCACTAACTCACAGCTTCTCTTTCTCTCTTTCTCTCTCTCACTCACTCACAGCTTCTCTTTCTCTCTCACTCACAGCTTTCTTTCTCTCTCTGTCTCACTCACAGCTTCTCTTTCTTTCTCTCTCTCACTCAGCTTCTCTTTCTCTCTCTCACTCACAGCCTCTCTTTCTATCTCTCTCACTCACAGCTTCTCTTTCTCTCTCTCTCACTCACAGCTTGTCTTTCTCTCTCACACACACACTGCTTCTCTCTCTCACAGCTTCTCTTTCTCTCTCACTCACTCACAGCTTTCTTTCTCTCTGTCTCACTCACAGCTTCTCTTTCTCTCTCACACACACACAGCTTCTCTTTCTCTCTCTCTCATTCACAGCTTCTATTTCTCTCTCACACTCACAGCTTCTCTTTCTCTCTCTCTCACTCACATTTTCTCTCTCTCTCTCTTTCACTCACAGCTTTACTTTCTCTCTCGCTCTCACTCACTCACAGCTTCAATTTCCCTTCTATGTCTTTCACTCACAGCTTCTCTCTCTCTCTTTCTCACTCACTCACTCACTCACAGCTTCTCTCACTTACTCACAGCTTCTCTTTCTGACTCTCTCACAGCTTCTCTTTCTCTCTCACAATCTCTCAGAGATTCTCTCTCTCTCTCACTCACTCACAGGTTCTCTTTCTCTCTCTCACACACACTCACAGATTCTCCACCTCTCTCTCAATCACAGCTTTTCTTTCTCTCTCACTCACTCACTCACAGCTTCTCTTTCACTCTCTCTCTCTCACTCACTCACAGCTTCTCTTTCTCTGTCTCTCACTCACAGCTTCTCTTTCTCTCTCTCTCACTCACTCACAACTTCTCTTTCTATCTCTCTCTCACACACAGCTTCTCTTTCTCTCTCTCTCTCACTCTCTCACAGCTTCTATTTCTCTCTCTCACTCACTCTCTTACTCACAGCTTCTCTTTCTTTCTCTCACTCACAGCTTCTCTTTCTCCCTCTCTCTCACACCTTCTCTCTCACTCACTCTCTCACTCACAGCTTCTCTTTCTTTCTTTCTCTCTCTCACAGCTTCTCTCTCTCACAATCTCTCAGGGATTCTCTTTCTCTCTCACTCACTCACAGCTTCTCTTTCTCTCTCTCACACACACTAACAGATTCTCCCCCTCTCTCTCAATCACAGCTTCTCTTTCTCTCTCTCTCACTCACAGCTTCTATTACTTTCTGTATCTCTCACTCATAGCTTCCCTTTCTCTCTCTCTCTCACTCACAGCTTCTTTCTCTCTCTCTCTCTCAATCACAGCTTTTCTTTCTCTCTCTCTCACTCACTCACAGCTTCTTTTTTCTCTCTCTCTCTCACTCACAGCTTCTCTTTCTTTCTCTCTCTCTCTCACTCACTCACAGCTTCTCTTTCTCTCTCTCACTAACTCACAGCTTCTCTTTCTCTCTTTCTCTCTCTCTCACTCACTCACAGCTTCTCTCTCTCTCTCTCTACTCACTCACAGCTTCTCTCTCACTCACTCACTCACAGCTTTCTTTCTCTCTCTGTCTCACTCACAGCTTCTCTTCCTCTCTCTCTCTCACTCAGCTTCTCCTTCTCTCTCACTCACAGCTTCTCTTTTTCTCTCTCTCACTCACAGCTTCTCTTTCTCTCTCTCTCACTCACAGCTTCTCTTTCTCTCTCTCTCTCACTCACAGCTTCTCTTTCTCTCTCTCACACTCACAGCTTCTCTCTCACTCATTCTCTTACTCACATCTTCTCTTTCTTTCTTTCTCTCTCTCACAGCTTCTCTTTCTCTCTCTCTCTCTCTCTCACAGCTTCTCTTTCTCTCTCACACACTCACTCACAGCTTCTCTCTCTTTCTCTGTCTCTCTCACTCACAGCTTCTCTTTCTCTCTCTCTCACAGCTTCTCTCTCTCTCACTCCCTCACTGCTTTTCTCTCCCTCTCTCACTCACTCACAGCTTCTATTTCTCTCTCTCACACACACACAGCTCCTCTTTCTCTCTATCTCTCTCACTCACAGCTTCTCTTTCCCTCTCTCCCACTCACTCACAGCTTCTCTTTCTCTCTCTCACTAAGTCACAGCTTCTCTCTCTCTCTCTCTCACTCATAGCTTTTATTTCTCTCTCTCTCTCTCACTCACTCACAGCTTTTCTTTCGCTCTCACTCTCTCTCTCCCTCACAGCTTTTCTCTCTCTCTCACTCTCTCTCACTCACAGCATCTCCTTCCCTCTCTCCCACTCACACACAGCTTCTCTTTCTCTCTCTCTCACTCACACCTCTCTCACTCACTCTCACACTCACAGCTACTCTTTCTTTCTTTCTCTCTCTCACAGTTTCTCTTTCTCTCTCTCTCTCACTCAGCTTCTCTTTCTCTGTTTCTCACTCACAGCTTCTCTTTCTCTCTCTCTCAATCACTCACAACTTCTCTTTCTATCTATCACACACACACAGCTTCTCTTTCTCTCTCTCACTCATTCACAGCTTCTATTTCTCTGTCAATCACAGCTTATCTTTTTCTCTCTCACAGCTTCTCTTTCTCTCTCAGACACTCACAGCTTCTCTTTCTCTCTCTCTCTCACTCACAGCTTCTCTTTCTCTCTCTTTCACTCATAGCTTCTAATTCTCTCTCTCTCATTCACAGCTTCTCTTTCTCTCTCTCTCTCACTCACAGCTTCTCTCTCTCTCTCTCACTCATAGCTTTTATTTCTCTCTCTCTCTCACTCACTCACAGCTTTTCTTTCGCTCTCGCTCTCTCTCTCCCTCACAGCTTTTCTTTCTCTCTCACTCTCTCTCACTCACAGCATCTCCTTCCCTCTCTCCCACACACACACAGCTTCTCTTTCTCTCTCTCTCACTCACACCTCTCTCACTCACTCTCACACTCACAGCTACTCTTTCTTTCTTTCTCTCTCTCACAGCTTCTCTTTTTCTCTCTCTCTCTCTCTCTCACTCACAGCTTCTCTTTCTCTCTCTCACACTCACTCACAGCTTCTCTCTTTTTCTCTGTCTCTCACTCACAGCTTCTTTTTTTCTCTCTCACACTCACTCACAGCTTCTCTCTCTTTCTCTGTCTCTCTCACTCACAGCTTCTCTTTCTCTCTGTCTCTCATAGCTTCTCTTTCTCTCTCTCTCACTCACTCACAGCTTCTCTTTCTCTCTCTCACTAACTCACATCTTCTCTTTCTCTCTCTCTCTCACTCACTCACAGCTTCCCTTTCTCTCTCTCTCTCTCACTCACTCACAGCTTCTCTTTCTCTCTCTCTCACTCACAGCTTTTCTTTCTCTCTCTCACACACTCACAGCTTCTCTTTCTCTCTCTCACTAACTCACATCTTCTCTTTCTCTCTCTCTCTCACTCACTCACAGCTTCCCTTTCTCTCTCTCTCTCACTCACTCACAGCTTCTCTTTCTCTCTCTCACTCACTCACAGTTTCTCTTTCTCTCTCACTCACTCACAGCTTTCTTTCTCTCTCTGTCTCACTCACAGCTTTTCTTTCTCTCTCTCTCACTCACTCACAGCTTCTCTTTCCCTCTCTCACTCACTCACAGCTTTTCTTTCTTTCTCTCTCTCACTCACTCTCAGCTTCTCTTTCACTCTCTCTCACATAGCTTCTATTTCGCTCTCTCTCATTCACAGCTTCTATTTCTCTCTCTCTCACTCACAGCTTCTCTCTCTCTCTCTCTCTCACTCACAGCTTCTTTCTCTCTCACACACACACTCACAGCTTTTCTCTCTCTCTCTCTCACTCACTCACAGCTCTTTTGCTCGCTCTCTCACTCACAGCTTCTCTCTCTCTATCTCTCTCTCACTCACACACACAGCTTCTGTATCTCTCACTCTCTCTCACAGCTTCTCTTTCTCTCTCTCTCTTTCACTCACAGCTTCGCTTTCTCTCTCTCTCGCTCACAGCTTCTCTCTCACTCACTCTCTTACTCACAGCTTCTCTTTCTTTCTCTCTCTCACAGCTTCTCTTTCTCTCTCTCTCTCACAGCTTCTCTTTCTCTCTCTCTCGCTCACAGCTTCTCTCTCACTCACTCTCTTACTCACAGCTTCTCTTTCTTTCTCTCTCTCACAGCTTCTCTTTCTCTCTCTCTCTCACCCACAGCTTCTCTTTCTCTCTCTCTCACTCTCAGCTTTCTTTCTCTCTCTGTCTCACTCACAGCTTCTCTTTCTCTCTCTCTCACTCAGCTTCTCTTTCTCTCTCTCTCACTCACAGATTCTCTCTCTCTCTCTCTCTCACTCACAGCTTCTCTTTCTCTCTCTCTCTCACTCACAGCTTTTCTTTCTCTCTCTCTCTCACTCACTCACAGCTTCTCTTTCTCTCTTTCTCTCACTCACAGCTTTTCTTTCTCTCTCTCTCTCACTCACTCACAGCTTCTCTTTCGCTCTCTCACTCACAGCTTCTCTTTCTGTCTCTCTCATTCACAGCTTCAATTTCTCTCTCTCTCTCACACAGCTCCTTTCTCTCTCTCACACACACTCACAGCTTTTCTTTCTCTCTCTCTCTCACTCACTCACTGCTTCTCTTTTGCTCTCTCTCTCACTCACAGCTTCTCTCTCTCTATCTCTCTCTCCCACACACACACAGCTTCTGTTTCTCTCTCACTCTCTCTCACTCTCTCTCTCACCTTCTCTTTCTCTTTCTCTCACTCACTCACAGCTTCTCTTTCTCTCTCTCTCGCTCACAGCTTCTCTCTCACTCACTCTCTTACTCACAGCTTCTCTTTCTTTCTCTCTCACAGCTTCTCTTTCTCTCTCTCTCACTCACAGCTTCTCTTTCTCTCTCTCTCACTCACTCACAGCTTCTATTTCTCTCTCTCTCACACACACAGCTTCTCTTTCTCTCTATCTCTCACTCACAGCTTCTCTTTTCTCTCTCTCTCTCTCACTCACAGCTTCTCTTTCCTTCTCTCTCTCTCACTCACACCTTCTCTTTCTCTCTCTCTCACTCACTCACAGCTTCTCTTTCTCTCTCACTCACTCACAGCTTCCTTTCTCTCTGTCTCACTCACAGCTTCTCTTTCTCTCTCTCTCTCACTCAGCTTCCTTTCTTTCTCTCTCTCTCACTCACAGCTTCTCATTCTCTCTCTCTCACTCTCTCACTCACAGCTTCTCTTTTTCTCTCTCTCACAGATTCTCCGTCTCTCTCTCTCTCACAGCTTCTCTTTCTCTCTCTCTCATTCACAGCTTCTATTACTTTCTGTATCTCTCACTCATCGCTTCCCTTTCTCTCTCTCTCACTCACTCACAGCTTCTTTTTCTCTCTCTCTCTCTCACTCACTCACAACTTCTTTTCAATCTCTCACTCACAGCTTCTCTTTCTTTCTCTCTCTCTCTCACTCACTCACGACTTCTATTTCTCTCTCTCACACACACAAAGCATCTTTCTCTCTATCTCTCTCACTCACAGCTTCTCTTTTCTCTCTCTCTCACTCACTCACAGCTTCTCTTTCTCTCTCTCTCTCACTCACAGCTTCTCTTTCTCTCTCTCACTAAGTCACAGCTTCTCTTTCTCTCTTTCTCTCTCTCTCACTCACTCACAGCTTCTCTTTCTCTCTCACTCACAGCTTTCTTTCTCTCTCTCTGTCTCACTCACAGCTTCTCTTTCTTTCTCTCTCTCACTCAGCTTCTCTTTCTCTCTCTCACTCACAGCTTCTCTTTCTCTCTCTCTCACTCACAGCTTCTCTTTCTCTCTCTCTCTCACAGCTTCTCTTTCTCTCTCACTCACTCACAGCTTTCTTTCTCTCTGTCACACTCACAGCTTCTCTTTCTCTCTCACACACACACAGCTTCTCTTTCTCTCTCTCTCACTCACAGCTCATTCTCTCTCTCTCATTCTCTCACTCACAGCTTCTCTTTCTCTCTCTCTCACTCACAGCTACTCTTTCTCTCTCTCACTCACTCACAGCTTCTCTTTCTCCCTCTCTCACTCACACCTTCTCCCTCACTCACTCTCTCACTCACAGCTTCTCTTTCTTTCTTTCTCTCTCTCACAGCTTCTCTTTCTCTCTCTCACATCTTCTCTTTTTTTCTCTCACACTCACTCACAGCTTCTCTCTCTTTCTCTGTCTCTCTTACTCACAGCTTCTCTTTCTCTCTCTCACAGCTCTTTCTCTCTCTCTCACTCACTCACAGCTTCTCTTTCTCTCTCTCTCACTCACTCACAACTTCTATTTCTCTCTCTCTCACACACACACACACAACGCTTCTCTTTCTCTCTATTTCTCTCACTCACAGCTTCACTTTTATATCTCTCTCTCTCACTCACTCACAGCTTCTCTTTCTCTCTCTCTCTCACTCACAGCTTCTCTTTCTCTCTCTCTCTCACTCACAGCTTCTCTTTCTCTCTCACACACTCACAGCTTCTCTTTCTCTCTCTCTCACATAGCTTCTCTTTCTCTCTCTCTCACTCAAAGTTTCTCTCTCACTCATTCTCTTACTCACATCTTCTCTTTCTTTCTTTCTCTCTCTCACAGCCTCTCTTTCTCTCTCTCTCTCTTTCACTCACAGCTTCTATTTCTCTCTCACACACTCACTCACAGCTTCTCTCTCTTTGTCTGTCTCTCTCACTCACAGCTCCTCTTTCTCTCTCTCACAGCTTCTCTCTCTCTCACTCCCTCACTGCTTTTCTCTCCCTCTCTCACTCACTCACAGCTTCTATTTCTCTCTCTCTCTCACACACAGCTTCTCTTTCTCTCTATCTCTCTCACTCACAGCTTCTCTTTTCTCTCTCTCTCTCACTCACTCACAGCTTCTCTTTCCCTCTCTCCCACTCACTCACAGCTTCTCTTTCTCTCTCACAGATTCTCCGTCTCTCTCTCTCTCACAGCTTCTCTTTCTCTCTCTCTCTCACTCACAGCTTCTATTACTTTCTGTATCTCTCACTCATAGCTTCCCTTTCTCTCTCTCTCACTCACTCACAGCTTCTTTTTTCTCTCTCTCTCTCACTCACTCACAACTTCTCTTTCTCTCTCTCTCTCTCTCACTCCCAGCTTCTCTTTCTCTCTCACTAACTCACAGCTTCTCTTTCTCTCTTTCTCTCTCTCTCACTCACTCACAGCTTCTCTTTCTCTCTCACTCACAGCTTTCTTTCTCTCTCTCTGTCTCACTCACAGCTTCTCTTTCTTTCTCTCTCTCACTCAGCTTCTCTTTCTCTCTCTCACTCACAGCTTCTCTTTCTCTCTCTCACTCACAGCTTCTCTTTCTCTCTCTCTCACTCACAGCTTGTCTTTCTCTCTCACACACACACTGCTTCTCTCTCTCACAGCTTCTCTTTCTCTCTCACTCACTCACAGCTTTCTTTCTCTCTGTCTCACTCACAGCTTCTCTTTCTCACTCTCACACACAGAGCTTCTCTTTCTCACTCTCTCACTCACTCACAGCTTCTCTTTCTCTCTCTCTCTCACTCCCAGCTTCTCTTTCTCTCTCACTAACTCACAGCTTCTCTTTCTCTATTTCTCTCTCTCTCACTCACTCACAGCTTCTCTTTCTCTCTCACTCACAGCTTTCTTTCTCTCTCTCTGTCTCACTCACAGCTTCTCTTTCTTTCTCTCTCTCACTCAGCTTCTCTTTCTCTCTCTCACTCACAGCTTCTCTTTCTCTCTCTCTCACTCACAGCGTCTCTTTCTCTCTCTCTCACTCACAGCTTGTCTTTCTCTCTCTCACACACACTGCTTCTCTCTCTCACAGCTTCTCTTTCTCTCTCACTCACTCACAGCTTTCTTTCTCTCTATCTCACTCACAGCTTCTCTCTCTCTCACACACACACAGCTTCTCTTTCTCTCTCTCTCACTCACAGCTCATTCTCTCTCTCTCACTCTCTCACTCACAGCTTCTCTTTCTCTCTCTCTCACTCACAGCTACTCTTTCTCTCTCTCTCTCACTCACACCTTCTCTTTCTCTCTCTCTCACATAGCTTCTCTTTCTCTCTCTCTCATTCACAGCTTCTGTTTCTCTCTCACACTCACAGCTTCTCTTTCTCTCTCTCTCTCACTCACATTTTCTCTCTCTCTCTCTTTCACTCACAGCTTTACTTTCTCTCTCGCTCTCACTCACTCACAGCTTCTCTTTCCCTTCTATCTCTTTCACTCACAGCTTCTCTCTCTCTCTTTCTCACTCACTCACTCACTCACAGTTTCTCTCACTTACTCACAGCTTCTCTTTCTCACTCTCTCACAGCTTCTCTTTCTCTCTCACAATCTCTCAGAGATTCTCTCTCTCTCTCTCACTCACTCACAGCTTCTCTTTCTCTCTCTCACACACACTCACAGATTCTCCACCTCTCTCTCAATCACAGCTTTTCTTTCTCTCTCACTCACTCACTCACAGCTTCTCTTTCACTCTCTCTCTCTCACTCACTCACAGCTTCTCTTTCTCTGTCTCTCACTCACA
This sequence comes from Bradypodion ventrale, assembly GCA_035047345.1. NCBI lineage: Eukaryota > Metazoa > Chordata > Lepidosauria > Squamata > Chamaeleonidae > Bradypodion > Bradypodion ventrale. The sequence goes on from JAWDJE010000002.1 coordinate 207,855,440, forward strand.
GCTTCTCTTTCTCTCTCTCTCACTCACTCACAACTTCTCTTTCTATCTCTCTCTCACACACAGCTTCTCTTTCTCTCTCTCTCACTCTCTCACAGCTTCTATTTCTCTCTCTCACTCACTCTCTTACTCACAGCTTCTCTTTCTTTCTCTCACTCACAGCTTCTCTTTTCTCTCTCTCTCTCTCACACACTCACAGCTCCTCTTTCTCTCTCTCTCTCACTCACAGCTTCTCTTTCTCCCTCTCTCTCACACCTTCTCTCTCACTCACTCTCTCTCTCACAGCTTCTCTTTCTCTCTCTCACATCTTCTCTTTTTTTCTCTCACACTCACTCACAGCTTCTCTCTCTTTCTCTGTCTCTCTTACTCACAGATTCTCTTTCTCTCTCTCACAGCTCTCTCTCTCTCTCTCACTCACTCACAGCTTCTCTTTCTCTCTCTCTCTCACTCACTCACAACTTCTATTTCTCTCTCACACACACACACAAAGCTTCTCTTTCTCTCTATTTCTCTCACTCACAGCTTCTCTTTTATATCTCTCTCTCACTCACTCACAGCTTCTCTCTCTCTCTCTCTCTCACTCACAGCTTCTCTTTCTCTCTCTCACTAACTCACAGCTTCTCTCTCTCTCTCTCTCACTCACAGCTTCTCTCTCTCTCAGCTTCTCTTTCTCTCTCTCACTCACAGCTTCTCATTCTCTCTCTCTCACTCTCTCACTCACAGCTTCTCTTTCTCTCTGTCTCACTCACAGCTACTCTTTCTCTCTCTCACACTCAGCTTGTCTTTATCTCTCACACACACACTGCTTCTCTCTGTCTCTCTCACAGCTTCTCTTTCTCTCTCTCTCACATAGCTTCTCTTTCTCTCTCTTTCTCATTCACAGCTTCTATTTCTCTCTCACACTCACAACTTCTCTTTCTCTCTCGCTCTCTCACTCACAGCTTCTTTCTCTCTCTCTCTCTCCCTCATTTACATCTTTTCTTTCTCTTTCTCTCTCACTCACTCACAGCTTCTCTTTCGCTCTCTCTCTCACTCACAGCTTCTCTCTCTCTTTCTCTCACTCACAGCTTCTCTTTCCCTTCTCTCTCTCTCACTCACAGCTTCTGTCTCTCTCTCTCCCACTCACATCTTCTCACTCTCTCTCTCACTCTCTCACAGCTTCTCTTTCTCTCTCACTCTCTCACAGCTTCTCTTTCTCTCTCTCACACACACTCACAGATTCTCCGTCTCTCTCTCACTCACAGCTTCTCTTTCTCTCTCTCTCACTCACAGCTTCTATTACTTTCTGTATCTCTCACTCATAGCTTCCCTTTCTCTCTCTCTCTCTCACTCACAGCTTCTTTCTCTCTCTCTCTCTCAATCACAGCTTTTCTTTCTCTCTCTCTCACTCACTCACAGCTTCTTTTTTTTTCTCTCTCTCTCACTCACAACTTCTCTTCTCTCTCACTCACAGCTTCTCTTTCTTTCTCTCTCTCTCTCACTCACTCACAGCTTCTCTTTCTCTCTCTCACTAACTCACAGCTTCTCTTTCTCTCTTTCTCTCTCTCTCACTCACTCACAGCTTCTCTTTCTCTCTCTCTCACTCACTCACAGCTTCTCTTTCTCTCTCTCACTAACTCACAGCTTCTCTTTCTCTCTTTCTCTCTCTCTCACTCACCCACAGCTTCTCTTTCTCTCTCTCTCACTCACTCACAGCTTCTCTCTCTCTCACTCACTCACAGCTTTCTTTCTCTCTCTCACACACAGCTTCTCTTTCTCTCTCTCTCACTCACAGCTCATTCTCTCTCTCTCATTCTCTCACTCACAGCTTCTCTTTCTCTCTCTCTCACTCACAGCTACTCTTTCTCTCTCTCTCTCACTCACAGCTTCTCTTTCTCTCTCTCTCACATAGCTTCTCTTTCTCTCTCTCTCATTCACAGCTTCTATTTCTCTCTCACACTCACAGCTTCTCTTTCTCTCTCTCTCACTCACATTTTCTCTCTCTCTCTCTTTCACTCACAGCTTTACTTTCTCTCTCGCTCTCACTCACTCACAGCTTCTCTTTCCCTTCTATCTCTTTCACTCACAGCTTCTCTCTCTCTCTCTTTCTCACTCACTCACTCACTCACAGCTTCTCTCACTTACTCACAGCTTCTCTTTCTGACTCTCTCACAGCTTCTCTTTCTCTCTCACAATCTCTCAGAGATTCTCTCTCTCTCTCACTCACTCACAGGTTCTCTTTCTCTCTCACACACACACTCACAGATTCTCCACCTCTCTCTCAATCACAGCTTTTCTTTCTCTCTCACTCACTCACTCACAGCTTCTCTTTCACTCTCTCTCTCTCACTCACTCACAGCTTCTCTTTCTCTGTCTCTCACTCACAGCTTCTCTTTCTCCCTCTCTCTCACACCTTCTCTCTCACTCACTCTCTCACTCACAGCTTCTCTTTCTTTCTTTCTCTCTCTCACAGCTTCTCTCTCTCACAATCTCTCAGGGATTCTCTTTCTCTCTCACTCACTCACAGCTTCTCTTTCTCTCTCTCACACACACTCACAGATTCTCCCCCTCTCTCTCAATCACAGCTTTTCTCTCTCACTCACTCACTCACTCACAGCTTCTCTTTCACTCTCTCTCTCACACACTCACATCTCCTCTTTCTCTCTCTCTCTCACTCACTCACAGCTTCTCTCACTTACTCACAGCTTCTCTTTCTCACTCTCTCACAGCTTCTCTTTCTCTCTCACAATCTCTCAGAGATTCTCTCTCTCTCTCACTCACTCACAGCTTCTCTTTCTCTCTCTCACACACACTCACAGATTCTCTTTCTCTCTCACAGATTCTCCGTCTCTCTCTCTCTCACAGCTTCTCTTTCTCTCTCTCTCTCACTCACAGCTTCTATTACTTTCTGTATCTCTCACTCATAGCTTCCCTTTCTCTCTCTCTCACTCACTCACAGCTTCTTTTTTTTCTCTCTCTCTCACTCACTCACAACTTCTTTTCAATCTCTCACTCACAGCTTCTCTTTCTTTCTCTCTATCTCTCACTCACTCACGACTTCTATTTCTCTCTCTCAAACACACAAAGCATCTCTTTCTCTCTATCTCTCTCACTCACAGCTTCTCTTTTCTCTCTCTCTCTCACTCACTCACAGCTTCTCTTTCTCTCTCTCTCTCTCACTCACAGCTTGTCTTTCTCTCTCACTAACTCACAGCTTCTCTTTCTCTCTTTCTCTCTCTCACTCACTCACAGCTTCTCTTTCTCTCTCACTCACAGCTTTCTTTCTCTCTCTCTGTCTCACTCACAGCTTCTCTTTCTTTCTCTCTCTCACTCAGCTTCTCTTTCTCTCTCTCACTCACAGCCTCTCTTTCTATCTCTCTCACTCACAGCTTCTCTTTCTCTCTCTCTCACTCACAGCTTGTCTTTCTCTCTCACACACACACTGCTTCTCTCTCTCACAGCTTCTCTTTCTCTCTCACTCACTCACAGCTTTCTTTCTCTCTGTCTCACTCACAGCTTCTCTTTCTCTCTCACACACACACAGCTTCTCTTTCTCTCTCTCTCATTCACAGCTTCTATTTCTCTCTCACACTCACAGCTTCTCTTTCTCTCTCTCTCACTCACATTTTCTCTCTCTCTCTCTTTCACTCACAGCTTTACTTTCTCTCTCGCTCTCACTCACTCACAGCTTCAATTTCCCTTCTATGTCTTTCACTCACAGCTTCTCTCTCTCTCTCTTTCTCACTCACTCACTCACTCACAGCTTCTCTCACTTACTCACAGCTTCTCTTTCTGACTCTCTCACAGCTTCTCTTTCTCTCTCACAATCTCTCAGAGATTCTCTCTCTCTCTCACTCACTCACAGGTTCTCTTTCTCTCCCTCACACACACTCACAGATTCTCCACCTCTCTCTCAATCACAGCTTTTCTTTCTCTCTCACTCACTCACTCACAGCTTCTCTTTCACTCTCTCTCTCTCACTCACTCACAGCTTCTCTTTCTCTGTCTCTCACTCACAGCTTCTCTTTCTCTCTCTCTCACTCACTCACAACTTCTCTTTCTATCTCTCTCTCACACACAGCTTCTCTTTCTCTCTCTCTCTCACTCTCTCACAGCTTCTATTTCTCTCTCTCACTCACTCTCTTACTCACAGCTTCTCTTTCTTTCTCTCACTCACAGCTTCTCTTTCTCCCTCTCTCTCACACCTTCTCTCTCACTCACTCTCTCACTCACAGCTTCTCTTTCTTTCTTTCTCTCTCTCACAGCTTCTCTCTCTCACAATCTCTCAGGGATTCTCTTTCTCTCTCACTCACTCACAGCTTCTCTTTCTGACTCTCTCACAGCTTCTCTTTCTCTCTCACAATCTCTCAGAGATTCTCTCTCTCTCTCACTCACTCACAGGTTCTCTTTCTCTCCCTCACACACACTCACAGATTCTCCACCTCTCTCTCAATCACAGCTTTTCTTTCTCTCTCACTCACTCACTCACAGCTTCTCTTTCACTCTCTCTCTCTCACTCACTCACAGCTTCTCTTTCTCTGTCTCTCACTCACAGCTTCTCTTTCTCTCTCTCTCACTCACTCACAACTTCTCTTTCTATCTCTCTCTCACACACAGCTTCTCTTTCTCTCTCTCTCTCACTCTCTCACAGCTTCTATTTCTCTCTCTCACTCACTCTCTTACTCACAGCTTCTCTTTCTTTCTCTCACTCACAGCTTCTCTTTCTCCCTCTCTCTCACACCTTCTCTCTCACTCACTCTCTCACTCACAGCTTCTCTTTCTTTCTTTCTCTCTCTCACAGCTTCTCTCTCTCACAATCTCTCAGGGATTCTCTTTCTCTCTCACTCACTCACAGCTTCTCTTTCTCTCTCTCTCACACACTAACAGATTCTCCCCCTCTCTCTCAATCACAGCTTCTCTTTCTCTCTCTCTCACTCACAGCTTCTATTACTTTCTGTATCTCTCACTCATAGCTTCCCTTTCTCTCTCTCTCTCACTCACAGCTTCTTTCTCTCTCTCTCTCTCAATCACAGCTTTTCTTTCTCTCTCTCTCACTCACTCACAGCTTCTTTTTTCTCTCTCTCTCTCACTCACAGCTTCTCTTTCTTTCTCTCTCTCTCTCACTCACTCACAGCTTCTCTTTCTCTCTCTCACTAACTCACAGCTTCTCTTTCTCTCTTTCTCTCTCTCTCACTCACTCTCAGCTTCTCTCTCTCTCTCTCTCTACTCACTCACAGCTTCTCTCTCACTCACTCACTCACAGCTTTCTTTCTCTCTCTGTCTCACTCACAGCTTCTCTTCCTCTCTCTCTCTCACTCAGCTTCTCCTTCTCTCTCACTCACAGCTTCTCTTTTTCTCTCTCTCACTCACAGCTTCTCTTTCTCTCTCTCTCACTCACAGCTTCTCTTTCTCTCTCTCTCTCACTCACAGCTTCTCTTTCTCTCTCTCACACTCACAGCTTCTCTCTCACTCATTCTCTTACTCACATCTTCTCTTTCTTTCTTTCTCTCTCTCACAGCTTCTCTTTCTCTCTCTCTCTCTCTCACAGCTTCTCTTTCTCTCTCACACACTCACTCACAGCTTCTCTCTCTTTCTCTGTCTCTCTCACTCACAGCTTCTCTTTCTCTCTCTCTCACAGCTTCTCTCTCTCTCACTCCCTCACTGCTTTTCTCTCCCTCTCTCACTCACTCACAGCTTCTATTTCTCTCTCTCACACACACACAGCTCCTCTTTCTCTCTATCTCTCTCACTCACAGCTTCTCTTTCCCTCTCTCCCACTCACTCACAGCTTCTCTTTCTCTCTCTCACTAAGTCACAGCTTCTCTTTCTCTCTCTCTCACTCATTCACAGCTTCTCTTTCTCTCTTTCTCACTCACTCACAGCTTCTCTTTCTCTCTCTCTCTCACTCACAGCTTCTTTCTCTCTCTCTCTCACTCACAGCTTTTCTTTCTCTCTCTCTCTCACTTACTCACAGTTTCTCTTTTGCTCTCTCTCACACACAGCATCTCTCTCTCTCTTTCTCTCACTCACAGCTTCTCTTTCCCTTCTCTCTCTCTCACTCACAGCTTCTCCTTCTCTCTCTCTCACTCACAGCTTCTCTTTCTCTCTCTCTCTCACTCACAGCTTCTCTTTCTCTCTCTCTCTCACTCACAGCTTCTCTCTCTCTCTCTCTCACTCATAGCTTTTATTTCTCTCTCTCTCTCTCACTCACTCACAGCTTTTCTTTCGCTCTCACTCTCTCTCTCCCTCACAGCTTTTCTCTCTCTCTCACTCTCTCTCACTCACAGCATCTCCTTCCCTCTCTCCCACTCACACACAGCTTCTCTTTCTCTCTCTCTCACTCACACCTCTCTCACTCACTCTCACACTCACAGCTACTCTTTCTTTCTTTCTCTCTCTCACAGCTTCTCTTTCTCTCTCTCTCTCACTCAGCTTCTCTTTCTCTGTTTCTCACTCACAGCTTCTCTTTCTCTCTCTCTCAGTCACTCACAACTTCTCTTTCTATCTATCACACACACACAGCTTCTCTTTCTCTCTCTCACTCATTCACAGCTTCTATTTCTCTGTCAATCACAGCTTATCTTTTTCTCTCTCACAGCTTCTCTTTCTCTCTCAGACACTCACAGCTTCTCTTTCTCTCTCTCTCTCACTCACAGCTTCTCTTTCTCTCTCTTTCACTCATAGCTTCTAATTCTCTCTCTCTCATTCACAGCTTCTCTTTCTCTCTCTCTCTCACTCACAGCTTCTCTCTCTCTCTCTCTCTCACTCATAGCTTTTATTTCTCTCTCTCTCTCACTCACTCACAGCTTTTCTTTCGCTCTCGCTCTCTCTCTCCCTAACAGCTTTTCTTTCTCTCTCACTCTCTCTCACTCACAGCATCTCCTTCCCTCTCTCCCACACACACACACAGCTTCTCTTTCTCTCTCTCTCACTCACACCTCTCCCACTCACTCTCACACTCACAGCTACTCTTTCTTTCTTTCTCTCTCTCACAGCTTCTCTTTCTCTCTCTCTCTCTCTCTCTCTCTCACTCACAGCTTCTCTTTCTCTCTCTCACACTCACTCACAGCTTCTCTCATTTTCTCTGTCTCTCACTCACAGCTTCTTTTTTTCTCTCTCACACTCACTCACAGCTTCTCTCTCTTTCTCTGTCTCTCTCACTCACAGCTTCTCTTTCTCTCTGTCTCTCATAGCTTCTCCTTCTCTCTCTCTCACTCACTCACAGCTTCTCTTTCTCTCTCTCTCTCTCACTCACTCACGACTTCTATTTCTCTCTCTCACACACACAGCTTCTCTTTCTCTCTCTCTCACTCACTCACAGCTTCCCTTTCTCTCTCTCTCTCTCTCTCAATCACAGCTTCTCTTTCTCTCTCTCACTAACTCACAGCTTCTCTTTCTCTCTCTCTCTCTCTCTCATTCACTCACAGCTTCCCTTTCTCTCTCTCTCACTCACTTACAGCTTCTCTCTCTCTCTCCCACTCACTCACAGCTTCTCTTTCTCTCTCACTCACTCACAGCTTTCTTTCTCTCTCTCTCTCTGTCTCACTCACAGCTTCTCTTTCTCTCTCTCTCTCACTCAGCTTCTCTTTCTCTCTCTCTCACTCACAGCTTCTCATTCTCTCTCTCTCACTCTCTCACTCACAGCTTCTCTTTCTCTCTCTCTCACTCACAGGTTCTCTTTCTCCCTCTCAGTCACAGCTTGTCTTTCTCTCTCCCACACACACTGCTTCTCTCTCTCTCACACAGCTTCTCTTTCTCTGTCTCTCACTCAAAGCTTCTCTTTCTCTCTCTCACATAGCTTCTCTTTCTCTCTCTCTCTCATTCACAGCTTCTATTTCTCTCTCTCTCACTCACATCTCTTTCTCTCTTTCTTACTCACAGCTTCTCTCTCTCTCATTCACAGCTTTTCTTTCTCTCTCTCTCACTCACTGACAGCTTCTCTTTCACTCTCTCTCTCACTCACAGCTTCTCTCTCTCTTTCTCTCACGCACAGCTTCTCTTTCCCTTCTCTCTCTCTCACTCACAGCTTCTCTCTCTCTCTCTCTCACTCACTCACAGCTTCTCACTCTCTCTCTCACTCACTCACAGCTTCTCTTTCTCTCTCACTCTCTCACAGATTCTCTTTCTCTCTCACAATCTCTCAGAGCTTCTCTCTCTCTCACTCACACAGCTTCTCTTTCTCTCTCTCACACACACACAGATTCTCTGTCTCTCTCTCACTCACAGCTTCTCTTTCTCTCTCTCTCACTCACAGCTTCGAATTTCTCTCTGTATCTCTCACTCATAGCTTCCCTTTCTCTCTCTCTCTCTCACTCACAACTTCTTTCTCTCTCTCTCTCTCAATCACAGCTTTTCTTCCCCTCTCCCTCTCACTCACTCACAGCTTCTCTTTCACTCTCTCTCTCACTCACTCACAGATTCTCTTTCTCTGTCTCTCACTCACAGCTTCTCTTTCTCTCTCTCTCACTCACTCACAACTTCTCTTTCTCTCTCACACACAGTCACAGCTTCTCTTTCTCTCTCTCTCACTCACAGCTTCTCTTTCTCTCTCTCACTCACAGCTTCTCTTTCTCTCTCTCTCACATAGCTTCTCTTTCTCTCTCTCTCATTCACAGCTTCTATTTCTCTCTCTCTCACTCACAGCTTCTCTTTCTCTCTCTCTCACTCACAGCTTCTTTCTCTTTCTCACACACACTCACAGCTTTTCTTTCTCTCTCTCTCTCACTCACTCACAGCTTCTCTTTTGCTCTTCCTCTCACTCAAAGCTTCTCTCTCCCTCTCTCTCTCTCTCTCTCTCTCTCACTCACAGCTTCTCTTTCCCTTCTATCTCTCTCACTCACAGCTTCTCCCTATCTCTCTCACTCACTCACAGCTTCTCACTCTCTATCACTCACTCACTCACAGCTTCTCTTTCTCTCTTTCTATCTCACTCTCACACCTTCTCTTTCTCTCTCACAATCTCTCAGAGCTTCTCTCTCTCCCTCACTCAGTCACAGCTTCTCTCTCTGTCTCTTCTCTCACTCACAGCTTCTCTTTCTCTCTCTCTCTCACTCACAGCTTCTTTCTCTCTCTCTCTCAATCACAGCTTTTCTTTCTCTTTCTCTCTCACTCACAGCTTCTCTTTCACTCTCTCTCTCTCACTCAGCTTCTCTTTCTCTGTTTCTCACTCACAGCTTCTCTTTCTCTCTCTCTCAATCACTCACAACTTCTCTTTCTATCTATCACACACACACAGCTTCTCTTTCTCTCTCTCACTCATTCACAACTTCTATTTCTCTGTCAATCACAGCTTATCTTTTTCTCTCTCACAACTTCTCTTTCTCTCTCAGACACTCACAGCTTCTCTTTTTCTCTCTCTCTCTCACTCACAGCTTCTCTTTCTCTCTCTTTCACTCATAGCTTCTAATTCTCTCTCTCTCATTCACAGCTTCTCTTTCTCTCTCTCTCTCACTCACAGCTTCTCTTTCTCTCTCTCTCACTCACAGCTTCTCTCTCACACTCTCTTAAACAGCTTCTCTTTCTTTCTTTCTCTCTCTCACAGATTCTCTTTCTCTCTCTCTCTCACTCACAGCTTCTCTTTCTCTCTCTCTCACTCAAAGCTTCTCTTTCTCTTTCTCTCTCTCACTCACAGCTTCTCTCTCTCTCTCTCTCACTCACAGCTTCTCTTTCCCTCTCTCTCTCTCACTCACAGCTACTCTTTCTCTCTCTCTCACTCATAGCTTCTCTTTCTCTCTCTCTCTCACTCACTCTCAGCTTCTATTTCTCTCTCTCTCACTCATAGCTTCTCTTTCTCTCTCTCTCTCACTCACTCCCAGCTTCTATTTCTCTCTCACACACATAGCTTCTCTTTCTCTATCTCTCTCACTCTCTCTCAAAGCTTCTCTTTCTCTCTCTCTCACTCACTTACAGCTTCTCTTTCTCTCTCTCTCTCTCACTCACACCTTCTCTCTCACTCACTCTCTCACTCACAGCTTCTCTTTCTTTCTTTCTCTCTCTCACAGCTTCTCTTTCTCTCTCTCTTTATCTCTCTCACACTCACTCACAGCTTCTCTCTCTTTCTCTGTCTCTCTCACTCACAGCTTCCCTTTATCTCTCTCTCTCACTCACTCACAACTTCTATTTCTCTCTCTCACACACACAGCTTCTCTTTCTCTCTATCTCTCTCACTCACAGCTTCTCTTTTCTCTCTCTCTCTCTCACTCACAGCTTCTATTTCTCTCTCTCTCTCTCACTCACTCACAGCTTCTCTTTCTCTTTCTCTTTCTCACTAACTCAAAGCTTCTCTCTCTCTCTCACTCACTCACAACTTCTATTTCTCTCTCTCACACACACAAAGCTTCTCTTTCTCTCTATTTCTCTCACTCACAGCTTCTCTTTTATATATCTCTCTCTCACTCACTCACAGCTTCTCTTTCTCTCTCTCTCTCTCTCTCACTCACAGCTTCTCTTTCTCTCTCTCACTAACTCACAGCTTCTCTTTCTCTCTCTCTCTCTCACTCACAGCTTCTCTTTCTCTCTCACTCACTCACAGATTTCTTTCTCTCTCTGTCTCACTCACAGCTTCTCTCTCTCTCTCAGCTTCTCTTTCTCTCTCTCTCACTCACAGCTTCTCATTCTCTCTCTCTCACTCTCTCACTCACAGCTTCTCTTTCTCTCTCTGTCTCACTCACAGCTACTCTTTCTCTCTCTCTCTCACTCTCAGCTTGTCTTTATCTCTCACACACACACTGCTTCTCTCTGTCTCTCTCACAGCTTCTCTTTCTCTCTCTCTCACTCACAGCTTCTCTTTCTCTCTCTCTCACATAGCTTCTCTTTCTCTCTCTTTCTCATTCACAGCTTCTATTTCTCTCTCACACTCATAACTTCTCTTTCTCTCTCGCTCTCTCTCACTCACAGATTCTATCTCTCTCTCTCTCCCTCACTTACATCTTTTCTTTCTCTTTCTCTCTCACTCACTCACAGCTTCTCTTTCGCTCTCTCTCTCACTCACAGCTTCTCTTTCTCTTTCTCTCACTCACAGCTTCTCTTTCCCTTCTCTCTCTCTCACTCACAGCTTCTGTCTCTCTCTCTCTCCCACTCACACTCACTCACAGCTTCTCACTCTCTCTCTCACTCTCTCACAGCTTCTCTTTCTCTCTAACTCTCTCACAGCTTCTCTTTCTCTCTCTCACACACACTCACAAATTCTCCGTCTCTCTCTCACTTACAGCTTCTCTTTCTCTCTCTCTCTCACTCACAGCTTCTATTACTTTCTGTATCTCTCACTCATAGCTTCCCTTTCTCTCTCTCTCTCACTCACAGCTTCTCTCTCTCTCTCTCAATCACAGCTTTTCTTTCTCTCTCTCTCACTCACTCACAGCTTCTTTTTTTCTCTCTCTCTCACTCACAACTTCATTTCTCTCTGTCTCACTCACAGCTTCTCTTTCTTTCTCAGCTTCTCTTTCTCTCTCTCACTCACAGCTTCTCATTCTCTCTCTCTCACTCTCTCACTCACAGCTTCTCTTTCTCTCTGTCTCACTCACAGCTACTCTTTCTCTCTCTCACTCTCAGCTTGTCTTTATCTCTCACACACACAGCTTCTCATTCTCTCTCTCTCTCACTCACAGCTTCTCTTTCTCTCTCTCTCTTCACTCACAGCTTCTCCCTCTCCCTCTCACTCATTGCTTATCTATCTCTCTCACTCACAGCTTCTCCCTATCTCTCTCACTCACTCACAGCTTCTCTCTCTTTCTCTGTCTCTCTCACTCACAGCTTCCCTTTATCTCTCTCTCTCACTCACTCACAACTTCTATTTCTCTCTCACACACACACAGCTTCTCTTTCTCTCTCTCTCACTCACTCACAACTTCTCTTTCTCTCTCACACACAGTCACAGCTTCTCTTTCTCTCTCTCTCACTCACAGCTTCTCTTTCTCTCTCTCACTCACAGCTTCTCTTTCTCTCTCTCTCACATAGCTTCTCTTTCTCTCTCTCTCATTCACAGCTTCTATTTCTCTCTCTCTCACTCACAGCTTCTCTTTCTCTCTCTCTCACTCACAGCTTCTTTCTCTCACACACACACACTCACAGCTTTTCTTTCTCTCTCTCTCTCACTCACTCACAGCTTCTCTTTTGATTCTTCCTCTCACTCAAAGCTTCTCTCTCCCTCTCTCTCTCTCTCTCTCTCTCTCACTCACAGCTTCTCTTTCCCTTCTATCTCTCTCACTCACAGCTTCTCCCTATCTCTCTCACTCACTCACAGCTTCTCACTCTCTATCACTCACTCACTCACAGCTTCTCTTTCTCTCTTTCTATCTCACTCTCACACCTTCTCTTTCTCTCTCACAATCTCTCAGAGCTTCTCTCTCTCCCTCACTCAGTCACAGCTTCTCTCTCTGTCTCTTCTCTCACTCACAGCTTCTCTTTCTCTCTCTCACTCACAGCTTCTTTCTCTCTCTCTCTCAATCACAGCTTTTCTTTCTCTTTCTCTCTCACTCACAGCTTCTCTTTCACTCTCTCTCTCTCACTCAGCTTCTCTTTCTCTGTTTCTCACTCACAGCTTCTCTTTCTCTCTCTCTCAATCACTCACAACTTCTCTTTCTATCTATCACACACACACAGCTTCTCTTTCTCTCTCTCACTCATTCACAACTTCTATTTCTCTGTCAATCACAGCTTATCTTTTTCTCTCTCACAACTTCTCTTTCTCTCTCAGACACTCACAGCTTCTCTTTCTCTCTCTCTCTCTCACTCACAGCTTCTCTTTCTCTCTCTTTCACTCATAGCTTCTAATTCTCTCTCTCTCATTCACAGCTTCTCTTTCTCTCTCTCTCTCACTCACAGCTTCTCTTTCTCTCTCTCTCACTCACAGCTTCTCTCTCACACTCTCTTAAACAGCTTCTCTTTCTTTCTTTCTCTCTCTCACAGATTCTCTTTCTCTCTCTCTCTCACTCACAGCTTCTCTTTCTCTCTCTCTCACTCAAAGCTTCTCTTTCTCTTTCTCTCTCTCACTCACAGCTTCTCTCTCTCTCTCTCTCTCTCACAGCTTCTCTTTCCCTCTCTCTCTCTCACTCACAGCTACTCTTTCTCTCTCTCTCACTCATAGCTTCTCTTTCTCTCTCTCTCTCACTCACTCTCAGCTTCTATTTCTCTCTCTCTCACTCATAGCTTCTCTTTCTCTCTCTCTCTCACTCACTCCCAGCTTCTATTTCTCTCTCACACACATAGCTTCTCTTTCTCTATCTCTCTCACTCTCTCTCAAAGCTTCTCTTTCTCTCTCTCTCACTCTCTTACAGCTTCTCTTTCTCTCTCTCTCTCTCACTCACACCTTCTCTCTCACTCACTCTCTCACTCACAGCTTCTCTTTCTTTCTTTCTCTCTCTCACAGCTTCTCTTTCTCTCTCTCTTTATCTCTCTCACTCACTCACAGCTTCTCTCTCTTTCTCTGTCTCTCTCACTCACAGCTTCCCTTTATCTCTCTCTCTCACTCACTCACAACTTCTATTTCTCTCTCTCACACACACAGCTTCTCTTTCTCTCTATCTCTCTCACTCACAGCTTCTCTTTTCTCTCTCTCTCTCTCACTCACAGCTTCTATTTCTCTCTCTCTCTCTCACTCACTCACAGCTTCTCTTTCTCTTTCTCTCTCTCACTAACTCAAAGCTTCTCTCTCTCTCTCACTCACTCACAACTTCTATTTCTCTCTCTCTCTCACACAAAGCTTCTCTTTCTCTCTATTTCTCTCACTCACAGCTTCTCTTTTATATATATCTCTCTCACTCACTCACAGCTTCTCTTTCTCTCTCTCTCTCTCTCACTCACAGCTTCTCTTTCTCTCTCTCACTAACTCACAGCTTCTCTTTCTCTCTCTCTCTCTCACTCACAGCTTCTCTTTCTCTCTCACTCACTCACAGATTTCTTTCTCTCTCTGTCTCACTCACAGCTTCTCTCTCTCTCTCAGCTTCTCTTACTCTCTCTCTCACTCACAGCTTCTCATTCTCTCTCTCTCACTCTCTCACTCACAGCTTCTCTTTCTCTCTCTGTCTCACTCACAGCTACTCTTTCTCTCTCTCTCTCACTCTCAGCTTGTCTTTATCTCTCACACACACACTGCTTCTCTCTGTCTCTCTCACAGCTTCTCTTTCTCTCTCTCTCACTCACAGCTTCTCTTTCTCTCTCTCTCACATAGCTTCTCTTTCTCTCTCTTTCTCATTCACAGCTTCTATTTCTCTCTCACACTCATAACTTCTCTTTCTCTCTCGCTCTCTCTCACTCACAGATTCTATCTCTCTCTCTCTCCCTCACTTACATCTTTTCTTTCTCTTTCTCTCTCACTCACTCACAGCTTCTCTTTCGCTCTCTCTCTCACTCACAGCTTCTCTTTCTCTTTCTCTCACTCACAGCTTCTCTTTCCCTTCTCTCTCTCTCACTCACAGCTTCTGTCTCTCTCTCTCTCCCACTCACACTCACTCACAGCTTCTCACTCTCTCTCTCACTCTCTCACAGCTTCTCTTTCTCTCTAACTCTCTCACAGCTTCTCTTTCTCTCTCTCACACACACTCACAAATTCTCCGTCTCTCTCTCACTTACAGCTTCTCTTTCTCTCTCTCTCTCACTCACAGCTTCTATTACTTTCTGTATCTCTCACTCATAGCTTCCCTTTCTCTCTCTCTCTCACTCACAGCTTCTCTCTCTCTCTCTCAATCACAGCTTTTCTTTCTCTCTCTCTCACTCACTCACAACTTCTTTCCTCTCTCTCACTCACAGCTTCTCTTTCTTTCTCTCTCTCTCTCACTCACTCACAGCTTCTCTTTCTCTATCTCTCTCTCTCACTCACTCACAACTTCTATTTCTCTCTCTCTCACACACACAAAGCTTCTCTTTCTCTCTATTTCTCTCACTCACAGCTTCTCTTTTATATCTCTCTCTCACTCACTCACAGCTTCTCTCTCTCTCTCTCTCTCACTCACAGCTTCTCTTTCTCTCTCTCACTAACTCACAGCTTCTCTCTCTCTCTCTCACTCACAGCTTCTTTTTCTCTCTCACTCACTCACAGATTTCTTTCTCTCTCTGTCTCACTCACAGCTTCTCTCTCTCTCTCAGCTTCTCTTTCTCCCTCTCACTCACAGCTTCTCATTCTCTCTCTCTCACTCTCTCACTCACAGCTTCTCTTTCTCTCTGTCTCACTCACAGCTACTCTTTCTCTCTCTCACTCTCAGCTTGTCTTTATCTCTCACACACACACTGCTTCTCTCTGTCTCTCTCACAGCTTCTCTTTCTCTCTCTCACTCACAGCTTCTCTTTCTCTCTCTCTCACATAGCTTCTCTTTCTCTCTCTTTCTCATTCACAGCTTCTATTTCTCTCTCACACTCACAACTTCTCTTTCTCTCTCGCTCTCTCACTCACAGCTTCTATCTCTCTCTCTCTCTCGCTCACTTACATCTTTTCTTTCTCTTTCTCTCTCACTCACTCACAGCTTCTCTTTTGCTCTCTCTCTCACTCACAGCTTCTCTCTCTCTTTCTCTCACTCACAGCTTCTCTTTCCCTTCTCTCTCTCTCACTCACAGCTTCTGTCTCTCTCTCTCTCCCACTCACACTCACTCACATCTTCTCACTCTCTCTCTATCACTCTCTCACAGCTTCTCTTTCTCTCTCACTCTCTCACAGCTTCTCTTTCTCTCTCTCACACACACTCACAGATTCTCCGTCTCTCTCTCACTCACAGCTTCTCTTTCTCTCTCTCTCACTCACAGCTTCTATTACTTTCTGTATCTCTCACTCATAGCTTCCCTTTCTCTCTCTCTCACTCACTCACAGCTTCTTTCTCTCTCTCTCAATCACAGCTTTTCTTTCTCTCTCTCTCACTCACTCAAAGCTTCTTTTTTTCTCTCTCTCTCTCACTCACAACTTCTCTTCTCTCTCTCACTCACAGCTTCTCTTTCTTTCTCTCTCTCTCTCACTCACTCACAGCTTCTCTTTCTCTCTCTCACTAACTCACAGCTTCTCTCTCACTCACTCACTCACAGCTTCTCTTTCTCTCTCTCACTAACTCACAGCTTCTCTTTCTCTCTTTCTCTCTCTCTCACTCACTCACAGCTTCTCTTTCTCTCTCTCTCTCACTCACTCACAGCTTCTCTCTCTCTCACTCACTCACAGCTTTCTTTCTCTCTCTATCTCACTCACAGCTTCTCTTCCTCTCTTTCTCACTCAGCTTCTCCTTCTCTCTCACTCACAGCTTCTCTCTCTCTTTCTCTCACTCACAGCTTCTCTTTCCCTTCTCTCTCTCTCACTCACAGCTTCTGTCTCTCTCTCTCCCACTCACACTCACTCACATCTTCTCACTCTCTCTCTCTCACTCTCTCACAGCTTCTCTTTCTCTCTCACTCTCTCACAGCTTCTCTTTCTCTCTCACACACACACTCACAGATTCTCCGTCTCTCTCTCACTCACAGCTTCTCTTTCTCTCTCTCTCACTCACAGCTTCTATTACTTTCTGTATCTCTCACTCATAGCTTCCCTTTCTCTCTCTCTCTCTCACTCACAGCTTCTTTCTCTCTCTCTCAATCACAGCTTTTCTTTCTCTCTCTCTCACTCACTCAAAGCTTCTTTTTTTCTCTCTCTCTCTCACTCACAACTTCTCTTCTCTCTCTCACTCACAGCTTCTCTTTCTTTCTCTCTCTCTCTCACTCACTCACAGCTTCTCTTTCTCTCTCTCTCACTCACTCACAGCTTCTCTCTCACTCACTCACTCACAGCTTCTCTTTCTCTCTCTCACTAACTCACAGCTTCTCTTTCTCTCTTTCTCTCTCTCTCACTCACTCACAGCTTCTCTTTCTCTCTCTCTCTCACTCACTCACAGCTTCTCTCTCTCTCACTCACTCACAGCTTTCTTTCTCTCTCTATCTCACTCACAGCTTCTCTTCCTCTCTTTCTCACTCAGCTTCTCCTTCTCTCTCACTCACAGCTTCTCTTTCTCTCTCTCTCTCACTCACAGCTTCTCTTTCTCTCTCACACACTCACAGCTTCTCTTTCTCTCTCTCTCACATAGCTTCTCTTTCTCTCTCTCTCACTCAAAGCTTCTCTCTCACTCATTCTCTTACTCACATCTTCTCTTTCTTTCTTTCTCTCTCTCACAGCTTCTCTTTCTCTCTCTCTCTCTCTCACTCACAGCTTCTATTTCTCTCTCACACACTCACTCACAGCTTCTCTCTCTTTCTCTGTCTCTCTCACTCACAGCTTCTCTTTCTCTCTCTCTCACAGCTTCTCTCTCTCTCACTCCCTCACTGCTTTTCTCTCCCTCTCTCACTCACTCACAGCTTCTATTTCTCTCTCACACACACACACAGCTTCTCTTTCTCTCTATCTCTCTCACTCACAGCTTCTCTTTTCTCTCTCTCTCTCTCACTCACAGCTTCTATTTCTCTCTCTCTCTCTCACTCACTCACAGCTTCTCTTTCTCTTTCTCTCTCTCACTAACTCAAAGCTTCTCTTTCCCTCTCTCCCACTCACTCACAGCTTCTCTTTCTCTCTCACAGATTCTCCGTCTCTCTCTCTCTCACAGCTTCTCTTTCTCTCTCTCTCTCACTCACAGCTTCTATTACTTTCTGTATCTCTCACTCATAGCTTCCCTCTCTCTCTCTCTCTCACTCACTCACAGCTTCTTTTTTCTCTCTCTCTCTCACTCACTCACAACTTCTTTTCAATCTCTCACTCACAGCTTCTCTTTCTTTCTCTCTATCTCTCACTCACTCACGACTTCTATTTCTCTCTCACACACACACAAAGCATCTCTTTCTCTCTATCTCTCTCACTCACAGCTTCTCTTTTCTCTCTCTCTCTCACTCACTCACAGCTTCTCTTTCTCTCTCTCTCTCTCACTCACAGCTTCTCTTTCTCTCTCACTAACTCACAGCTTCTCTTTCTCTCTTTCTCTCTCTCACTCACTCACAGCTTCTCTTTCTCTCTCACTCACAGCTTTCTTTCTCTATCTGTCTCACTCACAGCTTCTCTTTCTTTCTCTCTCTCACTCAGCTTCTCTTTCTCTCTCTCACTCACAGCTTCTCTTTCTATCTCTCTCACTCATAGCTTCTCTTTCTCTCTCTCTCACTCACAGCTTGTCTTACTCTCTCACACACACACTGCTTCTCTCTCTCACAGCTTCTCTTTCTCTCTCACTCACTCACAGCTTTCTTTCTCTCTGTCTCACTCACACCTTCTCTTTCTCTCTCACACACACGCAGCTTCTCTTTCTCTCTCTCACTCAAAGCTCATTCTCTCTCTCTCACTCTCTCACTCACAGCTTCTCTTTCTCTCTCTCTCACTCACAGCTACTCTTTCTCTCTCTCTCTCACTCACAGCTTCTCTTTCTCTCTCTCTCACATAGCTTCTCTTTCTCTCTCTCTCATTCACAGCTTCTATTTCTCTCTCACACTCACAGCTTCTCTCTCTCTCTCTCTCTCACTCACATTTTCTCTCTCTCTCTCTTTCACTCACAGCTTTACTTTCTCTCTCGCTCTCACTCACTCACAGCTTCTCTTTCCCTTCTATCTCTTTCACTCACAGCTTCTCTCTCTCTCTTTCTCACTCACTCACTCACTCACTCACTCACAGCTTCTCTCACTTACTCACAGCTTCTCTTTCTGACTCTCTCACAGCTTCTCTTTCTCTCTCACAATCTCTCAGAGATTCTCTCTCTCTCTCACTCACTCACAGCTTCTCTTTCTCTCTCTCACACACACTCACAGATTCTCCACCTCTCTCTCAATCACAGCTTTTCTTTCTCTCTCACTCACTCACTCACAGCTTCTCTTTCACTCTCTCTCTCTCACTCACTCACAGCTTCTCTTTCTCTGTCTCTCACTCACAGCTTCTCTTTCTCTCTCTCTCACTCACTCACAACTTCTCTTTCTATCTCTCTCTCACACACAGCTTCTCTTTCTCTCTCTCTCACTCTCTCACAGCTTCTATTTCTCTCTCTCACTCACTCTCTTACTCACAGCTTCTCTTTCTTTCTCTCACTCACAGCTTCTCTTTTCTCTCTCTCTCTCTCACACACTCACAGCTCCTCTTTCTCTCTCTCTCTCACTCACAGCTTCTCTTTCGCCCTCTCTCTCACACCTTCTCTCTCACTCACTCTCTCACTCACAGCTTCTCTTTCTTTCTTTCTCTCTCTCACAGCTTCTCTTTCTCTCTCTCACATCTTCTCTTTTTTTCTCTCACACTCACTCACAGCTTCTCTCTCTTTCTCTGTCTCTCTTACTCACAGCTTCTCTTTCTCTCTCTCACAGCTCTCTCTCTCTCTCACTCACTCACAGCTTCTCTTTCTCTCTCTCTCTCACTCACTCACAACTTCTATTTCTCTCTCTCTCACACACAAAGCTTCTCTTTATCTCTATTTCTCTCACTCACAGCTTCTCTTTTATATCTCTCTCTCACTCACTCACAGCTTCTCTCTCTCTCTCCCTCACTCACAGCTTCTCTTTCTCTCTCTCACTAACTCACAGCTTCTCTCTCTCTCTCACTCACAGCTTCTTTTTCTCTCTCACTCACTCACAGATTTCTT
Source organism: Bradypodion ventrale (assembly GCA_035047345.1). NCBI lineage: Eukaryota > Metazoa > Chordata > Lepidosauria > Squamata > Chamaeleonidae > Bradypodion > Bradypodion ventrale. The sequence goes on from JAWDJE010000002.1 coordinate 207,874,957, forward strand.
TCTCTCTCTGTCTCACTCACAGCTTCTCTCTCTCTCTCAGCTTCTCTTTCTCTCTCTCACTCACAGCTTCTCATTCTCTCTCTCTCACTCTCACTCACAGCTTGTCTTTATCTCTCTCACACACACTGCTTCTCTCTGTCTCTCTCACAGCTTCTCTTTCTCTCTCTCTCACTCACAGCTTCTCTTTCTCTCTCTCTCACAAAGCTTCTCTTTCTCTCTCTTTCTCATTCACAGCTTCTATTTCTCTCTCACACTCACAACTTCTCTTTCTCTCTCGCTCTCTCACTCACAGCTTCTATCTCTCTCTCTCTCCCTCACTTACATCTTTTCTTTCTCTTTCTCTCTCACAAACTCTCAGAGCTTCTCTCTCTCTCACTCACACAGCTTGTCTTTCTCTCTCTCACACACACACTCACAGATTCTCCGTCTCTCTCTCACTCACAGCTTCTCTTTCTCTCTCTCTCACTCACAGCTTCTATTACTTTCTGTATCTCTCACTCATAGCTTCCCTTTCTCTCTCTCTCTCTCACTCACAGCTTCTTTCTCTCTCACTCTCTCACAGATTCTCTTTCTCTCTCACAAACTCTCAGAGCTTCTCTCTCTCTCACTCACACAGCTTCTCTTTCTCTCTCTCACACACACACAGATTCTCTGTCTCTCTCTCACTCACAGCTTCTCTTTCTCTCTCTCTCACTCACAGCTTCTCTCTCTCTTTCTCTCACGCACAGCTTCTCTTTCCCTTCTCTCTCTCTCACTCACAGCTTCTCTCTCTCTCTCACTCACTCACAGCTTCTCACTCTCTCTCTCAATCACTCACAGCTTCTCTTTCTCTCTCACTCTCTCACAGATTCTCTTTCTCTCTCACAAACTCTCAGAGCTTCTCTCTCTCTCACTCACACAGCTTCTCTTTCTCTCTCTCTCACTCACAGCTTCGAATTTCTCTCTGTATCTCTCACTCATAGCTTCCCTTTCTCTCTCTCTCTCTCACTCACAACTTCTTTCTCTCTATCTCTCTCTCTCTCTCTCAATCACAGCTTTTCTTCCCCTCTCCCTCTCACTCACTCACAGCTTCTCTTTCACTCTCTCTCTCACTCACTCACAGCTTCTCTTTCTCTGTCTCTCACTCACAGCTTCTCTTTCTCTCTCTCTCACTGACTCACAACTTCTCTTTCTCTCTCACACACAGTCACAGCTTTCCCTCTCTCTCTCTCACTCACAGCTACTCTTTCTCTCTCTCTCACTCATAGCTTCTCTTTCTCTCTCTCTCTCACTCACTCTCAGCTTCTATTTCTCTCTCTTTCACTCATAGCTTCTCTTTCTCTCTCTCTCTCACTCACTCCCAGCTTCTATTTCTCTCTCTCACACACACACAGCTTCTCTTTCTCTATATCTCTCACTCTCACTCAAAGCTTCTCTTTCTCTCACTCACTCACAGCTTCTCTTTCTCTCTCTCTCACTCACACGGTCTCTTTCTTTCTTTCTCTCTCTCACAGCTTCTCTTTCTCTCTCTCTTTCTCTCTCACTCACAGCTTCTCTTTCTCTCTCACACACTCACTCACAGCTTCTCTCTCTTTCTCTGTCTCTCTCACTCACAGCTTCTCTTTCTCTCTCTCACACAAAGCTTCTCTCTCTCACTCACTCACTCACAGCTTCTCTTTCTCTCTCTCTCTCACACTCACAACTTCTATTACTCTCTCACACACACACAGCTTCTATTTCTCTCTATCTCTCTCACTCACAGCTTCTCTTTTCTCTCTCTCTCTCACTCACAGCTTCTCTTTCTCTCTCTCTCTCACTCACTCACAGCTTCTCTTTCTCTTTCTCACTAACTCACAGCTTCTCTCTCTCTCTCTCACTCACAGCTTCCCTTTCTCTCTCTCTCTCACTCACTCACAGCTTCCCTTGCTCTCTCTCTCACTCACACAGCTTCTCTTTCTCTCACTCACTCACAGCTTTCTTTCTCTCTCTCTGTCTCACTCACAGCTTCTCTTTCCCTATCTCTCTCTCACTCAGCTTCTCTTTCTCTCTCTCTCACTCACATCTTCTCATTCTCTCTCTCTCACTCTATCACTCACAGCTTCTCTTTCTCTCACTCACTCACAGCTTTCTTTCTCTCTCTCTGTCTCACTCACAGCTTCTCTTTCCCTCTCTCTCTCTCACTTACAGCTTCTCTTTCTCTCTCTCTCACTCACAGCTTGTCTTTCTCTCTCACACACACACTGCTTCTCTCTCTCACACACACAGCTTCTCATTCTCTCTCTCTCTCACTCACAGCTTCTCTTTCTCTCTCTCTCTTCACTCACAGCTTCTCCCTCTCCCTCTCACTCATTGCTTATCTTTCTCTCTCTCTCACTCACATCTTCTCTTTCTCACTCTCTCACTCACAGCTTCTCTTTCTCTCTCTCTCTCTCACTCACAGCTTCTCTTTCTTTCTCTCTCTCTCACTCACAGATTTTCTCTCTCTCTCACTCACTCACTCACAGCTTCTCTTTCGCTCTCTCTCTCTCTCTCACTCACATCTTTTCTTTCCCTCTCTCTCTCACTCACTCACAGCTTCTCTCTCTCACACACACACACAGCTTCTGTTTCCCTCTCACTCTCTCTCACAGCTTCTCTTTCTCTCTCTCTCTCACTCACTCAAAGCTTCTCTTTCTCTTTCTCTCTCTCTCACTCACAGCTCCTCTCTCACTCACTCTCTCACTCAGAGCTTCTTTCTCTCTCCCTCTCTCAATCACAGCTTTTTCTTCTCTCTCTCACACTCACTCACAGCTTCTCTTTCACTCTCTCACTCACAGCTTCTCTGTCTCTGTCTCTCACTCACAGCTTCTCTTTCTCTCTCACTCACTCACTCACAACTTCGCTTTCTATCTCTCTCACACACATAGCTTCTCTTTCTCTCTCTCTCTCATAGCTTCTTTCTCCCTCCCACTCTCTCTCTCTCTCACTCACAGCATTTCATTTTCTCTCTCTATCACTCACTCACATCTTCTCTTTGCTATCTCTATCTCAGTCACAGCTTCTCTTTCTCTCTCTCACTCACTCACCACTGCTGTTACGCTCTCTCACTCACAGCTTCTCTTTCTCTCTATCTCTCACAGCTTCTCTTTCGCTCTCTCTCACTCACAGCTTCTCTTTCTCTCTCTCACTCACTCACTCACTCACTCACTCACAGCTTCTCTTTCTCTCTCTCTCACGCACACAGCGTCTCTTTCTCTCTCTCACTTATTCACCGCTTCTCTTTCACTCTCTCACTCACAGCTTCTCTTTCTCTCTCTCTCTCTCACTCAAAGCTTCTCTTTCTCTCTCTCTAACTCATAGCTTCTCTTTCTCTCTCTCTCACTAACAGCTTCTATATCTATCTCTCTCTCATTCACAGCTTCTCTATCTTTCACTCACATCTTCTCTTTCTCTCTCTGTCTCTTGCACTCACAGCTTCTCTTTCTCTCTCTCTCTCACTCACTCACAGCTTCTCTTTCTCTCTCTCTCTCACTCACTCACAGCTTCTCTTTCTCGCTCTCTCTCCCACTCACAACTTGTCTTTCTTTCTCTCTCTCTCATTCAAAGCTTCTCTCTCTCTCTGTCTCTCTCACAGCTTCTCTTTCTCTCTCTCTCTCACAGCATCTCATTCTCTCTCTCACACACTAACAGCTTCTCTTTCTCTCTCTCTCTCTCTCACTCACAGCTTCTCTTTCTCTCTCTGTCTCTCTCACTCACAGCTTCACTTTCTCTCTCTCCCACTCACTCACCGCTTCTCTCTCACTCTCTCACTCACTGCTTCTCTTTCTCTCTCTCTCTCTCACTCACAGCTTCTCTTTCTCTCTCTCACTCACTCACAGCTTCTCTCTCTGTCTCTCTCACTCACAGTTTCTCTTTCTCTGTCTCTCACAGCGTCTCTTTCTCTCTCACACACACTCACAGCTTCTCTTTCTCTCTCTCTCACTCACTCACAGCTTCTTTCTCTCTGTCTCTCTCACTCACAGCTTCACTTTCTCTCTCTCCCACTCACTCACAGCTTCTCTTTCTCTCTCTCACACTCACTCACAGCTACTATCTCTCTCTCTCTCTCTCTCTCAGGTTCTCTTTTTCTCTCTCTCTCACTCACTCACAGCTTCTCTTTCTCTCTCTCTCACTCTCACTCACAGCTTTTCTCTCTCACTCACTCATAGCTTCTCTTTCTCTCTATCTCACTCACAGCTTCTCTTTCTCTCTCTTTCTCTCTCACTCACAGCTTCTCTTCCTTTCTATCTCTCTCACTCACAGCTTCTCTTTCTCTTTCTCTCTCTCACTAACTCACAGCTTCTCTCTCTCTCTCTCACTCACAGCTTCCCTTTCTCTCTCTCACTCACTCACAGCTTCTCTTGCTCTCTCTCTCTCACTCACTCACAGCTTCTCTTGCTGTCACTCACTCACAGCTTTCTTTCTCTCTCTCTCTGTCTCACTCACAGCTTCTCTTTCCCTCTCTCTCTTTCACTCAGCTTCTCTTTCTCTCTCTCTCACTCACATCTTCTCATTCTCTCTCTCTCACTCTATCACTCACAGCTTCTCTTTCTCTCTCACACACACACAGCTTCTCTTTCTCTCTCTTTCACTCACAGCTTTTCTTTCTCTCTCTCTCTTCACTCACAGCTTCTCCCTCTCCCTCTCACTCATTGCTTGTCTTTCTCTCTCTCTCACTCACAGCTTCTCTTTCTCTCTCTCTCTTTCAAAGCTTCTCTCTCTCTCTCACTCACTCACAGCTTCTCTTTCTCTCTCTCTCACTCACAGATTTTCTCTCTCTCTCTCTCACTCACTCACAGCTTATCTTTTGCTCTCTCTCTCTCACTCACAACTTCTCTTTCTCTCGCTCTCTCTCTCACTCACAGCATCTCATTCCCTCTCTCTCTCACTCACATCTTTTCTTTCCCTCTCTCTCTCACTCACTCACAGCTTCTCTCTCTCTCACACACAGCTTCTGTTTCTCTCTCACTCTCTCTCACAGCTTCTCTTTCTCTCTCTCTCTCTCACTCACTCAAAGCTTCTCTTTCTCTTTCTCTCTCTCTCACTCACAGCTCCTCTCTCACTCACTCTCTCACTCAGAGCTTCTTTCTCTCTCCCTCTCTCAATCACAGCTTTTTTTCTCTCTCACACACTCACTCACAGCTTCTCTTTCACTCTCTCACTCACAGCTTCTCTGTCTCTGTCTCTCACTCACAGCTTCTCTTTCTCTCTCTCTCACTCACTCACAACTTCGCTTTCTATCTCTCTCACACACATAGCTTCTCTTTCTCTCTCTCTCTCTCTCACTCATAGCTTCTTTCTCCCTCTCTCTCTCTCTCTCTCACTCACAGCATTTCATTTTCTCTCTCTATCACTCACTCACAGCTTCTCTTTGCTCTCTCTCTCTCAGTCACAGCTTCTCTTTCTCTCTCTCACTCACTCACCACTTCTGTTACACTCTCTCACTCACAGCTTCTCTTTCTCTCTATCTCTCACAGCTTCTCTTTCGCTCTCTCTCACTCAGCTTCTTTTTCTCTCTCTCTCACTCACTCACTCACTCACTCACAGCTTCTCTTTCTCTCTCTCTCTCACACAGCTTCTCTTTCTCTCTCTCTCTCACAGCTTCTCTTTCTCTCTCTCTCTCACTCAAAGCTTCTCTTTCTCTCTCTCTCTAACTCATAGCTTCTCTTTCTCTCTCTCACTAACAGCTTCTATTTCTATCTCTCTCTCATTCACTGCTTCTCTATCTTTCACTCACAGCTTCTCTTTCTCTCTCTGTCTCTTGCACTCACAGCTTCTCTTTCTCTCTCTCTCACTCACTCACAGCTTCTCTTTCTCTCTCTCTCTCTCTCACTCACAGCTTCTCTTTCTCTCTCTCTTTCTCTCACTCACTCATGACTTCTATTTCTCTCTCACACACACACACAGCTTCTGTTTCTCTCTATCTCTCTCACTCACAGATTCTCTTTTCTCTCTCTCTCTCACTCACTCACAGCTTCTCTTTCTCTCTCTATCTCTCACTCACAGCTTCTCTTTCTCTCTCTCTCTCACTCAAAGCTTCTCTCTCTCTCTGTCTCTCTCACAGCTTCTCTTTCTCTCTCTCTCTCACAGCGTCTCATTCTCTCTCTCACACACTCACAGCTTCTCTTTCTCTCTCTCTCTCACTCACAGCTTCTCTTTCTCTCTCTGTCTCTCTCACTCACAGCTTCACTTTCTCTCTCTCCCACTCACTCACTGCTTCTCTCTCACTCTCTCACTCACAGCTTCTCTTTCTCTCTCTCTCTCTCACTCACAGCTTCTCTTTCTCTCTCTCTCACTCACTCACAGCTTCTCTCTCTCTGTCTCTCTCACTCACAGCTTATCTTTCTCTGTCTCTCACAGCGTCTCTTTCTCTCTCACACACAATCACAGCTTCTCTTTCTCTCTCTCTCACTCACTCACACCTTCTCTCTCTCTGTCTCTCTCACTCACAGCTTCACTTTTTCTCTCTCCCACTCACTCACAGCTACTCTTTCTCTCTCTCTCACAGGTTCTCTTTTTCTCTCTCTCTCACTCACTCAAAGCTTCTCTTTCTCTCTCTCTCTCTCTCACTCACTCAAAGCTTCTCGTTCTCTTTCTCTCTCTCTCACTCACAGCTCCTCTCTCACTCACTCTCTCACTCAGAGCTTCTTTCTCTCTCCCTCTCTCAACCACAGCTTTTTTTCTCTCTCACACACTCACTCACAGCTTCTCTTTCACTCTCTCACTCACAGCTTCTCTGTCTCTGTCTCTCACTCACAGCTTCTCTTTCTCTCTCTCTCACTCACTCACAACTTCGCTTTCTATCTCTCTCACACACATAGCTTCTCTTTCTCTCTCTCTCTCTCTCTCACTCATAGCTTCTTTCTCCCTCTCTCTCTCTCTCTCACTCACAGCATTTCATTTTCTCTCTCTATCACTCACTCACAGCTTCTCTTTGCTCTCTCTCTCTCAGTCACAGCTTCTCTTTCTCTCTCTCACTCACTCACCACTTCTGTTACACTCTCTCACTCACAGCTTCTCTTTATCTCTCACAGCTTCTCTTTCGCTCTCTCTCACTCAGCTTCTTTTTCTCTCTCTCTCACTCACTCACTCACTCACTCACAGCTTCTCTTTCTCTCTCTCTCTCTCACACAGCTTCTCTTTCTCTCTCTCTCACACAGCTTCTCTTTCTCTCTCTCTCTCTCACTCAAAGCTTCTCTCTCTCTCTCTCTCTAACTCATAGCTTCTCTTTCTCTCTCTCACTAACAGCTTCTATTTCTATCTCTCTCTCATTCACAGCTTCTCTATCTTTCACTCACAGCTTCTCTTTCTCTCTCTGTCTCTTGCACTCACAGCTTCTCTTTCTCTCTCTCTCACTCACTCACAGCTTCTCTTTCTCTCTCTCTCTCACTCACAGCTTCTCTTTCTCTCTCTCTTTCTCTCACTCACTCATGACTTCTATTTCTCTCTCACACACAGACACAGCTTCTGTTTCTCTCTATCTCTCTCACTCACAGATTCTCTTTTCTCTCTCTCTCTCACTCACTCACAGCTTCTCTTTCTCTCTCTATCTCTCACTCACAGCTTCTCTTTCTCTCTCTCTCTCACTCAAAGCTTCTCTCTCTCTCTGTCTCTCTCACAGCTTCTCTTTCTCTCTCTCTCTCACAGCGTCTCATTCTCTCTCTCACACACTCACAGCTTCTCTTTCTCTCTCTCTCTCTCACTCACAGCTTCTCTTTCTCTCTCTGTCTCTCTCACTCACAGCTTCACTTTCTCTCTCTCCCACTCACTCACTGCTTCTCTCTCACTCTCTCACTCACAGCTTCTCTTTCTCTCTCTCTCTCTCACTCACAGCTTCTCTTTCTCTCTCTCTCACTCACTCACAGCTTCTCTCTCTCTGTCTCTCTCACTCACAGCTTATCTTTCTCTGTCTCTCACAGCGTCTCTTTCTCTCTCACACACAATCACAGCTTCTCTTTCTCTCTCTCTCACTCACTCACACCTTCTCTCTCTCTGTCTCTCTCACTCACAGCTTCACTTTCTCTCTCTCCCACTCACTCACAGCTACTCTTTCTCTCTCTCTCTCTCTCACAGGTTCTCTATTTCTCTCTCTCTCACTCACTCAAAGCTTCTCTTTCTCTCTCTCTCTCACTCTCACTCACAGCTTTTCTCCCTCTCTCTCACTCATAGCTTCTCTTTCTCTCTCTCTCTCACTCACAGCTTCTCTTTCTCTCTCACTCACAGCTTCTCTTCCTTTCTCTCTCTCTCACTCACTCAGAGCTTCTCTTTCTCTTTCTCTCTCTCACTAACTCACAGCTTCTCTCTCTCTCTCTCACTCACAGCTTCCCTTTCTCTCTCTCACTCACTCACAGCTTCTCTTGCTCTCTCTCTCTCACTCACTCACAGCTTCTCTTGCTCTCACTCACTCACAGCTTTCTTTCTCTCTCTCTCTGTCTCACTCACAGCTTCTCTTTCCCTCTCTCTCTCACTCAGCTTCTCTTTCTCTCTCTCTCACTCACATTTTCTCATTCTCTCTCTGACTCTATCACTCACAGCTTCTCTTTCTCTCTCTCTCACTCACAGCTTCTCTCTCTCTCACTCACAGCTTGTCTTTCTCTCTCACACACACACTGCTTCTCTCTCACACACACACAGCTTCTCTTTCTCTCTCTCTCTCACTCACAGCTTCTCTTTCTCTCTCTCTCTTCACTCACAGCTTCTCCCTCTCACTCTCACTCATTGCTTGTCTTTCTCTCTCTCTCACTCAGAGCTTCTCTTTCTCTCTCTCTCTCTCACTCCCAGCTTCTCTTTCTCTCTCTCTCTCACTCACAGATTTTCTCTCTCTCTCTCTCACTCACTCACAGCTTCTCTTTCGCTCTTGCTCTCTCTCACTCACAACTTCTCTTTCTCTTGCTCTCTCTCTCACTCACAGCATCTCTTTCCCTCTCTCTCTCACTCACATCTTTTCTTTCCCTCTCTCTCTCACTCACTCACAGCTTCTCTCTCTCACACTCACACAGCTTCTGTTTCTCTCTCACTCTCTCTCACAGCTTCTCTTTCTCTCTCTCTCACTCACTCAAATCTTCTCTTTCTCTTTCTCTCTCTCTCACTCACAGCTCCTCTCTCACTCTCTCACTCAGAGCTTATTTCTCTCTCCCTCTCTCATTCACAGCTTTTTCTTCTCTCTCTCACACTCACTCACAGCTTCTCTTTCACTCTCTCACTCACAGCTTCTCTGTCTCTGTCTCTCACTCACAGCTTCTCTTTCTCTCTCTCTCTCTCACTCACAACTTTGCTTTCTATCTCTCTCACACACACAGCTTCTCTCTCTCTCTCACTCATAGCTTCTCTCTCTCTCTCTCTCTCACTCACAGCTTTTCATTTTCTCTCTCTATCACTCACTCACAGCTTCTCTTTGCTCTCTCTCTCAGTCACAGCTTCTCTTTCTATCTCTCACTCACTCACCACTTCTGTTACGCTCTCTCACTCACAGCTTCTCTTTCTCTCTCTCTTTCACTCAAAGCTTCTCTTTCTCTCTCTCTCTCTAACTCATAGCTTCTCTTTCTCGCTCTCTCACTAACAGCTTCTATTTCTATCTCTCTCTCATTCACAGCTTCTCTTTCTCTCTCTCTCACTCACTCACTCACTCACAGCTTCTCTTTCTCTCTCTCACACACACACAGCTTCTCTTTCTCTCTCTCTCACTTATTCACCACTTCTCTTTCACTCTCTCACTCACAGCTTCTCTTTCTCTCTCTCACTCACTCAAAGCTTCTCTCTCTCTCTCTAACTCATAGCTTCTCTTTCTCGCTCTCTCACTAACAGCTTCTATTTCTATCTCTCTCTCATTCACAGCTTCTCTATCTCTCACTCACAGCTTCTCTTTCTCTCTCTGTCTCTTGCACTCACAGCTTCTCTCTCTCTCTCTCTCTCTCACTCACAGCATTTCATTTTCTCTCTCTATCACTCACTCACAGCTTCTCTTTGCTCTTTCTCTCTCAGTCACAGCTTCTCTTTCTCTCTCTCACTCACTCACCACTTCTGTTACGCTCTCTCACTTACAGCTTCTCTTTCTCTCTATCTCTCACAGCTTCTCTTTCGCTCTCTCTCACTCACAGCTTCTCTTTTTCTCTCTCTCACTCACTCACTCACTCACTCACAGCTTCTCCTTCTCTCTCTCTCCCTCACACACAGCTTCTCTTTCTCTCTCTCTCTCACTCACAGCGTCTCTTTCCCTCTCTCTCACTTATTCACCTTTTCTCTTTCACTCTCTCACTCACAGCTTCTCTTTCTCTCTCTCTCTCTCACTCAAAGCTTCTCTTTCTCTCTCTCTCTAACTCATAGCTTCTCTTTCTCTCTCTCTCACTAACAGCTTCTATTTCTATCTCTCTCTCATTCACAGCTTCTCTATCTTTCACTCACAGCTTCTCTTTCTCTCTCTGTCTCTTGCACTCACAGCTTCTCTTTCTCTCTCTCTCACTCACTCACAGCTTCTCTTTCTCTCTCTCACTCACTCACTCACTCACTCACTCACAGCTTCTCTCTCTCTCACACACACACAGCTTCTCTTTCTGTCTCTCTCTCACTCACAGCATCTCTTTCTCTCTCTCTCACTTATTCACCGCTTCTCTTTCACTCTCTCACTCACAGCTTCTCTTTCTCTCTCTCTCTCTCACTCAAAGCTTCTCTTTCTCTCTCTCTCTAACTCATAGCTTCTCTTTCTCTCTCTCTCACTAACAGCTTCTATTTCTATCTCTCTCTCATTCACAGCTTCTCTATCTTTCACTCACAGCTTCTCTTTCTCCCTCTGTCTCTTGCACTCACAGCTTCTCTTTCTCTCTCTCACTCACTCACAGCTTCTCTTTCTCTTTCTCTCTCTCACTCACTCACAGCTTCTCTCTCTCTGTCTCTCTCACTCACAGCTTCTCTTTCTCTGTCTCTCTCAGCGTCTCTTTCTCTCTCACACACACTCACAGCTTCTTTTTCTCTCTCTCTCTCACTCACAGCTTCTCTTTCTCTCTCTGTCTCTCTCACTCACAGCTTCACTTTCTCTCTCTCCCACTCACTCACAGCTTCTCTTTCTATCTCTCACACTCACTCACAGCTTCTCTTTCTCTCTCTCTCTCTCTCACAAGTTCTCTTTTTCTCTCTCTCTCTCACTCACTCACAGCTTCTCTTTCTCTCTCTCTCACTCTCACTCACCGCTTTTCTCTCTCTCACTCATAGCTTCTCTTTCTCTCTCTCTCTCACTCACAGCTTCTCTTTCTCTCTCTTTCTCTCTCACTCACAGCTTCTCTTCCTTTCTCTCTCTCTCTCACTCACTCATGCTTCTCTTTCTCTCTCTGTCTCTCTCACTCACAGCTTCTCTTTCTCTCTCTCACAAACTCACAGATTCTCTTTCTCTCTCTCACTCACTCACAGCTTCTCTTTCTCTCTCTCTCACTCACACCTTCTCTCTCACTCACTCTCTCACTCACAGCTTCTCTTTCTTTCTTTCTCTCTCTCACAGCTTCTCTTTCTCTCTCTCTTCTCTCTCACTCACAGCTTCTCTTTCTCTCTCTCACACTCACTCACAGCTTCTCTCTCTTTCTCTGTCTCTCTCACACACAGCTTCTTTTTCTCTCTCTCACACACAGATTCTCTCTCTCTCGCTCACTCACAGCTTCTCTTTCTCTCTCTCTCACTCACTCACAACTTCTATTTCTCTCTCACACACACACAGCTTCTCTTTCTCTCTATCTCTCTCACTCACAGCTTCTCTTTTCTCTCTCTCTCTCACTCACTCACAGCTTCTCTTTCTCGCTCTCTCTCTCACTCACAGCGTCTCTTTCTATCTCTCTAGTTATTCACCGCTTCTCTTTCACTCTCTCTCTCACTCACAGCTTCTCTTTCTCTCTCTATCTCACAGCGTCTCTTTCTCTCTCTCTCTCACTCACTCACAGCTTCTCTTTCTCGCTCTCTCTCTCACTCACAGCGTCTCTTTCTATCTCTCTAGTTATTCACCGCTTCTCTTTCACTCTCTCTCTCACTCACAGCTTCTCTTTCACTCTCTCACTCACAGCTTCTCTTTCTCTCTCTCTCTCACTCAAAGCTTCTATTTCTGTCTCTCTCTCATTCACAGCTTTTCTATCTCTCACTCACAGCTTCTCTTTCTCTCTCTGTCTCTTGCAGTCACAGATTCTCTTTCTCTCTCTCTCACTCACTCACAGCTTCTCTTTCTCTCTCTCTCACTCACTCACAGCTTCTCTCTCTCTCTCTCTCTCTCACTCACAGCTTCACTATCTCTCTCCCCCACTCACTCACAGCTTCTCTTTCTCTCTCTCACACTCACTCACAGCTTCTCTTTCTCTCTCTCTATCATTCAAAGCTTCTCTCTCTCTCTGTCTCTCTCACAGCTTCTCTTTCTCTCTCACAGCGTCTCTCTCTCTCTCACTCACTCAGAGCTTCTCTTTCTCGCTCTCCCTCTCACTCACAGCTTCTCTTTCTCTCTCATTCAAAACTTCTCTCTCTCTCTCACTCACAGCTTCTCTTTCTCTCTCTCTCTCTCACTCACAGATTTTCTCTCTCTCTCTCACTCACTCACAGCTTCTCTTTCGCTCTCTCTCTCTCTCACTCACAACTTCTCTTTCTCTCGCTCTCTCTCTCACTCACAGCATCTCTTTCCCTCTCTCTCTCACTCACATCTTTTCTTTCCCTCTCTCTCTCACTCACTCACAGCTTCTCTCTCTCACACACACAGCTTCTGTTTCTCTCTCACTCTCTCTCACAGCTTCTCTTTCTCTCTCTCTCACTCACTCAAAGCTTCTCTTTCTCTTTCTCTCTCTCTCTCTCACTCACAGCTCCTCTCTCACTCTCTCACTCAGAGCTTCTTTCTCTCTCCCTCTTTCAATCACAGCTTTTTCTTCTCTCTCACACACTCACTCACAGCTTCTCTTTCACTCTCTCACTCACAGCTTCTCTGTCTCTGTCTCTCACTCACAGCTTCTCTTTCTCTCTCTCTCACTCACTTCGCTTTCTATCTCTCTCACACACACAGCTTCTCTCTCTCTCTCTCACTCATAGCTTCTTTCTCCCTCTCTCTCTCTCTCACTCACAGCTTTTCATTTTCTCTCTCTATCACTCACTCACAGCTTCTCTTTGCTCTCTCTCTCTCAGTCACAGCTTCTTTCTCTCTCTCACTCTCTCACCACTTCTGTTACGCTCTCTCACTCACAGCTTCTCTTTCTCTCTATCTCTCACAGCTTCTCTTTTGCTCTCTCTCAGTCACAGCTTCTCTTTCTCTCTCTCTCTCACTCACTCACTCAGTCACAGCTTCTCTTTCTCTTTCTCTCTCACACACAGCTTCTCTTTCTCTCTCTCTCACTCACAGCGTCTCTTTCTCTCTCTCTAGTTATTCACCGCTTCTCTTTCACTCTCTCACTCACAGCTTCTCTTTCTCTCTCTCTCTCACTCAAAGCTTCTCTTTCTCTCTCTCTCTAACTCATAGCTTCTCTTTCTCTCTCTCTCACTAACAGCTTCTATTTCTATCTCTCTCTCATTCACAGCTTCTCTATCTCTCACTCACAGCTTCTCTTTCTCTCTCTGTCTCTTGCACTCACAGCTTCTCTTTCTCATTCTCTCACTCACTCACAGCTTCTCTTTCTCTCTCTCTCTCTCTCACTCACAGCTTCTCTTTCTCGCTCTCTCACTCACAGCTTCACTTTCTCTCTCTCCCACTCACTCACAGCTTCTTTTTCTCTCTCTCTTTCTCTCACTCACAGCTTCTCTTTCCCTTCTCGCTCTTTCTCACTCACAGCTTCTTCTCTCTCTCTCACTCACAGCTTCTCTTTCTCTCTCTCTCACTCACAGCATCTCTTTCCCTCTCTCTCACTCACAGCTTCTCTCTCTCTCACACACACAGCTTCTGTTTCTCTCTCACACTCTCTCACAGCTTCTCTTTCTCTCTCTCTCTCTCACTCACAGCTTCTCTTTCTCTGTCTCACACTCACTCACAGCTTCTCTCTCTTTCTCTGTCTCTCTCACTCACAGCTTCTCTCTCACACAGCTTCTCTTTCTCTCTCTCTCTCTCACTCACTCACAGTTTCTCTTTTTCTCTCTCTCTCACTCACTCACAACTTCTATGTCTCTCTCTCACACACACAGCTTCTCTTTCTCTCTATCTCTCTCACTCACTCACAGCTTCTCTTTCTCTCTCTCTCTCACTCACAGCTTCTCTTTCTCTCTTTCACTAACTCACAGCTTCTCTCTCTCTCACAGCTTCTCTGTCTCTCTCAATCACTCACAGCTTTCTTTCTATCTCTCTTTCTCTCACTCACAGCATCACTTTCCCTCTCTCTCACTCACTCACAGCTTTTCTCTCTCACACACACAGCTTCTGTTTCTCTCTCACTCTCTCTCACAGCTTCTCTTTCTCTGTCTCTCATTCACTCACAGCTTCTCTTTCTCTCCCTCTCACTCACACCTTCTCTCTCACTCACTCAGAGCTTCTCTTTCCCTACTCTCTCTCTCTCACTCACAGCTTCTCCTTCTCTCTCTCTCTCACTCACTCACAGCTTCTCTCTCTCTCTCACTCACTCACAGCTTCTCTTTTTTTCTCTCTCTCACAGCTTCTCTTTCTCTCTCACTCTCTCTCACAGCTTCTCTCTCTCTCTCTCTCACTCAGTCCCAGCTTCTATTTCTCTCTCTCACACACACACACAGCTTCACTTTCTCTATCTCTCTCACTCTCACTCAAAGCTTCTCTTTCTCTCTCTCCCTCACTCACAGCTTCTCTTTCTCTCTCTCTCACTCACACCTTCTCTCTCACTCACTCTCTCACTCACAGCTTCTCTTTCTTTCTTTCTCTCTCTCACAGCTTCTCTTTCTCTCTCTCTTTCTCTCTCACTCACAGCTTCTCTTTCTCTCTCTCACACTCACTCACAGCTTCTCTCTCTTTCTCTGTCTCTCTCACTCACATCTTCTCTTTCTCTCTCACACACACAGCTTCTCTCTCTCTCTCACTCACTCACAGCTTCTCTTTCTCTCTCTCTCACACACTCACAACTTCTATTACTCTCTCACACACACACGGCTTCTATTTCTCTCTATCTCTCTCACTCACAGCTTCTCTTTTCTCTCTCTCACTAACTCACAGCTTCTCTCTCTTTCACTCACTCACAGCTTCTCTTTTTCTCTCTCTAACAGCTTCTCTTTCTCTCTCACTCTCTCTCTCACAGCTTCTCTTTCTCACTCTCTCTCTCACTCACTAACAGCTTCTCTCTCTCTCTCACTCACAGCTTCTCTTTCTCACTCTCTCTCAATCACTCACAGCTTCTCTCTCTCTCACACACACAGCTTCTCTTTCTCTCTCTCTCACAGCTTCTCTTTCTCTCTCTCTCTCTCTCACTCAAAGCTTCTCTTTCTCTCTCTCTAACTCATAGCTTCTCTTTCTCTCTCTCACTAACAGCTTCTATTTCTATCTCTCTCTCATTCACAGCTTCTCTATCTTTCACTCACAGCTTCTCTTTCTCTCTCTGTCTCTTGCACTCACAGCTTCTCTTTCTCTCTCTCTCACTCACACAGCTTCTCTTTCTCTCTCTCTCTCACTCACTCACAGCTTCTCTTTCTCGCTCTCTCTCCCACTCACAGCTTCTCTTTCTCTCTCTCTCTCACTCAAAGCTTCTCTCTCTCTGTGTCTCTCTCACAGCTTCTCTCTCTCTCTCTCTCTCTCAGCGTCTCATTCTCTCTCTCACACACTCACAGCTTCTCTTTCTCTCTCACTCTCTCTCACTCACAGCTTCTCTTTCTCTCTCTGTCTCTCTCACTCACAGCTTCACTTTCTCTCTCTCCCACTCACTCACTGCTTCTCTCTCACTCTCTCACTCACAGCTTCCCTTTCTCTCTCTCTCTCTCACTCACAGCTTCTCTTTCTCTCTCTCTCACTCACTCACAGCTTCTCTCTCTCTGTCTCTCTCACTCACAGCTTCTCTTTCTCTGTCTCTCACAGCGTCTCTTTCTCTCTCACACACACTCACAGCTTCTCTTTCTCTCTCTCTCACTCACTCACAGCTTCTCTCTCTCTGTCTCTCTCACTCACAGCTTCACTTTCTCTCTCTCCCACTCACTCACAGCTTCTCTCTCTTTCTCTGTCTCTCTCACTCACAGCTTCTCTTTCTCTCTCTCACACACAGCTTCTCTCTCTCTCTCACTCACTCACAGCTTCTCTTTCTCTCTCTCTCTCACTCACTCACAACTTCTATTACTCTCTCACACACACACAGCTTCTATTTCTCTCTATCTCTCTCACTCACAACTTCTATTTTCTATCTCTCTCTCTCACTCACAGCTTCTCTTTCTCTCTCTCTCTCTCACTCACTCACAGCTTCTCTTTCTCTATCTCACTAACTCACAGCTTCTCTCTCTCTCTCACTCACAGCTTCCCTTTCTCTCTCTCTCTCACTCACTCACAGCTTCTCTTGCTCTCTCTCTCACTCACAGAGCTTCTCTTTCTCTCACTCACTCACAGCTTTCTTTCTCTCTCTCTGTCTCACTCACAGCTTCTCTTTCCCTATCTCTCTCTCACTCAGCTTCTCTTTCTCTCTCTCTCACTCACATCTTCTCATTCTCTCTCTCTCACATTATCACTCACAGCTTCTCTTCCTCTCACTCACTCACAGCTTTCTTTCTCTCTCTCTGCCTCACTCACAGCTTCTCTTTCCCTCTCTCTCTCTCACTTACAGCTTCTCTTTCTCTCTCTCTCACTCACAGCTTGTCTTTCTCTCTCACACACACACT
Source organism: Bradypodion ventrale (assembly GCA_035047345.1). Classification (NCBI taxonomy): domain Eukaryota; kingdom Metazoa; phylum Chordata; class Lepidosauria; order Squamata; family Chamaeleonidae; genus Bradypodion; species Bradypodion ventrale. The sequence continues at coordinate 207,891,706 of JAWDJE010000002.1, forward strand.
GCTTCTCTCTCACACACACACAGCTTCTCATTCTCTCTCTCTCTCACTCACAGCTTCTCTTTCTCTCTCTCTCTTCACTCACAGCTTCTCCCTCTCACTCTCACTCATTGCTTATCTATCTCTCTCTCTCACTCACATCTTCTCTTTCTCACTCTCTCACTCACAGCTTCTCTTTCTCTCTCTCTCTCTCACTCACAGCTTCTCTTTCTCTCTCTCTCTCACTCACTCACAGATTTCCTCTCTCTCTCTCACTCACTCACAGCTTCTCTTTCGCTCTCTCTCTCTCTCACTCACAACTTCTCTTTCTCTCGCTCTCTCTCTCACTCACAGCATCTCTTTCCCTCTCTCTCTCTCACTCACATCTTTTCTTTCCCTCTCTCTCTCTCTCACTCACAGCTTCTCTCTCTCACACACACACACAGCTTCTGTTTCTCTCTCACTCTCTCTCACAGCTTCTCTTTCTCTCTCTCTCTCACTCACTCAAAGCTTCTCTTTCTCTTTCTCTCTCTCTCACTCACAGCTCCTCTCTCACTCACTCTCTCACTCAGAGCTTCTTTCTCTCTCCCTCTCTCAATCACCGCTTTTTCTTCTCTCTCTCACACTCACTCACAGCTTCTCTTTCACTCTCTCACTCACAGCTTCTCTGTCTCTGTCTCTCACTCACAGCTTCTCTTTCTCTCTCTCTCACTCACTCACAACTTCGCTTTCTATCTCTCTCACACACATAGCTTCTCTTTCTCTCTCTCTCTCACTCATAGCTTCTTTCTCCCTCCCACTCTCTCTCTCTCTCTCACTCACAGCATTTCATTTTGTCTCTCTATCACTCACTCACAGCTTCTCTTTGCTCTCTCTCTCTCAGTCACAGCTTCTCTTTCTCTCTCTCACTCACTCACCACTTCTGTTACGCTCTCTCACTCACAGCTTCTCTTTCTCTCTATCTCTCACAGCTTCTCTTTCGCTCTCTCTCACTCACAGCTTCTCTTTCTCTCTCTCTCTCTCACTCACTCACTCACTCACAGCTTCTCTCTCTCTCTCTCTCTAACTCATTGCTTCTCTTTCTCTCTCTCTCACTAACAGCTTCTATTTCTATCTCTCTCTCATTCACAGCTTCTCTATCTTTCACTCACATCTTCTCTTTCTCTCTCTGTCTCTTGCACTCACAGCTTCTCTTTCTCTCTCTCTCACTCACTCACAGCTTCTCTTTCTCTCTCTCTCTCACTCACTCACAGCTTCTCTTTCTCACTCGCTCTCCCATTCATAGCTTCTCTTTCTCTCTCTCTCTCTCATTCAAAGCTTCTCTCTCTCTCTGTCTCTCTCACAGCTTCTCTTTCTCTCTCTCTCTCACAGCGTCTCATTCTCTCTCACACACACTAACAGCTTCTCTTTCTCTCTCTCTCTCACTCACAGCTTCTCTTTCTTTCTCTCTCTGTCTCTCTCACTCACAGCTTCACTTTCTCTCTCTCCCACTCACTCACCGCTTCTCTCTCACTCTCTCACTCACTGCTTCTCTTTCTCTCTCTCTCTCTCACTCACAGCTTCTCTTTCTCTCTCTCTCACTCACTCACAGTTTCTCTTTCTCTGTCTCTCACAGCGTATCTTTCTCTCTCACACACACTCACAGCTTCTCTTTCTCTCTCTCTCACTCACTCACAGCTTCTCTCTCTCTGTCTCTCTCACTCACAGCTTCACTTTCTCTCTCTCCCACTCACTCACAGCTTCTCTTTCTCTCTCTCACACTCACTCACAGCTACTCTCTCTCTCTCTCTCTCTCTCTCAGGTTCTCTTTTTCTCTCTCACTCACTCACTCACAGCTTCTGTTTCTCTCTCTCTCACTCTCACTCACAGCTTTTCTCTCTCACTCACAGCTTCTCTTCCTTTCTATCTCTCTCACTCACTCACAGCTTCTCTTTCTCTTTCTCTCTCTCACTAACTCACAGCTTCTCTCTCTCTCTCTCACTCACAGCTTCCCTTTCTCTCTCTCACTCACTCACAGCTTCTCTTGCTCTCTCTCTCTCACTCACTCACAGCTTCTCTTGCTCTCACTCACTCACAGCTTTCTTTCTCTCTCTCTCTCTCTCTCACTCACAGCTTCTCTTTCCCTCTCTCTCTTTCACTCAGCTTCTCTTTCTCTCTCTCTCAATCACATCTTCTCATTCTGTCTCTCTCACTCTATCACTCACAGCTTCTCTTTCTCTCTCTCACACACACAGCTTCTCTTTCTCTCTCTCTTTCACTCACAGCTTTTCTTTCTCTCTCTCTCTTCACTCACAGCTTCTCCCTCTCACTCTCACTCATTGCTTGTCTTTCTCTCTCTCTCACTCACAGCTTCTCTTTCTCTCTCTCTCTCATTCAAAGCTTCTCTCTCTCTCAATCACTCACAGCTTCTCTTTCTCTCTCTCTCTCACTCACAGATTTTCTCTCTCTCTCTCTCACTCACTCACAGCTTCTCTTTTGCTCTCTCTCTCTCACTCACAACTTCTCTTTCTCTCGCTCTCTCTCTCACTCACAGCATCTCTTTCCCTCTCTCTCTCACTCACATCTTTTCTTTCCCTCTCTCTCTCACTCACTCACAGCTTCTCTCTCACACACTCAGCTTCTGTTTCTCTCTCACTCTCTCTCACAGCTTCTCTTTCTCTCTCTCTCTCACACTCACTCAAAGCTTCTCTTTCTCTCTCTCTCACTCACAGCTCCTCTCTCACTCACTCTCTCACTCAGAGCCTTTCTCTCTCCCTCTCTCAATCACAGCTTTTTTCTCTCTCTCACACTCACTCACAGCTTCTCTTTCACTCTCTCACTCACAGCTTCTCTGTCTCTGTCTCTCACTCACAGCTTCTCTTTCTCTCTCTCTCACTCACTCAGAACTTCGCTTTCTATCTCTCTCACACACATAGCTTCTCTTTCTCTCTCTCTCTCTCTCACTCATAGCTTCTTTCTCCCTCTCTCTCTCTCTCACAGCATTTCATTTTCTCTCTCTATCACTCTCACAGCTTCTCTTTGCTCTCTCTCTCTCAGTCACAGCTTCTCTTTCTCTCTCTCACTCACTCACCACTTCTGTTACGCTCTCTCACTCACAGCTTCTCTTTCTCTCTATCTCTCACAGCTTCTCTTTCGCTCTCTCTCACTCAGCTTCTTTTTCTCTCTCTCTCACTCACTCACTCACTCACTCACTCACAGCTTCTCTCTCTCTCTCACACACAGCTTCTCTTTCTCTCTCTCTCACAGCTTCTCTTTCTCTCTCTCTCTCTCACTCAAAGCTTCTCTTTCTCTCTCTCTAACTCATAGCTTCTCTTTCTCTCTCTCACTAACAGCTTCTATTTCTATCTCTCTCTCATTCACAGCTTCTCTATCTTTCACTCACAGCTTCTCTTTCTCTCTCTGTCTCTTGCACTCACAGCTTCTCTTTCTCTCTCTCTCACTCACACAGCTTCTCTTTCTCTCTCTCTCTCACTCACTCACAGCTTCTCTTTCTCGCTCTCTCTCCCACTCACAGCTTCTCTTTCTCTCTCTCTCTCTCACTCAAAGCTTCTCTCTCTCTCTGTCTCTCTCACAGCTTCTCTTTCTCTCTCTCTCTCACAGCGTCTCATTCTCTCTCTCACACACTCACAGCTTCTCTTTCTCTCTCACTCTCTCTCACTCACAGCTTCTCTTTCTCTCTCTGTCTCTCTCACTCACAGCTTCACTTTCTCTCTCTCCCACTCACTCACTGCTTCTCTCTCACTCTCTCACTCACAGCTTCTCTTTCTCTCTCTCTCTCTCACTCACAGCTTCTCTTTCTCTCTCTCTCACTCACTCACAGCTTCTCTCTCTCTGTCTCTCTCACTCACAGCTTCTCTTTCTCTGTCTCTCACAGCGTCTCTTTCTCTCTCACACACACTCACAGCTTCTCTTTCTCTCTCTCTCACTCACTCACAGCTTCTCTCTCTCTGTCTCTCTCACTCACAGCTTCACTTTCTCTCTCTCCCACTCACTCACAGCTTCTCTTTCTCTCTCTCACACTCACTCACAGCTACTCTTTCTCTCTCTCTCTCTCACAGGTTCTCTTTTTCTCTCTCTCTCACTCACTCAAAGCTTCTCTCTCTCTCTCTCTCACTCACAGCTTTTCTCTCTCTCTCTCACTCATAGCTTCTCTTTCTCTCTCTCTCACTCACAGCTTCTCTTTCTCTCTCTTTCTCTCTCACTCACAGCTTCTCTTTCTCTCTCTTTCTCTCTCACTCACAGCTTCTCTTCCTTTCTCTCTCTCTCACTCACTCACAGCTTCTCTTTCTCTTTCTCTCTCTCACTAACTCACAGCTTCTCTCTCTCTCTCTCACTCACAGCTTCCCTTTCTCTCTCTCACTCACTCACAGCTTCTCTTGCTCTCTCTCTCTCACTCACTCACAGCTTCTCTTGCTCTCACTCACTCACAGCTTTCTTTCTCTCTCTCTCTATCTCACTCACAGCTTCTCTTTCCCTCTCTCTCTCACTCAGCTTCTCTTTCTCTCTCTCTCACTCACATTTTCTCATTCTCTCTCTGACTCTATCACTCACAGCTTCTCTTTCTCTCTCTCTCACTCACAGCTTCTCTTTCTCTCTCTCTCACTCACAGCTTGTCTTTCTCTCTCTCACACACACTGCTTCTCTCTCACACACACACAGCTTCTCTTTCTCTCTCTCTCTCACTCACAGCTTCTCTTTCTCTCTCTCTCTTCACTCACAGCTTCTCCCTCTCACTCTCACTCATTGCTTGTCTTTCTCTCTCTCTCACTCAGAGCTTCTCTTTCTCTCTCTCTCTCACTCCCAGCTTCTCTTTCTCTCTCTCTCTCACTCACAGATTTTCTCTCTCTCTCTCTCACTCACTCACAGCTTCTCTTTCGCTCTTGCTCTCTCTCACTCACAACTTCTCTTTCTCTCTCTCTCTCTCACTCACAGCATCTCTTTCCCTCTCTCTCTCACTCACATCTTTTCTTTCCCTCTCTCTCTCACTCACTCACAGCTTCTCTCTCTCTCACTCACACAGCTTCTGTTTCTCTCTCACTCTCTCTCACAGCTTCTCTTTCTCTCTCTCTCTCTCACTCACTCAAAGCTTCTCTTTCTCTTTCTCTCTCTCTCAGTCACAGCTCCTCTCTCACTCTCTCACTCAGAGCTTATTTCTCTCTCCCTCTCTCATTCACAGCTTTTTCTTCTCTCTCTCACACTCACTCACAGCTTCTCTTTCACTCTCTCACTCACAGCTTCTCTGTCTCTGTCTCTCACTCACAGCTTCTCTTTCTCTCTCTCTCACTCACTCACAACTTTGCTTTCTATCTCTCTCACACACACAGCTTCTCTCTCTCTCTCACTCATAGCTTCTCTCTCTCTCTCTCTCTCACTCACAGCTTTTCATTTTCTCTCTCTATCACTCACTCACAGCTTCTCTTTGCTCTCTCTCTCTCAGTCACAGCTTCTCTTTCTATCTCTCACTCACTCACCACTTCTGTTACGCTCTCTCACTCACAGCTTCTCTTTCTCTCTCTCTCTCACTCAAAGCTTCTCTCTCTCTCTCTCTCTAACTCATAGCTTCTCTTTCTCGCTCTCTCACTAACAGCTTCTATTTCTATCTCTCTCTCATTCACAGCTTCTCTTTCTCTCTCTCTCTCTCTCACTCACTCACTCACTCACAGCTTCTCTTTCTCTCTCTCTCTCTCTCACACACAGCTTCTCTTTCTCTCTCTCTCACTTATTCACCGCTTCTCTTTCACTCTCTCACTCACAGCGTCTCTTTCTCTCTCTCTCACTCAAAGCTTCTCTTTCTCTCTCTCTCTAACTCATAGCTTCTCTTTCTCGCTCTCTCACTAACAGCTTCTATTTCTATCTCTCTCTCATTCACAGCTTCTCTATCTCTCATTCACAGCTTCTCTTTCTCTCTCTGTCTCTTGCACTCACAGCTTCTCTCTCTCTCTCTCTCACTCACAGCATTTCATTTTCTCTCTCTATCACTCACTCACAGCTTCTCTTTGCTCTTTCTCTCTCAGTCACAGCTTCTCTTTCTCTCTCTCACTCACTCACCACTTCTGTTACGCTCTCTCACTCACAGCTTCTCTTTCTCTCTATCTCTCACAGCTTCTCTTTCGCTCTCTCTCACTCACAGCTTCTCTTTTTCTCTCTCTCACTCACTCACTCACTCACTCACAGCTTCTCTTTCTCTCTCTCTCCCTCACACACAGCTTCTCTTTCTCTCTCTCTCTCACTCACAGCGTCTCTTTCCCTCTCTCTCACTTATTCACCGCTTCTCTTTCACTCTCTCACTCACAGCTTCTCTTTCTCTCTCTCTCTCTCACTCAAAGCTTCTCTTTCTCTCTCTCTCTAACTCATAGCTTCTCTTTCTCTCTCTCTCACTAACAGCTTCTATTTCTATCTCTCTCTCATTCACAGCTTCTCTATCTTTCACTCACAGCTTCTCTTTCTCTCTCTGTCTCTTGCACTCACAGCTTCTCTTTCTCTCTCTCTCACTCACTCACAGCTTCTCTCTCTCTCACACACACACAGCTTCTCTTTCTGTCTCTCTCTCACTCACAGCGTCTCTTTCTCTCTCTCTCACTTATTCACCGCTTCTCTTTCACTCTCTCACTCACAGCTTCTCTTTCTCTCTCTCTCTCTCACTCAAAGCTTCTCTTTCTCTCTCTCTCTAACTCATTGCTTCTCTTTCTCTCTCTCACTAACAGCTTCTATTTCTATCTCTCTCTCATTCACAGCTTCTCTATCTTTCACTCACAGCTTCTCTTTCTCTCTCTCTCACTCACTCACAGCTTCTCTTTCTCTTTCTCTCTCTTTCTCTCTCTCACTCACTCACAGCTTCTCTCTCTCTGTCTCTCTCACTCACAGCTTGTCTTTCTCTGTCTCTCTCAGCATCTCTTTCTCTCTCACACACACTCACAGCTTCTTTTTCTCTCTCTCTCTCACTCACAGCTTCTCTTTCTCTCTCTGTCTCTCTCACTCACAGCTTCACTTTCTCTCTCTCCCACTCACTCACAGCTTCTCTTTCTCTCTCTCACACTCACTGACAGCTTCTCTCTCTCTCTCTCTCTCTCTCTCACAAGTTCTCTTTTTCTCTCTCTCTCTCACTCACTCACAGCTTCTCTTTCTCTCTCTCTCACTCTCACTCACAGGTTTTCTCTCTCTCTCACTCACAGCTTCTCTTTCTCTCTCTCACACACAGATTCTCTCTCTCTCGCTCACTCACAGCTTCTCTTTCTCTCTCTCTCACTCACTCACAACTTCTATTTCTCTCTCTCACACACACAGCTTCTCTTTCTCTCTATCTCTCTCACTCACAGCTTCTCTTTTCTCTCTCACTCTCTCTCACTCACAGATTCTCTTTCTCTCTCTCTCACTCACTCACTCATAGCTTCTCTTTCTCTCTCTCACTAACTCACAGCTTCTCTCTCTCTCTCACTCACAGCTTCCCTTTCTCTCTCTCACTCACTCACAGCTTCTCTTGCTCTCTCTCTCACTCACTCACAGCTTCTCTTGCTCTAACTCACTCACAGCTTTCTTTCTCTCTCTCTCTGTCTCACTCACAGCTTATCTTTCCCTCTCTCTCTCTCACTCAGCTTCTCTTTTTCTCTCTCTCACTCACATCTTCTCATTCTCTCTCTCTCACTCTATCACTCACAGCTTCTCTTTCTCTCTCTCTCACTCACAGCTTCTCTCTCTCTCTCTCACTCACAGCTTGTCTTTCTCTCTCTCAAACACACTGCTTCTCTCTCTCACACACACAGCTTCTCTTTCTCTCTCTCACACTCACAGCTTCTCTTTCTCTCTCTCTCTTCACTCACAGCTTCTCCCTCTCACTCTCACTCATTGCTTGTCTTTCTCCCTCTCTCACTCACAGCTTCTCTTTCTCTCTCTCTCTCTCACTCACAGCTTCTCTCTCTCTCTCACTCACAGATTTTCTCTCTCTCTCTCTCACTCACTCACAGCTTCTCTTTTGCTCTCTCTCTCTCTCACTCACAACTTCTCTTTCTCTCGCTCTCTCTCTCACTCACAGCATCTCTTTCCCTCTCTCTCTCACTCACATCTTTTCTTTCCCTCTCTCTCTCACTCACTCATAGCTTCTCTCTCTCTCACACACACAGCTTCTGTTTCTCTCTCACTCTCTCTCACAGCTTCTCTTTCTCTCTCTCTCACTCACTCAAAGCTTCTCTTTCTCTTTCTCTCTCTCTCACTCACAGCTCCTCTCTCACTCTCTCACTCAGAGCTTCTTTCTCTCTCCCTCTCTCAATCACAGCTTTTTCTTCTCTCTCACACACTCACTCACAGCTTCTCTTTCACTCTCTCAGTCACAGCTTCTCTGTCTCTGACTCACAGCTTCTCTTTCTCTCTCTCACACTCACTCACAACTTCGCTTTCTATCTCTCTCTCACACACAGCTTCTCTCTCTCTCTCTCTCACTCATAGCTTCTTTCTCCCCCTCTCTCTCTCTCTCACTCACAGTTTTTCATTTTCTCTCTCTATCACTCACTCACAGCATCTCTTTGCTCTCTCTCTCAGTCACAGCTTCTCTTTCTCTCTCTCACTCACTCACCACTTCTGTTACGCTCTCTCACTCAGAGCTTCTCTTTCTCTCTATCTCTCACAGCTTCTCTTTCGCTCTCTCTCAGTCACAGCTTCTCTTTCTCTCTGTCTCACTCACTCACTCACTCACTCACAGCTTCCCTTTCTCTCTCTCTCACACACACAACTTCTCTTTCTCTCTCTCTCACTCACAGCGTCTCTTTCTCTCTCTCTCACTTATTCACCGCTTCTCTTTCACACTCTCACTCACAGCTTCTCTTTCTCTCTCTCTCTCACTCAAAGCTTCTCTTTCTCTCTCTCTCTAACTCATAGCTTCTCTTTCTCTCTCTCTCACTAACAGCTTCTAGTTCTATCTCTCTCTCATTCACAGCTTCTCTATCTCTCACTCACAGCTTCTCTTTCTCTCTCTGTCTCTTGCACTCACAGCTTCTCTTTCTCTCTCTCTCACTCACTCACAGCTTCTCTTTCTCTCTCTCTCTCACTCACTCACAGCTTCTCTTTCTTGCTCGCTCTCTCTCACTCACAGCTTCTCTTTCTCTCTCTCTCTCTCATTCAAAGCTTCTCACTCTCTCTGTCTCTCTCACAGCTTCTCTTTCTCTCTCTATCTCACAGCGTCTCTTTCTCTCTCTCTCTCACTCACTCACAGCTTCTCTTTCTCGCTCTCGCTCTCACTCACAGCGTCTCTTTCTATCTCTCTAGTTATTCACCGCTTCTCTTTCACTCTCTCACTCACCGCTTCTCTTTCACTCTCTCACTCACAGCTTCTCTTTCTCTCTCTCTCTCACTCAAAGCTTCTATTTCTATCTCTCTCTCATTCACAGCTTCTCTATCTCTCACTCACAGCTTCTCTTTCTCTCTCTGTCTCTTGCAGTCACAGCTTCTCTTTCTCTCTCTCTCACTCACTCACAGCTTCTCTTTCTCTCTCTCTCTCACTCACACAGCTTCTCTTTCTCGCACTCTCTCTCACTCACAGCTTCACTATCTCTCTCCCCCACTCACTCACAGCTTCTCTTTCTCTCTCTCACACTCACTCACAGCTTCTCTTTCTCTCTCTCTCTCATTCAAAGCTTCTCTCTCTCTCTGTCTCTCTCACAGCTTCTCTTTCTCTCTCTCTCTCACAGCATCTCTCTCTCTCTCACTCACTCACAGCTTCTCTTTCTCGCTCTCTCTCTCACTCACAGCTTCTCTTTCTCTCTCTCTCATGCAAAGCTTCTCTCTCTCTCTCTCACTCACAGATTCTCTTTCTCTCTCTCTCTCTCACTCACAGATTTTCTCTCTCTCTCTCACTCACTCACAGCTTCTCTTTCGCTCTCGCTCTCTCACTCACAACTTCTCTTTCTCTCGCTCTCACTCTCACTCACAGCATCTCTTTCCCTCTCTCTCTCACTCACATCTTTTCTTTCCCTCTCTCTCTCACTCACTCACAGCTTCTCTCTCTCACACACACACAGCTTCTGTTTCTCTCTCACTCTCTCTCACAGCTTCTCTTTCTCTCTGTCTCTCTCACTCACTCAAAGCTTCTCTTTCTCTTTCTCTCTCTCTCACTCACAGCTCCTCTCTCACTCTCTCACTCAGAGCTTCTTTCTCTCTCCCTCTCTCAATCACAGCTTTTTCTTCTCTCTCTCACACTCACTCACAGCTTCTCTTTCACTCTCTCACTCACAGCTTCTCTGTCTCTGTCTCTCACTCACAGCTTCTCTTTCTCTCTCTCTCACTCACTCACTTCGCTTTCTATCTCTCTCACACACACAGCTTCTATCTCTCTCACTCATAGCTTCTTTCTCCCTCTCTCTCTCTCTCTCTCTCACTCACAGCTTTTCATTTTCTCTCTCTATCACTCACTCACAGCTTCTCTTTGCTCTCTCTCTCTCAGTCACAGCTTCTTTCTCTCTCTCACTCACTCACCACTTCTGTTACGCTCTCTCACTCACAGCTTCTCTTTCTCTCTATCTCTCACAGCTTCTCTTTTGCTCACTCTCAGTCACAGCTTGTCTTTCTCTCTCTCTCTCTCACTCACTCACTCAGTCACAGCTTCTCTTTCTCTCTCTCTCACAAACAGCTTCTCTTTCTCTCTCTCACTCACAGCGTCTCTTTCTCTCTCTCTAGTTATTCACCGCTTTTCTTTCACTCTCTCACTCACAGCTTCTCTGTCTCTGTCTCTCACTCACAGCTTCTCTTTCTCTCTCTCTCACTCACTCACTTCGCTTTCTATCTCTCTCACACACACAGCTTCTCTCTCTCTCACTCATAGCTTCTTTCTCCCTCTCTCTCTCTCTCTCTCTCACTCACAGCTTTTCATTTTCTCTCTCTATCACTCACTCACAGCTTCTCTTTGCTCTCTCTCTCTCAGTCACAGCTTCTTTCTCTCTCTCACTCACTCACCTCTTCTGTTACGCTCTCTCACTCACAGCTTCTCTTTCTCTCTATCTCTCACAGCTTCTCTTTTGCTCACTCTCAGTCACAGCTTCTCTTTCTCTCTCTCTCTCTCACTCACTCACTCAGTCACAGCTTCTCTTTCTCTCTCTCACACACACAGCTTCTCTTTCTCTCTCTCACTCACAGCGTCTCTTTCTCTCTCTCTAGTTATTCACCGCTTTTCTTTCACTCTCTCACTCACAGCTTCTCTTTCTCTCTCTCTCTCTCACTCAAAGCTTCTCTTTCTCTCTCTCTCTAACTCATAGCTTTTCTTTCACTCTCTCACTCACAGCTTCTGTTTCTCTCTCACTCTCTCTCACAGCTTCTCTTTCTCTCTGTCTCTCACACTCACTCAAAGCTTCTCTTTCTCTTTCTCTCTCTCTCACTCACAGCTCCTCTCTCACTCTCTCACTCAGAGCTTCTTTCTCTCTCCCTCTCTCAATCACAGCTTTTTCTTCTCTCTCTCACACTCACTCACAGCTTCTCTTTCACTCTCTCACTCACAACTTCTCTGTCTCTCTCTCTCACTCACAGCGTCTCTTTCTCTCTCTCTAGTTATTCACCGCTTTTCTTTCACTCTCTCACTCACAGCTTCTCTTTCTCTCTCTCTCTCTCACTCAAAGCTTCTCTTTCTCTCTCTCTCTAACTCATAGCTTCTCTTTCTCTCTCTCTCACTAACAGCTTCTATTTCTATCTCTCTCTCATTCACAGCTTCTCTATCTCTCACTCACAGCTTCTCTTTCTCTCTCTGTCTCTTGCACTCACAGCTTCTCTTTCTCATTCTCTCACTCACTCACAGCTTCTCTTTCTCTCTCTCTCTCACTCACAGCTTCTCTTTCTCGCTCTCGCTCTCACTCACAGCTTCACTTTCTCTCTCTCCCACTCACTCACAGCTTCTCTCTCTCTCTCTGTCTCTCTCACAGCTTCTCTTTCTCTCTCTCTCTCTCACAGCGTCTCTCTCTCTCTCACTCACTCACAGCTTCTCTTTCTCGCTCTCTCTCACTCACAGCTTCTCTTTCTCTCTCTCTCTCTCTCATTCAAAGCTTCTCTCTCTCTCTGTCTCTCTCACAGCTTCTCTTTCTCTCTCTCTCTCACAGCATCTCTTTCTCTCTCACACACACTCACAGCTTCTCTTTCTCTCTCTCTCTCTCACTCAGCTTCTCTTTCTCTCTCTCTCACTCACATCTTCTCATTCTCTCTCTCTCACTCTCTCACTCACAGCTTCTCTTTCTCTCTCTCTCACTCACAGCTTCTCTTTCTCTCTCTCTCACTCACAGCTTTTCTTTCTCTCTCACACACACACTGCTTCTCTCTCTCACACACACAGCTTCTCTTTCTCTCTCTCTCTCACTCACAGCTTCTCTTTCTCTCTCTCTCTTCACTCACAGCTTCTCCCTCTCACTCTCACTCATTGCTTGTCTTTCTCTCTCTCTCACTCACATCTTCTCTTTCTCACTCTCTCACTCACAGCTTCTCTTTCTCTCTCTCTCTCTCTCACTCACAGCTTCTCTATCTCTCACTCACAGCTTCTCTTTCTCTCTCTGTCTCTTGCACTCACAGCTTCTCTTTCTCTCTCTCTCACTCACTCACAGCTTCTCTTTCTCTCCCTCTCTCACTCACTCACAGCTTCTCTTTCTCGCAATCTCTCTCACTCACAGCTTCACTTTCTCTCTCTCCCACTCACTCACAGCTTATCTTTCTCTCTCTCACACTCACTCACAGCTTCTCTTTCTCTCTCTCTCTCTCATTCAAAGCTTCTCTCTCTCTGTCTCTCTCACAGCTTCTCTTTCTCTCTCTCACACACAGCGTCTCTCTCTCTCTCTCACTCACTCACAGCTTCTCTTTCTCGCTCTCTCTCTCACTCACAGCTTCTCTTTCTCTCTCTCTCTCTCATTCAAAGCTTCTCTCTCTCTCTGTCTCTCTCACAGCTTCTCTTTCTCTCTCTCTCTCACAGCATCTCTTTCTCTCTCTCACACACTCACAGCTTCTCTTTCTCTCTCTCTCTCTCACTCACAGCTTCTCTTTCTCTCTCTGTCTCTCTCACTCACAGCTTCACTTTCTCTCTCTCTGTCTCACTGACAGCTTCTCTTTCTCTCTCTCTCATTCAGCTTCTCTTTCTCTCTCTCTCACTCACAGCTTTCCTTTCTCTCTCACTCACTCACAGCTTCTCTTGCTCTCTCTCTCTCACTCACTCACAGATTATCTTGCTCTCACTCACTCACGGCTTTCTTTCTTTCTCTCTCTCTGTCTCACTCACAGCTTCTCTTTCCCTCTCTCTCTCTCACTCAGCTTCTCTTTCTCTCTCTCTCACTCACATCTTCTCATTCTCTCTCTCTCACTCTATCACTCACAGCTTCTCTTTCTCTCCCTCTCACTCACAGCTTCTCTATCTCTCTCCCTCACTCACTCACCACTTCTTTTTCGCACTCTCACTCTCAGCTTCTCTTTCTCTCTCTCTCACAGCTTCTCTTTCTCTCTCTCTCACTCACAGCTTCTCTTTCTCTCTCACTCACTCACTCACAGCTTCTTTTTCTCTCTCTCTCACACACACAGCATCTCTTTCTCTCTCTCTCTCACTCACAGCTTCTCTTTCTCTCTCTCTCTCACTCACAGCTTCTCTTTCTCTCTCTCTCACTCATTCACCACTTCTCTTTCACTCTCTCACTCACAGCTTCTCTTTCTCTCTCTCTCTCTCAAATCTTCTCTTTCTCTCTCTCTCAAACTCACAGCTTCTCTTTCTTTCTTTCTCTCTCTCTCACTCCCTCACGCTTCTCTTTCTCTCTCTGTCTCTCTCACTCACAGCTTCTCTTTCTCTCTCTCACACTAACACACATCTTCTCTATCTCTCTCTCTCACTCACTCACAGCCTCTCTTTTTCTCTCTCTCTCTCACTCACTCACAGCTTCTCTTTCTTTCTCTCTCTCTCTCACTCTCACAGCTTCTCTTTCTCTCTCACAATCTCTCAGAGCTCTCTCTCACACACACACAAACACAGCTTGTCTTTCTCTCTCTCTCTTCACTCACAGGTGTTCTATCTCACTCTCAGTCACAGCTTCTCTTTCTCTCTCTCTCACTCACAGCTTCTCTTTCTCTCTCTCTCTCACTCACAGATTCTCTTTCTCTCTCACACACACAGCTTATCTTTCTCTCTCTCTCTCAAACTCACAGCTTCTCTTTCTCTCTCTCTCACTCAACTCTTCTCTATCTCTCTCTCTCTCTCACTCACATCTTCTCTTTCTCTCTCTCTCTCACTCTCAGCTTCTCTTTCTCTTTCTCACTCACAGCTTCTCTTTCTCTCTCTCTCACTCACAGCTTCTCTATCTCTCTTTCTCTCTCACACACTCACAGGTTCTCTTTCTCTGTCTCTCTCACTCACAGCTTCTCTTTCTCTCTCTCACTAACTCTCAGCTTCTCTCTCTCTCTCAATCACTCACAGCTTCTCTTTCCCTCTCTCTCTCTCACTCAGCTTCTCTTTCTCTCTCTCTCACTCACATCTTCTCATTCTCTCTCTCTCACTCTATCACTCACAGCTTCTCTTTCTCTCTCTCTCACTCACAGCTTCTCTTTCTCTCTCCCTCACTCACTCACCACTTCTTTTTCGCACTCTCACTCTCAGCTTCTCTTTCTCTCTCTCTCACAGCTTCTCTTTCTCTCTCTCTCACTCACAGCTTCTCTTTCTCTCTCACTCACTCACTCACTCACTCACAGCTTCTTTTTCTCTCTCTCACACACACACAGCATCTCTTTCTCTCTCTCTCACTCACAGCTTCTCTTTCTCTCTCTCTCTCACTCACAGCTTCTCTTTCTCTCTCTCTCACTCATTCACCACTTCTCTTTCACTCTCTCACTCACAGCTTCTCTTTCTCTCTCTCTCTCTCAAATCTTCTCTTTCTCTCTCTCAAACTCACAGCTTCTCTTTCTTTCTTTCTCTCTCTCTCACTCCCTCACGCTTCTCTTTCTCTCTCTGTCTCTCTCACTCACAGCTTCTCTTTCTCTCTCTCACACTAACACACATCTTCTCTATCTCTCTCTCTCACTCACTCACAGCCTCTCTTTTTCTCTCTCTCTCTCACTCACTCACAGCTTCTCTTTCTTTCTCTCTCTCTCTCTCTCTCACAGCTTCTCTTTCTCTCTCACAATCTCTCAGAGCTTCTCTCTCTCTCACTCACTCACAGCTTCTCTCTCTCACACACACACAAACACAGCTTGTCTTTCTCTCTCTCTCTTCACTCACAGGTGTTCTATCTCACTCTCAGTCACAGCTTCTCTTTCTCTCTCTCTCACTCACAGCTTCTCTTTCTCTCTCTCTCTCACTCACAGATTCTCTTTCTCTCTCACACACACAGCTTATCTTTCTCTCTCTCTCTCAAACTCACAGCTTCTCTTTCTCTCTCTCTCACTCAACTCTTCTCTATCTCTATCTCTCTCTCACTCACATCTTCTCTTTCTCTCTCTCTCACTCTCAGCTTCTCTTTCTCTTTCTCACTCACAGCTTCTCTTTCTCTCTCTCTCACTCACAGCTTCTCTATCTCTCTTTCTCTCTCACACACTCACAGGTTCTCTTTCTCTGTCTCTCTCACTCACAGCTTCTCTTTCTCTCTCTCACTAACTCTCAGCTTCTCTCTCTCTCTCAATCACTCACAGCTTCTCTTTCTCTCTCTGTCTCTCACTCACTCAAAGATTTTCTCTCTCTCTCTCTCTCACTCACTCACAGCTTCTCTTTCTCTCTCACTCACTATACAGCTTTCTTTCTCTCTCTCTGTCTCACTCACAGCTTCTCTTTCTCTCTCTCTCTCTCACTCAGCTTCTCTTTCTCTCCACTCTCACTCAAAGTTCCTCTTTCTCTCTCTCTCACTCACAGCTTCTCTTTCTTTCTCTCTCTCTCTCTCACTCACAGCTTCTTCTTTCTCTCTCTCTCACTCACAGATTGTCTTTCTCTCTCACACAAACACTGCTTCTCTCTCTCACACACACAGCATCTCTTTCTCTCTCTCTGTCACAGCTTCTCTTTCTCTCTCTCTAACATAGCTTCTCTTTCTCTCTCTCTCTCATTCACAGCTTCTATTTCTCTCTCTCTCACTCACAGCTTCACTTTCTCTCTCTCTCAATCACAGCTTCTTTCTCTCTCTCTCTCACTCACTCACAGCTTTTCTTTCTCTCTCTCTCATTCACTCACAGCTTCTCTTTCGCTCTCTCTCGCACTCACAGCTTCTCTCTCTCTTTCTCTCACTCACAGCTTCTCACTCTCTCTCTCTCACTCACTCACAGCTTCTCTTTCTTTCTCTCTCACTCTCTCTCAGAACTTCTCTCTCTCTCTCACTCACTCACAGCTTCCCTCTCTCTCTCACACACATACACACACAGCTTGTCTTTCTCTCTCTCTTCACTCACAGGTTCTTTCTCTCACTCACAGCTTCTCTTTCTCTCTCTCACTCACAGCTTGTCTTTCTCTCTCTCTCTCACTCACAGCTTCTCTTTCTCTCTCTCTCTCACAGCTTATCTTTCTCTCTCTCTCAAACTCACACTTCTCTTTCTCTCTCTCTCACTCACCTCTTCTCTATCTCTCTCTCTCTCTCACTCACATTTTCTCTTTCTATCTCTCTCTCTCACACACAGCTTCTCTCTCTCACACACACACACAGCTTCTCTCTCACACACACACACCTTCTCTTTCTCTTTCTCACTCACAGCTTCTCTTTCTCTCTCCCTCACTCACTCACCACTTCTTTTTCGCACTCTCACTCTCAGCTTCTCTTTCTCTCTCTCTCACAGCTTCTCTTTCTCTCTCTCTCACTCACAGCTTCTCTTTCTCTCTCTCTCACTCAATCACAGCTTCTCTTTGCTCTCTCTCTGTCACTCACAGCTTCTCTTTCTCTCTCTCACTCACAGCGTCTCTTTCTCTCTCTCTAGTTATTCACCGCTTTTCTTTCACTCTCTCACTCACAGCTTCTCTTTCTCTCTCTCTCTCTCACTCAAAGCTTCTCTTTCTCTCTCTCTAACTCATAGCTTTTCTTTCACTCTCTCACTCACAGCTTCTGTTTCTCTCTCACTCTCTCTCACAGCTTCTCTTTCTCTCTGTCTCTCACACTCACTCAAAGCTTCTCTTTCTCTTTCTCTCTCTCTCACTCACAGCTCCTCTCTCACTCTCTCACTCAGAGCTTCTTTCTCTCTCCCTCTCTCAATCACAGCTTTTTCTTCTCTCTCTCACACTCACTCACAGCTTCTCTTTCACTCTCTCACTCACAACTTCTCTGTCTCTCTCTCTCACTCACAGCGTCTCTTTCTCTCTCTCTAGTTATTCACCGCTTTTCTTTCACTCTCTCACTCACAGCTTCTCTTTCTCTCTCTCTCTCTCACTCAAAGCTTCTCTTTCTCTCTCTCTCTAACTCATAGCTTCTCTTTCTCTCTCTCTCACTAACAGCTTCTATTTCTATCTCTCTCTCATTCACAGCTTCTCTATCTCTCACTCACAGCTTCTCTTTCTCTCTCTGTCTCTTGCACTCACAGCTTCTCTTTCTCATTCTCTCACTCACTCACAGCTTCTCTTTCTCTCTCTCTCTCTCACTCACAGCTTCTCTTTCTCGCTCTCGCTCTCACTCACAGCTTCACTTTCTCTCTCTCCCACTCACTCACAGCTTCTCTCTCTCTCTCTGTCTCTCTCACAGCTTCTCTTTCTCTCTCTCTCTCTCACAGCGTCTCTCTCTCTCTCACTCACTCACAGCTTCTCTTTCTCGCTCTCTCTCACTCACAGCTTCTCTTTCTCTCTCTCTCTCTCTCATTCAAAGCTTCTCTCTCTCTGTCTCTCTCACAGCTTCTCTTTCTCTCTCTCTCTCACAGCATCTCTTTCTCTCTCACACACACTCACAGCTTCTCTTTCTCTCTCTCTCTCTCTCACTCAGCTTCTCTTTCTCTCTCTCTCACTCACATCTTCTCATTCTCTCTCTCTCACTCTCTCACTCACAGCTTCTCTTTCTCTCTCTCTCACTCACAGCTTCTCTTTCTCTCTCTCTCACTCACAGCTTTTCTTTCTCTCTCACACACACACTGCTTCTCTCTCTCACACACACAGCTTCTCTTTCTCTCTCTCTCTCACTCACAGCTTCTCTTTCTCTCTCTCTCTTCACTCACAGCTTCTCCCTCTCACTCTCACTCATTGCTTGTCTTTCTCTCTCTCTCACTCACATCTTCTCTTTCTCACTCTCTCACTCACAGCTTCTCTTTCTCTCTCTCTCTCTCTCACTCACAGCTTCTCTATCTCTCACTCACAGCTTCTCTTTCTCTCTCTGTCTCTTGCACTCACAGCTTCTCTTTCTCTCTCTCTCACTCACTCACAGCTTCTCTTTCTCTCCCTCTCTCACTCACTCACAGCTTCTCTTTCTCGCAATCTCTCTCACTCACAGCTTCACTTTCTCTCTCTCCCACTCACTCACAGCTTATCTTTCTCTCTCTCACACTCACTCACAGCTTCTCTTTCTCTCTCTCTCTCTCATTCAAAGCTTCTCTCTCTCTGTCTCTCTCACAGCTTCTCTTTCTCTCTCTCACACACAGCGTCTCTCTCTCTCTCTCACTCACTCACAGCTTCTCTTTCTCGCTCTCTCTCTCACTCACAGCTTCTCTTTCTCTCTCTCTCTCTCATTCAAAGCTTCTCTCTCTCTCTGTCTCTCTCACAGCTTCTCTTTCTCTCTCTCTCTCACAGCATCTCTTTCTCTCTCTCACACACTCACAGCTTCTCTTTCTCTCTCTCTCTCTCACTCACAGCTTCTCTTTCTCTCTCTGTCTCTCTCACTCACAGCTTCACTTTCTCTCTCTCTGTCTCACTGACAGCTTCTCTTTCTCTCTCTCTCATTCAGCTTCTCTTTCTCTCTCTCTCACTCACAGCTTTCCTTTCTCTCTCACTCACTCACAGCTTCTCTTGCTCTCTCTCTCTCACTCACTCACAGATTCTCTTGCTCTCACTCACTCACGGCTTTCTTTCTTTCTCTCTCTCTGTCTCACTCACAGCTTCTCTTTCCCTCTCTCTCTCTCACTCAGCTTCTCTTTCTCTCTCTCTCACTCACATCTTCTCATTCTCTCTCTCTCACTCTATCACTCACAGCTTCTCTTTCTCTCCCTCCCACTCACAGCTTCTCTTTCTCTCTCCCTCACTCACTCACCACTTCTTTTTCGCACTCTCACTCTCAGCTTCTCTTTCTCTCTCTCTCACAGCTTCTCTTTCTCTCTCTCTCACTCACAGCTTCTCTTTCTCTCTCACTCACTCACTCACAGCTTCTTTTTCTCTCTCTCTCACACACACAGCATCTCTTTCTCTCTCTCTCTCACTCACAGCTTCTCTTTCTCTCTCTCTCTCACTCACAGCTTCTCTTTCTCTCTCTCTCACTCATTCACCACTTCTCTTTCACTCTCTCACTCACAGCTTCTCTTTCTCTCTCTCTCTCTCAAATCTTCTCTTTCTCTCTCTCTCAAACTCACAGCTTCTCTTTCTTTCTTTCTCTCTCTCTCACTCCCTCACGCTTCTCTTTCTCTCTCTGTCTCTCTCACTCACAGCTTCTCTTTCTCTCTCTCACACTAACACACATCTTCTCTATCTCTCTCTCTCACTCACTCACAGCCTCTCTTTTTCTCTCTCTCTCTCACTCACTCACAGCTTCTCTTTCTTTCTCTCTCTCTCTCACTCTCACAGCTTCTCTTTCTCTCTCACAATCTCTCAGAGCTCTCTCTCTCACACACACAAACACAGCTTGTCTTTCTCTCTCTCTCTTCACTCACAGGTGTTCTATCTCACTCTCAGTCACAGCTTCTCTTTCTCTCTCTCTCACTCACAGCTTCTCTTTCTCTCTCTCTCTCACTCACAGATTCTCTTTCTCTCTCTCACACACAGCTTATCTTTCTCTCTCTCTCTCAAACTCACAGCTTCTCTTTCTCTCTCTCTCACTCAACTCTTCTCTATCTCTATCTCTCTCTCACTCACATCTTCTCTTTCTCTCTCTCTCTCACTCTCAGCTTCTCTTTCTCTTTCTCACTCACAGCTTCTCTTTCTCTCTCTCTCACTCACAGCTTCTCTATCTCTCTTTCTCTCTCACACACTCACAGGTTCTCTTTCTCTGTCTCTCTCACTCACAGCTTCTCTTTCTCTCTCTCACTAACTCTCAGCTTCTCTCTCTCTCTCAATCACTCACAGCTTCTCTTTCCCTCTCTCTCTCTCACTCAGCTTCTCTTTCTCTCTCTCTCACTCACATCTTCTCATTCTCTCTCTCTCACTCTATCACTCACAGCTTCTCTTTCTCTCTCTCTCACTCACAGCTTCTCTTTCTCTCTCCCTCACTCACTCACCACTTCTTTTTCGCACTCTCACTCTCAGCTTCTCTTTCTCTCTCTCTCACAGCTTCTCTTTCTCTCTCTCTCACTCACAGCTTCTCTTTCTCTCTCACTCACTCACTCACTCACTCACAGCTTCTTTTTCTCTCTCTCACACACACACAGCATCTCTTTCTCTCTCTCTCACTCACAGCTTCTCTTTCTCTCTCTCTCTCACTCACAGCTTCTCTTTCTCTCTCTCTCACTCATTCACCACTTCTCTTTCACTCTCTCACTCACAGCTTCTCTTTCTCTCTCTCTCTCTCAAATCTTCTCTTTCTCTCTCTCAAACTCACAGCTTCTCTTTCTTTCTTTCTCTCTCTCTCACTCCCTCACGCTTCTCTTTCTCTCTCTGTCTCTCTCACTCACAGCTTCTCTTTCTCTCTCTCACACTAACACACATCTTCTCTATCTCTCTCTCTCACTCACTCACAGCCTCTCTTTTTCTCTCTCTCTCTCACTCACTCACAGCTTCTCTTTCTTTCTCTCTCTCTCTCTCTCTCACAGCTTCTCTTTCTCTCTCACAATCTCTCAGAGCTTCTCTCTCTCTCACTCACTCACAGCTTCTCTCTCTCACACACACACAAACACAGCTTGTCTTTCTCTCTCTCTCTTCACTCACAGGTGTTCTATCTCACTCTCAGTCACAGCTTCTCTTTCTCTCTCTCTCACTCACAGCTTCTCTTTCTCTCTCTCTCTCACTCACAGATTCTCTTTCTCTCTCACACACACAGCTTATCTTTCTCTCTCTCTCAAACTCACAGCTTCTCTTTCTCTCTCTCTCACTCAACTCTTCTCTATCTCTATCTCTCTCTCACTCACATCTTCTCTTTCTCTCTCTCTCACTCTCAGCTTCTCTTTCTCTTTCTCACTCACAGCTTCTCTTTCTCTCTCTCTCACTCACAGCTTCTCTATCTCTCTTTCTCTCTCACACACTCACAGGTTCTCTTTCTCTGTCTCTCTCACTCACAGCTTCTCTTTCTCTCTCTCACTAACTCTCAGCTTCTCTCTCTCTCTCAATCACTCACAGCTTCTCTTTCTCTCTCTGTCTCTCACTCACTCAAAGATTTTCTCTCTCTCTCTCTCTCACTCACTCACAGCTTCTCTTTCTCTCTCACTCACTATACAGCTTTCTTTCTCTCTCTCTGTCTCACTCACAGCTTCTCTTTCTCTCTCTCTCTCTCACTCAGCTTCTCTTTCTCTCCACTCTCACTCAAAGTTCCTCTTTCTCTCTCTCTCACTCACAGCTTCTCTTTCTTTCTCTCTCTCTCTCTCACTCACAGCTTCTTCTTTCTCTCTCTCTCACTCACAGATTGTCTTTCTCTCTCACACAAACACTGCTTCTCTCTCTCACACACACAGCATCTCTTTCTCTCTCTCTGTCACAGCTTCTCTTTCTCTCTCTCTAACATAGCTTCTCTTTCTCTCTCTCTCTCATTCACAGCTTCTATTTCTCTCTCTCTCACTCACAGCTTCACTTTCTCTCTCTCTCAATCACAGCTTCTTTCTCTCTCTCTCTCACTCACTCACAGCTTTTCTTTCTCTCTCTCTCATTCACTCACAGCTTCTCTTTCGCTCTCTCTCGCACTCACAGCTTCTCTCTCTCTTTCTCTCACTCACAGCTTCTCACTCTCTCTCTCTCACTCACTCACAGCTTCTCTTTCTTTCTCTCTCACTCTCTCTCAGAACTTCTCTCTCTCTCTCACTCACTCACAGCTTCCCTCTCTCTCTCACACACATACACACACAGCTTGTCTTTCTCTCTCTCTTCACTCACAGGTTCTTTCTCTCACTCACAGCTTCTCTTTCTCTCTCTCACTCACAGCTTGTCTTTCTCTCTCTCTCTCACTCACAGCTTCTCTTTCTCTCTCTCTCTCACAGCTTATCTTTCTCTCTCTCTCAAACTCACACTTCTCTTTCTCTCTCTCTCACTCACCTCTTCTCTATCTCTCTCTCTCTCTCACTCACATTTTCTCTTTCTATCTCTCTCTCTCACACACAGCTTCTCTCTCTCTCACACACACACAGCTTCTCTCTCACACACACACACCTTCTCTTTCTCTTTCTCACTCACAGCTTCTCTTTCTCTCTCCCTCACTCACTCACCACTTCTTTTTCGCACTCTCACTCTCAGCTTCTCTTTCTCTCTCTCTCACAGCTTCTCTTTCTCTCTCTCTCACTCACAGCTTCTCTTTCTCTCTCTCTCACTCAATCACAGCTTCTCTTTGCTCTCTCTCTCTCACTCACAGCTTCTCTTTCTCTCTCTCACTCACTCACCACTTCTGTTAGGCTCTCTCACTCACAGCTTCTCTTTCGCAATATCTCTCACAGCTTCTCTTTCGCTCTCTCTCACACACAGCTTCTCTTTCTCTCTCTCACTCACAGCATCTCTTTCTCTCTCTCTCACTTATTCACCGCTTCTCTTTCACTCTCTCACTCACAGCTTCTCTTTCTCTCTCTCTCTCACTCAAACCTTCTCTTTCTCTCTCTCTCTAACTCATAGCTTCTCTTTCTCTCTCTCACACTAACAGCTTCTATTTCTATCTCTCTCTCATTAACAGCTTCTCTATCTCTCACTCACAGCTTCTCTTTCTCTCTCTGTCTCTTGCACTCACAGCTTCTCTTTCTCTCTCTCTCACTCACTCACAGCTTCTCTTTCTCTCTCTCTCTCACTCACTCACAGCTTCTCTTTCTCGCTCTCTCTCACTCACAGCTTCTCTTTCTCTCTCTCTCTCTCTCATTCAAAGCTTCTCTCTCTCTCTGTCTCTCTCACAGCTTCTCTTTCTCTCTCTCTCGCTCACAACATCTCTTTCTCTCTCACACACACTCACAGCTTCTCTCTCTCTCTCACACACAGCTTCTCTTTCTCTCTCTCTCACTCACTCACAGCTTCTCTCTCTCTGTCTCTCTCACTCACAGCTTCTCTTTCTCTCTCTGAATCACTCACAGCTTCTCTTTCTCTCTCTGTCTCTCTCACTCACAGCTTCACTTTTTCTCTCTCCCACTCACTCACAGCTTCTCTTTCTCTCTCTCACACTCACTCACAGCTTCTCTTTCTCTCTCTCTCTCTCATTCAAAGCTTCTCTCTCTCTCTGTCTCTCTCACAGCTTCTCTTTCTCTCTCTCTCTCACAGCGTCTCTTTCTCTCTCTCTCTCACTCACTCACAGCTTCTCTTTCTCGCTCTCTCTCTCTCACTCACAGCTTCTCTTTCTCTCTCTCTCTCTCATTCAAAGCTTCTCTCTCTCTCTCACACACACACAGCATCTCTTTCTCAATCTCTCTCACTCACAGCTTCTCTTTCTCTCTCTCTCTCACTCACAGCTTCTCTTTCTCTCTCTCTCACTCATTCATCGCTTCTCTTTCACTCTCTCACTCACAGCTTCTCTTTCTCTCTCTCTCACTCAAAGCTTCTCTTTCTCTCTCTCTCAAACTCACAGCTTCTCTTTCTCTGTCTCTCACTAACAGCTTCTATTTCTATCTCTCTCTTACTCACAGCTTCTCTTTCTTTCTATCTCTCTCACTCACTCACGCTTCTCTTTCTCTCTCTGTCTCTCTCACACAGCTTCTCTTTCTCTCTCTCACAAACTCACAGATTCTCTTTCTCTCTCTCACTCACTCACAGCTTCTCTCTCTCTGTCTCTCTCACAGCTTCTCTTTCTCTCTCTCTCTCACAGCATCTCTTTCTCTCTCACACACACTCTCAGCTTCTCTTTCTCTCACTCACTCATGCTTTCTCTCTCTCTCTCACTCACTCACGCTTCTCTTTCTCTCTCTGTCTGTCTCACTCACAGCTTCTCTTTCTCTCTCTCACAAACTCACAGATTCTCTTTCTCTCACTCACTCACTCACAGCTTCTCTTTCTGACTCTCTCTCTCACTCACTCACAGCTTCTCTCTCTCTCTGTCTCTCTCACTCACAGCTTCTCTTTCTCTCTCTCTCACTAACTCACAGATTCTCTTTCTCTCTCTCACACACAGATTCTCTCTCTCTCGCTCACTCACAGCTTCTCTTTCTCTCTCTCTCACTCACTCACAACTTCTATTTCTCTCTCACACACACACAGCTTCTCTTTCTCTCTATCTCTCTCACTCACAGCTTCTCTTTTCTCTCTCACTCTCTCTCACTCACAGATTCTCTTTCTCTCTCTCTCTCTCACTCACTCATAGCTTCTCTTTCTCTCTCTCACTAACTCACAGCTTCTCTCTCTCTCTCACTCACAGCTTCACTTTCTCTCTCTCACTCACTCACAGCTTCTCTTGCTCTCTCTCTCACTCACTCACAGCTTCTCTTGCTCTAACTCACTCACAGCTTTCGTTCTCTCTCTCTCTCTGTCTCACTCACAGCTTATCTTTCCCTCTCTCTCTCTCACTCAGCTTCTCTTTTTCTCTCTCTCACTCACATCTTCTCATTCTCTCTCTCTCACTCTATCACTCACAGCTTCTCTTTCTCTCTCTCTCACTCACAGCTTCTCTCTCTCTCTCTCACTCACAGCTTGTCTTTCTCTCTCTCAAACACACTGCTTCTCTCTCTCTCACACACAGCTTCTCTTTCTCTCTCTCTCACTCACAGCTTCTCTTTCTCTCTCTCTCTTCACTCACAGCTTCTCCCTCTCACTCTCACTCATTGCTTGTCTTTCTCCCTCTCTCACTCACAGCTTCTCTTTCTCTCTCTCTCTCTCTCACTCACAGCTTCTCTCTCTCTCTCACTCACAGATTTTCTCTCTCTCTCTCTCACTCACTCACAGCTTCTCTTTTGCTCTCTCTCTCTCTCACTCACAACTTCTCTTTCTCTCGCTCTCTCTCTCACTCACAGCATCTCTTTCCCTCTCTCTCTCACTCACATCTTTTCTTTCCCTCTCTCTCTCACTCACTCATAGCTTCTCTCTCTCACACACACACAGCTTCTGTTTCTCTCTCACTCTCTCTCACAACTTCTCTTTCTCTCTCTCTCTCACTCACTCAAAGCTTCTCTTTCTCTTTCTCTCTCTCTCACTCACAGCTCCTCTCTCACTCTCTCACTCAGAGCTTCTTTCTCTCTCCCTCTCTCAATCACAGCTTTTTCTTCTCTCTCACACACTCACTCACAGCTTCTCTTTCACTCTCTCAGTCACAGCTTCTCTGTCTCTGACTCACAGCTTCTCTTTCTCTCTCTCACACTCACTCACAACTTCGCTTTCTATCTCTCTCTCACACACAGCTTCTCTCTCTCTCTCTCACTCATAGCTTCTTTCTCCCCCTCTCTCTCTCTCTCACTCACAGCTTTTCATTTTCTCTCTTTATCACTCACTCACAGCATCTCTTTACTCTCTCTCTCAGTCACAGCTTCTCTTTCTCTCTCTCACTCACTCACCACTTCTGTTACGCTCTCTCACTCAGAGCTTCTCTTTCTCTCTATCTCTCACAGCTTCTCTTTCGCTCTCTCTCAGTCACAGCTTCTCTTTCTCTCTGTCTCACTCACTCACTCACTCACTCACAGCTTCCCTTTCTCTCTCTCTCACACACACAACTTCTCTTTCTCTCTCTCTCACTCACAGCGTCTCTTTCTCTCTCTCTCACTTATTCACCGCTTCTCTTTCACACTCTCACTCACAGCTTCTCTTTCTCTCTCTCTCTCACTCAAAGCTTCTCTTTCTCTCTCTCTCTAACTCATAGCTTCTCTTTCTCTCTCTCTCACTAACAGCTTCTATTTCTATCTCTCTCTCATTCACAGCTTCTCTATCTCTCACTCACAGCTTCTCTTTCTCTCTCTGTCTCTTGCACTCACAGCTTCTCTTTCTCTCTCTCTCACTCACTCACAGCTTCTCTTTCTCTCTCTCTCTCACTCACTCACAGTTTCTCTTTCTCGCTCGCTCTCTCACTCACAGCTTCTCTTTCTCTCTCTCTCTCTCTCTCATTCAAAGCTTCTCACTCTCTCTGTCTCTCTCACAGCTTCTCTTTCTCTCTCTATCTCACAGCGTCTCTTTCTCTCTCTCTCTCACTCACTCACAGCTTCTCTTTCTCGCTCTCTCTCTCACTCACAGCGTCTCTTTCTATCTCTCTAGTTATTCACCGCTTCTCTTTCACTCTCTCACTCACCGCTTCTCTTTCACTCTCTCACTCACAGCTTCTCTTTCTCTCTCTCTCTCACTCAAAGCTTCTATTTCTATCTCTCTCTCATTCACAGCTTCTCTATCTCTCACTCACAGCTTCTCTTTCTCTCTCTGTCTCTTGCAGTCACAGCTTCTCTTTCTCTCTCTCACACTCACTCACAGCTTCTCTTTCTCTCTCTCTCTCTCATTCAAAGCTTCTCTCTCTCTCTGTCTCTCTCACAGCTTCTCTTTCTCTCTCTCTCTCACAGCGTCTCTCTCTCTCTCACTCACTCACAGCTTCTCTTTCTCGCTCTCTCTCTCACTCACAGCTTCTCTTTCTCTCTCTCTCTCATTCAAAGCTTCTCTCTCTCTCTCACTCACAGATTCTCTTTCTCTCTCTCTCTCTCACTCACAGATTTTCTCTCTCTCTCTCACTCACTCACAGCTTCTCTTTCGCTCTCTCTCTCTCTCACTCACAACTTCTCTTTCTCTCGCTCTCGCTCTCACTCACAGCATCTCTTTCCCTCTCTCTCTCACTCACATCTTTTCTTTCCCTCTCTCTCTCACTCACTCACAGCTTCTCTCTCTCACACACACACAGCTTCTGTTTCTCTCTCACTCTCTCTCACAGCTTCTCTTTCTCTCTGTCTCTCTCACTCACTCAAAGCTTCTCTTTCTCTTTCTCTCTCTCTCACTCACAGCTCCTCTCTCACTCTCTCACTCAGAGCTTCTTTCTCTCTCCCTCTCTCAATCACAGCTTTTTCTTCTCTCTCTCACACTCACTCACAGCTTCTCTTTCACTCTCTCACTCACAGCTTCTCTGTCTCTGTCTCTCACTCACAGCTTCTCTTTCTCTCTCTCTCACTCACTCACTTCACTTTCTATCTCTCTCACACACACAGCTTCTCTCTCTCTCTCACTCATAGCTTCTTTCTCCCTCTCTCTCTCTCTCTCTCTCACTCACAGCTTTTCATTTTCTCTCTCTATCACTCACTCACAGCTTCTCTTTGCTCTCTCTCTCTCAGTCACAGCTTCTTTCTCTCTCTCACTCACTCACCACTTCTGTTACGCTCTCTCACTCACAGCTTCTCTTTCTCTCTATCTCTCACAGCTTCTCTTTTGCTCACTCTCAGTCACAGCTTCTCTTTCTCTCTCTCTCTCTCTCACTCACTCACAGCTTCTCTTTCTCTCTATCTCTCACTCTCTCACAGCATCTCTTTCTCTCTCACTCACAATACAGCTTTCTTTCTCTTTCTCTGTCTCACTCAAAGCTTCTCTTTCTCTCTCTCTCACTCAGCTTCTCTTTCTCACTCTCTCACTCACAGCTTCTCTTTCTCTCTCTCTCTCACTCACAGCTTCTCTTTCTTTCTCTCTCTCACTCACAGCTTCTCTTTCTCTCTCTCTCACTCACAGCTTGTCTTTCTCTCTCACACAAACACTGCTTTTCTCACTCTTTCTCACAGCTTCTCTTTCTCTCTCTCTCACTCACAGCTTCTCTTTCTCTCTCTCTCACATAGCTTCTCTTTCTCTCTCTCTCACAGCTTCTCTTTCTCTCTCTCTCACTCACAGCTTCTCTTTCTCTCTCACTCACTCACTCACTCACTCACAGCTTCTTTTTCTCTCTCTCACACACACACAGCATCTCTTTCTCTCTCTCTCACTCACAGCTTCTCTTTCTCTCTCTCTCTCACTCACAGCTTCTCTTTCTCTCTCTCTCACTCATTCACCACTTCTCTTTCACTCTCTCACTCACAGCTTCTCTTTCTCTCTCTCTCTCTCAAATCTTATCTTTCTCTCTCTCAAACTCACAGCTTCTCTTTCTTTCTTTCTCTCTCTCTCACTCCCTCACGCTTCTCTTTCTCTCTCTGTCTCTCTCACTCACAGCTTCTCTTTCTCTCTCTCACACTAACACACATCTTCTCTATCTCTCTCTCTCACTCACTCACAGCCTCTCTTTTTCTCTCTCTCTCTCACTCACTCACAGCTTCTCTTTCTTTCTCTCTCTCTCTCTCTCTCACAGCTTCTCTTTCTCTCTCACAATCTCTCAGAGCTTCTCTCTCTCTCACTCACTCACAGCTTCTCTCTCTCACACACACACAAACACAGCTTGTCTTTCTCTCTCTCTCTTCACTCACAGGTGTTCTATCTCACTCTCAGTCACAGCTTCTCTTTCTCTCTCTCTCACTCACAGCTTCTCTTTCTCTCTCTCTCTCACTCACAGATTCTCTTTCTCTCTCACACACACAGCTTATCTTTCTCTCTCTCTCTCAAACTCACAGCTTCTCTTTCTCTCTCTCTCACTCAACTCTTCTCTATCTCTATCTCTCTCTCACTCACATCTTCTCTTTCTCTCTCTCTCACTCTCAGCTTCTCTTTCTCTTTCTCACTCACAGCTTCTCTTTCTCTCTCTCTCACTCACAGCTTCTCTATCTCTCTTTCTCTCTCACACACTCACAGGTTCTCTTTCTCTGTCTCTCTCACTCACAGCTTCTCTTTCTCTCTCTCACTAACTCTCAGCTTCTCTCTCTCTCTCAATCACTCACAGCTTCTCTTTCTCTCTCTGTCTCTCACTCACTCAAAGATTTTCTCTCTCTCTCTCTCTCACTCACTCACAGCTTCTCTTTCTCTCTCACTCACTATACAGCTTTCTTTCTCTCTCTCTGTCTCACTCACAGCTTCTCTTTCTCTCTCTCTCTCTCACTCAGCTTCTCTTTCTCTCCACTCTCACTCAAAGTTCCTCTTTCTCTCTCTCTCACTCACAGCTTCTCTTTCTTTCTCTCTCTCTCTCTCACTCACAGCTTCTTCTTTCTCTCTCTCTCACTCACAGATTGTCTTTCTCTCTCACACAAACACTGCTTCTCTCTCTCTCACACACAGCATCTCTTTCTCTCTCTCTGTCACAGCTTCTCTTTCTCTCTCTCTAACATAGCTTCTCTTTCTCTCTCTCTCTCATTCACAGCTTCTATTTCTCTCTCTCTCACTCACAGCTTCACTTTCTCTCTCTCTCAATCACAGCTTCTTTCTCTCTCTCTCTCACTCACTCACAGCTTTTCTTTCTCTCTCTCTCATTCACTCACAGCTTCTCTTTCGCTCTCTCTCGCACTCACAGCTTCTCTCTCTCTTTCTCTCACTCACAGCTTCTCACTCTCTCTCTCTCACTCACTCACAGCTTCTCTTTCTTTCTCTCTCACTCTCTCTCAGAACTTCTCTCTCTCTCTCACTCACTCACAGCTTCCCTCTCTCTCTCACACACATACACACACAGCTTGTCTTTCTCTCTCTCTTCACTCACAGGTTCTTTCTCTCACTCACAGCTTCTCTTTCTCTCTCTCACTCACAGCTTGTCTTTCTCTCTCTCTCTCACTCACAGCTTCTCTTTCTCTCTCTCTCTCACAGCTTATCTTTCTCTCTCTCTCAAACTCACACTTCTCTTTCTCTCTCTCTCACTCACCTCTTCTCTATCTCTCTCTCTCTCTCACTCACATTTTCTCTTTCTATCTCTCTCTCTCACACACAGCTTCTCTCTCTCTCACACACACACAGCTTCTCTCTCACACACACACACCTTCTCTTTCTCTTTCTCACTCACAGCTTCTCTTTCTCTCTCCCTCACTCACTCACCACTTCTTTTTCGCACTCTCACTCTCAGCTTCTCTTTCTCTCTCTCTCACAGCTTCTCTTTCTCTCTCTCTCACTCACAGCTTCTCTTTCTCTCTCTCTCACTCAATCACAGCTTCTCTTTGCTCTCTCTCTCTCACTCACAGCTTCTCTTTCTCTCTCTCACTCACTCACCACTTCTGTTAGGCTCTCTCACTCACAGCTTCTCTTTCGCAATATCTCTCACAGCTTCTCTTTCGCTCTCTCTCACACACAGCTTCTCTTTCTCTCTCTCACTCACAGCATCTCTTTCTCTCTCTCTCACTTATTCACCGCTTCTCTTTCACTCTCTCACTCACAGCTTCTCTTTCTCTCTCTCTCTCACTCAAACCTTCTCTTTCTCTCTCTCTCTAACTCATAGCTTCTCTTTCTCTCTCTCACACTAACAGCTTCTATTTCTATCTCTCTCTCATTAACAGCTTCTCTATCTCTCACTCACAGCTTCTCTTTCTCTCTCTGTCTCTTGCACTCACAGCTTCTCTTTCTCTCTCTCTCACTCACTCACAGCTTCTCTTTCTCTCTCTCTCTCACTCACTCACAGCTTCTCTTTCTCGCTCTCTCTCACTCACAGCTTCTCTTTCTCTCTCTCTCTCTCTCATTCAAAGCTTCTCTCTCTCTCTGTCTCTCTCACAGCTTCTCTTTCTCTCTCTCTCGCTCACAACATCTCTTTCTCTCTCACACACACTCACAGCTTCTCTCTCTCTCTCACACACAGCTTCTCTTTCTCTCTCTCTCACTCACTCACAGCTTCTCTCTCTCTGTCTCTCTCACTCACAGCTTCTCTTTCTCTCTCTGAATCACTCACAGCTTCTCTTTCTCTCTCTGTCTCTCTCACTCACAGCTTCACTTTTTCTCTCTCCCACTCACTCACAGCTTCTCTTTCTCTCTCTCACACTCACTCACAGCTTCTCTTTCTCTCTCTCTCTCTCATTCAAAGCTTCTCTCTCTCTCTGTCTCTCTCACAGCTTCTCTTTCTCTCTCTCTCTCACAGCGTCTCTTTCTCTCTCTCTCTCACTCACTCACAGCTTCTCTTTCTCGCTCTCTCTCTCTCACTCACAGCTTCTCTTTCTCTCTCTCTCTCTCATTCAAAGCTTCTCTCTCTCTCTCACACACACACAGCATCTCTTTCTCAATCTCTCTCACTCACAGCTTCTCTTTCTCTCTCTCTCTCACTCACAGCTTCTCTTTCTCTCTCTCTCACTCATTCATCGCTTCTCTTTCACTCTCTCACTCACAGCTTCTCTTTCTCTCTCTCTCACTCAAAGCTTCTCTTTCTCTGTCTCTCACTAACAGCTTCTATTTCTATCTCTCTCTTACTCACAGCTTCTCTTTCTTTCTATCTCTCTCACTCACTCACGCTTCTCTTTCTCTCTCTGTCTCTCTCACACAGCTTCTCTTTCTCTCTCTCACAAACTCACAGATTCTCTTTCTCTCTCTCACTCACTCACAGCTTCTCTCTCTCTGTCTCTCTCACAGCTTCTCTTTCTCTCTCTCTCTCACAGCATCTCTTTCTCTCTCACACACACTCTCAGCTTCTCTTTCTCTCACTCACTCATGCTTTCTCTCTCTCTCTCACTCACTCACGCTTCTCTTTCTCTCTCTGTCTCTCTCACTCACAGCTTCTCTTTCTCTCTCTCACAAACTCACAGATTCTCTTTCTCTCACTCACTCACTCACAGCTTCTCTTTCTGACTCTCTCTCTCACTCACTCACAGCTTCTCTCTCTCTCTGTCTCTCTCACTCACAGCTTCTCTTTCTCTCTCTCTCACTAACTCACAGATTCTCTTTCTCTCTCTCACACACAGATTCTCTCTCTCTCGCTCACTCACAGCTTCTCTTTCTCTCTCTCTCACTCACTCACAACTTCTATTTCTCTCTCTCACACACACAGCTTCTCTTTCTCTCTATCTCTCTCACTCACAGCTTCTCTTTTCTCTCTCACTCTCTCTCACTCACAGATTCTCTTTCTCTCTCTCTCTCTCACTCACTCATAGCTTCTCTTTCTCTCTCTCACTAACTCACAGCTTCTCTCTCTCTCTCACTCACAGCTTCACTTTCTCTCTCTCACTCACTCACAGCTTCTCTTGCTCTCTCTCTCACTCACTCACAGCTTCTCTTGCTCTAACTCACTCACAGCTTTCGTTCTCTCTCTCTCTCTGTCTCACTCACAGCTTATCTTTCCCTCTCTCTCTCTCACTCAGCTTCTCTTTTTCTCTCTCTCACTCACATCTTCTCATTCTCTCTCTCTCACTCTATCACTCACAGCTTCTCTTTCTCTCTCTCTCACTCACAGCTTCTCTTTCTCTCTCTCACTCACAGCTTGTCTTTCTCTCTCTCAAACACACTGCTTCTCTCTCTCTCACACACAGCTTCTCTTTCTCTCTCTCTCACTCACAGCTTCTCTTTCTCTCTCTCTCTTCACTCACAGCTTCTCCCTCTCACTCTCACTCATTGCTTGTCTTTCTCCCTCTCTCACTCACAGCTTCTCTTTCTCTCTCTCTCTCTCTCACTCACAGCTTCTCTCTCTCTCTCACTCACAGATTTTCTCTCTCTCTCTCTCACTCACTCACAGCTTCTCTTTTGCTCTCTCTCTCTCTCACTCACAACTTCTCTTTCTCTCGCTCTCTCTCTCACTCACAGCATCTCTTTCCCTCTCTCTCTCACTCACATCTTTTCTTTCCCTCTCTCTCTCACTCACTCATAGCTTCTCTCTCTCACACACACACAGCTTCTGTTTCTCTCTCACTCTCTCTCACAACTTCTCTTTCTCTCTCTCTCTCACTCACTCAAAGCTTCTCTTTCTCTTTCTTTCTCTCTCTCTCACTCACAGCTCCTCTCTCACTCTCTCACTCAGAGCTTCTTTCTCTCTCCCTCTCTCAATCACAGCTTTTTCTTCTCTCTCACACACTCACTCACAGCTTCTCTTTCACTCTCTCAGTCACAGCTTCTCTGTCTCTGACTCACAGCTTCTCTTTCTCTCTCTCACACTCACTCACAACTTCGCTTTCTATCTCTCTCTCACACACAGCTTCTCTCTCTCTCTCTCACTCATAGCTTCTTTCTCCCCCTCTCTCTCTCTCTCACTCACAGCTTTTCATTTTCTCTCTCTATCACTCACTCACAGCATCTCTTTGCTCTCTCTCTCAGTCACAGCTTCTCTTTCTCTCTCTCACTCACTCACCACTTCTGTTACGCTCTCTCACTCAGAGCTTCTCTTTCTCTCTATCTCTCACAGCTTCTCTTTCGCTCTCTCTCAGTCACAGCTTCTCTTTCTCTCTGTCTCACTCACTCACTCACTCACTCACAGCTTCCCTTTCTCTCTCTCTCACACACACAACTTCTCTTTCTCTCTCTCTCACTCACAGCGTCTCTTTCTCTCTCTCTCACTTATTCACCGCTTCTCTTTCACACTCTCACTCACAGCTTCTCTTTCTCTCTCTCTCTCACTCAAAGCTTCTCTTTCTCTCTCTCTCTAACTCATAGCTTCTCTTTCTCTCTCTCTCACTAACAGCTTCTATTTCTATCTCTCTCTCATTCACAGCTTCTCTATCTCTCACTCACAGCTTCTCTTTCTCTCTCTGTCTCTTGCACTCACAGCTTCTCTTTCTCTCTCTCTCACTCACTCACAGCTTCTCTTTCTCTCTCTCTCTCACTCACTCACAGTTTCTCTTTCTCGCTCGCTCTCTCACTCACAGCTTCTCTTTCTCTCTCTCTCTCTCTCTCATTCAAAGCTTCTCACTCTCTCTGTCTCTCTCACAGCTTCTCTTTCTCTCTCTATCTCACAGCGTCTCTTTCTCTCTCTCTCTCACTCACTCACAGCTTCTCTTTCTCGCTCTCTCTCTCACTCACAGCGTCTCTTTCTATCTCTCTAGTTATTCACCGCTTCTCTTTCACTCTCTCACTCACCGCTTCTCTTTCACTCTCTCACTCACAGCTTCTCTTTCTCTCTCTCTCTCACTCAAAGCTTCTATTTCTATCTCTCTCTCATTCACAGCTTCTCTATCTCTCACTCACAGCTTCTCTTTCTCTCTCTGTCTCTTGCAGTCACAGCTTCTCTTTCTCTCTCTCACACTCACTCACAGCTTCTCTTTCTCTCTCTCTCTCATTCAAAGCTTCTCTCTCTCTCTGTCTCTCTCACAGCTTCTCTTTCTCTCTCTCTCTCACAGCGTCTCTCTCTCTCTCACTCACTCACAGCTTCTCTTTCTCGCTCTCTCTCTCACTCACAGCTTCTCTTTCTCTCTCTCTCTCATTCAAAGCTTCTCTCTCTCTCTCACTCACAGATTCTCTTTCTCTCTCTCTCTCTCACTCACAGATTTTCTCTCTCTCTCTCACTCACTCACAGCTTCTCTTTCGCTCTCTCTCTCTCTCACTCACAACTTCTCTTTCTCTCGCTCTCGCTCTCACTCACAGCATCTCTTTCCCTCTCTCTCTCACTCACATCTTTTCTTTCCCTCTCTCTCTCACTCACTCACAGCTTCTCTCTCTCACACACACACAGCTTCTGTTTCTCTCTCACTCTCTCTCACAGCTTCTCTTTCTCTCTGTCTCTCTCACTCACTCAAAGCTTCTCTTTCTCTTTCTCTCTCTCTCACTCACAGCTCCTCTCTCACTCTCTCACTCAGAGCTTCTTTCTCTCTCCCTCTCTCAATCACAGCTTTTTCTTCTCTCTCTCACACTCACTCACAGCTTCTCTTTCACTCTCTCACTCACAGCTTCTCTGTCTCTGTCTCTCACTCACAGCTTCTCTTTCTCTCTCTCTCACTCACTCACTTCACTTTCTATCTCTCTCACACACACAGCTTCTCTCTCTCTCTCACTCATAGCTTCTTTCTCCCTCTCTCTCTCTCTCTCTCTCACTCACAGCTTTTCATTTTCTCTCTCTATCACTCACTCACAGCTTCTCTTTGCTCTCTCTCTCTCAGTCACAGCTTCTTTCTCTCTCTCACTCACTCACCACTTCTGTTACGCTCTCTCACTCACAGCTTCTCTTTCTCTCTATCTCTCACAGCTTCTCTTTTGCTCACTCTCAGTCACAGCTTCTCTTTCTCTCTCTCTCTCTCTCACTCACTCACAGCTTCTCTTTCTCTCTATCTCTCACTCTCTCACAGCATCTCTTTCTCTCTCACTCACAATACAGCTTTCTTTCTCTTTCTCTGTCTCACTCAAAGCTTCTCTTTCTCTCTCTCTCACTCAGCTTCTCTTTCTCACTCTCTCACTCACAGCTTCTCTTTCTCTCTCTCTCTCACTCACAGCTTCTCTTTCTTTCTCTCTCTCACTCACAGCTTCTCTTTCTCTCTCTCTCACTCACAGCTTGTCTTTCTCTCTCACACAAACACTGCTTTTCTCACTCTTTCTCACAGCTTCTCTTTCTCTCTCTCTCACTCACAGCTTCTCTTTCTCTCTCTCTCACATAGCTTCTCTTTCTCTCTCTCATTCACAGCTTCTATTTTTCTCTCTCTCACTCACAGCTTCTCTCTCTCTCTCTCTCTCTTAGTCACAGCATCTTTTTTTTTATAATTTTTTTTATTAAGTTTTTAATAAACATACAGAAAAAAAAGAAAACATTAACAGTACATTAACAATACATTACACTAACAAGTCCGTAATATCATACTAACAAACATTACTATATGCTAGCACATAACAATATCTATATTCATTAACTACTATTCAACCACCAAATATTAAGAACCTTTATTTCAAAGTCCAAAATAATAGAGAAAAACTTTCTGTACTACCACTAATCTTTTTAACCAGTAAAAAAAAAAACACCCTGTGAATATATACAATGCCCGGAGAGTTTATTTTCTACTCAAGTCCAGAAACTTCTTTGGGATGGTACTGGTCCTGAACTATCACCTGCCATAATAGAGTGATCCACGAACGGTTTCCATATGTTCCAGAATCTATTCTCTTTTAAATTATCTCTTTTGACTTTAATCTCCCATGTCAATTTATCATTCAATGCTAAACTCCACATTTCTTTATACCATTCTCCAACCTGAATATCTACATCGTTTTTCCAATTTCTGGCTATACATTGTCTACCCGTTGTCAATACAATTTCCAGTAATTCTTTTTCCTCCTTGTTTAAACCCAGATCTTCCACATTCGTTAAAAGAATAGTACCCGACACCAACTTAACACTTTTACCCAATATTTCACCAAATTCATTTTCTATTCTTCCCCAAAAATCCCTTATTTTTTTACAACTCCACCACATATGTTCATATGTTCCATCAAATTCTTTACATCTCCAACATAACTTATCTCTTTTATTATCCATCTGGTAAAGTCTTAATGGTGTCAGGTACCATTGCCACAACATCTTGAAATTATGTTCTTTAATTCTTACAGACATTGTTCTCATAATTCTCTTTTTCCATTTATTTTTCCATTCAATCTCCCCAATTTTTATATTCAAATTTTGTTCCCACTTCCGTCTCAAATCCTCCTGTGGATCTGCACCTCTATTCAATATATTATAAAGCTTACTTACAAGACCCTTAATACTACTTTCCCCTTTTCTAATCTTCCTTACCAATTCCTCAAATTCCGTAAGTACTCTGTCTGACCCTAGTTCTCTTTTATATTTTTTATTCCAATTGTCCACCTTTAACTTCTGAAACCAATTCACATTTAATATCTCGAACATTTTTTTCCGCTCGGCATCAACATCACATGCTTTTAACCAATCCTTCAATAACAACGTTCCATTTTTATCCAATATTTCTATTTTTTCTTTGTCTAATTTTATTGGGAAACACATCATATCGGTCAATTCCAAGATTGGGGAGAGATTCGGGACCATATCTTTTTTTACCTTCTTCCACACCTCCATGAGACCTTTCATCATAGTATTATTTGACCTTTTCACCTTATCCTTCATTCCCAGAAAATTCAAATTTCCAATATTTCTGTATTCTTTCATTTCCAATTGTTCCCAAATTACCTTTTCTCTTGCCAAGATCTTCACAACATTCTTGACTTGAAATGCTCGGTAATATACTAACAGATTTGGCATACCCAACCCCCCTTTTTTCTGAGACAAATACCATAGTTTCTTTGGAAGCCTAGATTTTTTTCCTCCATTACAAAAATCATTAAACATTTTTTGAAACTCATTGATTTCTTTCTCTTTTAAATGGATCGCGAGCGTATCAAATAAAAAGTTAATCTTTGGTAACAGTATCATTTTACACATAGCAATCCTTCCGAACCATGACAGCTTTAACTTCTGAAGTTCTCGTATTTTATTCCTAAATTCAATTCTCAAGCTGTCATAATTCAATCGTTTAAGTTCTTCTAATTTGTTGGAAATAATTATACCTAAATACTTCAACTTATCTTTGATTTGTATATTAAGTGTCGACACCGTCCTACCCATCTCGCTCAATTTCAAATTACACAACATCAATTCAGATTTATCCCAATTTATCTTTAATCCTGTTATAGCTTGAAATACTTGTAGATGATCTTTAATCCTATCCATTACCTGTTCCGGGTGCTTCACCATAAGCAATGTATCATCAGCGTACATGCTCACTTTATTGCCCATAATCCCTTCTATATTTGAATCCTCCCTTATACTTTTAGCTAAAATCTCCATTGCCATTATAAACAAAATAGGAGATAATGGGCAACCCTGCCTAGTGCCTGCCTCTAGCTTTACCACATCCGTGAGCTCCCCGTTTACTCTAACCCTGGCATTTCCTTTTTGATATAGTAAATCTATAACCCTATTAAATTTATCTCCAAACCCATATTTTCTAACTATTTCCTTAATTGAAGACCACTGCAATGAATCAAATGCCTTAAAAATATCCAATGATAGTAATCCCACTTTTTCCTTTGTTTGATTAACACTGTCTATTAAATCTAATACCCTTCTAGTCAAATCCGCCATGTGTCGTCCTTTTAGAAACCCAACTTGATCAACATTTATATATTCCCCCATAAAACTATTTAAACGGTTAGCCAATATTGCCGTGAAGATCTTCGCATCTTGATTTATAAGCGAAATTGGTCTGTACGAATCCACTCTTTCCAAATTCTTACCAGGCTTTGGCAAAAGAACAATTGTAGTGTTATACCATGAAGTCGGAATTGATCCTCCATCTAGTATATAATTATATAACTTCACCAATTTCGGGACCACCACCTCTTTAAATTCTTTATAAAACTCTGTTGATAATCCATCATCCCCCGGGGCTTTCCCTATCTTCAATCCGCTTATTACCCCCTTAACCTCTTTATCAGTTATCTTTTCCTCCATTTTCTCCCTATGCTCTTGCTTTATCCCATTCCCTAACTGCCTCTCCAATATCCTTTTAAGCTTTTCCATATCTATTTCTTTTTTTGCATATAACCCCTGGTAAAATTCCCTAACTATTTTACATTTATCGCTATTCTTATTACACCTTGAACCTTGCCTGTCAACTAACACCCCAATCTCTCTTTTTTCCCTTTTAACCTTAGCTGCTCTTGCTAATAGTTTTGAGTTCTTATTACTAAATTCAAAATATTCTCTGTTTAAATAGATCAAATCTCGTTTAACTTTATCAATATCTTTACCCATTACTTCTGCCTTAAGTCCTTGTAGTTTCAAGAAAATTTTTTTATCTTTACTTTTTGCGTGTTCTTCCTGTAATTGTTTTATTTCTCTTTCTTTTTCTATGTATTCTGCTTTATACCTTTTATATTTGAGGCTTGCCACTTTTATGCTTTCCCCCCTAAAAACTGACTTCATGGTATCCCATACAATGTTAAAATCAACCTCATTATTATCATTCCATTGCCAACTTTCTTTCCAACTTTCCATAATTACCTCTTTGCTTTTCTGATCTTTGAACAAATTAGGATCGTACCTCCAATTTCTAACTCTTTGAATATTTTTTGATATTTTCAATTCCAAATATACTTTAGCATGGTCCGATTCCTTAATAATCCCAATTTCCGTACTTTCTATATCCCCAATTAAGTTTTCCGACAGAAAAACATAATCTATTCTCGAGTAGGTCCCATGTACATGCGAAAAAAAGGAATATGCCCTTTCCAAGCCTTTAAACTCTCTCCACGAATCCTTCAAACCCATAACTTTCATCCATTTGTCCATCGCCTTCCCTTTCACACCCATTCCACTTCTAGCTATATTTGTGCAATCTATTCCTGACCTGATCAAATTAAAATCACCAGCCACAATAATTTTTGCAACATTTTCCACCTCCACTATTTTCCGGATTTTTTCAAGAAACACTACTTGGTGGTCATTCGGAGCATAAATATTTACCAACAATATTTCCTCATCCTCCATTTTTCCTCTTAACAACAAATACCTACCCTCTTGATCAGCAATCTTTTTTGTAATTTCAAATCCTAACTTTCTAGAAATCATAATTGCCACCCCTCTTGCTTTAGATGTTCCAAACGCCATCTCATAGTGTTGCATCCAACCCAGATAAAGTTTATTCGTATCTTTTGATTTCTGATGTGTTTCCTGTAAAAATAAAATATCTGGTCTATCTTTTTTCAACGCCGATTCCAACCTCCGTCTCTTAAGAACAGAACCTGTACCTTTCACATTCCACGATATTATTTTAATACTATCCATAACCAAATTCTTCTCCCAACTTTAAACTCTCCATCGGGCGTGCCACCAAAAACCCTTCACCATACCCACTACATAAAACACACATTTTCACTCTCCCCACCTTCCAACGAAAAGTCGCCTCTGTCAGCCAAAGAGGGGAGAGGGGGGACCTGCAAGATGCGCCCTACTGCCGGCGCTATGCGCTATTTACCCATTCTACCTCTATTAGATAATTAAAATTACTACTATCTAATGCTCATCCTTCCTTACCTATCTCCTCCTCCACCATAATCAAGGACAGCTCCTCCTCCTCCTCCCCTCGTTGTGGTGTTCCACCTGTTGCCCCACCGGGCTCCTC
This sequence comes from Bradypodion ventrale, assembly GCA_035047345.1. Classification (NCBI taxonomy): domain Eukaryota; kingdom Metazoa; phylum Chordata; class Lepidosauria; order Squamata; family Chamaeleonidae; genus Bradypodion; species Bradypodion ventrale. The sequence continues at coordinate 207,931,678 of JAWDJE010000002.1, forward strand.
CCTCCCATATTCCCTCCCCAAAGCTCCAGAATCCATCATTTCCTTCTTAAGATTTTTCCATTCTTCCGAATCTACTTGTACCAACCCCAACAAACCCAGGTATTCCAATGGATTAGTACCTTCATCAATAACTTGCATTCTTTTATCATAGAAAAAGCGCAATTGTTGTGGAAATCTCCAATTATACCTTATATTTTTACCCCTCAATAATTTAGTAACAGGCCTCATCTTATATCTCCATGTTCTTTCTTTTAGTGAAATATCATTGTAGACTTCTACATCTGAGCCATCAAATTTCAACGCGTCTGAACCAACACTTTTCAGATGAGCCATTACTTTTAATTTATCTGCCCAATTTGCAAATTTAACCAACACATTTCTTTGAACCACTCTCCCTCTTCTTGGACCCACCCGGAATACACTTCCTAAATCCTCCTGAACAAATTCCTTCCCCATTTTTAAACCATTTAACCACTGAACCACCCTCTCTCTTAACATATCCGGAGTGCGTTCCGGTACCTGACGGATCAGAATGTTCTGCTTTCTCATCATATCTTCAACAGCATCTATCCTCATTTCTTGTTCCTCCAATTTTAACTTACTGCCCCGCACCACCTCCTGAGTCCCTTTTACTTCCTTCTTTACCGCATCCACCTCGATTTGAACCACTTTCAGCATTCCCTCAAATTTATTCAAACTTAAGTCCACCTTTTTGGTATAATCTGTCAGTGTTGACATCATCTTTTCTTGCCTTTTAAACATTTCATTTTTATCTTTCACCCTTGAAGCCTCATTTTTCTCCATTTTTTGCGACAACTTGCCAATTTCCACCATAATTTGAGTCTGGTCCAATGGCACTGTTGGCAGGGATGTTGACTGAGCAGATTCTTCCATTGGTGCTTTTTCAATCTTCTTAGATTTTACAACTTGTTCTTCTTCTTTTGCTTTCGCTCTCGTACCTTTATCCATAGTGATGTAATATATTTCAAACCCAATGTTGCAGATCGCTGTAACAATGCCAGTACAATAAGGCTTACTACACTGCAGCCTTAGGTTCCACCGATACAACCGGCAAGTTCTTATGTCAGCAGAAGATCCAAAATTTACTGTAATCCACAACGATGGAACAAAGGAAAACAAAAGAAAACAGCTCTCCAAACAGGCAGTTTAAAAGTAAAAATTGTTAACCACAAATAATCCTTTCCCACATAGCCAGCAGTCAAATGACGTCTTCCAACCACAGCAAAAAGGCTTCAGAGAAACAGTTAATCAGGTTGCTGAAGGGGGGGGGGAGCTCAGAAGGAAAGAAAAATCCAGCCACCAAGGGGTTAAGGTGAGAAGTTGAGCAGCTATTTGTAATCCACACGGTGATGGAACCCTACAATCAAAGCCACATAATCCTTCCTTTGAAGTGGATAATCAAAGCACCCTTTTCCAGCGAGTGCCTTAACTTTGAAGTGAGAAGAGGCCCCCCCTCTTCCCCCTCTTCCCTAAATGAGCAGGCAGCTTGAGCAGAAGAGAAGAAAAAAAAACAAACTCCCACAACTTCTCCTCTTTTCCAGTCCAGAAAGGAGATAGAAAAAAAGAAAAAGGAAAATTAATCCACCTTATTGATCACAAAATTTGGCGCGGTCCTCTGGAATGTAGAAAAAAAAAACCACAGTCTATGCACGATCACTTTCGTTTTCCCTGACCGTCGCCATTACAATGCCTCCTCCTCTTTCCCCCCCCTTTTTCTTCTAAAAAACTCAGCCGGTTTTATGGCTTATAGCTAGAAATGTAGCTCCCTTCAGGCACTTACACACAAATTGCCTTCACTCCAGCCACTTCTTACCACTTCCAAAACCAGTTCCAAAGCCTTCTCCACACACTCGCTGATCTCGTTCCTCGGCTCTCCAGCGGAAAAGCCGCGACTGCCGTCACAGCTCAACCGCCCAGAAAAACCTCCCGAACTTCGATCATCCAGCTTCAAAAGCTCAGCAAACTTTCCAAGGAGACAGGCAAGGATCTTAACTTTAAGCTTTACCACTTGAAAATTTTTCTATTCCGCTCCTTCACATCGTTCACCACTTTGTTGAGCGCGAGCGTCCGAAACTAGATGTTACACAGCGGCCATCTTAGCCAAACCCCCCCACAGCATCTTTTTCTCTCTCTGTGTGTGTACAAGTCTTTCTTTCTGACTCTCTCACTCACTCACACCTTCTCTTTCGCTCTCTCTCTCACTCACAGCTTCTCTCTCTCTCTTTCTCTCACTCACAGCTTCTCTTTCTTTCTCTCTCTCTCCCACAGCTTCTCTTTCTCTCTATCTCACTCACAGCTTCTCTTTCTCTCTCACACATTCACTCACGGCTTCTCTCTCTTTCTCTGTCTCTCTCAATCACAGCTTCTCTTTCTCTCTCTCTCACTCACAGCTTCTCTTTCTCTCTCTCTCTCACTCATTCACCACTTCTCTTTCACTCTCTCACAGCTTCTCTTTCTCTCTTACAGCTTCTCTTTCTCTCTCTCTCACTCACACCTTCTCTTTCTCTCACTCTCACTCACTCAAACCTTCTCTTTCTCTATCTCTCTCACTCACTTAGCTTCTCTTTCTCTCTCTCACTGACAGCTTCTCTTTCTCTCTCTCTCTCACTCATAGCTTCTCTCTCTCTCTCACAGCTTCTCTTTCTCTCTCTCTCACAGCTTCTATTTCTCTCTCTCTCTCTCACTCACTCACAGCTTCTCTTTCCCTCTCTCTCTCACTCACACAGCTTCTGTTTCTCTCTCTCACACACACAGCTTCTCTTTCTCTCTATCTCTCTCACTCACAGCTTCTCTTTTCTCTCTAATTCACTCACTCACAGCTTCTCTTTTTCTCTCTCTCTCTCACTCACAGCTTCTCTTTCTCTCTCTCACTAACTCACAGCTTCTCTTTCTCTCTCTCTCTCTCTCACTCACTCACAGCTTCTCTTTCTCTCTATCTCTCACTCTCTCACAGCTTCTCTTTCTCTCTCACTCACTATACAGCTTTCTTTCTCTCTTTCTGTCTCACTCAAAGCTTCTCTTTCTCTCTCTCTCTCTCTCACTCAGCTTCTCTTTCTCACTCTCTCACTCACAGCTTCTCTTCCTCTCTCTCTCTCACTCACAGCTTCTCTTTCTTTCTCTCTCTCACTCACAGCTTCTCTTTCTCTCTCTCTCACTCACAGCTTGTCTTTCTCTCTCACACAAACACTGCTTTTCTCACTCTTTCTCACAGCTTCTCTTTCTCTCTCTCTCTCACTCACAGCTTCTCTCTCTCTCTCACATTGCTTCTCTTTCTCTCTCTCATTCACGGCTTCTATTTCTCTCTCTCACACTCACAGCTTCTCTCTCTCTCTCTCTCGTAGTCACAGCATCTTTCTCTCTCTCACACACACACACAGTCTTTCTTTCTGTCTCTCTCACTCACTCACACCTTCTCTTTCGCTCTCTCTCTCACTCACAGCTTCTCTCTCTCTCTTTCTCTCACACAGCTTCTCTCTCTCACACACACACACAGCTTCTGTTTCTCTCTCACTCTCTCTCACAGCTTCTCTTTCTCTCTCTCTCACTCACTCACAGCTTCTCTTTCTCTCACTCTCACTCACAGCTTCTCTCTCACTCATTCTCTTACTCACAGCTTCTCTTTCTTTCTCTCTCTCTCCCACAGCTTCTCTTTCTCTCTATCTCACTCACAGCTTCTCTTTCTCTCTCACACATTCACTCACCGCTTCTCTCTCTTTCTCTGTCTCTCTCAAGCACAGCTTCTCTTTCTCTCTCACACACACACCGTTTCTCTCTCTCTCACTCACGCAGTGCTTCTCTTTCTCTCTCTCTCTCACTCACTCACAGCTTCTATTTCTCTCTCTCTCACACACAAACAGCTTCTCTTTCTCTCTATCTCTCTCACTCACAGCTTCTCTTTTCTCTCTCTCACTAACGCACAGCTTCTCTTTCTCTCTCTCTCACTCACTCACAGCTTCTCTTTCTCTATCACTCTCACTCACTCACTGCTTCTCTTTCTCTCTCTCTCACTCAGCTTCTCTTTCTCTCTCTCTCTCACTCACAGCTTCTCTTTCTCTCTCTCTCACATACAGCTTCTCTTTCTCTGTCTCTCACTCACAGCTTGTCTTTCTCTCTCACACACACACTGCCTCTCTCTCTCACACACACACAGCTTCTTTCTCTCTCTCTCTCACATAGCTTCTTTCTCTCTCTCTCACAGCTTTTCTTTCTCTCTTTCTCACTCACTCACAGCTTCTCTTTCGCTCTCTCTCTCACTCAGCTTCTCTCTCTCTCTTTCTCTCACTCACAGCTTCTCTTTCCCTTCTCTCTCTCTCTCACTCACAGCTTCTCCTTCTCTCTCTCTCACACACAGCTTCTCTTTCTCTCTCTCTCACTCACAGCTTCTATTTCTCTCTCTCTCTCACTCACAACTTCTCTTTCTCTTTCTCTCACTCACACGCAGCTTTTCTTTCACACTCTCTCTCTCACTCACATCTTTTCTTTTTCTCTCTCTCACACAGCTTCTCTCTCTCACACACACACACACAGCTTCTCTCTCACACACACACCTTCTCTTTCTCTTTCTCACTCACAGCTTCTCTTTCTCTTTCTCACTCACAGCTTCTCTTTCTCTCTCTCTCTCTCACTCACAGGTTCTCTTTCTCTTTCTCACTCACAGCTTCTCTTTCTCTCTCTCTCACTCACAGCTTCTCTCTCTCTCTTTCTCTCTATCTCTCACACTCACAGGTTCTCTTTCTCTCCTTGTCTCCCTCACTCACAGCTTCTCTTTCTCTCTCTCACTCACAGATTCTCTTTCTCTCTCTCACTCACAGCTTCTCTCTCTCTCTCTCTCACTCACAGCTTCTCTTTCTCTTTCTCACTCACAACTTCTCTTTCTCTCTCTCTCACTCACAGCTTCTCTCTCTCTCTTTCTCGCTATCTCTCACACTCACAAGGTTCTCTTTCTCTCCTTGTCTCCCTCACTCACAGCTTCTCTTTCTCTCTTTCTCACTCACAGCTTCTCTTTCTCTCTCTCTCTCACTCACAGCTTCTCTTTCGCTTTCTCGCTCACACACACAGCTTCTCTCTCTCTCACACACACACAGCTTCTCTTTCTCTCTCTCTCACTCACAGCTTCTCTTTCTCTCTCTCTCTCACTCATTCACCACTTCTCTTTCACTCTCTCACAGCTTCTCTTTCTCTCTTACAGCTTCTCTTTCTCTCTCTCTCACTCACACCTTCTCTTTCTCTCACTCTCACTCACTCAAACCTTCTCTTTATCTATCTCTCTCACTCACTTAGCTTCTCTTTCTCTCTCTCACTGACAGCTTCTCTTTCTCTCTCTCTCTCACTCACAGCTTCTCTCTCTCTCACACAGCTTCTCTTTCTCTCTCTCTCACAGCTTCTATTTCTCTCTCTCTCTCTCACTCACTCACAGCTTCTCTTTCCCTCTCTCTCTCACTCACACAGCTTCTGTTTCTCTCTCTCACACACACAGCTTCTCTTTCTCTCTATCTCTCTCACTCACAGCTTCTCTTTTCTCTCTAATTCACTCACTCACAGCTTCTCTTTTTCTCTCTCTCTCTCACTCACAGCTTCTCTTTCTCTCTCTCACTAACTCACAGCTTCTCTTTCTCTCTCTCTCACTCACTCACAGCTTCTCTTTCTCTCTATCTCTCACTCTCTCACAGCTTCTCTTTCTCTCTCACTCACTATACAGCTTTCTTTCTCTCTTTCTGTCTCACTCAAAGCTTCTCTTTCTCTCTCTCTCTCTCTCACTCAGCTTCTCTTTCTCTCTCTCTCACTCACACCTTCTCTTTCTCTCACTCTCACTCACTCAAACCTTCTCTTTCTCTATCTCTCTCACTCACTTAGCTTCTCTTTCTCTCTCTCACTGACAGCTTCTCTTTCTCTCTCTCTCTCACTCACAGCTTCTCTCTCTCTCACACAGCTTCTCTTTCTCTCTCTCTCAAACTGACAGCTTCTCTATCTCTATCTCACTCACAGGCTCTCTTTCTCTCTCTGTCTCCCTCACTCACAGATTCTCTTTCTCTCTCTCTCTCACTCACAGCATCTTTCTCTTTCTCTCTCTCACTCACAGCTTCTCTCACTCTCTCTCTCACTTCTCTTTCTCTCTTTCTCTCTCACTCACAGCTTCTCTTTCTCTCTCTCACTCACAGCTTCTATTTCTCTCTCTCTCATTCACAGCTTCTCTTTCTCTCTCACACACACATTCAGCTTCTCTTTCTTTCTCTCTCTCTCACTCACTCACAGCTTCTCTTTCTCTCTCTGTATGACACTCACAGCTTCTCTTTCTCTCTCTCTCACTAACTCACAGTTTATCTCTCTCTCTCACTCACTCACAGATTCTCTTTCTCTCTCTCTCTCACTCACAGCTTCTCTTTCTCTCTCTCTCTCACTCACTCACAGCTTCTCTCTCTCTCTGTCTCTCTCACTCACAGCTTCTCTTTCTCTCACTCACTCACAGCTTCTTTCTCTTTCTCTCTCTTTTACTCACAACTTCTCTTTCTCTCACTCACTCACTCACTCACTCAAAGCTTCTCTCTCTCTCTGTCTCTCTCACTCACAGCTTCTCTTTCTCTCACTAACTCACAGCTTCTCTTTCTCTTTCTCTCTCTCTCTCTCTCAGCTTCTCTTTCTCTCTCTCCCTCACTCACTCACAGCTTCTCTTTCTCTCTCACTCACTCACACCTTCTATTTCTCTCTCTCTCTCACACAGCTTCTCTTTCTATCTCTCTCTCTCACAGCTTCTCTTTCTCTCTCTTTCACTCATAGCATCTAATTCTCTCTCTCTCATTCACAGCTTCTCTCTCTCTCTCTCTCTCTCACTCACAGCTTCTCTGTCTCTCTCTCACTCAATCACAGCTTCTCTTTCTCTCTCTGTCTCTCACTCTCACAGCTTCTCTCTCTCACTCACTCACTCACAGCTTCTCTTTCTCTCTCTCTCACTCAGTCACAGTGTCTATTTCTCTCTCTCACACACTCACAGCTTCTCTCTTTCTCTCTCACTCACAGCTTCTCTCTCTCTCTCTCACTCACAGCTTCTCTTTCTTTCTCTCACAGCTTCTTTTTCTCTCTCACTCTCTCACTCACAGCTTCTCTTTCTCTCTCTCTCTCACTTACTCACAGCTTCTATTTCTCTCTTTCTCACACACACAGCTTCTCTTTCTCTCTATCTCTCTCACTCACAGCTTCTCTTTTCTCTCTCTCTCTCACTCACTCACAGCTTCTCTTTCTCTCTCTATCTCTCAATCACAGCTTCTCTTTCTATCTCTCTCTCACGAACTCACAGCTTCTCTTTCTCTCTCTATCTCTCACTCACAGCTTCTCTCTCTCTCTCTCTCTCACTCACTCACATCTTCTCTTTCTCTCTCACTCACTCACAGCTTTCTTTCTCTCTCTCTGTCTCACTCACAGCTTCTCTTTCTCTCTCATTCAGCTTCTCTTTCTCTCTCTCTCACTCACACCTTCTCTTTCTCTCTCTGTCTCTCTCACTCACAGCTTCTCTCTCTCTCTCTCTCACTCGCAGCTTCTCTCTCTCTCACTCACTCACAGCTTCTCTTTCTCTCTCTCTCACTCAGTCATAGCTTCTCTCTCTCTGTCACTCACAGCTTCTCTTTCTCTCTCACACACTCACTCAAGCTTCTCTCTCTTTCTCTGTCTCTCTCACTCACAGCTTCTCTCTCTCTCTCACAGCTTCTCTTTCTCTCTCTCTCACTCACTCACAGCTTCTAATTCCCTCTCTCTCTCACTCACACAGCTTCTGTTTCTCTCTCTCTCACACACAGCTTCTCTTTCTCTCTATCTCTCTCACTCATAGCTTCTCTTATCTCTCTAACTCACTCACTCACAGCTTCTCTTTTTCTCTCTCTCTCTCACTCACAGCTTCTCTTTCTCTCTCTCACTAACTCACAGCTTCTCTCTCTCTCTCTCTCTCTCACTCACAGCTTCTCTTTCTCTCTCTCACAGCTTCTCTTTCTCTCTCACTCACTATACAGCTTTCTTTCTCTCTCTCTGTCTCACTCAAAGCTTCTCTTTCTCTCTCTCTCTCTCTCTCTCTCTCACTCAGCTTCTCTTTTCTCACTCACTCACTCACAGCTTCTCTTTCTTTCTCTCTCTCTCAGTCACAGTGTCTATTTCTCTCTCTCACTCACTCACAGCATCTCTTTCTCTCTGTCTCTCTCACTCACAGCTTCTCTCTCTCTCTCACTCACAGCTTCTCTTTCTTTCTCTCACAGCTTCTCTTTCTCTCTCACTCTCTCACTCACAGCTTCTCTTTCTCTCTCTATCTCACTTACTCACAGCTTCTATTTCTCTCTCTCACACACACACAGCTTCTCTTTCTCTCTATCTCTCTCACTCACAGCTTCTCTTTTCTCTCTCTCTCACTCACTCACAACTTCTCTTTCTCTCTGTATCTGTCACTCACAGCTTCTCTTTCTCTCTCTCACTCACTCACAGCTTCTCTCTCTCTCTCTCACTCACTCACAGCTTCTCTTTCTCTCTCTCTCTCACTCGCTCACAGCTTCTCTTTCTCTCTCTCTCACTCACTCACATCTTCTTTTTCTCTCTCACTCACTCACAGCTTTCTTTCTCTCTCTCTGTCTCACTCACAGCTTCTCGTTCTCTCTCTCTCATTCAGCTTCTCTTTCTCTCTCTCTCACTCACACCTTCTCTTTCTCTCTCTGTCTCTCTCACTCACAGCTTCTCTTTCTCTCTCTCTCTCACTCACAGCATCTCTTTCTCTTTCTCTCTCGCACTCGCAGCTTCTCTCTCTCTCACTCACAGCTTCTCTTTCTCTCTCTCTCTCTCTCAGTCATAGCTTCTCTCTCTCTCTCTCACTCACAGCTTCTCTTTCTCTCTCTCTCACAGCTTCTCTTTCTCTCTCTCTCTCACTCACTCACAGCTTCTCTTTCCCTCTCTCTCTCACTCACACAGCTTCTGTTTCTCTCTCACACACACACAGCTTCTCTTTCTCTCTATCTCTCTCACTCACAGCTTCTCTTTTCTCTCTAATTCACTCACTCACAGCTTCTCTTTTTCTCTCTCTCTCTCACTCACAGCTTCTCTCTCTCTCTCTCACTAACTCACAGCTTCTCTTTCTCTCTCTCTCTCTCACTCACTCACAGCTTCTCTTTCTCTCTATCTCTCACTCTCTCACAGCTTCTCTTTCTCTCTCACTCACTATACAACTTTCTTTCTCTCTCTCTGTCTCACTCAAAGCTTATCTTTCTCTCTCTCTCTCTCTCACTCAGCTTCTCTTTCTCACTCTCTCACTCACAGCTTCTCTTCCTCTCTCTCTCTCACTCACAGCTTCTCTTTCTTTCTCTCTCTCACTCACAGCTTCTCTTTCTCTCTCTCTCACTCACAGCTTGTCTTTCTCTCTCACACAAACACTGCTTTTCTCACTCTTTCTCACAGCTTCTCTTTCTCTCTCTCTCTCTCACTCACACCTTCTCTTTTCTCTCTCTCTCACATAGCTTCTCTTTCTCTCTCTCATTCACAGCTTCTATTTCTCTCTCTCTTACTCACAGCTTCTCTCTCTCTCTCTCTTAGTCACAGCATCTTTCTCTTTCTCTCTCTCACACACACAGTCTTTCTTTCTGTCTCTCTCACTCACTCACACCTTCTCTTTCGCTCTCTCTCTCACTCACAGCTTCTCTCTCTCTCTTTCTCTCACTCACAGCTTCTCTCTCTCACACACACAAATAGCTTCTGTTTCTCTCTCACTCTCTGTCACAGCTTCTCTTTCTCTCTCTCTCACTCACTCACAGCTTCTCTTTCTCTCACTCTCACTCACAGCTTCTCTCTCACTCATTCTCTTACTCACAGCTTCTCTTTCTTTCTCTCTCTCTCCCACAGCTTCTCTTTCTCTCTATCTCACTCACAGCTTCTCTTTCTCTCTCACACACTCACTCACCGCTTCTCTCTCTTTCTCTGTCTCTCTCAATCACAGCTTCTCTTTCTCTGTCTCACACACACCTTTTCTCTCTCTCTCACTCACGCACTGCTTCTCTTTCTCTCTCTCTCTCTCTCTCTCACTCACTCACAGATTCTATTTCTCTCTCTCACACACAAACAGCTTCTCTTTCTATCTATCTCTCTCACTCACAGCTTCTCTTTTCTCTCTCTCACTAACGCACAGCTTCTCTTTCTCTCTCTCTCACTCACTCACAGCTTCTCTTTCTCTATCTCTCTCACTCACTCACTGCTTCTCTTTCTCTCTCTCTCTCACTCAGCTTCTCTTTCTCTCTCTCTCTCACTCACAGCTTCTCTTTCTCTGTCTCTCACTCACAGCTTGTCTTTCTCTCTCACACACACACTGCCTCTCTCTCTCACACACACAGCTTCTCTTTCTCTCTCTCACACACACACACAGCTTCTCTTTCTCTCTCTCTCTCACATAGCTTCTTTCTCTCTCTCTCACAGCTTTTCTTTCTCTCTTTCTCACTCACTCACAGCTTCTTTCGCTCTCTCTCTCACTCAGCTTCTCTCTCTCTCTCTCTTTCTCTCACTCACAACTTCTCTTTCCCTTCTCTCTCTCTCTCACTCACAGCTTCTCCTTCTCTCTCTCTCACTCACAGCTTCTCTTTCTCTCTCTCTCACTCACAGCTTCTATTTCTCTTTCTCTCACTCACACGCAGCTTTTCTTTCACACACTCTCTCTCTCACTCACATCTTCTTCTCTCTCTCTCTCACAGCTTCTCTCTCTCTCACACACACACACAGCTTCTCTCTCACACACACACCTTCTCTTTCTCTTTCTCACTCACAGCTTCTCTTTCTCTCTCTCTCTCACTCACAGCTTCTCTTTCTCTTTCTCACTCACAGCTTCTCTTTCTCTCTCTCACTAACTCACCGCTTCTCTTTCACTCTCTCACTCACAGCTCTTTCTCTCTCTCTCACACAGCTTCTCTTTCTCTCTTTCTCACTCACAGCTTCTCTTTCTCTCTCTCTCTCTCACTCACAGCTTCTCTTTCTCTTTCTCGCTCACACACACAGCTTCTCTCTCTCTCACACACACACACACAGCTTCTCTTTCTCTCTCTCTCTCACTCACAGCTTCTCTTTCTCTCTCTCTCTCTCACTCATTCACCACTTCTCTTTCACTCTCTCACAGCTTCTCTTTCTCTCTTACAGCTTCTCTTTCTCTCTCTCTCACTGACACCTCTTTCTCTCACTCTCACTCAAACCTTCTCTTTCTCTATCTCTCTCACTCACTTAGCTTCTCTTTCTCTCTCTCACTGACAGCTTCTCTTTCTCTCTCTCTCTCACTCACAGCTTCTCTCTCTCTCTCACAGCTTCTCTTTCTCTCTCTCTCAAACTGACAGCTTCTCTATCTCTATCTCACTCACATCTTCTCTCTCTCTCACACACACACAGCTTCTCTCTCTCTCTCACACACACAGCTTCTCTCTCTCTCTCTCACTAACACCTTCTCTTTCTCACTCACAGCTTCTCTTACTCTCTCCCTCTCACTCACAACTTCCCTTTCTCTCTCGATCTCACAGGCTCTCTTTCTCTCTCTGTCTCCCTCACTCACAGATTCTCTTTCTCTCTCTCTCTCTCACTCACAGCATCTTTCTCTTTCTCTCTCTCACTCACAGCTTCTCTCTCTCTCTCTCACTCACTTCTCTTTCTCTCTCTCTCTCTCACTCACAGCTTCTCTTTCTCTCTCTCACTCACAGCTTCTCTTTCTCTCTCTCACTCACAGCTTCTATTTCTCTCTCTCTCATTCACAGCTTCTCTTTCTCTCTCACACACACACTCAGCTTCTCTTTCTTTCTCTCTCTCTCACTCACTCACAGCTTCTCTTTCTCTCTCTGTATGACTCACTCACAGCTTCTCGTTCTCTCTCTCTCACTAACTCACAGTTTATCTCTCTCTCACTCTCACTCACAGATTCTCTTTCTCTCTCTCTCACTCACAGCTTCTCTTTCTCTCTCTCACTCACTCACTCACAGCTTCTCTCTCTCTCTGTCTCTCTCACTCACAGCTTCTCTCTCTCTCTCTCACTCACAGCTTCTCTCTCTCTCTCTCACTAACTCACAGCTTCTCTTTCTCTCTCTCTCTCTCACTCACTCACAGCTTCTCTTTCTCTCTATCTCTCAATCTCTCACAGCTTCTCTTTCTCTCTCACTCACTATACAACTTTCTTTCTCTCTCTCTGTCTCACTCAAAGCTTATCTTTCTCTCTCTCTCTCTCTCACTCAGCTTCTCTTTCTCACTCTCTCACTCACAGCTTCTCTTCCTCTCTCTCTCTCACTCACAGCTTCTCTTTCTTTCTCTCTCTCACTCACAGCTTCTCTTTCTCTCTCTCTCACTCACAGCTTGTCTTTCTCTCTCACACAAACACTGCTTTTCTCACTCTTTCTCACAGCTTCTCTTTCTCTCTCTCTCTCTCACTCACACCTTCTCTTTCTCTCTCTCTCACATAGCTTCTCTTTCTCTCTCTCATTCACAGCTTCTATTTCTCTCTCTCTCACTCACAGCTTCTCTCTCTCTCTCTCTTAGTCACAGCATCTTTCTCTTTCTCTCTCTCACACACACAGTCTTTCTTTCTGTCTCTCTCACTCACTCACACCTTCTCTTTCACTCTCTCTCTCACTCACAGCTTCTCTCTCTCTCTTTCTCTCACTCACAGCTTCTCTCTCTCACACACACACATAGCTTCTGTTTCTCTCTCACTCTCTGTCACAGCTTCTCTTTCTCTCTCTCTCACTCACTCACAGCTTCTCTTTCTCTCACTCTCACTCACAGCTTCTCTCTCACTCATTCTCTTACTCACAGCTTCTCTTTCTTTCTCTCTCTCTCCCACAGCTTCTCTTTCTCTCTATCTCACCCACAGCTTCTCTTTCTCTCTCACACACTCACTCACCGCTTCTCTCTCTTTCTCTGTCTCTCTCAATCACAGCTTCTCTTTCTCTGTCTCACACACACCTTTTCTCTCTCTCTCACTCACGCACTGCTTCTCTTTCTCTCTCTCTCTCTCTCACTCACTCACAGATTCTATTTCTCTCTCTCACACACAAACAGCTTCTCTTTCTCTCTATCTCTCTCACTCACAGCTTCTCTTTTCTCTCTCTCACTAACGCACAGCTTCTCTTTCTCTCTCTCTCACTCACTCACAGCTTCTCTTTCTCTATCTCTCTCACTCACTCACTGCTTCTCTTTCTCTCTCTCTCTCACTCAGCTTCTCTTTCTCTCTCTCTCTCACTCACAGCTTCTCTTTCTCTGTCTCTCACTCACAGCTTGTCTTTCTCTCTCACACACACACTGCCTCTCTCTCTCACACACACAGCTTCTCTTTCTCTCTCTCACACACACACAGCTTCTCTCTCTCTCACACACACACACACAGCTTCTCTTTCTCTCTCTCTCACTCACAGCTTCTCTTTCTCTCTCTCTCACTCATTCACCACTTCTCTTTCACTCTCTCACTGCTTCTCTTTCTCTCTTACAGCTTCTCTTTCTCTCTCTCTCACTCACACCTCTTTCTCTCACTCTCACTCAAACCTTCTCTTTCTCTATCTCTCTCACTCACTTAGCTTCTCTTTCTCTCTCTCACTGACAGCTTCTCTTTCTCTCTCTCTCTCACTCACAGCTTCTCTCTCTCTCTCACAGCTTCTCTTTCTCTCTCTCTCAAACTGACAGCTTCTCTATCTCACTCACATCTTCTCTCTCTCACACACACACACAGCTTCTCTCTCTCACACACACACACAGCTTCTCTCTCTCTCTCTCACTAACACCTTCTCTTTCTCTTTCTCACTCACAGCTTCTCTTACTCTCTCCCTCTCACTCACAACTTCCCTTTCTCTCTCTCTCACAGGCTCTCTTTCTCTCTCTGTCTCCCTCACTAACAGATTCTCTTTCTCTCTCTCTCTCTCACTCACAGCATCTTTTTCTTTCTCTCTCTCACTCACAGCTTCTCTCTCTCTCTCTCACTCACTTCTCTTTCTCTCTCTCTCTCTCACTCACAGCTTCTCTTTCTCTCTCTCACTGACAGCTTCTCTTTCTCTCTCTCACTCACAGCTTCATTTTCTCTCTCTCTCATTCACAGCTTCTCTTTCTCTCTCACACACACACTCAGCTTCTCTTTCTTTCTCTCTCTCTCACTCACTCACAGCTTCTCTTTCTCTCTCTGTATGACTCACTCACAGCTTCTCTTTCTCTCTCTCTCACTAACTCACAGTTTATCTCTCTCTCACTCTCACTCACAGATTCTCTTTCTCTCTCTCTCACTCACAGCTTCTCTTTCTCTCTCTCACTCACTCACTCACAGCTTCTCTCTCTCTCTCTGTCTCTCTCACTCACAGCTTCTCTTTCTCTCACTCACTCACAGCTTCTTTCTCTTTCTCTCTCTTTCACAGCTTCTCTTTCTCTCTCTCTCTCCCTCACTCACTCACAGCTTCTCTTTCTCTTTCACTCACTCACAGCTTCTATTTCTCTCTCTCACTTACAACTTCTCTTTCTCTCACTCACTCACTCACTCACTCACTCAAAGCTTCTCTCTCTCTCTGTCTCTCTCACTCACAGCTTCTCTTTCTCTCACTAACTCACAGCTTCTCTTTCTCTTTCTCTCCCTCTCTCTCACAGCTTGTCTTTCTCTCTCACACAAACACTGCTTTTCTCACTCTTTCTCACAGCTTCTCTTTCTCTCTCTCTCTCTCACTCACACCTTCTCTTTCTCTCTCTCTCACATAGCTTCTCTTTCTCTCTCTCATTCACAGCTTCTATTTCTCTCTCTCTCACTCACAGCTTCTCTCTCTCTCTCTCTTAGTCACAGCATCTTTCTCTTTCTCTCTCTCACACACACAGTCTTTCTTTCTGTCTCTCTCACTCACTCACACCTTCTCTTTCACTCTCTCTCTCACTCACAGCTTCTCTCTCTCTCTTTCTCTCACTCACAGCTTCTCTCTCTCACACACACACATAGCTTCTGTTTCTCTCTCACTCTCTGTCACAGCTTCTCTTTCTCTCTCTCTCACTCACTCACAGCTTCTCTTTCTCTCACTCTCACTCACAGCTTCTCTCTCACTCATTCTCTTACTCACAGCTTCTCTTTCTTTCTCTCTCTCTCCCACAGCTTCTCTTTCTCTCTATCTCACCCACAGCTTCTCTTTCTCTCTCACACACTCACTCACCGCTTCTCTCTCTTTCTCTGTCTCTCTCAATCACAGCTTCTCTTTCTCTGTCTCACACACACCTTTTCTCTCTCTCTCACTCACGCACTGCTTCTCTTTCTCTCTCTCTCTCTCTCACTCACTCACAGATTCTATTTCTCTCTCTCACACACAAACAGCTTCTCTTTCTCTCTATCTCTCTCACTCACAGCTTCTCTTTTCTCTCTCTCACTAACGCACAGCTTCTCTTTCTCTCTCTCTCACTCACTCACAGCTTCTCTTTCTCTATCTCTCTCACTCACTCACTGCTTCTCTTTCTCTCTCTCTCTCACTCAGCTTCTCTTTCTCTCTCTCTCTCACTCACAGCTTCTCTTTCTCTGTCTCTCACTCACAGCTTGTCTTTCTCTCTCACACACACACTGCCTCTCTCTCTCACACACACAGCTTCTCTTTCTCTCTCACACACACACACAGCTTCTCTCTCTCTCTCACACACACACACAGCTTCTCTTTCTCTCTCTCTCACTCACAGCTTCTCTTTCTCTCTCTCTCACTCATTCACCACTTCTCTTTCACTCTCTCACTGCTTCTCTTTCTCTCTTACAGCTTCTCTTTCTCTCTCTCTCACTCACACCTCTTTCTCTCACTCTCACTCAAACCTTCTCTTTCTCTATCTCTCTCACTCACTTAGCTTCTCTTTCTCTCTCTCACTGACAGCTTCTCTTTCTCTCTCTCTCTCACTCACAGCTTCTCTCTCTCTCACACAGCTTCTCTTTCTCTCTCTCTCAAACTGACAGCTTCTCTATCTCACTCACATCTTCTCTCTCTCTCACACACACACAGCTTCTCTCTCTCACACACACACACAGCTTCTCTCTCTCTCTCTCACTAACACCTTCTCTTTCTCTTTCTCACTCACAGCTTCTCTTACTCTCTCCCTCTCACTCACAACTTCCCTTTCTCTCTCTCTCACAGGCTCTCTTTCTCTCTCTGTCTCCCTCACTAACAGATTCTCTTTCTCTCTCTCTCTCTCACTCACAGCATCTTTCTCTTTCTCTCTCTCACTCACAGCTTCTCTCTCTCTCTCTCACTCACTTCTCTTTCTCTCTCTCTCTCTCACTCACAGCTTCTCTTTCTCTCTCTCACTGACAGCTTCTCTTTCTCTCTCTCACTCACAGCTTCTATTTCTCTCTCTCTCATTCACAGCTTCTCTTTCTCTCTCACACACACACTCAGCTTCTCTTTCTTTCTCTCTCTCTCACTCACTCACAGCTTCTCTTTCTCTCTCTGTATGACTCACTCACAGCTTCTCTTTCTCTCTCTCTCACTAACTCACAGTTTATCTCTCTCTCACTCTCACTCACAGATTCTCTTTCTCTCTCTCTCACTCACAGCTTCTCTTTCTCTCTCTCACTCACTCACTCACAGCTTCTCTCTCTCTCTGTCTCTCTCACTCACAGCTTCTCTTTCTCTCACTCACTCACAGCTTCTTTCTCTTTCTCTCTCTTTCACAGCTTCTCTTTCTCTCTCTCTCTCCCTCACTCACTCACAGCTTCTCTTTCTCTTTCACTCACTCACAGCTTCTATTTCTCTCTCTCACTTACAACTTCTCTTTCTCTCACTCACTCACTCACTCACTCACTCACTCACTCAAAGCTTCTCTCTCTCTCTGTCTCTCTCACTCACAGCTTCTCTTTCTCTCACTAACTCACAGCTTCTCTTTCTCTTTCTCTCCCTCTCTCTCACAGCTTCTCTTTCTCTCTCTCCCTCACTCACTCACAGCTTCTCTTTCTCTCTCACTCACTCACAGCTTCTATTTCTCTCTCTCACACACAGCTTCTCTTTCTATCTCTTTCTCTCACAGCTTCTCTTTCTCTCTCTTTCACTCATAGCATCTAATTCTCTCTCTCTCATTCAGAGCTTCTCTTTCTCTCTCTCTCTCACTCACAGCTTCTCTGTCTCTCTCTCTCACTCAATCACAGCTTCTCTTTCTCTCTCTGTCTCTCACTCTCACAGCTTCTCTCTCTCTCTCACTCACTCACTCACAGCTTCTCTTTCTCTCTCTCTCACTCAGTCACAGTGTCTATTTCTCTCTCTCTCACACTCACAGCTTCTCTCTCTCTCTCTCTCACTCACAGCTTCTCTCTCTCTCACTCACAGCTTCTCTTTCTTTCTCTCACAGCTTCTCTTTCTCTCTCACTCTCTCACTCACAGCTTCTCTTTCTCTCTCTCTCACTTACTCACAGCTTCTATTTCTCTCTTTCTCACACACACAGCTTCTCTTTCTCTCTATCTCTCTCACTCACAGCTTCTCTTTTCTCTCTCTCTCTCACTCACTCACAGCTTCTCTTTCTCTCTCTCTCTCACTCACTCACAGCTTCTCTTTCTCTCTCTCTCACAAACTCACAGCTTCTCTTTCTCTCTCTATCTCTCACTCACATCTTCTCTCTCTCTCTCTCTCTCACTCACTCACATCTTCTCTTTCTCTCTCACTCACTCACAGCTTTCTTTCTCTCTCTCTCTCTCACTCACACCTTCTCTTTCTCTCTCTGTCTCTCTCACTCACAGCTTCTCTCTCTCTCTCTCTCTCTCACTCGCAGCTTCTCTCTCACTCACTCACAGCTTCTCTTTCTCTCTCTCTCACTCAGTCATAGCTTCTCTCTCTGTCACTCACAGCTTCTCTTTCTCTCTCACACACTCACTCAAGCTTCTCTCTCTTTCTCTGTCTCTCTCACTCACAGCTTCTCTCTCTCTCACACAGCTTCTCTTTCTCTCTCTCTCTCACTCACTCACAGCTTCTAATTCCCTTTCTCGCTCACTCACACAGCTTCTGTTTCTCTCTCTCTCACACACAGCTTCTCTTTCTCTCTATCTCTCTGACTCACAGCTTCTCTTTTCTCTCTAACTCACTCACTCACAGCTTCTCTTTTCTCTCACTCTCTCACTCACAGCTTCTCTTTCTCTCTCTCACTAACTCACAGCTTCTCTCTCTCTCTCTCTCACTCACTCACAGCTTCTCTTTCTCTCTCTCTCTCACTCTCTCACAGCTTCTCTTTCTCTCTCACTCACTATACAGCTTTCTTTCTCTCTCTCTGTCTCACTCAAAGCTCTTTCTCTCTCTCTCTCTCACTCAGCTTCTCTTTCTCTCTCTCTCACTCACAGCTTCTCTTTCTTTCTCTCTCTCTCTCACTCACAGCTTCTCTTTCTCTCTCACTCACTCACAGCTTGTCTTTCTCTCACACACAAACACTGCTTTACTCACTCTTTCTCACAGCTTCTCTTTCTCTCTCTCTCTCACTCACAGCTTCTCTTTGTCTCTCTCTCACATAGCTTCTCTTTCTCTCACTCACTCACAGCTTCTATTTCTCTCTCACACACACACAGCTTCTCTTTCTCTCTCTCACTCACAGCTTCTCTTTCTCTCTCTCTCACTCAAAGCTTCTCTTTCTCTCTCTCTCACTCATTCACCACTTCTCTTTCACTCTCTCACAGCTTCTCTTTCTCTCTCACAGCTTCTCTTTCTCTCTCTCTCACTCACACCTTCTCTTTCTCTCACTCTCTCACTCACTCAAACCTTCTTTCTCTATCTCTCGCACTCACTTAGCTTCTGTTTTTCTCTCTCACTGACAGCTTCTCTTTCTCTCTCTCTCTCTCTCACTCACAGCTTCTCTCTCACACACACACAGCTTCTCTTTCTCTCTCTCTCAAACTGACAGCTTCTCTCTCTCTCTCTCACTCACATCTCCTCTCTCTCTCACACACACACAGCTTCTCTCTCACACACACATAGCTTCTCTCTCTCTCACTAACACCTTCTCTTTCTCTTTCTCACTCACAGCTTCTCTCTCTCTTTCTCTCACTCACAGCTTCCCTTTCTCTCTCTCTCTCACTCACAGGCTCTCTTTCTCTCTCTGTCTCCCTCACTCACTTCTCTCTCTCTCTCTCACTCACAGCTTCTCTTTCTCTTTCTCTCTCTCACTCACAGCTTCTCTCTCTCTCTCACTCACAACTTCTCTTTATTTCTCTCTCTCTCTCACTCACAGCTTCTCTTTTTCTCTCTCTCACTCACAGCTTGTCTTTCTCTCTCACACACACACTGCTTCTCTCTCTCACACACACAGCTTCTCTTTCTCTCTCTCTCACATAGCTTCTTTCTCTCTCTCTCTCTCACAGCTTTTCTTTCTCTCTTTCTCACTCACTCACAGCTTCTCTTTCGCTCTCTCTCTCACTCAGCTTCTCTCTCTCTCTTTCTCTCACTCACAGCTTCTCTTTCCCTTCTCTCTCTCTCACTCACAGCTTCTCCTTCTCTCTCACTCACTCACAGCTTCTCTTTCTCTCTCTCTCACTCACAGCTTCTATTTCTCTCTCTCTCACACAGCTTCTCTCTCTCACACACACACACAGCTTCTGTCTCACACACACACCTTCTCTTTCTCTTTCTCACTCACAGCTTCTCTTTCTCTCTCTCTCTCACTCACAGCTTCTCTTTCTCTTTCTCACTCACAGCTTCTCTTTCTCTCTCTCTCACTCGCAGCTTCTCTCTCTCTCTCTCTCTCTCTCTCTCTCACACTCACAGGTTTTCTTTCTCTCCTTGTCTCCCTCACTCACAGCTTCTCTTTCTCTCTCTCTCACTCACAGATACTCTTTCTCTCTCTCACTCACAGCTTCACTTTCTCTCTCTCACTAACTCACCGCTTCTCTTTCACTCTCTCACTCACAGCTCTTTCTCTCTCTCACACACAGCTTCTCTTTCTCTCTTTCTCACTCACAGCTTCTCTTTCTCTCTCTCTCTCACTCACAGCTTCTCTTTCTCTTTCTCGCTCACACACACAGCTTCTCTCTCTCTCACACACGCACACAGCTTCTCTTTCTCTCTCTCTCTCTCACTCACAGCTTCTCTTTCTCTCTCTCTCACTCATTCACCACTTCTCTTTCACTCTCTCACAGCTTCTCTTTCTCTCTTACAGCTCCTCTTTCTCTCTCTCTCACTCACACCTTCTCTTTCTCTCACTCTCTCACTCTCTCACTCACTCAAACCTTCTCTTTCTCTATCTCTCTCACTCACTTAGCTTCTCTTTCTCTCTCTCACTGACAGCTTCTCTTTCTCTCTCTCTCTCTCTCACTCACAGCTTCTCTCTCTCTCACAGCTTCTCTTTCTCTCTCTCTCAAACTGACAGCTTCTCTATCTCTATCTCACTCACATCTTCTGTCTCTCACACACACACAGCTTCTCTCTCTCGCTCATACACACAGCTTCTCTCTCTCTCACTAACACCTTCTCTTTCTCTTTCTCACTCACAGCTTCTCTTTCTCTCTCTCTCACTCACAACTTCCCTTTCTCTCTCTCTTTCTCTCTCACAGGCTCTCTTTCTCTCCCTGTCTCCCTCACTCACAGATTCTCTTTCTCTCTCTCACTCACAGCATCTTTCTCTTTCTCTCTCTCACTCACAGCTTCTCTCTCTCTCACTCACTCACTTCTCTCTCTCTCTCTCTCTCTCACTCACAGCTTCTCTTTCTCTCTCTCACTCACAGCTTCTATTTCTCTCTCTCTCATTCACAGCTTCTCTTTCTCTCTCACACACACACTCAGCTTCTCTTTCTTTCTCTCTCTCTCACTCACTCAGAGCTTTTCTTTCTCTCTCTGTATGACTCACTCACAGCTTCTCTTTCTCTCTCTCTCACTAACTCACAGTTTCTCTCTCTCTCTCACTCACTCGCAGATTCTCTTTCTCTCTCTCTCACTCACAGCTTCTCTTTCTCTCTCTCACTCACTCACTCACTCACAGCTTCTCTCTCTCTGTCTCTCTCACTCACAGCTTCTCTTTCTCTCACTCACTCACAGCTTCTTTCTTTCTCTCTCTTTCTCTCTCTCACAGCTTCTCTTTCTCTCTCTCCCTCACTCACTCACAGCTTCTCTTTCTCTTTCACTCACTCACAGCTTCTATTTCTCTCTCTCTCATTCACAGCTTCTCTTTCTCTCTCTCTCACACACACACAGCTTCTCTTTCTTTCTTTCTCTCTCTCTCACTCACTCACAGCTTCTAATTCCCTCACTCTCTCACTCACACAGCTTCTGTTTCTCTCTCTCACACACAACTTCTCTTTCTCTCTATCTCTCTCACTCACAGCTTCTCTTTTCTCTCTAACTCACTCACTCACAGCTTCTCTTTTTCTCTCTCTCTCTCACTCACAGCTTCTCTTTCTCTCTCTCACTAACTCACAGCTTATCTTTCTCTCTCTCTCTCTCACTCACTCACAGCTTCTCTTTCTCTCTCTCTCTCACTCTCTCACAGCTTCTCTTTCTCTCTCACTCACTATACAGCTTTCTTTGTCTCTCTCTGTCTCACTCAAAGCTTCTCTTTCTTTCTCACTCACTCACAGCTTGTCTTTCTCTCTCACACAAACACTGCTTTTCTCACTCTTTCTCACAGCTTCTCTTTCTCTCTCTCTCTCACTCACAGCTTCTCTTTGTCTCTCTCTCACATAGCTTCTCTTTCTCTCACTCACTCACAGCTTCTATTTCTCTCTCTCACACTCACAGCTTCTCTTTCTCTCTCTCACTCACAGCTTCTCTTTCTCTCTCTCTCACTCACAGCTTGTCTTTCTCTCTCACACAAACACTGCTTTTCTCACTCTTTCTCACAGCTTCTCTTTCTCTCTCTCTCTCACTCAGCTTCTCTTTCTCTCTCTCTTACTCACAGCTTCTCTTTCTCTCTCTCTCACTCACAGCTTCTCTTTCTTTCTCTCTCTCTCTCACACACAGGTTCTCTTTCTTTCTCACTCACTCACAGCTTGTCTTTCTCTCTCACACAAACACTGCTTTTCTCACTCTTTCTCACAGCTTCTCTTTCTCTCTCTCTCTCACTCACAGCTTCTCTTTGTCTCTCTCTCACATAGCTTCTCTTTCTCTCACTCACTCACAGCTTCTATTTCTCTCTCTCACACTCACAGCTTCTCTTTCTCTCTCTCACTCACAGCTTCTCTTTCTCTCTCTCTCACTCACTCACAGCTTCTCTTTCTCTTTCTCGCTCACACACACAGCTTCTCTTTCTTTCTCTCACACACACAGCTTCTCTTTCTCTCTCTCTCTCACTCACAACTTCTCTTTCTCTCTCTCTCACTCATTCACCACTTCTCTTTCACTCTCTCTCAGCTTCTCTTTCTCTCTCACAGCTTCTCTTTCTCTCTCTCTCACTCACACCTTCTCTTTCTCTCACTCTCTCACTCACTCAAACCTTCTCTTTCTCTATCTCTCGCACTGACTTAGCTTCTGTTTCTCTCTCTCACTGACAGCTTCTCTTTCTCTCTCTCTCACTCACAGCTTCTCTCTCTTTCTCACTCACAGCTTCTCTTTCTCTCTCTCTCTCACTCACAGCTTCCCTTTCTCTCTCTCTCTCACTCACAGGCTCTCTTTCTCTCTCTGTCTCCCTCACTCACATATTCTCTCTCTCTCTCTCTCTCTCACTCACAGCTTCTCTTTCTCTTTCTCTCTCTCACTCACAGCTTCTCTCTCTCTCTCACTCACAACTTCTCTTTCTCTCTCTCTCTCTCACTCACAGCTTCTCTTTCTCTCTCTCACACACACACAGCTTCTCTTTCTTTCTCTCTCTCTCACTCACTCACAGCTTCTCTTTCTCTCTCTCTCACATAGCTTCTCTTTCTCTCACTCACTCACAGCTTCTATTTCTCTCTCACACACACACAGCTTCTCTTTCTCTCTATCTCACTCACTCACAGCTTCTCTTTTCTCTCTCTCACTCATTCACAGCTTCTCTTTCCTTCTCTCTCTCACTCACAGCTTCTCTTTCTCTCTCTCACTAACACACAGCTTCTCTTTCTCTCTCTCGCACTCACTCACAGCTTCTCTTTCTCTCTCTCTCTCACTCACTCACAGCTTCTCTTTCTCTATCTCTCTCACTCACTCACAGCTTCTCTTTCTCTCTCACTCACTCACAGCTTCTCTTTCTCTATCTCTCTCACTCACTCACAGCTTCTCTTTCTCTCTCACTAAGCTTCTCTTTCTCTCTCTCTCTCACTCACAGCTTCACTTTCTCTCTCTCTCTCACTCACAGCTTCTCTTTCTCTCTCTCTCACTCACAGCTTGTCTTTCTCTCTCACACACACACTGCTTCTCTCTCACATACACACAGCTTCTCTTTCTCTCTCTCTCACATAGCTTCTTTCTCTCTCTCTCTCTCTCTCTCACTCACAGCTTTTCTTTCTCTCTTTCTCACTCACTCACAGCTTCTCTTTCGCTCTCTCTCTCACTCAGCTTCTCTTTCTCTCTTTCTCTTACTCACAGCTTCTCTTTCCCTTCTCTCTCTCACTCACAGCTTCTCCTTCTCTCTCTCTCACTCATAGCTTCTCTTTCTCTCTCTCTCACTCACAGCTTCTATTTCTCTCTCTCTCACACTCACAACTTCTCTTTCTCTTTCTCTCACTCACACACAGCTTTTCTTTCGCTCTCTATCTCTCTCTCACTCACATCTTCTCTTTCATTCTCTCTCTCTCTCACACAGCTTCTCTCTCTCTCACACACACACAGCTTCTCTCTCACACACACACCTTCTCTTTCTCTTTCTCACTCACAGCTTCTCTTTCTCTCTCTCTCTCACTCACAGCTTCCCTTTCTCTCTCTCTCTCACTCACAGGCTCTCTTTCTCTCTCTGTCTCCCTCACTCACATATTCTCTCTCTCTCTCTCTCTCACTCACAGCCTCTCTTTCTCTTTCTCTCTCTCACTCACAGCTTCTCTCTCTCTCTCACTCACAACTTCTCTTTCTTTCTCTCTCTCTCACTCACAGCTTCTCTTTCTCTCTCTCACTCACAGCTTCTATTTCTCTCTCTCTCATTCACAGCTTCTCTTTCTCTCTCTCTCTCTCACACACAGCTTCTCTTTCTCTCTCTCTCTCTCCCACTCACTCACAGCTTCTCTTTCTCTCTCTCTCACATAGCTTCTCTTTCTCTCACTCACTCACAGCTTCTATTTCTCTCTCTCACACACACAGCTTCTCTTTCTCTCTATCTCACTCACTCACAGCTTCTCTTTTCTCTCTCTCTCACTCATTCACAGCTTCTCTTTCTCTATCTCTCTCACTCACTCACAGCTTCTCTTTCTCTCTCACTCACTCACAGCTTTCTTTCTCTCTCTCTCTGTCTCACTCACAGCTTCTCTCTCTCTCTCTCTCACTAAGCTTCTCTTTCTCTTTCTCTCTCACTCACAGCTTCTCTTTCTCTCTCTCTCACTCACAGCTTCTCTTTTTCTCTCTCTCACTCACAGCTTGTCTTTCTCTCTCTCACACACACTGCTTCTCTCTCACACACATACAGCTTCTCTTTCTCTCTCTCTCTCACATAGCTTCTTTCTCTCTCTCTCTCTCTCACTCACAGCTTTTCTTTCTCTCTTTCTCACTCACTCACAGCTTCTCTTTCGCTCTCTCTCTCACTCAGCTTCTCTTTCTCTTTTTCTCTCACTCACAGCTTCTCTTTCCCTTCTCTCTCTCTCACTCACAGCTTCTCCTTCTCTCTCTCTCACTCATAGCTTCTCTTTCTCTCTCTCTCTCACTCACAGCTTCTATTTCTCTCTCTCTCACTCACAACTTCTCTTTCTCTTTCTCTCACTCACACACAGCTTTTCCTTCGCTCTCTATCTCTCTCTCACTCACATCTTCTCTTTCATTCTCTCTCTCTCACACAGCTTCTCTCTCTCTCACACACACACAGCTTCTCTCTCACACACACACCTTCTCTTTCTCTTTCTCACTCACAGCTTCTCTTTCTCTTTCTCACTCACAGCTTCTCTTTCTCTCTCTCTCACTCACAGCTTCTCCCTCTCTCTTTCTCTCTCTCTCTCTCTCACACTCACAGGTTCTCTGTCTCTCTCTGTCTCCCTCACTCACAGCTTCTCTTTCTCTCTCTCTCTCTCACTCACAGATTCTCTTTCTCTCTCTCACTCACAGCTTCTCTTTCTCTCTCTCACTAACTCACCGCTTCTCTTACACTTGCTCGCTCACAGCTCTTTCTCTCTCACACACACAGCTTCTCTTTCTCTCTCTCTCACTCACAGCTTCTCTTTCTCTCTCTCTCACTCACTCACAGCTTCTCTTTCTCTTTCTCGCTCACACACACAGCTTCTCTTTCTCTCTCTCACACACACAGCTTCTCTTTCTCTCTCTCTCACTCACAGCTTCTCTTTCTCTCTCTCTCACTCATTCACCACTTCTCTTTCACTCTCTCACAGCTTCTCTTTCTCTCTCATAGCTTCTCTTTCTCTCTCTCTCACTCACACCTTCTCTTTCCCTCATTCTCTCACTCACTCAAACCTTCTCTTTCTCTATCTCTCTCACTCACTTAGCTTCTCTTTCTCTCTCTCACTGACAGCTTCTCTTTCTCTCTCTCTCTCACTCACAGCTTCTCTCTCTCTTACAGCTTCTCTTTCTCTCTCTCAAACTGACAGCTTCTCTCTCTCTCTCTCACTCACATCTTCTCTCTCTCTCACACACACACAGCTTCTCTCTCTCACACACACACATAGCTTCTCTCTCTCTCTCACTAACACCTTCTCTTTCTCTTTCTCACTCACAGCTTCTCTTTCTCTCTCTCTCTGTCACTCACAGCTTCCCTTTCTCTCTCTCTCTCACTCACAGGCTCTCTTTCTCTCTCTGTCTCCCTCACTCACAGCTTCTCTTTCACTCTCTCACTGACAGCTTCTCTTTCTCTCTCTCTCTCACTCACAGCTTCTCTCTCTCTCTCACAGATTCTCTTTCTCTCTCTCTCAAACTGACAGCTTCTCTATCTCTCTCTCACTCACATCTTCTCTCTCTCACACACACACACAGCTTCTCTCTCTCTCTCACACATAGCTTCTCTCTCTCTCTCACTAACACCTTCTCTTTCTCTTTCTCACTCACAGCTTCTCTTTCTCTCTCTCTGTCACTCACAGCTTCCCTTTCTCTCTCTCTCTCACTCACAGGCTCTCTTTCTCTCTCTGTCTCCCTCACTCACAGCTTCTCTTTCACTCTCTCACTGACAGCTTCTCTTTCTCTCTCTCTCTCACTCATAGCTTCTCTCTCTCTCACAGATTCTCTTTCTCTCTCTCTCAAACTGACAGCTTCTCTATCTCTCTCTCACTCACATCTTCTCTCTCTCACACACACACACACAGCTTCTCTCTCTCTCACACACACATAGCTTCTCTCTCTCTCACTAACACCTTCTTTTTCTCTCTCTCACTCACAGCTTCTCTCTCTCTCTCACTCACAACTTCTCTTTCTCTCTCTCTCTCACTCACAGCTTCTCTTTCTCACTCACAGCTTCTATTTCTCTCTCTCTCATTCACAGCTTCTCTTTCTCTCTCACACACACACAGCTTCTCTTTCTCTCTCTCTCTCTCACTCACTCACAGCTTCTCTTTCTCTCTCTGTCTGACTCACTCACACCTTCTCTTTCTCTTTCTCACTCACAGCTTCTCTTTCTCTTTCTCACTCACAGCTTCTCTTTCTCTCTCTCTCACTCACAGCTTCTCCCTCTCTCTTTCTCTCTCTCTCTCTCACACACTCACAGGTTCTCTGTCTCTCTCTGTCTCCCTCACTCACAGCTTCTCTTTCTCTCTCTCTCTCTCACTCACAGATTCTCTTTCTCTCTCTCACTCACAGCTTCTCTTTCTCTATCTCACTAACTCACCGCTTCTCTTACACTTGCTCGCTCACAGCTCTTTCTCTCTCTCTCACACAGCTTCTCTTTCTCTCTCTCTCACTCACAGCTTCTCTTTCTCTCTCTCTCACTCACTCACAGCTTCTCTTTCTCTTTCTCGCTCACACACACAGCTTCTCTTTCTCTCTCTCACACACACAGCTTCTCTTTCTCTCTCTCACACTCACAGCTTCTCTTTATCTCTCTCTCACTCATTCACCACTTCTCTTTCACTATCTCACAGCTTCTCTTTCTCTCTCATAGCTTCTCTTTCTCTCTCTCTCACTCACACCTTCTCTTTCCCTCATTCTCTCACTCACTCAAACCTTCTCTTTCTCTATCTCTCTCACTCACTTAGCTTCTCTTTCTCTCTCTCACTGACAGCTTCTCTTTCTCTCTCTCTCTCACTCACAGCTTCTCTCTCTCTTACAGCTTCTCTTTCTCTCTCTCAAACTGACAGCTTCTCTATCTCTCTCTCACTCACATCTTCTCTCTCTCTCACACAAACACAGCTTCTCTCTCTCTCACACACATAGCTTCTCTCTCTCTCTCACTAACACCTTCTCTTTCTCTTTCTCACTCACAGCTTCTCTTTCTCTCTCTCTCTGTCACTCACAGCTTCCCTTTCTCTCTCTCTCTCTCACTCACAGGCTCTCTTTCTCTCTCTGTCTCCCTCACTCACAGCTTCTCTTTCACTCTCTCACTGACAGCTTCTCTTTCTCTCTCTCTATCACTCACAGCTTCTCTCTCTCTCACAGATTCTCTTTCTCTCTCTCTCAAACTGACAGCTTCTCTATCTGTCTCTCACTCACATCTTCTCTCTCTCTCACACACACACAGCTTCTCTCTCTCTCTCACACACATAGCTTCTCTCTCTCTCTCACTAACACCTTCTCTTTCTCTTTCTCACTCACAGCTTCTCTTTCTCTCTCTCTCTGTCACTCACAGCTTCCCTTTCTCTCTCTCTCTCACTCACAGGCTCTCTTTCTCTCTCTGTCTCCCTCACTCACAGCTTCTCTTTCACTCTCTCACTGACAGCTTCTCTTTCTCTCTCTCTCTCACTCACAGCTTCTCTCTCTCTCACAGATTCTCTTTCTCTCTCTCTCAAACTGACAGCTTCTCTATCTCTCTCTCACTCACATCTTCTCTCTCTCTCACACACACACACAGCTTCTCTCTCTCTCACACACACATAGCTTCTCTCTCTCTCACTAACACCTTCTCTTTCTCTCTCTCACTCACAGCTTCTCTCTCTCTCTCTCACTCACAACTTCTCTTTCTCTCTCTCTCTCACTCACAGCTTCTCTTTCTCTCTCTCACTCACAGCTTCTATTTCTCTCTCTCTCATTCACAGCTTCTCTTTCTCTCTCTCACACACACAGCTTCTCTTTCTCTCTCTCTCTCTCACTCACTCACAGCTTCTCTTTCTCTCTCTGTCTGACTCACTCACAGCTTTTCTTTCTCTCTCTCTCACTAACTCACAGTTTCTCTCTATCTCTCACTCACTCACAGATTTCTCTCTCTCTCTCTCACTCACAGCTTCTCTTTCTCTCTCTCACTCACTCACTCACAGCTTCTCTCTCTCTGTCTCTCACTCACAGCTTCTCTTTCTCTCACTAACTCAGAGCTTCTCTTTCTCTCTCTCTCTCTCTCACAGCTTCTCTTTCTCTCTCTCCCTCACTCACTCACAGCTTCTCCTTCTCTCTCACTCACTCACAGCTTCTATTTCTCTCTCTCTCATTCATAGCTTCTCTTTCTCTCTCTCTCACACACACAGCTTCTCTTTCTTTCTCTCTCTCTCACTCACTCACAGCTTCTCTTTCTCTCTCTGTCTGACTCACTCACAGCTTCTCTTTCTCTCTCTCTCTCACTCACAGCTTCTCTTTCTCTCTCTCTCTCGCACTCGCAGCTTCTCTCTCTCTCTCACTCACTCACAGCTTCTCTTTCTCTCTCTCACTCAGTCATAGCTTCTCTCTCTCTCTCTCTCTCACAGCTTTTCTTTCTCTCTCACACACTCACTCACAGCTTCTCTCTCTTTCTCTGTCTCTCTCACTCACAGCTTCTCTTTCTCTCTCACACAGCTTCTCTTTCTCTCTCTCTCTCTCACTTACTCACAGCTTCTCTTTCCCTCTGTCTCACTCACACAGCTCCTGTTTCTCTCTCTCTCACACACAGCTTCTCTTTCTCTCTATCTCTCTCACTCACAGCTTCTCTTTTCTCTCTAACTCACTCACTCACAGCTTCTCTTTTTCTCTCTCTCTCTCACTTACAGCTTCTCTTTCTCTCTCTCACTAACTCACAGCTTCTCTTTCTCTCTCTCTCTCACTCACAGCTTCTCTTTTTCTCTCTCTCACTCACAGCTTGTCTTTCTCTCTCTCACACACACTGCTTCTCTCTCACACACATACAGCTTCTCTTTCTCTCTCTCTCTCACATAGCTTCTTTCTCTCTCTCTCTCTCTCTCTCACTCACAGCTTTTCTTTCTCTCTTTCTCACTCAATCACAGCTTCTCTTTCGCTCTCTCTCTCACTCAGCTTCTCTTTCTCTTTTTCTCTCACTCACAGCTTCTCTTTCCCTTCTCTCTCTCTCACTCACAGCTTCTCCTTCTCTCTCTCTCACTCATAGCTTCTCTTTCTCTCTCTCTCTCACTCACAGCTTCTTTCTCTCTCTCTCACTCACAACTTCTCTTTCTCTTTCTCTCACTCACACACAGCTTTTCCTTCGCTCTCTATCTCTCTCTCACTCACATCTTCTCTTTCATTCTCTCTCTCTCACACAGCTTCTCTCTCTCACACACACACAGCTTCTCTCTCACACACACACCTTCTCTTTCTCTTTCTCACTCACAGCTTCTCTTTCTCTTTCTCACTCACAGCTTCTCTTTCTCTCTCTCTCACTCACAGCTTCTCCCTCTCTCTTTCTCTCTCTCTCTTTCACACTCACAGGTTCTCTGTCTCTCTCTGTCTCCCTCACTCACAGCTTCTCTTTCTCTCTCTCTCTCTCTCACTCACAGATTCTCTTTCTCTCTCTCACTCACAGCTTCTCTTTCTCTCTCTCACTAACTCACCGCTTCTCTTACACTTGCTCGCTCACAGCTCTTTCTCTCTCTCTCACACAGCTTCTCTTTCTCTTTCTCGCTCACACACACAGCTTCTCTTTCTCTCTCTCACACACACAGCTTCTCTTTCTCTCTCTCTCACTCACAGCTTCTCTTTCTCTCTCTCTCACTCATTCACCACTTCTCTTTCACTCTCTCACAGCTTCTCTTTCTCTCTCATAGCTTCTCTTTCTCTCTCTCTCACTCACACCTTCTCTTTCTCTCATTCTCTCACTCACTCAAACCTTCTCTTTCTCTATCTCTCTCACTCACTTAGCTTCTCTTTCTCTCTCTCACTGACAGCTTCTCTTTCTCTCTCTCTCTCACTCACAGCTTCTCTCTCTCTTACAGCTTCTCTTTCTCTCTCTCAAACTGACAGCTTCTCTATCTCTCTCTCACTCACATCTTCTCTCTCTCTCACACACACACAGCTTCTCTCTCTCTCTCACACACATAGCTTCTCTCTCTCACTCACTAACACCTTCTCTTTCTCTTTCTCACTCACAGCTTCTCTTTCTCTCTCTCTCTGTCACTCACAGCTTCCCTTTCTCTCTCTCTCTCACTCACAGGCTCTCTTTCTCTCTCTGTCTCCCTCACTCACAGCTTCTTTCACTCTCTCACTGACAGCTTCTCTTTCTCTCTCTCTCTCACTCACAGCTTCTCTCTCTCACAGATTCTCTTTCTCTCTCTCTCAAACTGACAGCTTCTCTATCTCTCTCTCACTCACATCTTCTCTCTCTCTCACACACACACACAGCTTCTCTCTCTCACACACACATAGCTTCTCTCTCTCTCACTAACACCTTCTCTTTCTCTCTCTCACTCACAGCTTCTCTCTCTCTCTCTCACTCACAACTTCTCTTTCTCTCTCTCTCTCACTCACAGCTTCTCTTTCTCTCTCTCACTCACAGCTTCTATTTCTCTCTCTCTCATTCACAGCTTCTCTTTCTCTCTCTCACACACATAGCTTCTCTTTCTCTCTCTCTCTCTCACTCACTCAAAGCTTCTCTTTCTCTCTCTGTCTGACTCACTCACAGCTTCTCTTTCTCTCTCTCTCACTAACTCACAGTTTCTCTCTATCTCTCACTCACTCACAGATTTCTCTCTCTCTCTCTCACTCACAGCTTCTCTTTCTCTCTCTCACTCACTCACTCACAGCTTCTCTCTCTCTCTGTCTCTCACTCACAGCTTCTCTTTCTCTCACTAACTCAGAGCTTCTCTTTCTCTCTCTCTCTCTCTCACAGCTTCTCTTTCTCTCTCTCCCTCACTCACTCACAGCTTCTCCTTCTCTCTCACTCACTCACAGCTTCTATTTCTCTCTCTCTCATTCATAGCTTCTCTTTCTCTCTCTCACACACACACAGCTTCTCTTTCTTTCTTTCTCTCTCACTCACTCACAGCTTCTCTTTCTCTCTCTGTCTGATTCACTCACAGCTTCTCTTTCTCTCTCTCTCACTCACACCTTCTCTTTCTCTCTCTGTCTCTCTCACTCACAGCTTCTCTTTCTCTCTCTCTCTCACTCACAGCTTCTCTTTCTCTCTCTCTCTCACACTCGCAGCTTCTCTCTCTCTCTCACTCACTCACAGCTTCTCTTTCTCTCTCTCACTCAGTCATAGCTTCTCTCTCTCTCTCTCACAGCTTTTCTTTCTCTCTCACACACTCACTCACAGCTTCTCTCTCTTTCTCTGTCTCTCTCACTCACAGCTTCTCTTTCTCTCTCACACAGCTTCTCTTTCTCTCTCTCTCTCTCACTCACTCACAGCTTCTCTTTCCCTCTCTCTCACTCACACAGCTCCTGTTTCTCTCTCTCTCACACTCAGCTTCTCTTTCTCTCTATCTCTCTCACTCACAGCTTCTCTTTTCTCTCTAACTCACTCACACACAGCTTCTCTTTCTCTCTCTCTCTCTCACTTACAGCTTCTCTTTCTCTCTCTCACTAACTCACAGCTTCTCTTTCTCTCTCACTCACTATACAGCTTTCTTTCTCTCTCTCTCTCACTCAGCTCCTCTTTCTCTCTCTCACACACACAGCTTCTCTTTCTCTCTCTCTCTCACTCACAGCTTCTCTTTCTCTCTCTCTCACTCACAGCTTCTCTTTCTCTCTCACACAAACACTGCTTTTCTCAGTCTTTCTCATAGCTTCTCTTTCTCTCTCTCTCTCACTCACAGCTTCTCTTTCTCTCTCTCACATAGCTTCTCTTTCTCTCTCTCATTCACAGCTTCTCTTTCTCTCTCTCTCTCTCTCTCAAACACAGCATCTTTCTCTCTCTCTCTCACACACACACACAGCTTTTCTTTCTCTCTCTCTCACTCACTCACACCTTCTCTTTCTCTCTCTCTCTCACTCACAGCTTCTCTCTCTCTCTTTCTCTCACTCACAGCTTCTCTTTCCCTTCTATCTCTCTCACTCACAGCTTCTCCTTATCTTTCTCTCTTTCATTCACTCACAGCTTCTCTTTCTCTCTCACTCTCTCACAGCTTCTCTTTCTCTCTCTCTCACTCACAGGTTCTCTTTCTCTCTCTCACACAGCTTTTATTTCTCTCTCTCTCACTCACTCACTCATGACTTCTATTTATCTCTCTCACACACACACAGCTTCTCTTTCTCTCTATCTCTCTCACTCACAGCTTCTCTTTTCTCTCTCTCTCTCAATCACTCACAGCTTCTCTTTCTCTCGGTCTCTCTTTCACTAACAGCTTCTCTTTCTCTCTCTCACTAACTCACAACTTCTCTTTCTCTCTCTCTCTCTCTCACTCACTCACAGCTTCCATTTCTTTCTCTCTCTCTCACTCACAGCTTCTCTCTCACTCACTGACAGCTTCTCTTTCTCTCTCTCACTCAGTCACAGCTTCTCTTTCTCTCTCTCTCTCACTCACAGCTTCTCTCTCTCTCTCACATGCTCACTCACAGTTTCTTTCTCTTTCTGTGTCTCTCACTCACAGCTTCTCTTTCTTTCTCTCACAGCTTCTCTTTCTCTTTTTCTCTCACACTCACTCACAGCTTCTCTTTCCCTCTCTCTCACTCACACAACTTTTGTTTCTCTCTCTCTCACACACAGCTTCTCTTTCTTTCTATCTCTCTCACTCACAACTTTTGTTTTCTCTCTCTCTCACTCACTAACAGCTTCTCTTTCTCTCTCTCTCACTCACAGCTTCTCTTTCACTCTCTCACTAACTCACAGCTTCTCTCTCTCTCTCTTTCACTCACTCACAGCTTCTCTTTCTCTCTCACTCACTATACAGCTTTCTTTCTCTCTCTGTGTCTCACTCACAGCTTTCTTTCTCTCTACCTCTCACTCAGCTTCTCTTTCTCTCTCTCTCTCACTCACAGCTTCGCTTTCTCTCTCTCTCTCACTCACAGCTTCTCTTTCTTTCTCTCTCTCTCTCACTCACAGCTTCTCTCTCTGTCTCTCTCACAAACACTGCTTTACTCACTCTTTCTCGCAGCTTCTCTTTCTCTCTCTCACACATAGCTTCGCTTTCTCTCTCTCTCTCATTCACAGCTTCTATTTCTCTCTCTCTCACTCACAGCTTCTCTTTCTCTCTCTCCCTCACTCACTCACAGCTTCTCTTTCTCTCTCACTCACTCACAGCTTCTATTTCTCTCTCTCTCATTCACAGCTTCTCTTTCTCTCTCTCACACACACAGCTTCTCTTTCTTTCTCTCTCTCTCACTCACTCACAGCTTCTCTTTCTCTCTCTGTCTGACTTACTCACAGCTTCTCTTTCTCTCTCTCACTAACTCACAGTTTCTCTCTCTCTCTCACTCACTCACAGATTCTCTCTCTCTCTCTCACTCACAGCTTCTCTTTCTCTCTCTCACTCACTCACTCACAGCTTCTCTCTCTCTGTCTCTCTCACACAAACACTGCTTTACTCACTCTTTCTCACAGCTTCTCTTTCTCTCTCTCTCTCACACATAGCTTCGCTTTCTCTCTCTCTCATTCACAGCTTCTATTTCTCTTTCTCTCACTCACAGCTTCTCTTTCTGTCTCTCTCTCACTCACAGCTTCTTTCTCTCTCTCTCTCATAGCTTTTTTCTCTCTCTCTCACTCACTCACAGCTTCTCACTCTCTCTCTTACTCACTCACAGCTTCTCACTCTCTCTCTTTCACTCACTCACAGCTTCTCTTTCTCTCTCACTCTCTCACAGCTTCTCTTTCTCTCTCTCTCTCACTCACAGGTTCTCTTTTTCTCTCTCTCTCATAGCTTCTCTTTCTCTCTCTCTCTCTCACTCACAGCTTTTATTTCTCTCTCTCTCACTCATTCACAGCTTCTCTTTCTCTCTATCTCTCTCACTCACAGCTTCTCTTTTCTCTCTCTCTCACTCATTCACAGCTTCTCTTTCCTTCTCTCTCTCACTCATAGCTTCTCTTTTTCTTTCTCACGAATGCACAGCTTCTCTTTCTCTCTCTCTCTCACACTCACAGCTTCTCTTTCTCTATCTCTCTCACAGCTTCTCTTTCTCTCTCACTCACTCACAGCTTTCTTTCTCTCTCTGTCCCACTCACAGCTTCTCTTTCTCTCTCTCTCATTCAGCTTCTCTTTCTCACTATCTCTCTCACTCACAGCATCTCTTTCTCTTTCTCTCTCTCACTCACAGCTTCTCTCTCTCTCACTCACTCACTTCTCTTTCTCTCTCTCTCTCTCACTCACAGCTTCTCTTTCTCTCTCTCACTCACAGCTTCTATTTCTCTCTCTCTCATTCACAGCTTCTCTTTCTCTCTCTCACACACACTCAGCTTCTCTTTCTTTCTCTCTCTCTCACTCACTCAGAGCTTTTCTTTCTCTCTCTGTATGACTCACTCACAGCTTCTCTTTCTCTCTCTCACTAACTCACAGTTTCTCTCTCTCTCTCACTCACTCGCAGATTCTCTTTCTCTCTCTCTCACTCACAGCTTCTCTTTCTCTCTCTCACTCACTCACTCACTCACAGCTTCTCTCTCTCTGTCTCTCTCACTCACAGCTTCTCTTTCTCTCACTCACTCACAGCTTCTTTCTTTCTCTCTCTTTCTCTCTCTCACAGCTTCTCTTTCTCTCTCTCCCTCACTCACTCACAGCTTCTCTTTCTCTTTCACTCACTCACAGCTTCTATTTCTCTCTCTCTCATTCACAGCTTCTCTTTCTCTCTCTCTCACACACACACAGCTTCTCTTTCTTTCTTTCTCTCTCTCTCACTCACTCACAGCTTCTAATTCCCTCACTCTCTCACTCACACAGCTTCTGTTTCTCTCTCTCACACACAGCTTCTCTTTCTCTCTATCTCTCTCACTCACAGCTTCTCTTTTCTCTCTAACTCACTCACTCACAGCTTCTCTTTTTCTCTCTCTCTCTCACTCACAGCTTCTCTTTCTCTCTCTCACTAACTCACAGCTTCTCTTTCTCTCTCTCTCTCTCACTCACTCACAGCTTCTCTTTCTCTCTCTCTCTCACTCTCTCACAGCTTCTCTTTCTCTCTCACTCACTATACAGCTTTCTTTGTCTCTCTCTGTCTCACTCAAAGCTTCTCTTTCTCTCTCTCTCTCTCACTCAGCTTCTCTTTCTCTCTCTCTTACTCACAGCTTCTCTTTCTCTCTCTCTCACTCACAGCTTCTCTTTCTTTCTCTCTCTCTCTCACACACAGCTTCTCTTTCTTTCTCACTCACTCACAGCTTGTCTTTCTCTCTCACACAAACACTGCTTTTCTCACTCTTTCTCACAGCTTCTCTTTCTCTCTCTCTCTCACTCACAGCTTCTCTTTGTCTCTCTCTCACATAGCTTCTCTTTCTCTCACTCACTCACAGCTTCTATTTCTCTCTCTCACACTCACAGCTTCTCTTTCTCTCTCTCTCACTCACAGCTTCTCTTTCTCTCTCTCTCACTCACTCACAGCTTCTCTTTCTCTTTCTCGCTCACACACACAGCTTCTCTTTCTTTCTCTCTCACACACAGCTTCTCTTTCTCTCTCTCTCACTCACAACTTCTCTTTCTCTCTCTCTCACTCATTCACCACTTCTCTTTCACTCTCTCTCAGCTTCTCTTTCTCTCTCACAGCTTCTCTTTCTCTCTCTCTCACTCACACCTTCTCTTTCTCTCACTCTCTCACTCACTCAAACCTTCTCTTTCTCTATCTCTCGCACTGACTTAGCTTCTGTTTCTCTCTCTCACTGACAGCTTCTCTTTCTCTCTCTCTCACTCACAGCTTCTCTCTCTTTCTCACTCACAGCTTCTCTTTCTCTCTCTCTCTCACTCACAGCTTCCCTTTCTCTCTCTCTCTCACTCACAGGCTCTCTTTCTCTCTCTGTCTCCCTCACTCACATATTCTCTCTCTCTCTCTCTCTCACTCACAGCTTCTCTTTCTCTTTCTCTCTCTCACTCACAGCTTCTCTCTCTCTCTCACTCACAACTTCTCTTTCTCTCTCTCTCTCACTCACAGCTTCTCTTTCTCTCTCTCACACACACACAGCTTCTCTTTCTTTCTCTCTCTCTCACTCACTCACAGCTTCTCTTTCTCTCTCTCTCACATAGCTTCTCTTTCTCTCACTCACTCACAGCTTCTATTTCTCTCTCACACACACACAGCTTCTCTTTCTCTCTATCTCACTCACTCACAGCTTCTCTTTTCTCTCTCTCACTCATTCACAGCTTCTCTTTCCTTCTCTCTCTCACTCACAGCTTCTCTTTCTCTCTCTCACTAACACACAGCTTCTCTTTCTCTCTCTCGCACTCACTCACAGCTTCTCTTTCTCTCTCTCTCTCACTCACTCACAGCTTCTCTTTCTCTATCTCTCTCACTCACTCACAGCTTCTCTTTCTCTCTCACTCACTCACAGCTTTCTTTCTCTCTCTCTGTCTCACTCACAGCTTCTCTCTCTCTCTCACTAAGCTTCTCTTTCTCTCTCTCTCTCACTCACAGCTTCACTCTCTCTCTCTCTCACTCA
Organism: Bradypodion ventrale; assembly: GCA_035047345.1. NCBI lineage: Eukaryota > Metazoa > Chordata > Lepidosauria > Squamata > Chamaeleonidae > Bradypodion > Bradypodion ventrale. The sequence continues at coordinate 207,968,531 of JAWDJE010000002.1, forward strand.
CAGCTTCTCTCTCTCTCTCTCTCACTCACAGCTTGTCTTTCTCTCTCACACACACACTGCTTCTCTCTCACATACACACAGCTTCTCTTTCTCTCTCTCTCTCACATAGCTTCTTTCTCTCTCTCTCTCTCACTCACAGCTTTTCTTTCTCTCTTTCTCACTCACTCACAGCTTCTCTTTCGCTCTCTCTCTCACTCAGCTTCTCTTTCTCTCTTTCTCTTACTCACAGCTTCTCTTTCCCTTCTCTCTCTCACTCACAACTTCTCCTTCTCTCTCTCTCACTCATAGCTTCTCTTTCTCTCTCTCTCACTCACAGCTTCTATTTCTCTCTCTCTCACACTCACAACTTCTCTTTCTCTTTCTCTCACTCACACACAGCTTTTCTTTCGCTCTCTATCTCTCTCTCACTCACATCTTCTCTTTCATTCTCTCTCTCCCTCACACAGCTTCTCTCTCTCACACACACACACAGCTTCTCTCTCACACACACACCTTCTCTTTCTCTTTCTCACTCACAGCTTCTCTTTCTCTCTCTCTCTCACTCACAGCTTCCCTTTCTCTCTCTCTCTCACACACAGGCTCTCTTTCTCTCTCTGTCTCTCTCACTCACATATTCTCTCTCTCTCTCTCTCTCTCACTCACAGCCTCTCTTTCTCTTTCTCTCTCTCACTCACAGCTTCTCTCTCTCTCTCACTCACAACTTCTCTTTCTTTCTCTCTCTCTCACTCACAGCTTCTCTTTCTCTCTCTCACTCACAGCTTCTATTTCTCTCTCTCTCATTCACAGCTTCTCTTTCTCTCTCTCTCACACACACACAGCTTCTCTTTCTCTCTCTCTCTCTCCCACTCACTCACAGCTTCTCTTTCTCTCTCTCTCACATAGCTTCTCTTTCTCTCACTCACTCACAGCTTCTATTTCTCTCTCTCACACACACAGCTTCTCTTTCTCTCTATCTCACTCACTCACAGCTTCTCTTTTCTCTCTCTCTCACTCATTCACAGCTTCTCTTTCCTTCTCTCTCTCACTCACAGCTTCTCTTTCTCTCGCTCACTAACACACAGCTTCTCTTTCTCTCTCTCGCACTCACTCACAGCTTCTCTTTCTCTCTCTCTCTCACTCACTCACAGCTTCTCTTTCTCTATCTCTCTCACTCACTCACAGCTTCTCTTTCTCTCTCACTCACTCACAGCTTTCTTTCTCTCTCTCTCTGTCTCACTCACAGCTTCTCTCTCTCTCTCTCACTAAGCTTCTCTTTCTCTTTCTCTCTCACTCACAGCTTCTCTTTCTCTCTCTCTCACTCACAGCTTCTCTTTTTCTCTCTCTCACTCACAGCTTGTCTTTCTCTCTCTCACACACACTGCTTCTCTCTCACACACATACAGCTTCTCTTTCTCTCTCTCTCTCACATAGCTTCTTTCTCTCTCTCTCTCTCTCTCACACAGCTTTTCTTTCTCTCTTTCTCACTCACTCACAGCTTCTCTTTCGCTCTCTCTCTCACTCAGCTTCTCTTTCTCTTTTTCTCTCACTCACAGCTTCTCTTTCCCCTCTCTCTCTCACTCACAGCTTCTCCTTCTCTCTCTCTCACTCATAGCTTCTCTTTCTCTCTCTCTCACTCACAACTTCTCTTTCTCTTTCTCTCACTCACACACAGCTTTTCCTTCGCTCTCTATCTCTCTCTCACTCACATCTTCTCTTTCATTCTCTCTCTCTCACACAGCTTCTCTCTCTCTCACACACACACAGCTTCTCTCTCTCACACACACCTTCTCTTTCTCTTTCTCACTCACAGCTTCTCTTTCTCTTTCTCACTCACAGCTTCTCTTTCTCTCTCTCTCACTCACAGCTTCTCCCTCTCTCTTTCTCTCTCTCTCTCTCTCACACTCACAGGTTCTCTGTCTCTCTCTGTCTCCCTCACTCACAGCTTCTCTTTCTCTCTCTCTCTCTCACTCACAGATTCTCTTTCTCTCTCTCACTAACTCACCGCTTCTCTTACACTTGCTCGCTCACAGCTCTTTCTCTCTCTCTCACACAGCTTCTCTTTCTCTCTCTCTCACTCACAGCTTCTCTTTCTCTCTCTCTCACTCACTCACTGTGGGAATGCATCTGGATTCTGTCAGGCTGTCTCTGACACTTTTTGTAAACAAAAGCCTCTTTGCTCCTGAGAGACAGCGCTCCTTATCTCTCTTTCTTTGGGTTCTGACATTCTGATTGATTATGTAGGCTAAGTTTCGTTTCTGCTATACAATGCTTGCTAGTTTCGTTTCTCTCTCTCACTGCCTAAATAAAGAAAAAAGGCTTCAGTAGCGTTTGACCAGCCAAGGACTGCAGTGTGCTTTCTCTCTGTCTCTCTGTTCCTCCCTACAAAAAGCCTAATGAAGCAGGACTTCATGGGACTGATTGCTATCTTAAAGATCTGAGGATATAAACTGCTGCTAATGAGGCTGACTGAATAAAGAAGATATCTTTACATGAAGCAGAATTCCAACAACTGGCGCCCCGTCGTGAGGCCAATTGAATGAAATTCAAAGGAATGCTTTGAACTCTGCTTCAGCAATTAACACCTCATAATCGACCGGGGAAGGTCTTCATTCACCTACGACCAGACAGGTCCGACCAGAGGAAAGGTCCAATCGAGCGCTTGAGAATTACAACTAGGTGAGTGAAAATGGGATGTTTGCTTTCTTCAGAAATGCAGGAACTTTATAAAGATATCTTAGATCTTTTGCATGAGAATGGGCGAAAGGTAGATGAGAAGAAGATACAGCAGCTGGTTAAAGTTATAGCAAAATTCTGTCCTTGGTTTAAATATGAAGGTCTGGACTTAAAACAGTGGAAACAGATTGGGAGAGAAATGCAGAAGCATAATGGAATTTCTGTGTCAATATTATTTACATGGGAGGCAGTTAGGGACTGCCTTCAGAGACTTACTCCAAAAAAGATTTTATTGTCTCAAAGACTTGATGGCCATCCCCTCCCACAGCTTTTGCCTTCAGAGAAAGGGGGGCCATGGCAACCATGGCAGCCATGGCAACTGCTCCTCCATCATATGAGAAACAACAGACTCCTGATGGAGGTGGAAATGGAGATGGGACATTATGTCCTGACTTGCAACAATCAAGTGCTTTTAGCCCTACAAAAGACCTGTTCTCTGCTGCAATATTGCCAGCCGAGCATAAAAAACAGCTAGTGCCGGCTGATGGGGAACAAATGGCGGGAAACTCATCACAGATTGAAGTTGTTGATGCATGCAGAGTGGCAGAAAGCAAGGACTGTGTTTTAAAGAGCAGCATAGGGGATCTCAGCCCCCCCCGTGAATCAACCCTCATCACAAAAGCAGGAGAAGCTGAGTAGTAAATTTGATACCTCACGTCTGGGCAGGAAGATCCTACAGAAATGGAAGGATGGCCCAAAGGAGGAACGCACAAAACTCAAGACAAAAAAGGGGTGCAAGTACAAACTAACAGATGCAGGTTGTCATAAGGTTGAGAATCATATGCTGGAGATGAAAGAAATACAGAGAAAGAGGGGGGTGAATATTTCCTGTATGGATAGCAGGCTGTGGCAAAAATACAAGGAGGAAGAAGACATACAGTTTTTTGCTGATTTTGAACTGCCCAACCCACAAACAAAGAGATCAGAGTGGGCTGTCTCAAGTTTCCAGCATCAGGATGGCAGGGAAAGCAACGGGAAATTCCCTGTACTATTCTTCTGTGTGGAAGCTGCTTGCAAATTCTGGAGAAGTTCTTTGTGCCTTCATACCTCCTCGGCCTGCTTTACTGCAGATGGGTGTGGCTGGAGCATGAAGGAATGTGTGTCTGCCTGAAAAGCTGAAAAGGGGGGTTGTGGGGGATTGTCTTGTGAAGTCAGTGAGACTTAATTTATGGCTTAATTTCAACTTGCCATGCCAAGGACTGTGCTGGAGAGGAGATGATGTTTCAGAGAGCTTCAATCAAGATTGGGACTTTTTAATTTGGACATTTTAATTGGACTAGAAAGAACAAAAGTTTGTGTGGATTTTAAAGAAGAATTATAACACCTGACAGCCTTTTTAAGAAATTGTCTACCTGCTCATGCTAATGAGATTTGTACTGTATTTGAGTTACCATGCTATGCTAGTAAAAGTTATTAATGCCTCTCTCACTTTTACACCAGTGAGAGAAGAAAAAATATAATGCCTCTTTCACTTTACATCCAGTGGGAGAAGAAGAAATTTAATGCCTTACTCATGTAATTGGGTAGTAAGAATTGCTTTCTAGAATGCTATAGAGGCCTCCTTCATGTAAGGAAGAAAAAAAAATGTTCATGTCTTGTTTATGCTTAAATGTTTTGCTTATTCTTTTGCAGGAGAAAGATCTGTCTTTGCTTATGTTATGTATTGTCTTATGAAACTGCATACCTTCAGAAGCACATGGCAGAGTTTCCAGTACTCTACACATGTAAATGGGTTTGTGATATTGCATTTGTGTTATATGTCATTCATGTTTCATGTTTAGTTATATGGTACTAGTAATAACAGGGCATGCTCCTGTTTCTTAGGGGAGTGTCTTCTTAAGCCATTGGTCATCTATTGGCAACAAGGGGATCCTGAGTGGAAGGATTCCTGCTGGAGCGATCCGCCCATGGAGAGAGAAGAAGGTTATTCAGCTCCAGGATGGTGGTTCACCAGTAAACTAAATGTGCTGACATTTGTTATTTTCTTTCTTACTGTGCTTCCAGCTGTAAGAACAATGCCTCATGGGGGCAACCCCAACTTTTGGATTCGTCATGCTAACTATATGTTTGAAGTTCATGGTAAGAATGCAACGTTATACTATGAGCATCCACTGGCAGTGTCTCAAATGGCTTTTCTTCCGGCATTGTTCAACACACCTGAGTTGGTTATTGGACATTTGCAACATCTTGATAGGTCTACACTCTTCTCTAATCCTCCAGAACAATTTAACAACACCCGTTGGCGAAGCATGACATTCAAGAAATACACTAAAGGACCTTGTTTCTGTTGTCATAGTTCTGGAGTCTGGAATAGTAAATGGAAGTACTGGACTCAAGCAAAAAGGGTTTTGCAGAGTGTAGGCAATTATACGGGTTGTGATGATTATTTTTGGTTATGGGGTAGTTATAACAGTTCTTATAAGCTTAATTATACCTTGTTTAACACTACTATTGAAGATATATATGATGTTTTTCCTATGTTTACTCCTGATTATTCTGCTATAGATAGTGGTTCAATTTGCAATGGATGGCAAATCAAGGATCCTAACATGTGGTTCTTTTTTAATGGAGTTGCCACGAATTTCCATCCAGGACAATATCAATGTGCAGCATTGGGTTATTTTATCTGAATAATACTATTGAGAAAGAACTTCAGAATTTACAGGAGAGTATTACTAACAATGTACGCACTGATGTTAATCTCTTTGATTGGGTGACTTCTTGGTTGCCTGATTTATCTGTCCTTAGACAAGTTTTCTTTTATGGGTTTATTATTATTACCTGCTTTTTACCTTTGTGTTTTTGCATTACTTGTATTCCTAATCTTATTTCTATGTGTAACACATGTCCATTGCGTAGAAGGGAGACATCGAGATTTGCACAACGGCAATTGTACTCAATGAGGTATCATCCTCCGGAACAAAGTACCAGGAGTCAGGAGGGGTACGATGTCCAGGAGGACAGTGATGATGTATATGGAGGAGTAGTTATGGAGTATGATGACATGCAGGGGTATGATTAGCCGTCCCTCTCTCAAATTTAAATGAAAAAGGAGGACATGTGGGAATGCATCTGGATTCTGTCAGGCTGTCTCTGACACTTTTTGTAAACAAAAGCCTCTTTGCTCCTGAGAGAGAGCGCTCCTTATCTCTCTTTCTTTGGGTTCTGACATTCTGATTGATTATGTAGGCTAAGTTTCGTTTCTGCTATACAATGCTTGCTAGTTTCGTTTCTCTCTCTCACTGCCTAAATAAAGAAAAAGGCTTCAGTAGCGTTTGACCAGCCAAGGACTGCAGTGTGCTTTCTCTCTGTCTCTCTGTTCCTCCCTACAAAAAGCCTAATGAAGCAGGACTTCATGGGACTGATTGCTATCTTAAAGATCTGAGGATATAAACTGCTGCTAATGAGGCTGACTGAATAAAGAAGATATCTTTACATGAAGCAGAATTCCAACAACTCACAGCTTCTCTTTCTCTTTCTCGCTCACACACACAGCTTCTCTTTCTCTCTCACACACACACAGCTTCTCTTTCTCTCTCTCTCACTCACAGCTTCTCTTTCTCTCTCTCTCACTCATTCACCACTTCTCTTTCACTCTCTCACAGCTTCTCTTTCTCTCTCATAGCTTCTCTTTCTCTCTCTCTCACTCACACCTTCTCTTTCTCTCATTCTCTCACTCACTCAAACCTTCTCTTTCTCTATCTCTCTCACTCACTTAGCTTCTCTTTCTCTCTCTCACTGACAGCTTCTCTTTCTCTCTCTCTCTCACTCACAGCTTCTCTCTCTCTTACAGCTTCTCTTTCTCTCTCTCAAACTGACAGCTTCTCTATCTCTCTCTCACTCACATCTTCTCTCTCTCTCACACACACACAGCTTCTCTCTCTCTCTCACACACATAGCTTCTCTCTCTCTCTCACTAACACCTTCTCTTTCTCTTTCTCACTCACAGCTTCTCTTTCTCTCTCTCTCTGTCACTCACAGCTTCCCTTTCTCTCTCTCTCTCACTCACAGGCTCTCTTTCTCTCTCTGTCTCCCTCACTCACAGCTTCTCTTTCACTCTCTCACTGACAGCTTCTCTTTCTCTCTCTCTCTCACTCACAGCTTCTCTCTCTCTCACAGATTCTCTTTCTCTCTCTCTCAAACTGACAGCTTCTCTATCTCTCTCTCACTCACATCTTCTCTCTCTCTCACACACACACAGCTTCTCTCTCTCTCACACACACATAGCTTCTCTCTCTCTCTCACTAACACCTTCTCTTTCTCTTTCTCACTCACAGCTTCTCTTTCTCTCTCTCTCTGTCACTCACAGCTTCCCTTTCTCTCTCTCTCTCACTCACAGGCTCTCTTTCTCTCTCTGTCTCCCTCACTCACAGCTTCTCTTTCACTCTCTCACTGACAGCTTCTCTTTCTCTCTCTCTCTCACTCACAGCTTCTCTCTCTCTCACAGATTCTCTTTCTCTCTCTCTCAAACTGACAGCTTCTCACTCTCTCACTCACATCTTCTCTCTCTCTCACACACACACACAGCTTCTCTCTCTCTCTCACACACATAGCTTCTCTCTCTCTCACTAACACCTTCTCTTTCTCTCTCTCACTCACAGCTTCTCTCTCTCTCTCTCACTCACAACTTCTCTTTCTCTCTCTCTCTCACTCACAGCTTCTCTTTCTCTCTCTCACTCACAGCTTCTATTTCTCTCTCTCTCATTCACAGCTTCTCTTTCTCTCTCTCACACACACAGCTTCTCTTTCTCTCTCTCTCTCTCACTCACTCACAGCTTCTCTTTCTCTCTCTGTCTGACTCACTCACAGCTTCTCTTTCTCTCTCTCTCACTAACTCACAGTTTCTCTCTATCTCTCACTCACTCACAGATTTCTCTCTCTCTCTCTCACTCACAGCTTCTCTTTCTCTCTCTCACTCACTCACTCACAGCTTCTCTCTCTCTCTGTGTCTCACTCACAGCTTCTCTTTCTCTCACTAACTCAGAGCTTCTCTCTCTCTCTCTCTCTCTCTCACAGCTTCTCTTTCTCTCTCTCCCTCACTCACTCACAGCTTCTCCTTCTCTCTCACTCACTCACAGCTTCTATTTCTCTCTCTCTCATTCATAGCTTCTCTTTCTCTCTCTCTCACTCACTCACAGCTTCTCTTTCTCTCTCTGTCTGACTCACTCACAGCTTCTCTTTCTCTCTCTCTCACTCACACCTTCTCTTTCTCTCTCTGTCTCTCTCACTCACAGCTTCTCTTTCTCTCTCTCTCTCACTCACAGCTTCTCTTTCTCTCTCTCTCTCGCACTCGCAGCTTCTCTCTCTCTCTCACTCACTCACAGCTTCTCTTTCTCTCTCTCACTCAGTCATAGCTTCTCTCTCTCTCTCTCTCACAGCTTTTCTTTCTCTCTCACACACTCACTCACAGCTTCTCTCTCTTTCTCTGTCTCTCTCACTCACAGCTTCTCTTTCTCTCTCACACAGCTTCTCTTTCTCTCTCTCTCTCTCACTCACTCACAGCTTCTCTTTCCCTCTCTCTCACTCACACAGCTCCTGTTTCTCTCTCTCTCACACACAGCTTCTCTTTCTCTCTATCTCTCTCACTCACAGCTTCTCTTTTCTCTCTAACTCACTCACTCACAGCTTCTCTTTTTCTCTCTCTCTCTCACTTACAGCTTCTCTTTCTCTCTCTCACTAACTCACAGCTTCTCTTTCTCTCTCTCTCTCACTCACAGCTTCTCTTTTTCTCGCTCTCACTCACAGCTTGTCTTTCTCTCTCTCACACACACTGCTTCTCTCTCACACACATACAGCTTCTCTTTCTCTCTCTCTCTCACATAGCTTCTTTCTCTCTCTCTCTCACTCACAGCTTTTCTTTCTCTCTTTCTCACTCAATCACAGCTTCTCTTTCGCTCTCTCTCTCACTCAGCTTCTCTTTCTCTTTTTCTCTCACTCACAGCTTCTCTTTCCCTTCTCTCTCTCTCACTCACAGCTTCTCCTTCTCTCTCTCTCACTCATAGCTTCTCTTTCTCTCTCTCTCTCACTCACAGCTTCTATTTCTCTCTCTCTCACTCACAACTTCTCTTTCTCTTTCTCTCACTCACACACAGCTTTTCCTTCGCTCTCTCTCTCTCTCTCACTCACATCTTCTCTTTCATTCTCTCTCTCTCACACAGCTTCTCTCTCTCACACACACACAGCTTCTCTCTCACACACACACCTTCTCTTTCTCTCTCACAGCTTCTCTTTCTCTTTCTCACTCACAGCTTCTCTTTCTCTCTCTCTCACTCACAGCTTCTCCCTCTCTCTTTCTCTCTCTCTCTCTTTCACACTCACAGGTTCTCTGTCTCTCTCTGTCTCCCTCACTCACAGCTTCTCTTTCTCTCTCTCTCTCTCACTCACAGATTCTCTTTCTCTCTCTCACTCACAGCTTCTCTTTCTCTCTCTCACTAACTCACCGCTTCTCTTACACTTGCTCGCTCACAGCTCTTTCTCTCTCTCTCACACAGCTTCTCTTTCTCTCTCTCTCACTCACAGCTTCTCTTTCTCTCTCTCTCACTCACTCACAGCTTCTCTTTCTCTTTCTCGCTCACACACACAGCTTCTCTTTCTCTCTCACACACACACAGCTTCTCTTTCTCTCTCTCTCACTCACAGCTTCTCTTTCTCTCTCTCTCACTCATTCACCACTTCTCTTTCACTCTCTCACAGCTTCTCTTTCTCTCTTATAGCTTCTCTTTCTCTCTCTCTCACTCACACCTTCTCTTTCTCTCATTCTCTCACTCACTCAAACCTTCTCTTTCTCTATCTCTCTCACTCACTTAGCTTCTCTTTCTCTCTCACTGACAGCTTCTCTTTCTCTCTCTCTCTCACTCACAGCTTCTCTCTCTCTTACAGCTTCTCTTTCTCTCTCTCAAACTGACAGCTTCTCTATCTCTCTCTCACTCACATCTTCTCTCTCTCTCACACACACACAGCTTCTCTCTCTCTCACACACACATAGCTTCTCTCTCTCTCTCACTAACACCTTCTCTTTCTCTTTCTCACTCACAGCTTCTCTTTCTCTCTCTCTCTGTCACTCACAGCTTCCCTTTCTCTCTCTCTCTCACTCACAGGCTCTCTTTCTCTCTCTGTCTCCCTCACTCACAGCTTCTCTTTCACTCTCTCACTGACAGCTTCTCTTTCTCTCTCTCTCTCACTCACAGCTTCTCTCTCTCTCACAGATTCTCTTTCTCTCTCTCTCAAACTGACAGCTTCTCTCTCTCTCTCTCACTCACATCTTCTCTCTCTCACACACACACACACAGCTTCTCTCTCTCTCTCACACACATAGCTTCTCTCTCTCTCACTAACACCTTCTCTTTCTCTCACTCACAGCTTCTCTCTCTCTCTCTCACTCACAACTTCTCTTTCTCTCTCTCTCTCACTCACAGCTTCTCTTTCTCTCTCTCACTCACAGCTTCTATTTCTCTCTCTCTCATTCACAGCTTCTCTTTCTCTCTCTCACACACACAGCTTCTCTTTCTCTCTCTCTCTCTCACTCACTCACAGCTTCTCTTTCTCTCTCTGTCTGACTCACTCACAGCTTCTCTTTCTCTCTCTCTCACTAACTCACAGTTTCTCTCTATCTCTCACTCACTCACAGATTTCTCTCTCTCTCTGTCACTCACAGCTTCTCTTTCTCTCTCTCACTCACTCACTCACAGCTTCTCTCTCTCTCTGTCTCTCACTCACAGCTTCTCTTTCTCTCACTAACTCAGAGCTTCTCTTTCTCTCTCTCTCTCTCTCACAGCTTCTCTTTCTCTCTCTCCCTCACTCACTCACAGCTTCTCCTTCTCTCTCACTCACTCACAGCTTCTATTTCTCTCTCTCTCATTCATAGCTTCTCTTTCTCTCTCTCACACACACACAGCTTCTCTTTCTTTCTCTCTCTCTCACTCACTCACAGCTTCTCTTTCTCTCTCTGTCTGATTCACTCACAGCTTCTCTTTCTCTCTCTCTCACTCACACCTTCTCTTTCTCTCTCTGTCTCTCTCACTCACAGCTTCTCTTTCTCTCTCTCTCTCAATCACAGCTTCTCTTTCTCTCTCTCTCTCGCACTCGCAGCTTCTCTCTCTCTCTCACTCACTCACAGCTTCTCTTTCTCTCTCTCACTCAGTGATAGCTTCTCTCTCTCTCTCTCTCTCTCACACAGCTTTTCTTTCTCTCTCACACACTCACTCACAGCTTCTCTCTCTTTCTCTGTCTCTCTCACTCACAGCTTCTCTTTCTCTCTCACACAGCTTCTCTTTCTCTCTCTCTCTCTCACTCACTCACAGCTTCTCTTTCCCTCTCTCTCACTCACACAGCTCCTGTTTCTCTCTCTCTCACACACAGCTTCTCTTTCTCTCTATCTCTCTCACTCACAGCTACTCTTTTCTCTCTAACTCACTCACTCACAGCTTCTCTTTTTCTCTCTCTCTCACTTACAGCTTCTCTTTCTCTCTCTCCCTAACTCACAGCTTCTCTTTCTCTCTCACTCACTATACAGCTTTCTTTCTCTCTCTCTCTCACTCAGCTCCTCTTTCTCTCTCACACACACACAGCTTCTCTTTCTCTCTCTCTCTCACTCACAGCTTCTCTTTCTCTCTCTCTCACTCACAGCTTCTCTTTCTCTCACACACAAACACTGCTTTTCTCAGTCTTTCTCATAGCTTCTCTTTCTCTCTCTCTCTCACTCACAGCTTCTCTTTCTCTCTCTCACATAGCTTCTCTTTCTCTCTCTCATTCACAGCTTCTCTTTCTCTCTCTCTCTCTCTCTCAAACACAGCATCTTTCTCTCTCTCTCACACACACACAGCTTTTCTTTCTCTCTCTCTCACTCACTCACACCTTCTCTTTCTCTCTCTCTCTCACTCACAGCATCTCTCTCTCTCTTTCTCTCACTCACAGCTTCTCTTTCCCTTCTATCTCTCTCACTCACAGCTTCTCCTTATCTTTCTCTCTTTCATTCACTCACAGCTTCTCTTTCTCTCTCACTCTCCCACAGCTTCTCTTTCTCTCTCTCTCACTCACAGGTTCTCTTTCTCTCTCTCACACAGCTTTTATTTCTCTCTCTCTCACTCACTCACTCATGACTTCTATTTATCTCTCTCTCACACACACAGCTTCTCTTTCTCTCTATCTCTCTCACTCACAGCTTCTCTTTTCTCTCTCTCTCTCAATCACTCACAGCTTCTCTTTCTCTCGGTCTCTCTTTCACTAACAGCTTCTCTTTCTCTCTCTCACTAACTCACAACTTCTCTTTCTCTCTCTCTCTCTCTCACTCACTCACAGCTTCCATTTCTTTCTCTCTCTCTCACTCACTCACACCTTCTCTCTCACTCACTGACAGCTTCTCTTTCTTTCTCTCTCTCACTCAGTCACAGCTTCTCTTTCTCTCTCTCTCTCACTCACAGCTTCTCTCTCTCTCTCACATGCTCACTCACAGTTTCTCTCTCTTTCTGTGTCTCTCACTCACAGCTTCTCTTTCTTTCTCTCACAGCTTCTCTTTCTCTTTTTCTCTCACACTCACTCACAGCTTCTCTTTCCCTCTCTCTCACTCACACAACTTTTGTTTCTCTCTCTCTCACACACAGCTTCTCTTTCTTTCTATCTCTCTCACTCACAACTTTTCTTTTCTCTCTCTCTCACTCACTCACAGCTTCTCTTTCTCTCTCTCTCACTCACAGCTTCTCTTTCACTCTCTCACTAACTCACAGCTTCTCTCTCTCTCTTTCACTCACTCACAGCTTCTCTTTCTCTCTCACTCACTATACAGCTTTCTTTCTCTCTCTGTGTCTCACTCACAGCTTTCTTTCTCTCTACCTCTCACTCAGCTTCTCTTTCTCTCTCTCTCTCACTCACAGCTTCGCTTTCTCTCTCTCTCTCACTCACAGCTTCTCTTTCTTTCTCTCTCTCTCACTCACAGCTTCTCTCTCTCTGTCTCTCTCACACAAACACTGCTTTACTCACTCTTTCTCACAGCTTCTCTTTCTCTCTCTCACACATAGCTTCGCTTTCTCTCTCTCTCTCATTCACAGCTTCTATTTCTCTCTCTCTCACTCACAGCTTCTCTTTCTCTCTCTCCCTCACTCACTCACAGCTTCTCTTTCTCTCTCACTCACTCACAGCTTCTATTTCTCTCTCTCTCATTCACAGCTTCTCTTTCTCTCTCTCTCACACACAGCTTCTCTTTCTTTCTCTCTCTCTCACTCACTCACAGCTTCTCTTTCTCTCTCTGTCTGACTTACTCACAGCTTCTCTTTCTCTCTCTCACTAACTCACAGTTTCTCTCTCTCTCTCACTCACTCACAGATTCTCTCTCTCTCTCACTCACAGCTTCTCTTTCTCTCTCTCACTCACTCACTCACAGCTTCTCTCTCTCTGTCTCTCTCACACAAACACTGCTTTACTCACTCTTTCTCACAGTTTCTCTTTCTCTCTCTCTCTCACACATAGCTTCGCTTTCTCTCTCTCTCATTCACAGCTTCTATTTCTCTTTCTCTCACTCACAGCTTCTCTTTCTGTCTCTCTCTCACTCACAGCTTCTTTCTCTCTCTCTCTCATAGCTTTTTTCTCTCTCTCTCACTCACTCACAGCTTCTCACTCTCTCTCTTACTCACTCACAGCTTCTCACTCTCTCTCTTTCACTCACTCACAGCTTCTCTTTCTCTCTCACTCTCTCACAGCTTCTCTTTCTCTCTCTCTCTCACTCACAGGTTCTCTTTTTCTCTCTCTCTCATAGCTTCTCTTTCTCTCTCTCTCTCTCACTCACAGCTTTTATTTCTCTCTCTCTCACTCATTCACAGCTTCTCTTTCTCTCTATCTCTCTCACTCACAGCTTCTCTTTTGTCTCTCTCTCACTCATTCACAGCTTCTCTTTCCTTCTCTCTCTCACTCATAGCTTCACTTTTTCTTTCTCACGAATGCACAGCTTCTCTTTCTCTCTCTCTCTCACACTCACAGCTTCTCTTTCTCTATCTCTCTCACTCTCTCACAGCTTCTCTTTCTCTCTCACTCACTCACAGCTTTCTTTCTCTCTCTGTCCCACTCACAGCTTCTCTTTCTCTCTCTCTCATTCAGCTTCTCTTTCTCACTATCTCTCTCACTCACAGCTTCTCTTTTTTTCTCTCTCTCACTCACAGCTTCTCTTTCTCTCTCTCTCACTCAGCGTCTCTCTTTCTCTGTTTCTCTCACTCACAGCTTCTCTTTCCCTTCTCTCTCTCTCTCACCCACAGCTTCTCCTTCTCTCTCTCACTCACAACTTCTCTTTCTCTCTCTCTCACTCACAGCTTCTATTTCTCTCTCTCTCTCACTAACAACTTCTCTTTCTCTTTCTCTCACTCACACACAGCTTCTCTCTATCTCACACACACACAACTTCTGTTTCTCTCTCACACTCTCTCACAGCTTCTCTTTCTCTCTCTCTCACTAACTCACAGCTTCTCTTTCTCTCTCTCTCTCACTCACTCACAGCTTCTCTTTCTCTCTCTCTCACTCGCTCACAGCTTCTCTTTCTCTCTCTCTCACTCACTCACAGCTTCTCTTTCTCTCTCACTCACTCACCCCTTTCTTTCTCTCTCTCTGTCTCACTCACAGCTTCTCTTTCTCTCTCTCTCTCACAGCTTCTCTTTCTCTCTCTGTCTCTCTCACTCACAGCTTCTCTTTCTCTCTCTCTCTCTCACTCACAGCTTCTCTTTTTCTCTCGGTCTCTCGCACTCGCAGCTTCTCTCTTTCTCTCACTCACTCACAGCTTCTCTTTCTCTCTCTCTCTCACTCACAACTCTCTCACTCACTCTCTCACTCACAGCTTCTCTTTCTTTCTTTCTCTCTCTCACAGCTTCTCTTTCTCTCTCTCTCTCTCTCACTCACAGCTTCTCTTTCTCTCTCTCACACTCACTCACAGCTTCTCTCTCTTTATCTGTCTCTCTCACAGCTTCTCTTTCTCTGTCTCTCTCACAGCTTCTCTTTCTCTCTCTCTCACTAATTCACAGCTTCTCTCTCACTCACTCACTCATGACTTCTATTTATCTCTCTCACTCACTCACAGCTTCTCACTCTCTCTCTTACTCACTCACAGCTTCTCACTCTCTCTCTTTCACTCACTCACAGCTTCTCTTTCTCTCTCACTCTCTCACAGCTTCTCTTTCTCTCTCTCTCTCACTCACAGGTTCTCTTTTTCTCTCTCTCTCATAGCTTCTCTTTCTCTCTCTCTCTCTCACTCACAGCTTTTATTTCTCTCTCTCTCACTCACTCACAGCTTCTCTTTCTCTCTATCTCTCTCACTCACAGCTTCTCTTTTCTCTCTCTCTCACTCATTCACAGCTTCTCTTTCCTTCTCTCTCTCACTCATAGCTTCTTTCTGTTTCTCACGAATGCACAGCTTCTCTTTCTCTCTCTCTCACTGACTCACAGCTTCTCTTTCTCTCTCTCTCACACACTCACAGCTTCTCTTTCTCTATCTCTCTCACTCACTCACAGCTTCTCTTTCTCTCTCACTCACTCACAGCTTTCTTTCTCTCTCTGTCTCACTCACAGCTTCTCTTTCTCTCTCTCTCATTCAGCTTCTCTTTCTCACTATCTCTCTCACTCACAGCTTCTCTTTTTCTCTCTCTCTCACTCACAGCTTCTCTTTCTCTCTCTCTCTCTCTCACTCACAGCTTCTCTTTCTCTCTCTCACACTCACTCACAGCTTCTCTCTCTTTATCTGTCTCTCTCACAGCTTCTCTTTCTCTGTCTCTCTCACAGCTTCTCTTTCTCTCTCTCTCTCACTCATTCACAGCTTCTCTCTCTCTCACTCATTCACTCATGACATCTATTTATCTCTCTCTCACACACACAGCTTCTCTTTCTCTCTATCTCTCTCACTCACAGCTTCTCTTTTGTCTCTCTCTCTCACTCACTCACAGCTTCTCTTTCTCTCTGTCTCTCTTTCACTAACAGCTTCTCTTTCTCTCTCTCACTAACTCACAACTTCTCTTTCTCTCTCTCTCTCTCTCTCACTCACTCACAGCTTCCCTTTCTTTCTCTCTCTCTCACTCACTCACAACTTCTCTCTCACTCACTCACAGCTTCTCTTTCTCTCTCTCTCTCATTCATAGCTTCTCTTTCTCTCTCTCACACACACTCAGCTTCTCTTTCTCTCTCTCTCACTCACTCACAGCTTCTCTTTCTCTCTCTGTATGACTCACTCACAGCTTCTCTCTCTCTCTCTCTCACTAACTCACAGTTTCTCTCTCTCTCTCACTCACAGCTTCTCTTTCTCTCTCTCTCTCACTCACAGCTTCTCTTTCTCTCTCTCACTCACTCACAGCTTCTCTCTCTCTCTGTCTCTCTCACTCACAGCTTCTCTTTCTCTCACACTCACAGCTTCTTTCTCTTTCTCTCTCTCTCTCTCACAGCTTCTCTTTCTCTCTCTCCCTCACTCACTCACAGCTTCTCTTTCTCTTTCACTCACTCACAGCTTCTATTTCTCTCTCTCTCATTCACAGCTTCTCTTTCTCTCTCTCACACACAAACAGCTTCTCTTTCTTTCTCTCTCTCTCACTCACTCACAGCTTCTAATTCCCTCACTCTCTCACTCATACAGCTTCTGTTTCTCTCACACACACACACATCTTCTCTTTCTCTCTATCTCTCTCACTCACAGCTTCTCTTTTCTCTCTAACTCACTCACTCACAGCTTCTCTTTTTCTCTCTCTCTCTCACTCACAGCTTCTGTTTCTCTCTCTCACTAACTCACAGCTTGTCTTTCTCTCTCTCTCTCACTCACTCACAGCTTCTCTTTCTCTCTCTCTCTCTCACTCTCTCACAGCTTCTCTTTCTCTCTCACTCACTATACAGCTTTCTTTCTCTCTCTCTGTCTCACTCAAAGCTTCTCTTTCTCTCTCTCTCTCACTCAGCTTCTCTTTCTCTCTCTCTTACTCACAGCTTCTCTTTCTCTCTCTCTCTCACTCACAGCTTCTCTTTCTTTCTCTCTCTCTCTCACACACAGCTTCTCTTTCTCTCTCACTCACTCACAGCTTGTCTTTCTCTCTCACACAAACACTGCTTTACTCACTCTTTCTCACAGCTTCTCTTTCTCTCTCTCACTCACAGCTTCTCTGTCTCTCTCTCATATAGCTTCTCTTTCTTTCACTCACTCACAGCTTCTATTTCTCTCTCACACACAAACAGCTTCTCTTTCTCTCTATCTCTCTCACTCACAGCTTCTCTTTCTCTCTCTCTCACTCACAGCTTCTCTTTCTCTCTCTCTCAATCACTCACAGCTTCTCTTTCTCTTTCTCGCTCACACACACAGCTTCTCTTTCTTTCTCTCTCACACACAGCTTCTCTTTCTCTCTCTCTCTCACTCACAGCTTCTCTTTCTCTCTCTCACTCATTCACCACTTCTCTTTCACTCTCTCTCAGTTTCTCTTTCTCTCTCACAGATTCTCTTTCTCTCTCTCTCACTCACACCTTCTCTTTCTCTCACTCTCTCACTCACTCAAACCTTCTCTTTCTCTATCTCTCGCACTGACTTAGCTTCTGTTTCTCTCTCTCACTGACAGCTTCTCTTTCTCTCTCTCTCTCACTCACAGCTTCTCTCTCTCTCACACAGCTTCTCTTTCTCTCTCTCTAAAACTGGCAGCTTCTCTCTCTCTCTCTCACTCACATCTTCTCTCTCTCTCTCACACACACAGCTTCTCTCTCTCTCACATAGCTTCTCTCTCTCTCTCACTAACACCTTCTCTTTCTCTTTCTCACTCACAGCTTCTCTTTCTCTCTCTCTCTCACTCACAGCTTCCCTTTCTCTCTCTCTCTCACTCACAGGCTCTCTTTCTCTCTCTGTCTCCCTCACTCACATATTCTCTCTCTCACTCACAGATTCTCTTTCTCTTTCTCTCTCTCATTCACAGCTTCTCTCTCTCTCACTCACAACTTCTCTTTCTCTCTCTCTCTCTCACTCACAGCTTCTCTTTCTCTCTCTCACTCACAGCTTCTATTTCTCTCTCTCTCATTCACAGCTTCTCTTTCTCTCTCTCACACACACACAGCTTCTCTTTCTTTCTCTCTCTCTCACTCACTCACAGCTTCTATTTCTCTCTCTCTCACATAGCTTCTCTTTCTCTCACTCACTCACAGCTTCTATTTCTCTCTCTCTCACACACAGCTTCTCTTTCTCTCTATCTCACTCACTCACAGCTTCTCTTTTCTCTCTCTCTCACTCATTCACAGCTTCTCTTTCCTTCTCTCTCTCACTCACAGCTTCTCTTTCTCTCTCTCACTAACACACAGCTTCTCTTTCTCTCTCTCGCACTCACTCACAGCTTCTCTTTCTCTCTCTCTCTCACTCACTCACAGCTTCTCTTTCTCTATCTCTCTCACTCACTCACAGCTTCTCTTTCTCTCTCACTCACTCACAGCTTTCTTTCTCTCTCTCTGTCTCACTCACAGCTTCTCTTTCTCTCTCTCTCACTCAGCTTCTCTTTCTCTCTCTCTCTCACTCACAGCTTCTCTTTCTCTCTCTCTCACATAGCTTCTTTCTCTCTCTCTCTCACTCACAGCTTTTCTTTCTCTCTTTCTCACTCACTCACAGCTTCTCTTTCGCTCTCTCTCTCACTCAGCTTCTCTCTCTCTCTTTCTCTCACTCACAGCTTCTCTTTCCCTTCTCTCTCTCTCACTCACAGCTTCTCCTTCTCTCTCTCTCACTCATAGCTTCTCTTTCTCTCTCTCTCACTCACAGCTTCTATTTCTCTCTCTCTCTCACTCACAACTTCTCTTTCTCTTTCTCTCACTCACACACAGCTTTTTTTCGCTCTCTATCTCTCTCTCACTCACATCTTCTCTTTCATTCTCTCTCTCTAACACAGCTTCTCTCTCTCACACACACACACAGCTTCTCTCTCACACACACACCTTCTCTTTCTCTTTCTCACTCACAGCTTCTCTTTCTCTCTCTCTCTCACTCACAGCTTCTCTTTCTCTTTCTCACTCACAGCTTCTCTTTCTCTCTCTCTCACACACACTCACAGGTTCTCTGTCTCTCTCTGTCTCCCTCACTCATAGCTTCTCTCTCTCTCTCTCTCTCACTCACAGATTCTCTTTCTCTCTCTCACTCACAGCTTCTCTTTCTCTCTCTCACTAACTCACCGCTTCTCTTACACTCGCTCGCTCACAGTACTTTCTCTCTCTCTCACACAGCTTCTCTTTCTCTCTCTCTCACTCAAGCTTCTCTTTCTCTCTCTCTCACTCACTCACAGCTTCTCTTTCTCTTTCTCGCTCACACACACAGCTTCTCTTTCTCTCTCTCACACACACAGCTTCTCTTTCTCTCTCTCTCTCACTCACAGCTTCTCTTTCTCTCTCTCTCACTCATTCACCACTTCTCTTTCACTCTCTCACAGCTTCACTTTTTCTCTCATAGCTTCTCTTTCTCTCTCTCTCACTCACACCTTCTCTTTCTCTCACTCTCTCACTCACTCAAACCTTCTCTTTCTCTATCTCTCTCACTCACTTAGCTTCTCTTTCTCTCTCTCACTGACAGCATCTCTTTCTCTCTCTCTCTCTCTCTCACTCACAGATTCTCTCTCTCACAGCTTCTCTTTCTCTCTCTCTCAAACTGACAGCTTCTCTATCTCTCTCTCACTCACATCTTCTCTCTCTCTCACACACACACACAGCTTCTCTCTCTCACACACACACATAGCTTCTCTCTCTCTCTCACTAACACCTTCTCTTTCTCTTTCTCACTCACAGCTTCTCTTTCTCTCTCTCTCTCACTCACAGCTTCCCTTTCTCTCTCTCTCTCACTCACAGGCTCTCTTTCTCTCTCTGTCTCCCTCACTCAGAGCTTCTCTTTCTCTCTCTCACTGACAAGTTCTCTTTCTCTCTCTCTCACACTCACAGCTTCTCTCTCTCACACAGCTTCTCTTTCTCTCTCTCTCAAACTGACAGCTTCTCTATCTCTCTCTCACTCACATCTTCTCTCTCTCTCACACACACAGCTTCTCTCTCTCACACACACACATAGCTTCTCTCTCTCTCTCACTCACAACTTCTCTTTCTCTCTCTCTCTCACTCACAGCTTCTCTTTCTCTCTCTCACTCACAGCTTCTATTTCTCTCTCTCTCATTCACAGCTTCTCTTTCTCTCTCTCACACACACAGCTTCTCTTTCTCTCTCTCTCACTCAGTCACAGCTTCTCTTTCTCTCTCTGTCTGACTCACTCACAGCTTCTCTTTCTCTCTCTCTCACTAACTCACAGTTTCTCTCTATCTCTCACTCACTCACAGATTCTCTTTCTCTCTCTCTCTCACTCACAGCTTCTCTTTCTCTCTCTCTCTCACTCACTCACAGCTCTCTCTCTCTGTCTCTCACTCACAGCTTCTCTTTCTCTCACTAACTCAGAGCTTCTCTTTCTCTTTCTCTCTCTCTCTCTCACAGCTTCTCTCTCTCTCTCCCTCACTCACTCACAGCTTCTCTTTCTCGCTCACTCACTCACAGCTTCTATTTCTCTCTCTCTCATTCATAGCTTCTCTTTCTCTCTCTCTCACACACACAGCTTCTCTTTCTTTCTCTCTGTCTCACTCACTCACAGCTTCTCTTTCTCTCTGTCTGACTCACTCACAGCTTCTCTTTCTCTCTCTCTCACTCACACCTTCTCTTTCTCTCTTTGTCTCTCTCACTCACAGCTTCTCTTTCTCTCTCTCTCTCACTCACAGCTTCTCTTTCTCTCTCTCTCTCTCGCACTCGCAGCTTCTCTCTCTCACTCACTCACAGCTTCTCTTTCTCTCTCTCTCACTCAGTCATAGCTTCTCTCTCTCTCTCTCTCTCACTCACAGCTTCTCTTTCTCTCTCACACACTCACTCACAGCTTCTCTCTCTTTCTCTGTCTCTCTCACTCACAGCTTCTCTTTCTCTCTCTCTCACAGCTTCTCTTTCTCTCTCTCTCTCTCACTCACTCACAGCTTCTCTTTCCCTCTCTCTCACTCACACAGCTCCTGTTTCTCTCTCTCACACACACAGCTTCTCTTTCTCTCTATCTCTCTCACTCACAGCTTCTCTTTTCTCTCTAACTCACTCACTCACAGCTTCTCTTTTTCTCTCTCTCTCTCACTCACAGCTTCTCTTTCTCTCTCTCACTAACTCACAGCTCTCTCTCTCTCTCACTAACTCACAGCTTCTCTTTCTCTCTATCTCACTCTCTCACAGCTTCTCTTTCTCTCTCACTCACTATACAGCTTTCTTTCTCTCTCTCTGTCTCACTCAAAGCTTCTCTTTCTCTCTCTCTCTCACTCAGCTTCTCTTTCTCTCTCTCTCACTCACAGCTTCTCTTTCTCTCTCTCTCACTCACAGCTTGTCTTACTCTCTCACACAAACACTGCTTTTCTCAGTCTTTCTCACAGCTTCTCTTTCTCTCTCTCTCTCACTCACAGCTTCTCTTTCTCTCTCACACATAGCTTCTCTTTCTCTCTCTCATTCACAGCTTCTCTTTCTCTCTCTCTCACTCACAGCTTCTCTTTCTCTCTCTCTCTCTCAAACACAGCATCTTTCTCTCTCTCTCACACACACAGCTTTTCTTTCTCTCTCTCACTCACTCACACCTTCTCTTTCTCTCTCTCTCTCACTCACAGCTTCTCTCTCTCTCTTTCTCTCACTCACAACTTCTCTTTCCCTTCTCTCTCTCTCACTCACAGCTTCTCCTTATCTCTCTCTCTTTCATTCACTCACAGCTTCTCTTTCTCTCTCACTCTCACAGCTTCTCTTTCTCTCTCTCTCTCACTCACAGCTTCTCTTTCTCTCTCTCTCTCTCACTCACAGCTTTTATTTCTCTCTCTCTCACTCACTCACAGCTTATCTTTCGCTCTCGCTCTCGCTCTCACTCACAGCTTTTCTTTCTCTCTCTCTCTCTCACAGCATCTCTTTCCCTCTCTCACTCACTCACAGCTTCTCTCTCTCACACACACACAGCTTCTGTTTCTCTCTCACTCTCTCTCACAGCTTCTCTTTCTCTCTCTCTCTCACTCACAGCTTCTCTCTCTCTCACAGATTCTCTTTCTCTCTCTCTCAAACTGACAGCTTCTCTATCTCTCTCTCACTCACATCTTCTCTCTCTCACACACACACACACACAGCTTCTCTCTCTCACACACACACATAGCTTCTCTCTCTCTCACTAACACCTTCTCTTTCTCTCTCTCACTCACAGCTTCTCTCTCTCTCTCTCACTCACAACTTCTCTTTCTCTCTCTCTCTCACTCACAGCTTCTCTTTCTCTCTCTCACTCACAGCTTCTATTTCTCTCTCTCTCATTCACAGCTTCTCTTTCTCTCTCTCACACACACAGCTTCTCTTTCTCTCTCTCTCCCTCACTCACAGCTTCTCTTTCTCTCTCTGTCTGACTCACTCACAGCTCCTCTTTCTCTCTCTCTCACTAACTCACAGTTTCTCTCTGTCTCTCACTCACTCACAGATTCTCTTTCTCTCTCTCTCTCACTCACAGCTTCTCTTTCTCTCACTCACTCACACACTCACAGCTCTCTCTCTCTGTCTCTCACTCACAGCTTCTCTTTCTCTCACTAACTCAGAGCTTCTCTTTCTCTTTCTCTCTCTCTCTCACAGCTTCTCTTTCTCTCTCTCCCTCACTCACTCACAGCTTCTCTTTCTGGCTCACTCACTCACAGCTTCTATTTCTCTCTCTCTCATTCATAGCTTCTCTTTCTCTCTCTCACACACACACAGCTTCTCTTTCTTTCTCTCTCTCTCACTCACTCACAGCTTCTCTTTCTCTCTCTGTCTGACTCACTCACAGCTTCTCTTTCTCTCTCTCTCACTCACACCTTCTCTTTCTCTCTCTGTCTCTCTCACTCACAGCTTCTCTTTCTCTCTCTCTCTCACTCACAGCTTCTCTTTCTCTCTCTCTCTCGCACTCGCAGCTTCTCTCTCTCTCTCACTCACTCACAGCTTCTCTTTCTCTCTCTCTCACTCAGTCATAGCTTCTCTCTCTCTCTCTCTCTCACTCACAGCTTCTCTTTCTCTCTCACACACTCACTCACAGGTTCTCTCTCTTTCTCTGTCTCTCTCACTCACAGCTTCTCTTTTTCTCTCTCTCACAGCTTCTCTCTCTCTCTCACTCACTCACAGCTTCTCTTTCCCTCTCTCTCACTCACACAGCTCCTGTTTCTCTCTCTCACACACACAGCTTCTCTTTCTCTCTATCTCTCTCACTCACAGCTTCTCTTTTCTCTCTAACTCACTCACTCACAGCTTCTCTTTTTCTCTCTCTCACTCACAGCTTCTCTTTCTCTCTCTCACTAACTCACAGCTTCTCTCTCTCTCTCTCTCTCACTAACTCACAGCTTCTCTTTCTCTCTCTCTCACTCTCTCACAGCTTCTCTTTCTCTCTCACTCACTATACAGCTTTCTTTCACTCTCTCTTTCTCACTCAAAGCTTCTCTTTCTCTCTCTCTCTCACTCAGTTTCTCTGTCTCTCTCTCTCACTCACAGCTTCTCTTTCTCTCTCTCTCACTCACAGCTTGTCTTTCTCTCTCACACAAACACTGCTTTTCTCAGTCTTTCTCACAGCTTCTCTTTCTCTCTCTCTCTCACTCACAGCTTCTCTTTCTCTCTCTCACATAGCTTCTCTTTCTCTCTCTCATTCACAGCTTCTCTTTCTCTCTCTCTCACTCACAGCTTCTCTTTCTCTCTCTCTCTCTCTCAAACACAGCATCTTTCTCTCTCTCTCACACACACACACAGCTTTTCTTTCTCTCTCTCTCACTCACTCACACCTTCTCTTTCTCTCTCTCTCTCACTCACAGCTTCTCTCTCTCGCTTTCTCTCACTCACAGCTTCTCTTTCCCTTCTCTCTCTCACTCACAGCTTCTCCTTATCTCTCTCTCTTTCATTCACTCACAGCTTCTCTTTCTCTCTCACTCTCTCACAGCTTCTCTTTCTCTGTCTCTCTCACTCACAGCTTCTCTTTCTCTCTCTCTCTCTCACTCACAGCTTTTATTTCTCTCTCTCTCACTCACTCACAGCTTATCTTTCGCTCTCGCTCTCGTTCTCACTCACAGCTTTTCTTTCTCTCTCTCTCTCTCACAGCATCTCTTTCCCTCTCTCTCTCACTCACTCACAGCTTCTCTCTGTCACACACACACAGCTTCTGTTTCTCTCTCACTCTCTCTCACAGCTTCTCTTTCTCTCTCTCTCACTCACTCACAGCTTCTCTTTCTCTCACTCTCACTCACAGCTTCTCTCTCACTCACTCTCTCACAGCTTCTCTTTCTTTCTTTCTATCTCTCACAGCTTCTCTTTCTCTCTCTCTCACTCACAGCTTCTCTTTCTCTCTCACACACACACCTTTTCTCTCTCTCTCACTCACTCACTGCTTCTCTTTCTCTCTCTCTCTCACTCACTCACAGCTTCTATTTCCCTCTCTCACACACACACAGCTTCTCTTTCTCTCTATCTCTCTCACTCATAGCTTCTCTTTTTTCTCTCTCTCTCACTCACTCACAGCTTCTCTTTCCTTCTCTCTCTCACTCATAGCTTCTCTTTCTCTTTCTCACTAACGCACAGCTTCTCTTTCTCTCTCTCTCACTGACTCACAGCTTCTCTTTCTCTCTCTCTCTCAATCACTCACAGCTTCTCTTTCTCTATCTCTCTCACTCCCTCACAGCTTCTCTTTCTCTCTCACTCACTCACAGCTTTCTTTCTCTCTCTCACTCAGTCACAGCTTCTCTTTCTCTCTCTCTCTCATTCAGCTTCTCTTTCTCTCTATCTCTCTCACTCACAGCTTCTCTTTCTCTCTCTCTCTCACTCACAGCTTCTCTTTCTCTCTCTCTCACTCACAGCTTGTCTTTCTCTCTCACAGACACAATGCTTCTCTCTCTCATACACACAGCTTCTCTTTCGCTCTCTCTCTCACTCAGCTTCTCTCTCTTTCTCTCACTCACAGCTTCTCTTTCCCTTCTCTCTCTCTCTCACCCACAGCTTCTCCTTCTCTCTCTCTCACTCACAACTTCTCTTTCTCTCTCTCTCACTCACAGCTTCTATTTCTCTCTCTCTCACTCGCAACTTCTCTTTCTCTTTCTCTCACTCACACACAGCTTTTCTTTCACTCTCTCTCTCTCTCTCACTCACAGCTTTTCTTTCTCAATCTCTCTCTCTCACTCACAGTATCTCTTTCCCCCTCTCTCACTCACTCACAGCTTCTCTCTCTCTCACACACACACTGCTTCTGTTTCTCTCTCACGCTCTCTCACAGCTTCTCTTTTTCTCTCTCTCACTAACTCACAGCTTCTCTTTCTCTCTCTCTCTCTCTCACTCACTCACAGCTTCTCTTTCTCTCTCTCTCACTCGCTCACAGCTTCTCTTTCTCTCTCTCTCTCACAGCTTCTCTTTCTCTCTCTGTCTCTCACTCACAGCTTCTCTTTCTCTCTCTCTCTTACTCACAGCTTCTCTTTCTCTCTAGGTCTCTCGCACTCGCAGCTTCTCTGTTTCTCTCTCTCACTCACAGCTTCTCTTTCTCTCTCTCTGACTCACAACTCTCTCACTCACTCTCTCACTCACAGCTTCTCTTTCTTTCTTTCTCTCTCTCACAGCTTCTCTTTCTCTCTCTCTCTCTCACTCACAGCTTCTCTTTCTCTCTCACACACTCACTCACAGCTTCTCTCTCTTTCTCTGTCTCTCTCACAGCTTCTCTTTCTCTCTCTCTCTCACAGCTTCTCTTTCTCTCTCTCTCTCACTCATTCACAGCTTCTCTCTCTCTCACTCACTCACTCATGACTTCTATTTATCTCTCTCTCACACACACAGCTTCTCTTTCTCTCTATCTCTCTCACTCACAGCTTCTCTTTTCTCTCTCTCTCTCAGTCACTCACAGCTTCTCTTTCTCTCTGTCTCTCTTTCACTAACAGCTAATCTTTCTCTCTCTCACTAACTCACATTTTCTCTTTCTCTCTCTCTCTCTCTCACTCACTCACACCTTCCCTTTCTTTCTCTCTCTCTCACTCAGTCACAGCTTCTCCCTCTCTCACACACACAGCTTCTGTTTCTCTCTCACTCTCTCTCACAGCTTCTCTCTCTCTCTCTCTCACTAACTCACAACTTCTCTTTCTCTCTCTCTCTCACTCACTCACAGCTTCTCTTTATCTCTCACTCACACACAGCTTTCTTTCTCTCTCTCTGTCTCACTCACAGCTTCTCTTTCTCTCTCTCTCTCACAGCTTCTCTTTCTCTCTCTGTCTCTCTCACTCACAGCTTCTCTTTCTCTCTCTCTCACTCAAAGCTTCTCTTTCTCTCTCGGTCTCTCGCACTCGCAGCTTCTCTGTTTCTCTCACTCACTCACAGCTTCTCTTTCTCTCTCTCTCACTGACAACTCTCTCACTCACTCTCTCACTCACAGCTTCTGTTTCTCTCTCACTCTCTCTCACAGCTTCTCTCTCTCTCTCTCACTAACTCACAACTTCTCTTTCTCTCTCTCTCTCACTCACTCACAGCTTCTCTTTATCTCTCACTCACACACAGCTTTCTTTCTCTCTCTCTGTCTCACTCACAGCTTCTCTTTCTCTCTCTCTCTCACAGCTTCTCTTTCTCTCTCTGTCTCTCTCACTCACAGCTTCTCTTTCTCTCTCTCTCTCTCACTCACAGCTTCTCTTTCTCTCTCTCTCTCTCACTCACAGCTTCTCTCTCTTTCTCTGTCTCTCTCACAGCTTCTCTTTCTCTGTCTCTCTCACAGCTTCTCTTTCTCTCTCTCTCACTCATTCACAGCTTCTCTCTCTCTCACTCACTCACTCATGACTTCTATTTATCTCTCTCTCACACACACAGCTTCTCTTTCTCTCTATCTCTCTCACCCACAGCTTCTCTTTTCTCTCTCACTCTCAATCACTCACAGCTTCTCTTTCTCTCTGTCTCTCTTTCACTAACAGCTTCTCTTTCTCTCTCACTAACTCACAACTTCTCTTTCTCTGTCTCTCTCACTCACTCACAACTTCCATTTCTTTCTCTCTCACTCACTCACTCACAGCTTCTCTCTCACTCACTCACAGCTTCTCTTTCTCTCTCTCACTCAGTCACAGCTTCTCTTTCTCTCTCTGTCTCACTCACAGCTTCTCTCTCTCTCACATGCTCACTCACAGTTTCTTTCTCTTTCTGTGTCTCTCTCACTCACAGCTTCTCTTTCTTTCTCTCACAGCTTCTCTTTCTCTTTCTCTCTCACATTCACTCACAGCTTCTCTTTCCCTCTCTCTCTCACTCACACAACTTCTGTTTCTCTCTCTCACACACACAGCTTCTCTTTCTTTCTATCTCTCTCACTCACAATTTCTCTTATCTTTCTCTCTCACTCACTCACAGCTTCTCTTTCTCTCTCTCTCTCAATCACAGCTTCTCTTTCACTCTCTCACTAACTCACAGCTTCTCTCTCTCTCTCTCTCACTCACTCACAGCTTCTCTTTCTCTCTCACTCACTATACAGCTTTCTTTCTCTCTCTCTGTCTCACTCACAGTTTTCTTTCTCTCTCTCTCTCACTCAGCTTCTCTTTCTCTCTCTCTGTCACTCACAGCTTCTCTTTCTCTCTCTCTCACTCACAGCTTCTCTTTCTTTCTCTCTCTCTCTCACTCACAGCTTCTCTTTCTCTCTCTCTCACTCACAGCTTGTCTTTCTCTCTCACACAAACACTGCTTCTCTCTCTCTTTCTCACAGCTTCTCTTTCTCTCTCTCTCACTCACAGCTTCTCTTTCTCTCTCACACACATAGCTTCGCTTTCTCTCTCTCTCATTCACAGCTTCTATTTCTCTCTCTCTCACTCACAGCTTCTCTTTCTGTCTCTCTCTCACTCACAGCTTCTTTCTCTCTCTCTCATAGCTTTTTTCTCTCTCTCTCACTCACTCACAGCTTCTCTCTCTCACTATCTCTCTCACTCACAGCTTCTCTTTCTCTCTCTCTCTCGTACTCGCAGCTTATCTCTCTCTCTCACTCACTCACAGCTTCTCTTTCTCTCTCTCTCACTCAGTCATAGCTTCTCTCTCTCTCTCTCACTCACAGCTTCTCTTTCTCTCTCACACACTCACTCACAGCTTCTCTCTCTTTCTCTGTCTCTCTGACTCACAGCTTCTCTTTCTCTCTCTCTCACAGCTTCTCTCTCTCTCTCTCTCTCACTCACTCACAGCTTCTCTTTCCCTCTCTCTCACTCACACAGCTCCTGTTTCACTCTCTCACACACACAGCTTCTCTTTCTCTCTATCTCTCTCACTCACAGCTTCTCTTTTCTCTCTAACTCACTCACTCACAGCTTCTCTTTTTCTCTCTCTCACTCACAGCTTCTCTTTCTCTATCTCACTAACTCACAGCTTCTCTCTCTCTCTCTCACTAACTCACAGCTTCTCTTTCTCTCTCTCTCACTCTCTCACAGCTTCTCTTTCTCTCTCACTCACTATACAGCTTTCTTTCTCTCTCTCTGTCTCACTCAAAGCTTCTCTTTCTGTCTCTCACACACTCAGCTTCTCTTTCTCTCTCTCTCACTCACAGCTTCTCTTTCTCTCTCTCTCACTCACAGCTTGTCTTTCTCTCTCACACAAACACTGCTTTTCTCAGTCTTTCTCACACCTTCTCTTTCTCTCTCTCTCTCACTCACAGCTTCTCTTTCTCTCTCTCACATAGCTTCTCTTTCTCTCTCTCATTCACAGCTTCTCTTTCTTTCTCTCTCACTCACTCACAGCTTCTCTTTCTCTCTCTCTCTCTCAAACACAGCATCTTTCTCTCTCTCACACACACACACAGCTTTTCTTTCTCTCTCTCTCACTCACTCACACCTTCTCTTTCCCTCTCTCTCTCTCACTCACAGCTTCTCTCTCTCTCTTTCTCTCACTCACAGCTTCTCTTTCCCTTCTCTCTCTCACTCACAGCTTCTCCTTATCTCTCTCTCTTTCATTCACTCACAGCTTCTCTTTCTCTCTCACTCTCTCACAGCTTCTTTCTCTCTCTCTCACTCACTCACAGCTTTTCTCAATCTCTCTCACTCACTCACAGCTTCTCTTTCTCTCTCACTCACTCACAGCTTTCTTTCTCTCTCTGTCTCACTCACAGCTTCTCTTTCTCTCTCTCTCTCATTCAGCTTCTCTTTCTCACTATCTCTCTCACTCACAGCTTCTCTTTTTCTCTCTCTCTCACTCACAGCTTCTCTTTCTCTCTCTCTCACTCACAGCTTGTCTTTCTCTCTCACAGATACACTGCTTCTCTCTCTCACACACACAGCTTCTCTTTCGCTCTCTCTCTCACTCAGCTTCTCTCTCTCTCTCTCTCTCTTTCTCTCACTCACAGCTTCTCTTTCCCTTCTCTCTCTCACCCACAGCTTCTCCTTCTCTCCCTCTCACTCACAACTTCTCTTTCTCTCTCTCTCACTCACAGCTTCTATTTCTCTCTCTCTCTCACTCACAACTTCTCTTTCTCTTTCTCTCACTCACACACAGCTTTCATTTCGCTCTCTCTCTCTCTCTCACTCACAGCTTTTCTTTCTCTCTCTCTCTCACTCACAGTATCTCTTTCCCTCTCTCTCACTCACTCACAGCTTCTCTCTCTCACACACACACACAGCTTCTGTTTCTCTCTCACCCTCTCTCACAGCTTCTCTTTCTCTCTCTCTCAATAACTCACAGCTTCTCTTTCTCTCTCTCTCTCACTCACTCACAGCTTCTCTTTCTCTCTCTCTCACTCGCTCACAGCTTCTCTCTCTCTCTCTCTCTCACTCACTCACAGCTTCTCTTTCTCTCTCACTCACTCACAGCTTTCTTTCTCTCTCTGTCTCACTCACAGCTTCTCTTTCTCTCTCTCTCTCACAGCTTCTATTTCTCTCTCTCTCACTCACAACTTCTCTTTCTCTTTCTCTCACTCACACACAGCTTTTCTTTCGCTCTCTCTCTCTCTCTCACTCACAGCTTTTCTTTCTCTCTCTCTCACTCTCACTCACAGTATCTCTTTCCCTCTCTCTCACTCACTCACAGCTTCTCTCTCTCACACACACACACAGCTTCTGTTTCTCTCTCACTCTCTCACAGCTTCTCTTTTTCTCTCTCTCACTAACTCACAGCTTCTCTTTCTCTCTCTCTCTCTCACTCACTCACAGCTTCTCTTTCTCTCTCTCTCACTCGCTCACAACTTCTCTTTCTCTCTCTCTCACTCACTCACAGCTTCTCTTTCTCTCTCACTCACTCACAGCTTTCTTTCTCTCTCTCTGTCTCACTCACAGCTTCTCTTTCTCTCTCTCTCTTACTCACAGCTTCTCTTTCTCTCTCGGTCTCTCGCACTCGCAGCTTCTCTGTTTCTCTCACTCACTCACAGCTTCTCTTTCTCTCTCTCTGACTCACAACTCTCTCACTCACTGTCTCACTCACAGCTTCTCTTTCTTTCTTTCTCTCTCTCACATCTTCTCTTTCTCTCTCTCTCTCTCACTCACAGCTTCTCTTTCTCTCTCTCACACTCACTCACAGCTTCTCTCTCTTTCTCTGTCTCTCTCACAGCTTCTCTTTCTCTGTCTCTCTCACAGCTTCTCTTTCTCTCTCTCTCTGACTCATTCACAGCTTCTCTCTCTCTCACTCACTCACTCATGACTTCTATTTATCTCTCACACACACAGCTTCTCTTTCTCTCTATCTCTCTCACTCACAGCTTCTCTTTTCTCTCTCTCTCTCAATCACTCACAGCTTCTCTTTCTCTCTGTCTCTCTTTCACTAACAGCTAATCTTTCTCTCTCTCACTAATTCACAACTTCTCTTTCTCTCTCTCTCTCTCACTCACTCACACCTTCCCTTTTTTCTCTCTCTCTCACTCACTCACAGCTTCTCTCTCACTCAGTCACAGCTTCTCTTTCTCTCTCTCACTCAGTCACAGCTTCTCTTTCTCTCTCTCTCACTCACAGCTTCTCTCTCTCTCTCACATGCTCACTCACAGTTTCTCTCTCTTTCTGTGTCTCACTCACTCACAGCTTCTCTTTCTCTATCTCTCTCACTCACTCACAGCTTCTCTTTCTCTCTCACTCACTCACAGCTTTCTTTCTCTCTCTCTGTCTCACTCACAGCTTCTCTTTCTCTCTCTCTCTCATTCAGCTTCTCTTTCTCTCTATCTCTCTCACTCACAGCTTCTCTTTCTCTCTCTCTCTCACTCACAGCTTCTCTTTCTCTCTCTCTCACTCACAGCTTGTCTTTCTCTCTCACACACACTGCTTCTCTAACTCACACACACAGCTTCTCTTTCGCTCTCTCTCTCACTCACCTTCTCTCTCTCTCTCTTTCTCTCACTCACAGCTTCTCCTTCTCTCTCTCTCACTCACAACTTCACTTTCTCTCTCTCTCACTCACAGCTTCTATTTCTCTCTCTCTCTCACTCACAACTTCTCTTTCTCTTTCTCTCACTCACACACAGCTTTTCTTTTGCTCTCTCTCTCTCTCACTGAGAGCTTTTCTTTCTCTCTCTCTCTCTCACTCACAGTATCTCTTTCCCTCTCTCTCACTCACTCACAGCTTCTCTCTCTCACACACACACACAGTTTCTGTTTCTCTCTCACTCTCTCTCACAGCTTCTCTTTCTCTCTCTCTCACTAACTCACAATTTCTCTTTCTCTCTCTCTCACTCACTCACAGCTTCTCTTTATCTCTCACTCACACACAGCTTTCTTTCTCTCTCTCTGTCTCACTCACAGCTTCTCTTTCTCTCTCTCTCACAGCTTCTCTTTCTCTCTCTGTCTCTCTCACTCACAGCTTCTCTTTCTCTCTCTCTCTCACTCACAGCTTCTCTTTCTCTCTCAGTCTCTCGCACTCGCAGCTTCTCTGTTTCTCTCACTCACTCACAGCTTCTCTTTCTCTCTCTCTCACTGACAACTCTCTCACTCACTCTCTCACTCACAGCTTCTCTTTCTTTCTTTCTCTCTCTCACAGCTTCTCTTTCTCTTTCTCTCTCTCACTCACAGCTTCTCTCTCTTTCTCTGTCTCTCTCACAGCTTCTCTTTCTCTGCTTCTCTCACAGCTTCTCTTTCTCTCTCTCTCTCACTCACTCACAGCTTCTCTCTCTCTCTCACATGCTCACTCACAGTTTCTCTCTCTTTCTGTGTCTCTCTCACTCACACCTTCTCTTTCTTTCTCTCACAGCTTCTCTTTCTCTTTCTCTCTCACACTCACTCACAGCTTCTCTTTCCCTCTCTCTCTCACTGACACAACTTCTGTTTCTCTCTCTCACACACACAGCTTTTCTTTCTTTCTATCTCTCTCACTCACAACTTCTCTTTTCTCTCTCTCTCACTCACTCACAGCTTCTCTTTCTCTCTCTCTCTCACTCACAGCTTCTCTTTCACTCTCTCACTAACTCACAGCTTCTCTCTCTCTCTCACTCACTCACAGCTTCTCTTTCTCTCTCACTCACTATACAGCTTTCTTTCTCTCTCTCTGTCTCACTCACAGCTTTCTTTCTCTCTCTCTCACTCAGCTTCTCTTTCTCTCTCTCTCACTCACAGCTTCTCTTTCTCTCTCTCACTCACAGCTTCTCTTTCTTTCTCTCTCTCTCACTCACAGCTTCTCTTTCTCTCTCTCTCACTCACAGCTTGTCTTTCTCTCTCACACAAACACTGCTTCTCTCTCTCTTTCTCACAGCTTCTCTTTCTCTCTCTCTCTCACTCACACTTTCTCTTTCTCTCTCTCACACATAGCTTTGCTTTCTCTCTCTCTCTCTCATTCACAGCTTCTATTTCTCTCTCTCTCACTCACAGCTTTTCTTTCTCTCTCTCTCACTCACAGCTTCTTTCTCTCTCTCTCTCACTCACAGCTTCTCCTTCTCTCTCTCTCTCTCATTCACAGGTTCTCTTTTTCTCTCTCTCTCATAGCTTCTCTTTCTCTCTCTCTCTCACTCACAGCTTTTATTTCTCTCTCTCTCACTCACTCACAGCTTCTCTTTCTCTCTATCTCTCTCACTCACAGCTTCTCTTTTCTCTCTCTCTCTCACTCATTCACAGCTTCTCTTTCCTTCTCTCTCTCACTCAGAGCTTCTCTTTCTCTTTCTCACTAATGCACAGCTTCTCTTTCTCTCTCTCTCACTTACTCACAGCTTCTCTTTCTCTCTCTCTCTCACTCACTCACAGCTTCTCTTTCTCTATCTCTCTCACTCACTCACAGCTTCTCTTTCTCTCTCTCTCACTCACTCACAGCTTTCTTTCTCTCTCTATCTCACTCACAGCTTCTCTTTCTCTCTCTCTCTCATTCAGCTTCTCTTTCTCACTATCTCTCTCACTCACAGCTTCTCTTTTTCTCTCTCTCTCACTCACAGCTTCTCTTTCTCTCTCTCTCACTCACAGCTTGTCTTTCTCTCTCACAGATACACTGCTTCTCTCTCTCACACACACAGCTTCTCTTTCGCTCTCTCTCTCACTCAGCTTCTCTCTCTCTCTTTCTCTCACTCACAGCTTCTCTTTCCCTTCTCTCTCTCTCACCCACAGCTTCTCCTTCTCTCTCTCTCACTCACAACTTCTCTTTCTCTCTCTCTCACTCAAAGCTTCTATTTCTCTCTCTCTCTCACTCACAACTTCTCTTTCTCTTTCTCTCACTCACACACAGCTTTTCTTTCGCGCTCTCTCTCTCTCTCTCTCACTCACAGCTTTTCTTTCTCTCTCTCTCACTCACAGTATCTCTTTACCTCTCTCTCACTCACTCACAGCTTCTCTCTCTCTCACACACACACAGCTTCTGTTTCTCTCTCACCCTCTCTCACAGCTTCTCTTTCTCTCTCTCTCAATAACTCACAGCTTCTCTTTCTCTCTCTCTCTCACTCAGTCACAGCTTCTCTTTCTCTCTCTCTCACTCGCTCACAGCTTCTCTTTCTCTCTCTCTCTCACTCACTCACAGCTTCTCTTTCTCTCTCACTCACTCACAGCTTTCTTTCTCTCTCTCTGTCTCACTCACAGCTTCTCTTTCTCTCTCTCTCTCACAGCTTCTATTTCTCTCTCTCTCTCACTCACAACTTCTTTCTCTTTCTCTCACTCACACACAGCTTTTCTTTCGCTCTCTCTCTCTCTCTCACTCACAGCTTTTCTTTCTCTCTCTCTCTCTCACTCACAGTATCTCTTTCTCTCTCACTCACTATACAGCTTTCTTTTTCTCTCTCTGTCTCACTCACAGCTTTCTTTCACTCTCGCACTCGCAGCTTCTCTGTTTCTCTCACTCACTCACAGCTTCTCTTTCTCTCTCTCTCACTGACAACCCTCTCACTCACTCTCTCACTCACAGCTTCTCTTTCTTTCTTTCTCTCTCTCACAGCTTCTCTTTCTCTCTCTCTCTCATAGCTTCTCTCTCTTTCTCTGTCTCTCTCACAGCTTCTCTTTCTCTCTCTCTCTCACTCATTCACAGCTTCTCTCTCTCTCACTCACTCATGACTTCTATTTATCTCTCACACACACACACAGCTTCTCTTTCTCTCTATCTCTCTCACTCACAGCTTCTCTTTTCTCTCTCACTCTCAATCACTCACAGCTTCTCTTTCTCTCTGTCTCTCTTTCACTAACAGCTTCTCTCTCTCTCTCACTAGCTCACAACTTCTCTTTCTCTCTCTCTCTCTCTCACTCACTCACAGCTTCCATTTCTTTCTCTCTCACTCACTCACTCACAGCTTCTCTCTCACTCACTCACAGCTTCTCTTTCATTCTCTCACTCAGTCACAGCTTCTCTTTCTCTCTCTGTCTCACTCACAGCTTCTCTTTCTCTCTCTCTCTCATTCAGCTTCTCTTTCTCTCTATCTCTCTCACTCACAGCTTCTCTTTCTCTCTCTCTCTCACTCACAGCTTCTCTTTCTCTCTCTCTCACTCACAGCTTGTCTTTCTCTCTCACAGACACACTGCTTCTCTAACTCACACACACAGCTTCTCTTTCGCTCTCTCTCTCACTCACCTTCTCTCTCTCTCTCTTTCTCTCACTCACAGCTTCTCCTTCTCTCTCTCTCACTCACAACTTCACTTTCTCTCTCTCTCACTCACAGCTTCTATTTCTCTCTCTCTCTCACTCACAACTTCTCTTTCTCTTTCTCTCACTCACACACAGCTTTTCTTTCGCTCTCTCTCTCTCTCACTCACAGCTTTTCTTTCTCTCTCTCTCTCTCACTCACAGTATCTCTTTCCCTCTCTCTCACTCACTCACAGCTTCTCTCTCTCACACACACACACAGCTTCTGTTTCTCTCTCACTCTCTCTCACAGCTTCTCTTTCTCTCTCTCTCACTAACTCACAACTTCTCTTTCTCTCTCTCTCTCACTCACTCACAGCTTCTCTTTATCTCTCACTCACACACAGCTTTCTTTCTCTCTCTCTCTGTCTCACTCACAGCTTCTCTTTCTCTCTCTCTCTCACAGCTTCTCTTTCTCTCTCTCTCTCTCACTCACAGCTTCTCTTTCTCTCTCAGTCTCTCGCACTCGCAGCTTCTCTGTTTCTCTCACTCACTCACAGCTTCTCTTTCTCTCTCTCTCACTGACAACTCTCTCACTCACTCTCTCACTCACAGCTTCTCTTTCTTTCTTTCTCTCTCTCACAGCTTCTCTTTCTCTCTCTCTCTCTCACTCACAGCTTCTCTCTCTTTCTCTCTTTCTCTGTCTCTCTCACAGCTTCTCTTTCTCTGTCTCTCTCACTCACAGCTTCTCTTTTCTCTCTCACTCTCAATCACTCACAGCTTCTCTTTGTCTCTGTCTCTCTTTCACTAACAGCTTCTCCTTCTCTCTCACTAACTCACAACTTCTCTTTCTCTCTCTCTCTCTCACTCACTCACAGCTTCCATTTCTTCCTCTCTCACTCACTCACTCACAGCTTCTCTCTCACTCACTCACAGCTTCTCTTTCACTCTCTCACTCAGTCACAGCTTCTCTTTCTCTCTCTGTCTCACTCAAAGCTTCTCTCTCTCTCACACATGCTCTCTCTCTCTCAATGCTTCTCTTTCTCTCTATCTCTCACTCACTCACAGCTTGTATTTCTCTCTCTCACACACACACAGCTTCTCTTTCTCTCTCGGTCTCTCGCACTCGCAGCTTCTCTGTTTCTCTCACTCACTCACAGCTTCTCTTTCTCTCTCTCTCACTCACAACTCTCTCAGTCACTCTCTCACTCACAGCTTCTCTTTCTTTCTTTCTCTCTCTCACAGCTTTTCTTTCTCTCTCTCTCTCTCACTCACAGCTTCTCTTTCTCTCTCTCACACTCACTCACAGCTTCTCTCTCTCTCTGTCTCTCTCACAGCTTCTCTTTCTCTCTCTCTCTCACAGCTTCTCTTTCTCTCTCTCTCTCACTCATTCACAGCTTCTCTCTCTCTCACTCACTCACTCATGACTTCTATTTATCTCTCACACACACACACAGCTTCTCTTTCTCTCTATCTCTCTCACTCACAGCTTCTCTTTTCTCTCTCTCTCTCAATCACTCACAGCTTCTCTTTCTCTCTGTCTCTCTTTCACTAACAGCTTCTCTTTCTCTCTCTCACTAACTCACAACTTCTCTTTCTCTCTCTCTCTCTCACTCACTCACAGCTTCCCTTTCTTTCTCTCTCTCTCACTCACTCACAGCTTCTCTCTCACTCACTCACAGCTTCTCTTTCTCTCTCTCACTTAGTCACAGCTTCTCTTTCTCTCTCTCTCTCACTCACAGCTTCTCTCTCTCTCTCACATGCTCACTCACAGTTTCTCTCTCTTTCTGTGTCTCTCTCACTCACACCTTCTCTTTCTTTCTCTCACAGCTTCTCTTTCTCTTTCACACTCACTCACAGGTTCTCTTTCCCTCTCTCTCTCACTCACACAACTTCTGTTTCTCTCTCTCACACACACAGCTTTTCTTTCTTTCTATCTCTCTCACTCACAACTTCTCTTTTCTCTCTCTCTCACTCACTCACAGCTTCTCTTTCTCTCTCTCTCTCACTCACAGCTTCTCTTTCACTCTCACTCACTCACAGCTTCTCTTTCTCTCTCACTCACTATACAGCTTTCTTTCTCTCTCTCTGTCTCACTCACAGCTTTCTTTCTCTCTCTCTCACTCAGCTTCTCTTTCTCTCTCTCTCACTCACAGCTTCTCTTTCTCTCTCTCTCACTCACAGCTTCTCTTTCTTTCTCTCTCTCTCACTCACAGCTTCTCTTTCTCTCTCTCTCACTCACAGCTTGTCTTTCTCTCTCACACAAACACTGCTTCTCTCTCACACACACACAGCTTCTCTTTTGCTCTCTATCTCACTCAGCTTCTCTCTCTCTCTCTCTTTCTCTCACTCACAGCTTCTCTTTCCCTTCTCTCTCTCTCTCCCACAGCTTCTCCTTCTCTCTCTCTCACTCACAACTTCTATTTCTCTCTCTCTCACTCACAGCTTCTATTTTTCTCTCTCTCTCACTCACAACTTCTCTTTCTCTTTCTCTCACTCACACACAGCTTTTCTTTCACTCTCTCTCTCTCTCACTCACAGCTTTTCTTTCTCTATCTCTCTCTCTCACTCACAGTATCTCTTTCCCTCTCTCTCACTCACTCACAGCTTCTCTCTCACACACACACAGCTTCTGTTTCTCTCTCACCCTCTCTCACAGCTTCTCTTTCTCCCTCTCTCACTAACTCACAGCTTCTCTTTCTCTCTCTCTCTCTCACTCACTCACAGCTTCTCTTTCTCTCTCTCTCACTCGCTCACAGCTTCTCTTTCTCTCTCTCTCTCACTCACTCACAGCTTCTCTTTCTCTCTCACTCACTCACAGCTTTCTTTCTCTGTCTGTCTCACTCACAGCTTCTCTCTCTCTCTCTCTCTCTCACAGCTTCTCTTTCTCTCTCTGTCTCTCTCACTCACAGCTTCTCTTTCTCTCTCTCTCTCTCTCTCTCACAGCTTCTCTTTCTCTCTCAGTCTCTCGCACTCGCAGCTTCTCTCTTTCTCTCACTCACTCACAGCTTCTCTTTCTATTTCTCTCTCACTCACAACTCTCTCACGCACTCTCTCACTCACAGCTTCTCTTTCTTTCTCTCTCTCACAGCTTCTCTTTCTCTCTCTCTCTCTCTCACTCACAGCTTCTCTTTCTCTCTCTCACACTCACTCACAGCTTCTCTCTCTTTCTCTGTCTCTCTCACAGCTTCTCTGTCTCTCTCACAGCTTTTCTTTCTCTCTCTCTCTCACTCATTCACAGCTTCTCTCTCTCTCACTCACTCACTCATGACTTCTATTTATCTCTCTCACACACACACAGCTTCTCTTTCTCTCTATCTCTCTCACTCACAGCTTCTCTTTTCTCTCTCTCTCTCACTCACTCACAGCTTCTCTTTCTCTCTGTCTCTCTTTCACTAACAGCTTCTCTTTCTCTCTCTCACTAACTCACAACTTCTCTTTCTCTCTCTCTCACTCACTCACAGCTTCCCTTTCTTTCTTTCTCTCTCTCTCACTCACTCACAGCTTCTCTCTCACTCACTCACAGCTTCTCTTTCTCTCTCTCTCTCACTCACAGCTTCTCTCTCTCTCTCACATGCTCACTCACAGTTGCTCTCTCTTTCTCTGTCTCTCTCACTCACAGCTTCTCTTTCTTTCTCTCACAGCTTCTCTTTCTCTTTCTCTCTCACACTCACTCACAGCTTCTCTTTCCCTCTCTCTCTCACTCACACAACTTCTGTTTCTCTCTCACACACACACAGCTTCTCTTTCTTTCTATCTCTCTCACTCACAACTTCTCTTTTCTCTCTCTCACTCACTCACAGCTTCTCTTTCTCTCTCTCTCTTACTCACAGCTTCTCTTTCACTCTCTCACTAACTCACAGCTTCTCTCTCTCTCTCACTCACTCACAGCTTCTCTTTCTCTCTCACTCACTATACAGTTTTCTTTCTCTCTCTCTGTCTCACTCACAGCTTTCTTTCTTTCTCTCTCTCTCTCACTCAGCTTCTCTTTCTCTCTCTCTCTCACTCACAGCTTCTCTCTCTCTCTCTCTCTCACTCACAGCTTCTCTTTCTTTCTCTCTCTCTCACTCACAGCTTCTCTTTCTGTCTCTCTCTCACTCACAGCTTCTTTCTCTCTTTCTCTCTCATAGCTTTTTTATCTCTCTCTCACTCACTCACAGCTTGTCTCTCTCTCTCTTTCTCTCACTCACAGCTTCTCTTTCACTCTCTCACTAACTCACAGCTTCTCTCTCTCACTCACACACACACAGCTTCTCTCTCTCTCTCTCTCTTACTCACAGCTTCTCTTTCACTCGCTCACTAACTCACAGCTTCTCTCTCTCTCACTCACTCACTCACAGCTTCTCTTTCTTTCTCTCTCACTCACTATACAGCTTTCTTTCTCTCTCTATGTCTCACTCACAGCTTTCTTTCTTTCTCTCTCTCTCTCTCACTCAGCTTCTCTTTCCCTCTCTCTCTCACTCACAGCTTCTCCTTCTCTCTCTCTCTCTCTCTCACTCACAGCTTCTCACTCTCTCTCTTACTCACTCAGCTTCTCACTCTCTCTCTTTCACTCACTCACAGCTTCTCTTTCTATCTCACTCTCTCACAGCTTCTCTTTCTCTCTCTCTCTCACTCACAGGTAATCTTTTTCTCTCTCTCTCATAGCTTCTCTCTCTCTCTCTCTCTCACTCACAGCTTTTATTTCTCTCTCTCACTCACTCACAGCTTCTCTTTCGCTCGCTCGCTCTCTCACTCACAGCTTTTCTTTCTCTATCTCTCTCTCTCACTCACAGCATCTCTTTCCCTCTCTCTCTCTCTCACTCACTCACAGCTTCTCTCTCACTCACACACATAGCTTCTGTTTCTCTCTCACTCTCTCTCACAGCTTCTCTTTCTTTCTCTCTCTCTCACTCACTCAAGCTTCTCTTTCTCTCACTTTCACTCACAGCTTCTCTCTCACTCACTCTCTTACTCACAGCTTCTCTTTCTTTCTCTCTCTCTCTCTCACAGCTTCTCTTTCTCTCTCTCTCACTCACTCACAGCTTCTCTTTCTCTCTCTCACACTCACTCACAGCTTCTCTCTCTCTTTCTCTATCTCTCTCACTCACAGCTTCTCTTTCTCTCTCTCTCTCACAGCTTCTGTCTTTCTCACTCACTCACTGCTTCTCTTTCTCTCTCTCTCTCACTCACAGCTTCTATTTCTCTCTCTCTTTCACACACACACAGCTTCTGTTTCTGTCTCTCTCTCACTCACAGCTTCTTTCTCACTCTCTCTCAGCATTTTTCTCTCTCTCTCACTCACTCACAGCTTCTCTCTCTCTCTTTCTCTCACTCACAGCTTGTCTTTCTCTCTCACACACACACTGCTTCTCTCTCTCTCACACACAGCTTCTCTTTCGCTCTCTCTCTCACTCAGCTTCTCTCTCTCTCTCTTTCTCTCACTCACAGCTTCTCTGTCCCTTCTCTCTCTCTCACTCACAGCTTCTCCTTCTCTCTCTCTCACTCACAACTTCTCTTTCTCTCTCTCTCACTCACAGCTTCTATTTCTCTCTCTCTCACTCACAACTTCTCTTTCTCTCACTCACACACAGCTTTTCTTTCGCTCTCTCTCTCTCACTCACAGCTTTTCTTTCTCTCTCTCTCACTCACAGTATCTCTTTCCCTCTCTCTCACTCACTCACAGCTTCTCTCTCTCTCTCACACACACAGCTTCTGTTTCTCTCTCACTCTCTCTCACAGCTTCTCTTTCTCTCTCTCTCACTAACTCACAGCTTCTTTTTCTCTCTCTCTCTCTCACTCACACACAGCTTCTCTTTCTCTCTCTCTCTCACTCACAGCTACTCTTTCTCTCTCTCACACTCACTCACAGCTTCTCTCTCTTTCTCTCTCTCTCTGACTCACAGCTTCTCTTTCTCTCTCTCTCTCACTCACAGCTTCTCTTTCTCTCTCTCTCTCTCTCTCGCACTCGCAGCTTCTCTCTCTCACTCACTCACAGCTTCTCTTTCTCTCTCTCTCACTCAGTCATAGCTTCTCTCTCTCTCTCTCTCTCACTCACAGCTTCTCTTTCTCTCTCACACACTCACTCACAGCTTCTCTCTCTTTCTCTGTCTCTCTCACTCACAGCTTCTCTTTCTCTCTCTCTCACAGCTTCTCTTTCTCTCTCTCTCTCTCACTCACTCACAGCTTCTCTTTCCCTCTCTCTCACTCACACAGCTCCTGTTTCTCTCTCTCACACACACAGCTTCTCTTTCTCTCTATCTCTCTCACTCACAGCTTCTCTTTTCTCTCTAACTCACTCACTCACAGCTTCTCTTTTTCTCTCTCTCTCTCACTCACAGCTTCTCTTTCTCTCTCTCACTAACTCACAGCTCTCTCTCTCTCTCACTAACTCACAGCTTCTCTTTCTCTCTATCTCACTCTCTCACAGCTTCTCTTTCTCTCTCACTCACTATACAGCTTTCTTTCTCTCTCTCTGTCTCACTCAAAGCTTCTCTTTCTCTCTCTCTCTCACTCAGCTTCTCTTTCTCTCTCTCTCACTCACAGCTTCTCTTTCTCTCTCTCTCACTCACAGCTTGTCTTACTCTCTCACACAAACACTGCTTTTCTCAGTCTTTCTCACAGCTTCTCTTTCTCTCTCTCTCTCACTCACAGCTTCTCTTTCTCTCTCACACATAGCTTCTCTTTCTCTCTCTCATTCACAGCTTCTCTTTCTCTCTCTCTCACTCACAGCTTCTCTTTCTCTCTCTCTCTCTCTCAAACACAGCATCTTTCTCTCTCTCTCACACACACACAGCTTTTCTTTCTCTCTCTCACTCACTCACACCTTCTCTTTCTCTCTCTCTCTCACTCACAGCTTCTCTCTCTCTCTTTCTCTCACTCACAACTTCTCTTTCCCTTCTCTCTCTCTCACTCACAGCTTCTCCTTATCTCTCTCTCTTTCATTCACTCACAGCTTCTCTTTCTCTCTCACTCTCACAGCTTCTCTTTCTCTCTCTCTCTCACTCACAGCTTCTCTTTCTCTCTCTCTCTCTCACTCACAGCTTTTATTTCTCTCTCTCTCACTCACTCACAGCTTATCTTTCGCTCTCGCTCTCGCTCTCACTCACAGCTTTTCTTTCTCTCTCTCTCTCTCACAGCATCTCTTTCCCTCTCTCACTCACTCACAGCTTCTCTCTCTCACACACACACAGCTTCTGTTTCTCTCTCACTCTCTCTCACAGCTTCTCTTTCTCTCTCTCTCTCACTCACAGCTTCTCTCTCTCTCACAGATTCTCTTTCTCTCTCTCTCAAACTGACAGCTTCTCTATCTCTCTCTCACTCACATCTTCTCTCTCTCACACACACACACACAGCTTCTCTCTCTCACACACACACATAGCTTCTCTCTCTCTCACTAACACCTTCTCTTTCTCTCTCTCACTCACAGCTTCTCTCTCTCTCTCTCACTCACAACTTCTCTTTCTCTCTCTCTCTCACTCACAGCTTCTCTTTCTCTCTCTCACTCACAGCTTCTATTTCTCTCTCTCTCATTCACAGCTTCTCTTTCTCTCTCTCACACACACAGCTTCTCTTTCTCTCTCTCTCCCTCACTCACAGCTTCTCTTTCTCTCTCTGTCTGACTCACTCACAGCTCCTCTTTCTCTCTCTCTCACTAACTCACAGTTTCTCTCTGTCTCTCACTCACTCACAGATTCTCTTTCTCTCTCTCTCTCACTCACAGCTTCTCTTTCTCTCACTCACTCACACACTCACAGCTCTCTCTCTCTGTCTCTCACTCACAGCTTCTCTTTCTCTCACTAACTCAGAGCTTCTCTTTCTCTTTCTCTCTCTCTCTCACAGCTTCTCTTTCTCTCTCTCCCTCACTCACTCACAGCTTCTCTTTCTCGCTCACTCACTCACAGCTTCTATTTCTCTCTCTCTCATTCATAGCTTCTCTTTCTCTCTCTCACACACACACAGCTTCTCTTTCTTTCTCTCTCTCTCACTCACTCACAGCTTCTCTTTCTCTCTCTGTCTGACTCACTCACAGCTTCTCTTTCTCTCTCTCTCACTCACACCTTCTCTTTCTCTCTCTGTCTCTCTCACTCACAGCTTCTCTTTCTCTCTCTCTCTCTCTCACTCACAGCTTCTCTTTCTCTCTCTCTCTCGCACTCGCAGCTTCTCTCTCTCTCTCACTCACTCACAGCTTCTCTTTCTCTCTCTCTCACTCAGTCATAGCTTCTCTCTCTCTCTCTCTCTCACTCACAGCTTCTCTTTCTCTCTCACACACTCACTCACAGGTTCTCTCTCTTTCTCTGTCTCTCTCACTCACAGCTTCTCTTTTTCTCTCTCTCACAGCTTCTCTCTCTCTCTCACTCACTCACAGCTTCTCTTTCCCTCTCTCTCACTCACACAGCTCCTGTTTCTCTCTCTCACACACACAGCTTCTCTTTCTCTCTATCTCTCTCACTCACAGCTTCTCTTTTCTCTCTAACTCACTCACTCACAGCTTCTCTTTTTCTCTCTCTCACTCACAGCTTCTCTTTCTCTCTCTCACTAACTCACAGCTTCTCTCTCTCTCTCTCTCTCACTAACTCACAGCTTCTCTTTCTCTCTCTCTCACTCTCTCACAGCTTCTCTTTCTCTCTCACTCACTATACAGCTTTCTTTCACTCTCTCTGTCTCACTCAAAGCTTCTCTTTCTCTCTCTCTCTCACTCAGTTTCTCTGTCTCTCTCTCTCACTCACAGCTTCTCTTTCTCTCTCTCTCACTCACAGCTTGTCTTTCTCTCTCACACAAACACTGCTTTTCTCAGTCTTTCTCACAGCTTCTCTTTCTCTCTCTCTCTCACTCACAGCTTCTCTTTCTCTCTCTCACATAGCTTCTCTTTCTCTCTCTCATTCACAGCTTCTCTTTCTCTCTCTCTCACTCACAGCTTCTCTTTCTCTCTCTCTCTCTCTCTCAAACACAGCATCTTTCTCTCTCTCACACACACACACACAGCTTTTCTTTCTCTCTCTCTCACTCACTCACACCTTCTCTTTCTCTCTCTCTCTCACTCACAGCTTCTCTCTCTCGCTTTCTCTCACTCACAGCTTCTCTTTCCCTTCTCTCTCTCACTCACAGCTTCTCCTTATCTCTCTCTCTTTCATTCACTCACAGCTTCTCTTTCTCTCTCACTCTCTCACAGCTTCTCTTTCTCTGTCTCTCTCACTCACAGCTTCTCTTTCTCTCTCTCTCTCTCACTCACAGCTTTTATTTCTCTCTCTCTCACTCACTCACAGCTTATCTTTCGCTCTCGCTCTCGTTCTCACTCACAGCTTTTCTTTCTCTCTCTCTCTCTCACAGCATCTCTTTCCCTCTCTCTCTCACTCACTCACAGCTTCTCTCTGTCACACACACACAGCTTCTGTTTCTCTCTCACTCTCTCTCACAGCTTCTCTTTCTCTCTCTCTCACTCACTCACAGCTTCTCTTTCTCTCACTCTCACTCACAGCTTCTCTCTCACTCACTCTCTCACAGCTTCTCTTTCTTTCTTTCTATCTCTCACAGCTTCTCTTTCTCTCTCTCTCACTCACAGCTTCTCTTTCTCTCTCACACACACACCTTTTCTCTCTCTCTCACTCACTCACTGCTTCTCTTTCTCTCTCTCTCTCACTCACTCACAGCTTCTAT
The DNA here is from genome assembly GCA_035047345.1 of Bradypodion ventrale. Classification (NCBI taxonomy): domain Eukaryota; kingdom Metazoa; phylum Chordata; class Lepidosauria; order Squamata; family Chamaeleonidae; genus Bradypodion; species Bradypodion ventrale. Next base: position 208,012,781 of record JAWDJE010000002.1, read on the forward strand.
TTCCCTCTCTCACACACACACAGCTTCTCTTTCTCTCTATCTCTCTCACTCATAGCTTCTCTTTTTTCTCTCTCTCTCACTCACTCACAGCTTCTCTTTCCTTCTCTCTCTCACTCATAGCTTCTCTTTCTCTTTCTCACTAACGCACAGCTTCTCTTTCTCTCTCTCTCACTGACTCACAGCTTCTCTTTCTCTCTCTCTCTCAATCACTCACAGCTTCTCTTTCTCTATCTCTCTCACTCCCTCACAGCTTCTCTTTCTCTCTCACTCACTCACAGCTTTCTTTCTCTCTCTCACTCAGTCACAGCTTCTCTTTCTCTCTCTCTCTCATTCAGCTTCTCTTTCTCTCTATCTCTCTCACTCACAGCTTCTCTTTCTCTCTCTCTCTCACTCACAGCTTCTCTTTCTCTCTCTCTCACTCACAGCTTGTCTTTCTCTCTCACAGACACAATGCTTCTCTCTCTCATACACACAGCTTCTCTTTCGCTCTCTCTCTCACTCAGCTTCTCTCTCTTTCTCTCACTCACAGCTTCTCTTTCCCTTCTCTCTCTCTCTCACCCACAGCTTCTCCTTCTCTCTCTCTCACTCACAACTTCTCTTTCTCTCTCTCTCACTCACAGCTTCTATTTCTCTCTCTCTCACTCGCAACTTCTCTTTCTCTTTCTCTCACTCACACACAGCTTTTCTTTCACTCTCTCTCTCTCTCTCACTCACAGCTTTTCTTTCTCAATCTCTCTCTCTCACTCACAGTATCTCTTTCCCCCTCTCTCACTCACTCACAGCTTCTCTCTCTCTCACACACACACTGCTTCTGTTTCTCTCTCACGCTCTCTCACAGCTTCTCTTTTTCTCTCTCTCACTAACTCACAGCTTCTCTTTCTCTCTCTCTCTCTCTCACTCACTCACAGCTTCTCTTTCTCTCTCTCTCACTCGCTCACAACTTCTCTTTCTCTCTCTCTCAAACTCACTCACTCACAGCTTCTCTTTCTCTCTCACTCACTCACAGCTTTCTTTCTCTCTCTCTCTGTCTCACTCACAGCTTCTCTTTCTCTCTCTCTCACAGCTTCTCTTTCTCTCTCTGTCTCTCACTCACAGCTTCTCTTTCTCTCTCTCTCTTACTCACAGCTTCTCTTTCTCTCTAGGTCTCTCGCACTCGCAGCTTCTCTGTTTCTCTCTCTCACTCACAGCTTCTCTTTCTCTCTCTCTGACTCACAACTCTCTCACTCACTCTCTCACTCACAGCTTCTCTTTCTTTCTTTCTCTCTCTCACAGCTTCTCTTTCTCTCTCTCTCTCTCACTCACAGCTTCTCTTTCTCTCTCACACACTCACTCACAGCTTCTCTCTCTTTCTCTGTCTCTCTCACAGCTTCTCTTTCTCTGTCTCTCTCACAGCTTCTCTTTCTCTCTCTCTCTCACTCATTCACAGCTTCTCTCTCTCTCACTCACTCACTCATGACTTCTATTTATCTCTCTCTCACACACACAGCTTCTCTTTCTCTCTATCTCTCTCACTCACAGCTTCTCTTTTCTCTCTCTCTCTCAATCACTCACAGCTTCTCTTTCTCTCTGTCTCTCTTTCACTAACAGCTAATCTTTCTCTCTCTCACTAACTCACATTTTCTCTTTCTCTCTCTCTCTCTCTCTCTCTCACTCACTCACACCTTCCCTTTCTTTCTCTCTCTCTCACTCAGTCACAGCTTCTCCCTCTCTCACACAAAAAGCTTCTGTTTCTCTCTCACTCTCTCTCACAGCTTCTCTCTCTCTCTCTCTCACTAACTCACAACTTCTCTTTCTCTCTCTCTCTCACTCACTCACAGCTTCTCTTTATCTCTCACTCACACACAGCTTTCTTTCTCTCTCTCTGTCTCACTCACAGCTTCTCTTTCTCTCTCTCTCTCACAGCTTCTCTTTCTCTCTCTGTCTCTCTCACTCACAGCTTCTCTTTCTCTCTCTCTCACTCAAAGCTTCTCTTTCTCTCTCGGTCTCTCGCACTCGCAGCTTCTCTGTTTCTCTCACTCACTCACAGCTTCTCTTTCTCTCTCTCTCACTGACAACTCTCTCACTCACTCTCTCACTCACAGCTTCTGTTTCTCTCTCACTCTCTCTCACAGCTTCTCTCTCTCTCTCTCACTAACTCACAACTTCTCTTTCTCTCTCTCTCTCACTCACTCACAGCTTCTCTTTATCTCTCACTCACACACAGCTTTCTTTCTCTCTCTCTGTCTCACTCACAGCTTCTCTTTCTCTCTCTCTCTCTCACTCACAGCTTCTCTTTCTCTCTCTCTCTCTCACTCACAGCTTCTCTCTCTTTCTCTGTCTCTCTCACAGCTTCTCTTTCTCTGTCTCTCTCACAGCTTCTCTTTCTCTCTCTCTCACTCATTCACAGCTTCTCTCTCTCTCACTCACTCACTCATGACTTCTATTTATCTCTCTATCACACACACAGCTTCTCTTTCTCTCTATCTCTCTCACCCACAGCTTCTCTTTTCTCTCTCACTCTCAATCACTCACAGCTTCTCTTTCTCTCTGTCTCTCTTTCACTAACAGCTTCTCTTTCTCTCTCACTAACTCACAACTTCTCTTTCTCTGTCTCTCTCACTCACTCACAACTTCCATTTCTTTCTCTCTCACTCACTCACTCACAGCTTCTCTCTCACTCACTCACAGCTTCTCTTTCTCTCTCTCACTCAGTCACAGCTTCTCTTTCTCTCTCTGTCTCACTCACAGCTTCTCTCTCTCTCACATGCTCACTCACAGTTTCTTTCTCTTTCTGTGTCTCTCTCACTCACAGCTTCTCTTTCTTTCTCTCACAGCTTCTCTTTCTCTTTCTCTCTCACATTCACTCACAGCTTCTCTTTCCCTCTCTCTCTCACTCACACAACTTCTGTTTCTCTCTCTCACACACACAGCTTCTCTTTCTTTCTATCTCTCTCACTCACAATTTCTCTTATCTCTCTCTCTCACTCACTCACAGCTTCTCTTTCTCTCTCTCTCTCAATCACAGCTTCTCTTTCACTCTCTCACTAACTCACAGCTTCTCTCTCTCTCTCTCTCACTCACTCACAGCTTCTCTTTCTCTCTCACTCACTATACAGCTTTCTTTCTCTCTCTCTGTCTCACTCACAGTTTTCTTTCTCTCTCTCTCTCACTCAGCTTCTCTTTCTCTCTCTCTGTCACTCACAGCTTCTCTTTCTCTCTCTCTCACTCACAGCTTCTCTTTCTTTCTCTCTCTCTCTCACTCACAGCTTCTCTTTCTCTCTCTCTCACTCACAGCTTGTCTTTCTCTCTCACACAAACACTGCTTCTCTCTCTCTTTCTCACAGCTTCTCTTTCTCTCTCTCTCACTCACAGCTTCTCTTTCTCTCTCACACACATAGCTTCGCTTTCTCTCTCTCTCATTCACAGCTTCTATTTCTCTCTCTCTCACTCACAGCTTCTCTTTCTGTCTCTCTCTCACTCACAGCTTCTTTCTCTCTCTCTCATAGCTTTTTTCTCTCTCTCTCACTCACTCACAGCTTCTCTCTCTCACTATCTCTCTCACTCACAGCTTCTCTTTCTCTCTCTCTCTCGTACTCGCAGCTTATCTCTCTCTCTCACTCACTCACAGCTTCTCTTTCTCTCTCTCTCACTCAGTCATAGCTTCTCTCTCTCTCTCTCACTCACAGCTTCTCTTTCTCTCTCACACACTCACTCACAGCTTCTCTCTCTTTCTCTGTCTCTCTGACTCACAGCTTCTCTTTCTCTCTCTCTCACAGCTTCTCTCTCTCTCTCTCTCTCACTCACTCACAGCTTCTCTTTCCCTCTCTCTCACTCACACAGCTCCTGTTTCACTCTCTCACACACACAGCTTCTCTTTCTCTCTATCTCTCTCACTCACAGCTTCTCTTTTCTCTCTAACTCACTCACTCACAGCTTCTCTTTTTCTCTCTCTCACTCACAGCTTCTCTTTCTCTATCTCACTAACTCACAGCTTCTCTCTCTCTCTCTCACTAACTCACAGCTTCTCTTTCTCTCTCTCTCACTCTCTCACAGCTTCTCTTTCTCTCTCACTCACTATACAGCTTTCTTTCTCTCTCTCTGTCTCACTCAAAGCTTCTCTTTCTGTCTCTCACACACTCAGCTTCTCTTTCTCTCTCTCTCACTCACAGCTTCTCTTTCTCTCTCTCTCACTCACAGCTTGTCTTTCTCTCTCACACAAACACTGCTTTTCTCAGTCTTTCTCACACCTTCTCTTTCTCTCTCTCTCTCACTCACAGCTTCTCTTTCTCTCTCTCACATAGCTTCTCTTTCTCTCTCTCATTCACAGCTTCTCTTTCTTTCTCTCTCACTCACTCACAGCTTCTCTTTCTCTCTCTCTCTCTCAAACACAGCATCTTTCTCTCTCTCACACACACACACAGCTTTTCTTTCTCTCTCTCTCACTCACTCACACCTTCTCTTTCCCTCTCTCTCTCTCACTCACAGCTTCTCTCTCTCTCTTTCTCTCACTCACAGCTTCTCTTTCCCTTCTCTCTCTCACTCACAGCTTCTCCTTATCTCTCTCTCTTTCATTCACTCACAGCTTCTCTTTCTCTCTCACTCTCTCACAGCTTCTTTCTCTCTCTCTCACTCACTCACAGCTTTTCTCAATCTCTCTCACTCACTCACAGCTTCTCTTTCTCTCTCACTCACTCACAGCTTTCTTTCTCTCTCTGTCTCACTCACAGCTTCTCTTTCTCTCTCTCTCTCATTCAGCTTCTCTTTCTCACTATCTCTCTCACTCACAGCTTCTCTTTTTCTCTCTCTCTCACTCACAGCTTCTCTTTCTCTCTCTCTCACTCACAGCTTGTCTTTCTCTCTCACAGATACACTGCTTCTCTCTCTCACACACACAGCTTCTCTTTCGCTCTCTCTCTCACTCAGCTTCTCTCTCTCTCTCTTTCTCTCACTCACAGCTTCTCTTTCCCTTCTCTCTCTCACCCACAGCTTCTCCTTCTCTCCCTCTCACTCACAACTTCTCTTTCTCTCTCTCTCACTCACAGCTTCTATTTCTCTCTCTCTCTCACTCACAACTTCTCTTTCTCTTTCTCTCACTCACACACAGCTTTCATTTCGCTCTCTCTCTCTCTCTCTCACTCACAGCTTTTCTTTCTCTCTCTCTCTCACTCACAGTATCTCTTTCCCTCTCTCTCACTCACTCACAGCTTCTCTCTCTCACACACACACACAGCTTCTGTTTCTCTCTCACCCTCTCTCACAGCTTCTCTTTCTCTCTCTCTCAATAACTCACAGCTTCTCTTTCTCTCTCTCTCTCACTCACTCACAGCTTCTCTTTCTCTCTCTCTCACTCGCTCACAGCTTCTCTTTCTCTCTCTCTCTCACTCACTCACAGCTTCTCTTTCTCTCTCACTCACTCACAGCTTTCTTTCTCTCTCTGTCTCACTCACAGCTTCTCTTTCTCTCTCTCTCTCACAGCTTCTATTTCTCTCTCTCTCACTCACAACTTCTCTTTCTCTTTCTCTCACTCACACACAGCTTTTCTTTCGCTCTCTCTCTCTCTCTCACTCACAGCTTTTCTTTCTCTCTCTCTCACTCTCACTCACAGTATCTCTTTCCCTCTCTCTCACTCACTCACAGCTTCTCTCTCTCACACACACACACAGCTTCTGTTTCTCTCTCACTCTCTCTCACAGCTTCTCTTTTTCTCTCTCTCACTAACTCACAGCTTCTCTTTCTCTCTCTCTCTCTCACTCACTCACAGCTTCTCTTTCTCTCTCTCTCACTCGCTCACAACTTCTCTTTCTCTCTCTCTCACTCACTCACAGCTTCTCTTTCTCTCTCACTCACTCACAGCTTTCTTTCTCTCTCTCTGTCTCACTCACAGCTTCTCTTTCTCTCTCTCTCTTACTCACAGCTTCTCTTTCTCTCTCGGTCTCTCGCACTCGCAGCTTCTCTGTTTCTCTCACTCACTCACAGCTTCTCTTTCTCTCTCTCTGACTCACAACTCTCTCACTCACTCTCTCACTCACAGCTTCTCTTTCTTTCTTTCTCTCTCTCACATCTTCTCTTTCTCTCTCTCTCTCTCTCTCACTCACAGCTTCTCTTTCTCTCTCTCACACTCACTCACAGCTTCTCTCTCTTTCTCTGTCTCTCTCACAGCTTCTCTTTCTCTGTCTCTCTCACAGCTTCTCTTTCTCTCTCTCTCTGACTCATTCACAGCTTCTCTCTCTCTCACTCACTCACTCATGACTTCTATTTATCTCTCACACACACAGCTTCTCTTTCTCTCTATCTCTCTCACTCACAGCTTCTCTTTTCTCTCTCTCTCTCAATCACTCACAGCTTCTCTTTCTCTCTGTCTCTCTTTCACTAACAGCTAATCTTTCTCTCTCTCACTAATTCACAACTTCTCTTTCTCTCTCTCTCTCTCACTCACTCACACCTTCCCTTTTGTCTCTCTCTCTCACTCACTCACAGCTTCTCTCTCACTCAGTCACAGCTTCTCTTTCTCTCTCTCACTCAGTCACAGCTTCTCTTTCTCTCTCTCTCACTCACAGCTTCTCTCTCTCTCTCACATGCTCACTCACAGTTTCTCTCTCTTTCTGTGTCTCACTCACTCACAGCTTCTCTTTCTCTATCTCTCTCACTCACTCACAGCTTCTCTTTCTCTCTCACTCACTCACAGCTTTCTTTCTCTCTCTCTGTCTCACTCACAGCTTCTCTTTCTCTCTCTCTCTCATTCAGCTTCTCTTTCTCTCTATCTCTCTCACTCACAGCTTCTCTTTCTCTCTCTCTCTCACTCACAGCTTCTCTTTCTCTCTCTCTCACTCACAGCTTGTCTTTCTCTCTCACACACACTGCTTCTCTAACTCACACACACAGCTTCTCTTTCGCTCTCTCTCTCACTCACCTTCTCTCTCTCTCTCTTTCTCTCACTCACAGCTTCTCCTTCTCTCTCTCTCACTCACAACTTCACTTTCTCTCTCTCTCACTCACAGCTTCTATTTCTCTCTCTCTCTCACTCACAACTTCTCTTTCTCTTTCTCTCACTCACACACAGCTTTTCTTTTGCTCTCTCTCTCTCTCACTGAGAGCTTTTCTTTCTCTCTCTCTCTCACTCACAGTATCTCTTTCCCTCTCTCTCACTCACTCACAGCTTCTCTCTCTCACACACACACACAGTTTCTGTTTCTCTCTCACTCTCTCTCACAGCTTCTCTTTCTCTCTCTCTCACTAACTCACAATTTCTCTTTCTCTCTCTCTCACTCACTCACAGCTTCTCTTTATCTCTCACTCACACACAGCTTTCTTTCTCTCTCTCTGTCTCACTCACAGCTTCTCTTTCTCTCTCTCTCACAGCTTCTCTTTCTCTCTCTGTCTCTCTCACTCACAGCTTCTCTTTCTTTCTTTCTCTCTCTCACAGCTTCTCTTTCTCTTTCTCTCTCTCACTCACAGCTTCTCTCTCTTTCTCTGTCTCTCTCACAGCTTCTCTTTCTCTGCTTCTCTCACAGCTTCTCTTTCTCTCTCTCTCTCACTCACTCACAGCTTCTCTCTCTCTCTCACATGCTCACTCACAGTTTCTCTCTCTTTCTGTGTCTCTCTCACTCACACCTTCTCTTTCTTTCTCTCACAGCTTCTCTTTCTCTTTCTCTCTCACACTCACTCACAGCTTCTCTTTCCCTCTCTCTCTCACTGACACAACTTCTGTTTCTCTCTCTCACACACACAGCTTTTCTTTCTTTCTATCTCTCTCACTCACAACTTCTCTTTTCTCTCTCTCTCACTCACTCACAGCTTCTCTTTCTCTCTCTCTCTCACTCACAGCTTCTCTTTCACTCTCTCACTAACTCACAGCTTCTCTCTCTCTCTCACTCACTCACAGCTTCTCTTTCTCTCTCACTCACTATACAGCTTTCTTTCTCTCTCTCTGTCTCACTCACAGCTTTCTTTCTCTCTCTCTCACTCAGCTTCTCTTTCTCTCTCTCTCACTCACAGCTTCTCTTTCTCTCTCTCACTCACAGCTTCTCTTTCTTTCTCTCTCTCTCACTCACAGCTTCTCTTTCTCTCTCTCTCACTCACAGCTTGTCTTTCTCTCTCACACAAACACTGCTTCTCTCTCTCTTTCTCACAGCTTCTCTTTCTCTCTCTCTCTCACTCACACTTTCTCTTTCTCTCTCTCACACATAGCTTTGCTTTCTCTCTCTCTCTCTCATTCACAGCTTCTATTTCTCTCTCTCTCACTCACAGCTTTTCTTTCTCTCTCTCTCACTCACAGCTTCTTTCTCTCTCTCTCTCACTCACAGCTTCTCCTTCTCTCTCTCTCTCTCATTCACAGGTTCTCTTTTTCTCTCTCTCTCATAGCTTCTCTTTCTCTCTCTCTCTCACTCACAGCTTTTATTTCTCTCTCTCTCACTCACTCACAGCTTCTCTTTCTCTCTATCTCTCTCACTCACAGCTTCTCTTTTCTCTCTCTCTCTCACTCATTCACAGCTTCTCTTTCCTTCTCTCTCTCACTCAGAGCTTCTCTTTCTCTTTCTCACTAATGCACAGCTTCTCTTTCTCTCTCTCTCACTTACTCACAGCTTCTCTTTCTCTCTCTCTCTCACTCACTCACAGCTTCTCTTTCTCTATCTCTCTCACTCACTCACAGCTTCTCTTTCTCTCTCTCTCACTCACTCACAGCTTTCTTTCTCTCTCTATCTCACTCACAGCTTCTCTTTCTCTCTCTCTCTCATTCAGCTTCTCTTTCTCACTATCTCTCTCACTCACAGCTTCTCTTTTTCTCTCTCTCTCACTCACAGCTTCTCTTTCTCTCTCTCTCACTCACAGCTTGTCTTTCTCTCTCACAGATACACTGCTTCTCTCTCTCACACACACAGCTTCTCTTTCGCTCTCTCTCTCACTCAGCTTCTCTCTCTCTCTTTCTCTCACTCACAGCTTCTCTTTCCCTTCTCTCTCTCTCACCCACAGCTTCTCCTTCTCTCTCTCTCACTCACAACTTCTCTTTCTCTCTCTCTCACTCAAAGCTTCTATTTCTCTCTCTCTCTCACTCACAACTTCTCTTTCTCTTTCTCTCACTCACACACAGCTTTTCTTTCGCGCTCTCTCTCTCTCTCTCTCACTCACAGCTTTTCTTTCTCTCTCTCTCACTCACAGTATCTCTTTACCTCTCTCTCACTCACTCACAGCTTCTCTCTCTCACACACACACACAGCTTCTGTTTCTCTCTCACCCTCTCTCACAGCTTCTCTTTCTCTCTCTCTCAATAACTCACAGCTTCTCTTTCTCTCTCTCTCTCACTCACTCACAGCTTCTCTTTCTCTCTCTCTCACTCGCTCACAGCTTCTCTTTCTCTCTCTCTCTCACTCACTCACAGCTTCTCTTTCTCTCTCACTCACTCACAGCTTTCTTTCTCTCTCTCTGTCTCACTCACAGCTTCTCTTTCTCTCTCTCTCTCACAGCTTCTATTTCTCTCTCTCTCTCACTCACAACTTCTTTCTCTTTCTCTCACTCACACACAGCTTTTCTTTCGCTCTCTCTCTCTCTCTCACTCACAGCTTTTCTTTCTCTCTCTCTCTCTCACTCACAGTATCTCTTTCTCTCTCACTCACTATACAGCTTTCTTTTTCTCTCTCTGTCTCACTCACAGCTTTCTTTCACTCTCGCACTCGCAGCTTCTCTGTTTCTCTCACTCACTCACAGCTTCTCTTTCTCTCTCTCTCACTGACAACCCTCTCACTCACTCTCTCACTCACAGCTTCTCTTTCTTTCTTTCTCTCTCTCACAGCTTCTCTTTCTCTCTCTCTCTCACAGCTTCTCTCTCTTTCTCTGTCTCTCTCACAGCTTCTCTTTCTCTCTCTCTCTCACTCATTCACAGCTTCTCTCTCTCTCACTCACTCATGACTTCTATTTATCTCTCACACACACACACAGCTTCTCTTTCTCTCTATCTCTCTCACTCACAGCTTCTCTTTTCTCTCTCACTCTCAATCACTCACAGCTTCTCTTTCTCTCTGTCTCTCTTTCACTAACAGCTTCTCTCTCTCTCTCACTAGCTCACAACTTCTCTTTCTCTCTCTCTCTCTCTCACTCACTCACAGCTTCCATTTCTTTCTCTCTCACTCACTCACTCACAGCTTCTCTCTCACTCACTCACAGCTTCTCTTTCATTCTCTCACTCAGTCACAGCTTCTCTTTCTCTCTCTGTCTCACTCACAGCTTCTCTTTCTCTCTCTCTCTCATTCAGCTTCTCTTTCTCTCTATCTCTCTCACTCACAGCTTCTCTTTCTCTCTCTCTCTCACTCACAGCTTCTCTTTCTCTCTCTCTCACTCACAGCTTGTCTTTCTCTCTCACAGACACACTGCTTCTCTAACTCACACACACAGCTTCTCTTTCGCTCTCTCTCTCACTCACCTTCTCTCTCTCTCTCTTTCTCTCACTCACAGCTTCTCCTTCTCTCTCTCTCACTCACAACTTCACTTTCTCTCTCTCTCACTCACAGCTTCTATTTCTCTCTCTCTCTCACTCACAACTTCTCTTTCTCTTTCTCTCACTCACACACAGCTTTTCTTTCGCTCTCTCTCTCTCTCACTCACAGCTTTTCTTTCTCTCTCTCTCTCTCACTCACAGTATCTCTTTCCCTCTCTCTCACTCACTCACAGCTTCTCTCTCTCACACACACACACAGCTTCTGTTTCTCTCTCACTCTCTCTCACAGCTTCTCTTTCTCTCTCTCTCACTAACTCACAACTTCTCTTTCTCTCTCTCTCTCACTCACTCACAGCTTCTCTTTATCTCTCACTCACACACAGCTTTCTTTCTCTCTCTCTCTGTCTCACTCACAGCTTCTCTTTCTCTCTCTCTCTCACAGCTTCTCTTTCTCTCTCTCTCTCTCACTCACAGCTTCTCTTTCTCTCTCAGTCTCTCGCACTCGCAGCTTCTCTGTTTCTCTCACTCACTCACAGCTTCTCTTTCTCTCTCTCTCACTGACAACTCTCTCACTCACTCTCTCACTCACAGCTTCTCTTTCTTTCTTTCTCTCTCTCACAGCTTCTCTTTCTCTCTCTCTCTCTCACTCACAGCTTCTCTCTCTTTCTCTCTTTCTCTGTCTCTCTCACAGCTTCTCTTTCTCTGTCTCTCTCACTCACAGCTTCTCTTTTCTCTCTCACTCTCAATCACTCACAGCTTCTCTTTGTCTCTGTCTCTCTTTCACTAACAGCTTCTCCTTCTCTCTCACTAACTCACAACTTCTCTTTCTCTCTCTCTCTCTCACTCACTCACAGCTTCCATTTCTTCCTCTCTCACTCACTCACTCACAGCTTCTCTCTCACTCACTCACAGCTTCTCTTTCACTCTCTCACTCAGTCACAGCTTCTCTTTCTCTCTCTGTCTCACTCAAAGCTTCTCTCTCTCTCACACATGCTCTCTCTCTCTCAATGCATCTCTTTCTCTCTATCTCTCACTCACTCACAGCTTGTATTTCTCTCTCTCACACACACACAGCTTCTCTTTCTCTCTCGGTCTCTCGCACTCGCAGCTTCTCTGTTTCTCTCACTCACTCACAGCTTCTCTTTCTCTCTCTCTCACTCACAACTCTCTCAGTCACTCTCTCACTCACAGCTTCTCTTTCTTTCTTTCTCTCTCTCACAGCTTTTCTTTCTCTCTCTCTCTCTCACTCACAGCTTCTCTTTCTCTCTCTCACACTCACTCACAGCTTCTCTCTCTCTCTCTGTCTCTCTCACAGCTTCTCTTTCTCTCTCTCTCTCACAGCTTCTCTTTCTCTCTCTCTCTCACTCATTCACAGCTTCTCTCTCTCTCACTCACTCACTCATGACTTCTATTTATCTCTCACACACACACACAGCTTCTCTTTCTCTCTATCTCTCTCACTCACAGCTTCTCTTTTCTCTCTCTCTCTCAATCACTCACAGCTTCTCTTTCTCTCTGTCTCTCTTTCACTAACAGCTTCTCTTTCTCTCTCTCACTAACTCACAACTTCTCTTTCTCTCTCTCTCTCTCACTCACTCACAGCTTCCCTTTCTTTCTCTCTCTCTCACTCACTCACAGCTTCTCTCTCACTCACTCACAGCTTCTCTTTCTCTCTCTCACTTAGTCACAGCTTCTCTTTCTCTCTCTCTCTCACTCACAGCTTCTCTCTCTCTCTCACATGCTCACTCACAGTTTCTCTCTCTTTCTGTGTCTCTCTCACTCACACCTTCTCTTTCTTTCTCTCACAGCTTCTCTTTCTCTTTCTCTCTCACACTCACTCACAGGTTCTCTTTCCCTCTCTCTCTCACTCACACAACTTCTGTTTCTCTCTCTCACACACACAGCTTTTCTTTCTTTCTATCTCTCTCACTCACAACTTCTCTTTTCTCTCTCTCTCACTCACTCACAGCTTCTCTTTCTCTCTCTCTCTCACTCACAGCTTCTCTTTCACTCTCTCACTAACTCACAACTTCTCTCTCTCTCTCACTCACTCACAGCTTCTCTTTCTCTCTCACTCACTATACAGCTTTCTTTCTCTCTCTCTGTCTCACTCACAGCTTTCTTTCTCTCTCTCTCACTCAGCTTCTCTTTCTCTCTCTCTCACTCACAGCTTCTCTTTCTCTCTCTCTCACTCACAGCTTCTCTTTCTTTCTCTCTCTCTCACTCACAGCTTCTCTTTCTCTCTCTCTCACTCACAGCTTGTCTTTCTCTCTCACACAAACACTGCTTCTCTCTCTCACACACACAGCTTCTCTTTTGCTCTCTATCTCACTCAGCTTCTCTCTCTCTCTCTCTTTCTCTCACTCACAGCTTCTCTTTCCCTTCTCTCTCTCTCTCTCCCACAGCTTCTCCTTCTCTCTCTCTCACTCACAACTTCTATTTCTCTCTCTCTCACTCACAGCTTCTATTTTTCTCTCTCTCTCACTCACAACTTCTCTTTCTCTTTCTCTCACTCACACACAGCTTTTCTTTCACTCTCTCTCTCTCTCACTCACAGCTTTTCTTTCTCTATCTCTCTCTCTCACTCACAGTATCTCTTTCCCTCTCTCTCACTCACTCACAGCTTCTCTCTCACACACACACAGCTTCTGTTTCTCTCTCACCCTCTCTCACAGCTTCTCTTTCTCCCTCTCTCACTAACTCACAGCTTCTCTTTCTCTCTCTCTCTCTCACTCACTCACAGCTTCTCTTTCTCTCTCTCTCACTCGCTCACAGCTTCTCTTTCTCTCTCTCTCTCACTCACTCACAGCTTCTCTTTCTCTCTCACTCACTCACAGCTTTCTTTCTCTGTCTGTCTCACTCACAGCTTCTCTCTCTCTCTCTCTCTCTCACAGCTTCTCTTTCTCTCTCTGTCTCTCTCACTCACAGCTTCTCTTTCTCTCTCTCTCTCACAGCTTCTCTTTCTCTCTCAGTCTCTCGCACTCGCAGCTTCTCTCTTTCTCTCACTCACTCACAGCTTCTCTTTCTCTTTCTCTCTCACTCACAACTCTCTCACGCACTCTCTCACTCACAGCTTCTCTTTCTTTCTCTCTCTCACAGCTTCTCTTTCTCTCTCTCTCTCTCTCACTCACAGCTTCTCTTTCTCTCTCTCACACTCACTCACAGCTTCTCTCTCTTTCTCTGTCTCTCTCACAGCTTCTCTGTCTCTCTCACAGCTTTTCTTTCTCTCTCTCTCTCACTCATTCACAGCTTCTCTCTCTCTCACTCACTCACTCATGACTTCTATTTATCTCTCTCACACACACACAGCTTCTCTTTCTCTCTATCTCTCTCACTCACAGCTTCTCTTTTCTCTCTCTCTCTCACTCACTCACAGCTTCTCTTTCTCTCTGTCTCTCTTTCACTAACAGCTTCTCTTTCTCTCTCTCACTAACTCAGAACTTCTCTTTCTCTCTCTCTCTCACTCACTCACAGCTTCCCTTTCTTTCTTTCTCTCTCTCTCACTCACTCACAGCTTCTCTCTCACTCACTCACAGCTTCTCTTTCTCTCTCTCTCTCACTCACAGCTTCTCTCTCTCTCTCACATGCTCACTCACAGTTGCTCTCTCTTTCTCTGTCTCTCTCACTCACAGCTTCTCTTTCTGTCTCTCACAGCTTCTCTTTCTCTTTCTCTCTCACACTCACTCACAGCTTCTCTTTCCCTCTCTCTCTCACTCACACAACTTCTGTTTCTCTCTCACACACACACAGCTTCTCTTTCTTTCTATCTCTCTCACTCACAACTTCTCTTTTCTCTCTCTCACTCACTCACAGCTTCTCTTTCTCTCTCTCTCTTACTCACATCTTCTCTTTCACTCTCTCACTAACTCACAGCTTCTCTCTCTCTCTCACTCACTCACAGCTTCTCTTTCTCTCTCACTCACTATACAGTTTTCTTTCTCTCTCTCTGTCTCACTCACAGCTTTCTTTCTTTCTCTCTCTCTCTCACTCAGCTTCTCTTTCTCTCTCTCTCTCACTCACAGCTTCTCTCTCTCCCTCTCTCTCACTCACAGCTTCTCTTTCTTTCTCTCTCTCTCACTCACAGCTTCTCTTTCTGTCTCTCTCTCACTCACAGCTTCTTTCTCTCTTTCTCTCTCATAGCTTTTTTATCTCTCTCTCACTCACTCACAGCTTGTCTCTCTCTCTCTTTCTCTCACTCACAGCTTCTCTTTCACTCTCTCACTAACTCACAGCTTCTCTCTCTCACTCACACACACACAGCTTCTCTCTCTCTCTCTCTCTTACTCACAGCTTCTCTTTCACTCGCTCACTAACTCACAGCTTCTCTCTCTCTCACTCACTCACTCACAGCTTCTCTTTCTTTCTCTCTCACTCACTATACAGCTTTCTTTCTCTCTCTATGTCTCACTCACAGCTTTCTTTCTTTCTCTCTCTCTCTCTCACTCAGCTTCTCTTTCCCTCTCTCTCTCACTCACAGCTTCTCCTTCTCTCTCTCTCTCTCTCTCACTCACAGCTTCTCACTCTCTCTCTTACTCACTCAGCTTCTCACTCTCTCTCTTTCACTCACTCACAGCTTCTCTTTCTATCTCACTCTCTCACAGCTTCTCTTTCTCTCTCTCTCTCACTCACAGGTAATCTTTTTCTCTCTCTCTCATAGCTTCTCTCTCTCTCTCTCTCTCACTCACAGCTTTTATTTCTCTCTCTCACTCACTCACAGCTTCTCTTTCGCTCGCTCGCTCTCTCACTCACAGCTTTTCTTTCTCTATCTCTCTCTCTCACTCACAGCATCTCTTTCCCTCTCTCTCTCTCACTCACTCACAGCTTCTCTCTCACTCACACACATAGCTTCTGTTTCTCTCTCACTCTCTCTCACAGCTTCTCTTTCTTTCTCTCTCTCTCACTCACTCAAGCTTCTCTTTCTCTCACTTTCACTCACAGCTTCTCTCTCACTCACTCTCTTACTCACAGCTTCTCTTTCTTTCTCTCTCTCTCTCTCACAGCTTCTCTTTCTCTCTCTCTCACTCACTCACAGCTTCTCTTTCTCTCTCTCACACTCACTCACAGCTTCTCTCTCTCTTTCTCTATCTCTCTCACTCACAGCTTCTCTTTCTCTCTCTCTCTCACAGCTTCTGTCTTTCTCACTCACTCACTGCTTCTCTTTCTCTCTCTCTCTCACTCACAGCTTCTATTTCTCTCTCTCTTTCACACACACACAGCTTCTGTTTCTGTCTCTCTCTCACTCACAGCTTCTTTCTCACTCTCTCTCAGCATTTTTCTCTCTCTCTCACTCACTCACAGCTTCTCTCTCTCTCTTTCTCTCACTCACAGCTTGTCTTTCTCTCTCACACACACACTGCTTCTCTCTCTCTCACACACAGCTTCTCTTTCGCTCTCTCTCTCACTCAGCTTCTCTCTCTCTCTCTTTCTCTCACTCACAGCTTCTCTGTCCCTTCTCTCTCTCTCACTCACAGCTTCTCCTTCTCTCTCTCTCACTCACAACTTCTCTTTCTCTCTCTCTCACTCACAGCTTCTATTTCTCTCTCTCTCACTCACAACTTCTCTTTCTCTCACTCACACACAGCTTTTCTTTCGCTCTCTCTCTCTCACTCACAGCTTTTCTTTCTCTCTCTCTCACTCACAGTATCTCTTTCCCTCTCTCTCACTCACTCACAGCTTCTCTCTCTCTCTCACACACACAGCTTCTGTTTCTCTCTCACTCTCTCTCACAGCTTCTCTTTCTCTCTCTCTCACTAACTCACAGCTTCTTTTTCTCTCTCTCTCTCTCACTCACACACAGCTTCTCTTTCTCTCTCTCTCTCACTCACAGCTACTCTTTCTCTCTCTCACACTCACTCACAGCTTCTCTCTCTTTCTCTCTCTCTCTGACTCACAGCTTCTCTTTCTCTCTCTCTCTCACAGCTTCTCTCTCTCTCTCTCACTCTGTCTCACAGCTTCTTTTTCTCTCTCTCTCACTAACTCACAGCTTCTCTTTCTCTCTCTCTCACTCACACACAGCTTCTCTTTCTCTCTCTCTCTCACTCACAGCTACTCTTTCTCTCTCTCACACACTCACAGCTTCTCTCTCTTTCTCTCTCTCTCTGACTCACAGCTTCTCTTTCTCTCTCTCTCACAGCTTCTCTCTCTCTCACTCACTCACTGATTCTCTTTCTCTCTCTCTCTCACTCACTCACAGCTTCTATTTCTCTCTCACACACACACACAGCTTCCCTTTCTGTCTCTCTCTCACTCACAGCTTCTTTCTCTCTCTCTCTCAGCTTTTTTCTCTCTCTCTCACTCACTCACAGCTTCTCTCTATCTCTTTCTCTCACTCACAGCTTCTCTTTCCCTCTCTCTCTCACTCACAGCTTCTCCTTCTCTCTCTCTCTCTCTCACTCACTCACAGCTTCTCACTCTGTCTCTTACTCACTCACAGCTTCTCATTCTCTCTCTTTCACTCACTCACAGCTTCTCTTTCTCTCTCACTCTCTCACAGCTTCTCTTTCTCTCTCTCTCTCACTCACAGGTTCTCTTTCTCTCTCTCTCACTCATAGCTTCTCTCTCTCTCTCTCACTCACAGCTTTTATTTCTCTCTCACTCACTCACTCACAGCTTCTCTTTCGCTCTCTCGCTCTTTCACTCACAGCTTTTCTTTCTCTATCTTTCTCTCTCACTCACAGCATCTCTTTTCCTCTCTCTCTCTCACTCACTCACAGCTTCTCTCTCTCACACACACATAGCTTCTGTTTCTCTCTCACTCTCTCACACAGCTTCTCTTTCTCTCTCTCTCACTCACTCACAGCTTCTCTTTCTCTCACTCTCACTCACAGCTTCTCTCTCACTCACTCTCTTACTCACAGCTTCTCTTTCTTTCTCTCTCTCTCACAGCTTCTCTTTCTCTCTCTCTCTCTCACTCACAGCTTCTCTTTCTCTCTCTCACACTCACTCACAGCTTCTCTCTTTTTCTATCTCTCTCACTCACAGCTTCTCTTTCTCTCTCTCACACACATCTTCTCTCTCTCTCTCACTCACTCACTGCTTCTCTTTCTCTCTCTCTCTCACTCACTCACAGCTTCTATTTCTCTCTCTCACACACACAGCTTCTCTTTCTGTCTCTCTCTCACTCACAGCTTCTTTCTCTCTCTCTCCGCTTTTTTCTCTCTCTCTCACTCACTCACAGCTTCTCTCTCTCTTTCTCTCACTCACAGCTTGTCTTTCTCTCACACACACACACTGCTTCTCTCTCACACACACACAGCTTCTCTTTCGCTCTCTCTCTCACTCAGCTTCTCTCTCTCTCTCTTTCTCTCACTCACAGCTTCTCTTTCCCTTCTCTCACTCACTCACAGCTTCTCTTTCGCTCTCTCTCCCTCTCACTCACAGCTTTTCTTTCTCTATCTTTCTCTCTCACTCACAGCATCTCTTTTCCTCTCTCTCTCTCACTGACTCACAGCTTCTCTCTCTCACACACACATAGCTTCTGTTTCTCTCTCACTCTCTCTCACAGCTTCTCTCTCTCTCTCTTTCTCTCACTCACAGCTTCTCTTTCCCTCTCTCTCTCACTCACAGCTTCTCCTTCTCTCTCTCTCTCTCACTCACAGGTTCTCTTTTTCTCTCTCTCTCATAGCTTCTCTTTTTCTCTCTCTCACTCACAGCTTTTATTTCTCTCTCTCTCACTCACTCACAGCTTCTCTTTCTCTCTATCTCTCTCACTCACAGCTTCTCTTTTCTCTCTCTCTCTCACTCATTCACAGCTTCTCTTTCCTTCTCTCTCTCACTCATAGCTTCTCTTTCTCTTTCTCACTAATGCACAGCTTCTCTTTCTCTCTCTCTCACTGACTCACAGCTTCTCTTTCTCTCTCTCTCTCACTCACTCACAGCTTCTCTTTCTCTATCTCTCTCACTCACTCACAGCTTCTCTTTCTCTCTCACTCACTCACTCACAGCTTTCTTTCTCTCTCTGTCTCACTCACAGCTTCTCTTTCTCTCTCTCTCTCATTCAGCTTCTCTTTCTCTCTATCTCTCTCACTCACAGCTTCTCTTTTTCTCTCTCTCTCACTCACAGCTTCTCTTTCTCTCTCTCTCACTCACAGCTTGTCTTTCTCTCTCACAGACACACTGCTTCTCTCTCACACACACACAGCTTCTCTTTCGCTCTCTCTCTCACTCAGCTTCTCTCTCTCTCTTTCTCTCACTCACAGCTTCTCTTTCCCTTCTCTCACTCACTCACAGCTTCTCTTTCGCTCTCTCTCTCTCTCACTCACAGCTTTTCTTTCTCTATCTTTCTCTCTCACTCACAGCATCTCTTTTCCTCTCTCTCTCTCACTGACTCAGAGCTTCTCTCTCTCACACACACATAGCTTCTGTTTCTCTCTCACTCTCTCTCACAGCTTCTCTTTCTCTCTCTCTCACTCACTCACAGCTTCTCTTTCTCTCACTCTCACTCACAGCTTCTCTCTCACTCACTCTCTTACTCACAGCTTCTCTTTCTTTCTCTCTCTCTCACAGCTTCTCTTTCTCTCTCTCTCTCTCACTCACAGCTTCTCTTTCTCTCTCTCACACTCACTCACAGCTTCTCTCTTTCTCTATCTCTCTCACTCACAGCTTCTCTTTCTCTCTCTCTCTCACAGCTTCTCTCTCTCTCTCACTCACTCACTGCTTCTCTTTCTCTCTCTCTCTCACTCACTCACAGCTTCTATTTCTCTCTCACACACACACAGCTTCTCTTTCTGTCTCTCTCTCACTCACAGCTTCTTTCTCTCTCTCTCCGCTTTTTTCTCTCTCTCTCACTCACTCACAGCTTCTCTCTCTCTTTCTTTCACTCACAGCTTGTCTTTCTCTCACACACACACACTGCTTCTCTCTCTCTCACACACAGCTTCTCTTTCGCTCTCTCTCTCACTCAGCTTCTTTCTCTCTCTCTTTCTCTCACTCACAGCTTCTCTTTCCCTTCTCTCTCTCTCACCCACAGCTTGTCCTTCTCTCTCTCTCACTCACAGCTTCTATTTCTCTCTCTCTCTCACTCACAGCTTCTATTTCTCTCTCTCTCTCACTCACAGCTTTTTTCTCTCTCTCTCTCACTCACAGCTTTTTTCTCTCTCTCTCACTCACTCACAGCTTCTCTCTCTCTCACAGCTTCTCTCTCTCTCACAGCTTCTCTTTCTTTCTCTCTCACTAAATCACAGCTTCTCTTTCTCTCTCTCTCTCTCACTCACACATAGCTTCTCTTTCTCTCTCTCTCACTCACAGCTACTCTTTCTCTCTCACACACACTCACAGCTTCTCTCTCTTTCTCTCTCTCTCTGACTCACAGCTTCTCTTTCTCTCTCTCACACAGCTTCTCTCTCTCTCTCACTCACTCACTGCTTCTCTTTCTCTCTCTCACACACACACAGTGTCCCTTTCTGTCTCTCTCTCACTAACAGCTTCTTTCTCTCTCTCTCTCAGCTTTTTTCTCTCTCTCTCACTCACTCACAGCTTCTCTCTATCTCTTTCTCTCACTCACAGCTTCTCTTTCCCTCTCTCTCTCTCACTCACAGCTTCTCCTTCTCTCTCTCTCTCTCTCACTCACTCACAGCTTCTCACTCTCTCTCTTACTCACTCACAGCTTCTCACTCTCTCTCTTTCACTCACTCACAGCTTCTCTTTCTCTCTCACAGCTTCTCTTTCTCTCTTTCTCTCACTCACAGGTTCTCTTTCTCTCTCTCTCACTCATAGCTTCTCTCTCTCTCTCTCACTCACAGCTTTTATTTCTCTCTCACTCACTCACTCACAGCTTCTCTTTCGCTCTCTCGCTCTCTCACTCACAGCTTTTCTTTCTCAATCTTTCTCTCTCACTCACAGCATCTCTTTTCCTCTCTCTCTCTCACTCACTCACAGCTTCTCTCTCTCACACAGACATAGCTTCTGTTTCTCTCTCACTCTCTCTCACATCTTCTCTTTCTCTCTCTCTCACTCACTCACAGCTTCTCTTTCTCTCACTCTCACTCACAGCTTCTCTCTCACTCACTCTCTTACTCACAGCTTCTCTTTCTTTCTCTCTCTCTCACAGCTTCTATTTCTCTCTCTCTCTCTCACTCACAGCTTCTCTTTCTCTCTCTCACACTCACTCACAGCTTCTCTATTTCTCTATCTCTCTCACTCACAGCTTCTCTTTCTCTCTCTCTCTCACAGCTTCTCTCTCTCTCTCTCACTCACTCACTGCTTCTCTTTCTCTCTCTCTCTCACTCACTCACAGCTTCTCTTTCTCTCTCTCTCTCACTCACAGCTTCTCTTTCTCTCTCACTCACAGCTTGTCTTTCTCTCACACAGACACACTGCTTCTCTCTCACACACACACAGCTTCTCTTTCGCTCTCTCTCTCACTCAGCTTCTCTCTCTCTCTTTCTCTCACTCACAGCTTCTCTTTCCCTTCTCTCTCTCTCACCCACAGCTTCTCCTTCTCTCTCTCTCACTCACAACTTCTCTTTCTCTCTCTCTCACTCACAGCTTCTATTTCTCTCTCTCTCTCACTCACAACTTCTTTCTCTTTCTCTCACTCACACACAGCTTTTCCTTCGCTCTCTCTCTCTCTCACTCACAGCTTTTCTTTCTCTCTCTCTCTCTCTCACTCACAGTATCTCTTTCCCTCTCTCTCACTCACTCACAGCTTCTCTCTCTCTCACACACACACAGCTTCAGTTTCTCTCTCACTCTCTCTCACAGCTTCTCTTTCTCTCTCTCTCACTCACTCACAGCTTCTCTTTCTCTCTCTCTCTCTCACTCACTCACAGCTTCTCTTTCTCTCTCTCTCACTCGCTCACAACTTCTCTTTCTCTCTCTCTCACTCACTCACAGCTTCTCTTTCTCTCTCACTCACTCACAGCTTTCTTTCTCTCTCTCTGTCTCACTCACAGCTTCTCTTTCTCTCTCTATCTCACAGCTTCTCTTTCTCTCTCTGTCTCTCTCACTCACAGCTTCTCTTTCTCTCTCTCTCACTCACAGCTTCTCTTTCTCTCTCGGTCTCTCGCACTCGCAGCTTCTCTCTTTCTCTCACTCACTCACAGCTTCTCTTTCTCTCTCTCACACTCACTCACAGCTTCACTCTCTTTCTCTGTCTCTCTCACAGCTTCTCTTTCTCTGTCTCTCTCACAGCTTTTCTTTCTCTCTCTATCTCTCACTCATTCTCAGCTTCTCTCTCTCTCACTCACTCACTCATGACTTCTATTTATCTCTCTCACACACACACAGCTTCTCTTTCTCTCTATCTCTCTCACTCACAGCTTCTCTTTTTTCTCTCTCTCTCAATCACTCACAGCTTCTCTTTCTCTCTGTCTCTCTTTCACTAACAGCTTCTCTTTCTCTCTCTCACTAACTCACAACTTCTCTTTCTCTCTCTCTCACTCACTCACAGCTTCCCTTTCTTTCTCTCTCTCTCACTCACTCACAGCTTCTCTCTCACTCACTCACAGCTTCTCTTTCTCTCTCTCACTCCGTCACAGCTTCTCTTTCTCTCTCTCTCTCACTCACAGCTTCTCTCTCTCTCTCACATGCTCACTCACAGTTTCTCTCTCTTTCTCTGTCTCTCTCACTCACAGCTTCTCTTTCTTTCTCTCACAGCTTCTCTTTCACTTTTTCTCTCACACTCACTCACAGCTTCTCTTTCCCTCTCTCTCTCACTCACACAACTTCTGTTTCTCTCTCACTCACACACAGCTTCTCTTTCTTTCTATCTCTCTCACTCACAACTTCTCTTTTCTCTCTCTCTCACTCACTCACAGCTTCTCTTTCTCTCTCTCTCTCACTCACAGCTTCTCTTTCACTCTCTCACTAACTCACAGCTTCTCTCTCTCTCTCTCACTCACTCACAGCTTCTCTTTCTCTCTCTCTCACTCACACCTTCTCTTTCTTTCACTCTCTCACTCACTCAAACCTTCTCTTTCTATATCTCTCTCACTCACTTAGCTTCTCTTTCTCTCTCTCACTGACAGCTTCTCTTTCTCTCTCTCTCTCACTCACAGCTTCTCTCTCTCTCACAGCTTCTCTTTCTCTCTCTCTCAAACTGACAGCTTCTCTATCTCTCTCTCACTCACATCTTCTCTCTCTCTCACACACACACATAGCTTCTCTCTCTCTCTCACTAACACCTTCTCTTTCTCTTTCTCACTCACAGCTTCTCTTTCTCTCTCTCTCTCACTCACAGCTTCCCTTTCTCTCTCTCTCTCACTCACAGGCTCTCTTTCTCTCTCTGTCTCCCTCACTCACAGCTTCTCTTTCTCTCTCTCTCTCACTCACAGCTTCTCTTTCTCTTTCTCTCTCTCACTCACAGCTTTTCTCTCTCTCTCACTCACAACTTCTCTTTCTCTCTCTCTCTCTCACTCACAGCTTCTCTTTCTCTCTCTCACTCACAGCTTCTATTTCTCTCTCTCTCATTCACAGCTTCTCTTTCTCTCTCACACACACACAGCTTCTCTTTCTCTCTCTCTCTCACTCACTCACAGCTTCTCTTTCTCTCTCTGTCTGACTCACTCACAGCTTCTCTCTCTCTCTCTCACTAACTCACAGTTTCTCTCTATCTCTCACTCACTCACAGATTCTCTTTCTCTCTCTCTCTCACTCACAGCTTCTCTTTCTCTCTCTCACTCACTCTCACAGCTTCTCTCTCTCTCTGTCTCTCACTCACAGCTTCGCTTTCTCTCACTAACTCAGAGCTTCTCTTTCTCTTTCTTTCTCTCTCTCTCTCTCACAGCTTCTCTTTCTCTCTCTCCCTCACTCACTCACAGCTTCTCTTTCTCTCTCACTCACTCACAGCTTCTATTTCTCTCTCTCTCATTCACAGCTTCTCTTTCTCTCTCTCACACACACACAGCTTCTCTTTCTTTCTCTCTCACTCACTCACTCACAGCTTCTCTTTATCTCTCTGTCTGACTCACTCACAGCTTCTCTTTCTCTCTCTCTCACTCACACCTTTCCTTCTCTCTCTCACTCATAGCTTCTCTTTCTCTTTCTCACTAACGCACAGCTTCTCTTTCTCTCTCTCTCACTGACTCACAGCTTCTCTTTCTCTCTCTCTCTCACTCACTCACAGCTTCTCTTTCTCTATCTCTCTCACTCACTCACAGCTTCTCTTTCTCTCTCTCTCTCATTCAGCTTCTCTTTCTCTCTATCTCTCTCACTCACAGCATCTCTTTCTCTCTCTCTCTCACTCACAGCTTCTCTTTCTCTCTCACTCACAGCTTGTCTTTCTCTCTCACAGACACAGTGCTTCTCTCTCACACACACAGCTTCTCTTTCGCTCTCTCTCTCTCTCAGCTTCCCTCTCTCTCTTTTTCTCACTCACAGCTTCTCTTTCCCTTCTCTCTCTCTCTCACCCACAGCTTCTCCTTCTCTCTCTCTCACTCACAACTTCTCTTTCTCTCTCTCTCACTCACAGCTTCTATTTCTCTCTCTCTCTCACTCACAACTTCTCTTTCTCTTTCTCTCACTCACACACAGCTTTTCTTTCGCTCTCTCTCTTTCTCACTCACAGCTTTTCTTTCTCTCTCTCTCTCTCACTCACAGTATCTATTTCCCTCTCTCTCACTCACTCACAGTTTCTCTCTCTCACACACACACACAGCTTCTGTTTCTCTCTCACTCTCTCTCACAGCTTCTCTTTCTCTCTCTCTCACTAACTCACAGCTTCTCTTTCTCTCTTTCTCTCTCTCTCTCACTCACTCACAGCTTCTCTTTCTCTCTCTCTCGCTCGCTCACAGCTTCTCTTTCTCTCTCTCTCTCACTCACTCACAGCTTCTCTTTCTCTCTCACTTACTCACAGCTTTCTCTCTCTCTGTCTCACTCACAGTTTCTCTCTCTCTCTCTCTCTCTCACAGCTTCTCTTTCTCTCTCTCTCTCACTCACAGCTTCTCTTTCTCTCTCTCTCTCTCACTCACAGCTTCTCTTTCTCTCTCGGTCTCTCGCACTCGCAGCTTCTCTCTTTCTCTCACTCACTCACAGCTTCTCTATCTCTATCTCTCACTCACAACTCTCTCACTCACTCTCTCACTCACAGCTTCTCTTTCTTTCTTTCTCTCTCTCACAGCTTCTCTTTCTCTCTCACTCTCTCACTCACAGCTTCTCTTTCTCTCTCTCACACTCACTCACAGCTTCTCTCTCTCACTCACTCACTCATGACTTCTATTTATCTCTCTCTCTCACACACAGCTTCTTTCTCTCTATCTCTCTAACTCACAGCTTCTCTTTTCTCTCTCTCTCTCTCACTCACTCACAGCTTCTCTTTCTCTCTGTCTCTCTTTCACTAACAGCTTCTCTTTCTCTCTCTCACTAACTCACAACTTCTCTTTCTCTCTCTCTCTCTCTCACTCACTCACAGCTTCCCTTTCTTTCTCTCTCTCTCACTCACTCACAGCTTCTCTCTCACTCAGTCACAGCTTCTCTTTCTCTCTCTCACTCTGTCACAGCTTCTCTTTCTCTCTCTCTCTCACTCACAGCTTCTCTCTCTCTCTCACATGCTCACTCACAGTTTCTCTCTCTTTCTCTGTCTCTCTCACTCACAGTTTCTCTTTCTTTCTCTCACAGCTTCTCTTTCTCTTTCTCTCTCACACTCACTCACAGCTTCTCTTTCCCTCTCTCTCTCACTCACACAACTTCTGTTTCTCTCTCTCACACACACAGCTTCTCTTTCTATCTATCTCTCTCACTCACAACTTCTCTTTTCTCTCTCTCTCACTCACTCACAGCTTCTCTTTCTCTCTCTCTCTCTCACTCACAACTTCTCTTTCACTCTCTCACTAACTCACAGCTTCTCTCTCTCTCTCACTCACTCACAGCTTCTCTTTCTCTCTCACTCACTATACAGCTTTCTTTATCTCTCTCTGTCTCACTCACAGCTTTCTTTCTCTCTCTCTCTCTCACTCAGCTTCTATTTCTCTCTCTCTCTCACTCACAGCTTCTCTTTCTCTCTCTCTCTCACTCACAGCTTCTCTTTCTTTCTCTCTCTCTCTCACTCACAGCTTCTCTTTCTCTCTCTCTCACTCACAGCTTGTCTTTCTCTCTCACACACTGCTTCTCTCTCTCTTTCTCACAGCTTCTCTTTCTCTCTCTCTCTCACTCACAGCTCTTTCTCTCTCATACACATAGCTTCGCTTTCTCTCTCTCTCTCATTGACAGCTTCTATTTCTCTCTCTCTCACTCACAGCTTCTCTCTCTCTCTTTCTCTCACTCACAGCTTCTGTTTCCCTCTCTCTCTCACTCACAGCTTCTCCTTCTCTCTCTATCTCTCACTCACTCACAGCTTCTCACTCTCTCTCTCTTACTCACTCACAGCTTCTCACTCTCTCTCTTTCACTCACTCACAGCTTCTTTTTCTCTCTCACTCTCTCACGGCTTCTCTTTCTCTCTCTCTGTCACTCACAGGTTCTCTTTTTCTCTCTCTCTCATAGCTTCTCTTTCCCTTTCTCTCTCACTCACAGCTTTTATTTCTCTCTCTCTCACTCACTCACAGCTTCTCTTTCGCTCTCTCTCTCTCTCACTCACAGCTTTTCTTTCTCTATCTCTCTCTCACTCACAGCATCTCTTTCCCTCTCTCTCTCTCACTCACTCACAGCTTCACTCTCACACACACAAACAGCTTCTGTTTCTCTCTCACTCTCTCTCACAGCTTCTCTTTCTCTCTCTCTCACTCACTCACAGCTTCTCTTTCTCTCACTTTCACTCACAGCTTCTCTCTCACTCACTCTCTTACTCGCAGCTTCTCTTTCTTTCTTTCTCTCTCTCACAGCTTCTCTTTCTCTCTCTCTCACTCACTCACAGCTTCTCTTTCTCTCTCTCACACTCACTCACAGCTTCTCTCTCTTTCTCTTTCACTCTCACTCACAGCTTCTCTTTCTCTCTCTCTCTCACAGCTTCTCTCTCTCTCACTCACTCACTGCTTCTCTTTATCTCTCTCTCACTCACTCACAGCTTCTATTTCTCTCTCTCACACACACACAGCTTCTCTTTCTGTCTCTCTCTCACTCACAGCTTCTTTCTCTCTCTCTCTCTCAGCTTTTTTCTCTCTCTCTCACTCACAGCTTCTCTCTCTCTCTTTCTCTCACTCACAGCTTGTCTTTCTCTCTCTCACACACACTGCTTTTCTCTCTCACACACACAGCTTCTCTTTCGCTCTCTCTCTCACTCAGCTTCTCTCTCTCTATTTCTCTCACTCACAGCTTCTCTTTCCCTTCTCTCTCTCTCACTCACAGCTTCTCCTTCTCTCTCTCTCTCTCACAACTTCTATTTCTCTCTCTCTCACTCACAGCTTCTATTTCTTTCTCTCTCACACTCACAACTTCTCTTTCTCTTTCTCTCACTCACACACAGCTTTTCTTTCGCTCTCTCTCTCACTCACTCACAGCTTTTCTTTCTCTATCTCTCTCTCTCACTCACAGTATCTCTTTCCCTCTCTCTCACTCACTCACAGCTTCTCTCTCTCTGACACACACACAGCTTCTGTTTCTCTCTCACTCTCTCTCACAGCTTCTCTTTCTCTCTATCTCACTAACTCACAGCTTCTCTTTCTCTCTCTCTCTCTCACTCACACACAGCTTCTCTTTCTCTCTCTCTCTCTCACTCACAGCTTCTCTTTCTCTCTCTCTCACTCACTCACAGCTTCTCTCTCTTTCTCTATCTCTCTCACTCACAGCTTCTCTTTCTCTCTCTCTCTAACAGCTTCTCTCTCTCTCTCACTCACTCACTGCTTCTCTTTCTCTTTCTTTCTCACTCACTCACAGCTTCTATTTCTCTCTCTTGCACACACACAGCTTCTCTTTCTGTCTCTCTCTCACTCACATCTTCTTTCTCTCTCTCTCTCTCAGCTTTTTTCTCTCTCTCTCTTTCTCTCACTCACAGCTTCTCTTTCCCTCTCTCTCTCTCACTCACAGCTTCTCACTCTCTCTATCTTACTCACTCACAGCTTCTCACTCTCTCTCTTTCTCTCACTCACAGCTTCTCTTTCTCTCTCACTCTCTCACAGCTTCTCTTTCTCTCTCTCTCTCACTCACAGGTTCTCTTTCTCTCTCTCACTCATAGCTTCTCTTTCTCTCTCTCACTCACAGCTTTTATTTCTCTCTCTCACTCACTCACTCACAGCTTCTCTTTCGCTCTCTCTCTCTCTCTCACTCAGAGCTTTTCTTTCTCTATCTCTCTCTCTCACTCACAGCATCTCTTTTCCTCTCTCTCTCTCACTCACTCACAGCTTCTCTCTCTCACACACACATAGCTTCTGTTTCTCTCTCACTCTCTCTCACAGCTTCTCTTTCTATCTCTCTCACTCACTCACAGCTTCTCTTTCTCTCTCTCTCACTCACAGCTTCTCTCTCACTCACTCTCTTTCTCACAGCTTCTCTTTCTTTCTTTCTCTCTCTCACAGCTTCTCTTTCTCTCTCTCTCTCTCTCTCTCACTCACAGCTTCTCTTTCTCTCTCTCACACTCACTCACAGCATCTCTCTCTTTCTCTATCTCTCTCACTCACAGCTTCTCTTTCTCTCTCTCTCTCACAGCTTCTCTCTCTCTCACTCACTCACTGCTTCTCTTTCTCTCTCTCTCACTCACTCAAAGCTTCTATTTCTCTCTCTGTCACACACACAGCTTCTCTCTCTCTCTCTCACAGCTTCTCTTTTCTCTCACTCTCTCACTCTCTTACTCACAGCTTCTCTTTCTCTCTCTCTCTCACTCACAGCTTCTCTTTCTCTCTCTCACTAAGTCACAGCTTCTCTTTCTCTCTCTCTCACTCACTCACAGCTTCAATTTCTCTCTCTCTCACTCACTCACAGCTTCTCTTTCTCTCTCTGTCTCACTCACTCACAGCTTCTCTTTCCCTCTCTCTCACTCACACAGCTTCTGTTTCCCTCTCTCTCTCTCACTCACAGCTTCTCCTTCTCTCTCTCTCTCTCACTCACACACAGCTTCTCACTCTCTCTCTCTTACTCACTCACAGCTTCTCACTCTCTCTTTCACTCACTCACAGCTTCTCTTTTTCTCTCACAGCTTCTCTTTCTCTCTCTCTCTCACTCACAGGTTCTCTCTCTCTCTCTCATAGCTTCTCTTTCTCTCTCTCTCTCTCTCTCTCACTTACAGCTTTTATTTCTCTCTCTCACTCACTCACAGCTTCTCTTTCATTCTCTCTCTCTCTCTCACTCACAGCTTTTCTTTCTCTATCTCTCTCTCTCTCACTCACAGCATCTCTTTCCCTCTCTCTCTCACAGCTTCTCTCTCTCACACACACATAGCTCTCTCACTCTCTCTCACAGCTTCTCTTTCTCACTCTCACTCACTCACAGCTTCTCTTTCTCTCACTCTCACTCACAGCTTCTCTCTCACTTACTCTCTTACTCACAGCTTCTCTTTCTTTCTTTCTCTCTCTCACAGCTTCTCTTTCTCTCTCTCTCTCTCTCTCACTCACAGCTTCTCTTTCTCTCTCTCACACTCACTCACAGCTTCTCTCTCTTTCTCTATCTCTCTCACTCACAGCTTCTCTTTCTCTCTCTCTCTCACAGCTTCTCTCTCTCTCTCACTCACTCACTGCTTCTCTTTCTCTCTCACTCACTCACTCACAGCTTCTGTTTCTCTCCTTCAGACACTTCTCTTTCTCTCTCTCTCACACAGCTTCTCTCTCTCTCTCACTCACTCACTGCTTCTCTTTCTCTCTCTCTCACTCACTCACAGCTTCTGTTTCTCTCCTTCAGACACACAGCTTCTCTTTCTGTCTCTCTCTCACTCACAGCTTCTTTCTCTCTCTCTCTCAGCTTTTTCTCTCTCTCTCACTCACTCACAGCTTCTCTCTCTCTTTCTCTCACTCACAGCTTGTCTTTCTCTCTCACACACACACTGCTTCTCTCTCTCTCACACACAGCTTCTCTTTCGCTCTCTCTCTCACTCAGCTTCTCTCTCTCTTTCTCTCACTCACAGCTTCTCTTTCTCCTCTCTCTCTCACTCACAACTTCTCTTTCTCTCTCTCACTCACAGCTTCTATTTCTCTCTCTCTCACTCACAACTTCTCTTTCTCTTTCTCTCACTCACACACAGCTTTTCTTTCTCTCTCTCTCTCTCTCTCACTCACAGCGTTTCTTTCTCTCTCTCTCACTCACAGTATCTCTTTCCCTCTCTCTCACTCACTCACAGCTTCTCTCTCTCTCACACACACAGCTTCTGTTTCTCTCTCACTCTCTCTCACAGCTTCTCTTTCTCTCTCTCTGTCTCACTCACAGCTTCTCTTTCTCTCTCTCACAGCTTCTCTTTCTCTCTCTGTTTCTCTCACTCACAGCTTCTCTTTCTCTCTCTATCTCTCACTCACAGCTTCTCTTTCTCTCTCGGTCTCTCGCAGCTTCTCTCTTTCTCTCACTCACTCACAGCTTCTCTTTCTCTCTCTCTCACTCACAACTTCACTCTCACTCACGCTCTCACTCACAGTTCTCTCTCTTTCTCTGTCTCTCTCACAGCTTCTCTTTCTCTGTCTCTCTCACAGCTTCTCTTTCTCTCTCTCTCTCACTCATTCACAGCTTTCTCTCTCACTCACTCACTCATGACTTCTATTTATCTCT
The DNA here is from genome assembly GCA_035047345.1 of Bradypodion ventrale. Classification (NCBI taxonomy): domain Eukaryota; kingdom Metazoa; phylum Chordata; class Lepidosauria; order Squamata; family Chamaeleonidae; genus Bradypodion; species Bradypodion ventrale. The sequence goes on from JAWDJE010000002.1 coordinate 208,042,742, forward strand.
CTCACACACACAGCTTCTCTTTCTCTCTATCTCTCTCACTCACAGCTTCTCTTTTCTCTCTCTCTCACTCACTCACAGCTTCTCTTTCTCTCTCTCTCTTTCACTAACAGCTTCTCTTTCTCTCTCTCACTAACTCACAACTTCTCTTTCTCTCTCTCTCTCTCACTCACTCACAGCTTCCCTTTCTTTCTCTCTCTCTCACTCACTCACAGCTTCTCTCTCACTCACTCACAGCTTCTCTTTCTCTCTATCACTCAGTCACAGCTTCTCTTTCTCTCTCTCTCTCACTCACAGCTTCTCTCTCTCTCTCACATGCTGACTCAGAGCTTCTCGCTCTTTCTCTGTCTCTCTCGCTCATAGCTTCTCTTTCTCTCTCTCACAGCTTCTCTTTCTCTTTCTTTCTCACACTCACTCACAGCTTCTCTTACCCTCTCTTTCTCACTCACACAACTTCTGTTTCTCTCTCACACACACACAGCTTCTCTTTCTTTCTATCTCTCTCACTCACAGCTTCTCTTTTCTCTCTCTCTCACTCACTCACAGCTTCTTTTTCTCTCTCTCTCTCTCACTCACAGCTTCTCTTTCACTCTGTCACTAACTCACAGCTTCTCTCTCTCTCTCACTCACTCACAGCTTCTCTTTCTCTCTCACTCACTATACAGCTTTCTTTCTCTCTCTCTGTCTCACTCACAGCTTCTCTTTCTCCCTCTCTCTCACTCAGCTTCTCTTTCTCTCTCTCTCACTCACAGCTTCTCTTTCTCTCTCTCTCACTCACAGCTTCTCTTTCTTTCTCTCTCTCTCTCACTCACAGCTTCTCTTTCTCTCTCTCTCACTCACAGCTTCTCTTTCTCTCTCCCACAAACACTGCTTCTCTCTCTCTTTCTCACAGCTTCTCTTTCTCTCTCTCTCACTCACAGCTTCTCTTTCTCTCTCTCTCACACATAGCTTCGCTTTCTCTCTCTCTCTCATTCACAGCTTCTATTTCTCTCTCTCTCACTCACAGCTTCTCTTTCTGTCTCTCTCTCACACACAGCTTCTTTCTCTCTCTCTCTCATCGCTTTTTTCTCTCTCTCTCACTCACTCACAGCTTCTCTCTCTCTCATTCTCTCACTCACAGCTTCTCTTTCCCTCTCTCTCTCTCACTCACAGCTTCTCCTTCTCTCTCTCTCACTCACTCACAGCTTCTCACTCTCTCTCTCTTTCTCACTCACAGCTTCTCACTCTCTCTCTTTCACTCACTCACAGCTTCTCTTTCACTCTCACTCTCTCACAGCTTCTCTTTCTCTCTCTCTCTCACTCACAGGTTCTCTTTCTCTCTCTCTCATAGCTTCTCTTTCTCTCTCTCTCTCTCACACTCACAGCTTTTATTTCTCTCTCACTCTCTCACTCACAGCATCTCTTTCCTTTTCTCTCTCTCACTCACTCACAGCTTCTCTCTCTCTCACACACATAGCTTCTGTTTCTCTCTCACTCTCTCTCACAGCTTCTCTTTCTCTCTCTCTCACTCACTCACAGCTTCTCTTTCTCACTCTCACTCACAGCTTCTCTCTCACTCACTCTCTTACTCACAGCTTCTCTTTCTTTCTTTCTCTCTCTCACAGCTTCTCTTTCTCTTTCTCTCTCACTCACAGCTTCTTTCTCTCTCTCTCTCTCAGCTTTTTTCTCTCTCTCTCACTCACTCACAGCTTCTCTCTCTCTCTTTCTCTCACTCACAGCTTCTCTTTCCCTCTCTCTCACTCACTCACAGCTTCTCCTTCTCTCTCTCTCTCTCACTCACTCACAGCTTCTCACTCTCTCTCTCTTACTCACTCACAGCTTCTCACTCTCTCTCTTTCACTCACTCACAGCTTCTCTTTCTCTCTCACTCTCTCACAGCTTCTTTTTCTCTCTCTCTCTCACTCACAGGTTCTCTTTCTCTCTCTCTCACTCATAGCTTCTCTCTCTCTCTCTCACTCACAGCTTTTATTTGTCTCTCTCTCACTCACTCACAGCTTCTCTTTCGCTCTCTCTCTCTCTCACTCACAGCTTTTCTTTCTCTATCTCTCTCTCTCACTCACAGCATCTCTTTCCCTCTCTCTCTCTCACTCACTCACAGCTTCTCTCTCTCTCACACACATAGCTTCTGTTTCTCTCTCACTCTCTCTCACAGCTTCTCTCTCTCTCTCACTCACTCACAGCTTCTCTTTCTCTCTCTCACTCACAGCTTCTCTCTCACTCACTCTCTTTCTCACAGCTTCTCTTTCTTTCTTTCTCTCTCACAGCTTCTCTTTCTCTCTCTCTCTCTCACTCACAGCTTCTCTTTCTCTCTCTCACACTCACTCACAGCTTCTCTCTCTTTCTCTATCTCTCTCACAGCTTCTCTCTCTCACTCACTCACTCACTGCTTCTATTTCTCTCTCTCTCTCACTCACTCACAGCTTCTATTTCTCTCTCTCTCACACACACAGCTTCTCTTTCTCTCTATCTCTCTCTCACAGCTTATCTTTTCTCTCACTCTCTCTCTCTCACACTCACAGCTTCTCTTTCCCTCTCTCTCTCTCACTCACAGCTTCTCCTTCTCTCTCTCTCTCACTCACTCACAGCTTCTCACTCTCTCTCTCTTTCTCACTCACAGCTTCTCACTCTCTCTCTTTCACTCACTCACAGCTTCTCTTTCACTCTCACTCTCTCACAGCTTCTCTTTCTCTCTCTCTCTCACTCACAGGTTCTCTTTCTCTCTCTCTCATAGCTTCTCTTTCTCTCTCTCTCTCGCACTCACAGCTTTTATTTCTCTCTCTCTCTCACTCACAGCATCTCTTTCCTTCTCTCTCTCACTCACTCACAGCTTCTCTCTCTCACACACACATAGCTTCTGTTTCTCTCTCACTCTCTCTCACAGCTTCTCTTTCTCTCTCTCTCACTCACTCACAGCTTCTCTTTCTCTCACTCTCACTCACAGCTTCTCTCTCACTCACTCTCTTACTCACAGCTTCTCTTTCTTTCTTTCTCTCTCTCACAGCTTCTCTTTCGCTCTCTCTCACTCACAGCTTCTCTTTCTCTCTCACACACTCACTCACAGCTTCTCTCTCTTTCTCTATCTCTCTCACTCACAGCTTCTCTTTCTCTCTCTCTCTCACAGCTTCTCTCTCTCACTCACTCACTGCTTCTCTTTCTCTCTCTCTCTCACTCACTTACAGCTTCTATTTCTCTCTCACACACACACACAGCTTCTCTTTCTCTTTCTCTCTCACTCACAGCTTCTTTCTCTCTCTCTCTCTCAGCTTTTTTCTCTCTCTCTCACTCACTCACAGCTTCTCTCTCTCTCTCTCTTTCTCTCACTCACAGCTTCTCTTTCCCTCTCTCTCTCTCACTCATAGCTTCTCTCTCTCTCACTCACAGCTTTTATTTCTCTCTCTCTCACTCACTCACAGCTTCTCTTTCGCTCTCTCTCTCTCTCACTCACAGCTTTTCTTTTTCTATCTCTCTCTCTCACTCACAGCATCTCTTTCCCTCTCTCTCTCTCACTCACTCACAGCTTCTCTCTCTCTCACACACATAGCTTCTGTTTCTCTCTCACTCTCTCTCACAGCTTCTCTCTCTCTCTCTCTCACTCACTCACAGCTTCTCTTTCTCTCTCTCTCACTCACAGCTTCTCTCTCTCTCACTCTCTTTCTCACAGCTTCTCTTTCTTTCTTTCTCTCTCTCACAGCTTCTCTTTCTCTCTCTCTCTCTCACTCACAGCTTCTCTTTCTCTCTCTCACTAAGTCACAGCTTCTCTTTCTCTCTCTCTCACTCACTCACAGCTTCAATTTTTCTCTCTCTCACTCACTCACAGCTTCTCTTTCTCTCTCTGTCTCACTCACTCACAGCTTCTCTTTCCCTCTCTCTCACTCACACAGCTTCTGTTTCTCTCTCTCACACACACAGCTTCTTTCTCTCTATCTCTCTCACTCACAGCTTCTCTTTTCTCTCTCTCTCTCACTCACAGCTTCTCTTTCTCTCTCTCACTCACAGCTTCTCTTTCTCTCTCTCACTAACTCACAGCTTCTCTCTCTCTGTCTCTCACTCACTCACAGCTTCTCTTTCTCTCTCTCTCTCACTCACTCACAGCTTCTCTTTTTCTCTCTCTCTCTCACTCACTCACTCACAGCTTCTCTTTCTCACTCACTCACTATACAGCTTTCTTTCTCTCTCTGTCTCACTCACAGATTCTCTCTCTAACTCTCACTCAGCTTCTCTTTCTCTCTCTCTCTCACTCACAGCTTCTCTTTCTCTCTCTCTCACTCATATCTTCTCTTTCTTTCTCTCTCTCTCTCACTCACAGCTTCTCTCTCTCTCACTCACAGCTTGTCTTTCTCTCACACACAAACACTGCTTCTCTCTCTCTTTCTCACAGCTTCTCTTTCTCTCTCTCACTCACAGCTTCTCTTTCTCTCTCTCACATAACTTCTCTTTCTCTCTCTCTCACTCACAGCTTCTCTCACACTCACTCTCTTTCTCACAGCTTCTCTTTCTTTCTTTCTTTCTCTCTCTCACAGCTTCTATTTCTCTCTCTCTCAATCACAGCTTCTCTTTCTCTCTCTCACACTCACTCACAGCTTCTCTCTCTTTCTCTATCTCTCTCACTCACAGCTTCTCTTTCTCTCTCTCTCACAGCTTCTCTCTCTCTCTCACTCACTCACTGCTTCTCTTTCTCTCTGTCTCACTCACTCACAGCTTCTATTTCTCTCTCACACACACACACAGCTTCTCTTTCTCTCTATCTCTCAAGCTTCTCTTTTCTCTCACTCTCCCTCTCTCTCACTCACAGCTTCTCTTTCTCTCTCTCTCTCTCACTCACAGCTTCTCTTTCTCTCTCTCACTAAGTCACAGCTTCTCTTTCTCTCTCTCACACACACAGCTTCTTTCTCTCTATCTCTCTCACTCACAGCTTCTCTTTTCTCTCTCACTCTCACTCACAGCTTCTCTTTCTCTCTCTCTCACTCACAGCTTCTCTTTCTCTCTCTCACTAACTCACAGCTTCTCTCTCTTTCTCTGTCTCTCACTCACTCACAGCTTCCCTTTCTCTCTCTCTCTCACTCACAGCTTATCTTTTTCTCTCTCTCTCTCACTCTCTCACTCACAGCTTCTCTTTCTCACTCACTCACTATACAGCTTTATTTCTCTCTCTGTCTCACTCACAGATTCTCTCTCTCTCTCACTCAGCTTCTCTTTCTCTCTCTCTCTCACTCACAGCTTATCTCTCTCTCTCTCTCTCACTCACATCTTCTCTTTCTTTCTCTCTCTCTCTCACTCACAGCTTCTCTCTCTCTCACTCACAGCTTGTCTTTCTCTCTCACACAAACACTGCTTCTCTCTCTCTTTCTCACAGCTTCTCTTTCTCTCTCTCTCTCTCACTCACAGCTTCTCTTTCTCTCTCTCACTAAGTCACAGCTTCTCTTTCTCTCTCTCACTCACTCACAGCTTCTCTTTCTCTCTCTCACTCACTCACAGCTTCTCTTTCTCTCTCTCTCTCACTCACTCACAGCTTCTCTTTCCCTCTCTCTCACTCACACAGCTTCTGTTTCTCTCTCACACACACAGCTTCTTTCTCTCTATCTCTCTCACTCACAGCTTCTCTTTTCTCTCTCTCTCTCACTCACAGCTTCTCTTTCTCTCTCTCTCACTCACAGCTTCTCTTTCTCTCTCTCACTAACTCACAGCTTCTCTCTCTTTCTCTGTCTCTCACTCACTCACAGCTTCCCTTTCTCTCTCTCTCTCACTCACAGCTTATCTTTTTCTCTCTCTCTCTCACTCTCTCACTCACAGCTTCTCTTTCTCACTCACTCACTATACAGCTTTATTTCTCTCTCTGTCTCACTCACAGATTCTCTCTCTCTCTCACTCAGCTTCTCTTTCTCTCTCTCTCTCACTCACAGCTTCTCTCTCTCTCTCTCTCACTCACATCTTCTCTTTCTTTCTCTCTCTCTCTCACTCACAGCTTCTCTCTCTCTCACTCACAGCTTGTCTTTCTCTCTCACACAAACACTGCTTCTCTCTCTCTTTCTCACAGCTTCTCTTTCTCTCTCTCACTCACAGCTTCTCTTTCTCTCTCTCACACATAGCTTCTCTTTCTCTCTCTCACTCACAGCTTCTCTCTCACTCACTCTCTTTCTCACAGCTTCTCTTTCTTTCTTTCTCTCTCTCACAGCTTCTCTTTCTCTCTCTCTCTCACAGCTTCTCTTTCTCTCTCTCACACTCACTCACAGCTTCTCTCTCTTTCTCTATCTCTCTCACTCACAGCTTCTCATTCTCTCTCTCACACAGCTTCTGTCTCTCTCTCACTCACTCGCAGCTTCTCTTTCACTCTCACTCTCTCACAGCTTCTCTTTCTCTCTCTCTCTCACTCACAGGTTCTCTTTCTCTCTCTCTCTCTCATAGCTTCTCTTTCTCTCTCTCTCTCTCGCACTCACAGCTTTTATTTCTCTCTCTCTCTCACTCACAGCATCTCTTTCCCTCTCTCTCTCTCACTCACTCACAGCTTCTCTCTCACACACACACATAGCTTCTGTTTCTCTCTCACTCTCTCTCACAGCTTCTCTTTCTCTCTCTCTCACTCACTCACAGCTTCTCTTTCTCTCACTCTCACTCACAGCTTCTCTCTCACTCACTCTCTTACTCACAGCTTCTCTTTCTTTCTTTCTCTCTCTCACAGCTTCTCTTTCTCTCTCACACACACACAGCTTCTCTTTCTCTCTCTTACACTCACTCACAGCTTCTCTCTCTTTCTCTATCTCTCTCACACACAGCTTCTCTTTCTCTCTCTCTCTCAAAGCTTCTCTCTCTCACTCACTCACTCACTGCTTCTCTTTCTCTCTCTCTCTCACTCACTCACAGCTTCTATTTCTCTCTCACACACACACAGCTTCTCTTTCCCTCTCTCTCTCTCACTCACTCACAGCTTCTCTCTCTCACACACACATAGCTTCTGTTTCTCTCTCACTCTCTCTCACAGCTTCTCTTTCTCTCTCTCTCACTCACTCACAGCTTCTCTTTCTCTCTCTCTCACTCAAAGCTTCTCTCTCACTCACTCTCTTTCTCACAGCTTCTCTTTCTTTCTTTCTCTCTCTCACAGCTTCTCTTTCTCTCTCTCTCTCACTCACAGCTTCTCTTTCTCTCTCTCACACTCACTCACAGCTTCTCTCTCTTTCTCTATCTCTCTCACAGCTTCTCTCTCTCTCTCACTCACTCACTGCTTCTCTTTCTCTCTCTCTCTCACTCACTCACATCTTCTATTTCTCTCTCTCTCACACACACAGCTTCTCTTTCTCTCTATCTATCTCTCACAGCTTCTCTTTTCTCTCACTCTCTCTCTCTCACACTCACAGCTTGTCTTTCTCTCTCTCTCTCACTCACAGCTTCTCTTTCTCTCTCTCACTAAGTCACAGCTTCTCTTTCTCTCTCTCTCACTCACTCACAGCTTCAATTTCTCTCTCTCTCACTCACTCACAGCTTCTCTTTCTCTCTCTCTCTCACTCACTCACAGCTTCTCTTTCCCTCTCTCTCACTCACACAGCTTCTGTTTCTCTCTCTCTCACACACAGCTTCTTTCTCTCTATCTCTCTCACTCACAGCTTCTCTTTTCTCTCTCTCTCTCACTCACAGCTTCTCTTTCTCTCTCTCTCTCACTCACAGCTTCTCTTTCTCTCTCTCACTAACTCCCAGCTTCTCTCTCTCTGTCTCTCACTCACTCACAGCTTCTCTTTCTCTTTCTCTCTCTCACTCACTCACAGCTTCTCTTTTTCTCTCTCTCTCTCACTCACTCACTCACAGCTTCTCTTTCTCACTCACTCACTATGCAGCTTTCTTTCTCTCTCTGTCTCATTCACAGATTCTCTCTCTCTCACTCAGCTTCTCTTTCACTCTCTCTCTCACTCACAGCTTCTCTCTCTCTCACTCACAGCTTGTCTTTCTCTCTCACACAAACACTGCTTCTTTCTCTCTTTCTCACAGCTTCTCTTTCTCTCTCTCACTCACAGCTTGTCTTTCTCTCTCTCACATAGCTTCTCTTTCTCTCTCTCTCACTCACAGCTTCTCTCACAGTCACTCTCTTTCTCACAGCTTCTCTTTCTTTCTTTCTTTCTCTCTGTCACAGCTTCTCTTTCTCTCTCACTCTCTCACTCACAGCTTCTCTTTCTCTCTCACACACTCACTCACAGCTTCTCTCTCTTTCTCTATCTCTCTCACTCACAGCTTCTCTTTCTCTCTCTGTCACAGTTTCTCTCTCTCTCTCACTCACTCACTGCTTCTCTTTCTCTCTCTCTCTCACTCACTCACAGCTTCTATTTCTCTCTCTCATACACACACAGCTTCTCTTTCTCTCTATCTCACAGCTTCTCTTTTCTCTCACTCTCTCTCTCTATCACTCACAGCTTCTCTTTCTCTCTCTCTCTCACTCACAGCTTCTCTTTCTCTCTCTCACTAAGTCACAGCTTCTCTTTCTCTCTCTCTCTCTCACTCACTCACAGCTTCTCTTTCTCTCTCTCTCACTCACTCACAGCTTCTCTTTCTCTCTCTCTCTCACTCACTCACAGCTTCTCTTTCCCTCTCTCTCACTCACACAGCTTCTTTTTCTCTCTCACACACACAGCTTCTTTCTCTCTATCTCTCTCACTCACAGCTTCTCTTTTCTCTCTCTCTCACTCACAGCTTCTCTTTCTCTCTCTCTCACTCACAGCTTCTCTTTCTCTCTCTCACTAACTCACAGCTTCTCTCTCTTTCTCTGTCTCTCACTCACTCACAGCTTCTCTTTCTCTCTCTCTCTCACTCACTCACAGCTTATCTTTTTCTCTCTCTCTCTCACTCACTCACTCACAGCTTCTCTTTCTCACTCACTCACTATACAGCTTTATTTCTCTCTCTGTCTCACTCACAGATTCTCTCTCTCTCTCACTCAGCTTCTCTTTCTCTCTCTCTCACTCACAGCTTCTCTCTCTCTCTCTCACTCACATCTTCTCTTTCTTTCTTTCTCTCTCTCTCTCACTCACAGCTTCTCTTTCTCTCTCTCACTCACAACTTCTCTTTCTCTCTCTCTCACATAGCTTCTCTTTCTCTCTCTCTCACTCACAGCTTCTCTCTCACTCACTCTCTTTCTCACAGCTTCTCTTTCTTTCTTTCTCTCTCTCACAGCTTCTCTTTCTCTCTCACACACATAGCTTCTCTTACTCTCTCTCTCTCTCATTCACAGCTTCTATTTCTCTCTCTCTCACTCACAGCTTCTCTTTCTCTCTCTCTCTCACTCACAGCTTCTTTCTCTCTCTCTCTCTCATACCTTTTCTTTCTCTCTCTCTCTCACTTACTCACAGCTTCTCTTTTGCTCTCTCTCTCACTCACAGCTTCTCTCTCTCTCTTTCTCTCACTCACAGCTTCTCTTTCCCTTCTCTCTCTCTCTCACTCAAAGCTTCTCCTTCTCTCTCTCTCACTCACTCACAGCTTCTCACTCTCTCTCTTTCACTCACTCACAGCTTCACTTTCTCTCTCACTCTCTCACAGCTTCTCTTTTTTTCTCTCTCTCTCTCACTCACAGCTTCTCTTTCTCTCTCACTCACTCACAGCTTCTCTTTCGCTCTCACTCTCTCTCACTCACAGCTTTTCTTTCTTTCTCTCTCTCTCTCACTCACAGCATCTCTTTCCCTCTGTCTCTCACACACACAGCTTCTCTCTCTCACACACACACATAGCTTCTGTTTCTCTCTCACTCTCTCTCACAGCTTCTCTTTCTCTCTCCCACTCACTCACAGCTTCTCTTTCTCTCTCTCTCACTCACAGCTTCTCTCTCTCTCTCACTCACATCTTCTCTTTCTTTCTTTCTCTCTCTCTCTCACTCACAGCTTCTCTCTCTCTCACTCACAGCTTGTCTTTCTCTCTCACACAAACACTGCTTCTCTCTCTCTTTCTCACAGCTTCTCTTTCTCTCTCTCACTCACAGCTTCTCTTTCTCTCTCTCTCACATAGCTTCTCTTTCTCTCTCTCTCACTCACAGCTTCTCTCTCACTCACTCTCTTTCTCACAGCTTCTCTTTCTTTCTCTCTCTCACAGCTTCTCTTTCTCTCTCACACACATAGCTTCTCTTACTCTCTCTCTCTCATTCACAGCTTCTATTTCTCTCTCTCTCACTCACAGCTTCTCTTTCTCTCTCTCTCTCACTCACAGCTTCTCTCTCTCTCTCTCATACCTTTTCTTTCTCTCTCTCTCTCACTAACTCACAGCTCTTTTGCTCTCTCTCTCACTCACAGCTTCTCTCTCTCTCTTTCACTCACAGCTTCTCTTTCCCTTCTCTCTCTCTCACTCAAAGCTTCTCCTTCTCTCTCTCTCACTCACTCACAGCTTCTCACTCTCTCTCTTTCACTCACTCACAGCTTCTCTTTCTCTCTCACTCTCTCACAGCTTCTCTTTTTCTCTCTCTCTCTCTCACTCACAGCTTCTCTTTCTCTCTCACTCACTCACAGCTTCTCTTTCGCTCTCACTCTCTCTCACTCACAGCTTTTCTTTCTTTCTCCCTCTCTCTCACTCACAGCATCTCTTTCCCTCTGTCTCTCACACACACAGCTTCTCTCTCACACACACACACATAGCTTCTGTTTCTCTCTCACTCTCTCTCACAGCTTCTCTTTCTCTCTCCCACTCACTCACAGCTTCTCTTTCTCTCTCTCTCACTCACAGCTTCTCTCTCTCTCTCTCACTCACATCTTCTCTTTCTTTCTTTCTCTCTCTCTCTCTCACTCACAGCTTCTCTCTCTCTCACTCACAGCTTGTCTTTCTCTCTCACACAAACACTGCTTCTCTCTCTCTTTCTCACAGCTTCTCTTTCTCTCTCTCACTCACAGCTTCTCTTTCTCTCTCTCTCACATAGCTTCTCTTTCTCTCTCTCTCACTCACAGCTTCTCTCTCACTCACTCTCTTTCTCACAGCTTCTCTTTCTTTCTTTCTCTCTCTCACAGCTTCTCTTTCTCTCTCACACACATAGCTTCTCTTACTCTCTCTCTCTCATTCACAGCTTCTATTTCTCTCTCTCTCACTCACAGCTTCTCTTTCTCTCTCTCTCTCACTCACAGCTTCTTTCTCTCTCTCTCTCTCTCTCATACCTTTTCTTTCTCTCTCTCTCTCACTAACTCACAGCTTCTCTTTTGCTCTCTCTCTCACTCACAGCTTCTCTCTCTCTCTCTCTTTCTCTCACTCACAGCTTCTCTTTCCCTTCTCTCTCTCTCTCACTCAAAGCTTCTCCTTCTCTCTCTCTCACTCACTCACAGCTTCTCACTCTCTCTCTTTCACTCACTCACAGCTTCTCTTTCTCTCTCACTCTCTCCCAGCTTCTCTTTTTCTCTCTCTCTCTCTCTCACTCACAGCTTCTCTTTCTCTATCACTCACTCACAGCTTCTCTTTCGCTCTCACTCTCTCTCACTCACAGCTTTTCTTTCTTTCTCTCTCTCTCTCACTCACAGCATCTTTCCCTCTGTCTCTCACACACACACAGCTTCTCTCTCTCACACACACACATAGCTTCTGTTTCTCTCTCACTCTCTCTCACAGCTTCTCTTTCTCTCTCTCTCACTCACAGCTTCTCTCTCACTCACTCTCTTTCTCACAGCTTCTCTATCTTTCTTTTTCTCTCTCACAGCTTCTCTTTCTCTCTCTCTCTCACTCACAGCTTCTCTTTCTCTCTCACACACTCACTCACAGCTTCTCTCTCTTTCTCTATCTCTCTCACTCACAGCTTCTCTTTCTCTCTCTCTCTCACATCTTCTCTCTCTCTCACTCACTCACTGCTTCTCTTTCTCTCTCTCTCACTCACTCACAGCTTCTATTTCTCTCTCTCACACACACACAGCTTCTCTTTCTCTCTCTCTCTCTCTCACAGCTTCTCTTTTCTCTCACTCTCTCTCTCACTCACTCACAGCTACTCTTTCTATCTCTCTCTCACTCACAGCTACTCTTTCTCTCTCTCTCACTAAGTCACAGCTTCTCTTTTTCTCTCTCTCACTCACAGCTTCTCTTTTTCCCTCTCTCACTCACTCACAGCTTCTCTTTCTCTCTCTCTCTCACTCACTCACAGCTTCTCTTTCCCTCTCTCTCACTCACACAGCTTCTGTTTCTCTCTCACACACACACAGCTTCTTTCTCTCTATCTCTCTCACTCACAGCTTCTCTTTTCTCTCTCTCTCTCTCTCACAGCTTCTCTTTCTCTCTCTCTCTTTCACAGCTTCTCTTTCTCTCTCTCACTAACTCACAGCTTCTCTCTCTTTCTCTGTCTCTCACTCACAGCTTCTCTTTCTCTCTCTCTCTCTCACTCACTAACAGCTTCTCTTTCTCTCTCTCACTCACTCACTCACAGCTTCTCTTTCTCACTCACTCACTATACAGCTTTCTTTCTCTCTCTGTCTCACTCACAGATTCTCTCTCTCTCTCACTCAGCTTCTCTTTCTCTCTCTCTCTCACTCACAGCTTCTTTTTCTCTCTCTCTCACTCACATCTTCTCTTTCTTTCTCTCTCTCTCTCACTCACAGATTCTCTCTCTCTCACTCACAGCTTGTCTTTCTCTCTCACACAAACACTGCTTCTCTCTCTCTTTCTCACAGCTTCTCTTTCTCTCTCTCACTCACAGCTTCTCTTTCTCTCTCTCTCACAGCTTCTCTCTCTCTCTCTCTCATATCTTTTCTTTCTCTCTCTCACTCACTCACAGCTTCTCTTTTGCTCTCTGTCTCACTCACAGCTTAGCTCTCTCTCTTTCTCTCACTCACAGCTTCTCTTTCCCTTCTCTCTCTCACTCAGCTTCTCCTTCTCTCTCTCTCACTCACTCAAAGCTTCTCACTCTCTCTCTTTCACTCACTCACAGCTTCTCTTTCTCTCTCACTCTCTCACAGATTCTCTTTCTCTCTCACTCACTCACTCACAACTTCTCTTTCTCTCTCTCTCACTCACAGCTTCTCTTTCTCTCTCTCTCTCTCTCTCTCACTCACAGCTTTTATTTCTCTCTCTCTCACTCACTCACAGCTTCTCTTTTGCTCTCTCTCTCACTCACAGCTTTTCTTTCTCTCTCTCTCTCACAGCATCTCTTTCCCTCTCTCTCTCACACACACACAGCTTCTCTCTCTCTCACACACACAACTTCTGTTTCTCTCTCACTCTCTCTCACAGCTTCTCTTTCTCTCTCTCTCTCACTCACTCACAGCTTCTCTTTCTCTCTCTCTCACTCACAGCTTCTCTCTCACTCACTCTCTTACTCACAGCTACTCTTTCTTTCTTTCTCTCTCTCACAGCTTCTCTTTCTCTCTCTCTCTCACTCACAGCTTCTCTTTCTCTCTCTCACACTCACTCACAGCTTCTCTCTCTTTCTCTGTCTCTCTCACTCAAAGCTTCCCTTTCTCTCTCTCTCTCACAGCTTCTCTCTCACTCACTCACTCACTCACTGCTTCTCTTTCTCTCTCTCACTCACTCACAGCTTCTATTTCTCTCTCTCTCTCTCACTCACAGCTTATCTTTCTCTCTCTCACTAAGTCACAGCTTCGCTTTCTCTCTCTCACTCACTCACAGCTTCTCTTTCTCTCTCTCTCACTCACTCACAGCTTCTCTTTCTCTCTCTCTCTCACTCACTCATAGCTTCTCTTTCCCTCTCTCTCTCACTCACACAGCTTCTGTTTCTCTCTCTCTTTCTCTCTATCTCTCACTCACAGCTTCTCTTTTCTCTCTCTCTCTCACTCACTCACAGCTTCTCTTTCTCTCCCTCTCACTCACAGCTTCTCCTTCTCTCTCTCACTAACTCACAGCTTCTCTCTCTTTCTCTGTCTTTCACTCACTCACAGCTTCTCTTTCTCTCTCTCGCTCTCTCACTCACAGCTTCTCTTTTTCTCTCTCTCTCTCACTCACTCACTCACAGCTTCTCTTTCTCACTCACTCACTATACAGCTATCTTTCTCTCTCTGTCTCACTCACAGATTCACTCTCTCTCTCACTCAGTTTCTCTTTCTCTCTCTCACTCACAGCTTCTCTTTCTCTCTCTCACTCACATCTTCTCTTTCTTTCTCTCTCTCACTCACAGCTTCTCTCTCTCTCACAGCTTCTCTTTCTCTCTCACACAAACACTGCTTCTCTCTCTTTCTTACAGCTTCTCTTTCTCTCTCTCTCACATAGCTTCTCTTTCTCTCTCTCTCTCATTCACTGCTTCTATTTCTCTCTCTCTCACTCACTGCTTCTCTTTCTCTCTCTCTCTCACTCACAGCTTCTCTCTCGCTCTCTCATATCTTTTCTTTCTCTCTCTCTCTCACTCACAGCTTCTTTTGCTCTCTCTCTCACTCACAGCTTCTCTCTCTCTCTTTCTCTCACTCACAACTTCTCTTTCCCTTTTCTCTCTCTCACTCAAAGCTTCTCCTTCTCTCTCTCTCACTCACTCAAAGCTTCTCACTCTCTCTCTTTCACTCACTCACAGCTTCTCTTTCTCTCTCACTCTCTCACAGATTCTCTTTCTCTCTCTCACTCACTCACAGCTTCTCTTTCTCTCTCACACACACACAGATTCTCTCTCTCTCTCTCTCTCACTCACAGCTTTTATTTCTCTCTCTCTCACTCACTCACAGCTTCTCTCTCTTTCTCTGTCTCTCTCACTCACAGCTTCACTTCTTCTCTCTCTCTCACAGCTTCTCTCTCACACACTCACAGCTTGTCTTTCTCTGTCACACAAACACTGCTTCTCTCTCTCTTTCTCACAGCTTCTCTTTCTCTCTCTCACTCACAGCTTCTCTTTCTCTCTCTCTCACATAGCTTCTCTTTCTCTCTCTCTCACTCACAGCTTCTCTCTCACTCACTCTCTTTCTCACAGCTTCTCTTTCTTTCTTTCTCTCTCTGACAGCTTCTCTTTCTCTCTCACACACATAGCTTCTCTTACTCTCTCTCTCTCATTCACAGCTTCTATTTCTCTCTCTCTCACTCACAGCTTCTCTTTCTCTCTCTCTCTCACTCACAGTTTCTTTCTCTTTCTCTCTCATACCTTTTCTTTCTCTCACTCTCTCACTAACTCACAGCTTCTCTTTTGCTCTCTCTCTCACTCACAGCTTCTCTCTCTCTCTCTTTCTCTCACTCACAGCTTCTCTTTCCCTTCTCTCTCTCTCTCACTCAAAGCTTCTCCTTCTCTCTCTCTCACTCACTCACAGCTTCTCACTCTCTCTCTTTCACTCACTCACAGCTTCTCTTTCTCTCTCACTGTCTCCCAGCTTCTCTTTTTCTCTCTCTCTCTCTCACTCACAGCTTCTCTTTCTCTCTCACTCACTCACAGCTTCTCTTTCGCTCTCACTCTCTCTCACTCACAGCTTTTCTTTCTTTCTCTCTCTCTCTCACTCACAGCATCTCTTTCCCTCTGTCTCTCACACACACACAGCTTCTCTCTCTCACACACACACATAGCTTCTGTTTCTCTCTCACTCTCTCTCACAGCTTCTCTTTCTCTCTCTCACTCACTCACAGCTTCTCTTTCTCTCTCTCTCACAGCTTCTCTCTCACTCACTCTCTTACTCACAGCTACTCTTTCTTTCTTTCTCTCACAGCTTCTCTTTCTCTCTCTCTCTCTCACTCACAGCTTCTCTTTCTCTCTCTCACACTCACTCACAGCTTCTCTCTCTTTCTCTGTCTCTCTCACTCAAAGCTTCTCTTTCTCTCTCTCTCTCACAGCTTCTCTCTCACTCACTCACTCACTCACTGCTTCTCTTTCTCTCTCTCACTCACTCACAGCTTCTATTTCTCTCTCTCTCTCACTCACAGCTTCTCTTTCTCTCTCACTAAGTCACAGCTTCTCTTTCTCTCTCTACTTCACTCACAGCTTCTCTTTCTCTGTCTCTCACTCACTCACAGCTTCTCTTTCTCTCTCTCTCACTCACTCATAGCTTCTCTTTCCCTCTCTCTCTCACTCACACAGCTTCTGTTTCTCTCTCTCTTTCTCTCTATCTCTCACTCACAGCTTCTCTTTTCTCTCTCTCTCTCACTCACTCACAGCTTCTCTTTCTCTCCCTCTCACTCACAGCTTCTCTTTCTCTCTCTCACTAACTCACAGCTTCTCTCTCTTCCTCTGTCTTTCACTCACTCACAGCTTCTCTTTCTCTCTCTCGCTCTCTCACTCACAGCTTCTCTTTTTCTCTCTCTCTCTCACTCACTCACTCACAGCTTCTCTTTCTCACTCACTCACTATACAGCTTTCTTTCTCTCTCTGTCTCACTCACAGATTCACTCTCTCTATCTCACTCAGCTTCTCTTTCTCTCTCTCACTCACAGCTTCTCTTTCTCTCTCTCTCACTCACATCTTCTCTTTCTTTCTCTCTCTCACTCACAGCTTCTCTCTCTCTCACTCACAGCTTGTCTTTCTCTCTCACACAAACACTGCTTCTCTCTCTTTCTCACAGCTTCTCTTTCTCTCTCTCACACACAGCTTCTCTTTCTCTCTCTCTCACATAGCTTCTCTTTCTCTCTCTCTCTCATTCACTGCTTCTATTTCTCTCTCTCTCACTCACAGCTTCTCTTTCTCTCTCTCTCTCACTCACAGCTTCTCTCTCTCTTTCTCTCACTCACAACTTCTCTTTCCCTTTTCTCTCTCTCACTCAAAGCTTCTCCTTCTCTCTCTCTCACTCACTCAAAGCTTCTCACTCTCTCTCTTTCACTCACTCACAGCTTCTCTTTCTCTCTCACTCTCTCACAGATTCTCTTTCTCTCTCTCTCTCACTCACAGCTTCTCTTTCTCTCTCACACACACACAGATTCTCTTTCTCTCTCTCTCTCTCACTCACAACTTTTATTTCTCTCTCTCTCACTCACTCACAGCTTCTCTCTCTTTCTCTGTCTCTCTCACTCACAGCTTCTCTTCTTCTCTCTCTCTCACAGCTTCTCTCTCACACACTCACTCACTCACTGCTTCTCTTTCTCTCTCTCTCACTCACTCACTCACAGCTTCTATTTCTCTCTCACACACACTCACAGCTTCTCTTTCTCTCTATCTCTCTCACTCACAGCTTCTCTTTTCTCTCTCTCTCTCACTCACTCACAGCTTCTCTTTCTCTCTCTCTCTCTCATTCACAGCTTCTCTTTCTCTCTCTCACTGTCACAGCTTCTCTTTCTCACTCTCTCACTCACTCACAGCTTCTCTTTCTCTCTCTCTCTCACTCACTCATAGCTTTTCTTTCTCTCTCTCTCTCACTCACTCACAGCTTCTCTTTCCCTCTCTCTCTCACTCACTCACAGCTTCTCTTTCTCTCTCTCTCTCTCACTCACAGATTCTCTTTCTCCCTCTCACTAACTCACAGCTTCTCTTTCTCTCTCTCATTCACTCACAGCTTCTCTTTCTCTCTCTCTCTCTCTCACTCACTCACAGCATCTCTTTTTCTCTCTCTCTCACACACTCACTCACAGCTTCTCTTTCTCACTCACTCACTATACAGCTTTCTTTCTCTCTCTGTCTCACTAACAGATTCTCTTTCTCTTTCTCTCTCTCTCTCTCAGCTTCCCTTTCTCTCTCTCTCTCACTCACAGCTTCTCTTTCTCTTTCTCTCTCTCTCATTCACAGCTTCTCTTTCTTTCTCTCAATCTCTCACTCACAGCTTCTCTCTCTCACTCACAGCTTGTCTTTCTCTCTCACACAAACACTGCTTCTCTCTCTCTTTCTCACAGCTTCTTTCTCTCTCTCTCACTCACAGCTTCTCTTTCTCTCTCTCACACGTAGCTTGTCTTACTCCCTCTCTCTCATTCACAGCTTCTATTTCACTCTCACTCACTCACAGCTTCTCTTTCTCTCTCTCTCTCACTCACATCTTCTTTCTCTCTCTCTCTCTCATACCTTTTCTTTCTCTCTCTCTCTCACTAACTCACATCTTCTCTTTTGCTCTCTCTGTCACTCACAGCTTTTCTTTCTCTCTCTCTCTCACAGCATCTCTTTCCCTCTCTCTCTCACACACACACAGCTTCTCTCTCTCACACACACACAGCTTCTGTTTCTCTCTCACTCTCTCTCACAGCTTCTCTTTCTCTCTCTCTCACTCACTCACAGCTTCTCTTTCTCTCTCTCACTCACAGCTTCTCTCTCACTCACTCTCTTACTCACAGCTACTCTTTCTTTCTTTCTCTCACTCACAGCTTCTCTTTCTCTCTCTCTCACTCACTCACAGCTTCTCTTTCTCTTTCTCTCTCTTTCACTCACAGCTTCTCTCTCACTCACTCTCTTACTCACAGCTACTCTTTCTTTCTCTCTCTCACAGCTTCTCTCTCACTCACTCACTCACTGCTTCTCTTTCTCTCTCTCACTCACTCACAGCTTCTATTTCTCTCTCTCTCTCTCACTCACAGCTTCTCTTTCTCTCTCTCACTAAGTCACAGCTTCTCTTTCTCTCTCTCTCACTCACTCACAGCTTCTCTTTCTCTCTCTCTCACTCACTCACAGCTTCTCTTTCTCTCTCTCTCTCACTCACTCATAGCTTCTCTTTCCCTCTCTCTCTCACTCACACAGCTTCTGTTTCTCTCTCTCTTTCTCTCTATCTCTCACTCACAGCTTCTCTTTTCTCTCTCTCACTCACTCACAGATTCTCTTTCTCTCCCTCTCACTCACAGCTTCCCTTTCTCTCTCTCACTAACTCACAGCTTCTCTCTCTTTCTCTGTCTCTCACTCACTCACAGCTTCTCTTTCTCTCTCTCTCTCTCTCACTCACAGCTTCTCTTTTTCTCGCTCTCTCACTCACTCACTCACAGCTTCTCTTTCTCACTCACTCACTATACAGCTTTCTTTCTCTCTCTGTCTCACTCACAGATTCACTCTCTCTCTCTCACTCAGCTTCTCTTTCTCTCTCTCACTCACAGCTTCTCTTTCTCTCTCTCTCACTCACATCTTCTCTTTCTTTCTCTCTCTCACTCACAGCTTCTCTCTCTCTCACTCACAGCTTGTCTTTCTCTCTCACACAAACACTGCTTCTCTCTCTTTCTCACAGCTTCTCTTTCTCTCTCTCACTCACAGCTTCTCTTTCTCTCTCTCTCACATAGCTTCTCTTTCTCTCTCTCTCTCATTCACTGCTTCTATTTCTCTCTCTCTCACTCACAGCTTCTCTTTCTCTCTCTCTCTCACTCACAGCTTCTCTCTCTCTCTCTCATATCTTTTCTTTCTCTCTCTCTCTCTCACTCACAGCTTCTCTTTTGCTCTCTCTCTCACTCACAGCTTCTCTCTCTCTTTCTCTCACTCACAACTTCTCTTTCCCTTTTCTCTCTCGCACTCAAAGCTTCTCCTTCTCTCTCTCTCACTCACTCAAAGCTTCTCTTTCTCTCTCACTCTCTCACAGATTCTCTTTCTCTCTCTCTCACTCACAGCTTCTCTTTCTCTCTCACACACACAGATTCTCTTTCTCTCTCTCTCTCATTCACAGCTTTTATTTCTCTCTCTCTCACTCACTCACAGCTTCTCTCTCTTTCTCTGTCTTTCTCACTCACAGCTTCTCTTCTTCTCTCTCTCTCACAGCTTCTCTCTCACTCACTCACTCACTCACTGCTTCTCTTTCTCTCTCTCTCACTCACTCACTCACAGCTTCTATTTCTCTCTCACACACACTCACAGCTTCTCTTTCTCTCTATCTCTCTCACTCACAGCTTCTCTTTTCTCTCTCTCTCTCACTCACTCACAGCTTCTCTTTCTCTCTCTCTCTCTCTCACTCACAGCTTCTCTTTCTCTCTCTCACTAAGTCACAGCTTCTCTTTCTCACTCTCTCACTCACTCACAGCTTCTCTTTCTTTCTCTCTCTCTCTCTCACTCACTCATAGCTTTTCTTTCTCTCTCTCTCTCACTCACTCACAGCTTCTCTTTCCCTCTCTCTCTCACTCACTCACAGCTTCTCTTTCTCTCTCTCTCTCTCACTCACAGATTCTCTTTCTCCCTCTCACTAACTCACAGCTTCTCTTTCTCTCTCTCATTCACTCACAGCTTCTCTTTCTCTCTCTCTCTCTCACTCACTCACATCTTCTCTTTTTCTCTCTCTCTCACTCACTCACTCACAGCTTCTCTTTCTCACTCACTCACTATACAGCTTTCTTTCTCTCTCTGTCTCACTAACAGATTCTCTTTCTCTTTCTCTCTCTCTCTCTCAGCTTCCCTTTCTCTCTCTCTCTCACTCACAGCTTCTCTTTCTCTTTCTCTCTCTCTCATTCACAGCTTCTCTTTCTTTCTCTCAATCTCTCACTCACAGCTTCTCTCTCTCACTCACAGCTTGTCTTTCTCTCTCACACAAACACTGCTTCTCTCTCTCTTTCTCACAGCTTCTTTCTCTCTCTCTCACTCACAGCTTCTCTTTCTCTCTCTCACACATAACTTCTCTTACTCTCTCTCTCTCATTCACAGCTTCTATTTCTCTCTCTCTCACAGCTTCTCTTTCTCTCTCTCTCTCACTCACAGCTTCTTTCTCTCTCTCTCTCTCATACCTTTTCTTTCTCTCTCTCTCACTAACTCACATCTTCTCTTTTGCTCTCTCTGTCACTCACAGCTTCTCTCTCTCTCTCTTTCTCTCACTCACAGCTTCTCTTTCCCTTCTCTCTCTCTCACTCAAAGCTTCTCCTTCTCACTCTCTCACTCACTCACAGCTTCTCACTCTCTATCTTTCACTCACTCACAGCTTCACTTTCTCTCTCACTCTCTCACAGCTTCTCTTTTTTTTCTCTCTCTCTCTCACTCACAGCTTCTCTTTCTCTCTCACTCACTCACAGCTTCTCTTTCGCTCTCACTCTCTCTCACTCACAGCTTTTCTTTCTTTCTCTCTCTCTCTCACTCACAGCATCTCTTTCCCTCTCTCTCTCTCACACACACAGCTTCTCTCTCTCTCACACACACAGCTTCTGTTTCTCTCTCACTCTCTCTCACAGCTTCTCTTTCTCTCTCTCTCACTCACTCACAGCTTCTCTTTCTCTCTCTCTCACTCACAGCTTCTCTCTCACTCACTCTCTTACTCACAGCTACTCTTTCTTTCTTTCTCTCTCTCACAGCTTCTCTCTCACTCACTCTCTCACTCACAGCTTCTCTTTCTCTCACACACAGCTTCTCTTTCTCTCTCACTCTCTCTCTCACAGCTTCTCTCTCTCTCTCTCACTCACAGCTTCTCACTCTCTCTCTTTCACTCACTCACAGCTTCTCTTTCTCTCTCACTTTCTCACAGCTTCTCTTTCTCTCACTCACAGCTTCTCTTTC
This sequence comes from Bradypodion ventrale, assembly GCA_035047345.1. Taxonomy (NCBI): domain Eukaryota; kingdom Metazoa; phylum Chordata; class Lepidosauria; order Squamata; family Chamaeleonidae; genus Bradypodion; species Bradypodion ventrale. The sequence continues at coordinate 208,063,941 of JAWDJE010000002.1, forward strand.
TCTCTCTCTCTCACTCACAGCTTCTCTTTCTCTCTCTCTCACTCACAGCTTCTCTTTCTCTCTCTCTCTCTCACTCACAGCTTTTATTTCTCTCTCACTCACTCACAGCTTCTCTTTCTTTCTCTCTCTCTCACTCACAGCTTCTCTCACTCACTCTCTTACTCACAGCTACTCTTTCTTTCTTTCTCTCTCTCACAGCTTCTATTTCTCTCTCTCACACACACAGCTTCTCTTTCTCTCTATCTCTCTCAATCACAGCTTCTCTTCTCTCTCTCTCTCTCCCTCACTCACAGCTTCTCTTTCCTTTTCTCTCTCACTCACAGCTTCTCTTTCTCTCTCTCACTAACTCACAGCTTCTCTTTCTCTCTCACTCACTCACAGCTTTCTTTCTCTCTCTCTATGTCTCACTCACAGCTTCTCTTTCTCTCTCTCTCTCACTCTGCTTCTCTTTCTATCTCTCTCTCAGTCACAGCTTCTCTTTCTCTCTCTCTCTCAATCACCTGTGAGTGAAGAGAAAGAGAAAGACAAGCTGTGTTTGTGTGTGTGTGTGAGAAGGAGAAGCTTTGAGTGAGTGAGAGAGAGAAGCTCTGAGAGATTGTGAGAGAGAAAGAGAAGCTGTGAGTGAGAGAGAGAGAAAGAAAGAGAAGCTGTGAGTGAGTGAGAGAGAGAGAAAAAAAGAGAGGCTGTGAGTGAGTAAGAGAGAGAGATAGAGAAGATGTGTGTTAGTGTGAGAGAGAGAAAGAGAAGATGTGAGTGAGAGAGACAGAGAGAGAAATAGAAGCTGTGAGTGAGCGAGATAGAGAGAGAGAAGCTGTGAGTGAGTGAGAGAGAGAGAGAAAGAGAAGCTGTGAGTGAGTGAGAGAGAGAGAGAGAAGCTGTGAGTGCGAGAGACAGAGAGAGAAAGGGATGCTGTGAGTGAGTGAGAGAGAGAGAAAGAGAAGCTGTGAGTGAGAGAAAGAGAGAAAGAGAAGCTGTAAATGAGAGAGAGAAATAGAAGCTGTGAGTGAGAGAGAGAGAAAGAGAAACTGTGAGTGGGAGAGTGAGAAAGAGAAGCTGTGAGTGAGTGAGAGAGAGAAAAAGGTGTGAGTGAGAGAGAAAGAGAAAGAGAAGCTGTGAGTGAGAGAGTGAGAGAAAGAGAAGCTGTGAGTGAGAGAGAGAAAGAGAAGCTGTGAGTGAGTGAGAGAGAGAGAAAAGAGAAGCTGTGAGTGAGAGAGATAGTGAGAGAGAGAAGCTGTGAGTGAGTGAGTGAGAGAGAGAGAAAGAGAAGCTGTGAGTGAGTGAGAGAGAGAAAGAGAAGCTGTGAGTTAGTGAGAGAGAGAAAGAGAAGCTGTGAGTGAGAGAGACAGAGAGAGAAAGAGAAGCGTGAGTGAGTGAGAGAGAGAGAAAGAAAGAAAGAGAAGCTGTGAGTGAGAGAGGGAGAGAGAAAGAGAAGCTGTGAGTGAGAGAGAGAGAAAGAGAAGCTGTGAGTGAGAGAGAGATAGAAATAGAAGCTGTTAGTGAGAGAGAGAGAAAGAGAAGCTGTGAGTTTGAGAGAGAAAGAGAAGCTTTGAGTGAGAGAGAGAGAGAAAGAGAAGCTTTGAGTGAGAGAGTGAAAGAGAAGCAGTGAATGAGTGAGAGAGAGAGAAAGAGAAGCTGTAAGTGAGAGAGAGAGAAAGAGAAACTGTGAGTGAGAGAGAGAGAAAGGGATGCTTTGTGTGTGTGTGTGAGAGAGAAAAAGAAGCTGTGAGTGAGTGAGTGAGAGATAGAGAAAGAGAAGCTGTGAGTGAGAGAGAAAGAAAGAGAAGCTGTGAGAGAGAGAGAAAGAGCAGCTGTGAGTGAGAGTGCGAAAAAGAAGTGGTGAGTGAGGGAGGGAGAGAGAAAGAGAAGCTGTGAGTGAGAGAGTGAAAGAGAAGCAGTGAATGAGTGAGAGAGAGAGAAAGAGAAGCTGTAAGTGAGAGAGAGAGAAAGAGAAACTGTGAGTGAGAGAGAGAGAAAGAGATGCTTTGTGTGTGTGTGTGAGAGAGAAAAAGAAGCTGTGAGTGAGTGAGTGAGAGATAGAGAAAGAGAAGCTGTGAGTGAGAGAGACAGAGAAGCTGTGAGTGAGAGAGAGAGAGAAGCTTTGAATGAGAGAGAGAGAGAGAGAAGCTGTGAGTGAGAGAGAGAGAGAAAGAGAAGCTGTGAGTGAAAGTGAGAAAGAGAAAGAGAAGCTGTGAGTGAGAGAGAGAGAAAGAGAAGCTGTGAGGGAGAGAGAGAGAAAGAGAAGCTGTGAGTGAGTGAGAGAGAGAGAGAGAGAAGCTGTGAGTGAGTGAGAGAGAGAGAAAGAAAAGCTGTAAGAGAGAGAAAGAGAAGCTGTGAGTGAGAGATACAGAGAGAGAGAGAAGCTGTGAGTGAGTGAGAGAGAGCGAGAAAGAGAAGCTGTGAGAGAGAGAGAGACAGAAAGAGAAGCTGTGAGTGAGTGAGAGAGAGAAAGAGAATTTGTGAGTTTGTGAGAGAGAGAGAGAAAGAGAAGTTGTGAGTGAGAGAGACAGAGAGAGAAAGAGAAGCATGAGTGAGTGAGAGAGAGAGAGAAAGGAAGAGAAGCTGTGAGTGAGAGAGAAAGAGAGAGAAAGAGAAGCTGTGAGTGAGAGAGAGAGAGAAAGAGAAGCTATGAGTGAGAGAGAGAGAAGCTGTGAGTGAGAGTGAGAGAGAGAGAAAGAGAAGCTGTGAGTGAGTGAGAGAGAGAGAAAGAGAAGCTGTGAGTGAGTGAGAGAGAAGCTGTGAGTGAGTGGGAGAGAGAGAAAGTGAAGCTGTGAGTGAGAGAGACAGCGAGAGAAAGAGAAGCTGTGAGTGAGAGAGAGAGAGAGAGAAAGAGAAGCTGTGAGTGTGTGAGAGAGAGAAAGAGATGCTGTGTGAGAGAGAGAAAGAGAAGCTGTCAGAGAGACAGAGAGCGAGAGAAGCTTTGAATGAGTGAGAGAGAGAGAAAGAGAAAGAGAAGCTGTGAGTGAGTGAGAGAGAGAGAAAGAGAAGCTGTGAGTGAGAGAGAGAGAAAGAGAAGCTGTGAGTGCAAGAGACAGAGAGAGAAAGAGAAGCTGTGAGTGAGAGATAGAGAAGCTGTGAATGACAGAGAGAGAGAAATAGGAGCTGTTAGTGAGAGAGAGAGGAAGAGAAGCTATGAGTTAGAGAGAGAGAGAAAGAGAAGCTTTGAGTGAGAGAGAGAGAGAGAAAGAGAAGCTGTGAGTGAGAGAGTGAAAGAGAAGCGGTGAATAAGTGAGAGAGAGAAAGAGAAGCTGTGAGTGAGTGAGTGAGTGAGAGGGAGAGAGAAAGAGAAGCTGTGGGTGAGAGAGAGCGAAAGAGAAGCTGTGAGAGATAGAGAGAAAGAGAAGCTGTGAGTGAGAGAGCGTAACAGAAGTGGTGATTGAGTGAGAGAGAGAAAGAGAAGCTGTGACTGAGAGAGAGAGAGCAAAGAGAAGCTGTGAGTGAGTGATAGAGAGAGAAAATGAAAAGCTGTGAGTGAGAGAGAGAGAGAGAGGGAGAAAGAAGCTATGAGTGAGAGAGAGAGAGAGAGAAAGAGAAGCTGTGTGTGTGAGAGAGATAGAAAGCGAAGTTGTGAGAGAGTGAGAGAGAGAGAAAGAGAAGCTGTGAGTGAGAGACAGAGACAGAGAAGCTGTGAGTGAGAGAGTGAAAGAGAAGTTGTGAGTGAGTGTGTGTGAGAGAAGAAAAAGCTGTGATTGACAGAGGGAGAGAGAAAGAAGCTCTGAGTGAGAGAGTGAGTGAGAGAGGAGCTGTGGGTGAGAGAGAGAGAAAGAGAAAGAGAAAGAGAAGCTTTGAGTGAGTGAGAGAGAGAGAGAAAGAGAAGCTGTGAGAGAGAGTGAGAGAGAAACAGAAGCTGTGTGTGTGAGAGAGAGAGAAGCTGTGAGTGAGTGAGAGAGATAGGGAAAGAAAAGATGTGAGTGAGAGAGAGACGGAAAGAGATGCTGTGAGTGAGAGAGAGAGCGAGAGAAAGAGAAGTTGTGAGTAAGAGAGCGAGAGAGCGAAAGAGAAGCTGTGAGTGAGTGAGAGAGAGAGAAAGAGAAGCTGTGAGTGAGAGAGTGAGAAAGAGAAGATGTGAGTGAGAGAGAGAGAAAGACAAGCAATGAGTGAGAGTGAGAGGGAGAAGCTGTGAGTGAAGAGAGAGAGAAAGAGAAGCTGTGAGTGAGAGAGAGAGAGAAAGAGAAGCTGTGTGTGTGTGTGAGAGAGAAGCAGTGTGTGTGTGAGAGAGAAAGACAAGCTGTGAGTGTGAGAGAGAGATAAAGAGTAGCTGTGAGTGAGAGAGAGAGAAAGAGAAGCTGTGAGTGATAGAGTGAGAGAGAGAATGAGAAGATGTGAGTGAGTGAGAGAGAAAGAGAAGCTGAGTGAGAGTGAGAGAGGGAAAGAGAAGCTGTGAGTGAGACAGAGAGAGAGAAAGAAAGCTGTGAGTGAGTGAGAGAAAGAGAAGCTGTGAGTGAGTGAGAGAGAGACAGCAAGAGAAGCTGTGAGTGAGTGAGAGAGAGAGAGAAAGGGAAGCTGTGAGTGTGTGTGTGAGAGAGAGAAGCTGTCAGATAGTGAGAGAGAGAAAGAGAAAGAGAAGCTGTGAGTGAGTGAGAGAGAGAGAGAGAAAGAGAAGCTGTGAGTGAGAGAGAGAGAGAAAAGAGAAGCTGCGAGTGAGAGAGATAGAGAGAAAGAGAAGCTGTGTGTGTGTGAGAGAGAAATAGAAGTTGTGAGTGAGTGAGAGAGAGAGAGAAAGAGAAGCTGTGAGTGAGTGAGAGAGAGAGAGAAGCTGTGTGTGTGAGAGAGAAAGAGAAGCTGTGAGTGAGAGAGACAGAGAAAGAGAGAGAAGCTGTGAGTGAGTTTGAGAGAGAGAAAGAGAAGCTGTGAGTGAGAGAGAAAGAGAGAGAGAAAGAGAAGCTGTGTGTGTGAGAGAGAGAAAGAGAAGCTGTGAGTGAGTGAGAGAGAGAGAAAGAGAAGCTTTGAGAGAGAGTGAGAGAGATAGAGAAGGAGAAGCTGTGTGTGTGTGTGAGAGAGAAATAGAAGCTGGGAGTGAGTGAGAGAGAGAGAGAAAGAGAAGCTATGAGTGTGAGAGAGAGAAATAGAAGCTGGGAGTGAGTGAGAGAGAGAGACTAAGAGAAGCTATGAGTGAGAGAGAGAGAAAGAGTAGCTGTGAGTGAGGGAGAGAGAGGGAAAGAGAAGCTGTGAGTGAGAGAGAGAGAGAGAGAAGCTGCGAGTGAGAGAGAGAAAGAGAAAGAGAAGCTGTGAGTGAGAGAGAGAGAGAAAGAGAAGCTGTGAGTGAGAGAGAGAGAAAGTGAAGCTGTGTGTGAGAGAGAGAGAGAGAAAAGAGAAGCTGTGAGAGAGAGAGAGATAAAGAGAAAGAGAAGCTGTGAGTATAGAGAGACAGCAAAAGAGAAGCTGTGAGTGAGTGAGTGAGAGAGAAAGAAAAGCTGTGAGTGAGTGAGAGAGAGAGAAAGAAGCTGTGAGTGAGAGAGAGAAAGAGAAGCTGTGAGTGAGAGAGACAGAGAGAAAGAGAAGCTGTGAGTGAGAGAGAGAGAGATAAGCTGTGATTGAGAGAGAGAGAGAAAGAGAAGCTGTGAGAGATAGTAAGAAAGAAAGAGAAGCTGTGAGTAAGAGAGTGAGTGAGAGACAAGCTGTGAGTGAGAGAGAGAGAGAAGCTGTGAGTGAGTGAGAGAGAGATAGAAAGAGAAGCTGTGAGAGAATGAGAGATAAAGAGAAGCTGTGTGTGTGTGTGAGAGAGAGAGAAGCTGTGAGTGAGTGAGAGAGAGTGAGAAAGAGAAGCTGTGAGTGAGTGAGAGAGAGAGAAGCTGTGAGTGAGTGAGAGAGAGAGAAAGAGAAGCTGTGAGTGAGAGAGTGAGAAAGAGAAGATGTGAGTGAGAGAGAGAGAAAGACAAGCAATGAGTGAGAGAGAGAGAGAAAGAGAAGCTGTGAGTGAGTGAGAGAGAGAGAAAGAGATGCTGTGTGTGTGAGAGAGAGAAAAACAGAAGTTGTGTGTGTGTGTGAGAGAGAGAAGCTGTGAGTGAGAGAGAGGGAAAGAGATGCTGTGAGTGAGAGAGAGAGAGAAAGAGAAGCTGTGAGTGAGAGAGAGAGAGAAGGAGAAGCTATGAGTGAGAAAGAGCGAGAAGGGAAAGAGAAGCTGTGAGTGAGAGAAAGAGAGAGAGAGAGAAGCTGAGTGAGAGGGAGAGCGAAAGAGAAGCTGTGAGTGAGTGAGAGAGAGAGAGAAAGAGAGAGAGCTGTGAGTGAGTGTGAGAGAGAGAAAGAGAAGCTGTGAGTGAGAGAGAGAGAAAGAGAAGCTGTGAGAGAGAGAAAGAAAGAAAGAGAAGGTGTGAGTAAGAGAGTGTGTGAGAGAAGCTGTGAGTGAGAGAGAGAGAAAGAGGAGCTGTGAGTGAGTGAGAGAGAGAGAAAAAGCTGTGTGAGAGAGTGAGAAAGAGAAGCTGTGAGTGAGAGAGAGAGAGAAAGAGAAGCTGTGAGTGAGAGACAGAGAAAGAGAAGCTGTGAGTAAGAGAGAGAGAGAGAAATAGAAGCTGTGAGTGTCTGAGAGAGAAAGAGAAGCTGTGATTGAGAGAGAAGTAGAAGCAGTGAAGGAGTGAGAGAGAGAGAAAGAGAAGCTGTGAATGAGTGGGAGAGAGAGAGAAAGAGAAGCTGTGAGTGAGTGAGAGAGAGAGAGAAAGAGAAGCTGTGAGTGAGTGAGAGAGAGAGAGAAAGAGAAGCTGTGAGTGAGTGAGAGAGAGAAATAGAAGCTGTGAGTTAGTGAGAGAGAGAAAGAGAAGCCGTGAGTAATAGAGAGAGAGAAGCTGTGAGTGAGAGAGAGAGAGAGAAAGAGAAGCTGTGAGTGAGTGAGAGGGAAAGAGAAGCTGTGAGTGAGTAAGAGAGAGAGAGAAAGAAAAGCTATGAGTGAGTGAGAGAGAGAGAGAGAAAGAGAAGCTGTGAGTGAGTGAGAGAGAGAAAGAGAAGCTGTGACTTAGTGAGAGAGAAAGAGAAGCTGTGAGTGAGAGAGAGAGAGAGAAAGAGAAGCTGTGAGTGAGTGAGAGAGAGAGAAAGAGAAGCTGTGAGAGAGAGTGAGAGAGAAACAGAAGCTGTGTGTGTGTGTGTGTGAGAGAGAAGCTGTGAGTGAGTGAGAGAGAGAGGGAAAGAAAAGATGTGAGTGAGAGAGAGAGGGAAAGAGATGCTGTGAGTGAGAGAGAGAGCGAAAGAGAAGCTGTGAGTGAGTGAGAGAGAGAGAGAAAATCTGTGAGTGAGTGAGAGAGAGAGAGAAAGAGAAGCTGTGAGTGAGAGTGAGAAAGAGAAGATGTGAGTATGAGAGAGAGAAAGACAAGCAGTGAGTGAGAGTGAGAGGAAGAAGCTGTGAGTGAAGAGAGAGAGAGAAAGGGAAGCTGTGAGTGATAGAGTGAGAGAGAGAGAATGAGAAGATGTGAGTGAGAGAGAGAGAAAGAGAAGCTGAGTGAGAGAGAGAGAGAAAGAGAAGCTGTGAGTGAGACAGAGAGAGAGAAAGAAAGCTGTGAGTGAGTGAGAGAAAGAGCAGCTGTGAGTGAGTGAGAGAGAGAGAGAGAAGCTTGAGTGAGTGAGAGAGAGAGAGAGAAAGGGAAGCTGTGAGTGAGAGAGAGAGAGAAGCTGTGAGTTAGTGAGAGAGAGAAAGAGAAAGAGAAGCTGTGAGTGAGAGAGAGAGAGAGAAAGAGATGCTGTGAGTGAGAGAGAGAGAGAGAAAAGAGAAGCTGTGAGTGAGAGAGATAGAGAGAAAGAGAAGCTGTGTGTGTGAGAGAGAAATAGAAGTTGTGAGTGAGTGAGAGAGAGAGAGAAAGAGAAGCTGTGAGTGAGAGAGAGAGAGAGAAGCTGTGTGTGTGTGAGAGAAAGAGAAGCTGTGCGTGAGAGAGACAGAGAAAGAGAGAGAAGCTGTGAGTGAGTGTGAGAGAGTGAAATAGAAGCTGTGAGTGAGAGAGTCACAGAGAGAGAAAGAGAAGCTGTGAGAGAGAGAAAGAAAGAAAGAGAAGCTGTGAGTGAGAGATTGTGTGAGAGAGAAGGTGTGAGTGAGAGAGAGAGAGAAAGAGAAGCTGTGAGTGAGTGAGAGAGAGAGAAAGAGAAGCTTTGAGAGAGAGTGAGAGAGAGAGAGAAAGAGAAGCTGTGAGTGAGAGAGAGAGAGAAAGAGAAGCTGTGAGTGAGATAGATAGAGAGAAAGAGAAGCTGTGTCTGTGTGTGAGAGAGAAATCGAAGCTGGGAGTGAGTGAGAGAGAGAGAGAAAGAGAAGCTATGAGTGAGAGAGAGAAAGAGTAGCTGTGAGTGAGAGAGAGAGAGAGGGAAAGAGAAGCTGTGTGAGTGAGAGAGAGAAAGAGAAAGAAAAGCTGTGAGAGAGAGAGAGAGAGAAAGAGAAGCTCTGTGAGAGAGTGAGAAAGAGAAGCTGTGAGTGAGAGAGAGAGAGAAAGAGAAGCTGTGAGTGAGAGACAGAGAAAGAGAAGCTGTGAGTGAGAGAGAGAGAGAGAAAGAGAAGCTGTGAGTGTCTGAGAGAGAAAGAGAAGCTGTGATTGAGAGAGAAATAGAAGCTGTGAAGGAGCGAGAGAGAGAGAAAGAGAAGCTGTGAATGAGTGGGAGTGAGAGAGAAAGAGAAGCTGTGAGTGAGTGAGAGAGAGAGAGAAAGAGAAGCTGTGAGTGAGTGGGAGAGATAGAGAGATAGAGAAAGAGAAGCTGTGTGAGTGAGAGAGAGAGAAATAGAAGCTGTGAGTTAGTGAGAGAGAGAAAGAGAAGCTGTGATTGAGAGAGAGAGAGAGAGAGAAGCTGTGAGTGAGAGAGAGAGAGAGAGAGAAGCTGTGAGTGAGTGAGAGAGAGAGGGAAAGAGAAGCTGTGAGTGAGTGAGAGAGAGAGAGAAAGAAAAGCTATGAGTGAGTGAGTGAGAAAGAGTAGCTGTGAGTGAGAGAGAGAGGGAGGGAAAGAGAAGCTGTGTGAGAGAGAGAGAGAAGCTGTGAGTGAGAGAGAGAGAGAAAGAGAAGCTGTGAGTGAGAGAGAGAGAAAGTGAAGCTGTGTGTGAGAGAGAGAGAGAAAAGAGAAGCTGTGAGAGAGAGAGAGAAAGAGAAAGAGAAGCTGTGAGTAGAGAGAGACAGCAAAAGAGAAGCTGAGTGAGTGAGAGAGAGAAAAAGAAGCTCTGAGTGAGAGAGAGAAAGAGAAGCTGTGAGTGAGAGAGACAGAGAGAAAGAGAAGCTGAGAGTGAGAGAGAGAGATAAGCTGTGATTGAGAGGGAGAGAGAGAAAGAGAAGCTGTGAGAGATAGTAAGAAAGAAAGAGAAGCTGTGAGTAAGAGAGTGAGTGAGAGACAAGCTGTGAGTGAGAGAGAGAGAAGCTGTGAGTGAGTGAGAGATAGATAGAAAGAGAAGCTGTGAGAGAATGAGAGATAAAGAGAAGCTGTGTGTGTGTGTGTGTGAGAAGCTGTGAGTGAGTGAGAGAGAGTGAGAAAGAGAAGCTGTGAGTGAGTGAGAGAGAGAGAAGCTGTGAGTGAGTGAGAGAGAGAGAAAGAGAAGCTGTGAGAGAGTGTGAGAAAGAGAAGATGTGAGTGAGTGAGAGAGAAAGACAAGCAATGAGTGAGAGAGAGAAAGAGAATCTGTGAGTTTGTGAGAGAGAGAGAAAGAGAAGCTGTGAGAGAGAGTGAGAGAGAAACAGAAGTTGTGTGTTGTGTGAGAGAGAGAAGCTGTGAGTGAGAGAGAGGGAAAGAGATGCTGTGAGTGAGAGAGAGAGAGAGAGAAAGAGAAGCTGTGAGTGAGAGAGAGAAGGAGAAGCTGTGAGTGAGAAAGAGCGAGAAGGGAAAGGGAAGCTGTGAGTGAGAGAAAGAGAGAGAGAGAAGCTGTGAGTGAGTGAGAGAGAGAGAAAGAGAAGCTGTGATTTAGTGAGAGGGAAAGAAAAGATGTGAGTGAGAGAGAGAGGGAAAGAGATGCTGTGAGTGAGAGAGAGAGAGAAAGAGAAGCTGTGAGTGAGAGAGAGAGAGAGAGAGAGCGAAAGAGAAGCTGTGAGTGAGTGAGTGAGAGAGAGAGAAAATCTGTGAGTGAGTGAGAGAGAGAGAGAGAAGGAGAAGCTGTGAGTGAGAGAGAGAGAGAAAGACAAGCAGTGAGTGAGAGTGAGAGGAAGAAGCTGTGAGTGAAGAGAGAGAGAGAAAGAGAAGCTGTGAGTGAGAGAGTGAAAGAGAAGCTGTGTGTGAGAGAGAGAGAAGCAGTGTGTGTGTGAGAGAGAAAGACAAGCTGTGAGTGAGATAGAGAGAAAAAGAAGCTATGAGTGAGAGAGAGAAAGAGAAGCTGTGAGTGATAGAGTGAGAGAGAGAGAATGAGAAGATGTGAGTGAGAGAGAGAAAGAGAAGCTGAGTGAGAGAGAGAGAGAAAGAGAAGCTGTGAGTGAGACAGAGAGAGAGAGAAAGAAAGCTGTGAGTGAGTGAGAGAGAGAGAGTGAGAGAAGCTGTGAGTGAGTGAGAGAGAGAGAGAAAGGGAAGCTGTGAGTGAGAGAGAGAGAGAGAGTGAGAAGCTGTGAGTTAGTGAGAGAGAGAAAGAGAAAGAGAAGCTGTGAGTGAGAGAGAGAGAGAAAGAGAAGCTGTGAGTGAGAGAGAGAGAAAAAAGAGAAGCTGTGAGTGAGAGAGATAGAGAGAAAGAGAAGCTGTGTGTGTGAGAGAGAAATAGAACGTGAGTGAGTGAGAGAGAGAGAGAAAGAGAGAAAGAGAAGGTGTGAGTGAGTGAGAGAGAGAGAGAAGCTGTGAGAGAGAGAGAGAAAGAGAAGCTGTGAGTGAGAGAGACAGAGAAAGAGAGAGAAGCTGTGAGTGAGTGTGAGAGAGAGAAAGAGAATCTGTGAGTGAGAGAGACACAGAGAGAGAAAGAGAAGGTGTGAGAGAGAGAAAGAAAGAAAGAGAACCTGTGAGTGAGAGAGTGAGTGAGAGAGAAGGTGGGAGTAACAGAGAGAGAGAAAGAGAAGCTGTGAGTGAGTGAGAGAGAGAGAAAGAGAAGCTTTGAGAGAGAGTGAGAGAGAGAAAGAGAAGCTGTGAGTGAGAGAGAGAGAGAAAGAGAAGCTGTGTGTGTGTGAGAGAGAAATAGAAGCTGAGAGTGAGTGAGAGAGAGAGAGAAAGAGAAGCTGTGTGTGTGTGAGAGAGAAATAGAAGCTGAGAGTGAGTGAGAGAGAGAGAGAAAGAGAAGCTATGAGAGAGAGAAAGAGTAGCTGTGAGTGAGAGAGAGAGAGGGAAAGAGAAGCTGTGAGTGAGAGAGAGAGAGAAGCTGTGAGTGAGAGAGAGAAAGAGAAAGAGAAGCTTTGAGAGAGAGTGAGAGAGAGAAAGAGAAGCTGTGAGTGAGAGAGAGAGAGAAAGAGAAGCTGTGTGTGTGTGAGAGAGAAATAGAAGCTGAGAGTGAGTGAGAGATAGAGAGAAAGAGAAGCTGTGTGTGTGTGAGAGAGAAATAGAAGCTGAGAGTGAGTGAGAGAGAGAGAGAAAGAGAAGCTATGAGAGAGAGAAAGAGTAGCTGTGAGTGAGAGAGAGAGAGGGAAAGAGAAGCTGTGAGTGAGAGAGAGAGAGAAGCTGTGAGTGAGAGAGAGAAAGAGAAAGAGAAGCTGTGAGTGAGAGAGAGAGAGAAGCTGTGAGTGAGAGAGAGAGAGAGAGAAGCTGTGTGTGAGAGAGAGAGAAAAGAGAAGCTGTGAGAGAGAAAGAGATAGAGAAAGAGAAGCTGTGAGTAGAGAGAGGGAGCAAAAGAGAAGCTGTGAGTGAGTGAGTGAGAGAGAAAGAAAAGCTGTGAGTGAGTGAGAGAGAGAGAAAGAAGCTGTGAGTGAGAGAGAGAAAGAGAAGCTGTGAGTGAGAGAGAGAGAGTTAAGCTGTGAGTGAGAGAGAGAGAGAAAGAGAAGCTGTGAGAGATAGTAAGAAAGAAAGAGAAGCTGTGAGTAAGAGAGTGAGTGAGAGACAAGCTGTGAGTGAGAGAGAGTGAGAGAAGCTGTGAGTGAGTGAGAGAGAGATATAAAGAGAAGCTGTGAGAGAATGAGAGATAAAGAGAAGCTGTGTGTGTGAGAGAGAGAGAAGTTGTGAGTGAGTGAGAGAGAGTGAAAAAGAGAAGCTATGAGTGAGAGAGAAAGAGAAGCTGTGAGTGAGTGAGAGAGAGAGAGAAAGAGAAGCTGTGAGAGAGAGAAAAAGAGAAGCTGTGCGTGAGTGAGAGTGATAGAGAGAAGGTGTGAGTGAGTGAGAGAGATAGAGAAGGAGAAGCTGTGAGTGAGAGAGAGAGTAAGGAAAGAGAAGCTGTGAGTGAGTGAGAGAGAAGGTGTGAGTGAGAGAGAGAGAAAGAGAAGCTGTGAGTGAGTGAGAGAGAGAGAAAGAGAAGCTGTGAGAGAGAGTGAGAGAGAAACAGAAGCTGTGTGCGTGTGTGAGATAGAGAAGCTGAGTGAGTAAGAGAGGGAAAGAGATGCTGTCAGTGAGAGAGATAGAGATAGAAAGAAAGCTGTGAGTGATTGAGAGAGACAGAGAAGCTGTGAGAGAGAGAGAAAGAGAAGCTGTGAGAGGGAGAAAGAGAAGCTGTGAGTAAGAGAGAGAGAGAGAGAAAGAGAAGCTGTGAATGAGTGAGAGAGATAGAGAGAAAGAGAAGCTCTGTGTGTGATAGAGAGACATAGAAGTTGTGAGTGAGTGAGAGAGAGAGAGAAAGAGAAGCTGTGAGTGAGTGAGAGAGAGAGAGAGAGAAAGAGAAGCTGTGAGAGAGAGAGAGAAAGAGAAGCTGTAAGTGAGAGAGACAGAGAAAGAGAGAGAAGCTGTGAGTGTGTGAGACAGAGAAAGAGAAGCTGTGAGTGAGAGAGAGAGAGAAATGCTGTGAGAGAGAGAAAGAAAGAAAGAGAAGCTTGAGTGAGAGAGTGAGTGAGAGAGAAGGTGTGAGTTAGAGAGAGAGAAAGAGAAGCTGTGAGTGAGTGAGAGAGAGAGAGAAAGAGAAGCTGTGAGAGAGAGTGAGAGAGAAACAGAAGCTGTGTGTGTGTGAGAGAGAAAAGCTGTGAGTGAGTGAGAGAGAGGGAAAGAGATGCTGTGAGTGAGAGAGAGAGAGAGAGAAGCTGTGAGTGAGAGAGAGAGAGAAGGAGAAGCTGTGAGTGAGAGAGAGAAGGGAAAGAGAAGCTCTGAGTGAGAGAAAGAGAGAGAGAGAGAAGCTGTGAGTGAGAGAGAGAGCGAAAGAGAAGCTGTGAGTGAGGGAGAGAGAGAGAAAGAGAAGCTGTGTGAGAGAGTGAGAAAGAGAAGCTGTGAGTGAGAGAGAGAGAAAGAGAAGCTGTGAGTGAGAGACAGAGAAAGAGAAGCTGTGAGTGAGAGAGAGAGAGAAAGTGAAGCTGTGAGTGTCTGAGAGAGAAAGAGAAGCTGTGAGTGAGAAAAAGATAAGCTGTGATTGAGAGAGAAATAAAGCTGTGAAGGAGTGAGAGAGAGAGAAAGAGAAGCTGTGAATGAGCCAGAGAGAGAGAAAGAAAGCTGTGAGTGGGTGAGAGAGAAAGAGAAGCTGTGAGTGAGTGGGAGAGAGAGAGAAAGAGAAGCTGTGAGTGAGTGAGAGAGAGAGAGAAAGAGAAGCTGTGAGTGAGTGAGAGAGAGAGAAATAGAAGCTGTGAGTTAGTGAGAGAGAGAAAGAGAAGCCGTGAGAGAGAGAGAGAGAAAGAGAAGCTGTGAGTGAGTGAGAGTGAGAGAGAAAGAGAAGCTGTGAGTTAGTGAGAGAGAGAGAAAGAGAAGCTGTGAGTGAGAGAGTGAGAGAGAAAGAGAAAGAGAAGCTGTGAGTGAGAGAGATAGAGAGAAAGAGAAGCTGTGTGTGTGTGAAAGAGAGAAATAGAAGCTGTGAGTGAGTGAGAGAGAGAGAGAGAAAGAGTAGCAGTGAGTGAGTGAGAGAGAGAGAAGCTGTGAGAGAGAGAGAGAAAGAGAAGCTGTGAGTGAGAGAGACAGAGAAAGAGAGAGAAGCTGTGAGTGAGTGTGAGAGAGAGAAAGAGAAGCTGTGAGTGAGACAGAGAGAGAGAGAGAGAAAGAGAATCTGTGAGAGAGAGAAAGAAAGAAAGAGAAGCTGTGTGTAAGAGAGTGTGAGAGAGAAGCTGTGAGTGAGAGAGAGAAAGAGAAGCTGTGAGTAAGTGAGAGAGAGCAAAAGAGGCTGTGAGAGAGAGTGAGAGAGAAAAAGAAGCTGTGTGTGTGAGAGAGAGAAGCTGTGAGTGAGTGAGAGAGAGAGTCAGAAAGAGAAGCTGTGAGTGAGTGAGTGAGAGAGAAATAAAAGCTGTGAGTGAGAGATAGAGAGAGAAAGAGAAGCTGTGAGTGAGAGAGAGAGAGAGAGAAAGAGAAGCTGTGAGTGATAGAGAGAGAAAGAGAAGATGTGAGAGAGTGAGAGAGAGAGAAAGAGAAGCTGTGAGTGAGTGAGAGAGAGATAGAAAGAGAAGCTGTGAGTGAGTGAGAGAGAGAGAGAAAGAGAAGCTGTGAGTTAGTGAGAGAGAGAGAAAGAGAAGCTGTGAATGAGAGAGAGAGAGAAAGAGAAAGAGAAGCTGTGAGTGAGTGAGAGAGAGAGAGAAAAGAGAAGCTGTGAGTGAGAGAGGTAGAGAGAAAGAGAAGCTGTGTGAGTGAGAGAGAGAGAAATAGAAGTTGTGAGTGAGTGAGAGAGAGAGAGAAAGAGAAGCTGTGAGTGAGTGAGAGAGAGAAAGAGAAGCTGTGTGAGAGAGGGAAAGATAAGCTGTGAGTGAGAGAGACAGAGAGAGAGAAGCTGTGAGTAAGAGAGAGAGAGAGAGAAAGAGAAGCTGTGAGTGAGAGAGAGAGAAAGAAAAGCTGTGACTGAGTGAGAGAGAGAGAGAAAGAGATTCTGTGAGTGAGTGAGAGGGAGAGAAAGAGAAGCTGTCACTGCGAGAGACAGAGAGAGAAAGAGAAGCTGTGAGTGAGTGAGAGAGAGAGACAGAGAAGCTGTGAGTGAGAGAGAGAGAGAAAGAGAAGCTGTGAATGACAGAGAGAGAATTAGAAGCTATGAGTGAAAGAGAGAGAAAGAGAAGCTGTGAGTGAGAGAGAGAGAGAAAGAGAAGATGTGCGTGTCTGAGAGAGAAAGAGAAGCTGTGAGAGATAAAAAGATAAGCTGTGCTTGAGAGAGAAATAGAAGCTGTGAATGAGTGAGAGAGAGAGAAAGAGAAGCTGTGTGTGTGTGATAGATAGAATGAAAAGTTGTGAGTGAGTGAGAGAGAGAGAAAAAGAAGCTGTGAGTGAGAGACAGAGAAAGAGAAGCTGAGTGAGAGAGAGAGAGTGAAAGAGAAGCTGTGAGTGAGAGAGAGAGAAAGAAAAGCTGGTATTTAGAGAGAGAGAGAGAGAAAGAAGCTGTGAGTGAGAGAGAGAGAGAAAGAGAAGCTGTGAGAGAGAGACGGAGAATCTGTGAGTGTGTGTGAGAGAGAGAAAGAGGTTGTGAGTGAGTGAGTGAGAGTGAGAAGCTCTGAGAGATTGTGACAGAGAGAGAAGGTGTGAGAGAGTGAGAGAGAAAGATAAGCTGTGAGTGAGTGAGAGAGAGAGAGTGAGAAGCTGTGAGTGAGTGAGAGAGAGAGGGAGAAGCTGTGAGTGAGAGAGAGAGAGAAGGGAAAGAGAAGCTGTGAGTGAGAGAAAGAGAGAGAGAGAGAAGCTTTGAGTGAGAGAGAGAGCAAAAGAGAAGCTGTGAGTGAGTAAGAGAGAGAGAAAGAAAAGCTGTGAGTGTGTGTGTGAGAGAGAAAGAAGCTGTGAGTGAGAGAGAGAGAGAGAAAGAGAAGCTGTGAGTGAGAGAGAGAGAAATAGAAGCTGTGAATGAGAGAGAGAGAAAGAGAAGCTATGTGTGAGAGAGAAAGAGAAGCTGTGAGTGAGAGAGAGAAAGAGAAGCTATGTGAGAGAGAGAAAGAGATGCTGTGAGTGAGAGAGAGAAAGAGAAGCTGTGAGTGAGAGAGAGAGAAAGAGAAGCTGTGAGTGAGAGACAGAGAAAGAGAAGCTGTGAGTGAGTGAGAGAGAGTGAAAGAGAAGCTGTGAGTGAGTGAGAGAGAGGGGAAGAAAAGCTGTGATTGAGAGAGAGAGAGAGAGAAAGAAGTTGTGAGTGAGAGAGAGAGAAAGGGAAGCTATGAGTGAGAGATACAGAGAGAAATAGAAGCTGTGAGGGAGAGAGAGAGAAAGAGAAGCTGTGAGTGAGAGAGAGACGGAGAATCTTGTGTGTGTGTGAGAGAGAAAGAGAAGCTGTGTGAGTGAGTGAGAGAGAGAAGCTATGAGAGATTGTGAGAGAGAAAGAGAATATGTGAGAGAGTGAGAGAGAAACAGAAGCTGTGAGTGAGTGAGAGAGAGAGAGTGAGAAGCTGTGAGTGAGTGAGAGAGAGAGAGAGAAGCTGTGAGTGAGAGAGAGAGAAAGGAAAGAGAAGCTGTGCGTGAGAGAAAGAGAGAGAGAGAAGCTGTGAGTGAGAGAGAGAAAGAATCTGTGAGTGAGAGAGAGAGAGAAAGGGAAGCTATGAGTGAGAGATACAGAAAGTAATAGAAGCTGTGAGTGAGTGAGAGAGAAAGAGAAGCTGTGAGTGAGTGAGAGAGAGAGAAATAGAAGCTGTGAATGAGAGAGAGAGAGAGAAAGAGAAGCTATGTGAGAGAGAGAAAGAGAAGCTGTGAGTGAGAGAGAGAGAAAGAGAAGCTGTGTGAGAGAGAGAGAAGCAGTGTGTGTGAGAGAGAAAGACAAGCTGTGAGTGAGAGAGAGAGAGAAAGAGAAGCTGTGAGTGAGAGACAGAGAGAAGGAGAAGCTGTGAGTGAGAGAGTGAGAGAGAGAAGCTGAGAGAGAGAGAGAAGCTGTGAGTGAGACAGAGAGAGAGAGAAAGAAAGCTGTGAGTGAGTGAGAGAGAAAGAGAAGCTGTGAGTGAGTGGGAGAGAGAGAGAGATGCTGTGAGTGAGTGAGAGAGAGAGAGAAAGGGAAGCTGTGAGTGAATGAGAGAGAGAGAGAGAGAAAGAGAAGCTGTGAGTTAGTGAGACAGAGAAAGAGAAGCTGTGAGTTAGTGAGAGAGAGAGAGAAAGAGAAGCTGTGAGTTAGTGAGAGAGAGAGAAAGAGAAGCTGTGAGTGAGAGAGAGAGAAAGAGAAGCTGTGAGTGAGAGAGAGAGAGAAAAAGAGAAGCTGTGAGTGAGAGAGAAGGAGAAGCTGAGTGAGAGAGAGAGAGGAAGAGAAGCTGTGAGTGAGACAGAGAGAGAAAGAAAGCTGTGAGTGAGTGAGAGAGAAAGAGAAGCTGTGAGTGAGTGAGAGAGAGAGAAAGAGAAGCTGTGTGTGTGAGAGAGAAATAGAAGTTGCGAGTGAGTGAGAGAGAGAGAGAAAGAGAAGCTATGTGAGAGAGAGAAAGAGAAGCTGTGAGTGAGAGAGAGAAAGAGAAGCTATGTGAGAGAGAGAAAGAGAAGCTGTGAGTGAGAGAGAGAAAGAGAAGTTGTGAGTGAGAGAGAGAGAAAGAGAAGCTGTGAGTGAGAGACAGAGAAAGAAGCTGTGAGTGAGTGAGTGAGAGAGAGAGAGTGAAAGAGAAGCTGTGAGTGAGTGAGAGAGAGGGGAAGAAAAGCTGTGATTGAGAGAGAGAGAGAGAAAGAAAGAAGTTGTGAGTGAGAGAGAGAGAAAGGGAAGCTATGAGTGAGAGATACAGAGAGAAATAGAAGCTGTGAGGGAGAGAGAGAGAAAGAGAAGCTGTGAGTGAGAGTGAGACGGAGAATCTTGTGTGTGTGTGAGAGAGAAAGAGAAGCTGTGTGAGTGAGTGAGAGAGAGAAGCTATGAGAGATTGTGAGAGAGAAAGAGAATCTGTGAGAGAGTGAGAGAGAAACAGAAGCTGTGAGTGAGTGAGAGAGAGAGAGAGTGAGAAGCTGTGAGTGAGTGAGTGAGAGAGAGAGAAGCTGTGAGTGAGAGAGAGAGAAAGGAAAGAGAAGCTGTGCATGAGAGAAAGAGAGAAAGAGAAGCTGTGAGTGAGAGAGATAGAGAGAAAGAAGCTGTGAGTGAGAGAGAGAGAGAGAAAGGGAAGCTATGAGTGAGAGATACAGAAAGTAATAGAAGCTGTGAGTGAATGAGAGAGAAAGAGAAGCTGTGAGTGAGTGAGAGAGAGAGAGAAAGAGAAGCTGTGAGTGAGTGAGAGAGAGAGAGAAAGAAAAGCTGTGAGTGAGAGAGAGAGAAGCTGTGAGTGAGAGAGAGAGACAAAGAGAAGCTGTGAGTGAGAGAGAGAGAAATAGAAGCTGTGAATGAGAGAGAGAGAGAAAGAGAAGCTATGTGAGAGAGAGAAAGAGAAGCTGTGAGTGAGAGAGAGAAAGAGAAGCTGTGTGAGAGAGAGAGCAGTGTGTGTGTGAGAGAGAAAGACAAGCTGTGAGTGAGAGAGAGAGAGAAAGAGAAGCTGTGAGTGAGAGACAGAGAGAAAGAGAAGCTGTGAGTGAGAGAGTGAGAGAGAGAAGCTGAGAGAGAGAGAGAGAGAAGCTGTGAGTGAGACAGAGAGAGAGAGAGAAAGAAAGCTGTGAGAGAGTGAGAGAGAAAGAGAAGCTGTGAGTGAATGGGACAGAGAGAGAGACGCTGTGAGTGAGTGAGAGAGAGAGAGAAAGGGAAGCTGTGAGTGAATGAGAGAGAGAGAGAGAGAAGCTGTGAGTTAGTGAGACAGAGAAAGAGAAGCTGTGAGTGAGTGAGAGAGAGAGAGAAAGAGAAGCTGTGAGTGAGTGAGAGAGAGAGAAAGAGAGTCTGTGAGTGAGAGAGATAGAGAAAGAGAAGCTGTGAGTGAGAGAGTGAAAGAGAAGCTGTGTGTGAGAGAGAGAGAAGCAGTGTGTGTGTGAGAGAGAAAGACAAGCTGTGAGTGAGATAGAGAGAAAAAGAAGCTATGAGTGAGAGAGAGAAAGAGAAGCTGTGAGTGATAGAGTGAGAGAGAGAGAATGAGAAGATGTGAGTGAGAGAGAGAAAGAGAAGCTGAGTGAGAGAGAGAGAGAAAGAGAAACTGTGAGTGAGACAGAGAGAGAGAGAAAGAAAGCTGTGAGTGAGTGAGAGAGAGAGAGTGAGAGAAGCTGTGAGTGAGTGAGAGAGAGAGAGAAAGGGAAGCTGTGAGTGAGAGAGAGAGTGAGAAGCTGTGAGTTAGTGAGAGAGAGAAAGAGAAAGAGAAGCTGTGAGTGAGAGAGAGAGAAAGAGAAGCTGTGAGTGAGAGAGAGAGATAAAAAAGAGAAGCTGTGAGTGAGAGAGATAGAGAGAAAGAGAAGCTGTGTGTGTGAGAGAGAAATAGAACTTGTGAGTGAGTGAGAGAGAGAGAAAGAGAGAAAGAGAAGGTGTGAGTGAGTGAGAGAGAGAGAGAAGCTGTGAGAGAGAGAGAGAAAGAGAAGCTGTGAGTGAGAGAGACAGAGAAAGAGAGAGAAGCTGTGAGTGAGTGTGAGAGAGAGAAAGAGAATCTGTGAGTGAGAGAGACACAGAGAGAGAAAGAGAAGGTGTGAGAGAGAGAAAGAAAGAAAGAGAACCTGTGAGTGAGAGAGTGAGTGAGAGAGAAGGTGGGAGTGACAGAGAGAGAGAAAGAGAAGCTGTGAGTGAGTGAGAGAGAGAGAAAGAGAAGCTTTGAGAGAGAGTGAGAGAGAGAGAAAGAGAAGCTGTGAGTGAGAGAGAGAGAGAAAGAGAAGCTGTGAGTGAGAGAGATAGAGAGAAAGAGAAGCTGTGTGTGTGTGAGAGAGAAATAGAAGCTGAGAGTGAGTGAGAGAGAGAGAGAGAGAGAAGCTATGAGAGAGAGAAAGAGTAGCTGTGAGTGAGAGAGAGAGAGGGAAAGAGAAGCTGTGAGTGAGAGAGAGAGAGAAGCTGTGAGTGAGAGAGAGAAAGAGAAAGAGAAGCTGTGAGTGAGAGAGAGAGAGAAGCTGTGAGTGAGAGAGAGAGAGAGAAGCTGTGTGAGAGAGAGAGAGAGAGAAAAGAGAAGCTGTGAGAGAGAAAGAGATAGAGAAAGAGAAGCTGTGAGTAGAGAGAGGGAGCAAAAGAGAAGCTGTGAGTGAGTGAGTGAGAGAGAAAGAAAAGCTGTGAGTGAGTGAGAGAGAGAGAGAAAGAAGCTGTGAGTGAGAGAGAGAAAGAGAAGCTGTGAGTGAGAGAGAGAGAGTTAAGCTGTGAGTGAGAGAGAGAGAGAGAAAGAGAAGCTGTGAGAGATAGTAAGAAAGAAAGAGAAGCTATGAGTAAGAGAGTGAGTGAGAGACAAGCTGTGAGTGAGAGAGAGTGAGAGAAGCTGTGAGTGAGTGAGAGATAGAAAGAGAAGCTGTGAGAGAATGAGAGATAAAGAGAAGCTGTGTGTGTGTGTGAGAGAGAGAAGTTGTGAGTGAGTGAGAGAGAGTGAAAAAGAGAAGCTGTGAGTGAGAGAGAAAGAGAAGCTGTGAGTGAGTGAGAGAGAGAGAGAAAGAGAAGCTGTGAGAGAGAGAAAAAGAGAAGCTGTGCGTGAGTGAGAGTGATAGAGAGAAGGTGTGAGTGATTGAGAGAGATAGAGAAGGAGAAGCTGTGAGTGAGAGAGAGAGTAGGGAAAGAGAAGCTGTGAGTGAGTGAGAGAGAAGGTGTGAGTGAGAGAGAGAGAAAGAGAAGCTGTGAGTGAGTGAGAGAGAGAGAAAGAGAAGCTGTGAGAGAGAGTGAGAGAGAAACAGAAGCTGTGTGCGTGTGTGAGATAGAGAAGCTGAGTGAGTAAGAGAGGGAAAGAGATGCTGTGAGTGAGAGAGATAGAGATAGAAAGAAAGCTGTGAGTGATTGAGAGAGACAGAGAAGCTGTGTGAGAGAGAGAAAGAGAAGCTGTGAGAGAGAGAGAGAAAGAGAAGCTGTAAGTGAGAGAGACAGAGAAAGAGAGAGAAGCTGTGAGTGAGTGTGAGACAGAGAAAGAGAAGCTGTGAGTGAGAGAGAGAGAGAAATGCTGTGAGAGAGAGAAAGAAAGAAAGAGAAGCTTGAGTGAGAGAGTGAGTGAGAGAGAAGGTGTGAGAGAGAGAGAGAGAAAGAGAAGCTGTGAGTGAGTGAGAGAGAGAGAGAAAGAGAAGCTGTGAGAGAGAGTGAGAGAGAAACAGAAGCTGTGTGTGTGTGAGAGAGAAAAGCTGTGAGTGAGTGAGAGAGAGGGAAAGAGATGCTGTGAGTGAGAGAGAGAGAGAGAGAAGCTGTGAGTGAGAGAGAGAGAGAAGGAGAAGCTGTGAGTGAGAGAGAGAAGGGAAAGAGAAGCTCTGAGTGAGAGAAAGAGAGAGAGAGAGAAGCTGTGAGTGAGAGAGAGAGCGAAAGAGAAGCTGTGAGTGAAGGAGAGAGAGAGAAAGAGAAGCTGTGTGAGAGAGTGAGAAAGAGAAGCTGTGAGTGAGAGAGAGAAAAAGAGAAGCTGTGAGTGAGAGACAGAGAAAGAGAAGCTGTGAGTGAGAGAGAGAGAGAAAGTGAAGCTGTGAGTGTCTGAGAGAGAAAGAGAAGCTGTGAGTGAGAAAAAGATAAGCTGTGATTGAGAGAGAAATAAAGCTGTGAAGGAGTGAGAGAGAGAGAAAGAGAAGCTGTGAATGAGCCAGAGAGAGAGAAAGAAAGCTGTGAGTGGGTGAGAGAGAAAGAGAAGCTGTGAGTGAGTGGGAGAGAGAGAGAAAGAGAAGCTGTGAGTGAGTGAGAGAGAGAGAGAAAGAGAAGCTGTGAGTGAGTGAGAGAGAGAGAAATAGAAGCTGTGAGTTAGTGAGAGAGAGAAAGAGAAGCCGTGAGAGAGAGAGAGAGAAAGAGAAGCTGTGAGTGAGTGAGAGTGAGAGAGAAAGAGAAGCTGTGAGTTAGTGAGAGAGAGAGAAAGAGAAGCTGTGAGTGAGAGAGAGAGAGAGAAAGAGAAAGAGAAGCTGTGAGTGAGAGAGATAGAGAGAAAGAGAAGCTGTGTGTGTGTGAAAGAGAGAAATAGAAGCTGTGAGTGAGTGAGAGAGAGAGAGAAAGAGAAGCAGTGAGTGAGTGAGAGAGAGAGAAGCTGTGAGAGAGAGAGAAAGAGAAGCTGTGAGTGAGAGAGACAGAGAAAGAGAGAGAAGCTGTGAGTGAGTGTGAGAGAGAGAAAGAGAAGCTGTGAGTGAGACAGAGAGAGAGAGAGAGAAAGAGAATCTGTGAGAGAGAAAGAAAGAAAGAGAAGCTGTGTGTAAGAGAGTGTGAGAGAGAAGCTGTGAGTGAGAGAGAGAAAGAGAAGCTGTGAGTGAGTGAGAGAGAGCGAAAGAGGCTGTGAGAGAGAGTGAGAGAGAAAAAGAAGCTGTGTGTGTGAGAGAGAGAAGCTGTGAGTGAGTGAGAGAGAGAGGGAAAGAGATGCTGTGAGTGAGAGAGAGATAGAGAAAGAAAAGCTGTGAGTGAGAGAGAGAGCAAAAGAGAAGCTGTGAGTGAGTGAGAGAGAGAGAAATAAAAGCTGTGAGTGAGAGATAGAGAGAGAAAGAGAAGCTGTGAGTGAGAGAGAGAGAGAGAGAAAGAGAAGCTGTGAGTGATAGAGAGAGAAAGAGAAGATGTGAGAGAGTGAGAGAGAGAGAAAGAGAAGCTGTGAGTGAGTGAGAGAGAGATAGAAAGAGAAGCTGTGAGTGAGTGAGAGAGAGAGAGAAAGAGAAGCTGTGAGTTAGTGAGAGAGAGAGAAAGAGAAGCTGTGAATGAGAGAGAGAGAGAAAGAGAAAGAGAAGCTGTGAGTGAGTGAGAGAGAGAGAGAAAAGAGAAGCTGTGAGTGAGAGAGGTAGAGAGAAAGAGAAGCTGTGTGAGTGAGAGAGAGAGAAATAGAAGTTGTGAGTGAGTGAGAGAGAGAGATAAAGAGAAGCTGTGAGTGAGTGAGAGAGAGAAAGAGAAGCTGTGTGAGAGAGGGAAAGATAAGCTGTGAGTGAGAGAGACAGAGAGAGAGAAGCTGTGAGTAAGAGAGAGAGAGAGAAAGAGAAGCTGTGAGTGAGAGAGAGAGAAAGAAAAGCTGTGACTGAGTGAGAGAGAGAGAGAAAGAGATGCTGTGAGTGAGTGAGAGGGAGAGAAAGAGAAGCTGTCAGTGCGAGAGACAGAGAGAGAAAGAGAAGCTGTGAGTGAGTGAGAGAGAGAGACAGAGAAGCTGTGAGTGAGAGAGAGAGAAAGAGAAGCTGTGAATGAGAGAGAGAGAATTAGAAGCTATGAGTGAAAGAAAGAGAAAGAGAAGCTGTGAGTGAGAGAGAGAGAGAAAGAGAAGATGTGCGTGTCTGAGAGAGAAAGAGAAGCTGTGAGAGATAAAAAGATAAGCTGTGCTTGAGAGAGAAATAGAAGCTGTGAATGAGTGAGAGAGAGAGAAAGAGAAGCTGTGTGTGTGTGATAGATAGAATGAAAAGTTGTGAGTGAGTGAGAGAGAGAGAAAAAGAAGCTGTGAGTGAGAGACAGAGAAAGAGAAGCTGAGTGAGAGAGAGAGTGAAAGAGAAGCTGTGAGTGAGAGAGAGAGAAAGAAAAGCTGGTATTGAGAGAGAGAGAGAGAGAAAGAAGCTGTGAGTGAGAGAGAGAGAGAAAGAGAAGCTGTGAGAGAGAGACAGAGAATCTGTGAGTGTGTGTGTGAGAGAGAAAGAGGTTGTGAGTGAGTGAGTGAGAGTGAGAAGCTCTGAGAGATTGTGAGAGAGAGAGAAGGTGTGAGAGAGTGAGAGAGAAAGATAAGCTGTGAGTGAGTGAGAGAGAGAGAGTGAGAAGCTGTGAGTGAGTGAGAGAGAGAGGGAGAAGCTGTGAGTGAGAGAGAGAGAGAAGGGAAAGAGAAGCTGTGAGTGAGAGAAAGAGAGAGAGAGAAGCTTTGAGTGAGAGAGAGAGCAAAAGAGAAGCTGTGAGTGAGTGAGAGAGAGAGAGAGAAAGAAAAGCTGTGAGTGTGTGTGAGAGAGAGAAAGAAGCTGTGAGTGAGAGAGAGAGAGAGAGAAAGAGAAGCTGTGAGTGAGAGAGAGAGAAATAGAAGCTGTGAATGAGAGAGAGAGAAAGAGAAGCTATGTGAGAAAGAGAAAGAGAAGCTGTGAGTGAGAGAGAGAAAGAGAAGCTATGTGAGAGAGAGAAAGAGAAGCTGTGAGTGAGAGAGAGAAAGAGAAGCTGTGAGTGAGAGAGAGAGAAAGAGAAGCTGTGAGTGAGAGACAGAGAAAGAGAAGCTGTGAGTGAGTGAGAGAGAGTGAAAGAGAAGCTGTGAGTGAGTGAGAGAGAGGGGAAGAAAAGCTGTGATTGAGAGAGAGAGAGAGAGAAAGAAGTTGTGAGTGAGAGAGAGAGAAAGGGAAGCTATGAGTGAGAGATACAGAGAGAAATAGAAGCTGTGAGGGAGAGAGAGAGAAAGAGAAGCTGTGAGTGAGAGGGAGACGGAGAATCTTGTGTGTGTGAGAGAGAGAAAGAGAAGATGTGTGAGTGAGTGAGAGAGAGAAGCTATGAGAGATTGTGAGAGAGAAAGAGAATATGTGAGAGAGTGAGAGAGAAACAGAAGCTGTGAGTGAGTGAGAGAGAGAGAGTGAGAAGCTGTGAGTGAGTGAGAGAGAGAGAGAGAAGCTGTGAGTGAGAGAGAGAGAAAGGAAAGAGAAGCTGTGCGTGAGAGAAAGAGAGAGAGAGAAGCTGTGAGTGAGAGAGAGAAAGAATCTGTGAGTGAGAGAGAGAGAGAAAGGGAAGCTATGAGTGAGAGATACAGAAAGTAATAGAAGCTGTGAGTGAGTGAGAGAGAAAGAGAAGCTGTGAGTGAGGGAGAGAGAGATAGAAAGAGAAGCTGTGAGTGAGTGAGAGAGAGAGAGAAAGAAAAGCTGTGAGTGAGAGAGAGAGAAGCTGTGAGTGAGAGAGAGAGAGAGAGAAAGAGAAGCTGTGAGTGAGAGAGAGAGAAATAGAAGCTGTGAATGAGAGAGAGAGAGAGAAAGAGAAGCTATGTGAGAGAGAGAAAGAGAAGCTGTCAGTGAGAGAGAGAGAAAGAGAAGCTGTGTGAGAGAGAGAGAAGCAGTGTGTGTGTGAGAGAAAGACAAGCTGTGAGTGAGAGAGAGAGAGAAAGAGAAGCTGTGAGTGAGAGACAGAGAGAAAGAGAAGCTGTGAGTGAGAGAGTGAGAGAGAGAAGCTGAGAGAGAGAGAGAAGCTGTGAGTGAGACAGAGAGAGAGAGAAAGAAAGCTGTGAGTGAGTGAGAGAGAAAGAGAAGCTGTGAGTGAGTGGGAGAGAGAGAGATGCTGTGAGTGAGTGAGAGAGAGAGAGAAAGGGAAGCTGTGAGTGAATGAGAGAGAGAGAGAGAGAAAGAGAAGCTGTGAGTTAGTGAGACAGAGAAAGAGAAGCTGTGAGTGAGTGAGAGAGAGAGAGAAAGAGAAGCTGTGAGTGAGTGAGAGAGAGAGAAAGAGAAGCTGTGAGTGAGAGAGAGAGAAAGAGAAGCTGTGAGTGAGAGAGAGATAGAAAAAGAGAAGCTGTGAGTGAGAGAGAAGGAGAAGCTGAGTGAGAGAGAGAGAGGAAGAGAAGCTGTGAGTGAGACAGAGAGAGAAAGAAAGCTGTGAGTGAGTGAGAGAGAAAGAGAAGCTGTGAGTGAGTGAGAGAGAGAGAAAGAGAAGCTGTGTGTGAGAGAGAGAAATAGAAGTTGCGAGTGAGAGAGAGAGAGAGAAAGAGAAGCTATGTGAGAGAGAGAAAGAGAAGCTGTGAGTGAGAGAGAGAAAGAGAAGCTATGTGAGAGAGAGAAAGAGAAGCTGTGAGTGAGAGAGAGAAAGAGAAGTTGTGAGTTAGAGAGAGAGAAAGAGAAGCTGTGAGTGAGAGACAGAGAAAGAGAAGCTGTGAGTGAGTGAGTGAGAGAGAGAGAGTGAAAGAGAAGCTGTGAGTGAGTGAGAGAGAGGGGAAGAAAAGCTGTGATTGAGAGAGAGAGAGAGAAAGAAAGAAGTTGTGAGTGAGAGAGAGAGAAAGGGAAGCTATGAGTGAGAGATACAGAGAGAAATAGAAGCTGTGAGGGAGAGAGAGAGAAAGAGAAGCTGTGAGTGAGAGTGAGACGGAGAATCTTGTGTGTGTGAGAGAGAGAAAGAGAAGCTGTGTGAGTGAGTGAGAGAGAGAAGCTATGAGAGATTGTGAGAGAGAAAGAGAATCTGTGAGAGAGTGAGAGAGAAACAGAAGCTGTGAGTGAGAGAGAGAGAAAGGAAAGAGAAGCTGTGCGTGAGAGAAAGAGAGAGAGAGAAGCTGTGAGTGAGAGAGATAGAGAGAAAGAAGCTGTGAGTGAGAGAGAGAGAAAGAGAAGCTGTGAGTGAGTGAGAGAGAGAGAGAAAGAGAAGCTGTGAGTGAGTGAGAGAGAGAGAGAAAGAAAAGCTGTGAGTGAGAGAGAGAGAAGCTGTGAGTGAGAGAGAGAGACAAAGAGAAGCTGTGAGTGAGAGAGAGAGAAATAGAAGCTGTGAATGAGAGAGAGAGAGAAAGAGAAGCTATGTGAGAGAGAGAAAGAGAAGCTGTGAGTGAAAGAGAGAGAAAGAGAAGCTGTGTGAGAGAGAGAGCAGTGTGTGTGTGAGAGAGAAAGACAAGCTGTGAGTGAGAGAGAGAGAGAAAGAGAAGCTGTGAGTGAGAGAGTGAGAGAGAGAAGCTGAGAGAGAGAGAGAGAGAAGCTGTGAGTGAGACAGAGAGAGAGAGAGAAAGAAAGCTGTGAGAGAGTGAGAGAGAAAGAGAAGCTGTGAGTGAATGGGACAGAGAGAGAGACGCTGTGAGTGAGTGAGAGAGAGAGAGAAAGGGAAGCTGTGAGTGAATGAGAGAGAGAGAGAAGCTGTGAGTTAGTGAGACAGAGAAAGAGAAGCTGTGAGTGAGTGAGAGAGAGAGAGAAAGAGAAGCTGTGAGTGAGTGAGAGAGAGAGAAAGAGAATCTGTGAGTGAGAGAGATAGAGAAAGAGAAGCTGTGAGTGAGACAAAGAGAGAAAGAAAGCTGTGAGTGAGTGAGAGAGAAAGAGAAGCTGTGAGTGAGTGAGAGAGAGAGAAAGAGAAGCTGTGTGTGTGAGAGAGAAATAGAAGTTGCGAGTGAGTGAGAGAGAGAGAGAAAGAGAAGCTGTGAGTGAGTGAGAGAGAGAGAGAAGCTGTGTGTGAGAGAGAAAGAGAAGCTGTGAGTGAGAGAGACAGGGAAAGAGAGAGAAGCTGTGAGTGAGTGTGTGAGAGAGAAAGAGAAGCTGTGAGTGAGAGAGACACACAGAGAGAAAGAGAAGCTGTGAGAGAGAGAAAGAAAGAAAGAGAAGCTGTGAGTGAGAGAGTGAGTGAGAGAGAAGGTGTGAGTGAGAGAGAGAGAGAAAGAGAAGCTGTGAGTGAGAGAGAGAGAGAGAGAAAGAGAAGCTGTGAGTGAGAGAGATAGAGAGAAAGAGAAGCTGTGTGTGTGTGTGAGAGAAATAGAAGCTGGGAGTGAGTGAGAGAGAGAGAGAAAGAGAAGCTATGAGTGAGAGAGAGAAAGAGTAGCTGTGAGTGAGAGAGAGAGAGGGAAAGAGAAGCTGTGAGAGAGAGAGAGAGAGAGAAGCTGTGAGTGAGAGAGAGAAAGAGAAAGAGAAGCTGTGAGTGAGAGAGTGAGAGAGAAAGAGAAGCTGTGAGTGAGTGAGAGAGAGAGAAGCTGTGTGTGTGAGAGAGAGAGAGAAAAGAGAAGCTGTGAGAGAGAAAGAGAAAGAGAAGCTGTGAGAAGAGAGAGAGAGCAAAAGAGAAGCTGTGAGTGAGTGAGTGAGAGAGAAAGAAAAGCTGTGAGTGAGTGAGAGAGAGAGAAAGAAGCTGTGAGTGTGAGAGAGAAAGAGAAGCTTGAGTGAGAGAGACAGAGAGAAAGAGAAGCTGTGAGTGAGAGAGAGAGAGTAAAGCTGTGAGTGAGAGAGAGAGAAAGAGAAGCTGTGAGAGATAGTAAGAATGAAAGAGAAGCTGTGAGTAAGAGAGTGAGTGAGAGACAAGCTGTGAGTGAGAGAGAGTGAGAGAAGCTGTGAGTGAGTGAGAGAGAGATAGAAAGAGAAGCTGTGAGAGAATGAGAGATAAAGAGAAGCTGTGTTTGTGTGTGAGAGAGAGAAGTTGTGAGTGAGTGAGAGAGAGTGAGAAAGAGAAGCTGTGAGTGAGAGAGAGAGAGACGCTGTGAGTGAGTGAGAGAGAGAGCGAAAGAGAAGCTGTGAGAGAGAGAGTGAGAGAGAAAGAGAAGCTGTGAGAGAGAGAAAAAGAGAAGCTGTGCGTGAGTGAGAGAGAGAGAGAGAAGGTGTGAGTGAGTGAGAGAGATTGAGAAGGAGAAGCTGTGAGTGAGAGAGAGAGTAGGGAAAGAGAAGCTGTGAGTGAGTGAGAGAGAAGGTGTGAGTGAGAGAGAGAGAAAGAGAAGCTGTGAGTGAGTGAGAGAGAGAGAAAGAGAAGCTGTGAGAGAGAGTGAGAGAGAAACAGAAGCTGTGTGTGTGTGAGAGAGAGAAGCTGAGTGAGTAAGAGAGGGAAAGAGATGCTGTGAATGAGAGAGATAGAGATAGAAAGAAAGCTGTGAGTGATTGAGAGAGACAGAGAAGCTGTGAGAGAGAAAGAGAAAGAGAAGCTGTGAGTTAGTGAGAGAGAGAAAGAGAAGCTGTGAGTGAGAGAGAGAGAGAGAGAGAAAGAGAAGCTGTGAGTGATTGAGAGAGATAGAGAGAAAGAAGCTGTGTGTGGGATAGAGAGACATAAAAGTTGTGAGTGAGTGAGAGAGAGAGAGAAAGAGAAGCTGTGAGTGAGTGAGAGAGAGAGAGAGAGAAAGAGAAGCTGTGAGAGAGAGAGAGAAAGAGAAGCTGTAAGTGAGAGAGACAGAGAAAGAGAGAGAAGCTGTGAGTGAGTGTGAGACAGAGAAAGAGAAGCTGTGAGTGAGAGAGAAAGAGAAAAGCTGTGAGAGAGAGAAAGAAAGAAAGAGAATCTTGAGTGAGAGTGAGTGAGAAGGTGTGAGTGAGAGAGAGAGAAAGAGAAGCTGTGAGTGAGTGAGAGAGAGAGAAAGAGAATCTGTGAGTGAGAGAGATAGAGAAAGAGAAGCTGTGAGTGAGAGAGAGAGAGAAAAAGAGAAGCTGTGAGTGAGAGAGAAGGAGAAGCTGAGTGAGAGAGAGAGAGAGGAAGAGAAGCTGTGAGTGAGACAGAGAGAGAAAGAAAGCTGTGAGTGAGTGAGAGAGAAAGAGAAGCTGTGAGTGAGTGAGAGAGAGAGAAAGAGAAGCTGTGTGTGTGAGAGAGAAATGGAAGTTGCGAGTGAGTGAGAGAGAGAGAGAAAGAGAAGCTGTGAGTGAGTGAGAGAGAGAGAGAAGCTGTGTGTGAGAGAGAAAGAGAAGCTGTGAGTGAGAGAGACAGAGAAAGAGAGAGAAGCTGTGAGTGAGTGTGAGAGAGAGAAAGAGAAGCTGTGAGTGAGAGAGACACACAGAGAGAAAGAGAAGCTGTGAGAGAGAGAAAGAAAGAAAGAGAAGCTGTGAGTGAGAGAGTGAGTGAGAGAGAAGGTGTGAGTGAGAGAGAGAGAGAAAGAGAAGCTGTGAGTGAGAGAGAGAGAGAAAGAGAAGCTGTGAGTGGGAGAGATAGAGAGAAAGAGAAGCTGTGTGTGTGTGAGAGAGAAATAGAAGCTGGGAGTGAGTGAGAGAGAGAGAGAAAGAGAAGCTATGAGTGAGAGAGAGAAAGAGTAGCTGTGAGTGAGAGAGAGAGAGGGAAAGAGAAGCTGTGTGAGAGAGAGAGAGAAGCTGTGAGTGAGAGAGAAAAAGAGAAAGAGAAGCTGTGAGTGAGAGAGTGAGAGAGAAAGAGAAGCTGTGAGTGAGTGAGAGAGAGAGAAGCTGTGTGTGAGAGAGAGAGAGAAAAGAGAAGCTGTGAGAGAGAAAGAGAAAGAGAAGCTGTGAGAAGAGAGAGAGAGCAAAAGAGAAGCTGTGAGTGAGTGAGTGAGAGAGAAAGAAAAGCTGTGAGTGAGTGAGAGAGAGAGAAAGAAGCTGTGAGTGAGAGAGAGAGAGTAAAGCTGTGAGTGAGAGAGAGAGAGAAAGAGAAGCTGTGAGAGATAGTAAGAATGAAAGAGAAGCTGTGAGTAAGAGAGTGAGTGAGAGACAAGCTGTGAGTGAGAGAGAGTGAGAGAAGCTGTGAGTGAGTGAGAGAGAGATAGAAAGAGAAGCTGTGAGAGAATGAGAGATAAAGAGAAGCTGTGTTTGTGTGTGAGAGAGAGAAGTTGTGAGTGAGTGAGAGAGAGTGAGAAAGAGAAGCTGTGAGTGAGAGAGAGAGACGCTGTGAGTGAGTGAGAGAGAGAGCGAAAGAGAAGCTGTGAGAGAGAGAGTGAGAGAGAAAGAGAAGCTGTGAGAGAGAGAAAAAGAGAAGCTGTGCGTGAGTGAGAGAGAGAGAGAGAAGGTGTGAGTGAGTGAGAGAGATTGAGAAGGAGAAGCTGTGAGTGAGAGAGAGAGTAGGGAAAGAGAAGCTGTGAGTGAGTGAGAGAGAAGGTGTGAGTGAGAGAGAGAGAAAGAGAAGCTGTGAGTGAGTGAGAGAGAGAGAGAGAAAGAGAAGCTGTGAGAGAGAGTGAGAGAGAAACAGAAGCTGTGTGTGTGTGAGAGAGAGAAGCTGAGTGAGTAAGAGAGGGAAAGAGATGCTGTGAATGAGAGAGATAGAGATAGAAAGAAAGCTGTGAGTGATTGAGAGAGACAGAGAAGCTGTGAGAGAGAGAGAGAAAGAGAAGCTGTGAGTTAGTGAGAGAGAGAAAGAGAAGCTGTGAGTGAGAGAGAGAGAGAGAGAAAGAGAAGCTGTGAGTGATTGAGAGAGATAGAGAGAAAGAAGCTGTGTGTGGGATAGAGAGACATAGAAGTTGTGAGTGAGTGAGAGAGAGAGAGAAAGAGAAGCTGTGAGTGAGTGAGAGAGAGAGAGAGAAAGAGAAGCTGTGAGAGAGAGAGAGAAAGAGAAGCTGTAAGTGAGAGAGACAGAGAAAGAGAGAGAAGCTGTGAGTGAGTGTGAGAAAGAGAAAGAGAAGCTGTGAGTGAGAGAGAAAGAGAAAAGCTGTGAGAGAGAGAAAGAAAGAAAGAGAATCTTGAGTGAGAGAGTGAGTGAGAGAGAAGGTGTGAGTGAGAGAGAGAGAAAGAGAAGCTGTGAGTGAGTGAGAGAGAGAGAGAAAGAGAAGCTGTGAGAGAGAGTGAGAGAGAAACAGAAGCTGTGTGGGTGTGAGAGAGAGAGAAGCTGTGAGTGAGTGAGAGAGAGGGAAAGAGGTGCTGTGAGTGAGAGCGAGAGCGAGAGAGAAGCTGTGAGTGAGAGAGAGAGAAGGAGAAGCTGTGAGTGAGAGAGAGAGAAGGGAAAGAGAAGCTCTGAGTGAGAGAAAGAGAGAGAGAGAGAAGCTGTGAGTGAGAGAGAGAGCGAAAGAGAAGCTGTGAGTGAGTGAGAGAGAGAAAGAGAGAGAGCTGTGAGTGAGTGTGAGAGAGAGAAAGAGAAGCTGTGAGTGAGAGAGAGAGAGAGAAAGAGAAGCTGTGACACAGAGAAAGAAAGAAAGAGAAGCTGTGAGTAAGAGAGTGTGAGAGAGAAGCTCTGAGTGAGAGAGAGAGAAAGAGAAGCTGTGAGTGAGTGAGAGAGAGAGAAAGAGAAGCTGTGTGAGAGAGTGAGAAAGAGAAGCTGTGAGTGAGAGAGAGAAAGAGAAGCTGTGAGTGAGAGACAGAGAAAGAGAAGCTGTGAGTGAGAGAGAGAGAGAAAGTGAAGCTGTGAGTGTCTGAGAGAGAAAGAGAAGCTGTGAGTGAGAAAAAGATAAGCTGTGATTGAGAGAGAAATAAAGCTGTGAAGGAGTGAGAGAGAGAGAAAGAGAAGCTGTGAATGAGCCAGAGAGAGAAAGAAAGCTGTGAGTGGGTGAGAGAGAAAGGGAAGCTGTGAGTGAGAGAGAGAGAGTGAGAAGCTGTGAGTTAGTGAGAGAGAGAAAGAGAAAGAGAAGCTGTGAGTGAGAGAGAGAGAGAGAAAGAGAAGCTGTGAGTGAGAGAGAGAGAGAAAAAAGAGAAGCTGTGAGTGAGAGAGATAGAGAGAAAGAGAAGCTGTGTGTGTGAGAGAGAAATAGAAGTTGTGAGTGAGTGAGAGAGAGAGAGAGAGAGAAAGAGAAGCTGTGAGTGAGTGAGAGAGAGAGAAGCTGTGAGAGAGAGAGAGAAAGAGAAGCTGTGAGTGAGAGAGACAGAGAAAGAGAGAGAAGCTGTGAGTGAGTGTGAGAGAGAGAAAGAGAATCTGTGAGTGAGAGAGACACAGAGAGAGAAAGAGAAGGTGTGAGAGAGAGAAAGAAAGAAAGAGAACCTGTGAGTGAGAGAGTGAGTGAGAGAGAAGGTGGGAGTGACAGAGAGAGAGAAAGAGAAGCTGTGAGTGAGTGAGAGAGAGAGAGAGAGAAGCTTTGAGAGAGAGTGAGAGAGAGAGAAAGAGAAGCTGTGAGTGAGAGAGAGAGAGAAAGAGAAGCTGTGAGTGAGAGAGATAGAGAGAAAGAGAAGCTGTGTGTGTGAGAGAGAGAAATAGAAGCTGAGAGTGAGTGAGAGAGAGAGAGAAAGAGAAGCTATGAGAGAGAGAAAGAGTAGCTGTGAGTGAGAGAGAGGGAAAGAGAAGCTGTGAGTGAGAGAGAGAGAGAGAAGCTGTGAGTGAGAGAGAGAAAGAGAAAGAGAAGCTGTGAGTGAGAGAGAGAGAAGTTGTGAGTGAGAGAGAGAGAGAGAGAAGCTGTGTGAGAGAGAGAGAGAGAGAAAAGAGAAGCTGTGAGAGAGAAAGAGAAAGAGAAAGAGAAGCTGTGAGTAGAGAGAGGGAGCAAAAGAGAAGCTGTGAGTGAGTGAGTGAGAGAGAAAGAAAAGCTGTGAGTGAGTGAGTGAGAGAGAAAGAAGCTGTGAGTGAGAGAGAGAAAGAGAAGCTGTGAGTGAGAGAGAGAGAGTTAAGCTGTGAGTGAGAGAGAGAGAGAAAGAGAAGCTGTGAGAGATAGTAAGAAAGAAAGAGAAGCTGTGAGTAAGAGAGTGAGTGAGAGACAAGCTGTGAGTGAGAGAGAGTGAGAGAAGCTGTGAGTGAGTGAGAGAGAGATAGAAAGAGAAGCTGTGAGAGAATGAGAGATAAAGAGAAGCTGTGTGTGTGTGTGAGAGAGAGAAGTTGTGAGTGAGTGAGAGAGAGTGAAAAAGAGAAGCTGTGAGTGAGAGAGAAAGAGAAGCTGTGAGTGAGTGAGAGAGAGAGAGAAAGAGAAGCTGTGAGAGAGAGAAAAAGAGAAGCTGTGCGTGAGTGAGAGTGATAGAGAGAAGGTGTGAGTGAGTGAGAGAGATAGAGAAGGAGAAGCTGTGAGTGAGAGAGAGAGTAGGGAAAGAGAAGCTGTGAGTGAGTGAGAGAGAAGGTGTGAGTGAGAGAGAGAGAAAGAGAAGCTGTGAGTGAGTGAGAGAGAGAGAAAGAGAAGCTGTGAGAGAGAGTGAGAGAGAAACAGAAGCTGTGTGCGTCTGTGAGATAGAGAAGCTGAGTGAGTAAGAGAGGGAAAGAGATGCTGTGAGTGAGAGAGATAGAGATAGAAAGAAAGCTGTGAGTGATTGAGAGAGACAGAGAAGCTGTGAGAGAGAGAGAAAGAGAAGCTGTGAGAGAGAGAAAGAGAAGCTGTGAGTAAGAGAGAGAGAGAAAGAGAAGCTGTGAATGAGTGAGAGAGATAGAGAGAAAGAGAAGCTCTGTGTGTGATAGAGAGACATAGAAGTTGTGAGTGAGTGAGAGAGAGAGAGAAAGAGAAGATGTGAGTGAGTGAGAGAGAGAGAGAAAGAGAAGCTGTGTGTGAGAGAGAGAAAGAGAAGCTGTAAGTGAGAGAGACAGAGAAAGAGAGAGAAGCTGTGAGTGAGTGTGAGACAGAGAAAGAGAAGCTGTGAGT
Organism: Bradypodion ventrale; assembly: GCA_035047345.1. NCBI lineage: Eukaryota > Metazoa > Chordata > Lepidosauria > Squamata > Chamaeleonidae > Bradypodion > Bradypodion ventrale. The sequence goes on from JAWDJE010000002.1 coordinate 208,097,486, forward strand.
GAGAGAGAGAGAGAAATGCTGTGAGAGAGAGAGAGAAAGAAAGAGAAGCTTGAGTGAGAGAGTGAGTGTGAGAGAAGGTGTGAGTGAGAGAGAGAGAAAGAGAAGCTGTGAGTGAGTGAGAGAGAGAGAGAAAGAGAAGCTGTGAGCGAGAGTGAGAGAGAAACAGAAGCTGTGTGTGTGTGAGAGAGAAAAGCTGTGAGTGAGTGACAGAGAGGGAAAGAGATGCTGTGAGTGAGAGAGAGAGAGAGAAGCTGTGAGTGAGAGAGAGAGAGAAGGAGAAGCTGTGAGTGAGAGAGAGAAGGGAAATAGAAGCTCTGAGTGAGAGAAAGAGAGAGAGAGAGAAGCTGTGAGTGAGAGAGAGCGAAAGAGAAGCTGTGAGTGAGGGAGAGAGAGAGAAAGAGAAGCTGTGTGAGAGAGTGAGAAAGAGAAGCTGTGAGTGAGAGAGAGAGAAAGAGAAGCTGTGAGTGAGAGACAAAGAGAAGCTGTGAGTGAGAGAGAGAGAGAAAGTGAAGCTGTGAGTGTCTGAGAGAAAAAGAGAAGCTGTGAGTGAGAAAAAGATAAGCTGTGATTGAGAGAGAAATAAAGCTGTGAAGGAGTGAGAGAGAGAGAAAGAGAAGCTGTGAATGAGCCAGAGAGAGAGAAAGAAAGCTGTGAGTGGGTGAGAGAGAAAGAGAAGCTGTGAGTGAGTGGGAGAGAGAGAGAAAGAGAAGCTGTGAGTGAGTGAGAGAGAGAGAGAAAGAGAAGCTGTGAGTGAGTGAGAGAGAGAGAAATAGAAGCTGTGAGTTAGTGAGAGAGAGAAAGAGAAGCCGTGAGAGAGAGAGAGAGAAAGAGAAGCTGTGAGTGAGTGAGAGTGAGAGAGAAAGAGAAGCTGTGAGTTAGTGAGAGAGAGAGAAAGAGAAGCTGTGAGTGAGAGAGAGAGAGAGAAAGAGAAAGAGAAGCTGTGAGTGAGAGAGATAGAGAGAAAGAGAAGCTGTGTGTGTGTGAAAGAGAGAAATAGAAGCTGTGAGTGAGTGAGAGAGAGAGAGAGAAAGAGAAGCAGTGAGTGAGTGAGAGAGAGAGAAGCTGTGAGAGAGAGAGAGAAAGAGAAGCTGTGAGTGAGAGAGACAGAGAAAGAGAGAGAAGCTGTGAGTGAGTGTGAGAGAGAGAAAGAGAAGCTGTGAGTGAGACAGAGAGAGAGAGAGAGAAAGAGAATCTGTGAGAGAGAGAAAGAAAGAAAGAGAAGCTGTGTGTAAGAGAGTGTGAGAGAGAAGCTGTGAGTGAGAGAGAGAAAGAGAAGCTGTGAGTGAGTGAGAGAGAGCGAAAGAGAGGCTGTGAGAGAGAGTGAGAGAGAAAAAGAAGCTGTGTGTGTGAGAGAGAGAAGCTGTGAGTGAGTGAGAGAGAGAGGGAAAGAGATGCTGTGAGTGAGAGAGAGATAGAGAAAGAAAAGCTGTGAGTGAGAGAGAGAGCAAAAGAGAAGCTGTGAGTGAGTGAGAGAGAGAGAAATAAAAGCTGTGAGTGAGAGATAGAGAGAGAAAGAGAAGCTGTGAGTGAGAGAGAGAGAGAGAAAGAGAAGCTGTGAGTGATAGAGAGAGAAAGAGAAGATGTGAGAGAGTGAGAGAGAGAGAAAGAGAAGCTGTGAGTGAGTGAGAGAGAGATAGAAAGAGAAGCTGTGAGTGAGTGAGAGAGAGAGAGAAAGAGAAGCTGTGAGTTAGTGAGAGAGAGAGAAAGAGAAGCTGTGAATGAGAGAGAGAGAGAGAAAGAGAAAGAGAAGCTGTGAGTGAGTGAGAGAGAGAGAGAAAAGAGAAGCTGTGAGAGAGAGAGGTAGAGAGAAAGAGAAGCTGTGTGAGTGAGAGAGAGAGAAATAGAAGTTGTGAGTGAGTGAGAGAGAGAGAGAAAGAGAAGCTGTGAGTGAGTGAGAGAGAGAAAGAGAAGCTGTGTGAGAGAGGGAAAGATAAGCTGTGAGTGAAAGAGACAGAGAGAGAGAAGCTGTGAGTAAGAGAGAGAGAGAGAAAGAGAAGCTGTGAGTGAGTGAGAGAGAAAGAAAAGCTGTGACTGAGTGAGAGAGAGAGAGAAAGAGATGCTGTGAGTGAGTGAGAGGGAGAGAAAGAGAAGCTGTCAGTGCGAGAGACAGAGAGAGAAAGAGAAGCTGTGAGTGAGTGAGAGAGACAGAGAAGCTGTGAGTGAGAGAGAGAGAGAGAGAGAGAAGCTGTGAATGAGAGAGAGAGAATTAGAAGCTATGAGTGAAAGAGAGAGAAAGAGAAGCTGTGAGTGAGAGAGAGAGAGAAAGAGAAGATGTGCGTGTCTGAGAGAGAAAGAGAAGCTGTGAGAGATAAAAAGATAAGCTGTGCTTGACAGAGAAATAGAAGCTGTGAATGAGTGAGCGAGAGAGAAAGAGAAGCTGTGTGTGTGTGATAGATAGAATGAAAAGTTGTGAGTGAGTGAGAGAGAGAGAAAAAGAAGCTGTGAGTGAGAGACAGAGAAAGAGAAGCTGAGTGAGAGAGAGAGAGTGAAAGAGAAGCTGTGAGTGAGAGAGAGAGAAAGAAAACCTGGTATTGAGAGAGAGAGAGAGAGAGAGAAAGAAGCTGTGAGTGAGAGAGAGAGAGAAAGAGAAGCTGTGAGTGAGAGAGACGGAGAATCTGTGAGTGTGTGTGTGAGAGGGAAAGAGATTGTGAGTGAGTGAGTGAGAGTGAGAAGCTCTGAGAGATTGTGAGAGAGAAAGAGAAGGTGTGAGAGAGTGAGAGAGAAAGATAAGCTGTGAGTGAGTGAGAGAGAGAGAGTGAGAAGCTGTGAGTGAGTGAGAGAGAGAGGGAGAAGCTGTGAGTGAGAGAGAGAGAGAAGGGAAAGAGAAGCTGTGAGTGAGAGAAAGAGAGAGAGAGAGAAGCTGTGAGTGAGAGAGAGAGCAAAAGAAAAGCTGTGAGTGAGTGAGAGAGAGAGAAAGAAAGAAAAGCTGTGAGTGTGTGTGTGAGAGAGAAAGAAGCTGTGAGTGAGAGAGAGAGAGAGAAAGAGAAGCTGTGAGTGAGAGAGAGAGAAATAGAAGCTGTGAATGAGAGAGAGAGAAAGAGAAGCTATGTGAGAGAGAGAAAGAGAAGCTGTGAGTGAGAGAGAGAAAGAGAAGCTATGTGAGAGAGAGAAAGAGAAGCTGTGAGTGAGAGAGAGAAAGAGAAGCTGTGAGTGAGAGAGAGAGAAAGAGAAGCTGTGAGTGAGAGACAGAGAAAGAGAAGCTGTGAGTGAGTGAGAGAGAGTGAAAGAGAAGCTGTGAGTGAGTGAGAGAGAGGGGAAGAAAAGCTGTGATTGAGAGAGAGAGAGAAGTTGTGAGTGAGAGAGAGAGAAAGGGAAGCTATGAGTGAGAGATACAGAGAGAAATAGAAGCTGTGAGGGAGAGAGAGAGAAAGAGAAGCTGTGAGTGAGAGAGAGACGGAGAATCTTGTGTGTGTGAGAGAGAAAGAGAAGCTGTGTGAGTGAGTGAGAGAGAGAAGCTATGAGAGATTGTGAGAGAGAAAGAGAATATGTGAGAGAGTGAGAGAGAAACAGAAGCTGTGAGTGAGTGAGAGAGAGAGAGTGAGAAGCTGTGAGTGAGTGAGAGAGAGAGAGAGAAGCTGTGAGTGAGAGAGAGAGAAAGGAAAGAGAAGCTGTGCGTGAGAGAAAGAGAGAGAGAGAAGCTGTGAGTGAGAGAGAGAGAGAAAGAATCTGTGAGTGAGAGAGAGAGAGAAAGGGAAGCTATGAGTGAGAGATACAGAAAGTAATAGAAGCTGTGAGTGAGTGAGAGAGAAAGAGAAGCTGTGAGTGAGTGAGAGAGAGATAGAAAGAGAAGCTGTGAGTGAGTGAGAGAGAGAGAGAAAGAAAAGCTGTGAGTGAGAGAGAGAGAAGCTGTGAGTGAGAGAGAGAGAGAGAAAGAGAAGCTGTGAGTGAGAGAGAGAGAAATAGAAGCTGTGAATGAGAGAGAGAGAGAAAGAGAAGCTATGTGAGAGAGAGAAAGAGAAGCTGTGAGTGAGAGAGAGAGAAAGAGAAGCTGTGTGAGAGAGAGAGAAGCAGTGTGTGTGTGAGAGAAAGACAAGCTGTGAGTGAGAGAGAGAGAGAAACAGAAGCTGTGAGTGAGAGACAGAGAGAAAGAGAAGCTGTGAGTGAGAGAGTGAGAGAGAGAAGCTGAGAGAGAGAGAGAAGCTGTGAGTGAGACAGAGAGAGAGAGAAAGAAAGCTGTGAGTGAGTGAGAGAGAAAGAGAAGCTGTGAGTGAGTGGAAGAGAGAGAGAGAGATGCTGTGAGTGAGTGAGAGAGAGAGAGAAAGGGAAGCTGTGAGTGAATGAGAGAGAGAGAGAGAGAGAAAGAGAAGCTGTGAGTTAGTGAGACAGAGAAAGAGAAGCTGTGAGTGAGTGAGAGAGAGAGAGAAAGAGAAGCTGTGAGTGAGTGAGAGAGAGAGAAAGAGAAGCTGTGAGTGAGAGAGAGAGAAAGAGAAGCTGTGAGTGAGAGAGAGAGAGAAAAAGAGAAGCTGTGAGTGAGAGAGAAGGAGAAGCTGAGTGAGAGAGAGAGAGAGGAAGAGAAGCTGTGAGTGAGACAGAGAGAGAAAGAAAGCTGTGAGTGAGTGAGAGAGAAAGAGCTGTGAGTGAGTGAGAGAGAGAGAAAGAGAAGCTGTGTGTGTGAGAGAGAAATAGAAGTTGCGAGTGAGTGAGAGAGAGAGAGAAAGAGAAGCTATGTGAGAGAGAGAAAGAGAAGCTGTGAGTGAGAGAGAGAAAGAGAAGCTATGTGAGAGAGAGAAAGAGAAGCTGTGAGTGAGAGAGAGAAAGAGAAGTTGTGAGTGAGAGAGAGAGAAAGAGAAGCTGTGAGTGAGAGACAGAGAAAGAGAAGCTGTGAGTGAGTGAGAGAGAGAGTGAAAGAGAAGCTGTGAGTGAGTGAGAGAGAGGGGAAGAAAAGCTGTGATTGAGAGAGAGAGAGAAAGAAAGAAGTTGTGAGTGAGAGAGAGAGAAAGGGAAGCTATGAGTGAGAGATACAGAGAGAAATAGAAGCTGTGAGGGAGAGAGAGAGAAAGAGAAGCTGTGAGTGAGAGTGAGACGGAGAATCTTGTGTGTGTGAGAGAGAGAAAGAGAAGCTGTGTGAGTGAGTGAGAGAGAGAAGCTATGAGAGATTGTGAGAGAGAAAGAGAATCTGTGAGAGAGTGAGAGAGAAACAGAAGCTGTGAGTGAGTGAGTGAGAGAGAGAGTGAGAAGCTGTGAGTGAGTGAGTGAGAGAGAGAGAAGCTGTGAGTGAGAGAGAGAGAAAGGAAAGAGAAGCTGTGCGTGAGAGAAAGAGAGAGAGAGAAGCTGTGAGTGAGAGAGATAGAGAGATAGAAGCTGTGAGTGAGAGAGAGAGAGAGAAAGGGAAGCTATGAGTGAGAGATACAGAAAGTAATAGAAGCTGTGAGTGAGTGAGAGAGAAAGAGAAGCTGTGAGTGAGTGAGAGAGAGAGAGAAAGAGAAGCTGTGAGTGAGTGAGAGAGAGAGAGAAAGAAAAGCTGTGAGTGAGAGAGAGAGAAGCTGTGAGTGAGAGAGAGAGACAAAGAGAAGCTGTGAGTGAGAGAGAGAGAAATAGAAGCTGTGAATGAGAGAGAGAGAGAAAGAGAAGCTATGTGAGAGAGAGAAAGAGAAGCTGTGAGTGAGAGAGAGAGAAAGAGAAGCTGTGTGAGAGAGAGAGCAGTGTGTGTGTGAGAGAGAAAGACAAGCTGTGAGTGAGAGAGAGAGAGAAAGAGAAGCTGTGAGTGAGAGACAGAGAGAAAGAGAAGCTGTGAGTGAGAGAGTGAGAGAGAGAAGCTGAGAGAGAGAGAGAGAGAAGCTGTGAGTGAGACAGAGAGAGAGAGAGAAAGAAAGCTGTGAGAGAGTGAGAGAGAAAGAGAAGCTGTGAGTGAATGGGACAGAGAGAGACGCTGTGAGTGAGTGAGAGAGAGAGAGAGAAAGGGAAGCTGTGAGTGAATGAGAGAGAGAGAGAGAGAGAGAGAAGCTGTGAGTTAGTGAGACAGAGAAAGAGAAGCTGTGAGTGAGTGAGAGAGAGAGAAAGAGAAGCTGTGAGTGAGTGAGAGAGAGAGAAAGAGAATCTGTGAGTGAGAGAGATAGAGAAAGAGAAGCTGTGAGTGAGAGAGAGAGAGAGGAAGAGAAGCTGTGAGTGAGAGAGAAGGAGAAGCTGAGTGAGAGAGAGAGAGAGGAAGAGAAGGTGTGAGTGAGACAGAGAGAGAAAGAAAGCTGTGAGTGAGTGAGAGAGAAAGAGAAGCTGTGAGTGAGTGAGAGAGAGAGAAAGAGAAGCTGTGTGTGTGAGAGAGAAATAGAAGTTGCGAGTGAGAGAGAGAGAGAGAGAAAGAGAAGCTGTGAGTGAGTGAGAGAGAGAGAGAAGCTGTGTGTGTGAGAGAAAGAGAAGCTGTGAGTGAGAGAGACAGAGAAAGGGAGAGAAGCTGTGAGTGAGTGTGAGAGAGAAAGAGAAGCTGTGAGTGAGAGAGACACACAGAGAGAAAGAGAAGCTGTGAGAGAGAGAAAGAAAGAAAGAGAAGCTGTGAGTGAGAGAGTGAGTGAGAGAGAAGGTGTGAGTGAGAGAGAGAGAGAAAGAGAAGCTGTGAGTGAGAGAGAGAGAGAGAGAGAAAGAGAAGCTGTGAGTGAGAGAGATAGAGAGAAAGAGAAGCTGTGTGTGTGTGAGAGAGAAATAGAAGCTGGGAGTGAGTGAGAGAGAGAGAGAAAGAGAAGCTATGAGTGAGAGAGAGAAAGAGTAGCTGTGAGTGAGAGAGAGAGAGGGAAAGAGAAGCTGTGAGAGAGAGAGAGAGAAGCTGTGAGTGATAGAGAGAAAGAGAAAGAGAAGCTGTGAGTGAGAGAGTGAGAGAGAAAGAGAAGCTGTGAGTGAGTGAGAGAGAGAGAAGCTGTGTGTGAGAGAGAGAGACAAAAGAGAAGCTGTGAGAGAGAAAGAGAAAGAGAAAGAGAAGCTGTGAGAAGAGAGAGAGAGCAAAAGAGAAGCTGTGAGTGAGTGAGTGAGAGAGAAAGAAAAGCTGTGAGTGAGTGAGAGAGAGAGAAAGAAGCTGTGAGTGTGAGAGAGAAAGAGAAGCTGTGAGTGAGAGAGACAGAGAGAAAGAGAAGCTGTGAGTGAGAGAGAGAGAGTAAAGCTGTGAGTGAGAGAGAGAGAAAGAGAAGCTGTGAGAGATAGTAAGAATGAAAGAGAAGCTGTGAGTAAGAGAGTGAGTGAGAGACAAGCTGTGAGTGAGAGAGAGTGAGAGAAGCTGTGAGTGAGTGAGAGAGAGATAGAAAGAGAAGCTGTGAGAGAATGAGAGATAAAGAGAAGCTGTGTTTGTGTGTGAGAGAGAGAAGTTGTGAGTGAGTGAGAGAGAGTGAGAAAGAGAAGCTGTGAGTGAGAGAGAGAGAGACGCTGTGAGTGAGTGAGAGAGAGAGCGAAAGAGAAGCTGTGAGAGAGAGAGTGAGAGAGAAAGAGAAGCTGTGAGAGAGAGAAAAAGAGAAGCTGTGCGTGAGTGAGAGAGAGAGAGAAGGTGTGAGTGAGTGAGAGAGATTGAGAAGTAGAAGCTGTGAGTGAGAGAGAGAGTAGGGAAAGAGAAGCTGTGAGTGAGTGAGAGAGAAGGTGTGAGTGAGAGAGAGAGAAAGAGAAGCTGTGAGTGAGTGAGAGAGAGAGAAAGAGAATCTGTGAGAGAGAGTGAGAGAGAAACAGAAGCTGTGTGTGTGTGAGAGAGAAGCTGAGTGAGTAAGAGAGGGAAAGAGATGCTGTGAATGAGAGAGATAGAGATAGAAAGAAAGCTGTGAGTGATTGAGAGAGACAGAGAAGCTGTGAGAGAGAGAGAGAAAGAGAAGCTGTGAGTTAGTGAGAGAGAGAAAGAGAAGCTGTGAGTGAGAGAGAGAGAGAGAGAAAGAGAAGCTGTGAATGAGTGAGAGAGGTAGAGAGAAAGAGAAGCTGTGTGAGTGAGAGAGAGAGAAATAGAAGTTGTGAGTGAGTGAGAGAGAGAGAGAAAGAGAAGCTGTGAGTGAGTGAGAGAGAGAAAGAGAAGCTGTGTGAGAGAGGGAAAGATAAGCTGTGAGTGAAAGAGACAGAGAGAGAGAAGCTGTGAGTAAGAGAGAGAGAGAGAAAGAGAAGCTGTGAGTGAGTGAGAGAGAAAGAAAAGCTGTGACTGAGTGAGAGAGAGAGAGAAAGAGATGCTGTGAGTGAGTGAGAGGGAGAGAAAGAGAAGCTGTCAGTGCGAGAGACAGAGAGAGAAAGAGAAGCTGTGAGTGAGTGAGAGAGACAGAGAAGCTGTGAGTGAGAGAGAGAGAGAGAGAGAAGCTGTGAATGAGAGAGAGAGAATTAGAAGCTATGAGTGAAAGAGAGAGAAAGAGAAGCTGTGAGTGAGAGAGAGAGAGAAAGAGAAGATGTGCGTGTCTGAGAGAGAAAGAGAAGCTGTGAGAGATAAAAAGATAAGCTGTGCTTGACAGAGAAATAGAAGCTGTGAATGAGTGAGCGAGAGAGAAAGAGAAGCTGTGTGTGTGTGATAGATAGAATGAAAAGTTGTGAGTGAGTGAGAGAGAGAGAAAAAGAAGCTGTGAGTGAGAGACAGAGAAAGAGAAGCTGAGTGAGAGAGAGAGAGTGAAAGAGAAGCTGTGAGTGAGAGAGAGAGAAAGAAAACCTGGTATTGAGAGAGAGAGAGAGAGAGAGAAAGAAGCTGTGAGTGAGAGAGAGAGAGAAAGAGAAGCTGTGAGTGAGAGAGACGGAGAATCTGTGAGTGTGTGTGTGAGAGGGAAAGAGATTGTGAGTGAGTGAGTGAGAGTGAGAAGCTCTGAGAGATTGTGAGAGAGAAAGAGAAGGTGTGAGAGAGTGAGAGAGAAAGATAAGCTGTGAGTGAGTGAGAGAGAGAGAGTGAGAAGCTGTGAGTGAGTGAGAGAGAGAGGGAGAAGCTGTGAGTGAGAGAGAGAGAGAAGGGAAAGAGAAGCTGTGAGTGAGAGAAAGAGAGAGAGAGAGAAGCTGTGAGTGAGAGAGAGAGCAAAAGAGAAGCTGTGAGTGAGTGAGAGAGAGAGAAAGAAAGAAAAGCTGTGAGTGTGTGTGTGAGAGAGAAAGAAGCTGTGAGTGAGAGAGAGAGAGAGAAAGAGAAGCTGTGAGTGAGAGAGAGAGAAATAGAAGCTGTGAATGAGAGAGAGAGAAAGAGAAGCTATGTGAGAGAGAGAAAGAGAAGCTGTGAGTGAGAGAGAGAAAGAGAAGCTATGTGAGAGAGAGAAAGAGAAGCTGTGAGTGAGAGAGAGAAAGAGAAGCTGTGAGTGAGAGAGAGAGAAAGAGAAGCTGTGAGTGAGAGACAGAGAAAGAGAAGCTGTGAGTGAGTGAGAGAGAGTGAAAGAGAAGCTGTGAGTGAGTGAGAGAGAGGGGAAGAAAAGCTGTGATTGAGAGAGAGAGAGAAGTTGTGAGTGAGAGAGAGAGAAAGGGAAGCTATGAGTGAGAGATACAGAGAGAAATAGAAGCTGTGAGGGAGAGAGAGAGAAAGAGAAGCTGTGAGTGAGAGAGAGACGGAGAATCTTGTGTGTGTGAGAGAGAAAGAGAAGCTGTGTGAGTGAGTGAGAGAGAGAAGCTATGAGAGATTGTGAGAGAGAAAGAGAATATGTGAGAGAGTGAGAGAGAAACAGAAGCTGTGAGTGAGTGAGAGAGAGAGAGTGAGAAGCTGTGAGTGAGTGAGAGAGAGAGAGAGAAGCTGTGAGTGAGAGAGAGAGAAAGGAAAGAGAAGCTGTGCGTGAGAGAAAGAGAGAGAGAGAAGCTGTGAGTGAGAGAGAGAGAGAAAGAATCTGTGAGTGAGAGAGAGAGAGAAAGGGAAGCTATGAGTGAGAGATACAGAAAGTAATAGAAGCTGTGAGTGAGTGAGAGAGAAAGAGAAGCTGTGAGTGAGTGAGAGAGAGATAGAAAGAGAAGCTGTGAGTGAGTGAGAGAGAGAGAGAAAGAAAAGCTGTGAGTGAGAGAGAGAGAAGCTGTGAGTGAGAGAGAGAGAGAGAAAGAGAAGCTGTGAGTGAGAGAGAGAGAAATAGAAGCTGTGAATGAGAGAGAGAGAGAAAGAGAAGCTATGTGAGAGAGAGAAAGAGAAGCTGTGAGTGAGAGAGAGAGAAAGAGAAGCTGTGTGAGAGAGAGAGAAGCAGTGTGTGTGTGAGAGAAAGACAAGCTGTGAGTGAGAGAGAGAGAGAAAGAGAAGCTGTGAGTGAGAGACAGAGAGAAAGAGAAGCTGTGAGTGAGAGAGTGAGAGAGAGAAGCTGAGAGAGAGAGAGAAGCTGTGAGTGAGACAGAGAGAGAGAGAAAGAAAGCTGTGAGTGAGTGAGAGAGAAAGAGAAGCTGTGAGTGAGTGGAAGAGAGAGAGAGAGATGCTGTGAGTGAGTGAGAGAGAGAGAGAAAGGGAAGCTGTGAGTGAATGAGAGAGAGAGAGAGAGAGAAAGAGAAGCTGTGAGTTAGTGAGACAGAGAAAGAGAAGCTGTGAGTGAGTGAGAGAGAGAGAGAAAGAGAAGCTGTGAGTGAGTGAGAGAGAGAGAAAGAGAAGCTGTGAGTGAGAGAGAGAGAAAGAGAAGCTGTGAGTGAGAGAGAGAGAGAAAAAGAGAAGCTGTGAGTGAGAGAGAAGGAGAAGCTGAGTGAGAGAGAGAGAGAGGAAGAGAAGCTGTGAGTGAGACAGAGAGAGAAAGAAAGCTGTGAGTGAGTGAGAGAGAAAGAGCTGTGAGTGAGTGAGAGAGAGAGAAAGAGAAGCTGTGTGTGTGAGAGAGAAATAGAAGTTGCGAGTGAGTGAGAGAGAGAGAGAAAGAGAAGCTATGTGAGAGAGAGAAAGAGAAGCTGTGAGTGAGAGAGAGAAAGAGAAGCTATGTGAGAGAGAGAAAGAGAAGCTGTGAGTGAGAGAGAGAGAAAGAGAAGCTGTGAGTGAGAGACAGAGAAAGAGAAGCTGTGAGTGAGTGAGAGAGAGAGTGAAAGAGAAGCTGTGAGTGAGTGAGAGAGAGGGGAAGAAAAGCTGTGATTGAGAGAGAGAGAGAAAGAAAGAAGTTGTGAGTGAGAGAGAGAGAAAGGGAAGCTATGAGTGAGAGATACAGAGAGAAATAGAAGCTGTGAGGGAGAGAGAGAGAAAGAGAAGCTGTGAGTGAGAGTGAGACGGAGAATCTTGTGTGTGTGAGAGAGAGAAAGAGAAGCTGTGTGAGTGAGTGAGAGAGAGAAGCTATGAGAGATTGTGAGAGAGAAAGAGAATCTGTGAGAGAGTGAGAGAGAAACAGAAGCTGTGAGTGAGTGAGTGAGAGAGAGAGTGAGAAGCTGTGAGTGAGTGAGTGAGAGAGAGAGAAGCTGTGAGTGAGAGAGAGAGAAAGGAAAGAGAAGCTGTGCGTGAGAGAAAGAGAGAGAGAGAAGCTGTGAGTGAGAGAGATAGAGAGATAGAAGCTGTGAGTGAGAGAGAGAGAGAGAAAGGGAAGCTAAGAGTGAGAGATACAGAAAGTAATAGAAGCTGTGAGTGAGTGAGAGAGAAAGAGAAGCTGTGAGTGAGTGAGAGAGAGAGAGAAAGAGAAGCTGTGAGTGAGTGAGAGAGAGAGAGAAAGAAAAGCTGTGAGTGAGAGAGAGAGAAGCTGTGAGTGAGAGAGAGAGACAAAGAGAAGCTGTGAGTGAGAGAGAGAGAAATAGAAGCTGTGAATGAGAGAGAGAGAGAAAGAGAAGCTATGTGAGAGAGAGAAAGAGAAGCTGTGAGTGAGAGAGAGAGAAAGAGAAGCTGTGTGAGAGAGAGAGCAGTGTGTGTGTGAGAGAGAAAGACAAGCTGTGAGTGAGAGAGAGAGAGAAAGAGAAGCTGTGAGTGAGAGACAGAGAGAAAGAGAAGCTGTGAGTGAGAGAGTGAGAGAGAGAAGCTGAGAGAGAGAGAGAGAGAAGCTGTGAGTGAGACAGAGAGAGAGAGAGAAAGAAAGCTGTGAGAGAGTGAGAGAGAAATAGAAGCTGAGTGAATGGGACAGAGAGAGACGCTGTGAGTGAGTGAGAGAGAGAGAGAGAAAGGGAAGCTGTGAGTGAATGAGAGAGAGAGAGAGAGAGAGAGAAGCTGTGAGTTAGTGAGACAGAGAAAGAGAAGCTGTGAGTGAGTGAGAGAGAGAGAAAGAGAAGCTGTGAGTGAGTGAGAGAGAGAGAAAGAGAATCTGTGAGTGAGAGAGATAGAGAAAGAGAAGCTGTGAGTGAGAGAGAGAGAGAGGAAGAGAAGCTGTGAGTGAGAGAGAAGGAGAAGCTGAGTGAGAGAGAGAGAGAGGAAGAGAAGGTGTGAGTGAGACAGAGAGAGAAAGAAAGCTGTGAGTGAGTGAGAGAGAAAGAGAAGCTGTGAGTGAGTGAGAGAGAGAGAAAGAGAAGCTGTGTGTGTGAGAGAGAAATAGAAGTTGCGAGTGAGAGAGAGAGAGAGAGAAAGAGAAGCTGTGAGTGAGTGAGAGAGAGAGAGAAGCTGTGTGTGTGAGAGAAAGAGAAGCTGTGAGTGAGAGAGACAGAGAAAGGGAGAGAAGCTGTGAGTGAGTGTGAGAGAGAAAGAGAAGCTGTGAGTGAGAGAGACACACAGAGAGAAAGAGAAGCTGTGAGAGAGAGAAAGAAAGAAAGAGAAGCTGTGAGTGAGAGAGTGAGTGAGAGAGAAGGTGTGAGTGAGAGAGAGAGAGAAAGAGAAGCTGTGAGTGAGAGAGAGAGAGAGAGAGAAAGAGAAGCTGTGAGTGAGAGAGATAGAGAGAAAGAGAAGCTGTGTGTGTGTGAGAGAGAAATAGAAGCTGGGAGTGAGTGAGAGAGAGAGAGAAAGAGAAGCTATGAGTGAGAGAGAGAAAGAGTAGCTGTGAGTGAGAGAGAGAGAGGGAAAGAGAAGCTGTGAGAGAGAGAGAGAGAAGCTGTGAGTGATAGAGAGAAAGAGAAAGAGAAGCTGTGAGTGAGAGAGTGAGAGAGAAAGAGAAGCTGTGAGTGAGTGAGAGAGAGAGAAGCTGTGTGTGTGAGAGAGAGACAAAAGAGAAGCTGTGAGAGAGAAAGAGAAAGAGAAAGAGAAGCTGTGAGAAGAGAGAGAGAGCAAAAGAGAAGCTGTGAGTGAGTGAGTGAGAGAGAAAGAAAAGCTGTGAGTGAGTGAGAGAGAGAGAAAGAAGCTGTGAGTGTGAGAGAGAAAGAGAAGCTGTGAGTGAGAGAGACAGAGAGAAAGAGAAGCTGTGAGTGAGAGAGAGAGAGAGTAAAGCTGTGAGTGAGAGAGAGAGAGAAAGAGAAGCTGTGAGAGATAGTAAGAATGAAAGAGAAGCTGTGAGTAAGAGAGTGAGTGAGAGACAAGCTGTGAGTGAGAGAGAGTGAGAGAAGCTGTGAGTGAGTGAGAGAGAGATAGAAAGAGAAGCTGTGAGAGAATGAGAGATAAAGAGAAGCTGTGTTTGTGTGTGAGAGAGAGAAGTTGTGAGTGAGTGAGAGAGAGTGAGAAAGAGAAGCTGTGAGTGAGAGAGAGAGAGACGCTGTGAGTGAGTGAGAGAGAGAGCGAAAGAGAAGCTGTGAGAGAGAGAGTGAGAGAGAAAGAGAAGCTGTGAGAGAGAGAAAAAGAGAAGCTGTGCGTGAGTGAGAGAGAGAGAGAAGGTGTGAGTGAGTGAGAGAGATTGAGAAGTAGAAGCTGTGAGTGAGAGAGAGAGTAGGGAAAGAGAAGCTGTGAGTGAGTGAGAGAGAAGGTGTGAGTGAGAGAGAGAGAAAGAGAAGCTGTGAGTGAGTGAGAGAGAGAGAAAGAGAATCTGTGAGAGAGAGTGAGAGAGAAACAGAAGCTGTGTGTGTGTGAGAGAGAAGCTGAGTGAGTAAGAGAGGGAAAGAGATGCTGTGAATGAGAGAGATAGAGATAGAAAGAAAGCTGTGAGTGATTGAGAGAGACAGAGAAGCTGTGAGAGAGAGAGAGAAAGAGAAGCTGTGAGTTAGTGAGAGAGAGAAAGAGAAGCTGTGAGTGAGAGAGAGAGAGAGAAAGAGAAGCTGTGAGTGATTGAGAGAGATAGAGAGAAAGAAGCTGTGTGTGGGATAGAGAGACATAGAAGTTGTGAGTGAGTGAGAGAGAGAGAGAAAGAGAAGCTGTGAGTGAGTGAGAGAGAGAGAGAGAAAGAGAAGCTGTGAGAGAGAGAGAGAAAGAGAAGCTGTAAGTGAGAGAGACAGAGAAAGAGAGAGAAGCTGTGAGTGAGTGTGAGACAGAGAAAGAGAAGCTGTGAGTGAGAGAGAAAGAGAAAAGCTGTGAGAGAGAGAGAGAAAGAAAGAGAAGCTTGAGTGAGAGAGTGAGTGAGAGAGAAGGTGTGAGTGAGAGAGAGAGAAAGAGAAGCTGTGAGTGAGTGAGAGAGAGAGAGAAAGAGAAGCTGTGAGAGAGAGTGAGAGAGAAACAGAAGCTGTGTGGGTGTGAGAGAGAGTGAAGCTGTGAGTGAGTGAGAGAGAGGGAAAGAGATGCTGTGAGTGAGAGAGAGAGGGAGAGAGAAGCTGTGAGTGAGAGAGAGAGAGAAGGAGAAGCTGTGAGTGAGAGAGAGAGAAGGGAAAGAGAAGCTCTGAGTGAGAGAAAGAGAGAGAGAGAGAAGCTGTGAGTGAGAGAGAGAGCGAAAGAGAAGCTGTGAGTGAGTGAGAGAGAGAAAGAGAGAGCTGTGAGTGAGTGTGAGAGAGAGAAAGAGAAGCTGTGAGTGAGAGAGAGAGAGAGAAAGAGAAGCTGTGACAGAGAGAAAGAAAGAAAGAGAAGCTGTGAGTAAGAGAGTGTGAGAGAGAAGCTGTGAGTGAGAGAGAGAGAAAGAGAAGCTGTGAGTGAGAGAGAGAGAGAGAAAGAGAAGCTGTGTGAGAGAGTGAGAAAGAGAAGCTGTGAGTGAGAGAGAGAGAAAGAGAAGCTGTGAGTGAGAGACAGAAAAAGAGAAGCTGTGAGTGAGAGAGAGAGAGAAAGTGAAGCTGTGAGTGTCTGAGAGAGAAAGAGAAGTTGTGAGTGAGAAAAAGATAAGCTGTGATTGAGAGAGAAATAAAGCTGTGAAGGAGTGAGAGAGAGAGAAAGAGAAGCTGTGAATGAGCCAGAGAGAGAGAAAGAAAGCTGTGAGTGGGTGAGAGAGAAAGAGAAGCTTGAGTGAGTGGGAGAGAGAGAGAAAGAGAAGCTGTGAGTGAGTGAGAGAGAGAGAGAGAGATGCTGTGAGTGAGAGAGAGATAGAGAAAGAAAAGCTGTGAGTGAGAGAGAGAGAGCAAAAGAGAAGCTGTGAGTGAGTGAGAGAGAGAGAAATAAAAGCTGTGAGTGAGAGAGAGAGAGAAAGAGAAGCTGTGAGTGAGAGAGAGAGAGAGAAAGAGAAGCTGTGAGTGAGAGAGAGAGAAAGAGAAGATGTGAGAGAGTCAGAGAGAGAGAAAGAGAAGCTGTGAGTGAGTTAGAGAGAGATAGAAAGAGAAGCTGTGAGTGAGTGAGAGAGAGAGAGAAAGAGAAGCTGTGAGTTAGTGAGAGAGAGAAAGAGAAGCTGTGAGTGAGAGAGAGATTGAGAAAGAGAAAGAGAAGCTGTGAGTGAGAGAGAGAGAGAGAAAAGAGAAGCTGTGAGTGAGAGAGGTAGAGAGAAAGAGAAGCTGTGTGAGTGAGAGAGAGAGAAATAGAAGTTGTGAGTGAGTGGGAGAGAGAAAGAGAAGCTGTGAGTGAGTGAGAGAGAGAAAGAGAAGCTGTGTGAGAGAGGGAAAGATAAGCTGTGAGTGAGAGAGACAGAGAGAGAGAAGCTGTTAGTAAGAGAGAGAGAGAAAGAGAAGCTGTGAGTGAGAGAGAGAGAAAGAAACGCTGTGACTGAGTGAGAGAGAGAGAGAAAGAGATGCTGTGAGTGAGTGAGAGGGAGAGAAAGAGAAGCTGTCAGTGCGAGAGACAGAGAGAGAGAGAGAAGCTGTGAGTGAGTGAGAGAGAGAGACAGAGAAGCTGTGAGTGAGAGAGAGAGAGAGAAAGAGAAGCTGTGAATGAGAGAGAGAGAATAGAAGCTATGAGTGAAAGAGAGAGAAAGAGAAGCTGTGAGTTAGAGAGAGAGAGAAAGAGAAGATGTGAGTGTCTGAGGGAGAAAGAGAAGTTGTGAGAGAGAAAAAGATAAGCTGTGCTTGAGAGAGAAATAGAAGCTGTGAATGAGTGAGAGAGAGAGAAAGAGAAGCTATGTGTGTGTGATAGATAGAATGAGAAGTTGTGAGTGAGTGAGAGAGAGAGAGAAAGAGAAGCTGTGAGTGAGAGACAGAGAAAGAGAAGCTGAGTGAGAGAGAGAGAGTGAAAGAGAAGCTGTGAGTGAGAGAGAGAGAAAGAAAAGCTGGTATTGAGAGAGAGAGAGAGAGAGAGAAAGAAGCTGTGAGTGAGAGAGAGAGAGAAAGAGAAGCTGTGAGTGAGAGAGACGGAGAATCTGTGAGTGTGTGTGTGAGAGAGAAAGAGGTTGTGAGTGAGTGAGTGAGAGTGAGAAGCTCTGAGAGATTGTGAGAGAGAAAGAGAAGGTGTGAGAGAGTGAGAGAGAAAGATAAGCTGTGAGTGAGTGAGAGAGAGAGAGTGAGAAGCTGTGAGTGAGTGAGAGAGAGAGGGAGAAGCTGTGAGTGAGAGAGAGAGAGAGAAGTGAAAGAGAAGGTGTGAGTGAGAGAAAGAGAGAGAGAGAGAGAAGCTGTGAGTGAGAGAGAGAGCAAAAGAGAAGCTGTGAGTGAGTGAGTGAGAGAGAGAGAGAGAAAGAAAAGCTGTGAGTGTGTGTGTGAGAGAGAAAGAAGCTGTGAGTGAGTGAGAGAAATAGAAGCTGTGAGTGAGAGAGAGAGAAATAGAAGCTGTGAATGAGAGAGAGAGAGAAAGAGACGCTATGTGAGAGAGAGAAAGAGAAGCTGTGAGTGAGGGAGAGAAAGAGAAGCTGTGAGTGAGAGAGAGAGAAAGAGAAGCTGTGACTGTGTGTGAGAGAGAAAGAGAAGTTGTGAGTGAGTGAGAGAGAGAGAAAGAGAAGCTGTGAGTGAGAGACAGAGAAAGAGAAGCTGTGAGTGAGTGAGAGAGAGTTAAAGAGAAGCTGTGAGTGAGTGAGAGAGAGGGGAAGAAAAGCTGTGATTGAGAGAGAGAGAGAAAGAAGTTGTGAGTGAGAGAGAGAGAAAGGGAAGCTATGAGTGAGAGATACAGAGAGAAATAGAAGCTGTGAGGGAGAGAGAGAGAACATAAGAACATAAGAACAGCCTTGCTGGAACAGGCCACAGCCCATCCAGTCCAGCATTCTGTCTCACACAGTGGCTCACCATTTCCTTCAGGGTATTCCCAAGCAGATGCCCTCACCTGCTTAGGATTCCCTGGAAATGGCATTGAGAGATATCCTGCCTATCTCTCCAACCCGGAGGTTGTCCTTAGGTAGCCATAATTATAGCCATTGATAGCCTTGTCCTCCATGAACTTGTCTAATCCTTTCTTAAAGCTGTCAAGACTGACAGCTGTCACCACTTCTTCTGGCAGGGAGTTCCATAGACCAGTAATCCTCTGGGTGAAAAAGTACTTTCTCTTATTTGTTTGAGAACTAGTACCCAAAAGTTTCATGGAGTGTCCCCTAGTTCTAGTGTTGTGCGATAGGGAAAACAGTTTTTCCTTATCTACTTTGTCCACACCGTGCATGATTTTATAAACTTCAATCAGGTCACCTCTTAGACGCCGTCGTTCAAGAGTGAAAAGGCCCAACCGTTGCAGCCTCAGATGGTAAGGAAGGTGTTCCAGTCCCCTAATCATTCTGGTTGCCCTCCTCTGTACTTTCTCCAACTCCATAATATCCTTCTGGAGGTATGGCGACCAGAACTGTACACAATATTCCAGATGGGGCCTCACCATAGATTTATAAAGAGGCAAAATGACACTTGCTGACTTATTTTCTATACCCTTCCTAATGATCCCTAACATTGAGTTTGCTTTTTTCACTGCTGAGGCACACTGGGTTGACACCTTCATTGAGCTGTCCACCAGGACACCAAGGTCCCTTTTCTTGTTTGTCGCAGAGAGTTCAGACCCCATCAGTTTATAAATGTAATTGGGGTTTTTTGCCCCAACATGCATCACTCTGCACTTACTGATGTTGAAGCTCATTTGCCACTGTTTTGCCCATTCCCCCAGTGTCAAGAGATCCCTCTGGAGCTCTTCACAATCTCTCACAGTTTTCACTACCCTGTATAATTTAGTGTCGTCAGCAAATTTGGCTACCTTGCTTTTTACTCCTACCTCTAGATCATTTATGAAGAGGTTGAAAAGCAGGGGTCCCAGTACTGAACCTTGGGGGACCCCACTCTTTACTTCCCTCCACTTGGAGAAGTGTCCATTTAGTGCTACCCTCTGTTTCCTGTCCCTTAGCCAGTTGCTGATCCAGGACAAGACCTGTCCCTTTATTCCATGACTGGTAAGTTTATTCAAGAGCCTTTGGTGTGGGAACTTGTCAAAAGCCTTCTGAAAGTCCAGATAAACAATGTCAACTGGATCCCCCTTATCCACATGCTTGTTGACACTCTCAAAAAATTCCAACAGATTAGTGAGGCATGATTTGCCCTTGCAAAAGCCATGTTGGCTCTCCTTTAGCAGCGCCTTCTCTTCTATGTGCCTATTAATTCTATCTTTTAGGATGGTTTCCATCACTTTACCTGGGACACATGTCAAACTGACAGGCCGGTAATTTCCTGGATCACCCCTGGATCCTTTTTTGAAAATTGGTGTTACATTCGCTACCTTCCAGTCATTAGGCACAAAGCCTGATTTGAGGGAAAGATTATATATTTTGGCTAGGATATC
Organism: Bradypodion ventrale; assembly: GCA_035047345.1. NCBI lineage: Eukaryota > Metazoa > Chordata > Lepidosauria > Squamata > Chamaeleonidae > Bradypodion > Bradypodion ventrale. The sequence continues at coordinate 208,116,120 of JAWDJE010000002.1, forward strand.
AGCAATTTCATCTTTAAGTTCCCTGAGAACTCGTGGATGGATGCCATCTGGTCCTGGGGATTTGTTAGTGTTTAGCTTAACAAGACATGCAAGGACCTCCTCCCTGGTTATTTCTATCTTGCTTAATTCTTCGGTTTCCCTCCCTACGAAGATAGGCTCTGTTTTGGGAATGTGGTCTCTGTCTTCTTCAGTGAATACTGAAGCAAAGAATTCATTGAGTCTCTCTGCAATCTCTGTTTCCTCTTTAATAACCCCTTGCCTTCCATTGTCATCTAATGGTCCAATGGCCTTCCTAGTTGGGTTCTTACTTCTAATGTACTTAAAGAAGTCTTTGTTATTTCTCTGAGTATTTTTAGCTATACGCTCCTCAAAGTCTTCCTTTGCTTTCCTGATTGTTGCCTTGCATTTGTTCTGCCAGAATTTATGTTTCTGCCTGCTGTCCTCATTTGGACAAGCCTTCCATCTTCTAAATGAGCTTTTCTTGCTCTTGATCACTTCCCGAACAGCTCCTGTAAGCCACATCGGAGTCCTCTTGGACCTGGCAGTGCCCTTTTTCCTTTTGGGTATGCATTCCAATTGAGCCTCTGTTATTGTTTTTGTAAACAGCCTCCATGCCTCTTGGAGTGTTTGGACTCTCTCAATTTTCCCTTTCAGAGAAGCTGTGAGTGAGAGAGAGACGGAGAATCTGTGTGTGTGTGTGAGAGAGAGAAAGAGAAGCTGTGTGAGTGAGTGAGAGAGAGAAGCTATGAGAGATTGTGAGAGAGAAAGAGAATCTGTGAGAGAGTGAGAGAGAAAGAGAAGCTGTGAGTGAGAGAGAGAGAGTGAGAAGCTGTGAGTGAGTGAGAGAGAGAGAGAAGCTGTGAGTGAGAGAGAGAGAAGGGAATGAGAAGCTGTGCGTGAGAGAAAGAGAGAGAGAGAAGCTGTGAGTGAGAGAGAGAGAGAGAAAGAAGCTGTGAGTGAGAGAGAGAGAGAGAAAGGGAAGCTATGAGTGAGAGATACAGAAAGTAATAGAAGCTGTGAGTGAGTGAGAGAGAAAGAGAAGCAGTGAGTGAGTGAGAGAGAGAGAAAGAGAAGCTGTGAGTGAGAGAGAGAGAGAAAGAGAAGCAGTGAGTGAGTGAGAGAGAGAGAAAGAGAAGATGTGAGTGAGAGAGAGAGAGAGAGAGAAAGAGATGCTGTGAGTGAGAGAGAGAGAAAGAGAAGCTGTGTGAGAGAGTGAGAAAGAGAATCTGTGAGTGAGAGAGATAGAAAGAGAAGCTGTGAGTGAGAGACAGAGAAAGAGAAGCTGTGAGTGAGAGAGAGAGAGAAAGTGAAGCTGTGAGTGTCTGAGAGAGAAAGAGAAGCTGTGAGTGAGAAAAAGAGAAGCTGTGATTGAGAGAGAAATAAAGCTGTGAAGGAGTGAGAGAGAGAGAAAGAGAAGCTGTGAATGAGCCAGAGAGACAGAAAGAAAGCTGTGAGTGGGTGAGAGAGAAAGAGAAGCTGTGAGTGAGTGGGAGAGAGAGAGAAAGAGAAGCTGTGAGTGAGTGAGAGAGAGAGAGAAAGAGAAGCTGTGAGTGAGTGACAGAGAAATAGAAGCTGTGAGTTAGTGAGTGAGAGAAAGAGAAGCCGTGAGAGAGAGAGAGAGAGAAAGAGAAGCTGTGAGTGAGTGAGAGTGAGAGAGAGAAAAGAGAAGCTGCGAGTGAGAGAGATAGAGAGAAAGAGAAGCTGTGTGTGTGTGTGAGAGAAATAGAAGCTGTGAGTGAGTGAGAGAGAGAGAGAAAGAGAAGCAGTGAGTGAGTGTGAGAGAGAGAGAAGCTGTGAGAGAGAGAGAGAAAGAGAAGCTGTGAGTGAGAGAGACAGAGAAAGAGAGAAAAGCTGTGAGTGAGTGTGAGAGAGAGAAAGAGAAGCTGTGAGTGAGACAAAGAGAGAGAGAGAGAGAGAGAATCTGTGAGAGAGAGAAAGAAAGAAAGAGAAGCTGTGTGTAAGAGAGTGTGAGAGAGAAGCTGTGAGTGAGAGAGAGAAAGAGAAGCTGTGAGTGAGTGAGAGAGAGCGAAAGAGAGGCTCTGAGAGAGAGTGAGAGAGAAAAAGAAGCTGTGTGTGTGAGAGAGAGAAGCTGTGAGTGAGTGAGAGAGAGAGGTAAAGAGATGCTGTGAGTGAGAGAGAGATAGAGAAAGAAAAGCTGTGAGTGAGAGAGAGAGAGAGCAAAAGAGAAGCTGTGAGTGAGTGAGAGAGAGAGAAATAAAAGCTGTGAGTGAGAGAGAGAGAGAGAAAGAGAAGCTGTGAGTGAGAGAGAGAGAGAGAAAGAGAAGCTGTGAGTGATAGAGAGAGAAAGAGAAGATGTGAAAGAGTGAGAGAGAGAGAAAGAGAAGCTGTGAGTGAGTGAGAGAGAGATAGAAAGAGAAGCTGTGAGTGAGTGAGAGAGAGAGAAAGAGAAGCTGTGAGTTAGTGAGAGAGAGAGAAAGAGAAGCTGTGAGTGAGAGAGAGAGAGAAAGAGAAAGAGAAGCTGTGAGTGAGTGAGAGAGAGAGAGAGAGAAAAGAGAAGCTGTGAGTGAGAGAGGTAGAGAGAAAGAGAAGCTGTGTGAGTGAGAGAGAGAGAAATAGAAGTTGTGAGTGAGTGAGAGAGAGAGAGAAAGAGAAGCTGTGAGTGAGTGAGAGAGAGAAAGAGAAGCTGTGTGAGAGAGGGAAAGATAAGCTGTGAGTGAGAGAGACAGAGAGAGAGAAGCTGTGAGTAAGAGAGAGAGAGAGAGAAAGAGAAGCTGTGAGTGAGAGAGAGAAAGAAAAGCTGTGACTGAGTGAGGGAGAGAGAGAAAGAGATGCTGTGAGTGAGTGAGAGGGAGAGAAAGAGAAGCTGTCAGTGCGAGAGACAGAGAGAAAAAGAGAAGCTGTGAGTGAGTGAGAGAGAGAGACAGAGAAGCTGTGAGTGAGAGAGAGAGAGAGAAAGAGAAGCTGTGAATGAGAGAGAGAGAATTAGAAGCTATGAGTGAAAGAGAGAGAAAGAGAAGCTGTGAGTGAGAGAGAGAGAGAAAGAGAAGATGTGAGTGAGAGAGACGGAGAATCTGTGAGTGCGTGTGTGAGAGAGAAAGAGGTTGTGAGTGAGTGAGTGAGAGTGAGAAGCTCTGAGAGATTGTGAGAGAGAAAGAGAAGGTGTGAGAGAGTGAGAGAGAAAGATAAGCTGTGAGTGAGTGAGAGAGAGAGAGTGAGAAGCTGTGAGTGAGTGAGAGAGAGAGGGAGAAGATGTGAGTGAGAGAGAGAGAGAAGGGAAAGAGAAGCTGTGAGTGAGAGAAAGAGAGAGAGAAAGAGAAGCTGTGAGTGAGAGAGAGAGCAAAAGAGAAGCTGTGAGTGAGTGAGAGAGAGAGAGAGAAAGAAAAGCTGTGAGAGTGTGTGTGAGAGAGAAAGAATCTGTGAGTGAGAGAGAGAGAGAGAAAGAGAAGCTGTGAGTGAGAGAGAGAGAAATAGAAGCTGTGAATGAGAGAGAGAGAAAGAGAAGCTATGTGAGAGAGAGAAAGAGAAGCTGTGAGTGAGAGAGAGAAAGAGAAGCTATGTGAGAGAGAAAGAGAAGCTGTGAGTGAGAGAGAGAAAGAGAAGCTGTGAGTGAGAAAGAGAGAAAGAGAAGCTGTGAGTGAGAGACAGAGAAAGAGAAGCTGTGAGTGAGTGAGAGAGAGAGAGTGAAAGAGAAGCTGTGAGTGAGTGAGAGAGAGGGGAAGAAAAGCTGTGATTGAGAGAGAGAGAGAGAGAAAGAAGTTGTGAGTGAGAGAGAGAGAGAAAGGGAAGCTATGAGTGAGAGATACAGAGAGAAATAGAAGCTGTGAGGGAGAGAGAGAGAAAGAGAAGCTGTGAGTGAGAGAGAGATGGAGAATCCTGTGTGTGTGTGAGAGAGAAAGAGAAGCTGTGTGAGTGAGTGAGAGAGAGAAGCTATGAGAGATTGTGAGAGAGAAAGAGAATCTGTGAGAGAGTGAGAGAGAAACAGAAGCTGTGAGTGAGTGAGAGAGAGAGAGTAAGAAGCTGTGTGTGAGTGAGTGAGAGAGAGAGAAGCTGTGAGTGAGAGAGAGAGAAAGGAAAGAGAAGCTGTGCGTGAGAGAAAGAGAGAGAGAGAAGCTGTGAGTGAGAGAGATAGAGAGAAAGAAGCTGTGAGTGAGAGGAGAGAAAGGGAAGCTATGAGTGAGAGATACAGAAAGTAATAGAAGCTGTGAGTGAGTGAGAGAGAAAGAGAAGCTGTGAGTGAGTGAGAGAGAGAGAGAGAGAAAGAGAAGCTGTGAGTGAGTGAGAGAGAGAGAGAAAGAAAAGCTGTGAGTGAGAGAGAGAGAAGCTGTGAGTGAGAGAGAGAGAGACAAAGAGAAGCTGTGAGTGAGAGAGAGAGAAATAGAAGCTGTGAATGAGAGAGAGAGAGAAAGAGAAGCTATGTGTGAGAGAGAAAGAGAAGCTGTGAGTGAGAGAGAGAGAAAGAGAAGCTGTGTGAGAGAGAGAGCAGTGTGTGTGTTAGAGAGAAAGACAAGCTGTGAGTGAGAGAGAGAGAGAAAGAGAAGCTGTGAGTGAGAGACAGAGAGAAAGAGAAGCTGTGAGTGAGAGAGTGAGAGAGAGAAGCTGAGAGAGAGAGAGAGAAGCTGTGAGTGAGACACACACAGAGAGAGAAAGAAAGCTGTGAGAGAGTGAGAGAGAGAGAGACGCTGTGAGTGAGTGAGAGAGAGAGAGAAAGGGAAGCTGTGAGTGAATGAGAGAGAGAGAGAGAGAGAAAGAGAAGCTGTGAGTTAGTGAGACAGAGAAAGAGAAGCTGTGAGTGAGTGAGAGAGAGAGAGAAAGAGAAGCTGTGAGTGAGTGAGAGAGAGAGAAAGAGAAGCTGTGAGTGAGAGAGATAGAGAAAGAGAAGCTGTGAGCGAGAGAGAGAGAGAAAAAGAGAAGCTGTGAGTGAGAGAGAAGGAGAAGCTGAGTGAGAGAGAGAGAGAGGAAGAGAAGCTGTGAGTGAGACAGAGAGAGAAAGAAAGCTGTGTGTGAGTGAGAGAGAAAGAGAAGCTGTGAGTGAGTGAGAGAGAGAGAAAGAGAAGCTGTGTGTGTGAGAGAGAAATAGAAGTTGCGAGTGAGTGAGAGAGAGAGAGAAAGAGAAGCTGTGAGTGAGTGAGAGAGAGAGAGAAGCTGTGTGTGAGAGAGAAAGAGAAGCTGTGAGTGAGAGAGACAGAGAAAGAGAGAGAAGCTGTGAGTGAGTGTGAGAGAGAGAAAGAGAAGCTGTGAGTGAGAGAGACACACAGAGAGAAAGAGAAGCTGTGAGAGAGAGAAAGAAAGAAAGAGAAGCTGTGAGTGAGAGAGTGAGTGAGAGAGAAGGTGTGAGTGAGAGAGAGAGAGAAAGAGAAGCTGTGAGTGAGAGAGAGAGAGAGAGAAAGAGAAGCTGTGAGTGAGAGAGATAGAGAGAAAGAGAAGCTGTGTGTGTGAGAGAGAGAAATAGAAGCTGGGAGTGAGTGAGAGAGAGAGAGAAAGAGAAGCTATGAGTGAGAGAGAGAAAGAGTAGCTGTGAGTGAGAGAGAGAGAGGGAAAGAGAAGCTGTGTGTGAGAGAGAGAGAGAGAGAAGCTGTGAGTGAGAGAGAGAAAGAGAAAGAGAAGCTGTGAGTGAGAGAGTGAGAGAGAAAGAGAAGCTGTGAGTGAGTGAGAGAGAGAGAAGCTGTGTGTGTGAGAGAGAGAGAGAAAAGAGAAGCTGTGAGAGAGAAAGAGAAAGAGAAAGAGCTGTGAGTGAGTGAGTGAGAGAGAAAGAAAAGCTGTGAGTGAGTGAGAGAGAGAGAAAGAAGCTGTGAGTGTGAGAGAGAAAGAGAAGCTGTGAGTGAGAGAGACAGAGAGAAAGAGAAGCTGTGAGTGAGAGAGAGAGAGTTAAGCTGTGAATGAGAGAGAGAGAGAGAAAGAGAAGCTGTGAGAGATAGTAAGAATGAAAGAGAAGCTGTGAGTAAGAGAGTGAGTGAGAGACAAGCTGTGAGTGAGAGAGAGTGAGAGAAGCTGTGAGTGAGTGAGAGAGAGAGCGAAAGAGAAGCTGTGAGAGAGAGAGTGAGAGAGAAAGAGAAGCTGTGAGAGAGAGAAAAAGAGAAGCTGTGTGTGAGTGAGAGAGAGAGAGAAGGTGTGAGTGAGTGAGAGAGATTGAGAAGGAGAAGCTGTGAGTGAGTGAGAGAGTAAGGAAAGAGAAGCTGTGAGTGAGTGAGAGAGAAGGTGTGAGTGAGAGAGAGAGAAAGAGAAGCTGTGAGTGAGTGAGAGAGAGAGAAAGAGAAGCTGTGAGAGAGTGAGAGAGAGAAACAGAAGCTGTGTGTGTGTGAGAGAGAAGCTGAGTGAGTAAGAGAGGGAAAGAGATACTGTGAATGAGAGAGATAGAGATAGAAAGAAAGCTGTGAGTGATTGAGAGAGACAGAGAAGCTGTGAGAGAAAGAGAGAAAGAGAAGCTGTGAGTTAGTGAGAGAGAGAAAGAGAAGCTGTGAGTGAGAGAGAGAGAGAGAGAAAGAGAAGCTGTGAGTGATTGAGAGAGATAGAGAGAAAGAAGCTGTGTGTGGGATAGAGAGACATAGAAGTTGTGAGTGAGTGAGAGAGAGAGAAAAAGAGAAGCTGTGAGTGAGTGAGAGAGAGAGAGAGAGAAAGAGAAGCTATGAGAGAGAGAGAGAAAGAGAAGCTGTAAGTGAGAGAGACAGAGAAAGAGAGAGAAGCTGTGAGTGAGTGTGAGACAGAGAAAGAGAAGCTGTGAGTGAGAGAGAAAGAGAAAAGCTGTGAGAGAGAGAAAGAAAGAAAGAGAAGCTTGAGTGAGAGAGTGAGTGAGAGAGAAGGTGTGAGTGAGAGAGAGAGAAAGAGAAGCTGTGAGTGAGTGAGAGAGAGAGAGAAAGAGAAGCTGTGAGAGAGAGTGAGAGAAACAGAAGCTGTGTGGGTGTGAGAGAGAGAGAAGCTGTGAGTGAGTGAGAGAGAGGGAAAGAGATGCTGTGAGTGAGAGAGAGAGAGAGAGAAGCTGTGAGTGAGAGAGAGAGAGAAGGAGAAGCTGTGAGTGAGAGAGAGAGAAGGGAAAGAGAAGCGCTGAGTGAGAGAAAGAGAGAGAGAGAGAGAAGCTGTGAGTGAGAGAGAGAGCGAAAGAGAAGCTGTGAGTGAGTGAGAGATAGAAAGAGAGAGAGCTGTGAGTGAGTGTGAGAGAGAGAAAGAGAAGCTGTGAGTGAGAGAGAGAGAGAGAAAGAGAAGCTGTGACAGAGAGAAAGAAAGAATGAGAAGCTGTGAGTAAGAGAGTGTGAGAGAGAAGCTGTGAGTGAGAGAGAGAGAAAGAGAAGCTGTGCGTGAGTGAGAGAGAGAGAAAGAGAAGCTGTGTGAGAGAGTGAGAGAGAAGCTGTGAGTGAGAGAGAGAGAAAGAGAAGCTGTGAGTGAGAGACAGAGAAAGAGAAGCTGTGAGTGAGAGAGAGAGAGAAAGTGAAGCTGTGAGTGTCTGAGAGAGAAAGAGAAGCTGTGAGTGAGAAAAAGATAAGCTGTGATTGAGAGAGAAATAAAGCTGTGAAGGAGTGAGAGAGAGAGAAAGAGAAGCTGTGCATCAGCCAGAGAGAGAGAAAGAAAGCTGTGAGTGGGTGAGAGAGAAAGAGAAGCTGTGAGTGAGTGGGAGAGAGAGAGAAAGAGAAGCTGTGAGTGAGTGAGAGAGAGAGAGATGCTGTGAGTGAGAGAGAGAGAAAGAAAAGCTGTGAGTGAGAGAGAGAGAGCAAAAGAGAAGCTGTGAGTGAGTGAGAGAGAGAGAAATAAAAGCTGTGAGTGAGAGAGAGAGAAAGAGAAGCTGTGAGTGAGAGAGAGAGAGAAAGAGAAGCTGTGAGAGAGAGAGAAAGAGAAGATGTGAGAGAGTCAGAGAGAGAGAAAGAGAAGCTGTGAGTGAGTGAGAGAGAGATAGAAAGAGAAGCTGTGAGTGAGTGAGAGAGAGAGAGAAAGAGAAGCTGTGAGTTAGTGAGAGAGAGAAAGAGAAGCTGTGAGTGAGAGAGAGATTGAGAAAGAGAAAGAGAAGCTGTGAGTGAGTGAGAGAGAGAGAGAGAAAAGAGAAGCTGTGAGTGAGAGAGGTAGAGAGAAAGAGAAGCTGTGTGAGTGAGAGAGAGAGAAATAGAAGTTGTGAGTGAGTGAGAGAGAGAGAGAAAGAAAAGCTGTGAGTGAGTGAGAGAGAGAAAGAGAAGCTGTGTGAGAGAGGGAAAGATAAGCTGTGAGTGAGAGACAGAGAGAGAGAAGCTGTGAGTAAGAGAGAGAGAGAGAAAGAGAAGCTGTGAGTGAGAGAGAGAGAAAGAAACGCTGTGACTGAGTGAGAGAGAGAGAAAGAGATGCTGTGAGTGAGTGAGAGGGAGAGAAAGAGAAGCTGTAAGTGAGAGAGACAGAGAAAGAGAGAGAAGCTGTGAGTGAGTGTGAGACAGAGAAAGAGAAGCTGTGAGTGAGAGAGAAAGAGAAAAGCTGTGAGAGAGAGAAAGAAAGAAAGAGAAGCTTGAGTGAGAGAGTGAGTGAGAGAGAAGGTGTGAGTGAGAGAGAGAGAAAGAGAAGCTGTGAGTGAGTGAGAGAGAGAGAGAAAGAGAAGCTGTGAGAGAGAGTGAGAGAAACAGAAGCTGTGTGGGTGTGAGAGAGAGAGAAGCTGTGAGTGAGTGAGAGAGAGGGAAAGAGATGCTGTGAGTGAGAGAGAGAGAGAGAGAAGCTGTGAGTGAGAGAGAGAGAGAAGGAGAAGCTGTGAGTGAGAGAGAGAGAAGGGAAAGAGAAGCGCTGAGTGAGAGAAAGAGAGAGAGAGAGAGAAGCTGTGAGTGAGAGAGAGAGCGAAAGAGAAGCTGTGAGTGAGTGAGAGATAGAAAGAGAGAGAGCTGTGAGTGAGTGTGAGAGAGAGAAAGAGAAGCTGTGAGTGAGAGAGAGAGAGAGAAAGAGAAGCTGTGACAGAGAGAAAGAAAGAAAGAGAAGCTGTGAGTAAGAGAGTGTGAGAGAGAAGCTGTGAGTGAGAGAGAGAGAAAGAGAAGCTGTGCGTGAGTGAGAGAGAGAGAAAGAGAAGCTGTGTGAGAGAGTGAGAGAGAAGCTGTGAGTGAGAGAGAGAGAAAGAGAAGCTGTGAGTGAGAGACAGAGAAAGAGAAGCTGTGAGTGAGAGAGAGAGAGAAAGTGAAGCTGTGAGTGTCTGAGAGAGAAAGAGAAGCTGTGAGTGAGAAAAAGATAAGCTGTGATTGAGAGAGAAATAAAGCTGTGAAGGAGTGAGAGAGAGAGAAAGAGAAGCTGTGCATCAGCCAGAGAGAGAGAAAGAAAGCTGTGAGTGGGTGAGAGAGAAAGAGAAGCTGTGAGTGAGTGGGAGAGAGAGAGAAAGAGAAGCTGTGAGTGAGTGAGAGAGAGAGAGATGCTGTGAGTGAGAGAGAGAGAAAGAAAAGCTGTGAGTGAGAGAGAGAGAGCAAAAGAGAAGCTGTGAGTGAGTGAGAGAGAGAGAAATAAAAGCTGTGAGTGAGAGAGAGAGAAAGAGAAGCTGTGAGTGAGAGAGAGAGAGAAAGAGAAGCTGTGAGAGAGAGAGAAAGAGAAGATGTGAGAGAGTCAGAGAGAGAGAAAGAGAAGCTGTGAGTGAGTGAGAGAGAGATAGAAAGAGAAGCTGTGAGTGAGTGAGAGAGAGAGAGAAAGAGAAGCTGTGAGTTAGTGAGAGAGAGAAAGAGAAGCTGTGAGTGAGAGAGAGATTGAGAAAGAGAAGCTGTGAGTGAGTGAGAGAGAGAGAGAGAAAAGAGAAGCTGTGAGTGAGAGAGGTAGAGAGAAAGAGAAGCTGTGTGAGTGAGAGAGAGAGAAATAGAAGTTGTGAGTGAGTGAGAGAGAGAGAGAAAGAAAAGTTGTGAGTGAGTGAGAGAGAGAAAGAGAAGCTGTGTGAGAGAGGGAAAGATAAGCTGTGAGTGAGAGACAGAGAGAGAGAAGCTGTGAGTAAGAGAGAGAGAGAGAAAGAGAAGCTGTGAGTGAGAGAGAGAGAAAGAAACGCTGTGACTGAGTGAGAGAGAGAGAAAGAGATGCTGTGAGTGAGTGAGAGGGAGAGAAAGAGAAGCTGTCAGTGCAAGAGACAGAGAGAGAGAGAAGCTGTGAGTGAGTGAGAGAGGGAGACAGAGAAGCTGTGAGTGAGAGAGAGAGAGAGAGAGAAGCTGTGAATGAGAGAGAGAGAATTAGAAGCTATGAGTGAAAGAGAGAGAAAGAGAAGCTGTGAGTGAGAGAGAGAGAGAAAGAGAAGATGTGAGTGTCTGAGGGAGAAAGAGAAGCTGTGAGAGAGAAAAAGATAAGCTGTGCTTGAGAGAGAAATAGAAGCTGTGAATGAGTGAGAGAGAGAGAAAGAGAAGCTATGTGTGTGTGATAGATAGAATGAGAAGTTGTGAGTGAGTGAGAGAGAGAGAGAAAGAGAAGCTGTGAGTGAGAGACAGAGAACGAGAAGCTGAGTGAGAGAGAGAGAGTGAAAGAGAAGGTGTGAGTGAGAGAGAGAGAAAGAAAAGCTGGTATTGAGAGAGAGAGAGAAAGAGAAAGAAGCTGTGAGTGAGAGAGAGAGAGAAAGAGAAGCTGTGAGTGAGAGAGACGGAGAATCTGTGAGTGTGTGTGTGAGAGAGAAAGAGGTTGTGAGTGAGTGAGTGAGAGTGTGAAGCTCTGAGAGATTGTGAGAGAGAAAGAGAAGGTGTGAGAGAGTGAGAGAGAAAGATAAGCTGTGAGTGAGTGAGAGAGAGAGAGTGAGAAGCTGTGAGTGAGTGAGAGAGAGAGGGAGAAGCTGTGAGTGAGAGAGAGAGAGAGAAGTGAAAGAGAAGGTGTGAGTGAGAGAAAGAGAGAGAGAGAGAGAAGCTGTGAGTGAGAGAGAGAGCAAAAGAGAAGCTGTGAGTGAGTGAGAGAGAGAGAGAAAGAAAAGCTGCGAGTGTGTGTGTGAGAGAGAAAGAAGCTGTGAGTGAGAGAGAGAGAGAAAGAGAAGCTGTGAGTGAGAGAGAGAGAAATAGAAGCTGTGAATGAGAGAGAGAGAAAGAGACGCTATTGAGAGAGAGAAAGAGAAGCTGTGAGTGAGGGAGAGAAAGAGAAGCTGTGAGAGAGAGAGAGAGAAAGAGAAGCTGTGACTGTGTGTGAGAGAGAAAGAGAAGTTGTGAGTGAGTGAGAGAGAGAGAAAGAGAAGCTGTGAGTGAGAGACAGAGAAAGAGAAGCTGTGAGTGAGTGAGAGAGAGTGAAAGAGAAGCTGTGAGTGAGTGAGAGAGAGGGGAAGAAAAGCTGTGATTGAGAGAGAGAGAGAAAGAAGTTGTGAGTGAGAGAGAGAGAAAGGGAAGCTATGAGTGAGAGATACAGAGAGAAATAGAAGCTGTGAGGGAGAGAGAGAGAACATAAGAACAGCCTTGCTGGAACAGGCCAAAGCCCATCCAGTCCAGCATTCTGTCTCACACAGTGGCTCACCATTTCCTTCAGGGTATTCCCAAGCAGATGCCCTCACCTGCTTAGGATTCCCTGGAAATGGCATTGAGAGATATCCTGCCTATCTCTCCAACCCGGAGGTTGTCCTTAGGTAGCCATAATTATACCCATTAATAGCCTTGTCCTCCATGAACTTGTCTAATCCTTTCTTAAAGCTGTCAAGACTGACAGCTGTCACCACTTCTTATGGTAGGGAGTTCCATAGACCAGTAATCCTCTGGGTGAAAAAGTACTTTCTCTTATTTGTTTGAGAACTAGTACCCAAAAGTTTCATGGAGTGTCCCCTAGTTCTAGTGTTGTGCGATAGGAAAACAGTTTTTCCTTATCTACTTTGTCCACACCGTGCATGATTTTATAAACTTCAATCAGGTCACCTCTTAGACGCCGTCGTTCAAGAGTGAAAAGGCCCAACCGTTGCAGCCTCAGATGGTAAGGAAGGTGTTCCAGTCCCCTAATCATTCTGGTTGCCCTCCTCTGTACTTTCTCCAACTCCATAATATCCTTCTGGAGGTATGGCGACCAGAACTGTACACAATATTCCAGATGGCGCCTCACCATAGATTTATAAAGAGGCAAAATGACACTTGCTGACTTATTTTCTATACCCTTCCTAATGATCCCTAACATTGAGTTTGCTTTTTTCACTGCTGAGGCACACTGGGTTGACACCTTCATTGAGCTGTCCACCAGGACACCAAGGTCCCTTTCCTGGTTTGTCGCAGAGAGTTCAGACCCCATCAGTTTATAAATGTAATTGGGGTTTTTTGCCCCAACATGCATCACTCTGCACTTACTGATGTTGAAGCTCATTTGCCACTGTTTTGCCCATTCCCCCAGTGTCAAGAGATCCCTCTGGAGCTCTTCACAATCTCTCACAGTTTTCACTACCCTGTATAATTTAGTGTCGTCAGCAAATTTGGCTACCTTGCTTTTTACTCCTACCTCTAGATCATTTATGAAGAGGTTGAAAAGCAGGGGTCCCAGTACTGAACCTTGGGGGACCCCACTCTTTACTTCCCTCCACTTGGAGAAGTGTCCATTTAGTGCTACCCTCTGTTTCCTGTCCCTTAGCCAGTTGCTGATCCAGGACAAGACCTGTCCCTTTATTCCATGACTGGTAAGTTTATTCAAGAGCCTTTGGTGTGGGAACTTCTCAAAAGCCTTCTGAAAGTCCAGATAAACAATGTCAACTGGATCCCCCTTATCCACATGCTTGTTGACACTCTCAAAAAATTCCAACAGATTAGTGAGGCATGATTTGCCCTTGCAAAAGCCATGTTGGCTCTCCTTTAGCAGCGCCTTCTCTTCTATGTGCCTATTAATTCTATCTTTTAGGATGGTTTCCATCACTTTACCTGGGACACATGTCAAACTGACAGGCCGGTAATTTCCTGGATCACCCCTGGATCCTTTTTTGAAAATTGGTGTTACATTCGCTACCTTCCAGTCATCAGGCACAAAGCCTGATTTGAGGGAAAGATTATATATTTTGGCTAGGATATCAGCAATTTCATCTTTAAGTTCCCTGAGAACTCGTGGATGGATGCCATCTGGTCCTGGGGATTTGTTAGTGTTTAGCTTAACAAGACATGCAAGGACCTCCTCCCTGGTTATTTCTATCTTGCTTAATTCTTCGGTTTCCCTCCCTACGAAGATAGGCTCTGTTTTGGGAATGTGGTCTCTGTCTTCTTCAGTGAATACTGAAGCAAAGAATTCATTGAGTCTCTCTGCAATCTCTGTTTCCTCTTTAATAACCCCTTGCCTTCCATTGTCATCTAATGGTCCAATGGCCTTCCTAGTTGGGTTCTTACTTCTAATGTACTTAAAGAAGTCTTTGTTATTTCTCTGAGTATTTTTAGCTATACGCTCCTCAAAGTCTTCCTTTGCTTTCCTGATTGTTGCCTTGCATTTGTTCTGCCAGAATTTATGTTTCTGCCTGCTGTCCTCATTTGGACAAGCCTTCCATCTTCTAAATGAGCTTTTCTTGCTCTTGATCACTTCCCGAACAGCTCCTGTAAGCCACATCGGAGTCCTCTTGGACCTGGCAGTGCCCTTTTTCCTTTTGGCTATGCATTCCAATTGAGCCTCTGTTATTGTTTTTGTAAACAGCCTCCATGCCTCTTGGAGTGTTTGGACTCTCTCAATTTTCCCTTTCAGAGAAGCTGTGAGTGAGAGAGAGATGGAGAATCTGTGTGTGTGTGTGAGAGAGAAAGAGAAGCTGTGTGAGTGAGTGAGAGAGAGAAGCTATGAGAGATTGTGAGAGAGAAAGAGAATCTGTGAGAGAGTGAGAGAGAAAGAGAAGCTGTGAGTGAGAGAGAGAGAGTGAGAAGCTGTGAGTGAGTGAGAGAGAGAGAGAAGCTGTGAGTGAGAGAGAGAGAAGGGAATGAGAAGCTGTGCGTGAGAGAAAGAGAGAGAGAGAAGCTGTGAGTGAGAGAGAGAGAGAAAGAAGCTGTGAGTGAGAGAGAGAGAGAGAAAGGGAAGCTATGAGTGAGAGATACAGAAAGTAATAGAAGCTGTGAGTGAGTGAGAGAGAAAGAGAAGCTGTGAGTGAGTGAGAGAGAGAGAGAAAGAGAAGCTGTGAGTGAGTGAGAGAGAGAGAGAAAGAAAAGCTGTGAGTGAGAGAGAGAAGCTGTGAGTGAGAGAGAGAGAGAGAAAGAAAGAGAAGCTGTGAGTGAGAGAGAGAGAAATAGAAGCTGTGAATGAGAGAGAGAAAGAGAAGCTATGTGTGAGAGAGAAAGAGAAGCTGTGAGTGAGAGAGAGTGAGAAAGAGAAGCTGTGTGAGAAAGAGAGAAGCAGTGTGTGTGTGAGAGAGAAAGACAAGCTGTGAGTGAGAGAGAGAGAGAAAGAGAAGCTGTGAGTGAGAGACAGAGAGAAAGAGAAGCTGTGAGTGAGAGAGTGAGAGAGAGAAGCTGAGAGAGCGAGAGCGAGAGAGAAGCTGTGAGTGAGACAGAGAGAGAGAGAAAGAAAGCTGTGAGTGAGTGAGAGAGAAAGAGAAGCTGTGAGTGAGTGGGAGAGAGAGAGAGACGCTGTGAGTGAGTGAGAGAGAGAGAGAAAGGGAAGCTGTGAGTGAATGAGAGAGAGAGAGAGAGAAAGAGAAGCTGTGAGTTAGTGAGAGAGAGGAAAGAGAAGCTGTGAGTGAGTGAGAGAGAGAGAAAGAGAAGCTGTGAGTGAGTGAGAGAGAGAAAAAGAGAAGTTGTGAGTGAGAGAGAGAGAGAAAGAGAAGCTGTGAGTGAGAGAGAAGGAGAAGCTGAGTGAGAGAGAGAGAGAGGAAGAGAAGCTGTGAGTGAGACAGAGAGAGAAAGAAAGCTGTGAGTGAGTGAGAGAGAAAGAGAAGCTGTGAGTGAGTGAGAGAGAGAGAGAAAGAGAAGCTGTGAGTGAGTGAGAGAGAGAAAGAGAGAAAGAGAAGCTGTGAGTGAATGAGAGAGAGAAAGAAAGAAAAGCTGTGAGTGAGAGAGAGAGAGAGAAAGGGAAGCTATGAGTGAGAGATACAGAAAGTAATAGAAGCTGTGAGTGAGTGAGAGAGAAAGAGAAGCTGTGAGTGAGAGAGAGAGAGAGAGAGAAAGAGAAGCTGTGAGTGAGTGAGAGAGAGAGAAAGAGAGAAAGAAAGAGAAGCTGTGAGTTAGTGAGAGAGAGAAAGAGAAGCTGTGAGTGAGAGAGAGAGAGAGAAAGAGAAGCTGTGAATGAGTGAGAGAGAGAGAAAAGAGAAGCTGTGAGTGAGAGAGATAGAGAGAAAGAGAAGCTTTGTGTGTGTGAGAGAGAGAAATAGAAGTCGTGAGTGAGTGAGAGAGAGAGAAAGAGAAGATGTGAGTGAGAGAGAGAAAAGAAGTTGTGAGTGAGTGAGAGAGAGAGAGAAAGAGAAGCTGTGAGTGAGAGACAGAGAAAGAGACGCTGTGAGTGAGTGAGAGAGAGAGAGAGTGAAAGAGAAGCTGTGAGTGAGTGAGAGAGAGAGAAAGAAAAGCTGTGATTGAGAGAGAGAGAGAAAGAAGCTGTGAGTGAGAGAGAGAGAGAGAAAGGGAAGCTATGAGTGAGAGATACAGAAAGTAATAGAAGCTGTGAGTGAGAGAGAGAGAATGAGAAGCTGTGAGTGAGAGAGAGATGGAGAATCTGTGAGTGTGTGTGTGTGAGAGAAAGAGAAGCTGTGAGTGAGTGAGTGAGTGAGAGAGAGAAGCTCTGAGAGATTGTGAGAGAGAAAGAGAAGCTGTGAGAGAGTGAGAGAGAAAGAGAAGCTGTGAGTGAGAGAGTGAGAGAGAGAAGCTGAGAGAGAGAGAGAGAAGCTGTGAGTGAGACAGAGAGAGAGAGAGAGAGAAAGCTGTGAGTGAGTGAGAGAGAAAGGGAAGCTGTGAGTGAATGAGAGAGAGAGAGAGAAAGAGAAGCTGTGAGTTAGTGAGAGAGAGAAAGAGAAGCTGTGAGTGAGTGAGAGAGAGAGAGAAAGAGAAGCTGTGAGTGAGTGAGTGAGAGAGAAAGAGAAGCTGTGAGTGAGAGAGAGAGAGAAAGAGAAGCTGTGAGTGAGAGAGAGAGAGAAAAAGAGAAGCTGTGAGTGAGAGAGAAGGAGAAGCTGAGTGAGAGAGAGAGAGAGAGGAAGAGAAGCTGTGAGTGAGACAGAGAGAGAAAGAAAGCTGTGAGTGAGTGAGAGAGAAAGAGGAGCTGTGAGTGAGTGAGAGAGAGAGAGAGAAAGAGAAGCTGTGAGTGAGTGAGAGAGAGAGAAAGAGAAAGAGAAGCTGTGAGTTAGTGAGAGAGAGAAAGTGAAGCTGTGAGTGAGAGAGAGAATGAGAAAGAGAAGCTGTGAGTGAGTGAGAGAGAGAGAAAAGAGAAGCTGTGAGTGAGAGACAGAGAGAAAGAGAAGCTGTGAGTGAGAGAGTGAGAGAGAGAAGCTGAGAGAGCGAGAGCGAGAGAGAAGCTGTGAGTGAGACAGAGAGAGAGAGAAAGAAAGCTGTGAGTGAGTGAGAGAGAAAGAGAAGCTGTGAGTGAGTGGGAGAGAGAGAGAGACGCTGTGAGTGAGTGAGAGAGAGAGAGAAAGGGAAGCTGTGAGTGAATGAGAGAGAGAGAGAGAGAAAGAGAAGCTGTGAGTTAGTGAGAGAGAGAAAGAGAAGCTGTGAGTGAGTGAGAGAGAGAGAAAGAGAAGCTGTGAGTGAGTGAGAGAGAGAAAAAGAGAAGTTGTGAGTGAGAGAGAGAGAGAAAGAGAAGCTGTGAGTGAGAGAGAAGGAGAAGCTGAGTGAGAGAGAGAGAGGGGAAGAGAAGCTGTGAGTGAGACAGAGAGAGAAAGAAAGCTGTGAGTGAGTGAGAGAGAAAGAGAAGCTGTGAGTGAGTGAGAGAGAGAGAGAAAGAGAAGCTGTGAGTGAGTGAGAGAGAGAAAGAGAGAAAGAGAAGCTGTGAGTGAATGAGAGAGAGAAAGAAAGAAAAGCTGTGAGTGAGAGAGAGAGAGAGAAAGGGAAGCTATGAGTGAGAGATACAGAAAGTAATAGAAGCTGTGAGTGAGTGAGAGAGAAAGAGAAGCTGTGAGTGAGAGAGAGAGAGAAAGAGAAGCTGTGAGTGAGTGAGAGAGAGAGAAAGAGAGAAAGAAAGAGAAGCTGTGAGTTAGTGAGAGAGAGAAAGAGAAGCTGTGAGTGAGAGAGAGAGAGAGAAAGAGAAGCTGTGAATGAGTGAGAGAGAGAGAAAAGAGAAGCTGTGAGTGAGAGAGATAGAGAGAAAGAGAAGCTTTGTGTGTGTGAGAGAGAGAAATAGAAGTCGTGAGTGAGTGAGAGAGAGAGAGAAAGAGAAGATGTGAGTGAGAGAGAGAAAAGAAGTTGTGAGTGAGTGAGAGAGAGAGAGAAAGAGAAGCTGTGAGTGAGAGACAGAGAAAGAGACGCTGTGAGTGAGTGAGAGAGAGAGAGAGTGAAAGAGAAGCTGTGAGTGAGTGAGAGAAGAGAGAAAGAAAAGCTGTGATTGAGAGAGAGAGAGAAAGAAGCTGTGAGTGAGAGAGAGAGAGAGAAAGGGAAGCTATGAGTGAGAGATACAGAAAGTAATAGAAGCTGTGAGTGAGAGGGAGAGAATGAGAAGCTGTGAGTGAGAGAGAGACGGAGAATCTGTGAGTGTGTGTGTGTGAGAGAAAGAGAAGCTGTGAGTGAGTGAGTGAGTGAGAGAGAGAAGCTCTGAGAGATTGTGAGAGAGAAAGAGAAGCTGTGAGAGAGTGAGAGAGAAAGAGAAGCTGTGAGTGAGAGAGTGAGAGAGAGAAGCTGAGCGAGAGAGAGAGAAGCTGTGAGTGAGACAGAGAGAGAGAGAGAAAGAAAGCTGTGAGTGAGTGAGAGAGAAAGAGAAGCTGTGAGTGAGTGGGAGAGAGAGAGAGAGAGAAGCTGTGAGTGAGTGAGAGAGAGAGAGAAACTGAAGCTGTGAGTGAATGAGAGAGAGAAAGAAAGAAAAGCTGTGAGTGAGAGAGAGAAGCTGTGAGTGACAGAGAGAGAGAAAGAGAAGCTGTGAGTGAGAGAGAGAGAAAGAGAAGCTGTGAATGAGAGAGAGAGAGAAAGAGAAGCTATGTGAGAGAGAGAGAAGCAGTGTGTGTGTGAGAGAGAAAGACAAGCTGTGAGTGAGAGAGAGAGAGAAAGAGAAGCTGTGAGTGAGAGACAGAGAGAAAGAGAAGCTGTGAGTGAGAGAGTGAGAGAGAGAAGCTGAGAGAGAGAGAGAGAGAGAAGCTGTGAGTGAGACAGAGAGAGAGAGAAAGAAAGCTGTGAGTGAGTGAGAGAGAAAGAGAAGCTGTGAGTGAGTGGGAGAGAAAGAGAGATACGCTGTGAGTGAGTGAGAGAGAGAGAGAAAGGGAAGCTGTGAGTGAATGAGAGAGAGAGAGAGAGAGAGAAAGAGAAGCTGTGAGTTAGTGAGAGAGAGAAAGAGAAGCTGTGAGTGAGTGAGAGAGAGAGAGAAAGAGAAGCTGTGAGTGAGTGAGTGAGAGAGAAAGAGAAGCTGTGAGTGAGAGAGAGAGAGAAAGAGAAGCTGTGAGTGAGAGAGAGAGAGAAAAAGAGAAGCTGTGAGTGAGAGAGAAGGAGAAGCTGAGTGAGAGAGAGAGAGAGAGGAAGAGAAGCTGTGAGTGAGACAGAGAGAGAAAGAAAGCTGTGAGTGAGTGAGAGAGAAAGAGGAGCTGTGAGTGAGTGAGAGAGAGAGAGAGAAAGAGAAGCTGTGAGTGAGTGAGAGAGAGAGAAAGAGAAAGAGAAGCTGTGAGTTAGTGAGAGAGAGAAAGTGAAGCTGTGAGTGAGAGAGAGAATGAGAAAGAGAAGCTGTGAGTGAGTGAGAGAGAGAGAAAAGAGAAGATGTGAGTGAGAGAGAGAGAGAGAGTGAAAGAGAAGATGTGAGTGAGTGAGAGAGAGAGAAAGAAAAGCTATGATTGAGAGAGAGAGAGAAAGAAGCTGTGAGTGAGAGAGAGAGAGAGAAAGGGAAGCTATTAGTGAGAGATACAGAAAGTAATAGAAGCTGTGAGTGAGAGAGAGAATGAGAAGCTGTGAGTGAGAGAGAGACGGAGAATCTGTGAGTGTGTGTGTGTGAGAGAAAGTGAAGCTGTGAGTGAGTGAGTGAGTGAGAGAGAGAAGCTCTGAGAGATTGTGAGAGAGAAAGAGAAGCTGTGAGAGAGTGAGAGAGAAAGAGAAGCTGTGAGTGAGAGAGTGAGAGAGAGAAGCTGAGAGAGAGAGAGAAGCTGTGAGTGAGACAGAGAGAGAGAGAGAAAGAAAGCTGTGAGTGAG
This sequence comes from Bradypodion ventrale, assembly GCA_035047345.1. Classification (NCBI taxonomy): domain Eukaryota; kingdom Metazoa; phylum Chordata; class Lepidosauria; order Squamata; family Chamaeleonidae; genus Bradypodion; species Bradypodion ventrale. Next base: position 208,135,175 of record JAWDJE010000002.1, read on the forward strand.
TGAGAGAGAAAGAAAGCTGTGAGTGAGTGAGAGAGAAAGAGAAGCTGTGAGTGAGTGAGAGAGAGAGAGAAAGAGAAGCTGTGAGTGAGTGAGAGAGAGAGAAAGAGAAGCTGTGAGTTAGTGAGAGAGAGAAAGTGAAGCTGTGAGAGAGAAAGAAAGCTGTGAGTGAGTGAGAGAGAAAGAGAAGCTGTGAGTGAGTGAGAGAGAGAGAGAAAGAGAAGCTGTGAGTGAGTGAGAGAGAAAGAAAGAAAAGCTGTGAGTGAGAGAGAGAAGCTGTGAGTGACAGAGAGAGAGAGAGAGAAAGAGAAGCTGTGAGTGAGAGAGAGAGAAAGAGAAGCTGTGAATGAGAGAGAGAGAGAAAGAGAAGCTATGTGAGAGAGAGAGAAGCAGTGTGTGTGTGAGAGAGAAAGACAAGCTGTGAGTGAGAGAGAGAGAGAAAGAGAAGCTGTGAGTGAGAGACAGAGAGAAAGAGAAGCTGTGAGTGAGAGAGTGAGAGAGAGAAGCTGAGAGAGAGAGAGAGAGAAGCTGTGAGTGAGACAGAGAGAGAGAGAAAGAAAGCTGTGAGTGAGTGAGAGAGAAAGAGAAGCTGTGAGTGAGTGGGAGAGAAAGAGAGATACGCTGTGAGTGAGTGAGTGAGAGAGAGAAAGGGAAGCTGTGAGTGAATGAGAGAGAGAGAGAGAGAGAAAGAGAAGCTGTGAGTGAGTGAGAGAGAGAGAGAAAGAGAAGCTGTGAGTTAGTGAGAGAGAGAAAGAGAAGCTGTGAGTGAGTGAGAGAGAGAGAGAAAGAGAAGCTGTGAGTGAGTGAGTGAGAGAGAAAGAGAAGCTGTGAGTGAGAGAGAGAGAGAAAGAGAAGCTGTGAGTGAGAGAGAGAGAGAAAAAGAGAAGCTGTGAGTGAGAGAGAAGGAGAAGCTGAGTGAGAGAGAGAGAGAGAGGAAGAGAAGCTGTGAGTGAGACAGAGAGAGAAAGAAAGCTGTGAGTGAGTGAGAGAGAAAGAGGAGCTGTGAGTGAGTGAGAGAGAGAGAGAGAAAGAGAAGCTGTGAGTGAGTGAGAGAGAGAGAAAGAGAAAGAGAAGCTGTGAGTTAGTGAGAGAGAGAAAGTGAAGCTGTGAGTGAGAGAGAGAATGAGAAAGAGAAGCTGTGAGTGAGTGAGAGAGAGAGAAAAGAGAAGCTGTGAGTGAGAGAGAGAGAGAGAGTGAAAGAGAAGCTGTGAGTGAGTGAGAGAGAGAGAAAGAAAAGCTATGATTGAGAGAGAGAGAGAAAGAAGCTGTGAGTGAGAGAGAGAGAGAGAAAGGGAAGCTATGAGTGAGAGATACAGAAAGTAATAGAAGCTGTGAGTGAGAGAGAGAGAATGAGAAGCTGTGAGTGAGAGAGAGACGGAGAATCTGTGAGTGTGTGTGTGTGAGAGAAAGAGAAGCTGTGAGTGAGTGAGTGAGTGAGAGAGAGAAGCTCTGAGAGATTGTGAGAGAGAAAGAGAAGCTGTGAGAGAGTGAGAGAGAAAGAGAAGCTGTGAGTGAGAGAGTGAGAGAGAGAAGCTGAGAGAGAGAGAGAAGCTGTGAGTGAGACAGAGAGAGAGAGAGAAAGAAAGCTGTGAGTGAGTGAGAGAGAAAGAAAGCTGTGAGTGAGTGAGAGAGAAAGAGAAGCTGTGAGTGAGTGAGAGAGAGAGAGAAAGAGAAGCTGTGAGTGAGTGAGAGAGAGAGAAAGAGAAGCTGTGAGTTAGTGAGAGAGAGAAAGTGAAGCTGTGAGTGAGAGAGAGAGTGAGAAAGAGAAGCTGTGAGTGAGTGAGAGAGAGAGAAAAGAGATGTTGTGAGTGAGAGAGAGAGAGTGTGAAAGAGAAGCTGTGAGTGAGTGAGAGAGAGAGAAAGAAAAGCTGTGATTGAGAGAGAGAGAGAAAGAAGCTGTGAGTGAGAGAGAGAGAGAGAAAGGGAAGCTATGATTGAGAGATACAGAAAGTAATAGATGCTGTGAGTGAGAGAGAGAATGAGAAGCTGTGAGTGAGAGAGAGACGGAGAATCTGTGAGTGTGTGTGTGTGAGAGAAAGAGAAGCTGTGAGTGAGTGAGTGAGTGATTGAGAGAAGCTCTGAGAGATTGTGAGAGAGAAAGAGAAGCTGTGAGAGAGTGAGAGAGAAAGAGAAGCTGTGAGTGAGAGAGTGAGAGAGAGAAGCTGAGAGAGAGAGAGAGAGAAGCTGTGAGTGAGACAGAGAGAGAGAGAGAAAGAAAGCTGTGAGTGAGTGAGACAGAAAGAGAAGCTGTGAGTGAGAGACAGAGAAAGAGAAGCTGTGAGTGAGTGAGAGAGAGAGAAAGAGAAGCTGTGAGTTAGTGAGAGAGAGAAAGTGAAGCTGTGAGAGAGAAAGAAAGCTGTGAGTGAGTGAGAGAGAAAGAGAAGCTGTGAGTGAGTGAGAGAGAGAGAGAAAGAGAAGCTGTGAGTGAGTGAGAGAGAAAGAAAGAAAAGCTGTGAGAGAGAGAGAGAAGCTGTGAGTGACAGAGAGAGAGAGAGAGAAAGAGAAGCTGTGAGTGAGAGAGAGAGAAAGAGAAGCTGTGAATGAGAGAGAGAGAGAAAGAGAAGCTATGTGAGAGAGAGAGAAGCAGTGTGTGTGTGAGAGAGAAAGACAAGCTGTGAGTGAGAGAGAGAGAGAAAGAGAAGCTGTGAGTGAGAGACAGAGAGAAAGAGAAGCTGTGAGTGAGAGAGTGAGAGAGAGAAGCTGAGAGAGAGAGAGAGAGAAGCTGTGAGTGAGACAGAGAGAGAGAGAAAGAAAGCTGTGAGTGAGTGAGAGAGAAAGAGAAGCTGTGAGTGAGTGGGAGAGAAAGAGAGATACGCTGTGAGTGAGTGAGTGAGAGAGAGAAAGGGAAGCTGTGAGTGAATGAGAGAGAGAGAGAGAGAGAAAGAGAAGCTGTGAGTGAGTGAGAGAGAGAGAGAAAGAGAAGCTGTGAGTTAGTGAGAGAGAGAAAGAGAAGCTGTGAGTGAGTGAGAGAGAGAGAGAAAGAGAAGCTGTGAGTGAGTGAGTGAGAGAGAAAGAGAAGCTGTGAGTGAGAGAGAGAGAGAAAGAGAAGCTGTGAGTGAGAGAGAGAGAGAAAAAGAGAAGCTGTGAGTGAGAGAGAAGGAGAAGCTGAGTGAGAGAGAGAGAGAGAGGAAGAGAAGCTGTGAGTGAGACAGAGAGAGAAAGAAAGCTGTGAGTGAGTGAGAGAGAAAGAGGAGCTGTGAGTGAGTGAGAGAGAGAGAGAGAAAGAGAAGCTGTGAGTGAGTGAGAGAGAGAGAAAGAGAAAGAGAAGCTGTGAGTTAGTGAGAGAGAGAAAGTGAAGCTGTGAGTGAGAGAGAGAATGAGAAAGAGAAGCTGTGAGTGAGTGAGAGAGAGAGAAAAGAGAAGCTGTGAGTGAGAGAGAGAGAGAGAGTGAAAGAGAAGCTGTGAGTGAGTGAGAGAGAGAGAAAGAAAAGCTATGATTGAGAGAGAGAGAGAAAGAAGCTGTGAGTGAGAGAGAGAGAGAGAAAGGGAAGCTATGAGTGAGAGATACAGAAAGTAATAGAAGCTGTGAGTGAGAGAGAGAGAATGAGAAGCTGTGAGTGAGAGAGAGACGGAGAATCTGTGAGTGTGTGTGTGTGAGAGAAAGAGAAGCTGTGAGTGAGTGAGTGAGTGAGAGAGAGAAGCTCTGACAGATTGTGAGAGAGAAAGAGAAGCTGTGAGAGAGTGAGAGAGAGAGAAAGAGAAAGAGAAGCTGTGAGTTAGTGAGAGAGAGAAAGTGAAGCTGTGAGTGAGAGAGAGAATGAGAAAGAGAAGCTGTGAGTGAGTGAGAGAGAGAGAAAAGAGAAGCTGTGAGTGAGAGAGAGAGAGAGAGTGAAAGAGAAGATGTGAGTGAGTGAGAGAGAGAGAAAGAAAAGCTATGATTGAGAGAGAGAGAGAAAGAAGCTGTGAGTGAGAGAGAGAGAGAGAAAGGGAAGCTATTAGTGAGAGATACAGAAAGTAATAGAAGCTGTGAGTGAGAGAGAGAATGAGAAGCTGTGAGTGAGAGAGAGACGGAGAATCTGTGAGTGTGTGTGTGTGAGAGAAAGTGAAGCTGTGAGTGAGTGAGTGAGTGAGAGAGAGAAGCTCTGAGAGATTGTGAGAGAGAAAGAGAAGCTGTGAGAGAGTGAGAGAGAAAGAGAAGCTGTGAGTGAGAGAGTGAGAGAGAGAAGCTGAGAGAGAGAGAGAAGCTGTGAGTGAGACAGAGAGAGAGAGAGAAAGAAAGCTGTGAGTGAGTGAGAGAGAAAGAAAGCTGTGAGTGAGTGAGAGAGAAAGAGAAGCTGTGAGTGAGTGAGAGAGAGAGAGAAAGAGAAGCTGTGAGTGAGTGAGAGAGAGAGAAAGAGAAGCTGTGAGTTAGTGAGAGAGAGAAAGTGAAGCTGTGAGAGAGAAAGAAAGCTGTGAGTGAGTGAGAGAGAAAGAGAAGCTGTGAGTGAGTGAGAGAGAGAGAGAAAGAGAAGCTGTGAGTGAGTGAGAGAGAAAGAAAGAAAAGCTGTGAGTGAGAGAGAGAAGCTGTGAGTGACAGAGAGAGAGAGAGAGAAAGAGAAGCTGTGAGTGAGAGAGAGAGAAAGAGAAGCTGTGAATGAGAGAGAGAGAGAAAGAGAAGCTATGTGAGAGAGAGAGAAGCAGTGTGTGTGTGAGAGAGAAAGACAAGCTGTGAGTGAGAGAGAGAGAGAAAGAGAAGCTGTGAGTGAGAGACAGAGAGAAAGAGAAGCTGTGAGTGAGAGAGTGAGAGAGAGAAGCTGAGAGAGAGAGAGAGAGAAGCTGTGAGTGAGACAGAGAGAGAGAGAAAGAAAGCTGTGAGTGAGTGAGAGAGAAAGAGAAGCTGTGAGTGAGTGGGAGAGAAAGAGAGATACGCTGTGAGTGAGTGAGTGAGAGAGAGAAAGGGAAGCTGTGAGTGAATGAGAGAGAGAGAGAGAGAGAAAGAGAAGCTGTGAGTGAGTGAGAGAGAGAGAGAAAGAGAAGCTGTGAGTTAGTGAGAGAGAGAAAGAGAAGCTGTGAGTGAGTGAGAGAGAGAGAGAAAGAGAAGCTGTGAGTGAGTGAGTGAGAGAGAAAGAGAAGCTGTGAGTGAGAGAGAGAGAGAAAGAGAAGCTGTGAGTGAGAGAGAGAGAGAAAAAGAGAAGCTGTGAGTGAGAGAGAAGGAGAAGCTGAGTGAGAGAGAGAGAGAGAGGAAGAGAAGCTGTGAGTGAGACAGAGAGAGAAAGAAAGCTGTGAGTGAGTGAGAGAGAAAGAGGAGCTGTGAGTGAGTGAGAGAGAGAGAGAGAAAGAGAAGCTGTGAGTGAGTGAGAGAGAGAGAAAGAGAAAGAGAAGCTGTGAGTTAGTGAGAGAGAGAAAGTGAAGCTGTGAGTGAGAGAGAGAATGAGAAAGAGAAGCTGTGAGTGAGTGAGAGAGAGAGAAAAGAGAAGCTGTGAGTGAGAGAGAGAGAGAGAGTGAAAGAGAAGCTGTGAGTGAGTGAGAGAGAGAGAAAGAAAAGCTATGATTGAGAGAGAGAGAGAAAGAAGCTGTGAGTGAGAGAGAGAGAGAGAAAGGGAAGCTATGAGTGAGAGATACAGAAAGTAATAGAAGCTGTGAGTGAGAGAGAGAGAATGAGAAGCTGTGAGTGAGAGAGAGACGGAGAATCTGTGAGTGTGTGTGTGTGAGAGAAAGAGAAGCTGTGAGTGAGTGAGTGAGTGAGAGAGAGAAGCTCTGAGAGATTGTGAGAGAGAAAGAGAAGCTGTGAGAGAGTGAGAGAGAAAGAGAAGCTGTGAGTGAGAGAGTGAGAGAGAGAAGCTGAGAGAGAGAGAGAAGCTGTGAGTGAGACAGAGAGAGAGAGAGAAAGAAAGCTGTGAGTGAGTGAGAGAGAAAGAAAGCTGTGAGTGAGTGAGAGAGAAAGAGAAGCTGTGAGTGAGTGAGAGAGAGAGAGAAAGAGAAGCTGTGAGTGAGTGAGAGAGAGAGAAAGAGAAGCTGTGAGTTAGTGAGAGAGAGAAAGTGAAGCTGTGAGTGAGAGAGAGAGTGAGAAAGAGAAGCTGTGAGTGAGTGAGAGAGAGAGAAAAGAGATGTTGTGAGTGAGAGAGAGAGAGTGTGAAAGAGAAGCTGTGAGTGAGTGAGAGAGAGAGAAAGAAAAGCTGTGATTGAGAGAGAGAGAGAAAGAAGCTGTGAGTGAGAGAGAGAGAGAGAAAGGGAAGCTATGATTGAGAGATACAGAAAGTAATAGATGCTGTGAGTGAGAGAGAGAATGAGAAGCTGTGAGTGAGAGAGAGACGGAGAATCTGTGAGTGTGTGTGTGTGAGAGAAAGAGAAGCTGTGAGTGAGTGAGTGAGTGATTGAGAGAAGCTCTGAGAGATTGTGAGAGAGAAAGAGAAGCTGTGAGAGAGTGAGAGAGAAAGAGAAGCTGTGAGTGAGAGAGTGAGAGAGAGAAGCTGAGAGAGAGAGAGAGAGAAGCTGTGAGTGAGACAGAGAGAGAGAGAGAAAGAAAGCTGTGAGTGAGTGAGACAGAAAGAGAAGCTGTGAGTGAGAGACAGAGAAAGAGAAGCTGTGAGTGAGTGAGAGAGAGAGAAAGAGAAGCTGTGAGTTAGTGAGAGAGAGAAAGTGAAGCTGTGAGAGAGAAAGAAAGCTGTGAGTGAGTGAGAGAGAAAGAGAAGCTGTGAGTGAGTGAGAGAGAGAGAGAAAGAGAAGCTGTGAGTGAGTGAGAGAGAAAGAAAGAAAAGCTGTGAGAGAGAGAGAGAAGCTGTGAGTGACAGAGAGAGAGAGAGAGAAAGAGAAGCTGTGAGTGAGAGAGAGAGAAAGAGAAGCTGTGAATGAGAGAGAGAGAGAAAGAGAAGCTATGTGAGAGAGAGAGAAGCAGTGTGTGTGTGAGAGAGAAAGACAAGCTGTGAGTGAGAGAGAGAGAGAAAGAGAAGCTGTGAGTGAGAGACAGAGAGAAAGAGAAGCTGTGAGTGAGAGAGTGAGAGAGAGAAGCTGAGAGAGAGAGAGAGAGAAGCTGTGAGTGAGACAGAGAGAGAGAGAAAGAAAGCTGTGAGTGAGTGAGAGAGAAAGAGAAGCTGTGAGTGAGTGGGAGAGAAAGAGAGATACGCTGTGAGTGAGTGAGTGAGAGAGAGAAAGGGAAGCTGTGAGTGAATGAGAGAGAGAGAGAGAGAGAAAGAGAAGCTGTGAGTGAGTGAGAGAGAGAGAGAAAGAGAAGCTGTGAGTTAGTGAGAGAGAGAAAGAGAAGCTGTGAGTGAGTGAGAGAGAGAGAGAAAGAGAAGCTGTGAGTGAGTGAGTGAGAGAGAAAGAGAAGCTGTGAGTGAGAGAGAGAGAGAAAGAGAAGCTGTGAGTGAGAGAGAGAGAGAAAAAGAGAAGCTGTGAGTGAGAGAGAAGGAGAAGCTGAGTGAGAGAGAGAGAGAGAGGAAGAGAAGCTGTGAGTGAGACAGAGAGAGAAAGAAAGCTGTGAGTGAGTGAGAGAGAAAGAGGAGCTGTGAGTGAGTGAGAGAGAGAGAGAGAAAGAGAAGCTGTGAGTGAGTGAGAGAGAGAGAAAGAGAAAGAGAAGCTGTGAGTTAGTGAGAGAGAGAAAGTGAAGCTGTGAGTGAGAGAGAGAATGAGAAAGAGAAGCTGTGAGAGAGTGAGAGAGAGAGAAAAGAGAAGCTGTGAGTGAGAGAGAGAGAGAGAGTGAAAGAGAAGCTGTGAGTGAGTGAGAGAGAGAGAAAGAAAAGCTATGATTGAGAGAGAGAGAGAAAGAAGCTGTGAGTGAGAGAGAGAGAGAGAAAGGGAAGCTATGAGTGAGAGATACAGAAAGTAATAGAAGCTGTGAGTGAGAGAGAGAGAATGAGAAGCTGTGAGTGAGAGAGAGACGGAGAATCTGTGAGTGTGTGTGTGTGAGAGAAAGAGAAGCTGTGAGTGAGTGAGTGAGTGAGAGAGAGAAGCTCTGAGAGATTGTGAGAGAGAAAGAGAAGCTGTGAGAGAGTGAGAGAGAAAGAGAAGCTGTGAGTGAGAGAGTGAGAGAGAGAAGCTGAGAGAGAGAGAGAAGCTGTGAGTGAGACAGAGAGAGAGAGAGAAAGAAAGCTGTGAGTGAGTGAGAGAGAAAGAAAGCTGTGAGTGAGTGAGAGAGAAAGAGAAGCTGTGAGTGAGTGAGAGAGAGAGAGAAAGAGAAGCTGTGAGTGAGTGAGAGAGAGAGAAAGAGAAGCTGTGAGTTAGTGAGAGAGAGAAAGTGAAGCTGTGAGTGAGAGAGAGAGTGAGAAAGAGAAGCTGTGAGTGAGTGAGAGAGAGAGAAAAGAGATGTTGTGAGTGAGAGAGAGAGAGTGTGAAAGAGAAGCTGTGAGTGAGTGAGAGAGAGAGAAAGAAAAGCTGTGATTGAGAGAGAGAGAGAAAGAAGCTGTGAGTGAGAGAGAGAGAGAGAAAGGGAAGCTATGATTGAGAGATACAGAAAGTAATAGAAGCTGTGAGTGAGAGAGAGAATGAGAAGCTGTGAGTGAGAGAGAGACGGAGAATCTGTGAGTGTGTGTGTGTGAGAGAAAGAGAAGCTGTGAGTGAGTGAGTGAGTGATTGAGAGAAGCTCTGAGAGATTGTGAGAGAGAAAGAGAAGCTGTGAGAGAGTGAGAGAGAAAGAGAAGCTGTGAGTGAGAGAGTGAGAGAGAGAAGCTGAGAGAGAGAGAGAGAGAAGCTGTGAGTGAGACAGAGAGAGAGAGAGAAAGAAAGCTGTGAGTGAGTGAGACAGAAAGAGAAGCTGTGAGTGAGAGACAGAGAAAGAGAAGCTGTGAGTGAGTGAGAGAGAGAGAGTGAAAGAGAAGCTGTGAGTGAGTGAGAGAGAGAGAGAAAGAAAACCTGTGATTGAGAGAGAGATTGAGAAAGAAGCTGTGAGTGAGAGAGAGAGAGAGAAAGGGAAGCTATGAGTGAGAGATACAGAAAGTAATAGAAGCTGTGAGTGAGTGAGAGAGAAAGAGAAGCTGTGAGTGAGTGAGAGAGAGAGAGAAAGAGAAGCTGTGAGTGAGTGAGAGAGAGAGAAAGAGAGAAAGAAAGAGAAGCTGTGAGTTAGTGAGAGAGAGAAAGAGAAGCTGTGAGTGAGAGAGAGAGAGAAAGAGAAGCTGTGAGTGAGTGAGAGAGAGAGAAAAGAGAAGCTGTGAGTGAGAGAGATAGAGAGAAAGAGAAGCTTTGTGTGTGTGTGAGAGAGAAATAGAAGTTGTGAGTGAGTGAGAGAGAGAGAGAAAGAGAAGCTGTGAGTGAGAGAGAGAAAAGAAGTTGTGAGTGAGTGAGAGAGAGAGAGAGAAAGAGAAGCTGTGAGTGAGAGACAGAGAAAGAGACGCTGTGAGTGAGTGAGAGAGAGAGAGTGAAAGAGAAGCTGTGAGTGAGAGAGAGAGAGAGAAAGAAAAGCTGTGATTGAGAGAGAGAGAGAAAGAAGCTGTGAGTGAGAGAGTGAGAGAGAAAGGGAAGCTATGAGTGAGAGATACAGAAAGTAATAGAAGCTGTGAGTAAGAGAGAGAGAATGAGAAGCTGTGAGTGAGAGAGAGATGGAGAATCTGTGAGTGTGTGTGTGTGAGAGAAAGAGAAGCTGTGAGTGAGTGAGTGAGAGAGAGAAGCTCTGAGAGATTGTGAGAGAGAAAGAGAAGCTGTGAGAGAGTGAGAGAGAAAGAGAAGCTGTGAGTGAGAGAGTGAGAGAGAGAAGCTGAGAGAGAGAGAGAGAAGCTGTGAGTGAGACAGAGAGAGAGAGAGAAAGAAAGGTGTGAGTGAGTGAGAGGGAAAGAGAAGCTGTTAGTGAGTGGGAGAGAGAGAGAGAGAAGCTGTGAGTGAGTGAGAGAGAGAGAGAAACGGAAGCTGTGAGTGAATGAGAGAGAGAGAAAGAAAAGCTTTGAGTGAGAGAGAGAGAAGCTGTGAGTGAGAGAGAGAGAGAGAAAGAGAAGCTGTGCGTGAGAGAAAGAGAGAGAGAAGCTGTGAGTGAGAGAGAGAGAGAAAGAAGCTGTGAGTGAGAGAGAGAGAGAAAGGGAAGCTATGAGTGAGAGATACAGAAAGTAATAGAAGCTGTGAGTGAGTGAGAGAGAAAGTGAAGCTGTGAGTGAGTGAGAGAGAGAGAAAGAGAAGCTGTGAGTGAGTGAGAGAGAGAGAGAAAGAAAAGCTGTGAGTGAGAGAGAGAGAAGCTATGAGTGAGTGAGAGAGAGAGAGAAGCTGTGAGTGAGAGAGAGAGAAATAGAAGCTGTGAATGAGAGAGAGAGAAAGAGAAGCTATGTGAGAGAGAGAAAGAGAAGCTGTGAGTGAGAGAGAGTGAGAAAGAGAAGATGTGTGTGAGAGAGAGAAGCAGTGTGTGTGTGAGAGAGAAAGACAAGCTGTGAGTGAGAGAGAGAGAGAAAGAGAAGCTGTGAGTGAGAGACAGAGAGAAAGAGAAGCTGTGAGTGAGAGAGTGAGAGAGAGAAGCTGAGAGAGAGAGAGATAAGCTGTGAGTGAGACAGAGAGAGAGAGAAAGAAAGCTGTGAGTGAGTGAGAGAGAAAGAGAAGCTGTGAGTGAGTGGGAGAGAAAGAGAGAGACGCTGTGAGTGAGTTAGAGAGAGAGAGAGAAAGGGAAGCTGTGAGTGAATGAGAGAGAGAGAGAGAGAGAGAAAGAGAAGCTGTGAGTGAGTGAGAGAGAGAGAGAAAGAGAAGTTGTGAGTGAGTGAGAGAGAGAGAAAGACAAGCTGTGAGTGAGAGAGACAGAGAAAAGAGAGAAGCTGTGAGTGAGTGTGAGAGAGAGAGAGAAGCTGTGAGATAGAGAGAGAGAAAGAGAAGCTGTGAGAGAGAGAAAGAAAGAAAGAGTAGCTGTGAGTGAGAGAGTGAGTGAGAGAGGTGTGAGTGAGAGAGAGAAAGAGAAGCTGTGTGTGAGTGGGAGAGAGGGAAAGAGATGCTGTGAGTGAGAGAGAGATAGAGAAAGAAAAGCTGTGAGTGAGAGAGAGAGCGAGAGCGAAAGAAAAGCTGTGAGTGAGTGAGAGAGAGAGAAATAAAAGCTGTGAGTGAGAGAGAGAGAAAGAGAAGCTGTGAGTGAGAGAGAGAGAGAAAGAGAAGCTGTGAGTGAGAGAGAGAGAGAAAGATAAGCTGTGAGTGAGCGAGAGAGAGAGAAAGAGAAGCTGTGAATGAGTGAGAGAGAGAGAGAGAGAAAGAAGCTGTGAGTGAGAGAGAGAGAGAGAAAGGGAAGCTATGAGTGAGAGATACAGAAAGTAATAGAAGCTGTGAGTGAGAGAGAGAGAATGAGAAGCTGTGAGTGAGAGAGAGACGGAGAATCTGTGAGTGTGTGTGTGTGAGAGAAAGAGAAGCTGTGAGTGAGTGAGTGAGTGAGAGAGAGAAGCTCTGAGAGATTGTGAGAGAGAAAGAGAAGCTGTGAGAGAGTGAGAGAGAAAGAGAAGCTGTGAGTGAGAGAGTGAGAGAGAGAAGCTGAGCGAGAGAGAGAGAAGCTGTGAGTGAGACAGAGAGAGAGAGAGAAAGAAAGCTGTGAGTGAGTGAGAGAGAAAGAGAAGCTGTGAGTGAGTGGGAGAGAGAGAGAGAGAGAAGCTGTGAGTGAGTGAGAGAGAGAGAGAAACTGAAGCTGTGAGTGAATGAGAGAGAGAAAGAAAGAAAAGCTGTGAGTGAGAGAGAGAAGCTGTGAGTGACAGAGAGAGAGAAAGAGAAGCTGTGAGTGAGAGAGAGAGAAAGAGAAGCTGTGAATGAGAGAGAGAGAGAAAGAGAAGCTATGTGAGAGAGAGAGAAGCAGTGTGTGTGTGAGAGAGAAAGACAAGCTGTGAGTGAGAGAGAGAGAGAAAGAGAAGCTGTGAGTGAGAGACAGAGAAAGAGAAGCTGTGAGTGAGAGAGTGAGAGAGAGAAGCTGAGAGAGAGAGAGAGAGAGAAGCTGTGAGTGAGACAGAGAGAGAGAGAAAGAAAGCTGTGAGTGAGTGAGAGAGAAAGAGAAGCTGTGAGTGAGTGGGAGAGAAAGAGAGATACGCTGTGAGTGAGTGAGAGAGAGAGAGAAAGGGAAGCTGTGAGTGAATGAGAGAGAGAGAGAGAGAGAGAAAGAGAAGCTGTGAGTTAGTGAGAGAGAGAAAGAGAAGCTGTGAGTGAGTGAGAGAGAGAGAAAGAGAAGCTGTGAGTGAGTGAGTGAGAGAGAAAGAGAAGCTGTGAGTGAGAGAGAGAAAGAGAAGCTGTGAGTGAGAGAGAGAGAGAAAAAGAGAAGCTGTGAGTGAGAGAGAAGGAGAAGCTGAGTGAGAGAGAGAGAGAGAGGAAGAGAAGCTGTGAGTGAGACAGAGAGAGAAAGAAAGCTGTGAGTGAGTGAGAGAGAAAGAGGAGCTGTGAGTGAGTGAGAGAGAGAGAGAGAAAGAGAAGCTGTGAGTGAGTGAGAGAGAGAGAAAGAGAAAGAGAAGCTGTGAGTTAGTGAGAGAGAGAAAGTGAAGCTGTGAGTGAGAGAGAGAATGAGAAAGAGAAGCTGTGAGTGAGTGAGAGAGAGAGAAAAGAGAAGCTGTGAGTGAGAGAGAGAGAGAGAGTGAAAGAGAAGCTGTGAGTGAGTGAGAGAGAGAGAAAGAAAAGCTATGATTGAGAGAGAGAGAGAAAGAAGCTGTGAGTGAGAGAGAGAGAGAGAAAGGGAAGCTATGAGTGAGAGATACAGAAAGTAATAGAAGCTGTGAGTGAGAGAGAGAGAATGAGAAGCTGTGAGTGAGAGAGAGACGGAGAATCTGTGAGTGTGTGTGTGTGAGAGAGAGAAGCTGTGAGTGAGTGAGTGAGTGAGAGAGAGAAGCTCTGAGAGATTGTGAGAGAGAAAGAGAAGCTGTGAGAGAGTGAGAGAGAAAGAGAAGCTGTGAGTGAGAGAGAGAGAGAAAGAGAAGCTGTGAGTGAGAGACAGAGAGAAAGAGAAGCTGAGAGAGAGAGAGAAGCTGTGAGTGAGACAGAGAGAGAGAGAGAAAGAAAGCTGTGAGTGAGACAGAGAGAGAGAGAAAGAAAGCTGTGAGTGAGTGAGAGAGAAAGAGAAGCTGTGAGTGAGTGAGAGAGAGAGAAAGAGAAGCTGTGAGTGAGTGAGAGAGAGAGAAAGAGAAGCTGTGAGTTAGTGAGAGAGAGAAAGTGAAGCTGTGAGTGAGAGAGAGAGTGAGAAAGAGAAGCTGTGAGTGAGTGAGAGAGAGAGAAAAGAGACGCTGTGAGTGAGAGAGAGAGAGTGAAAGAGAATCTGTGAGTGAGTGAGAGAGAGAGAAAGAAAAGCTGTGATTGAGAGAGAGAGAGAAAGAAGCTGTGAGTGAGAGAGAGAGAGAGAAAGGGAAGCTATGATTGAGAGATACAGAAAGTAATAGAAGCTGTGAGTGAGAGAGAGAATGAGAAGCTGTGAGTGAGAGAGAGACGGAGAATCTGTGAGTGTGTGTGTGTGAGAGAAAGAGAAGCTGTGAGTGAGTGAGTGAGTGAGAGAGAGAAGCTCTGAGAGATTGTGAGAGAGAAAGAGAAGCTGTGAGAGAGTGAGAGAGAAAGAGAAGCTGTGAGTGAGAGAGTGAGAGAGAGAAGCTGAGAGAGAGAGAGAGAAGCTGTGAGTGAGACAGAGAGAGAGAGAGAAAGAAAGCTGTGAGTGAGTAAGACAGAAAGAGAAGCTGTGAGTGAGAGACAGAGAAAGAGAAGCTGTGAGTGAGTGAGAGAGAGAGAGTGAAAGAGAAGCTGTGAGTGAGTGAGAGAGAGAGAGAAAGAAAACCTGTGATTGAGAGAGAGATTGAGAAAGAAGCTGTGAGTGAGAGAGAGAGAGAGAAAGGGAAGCTATGAGTGAGAGATACAGAAAGTAATAGAAGCTGTGAGTGAGTGAGAGAGAAAGAGAAGCTGTGAGTGAGTGAGAGAGAGAGAGAAAGAGAAGCTGTGAGTGAGTGAGAGAGAGAGAAAGAGAGAAAGAAAGAGAAGCTGTGAGTTAGTGAGAGAGAGAAAGAGAAGCTGTGAGTGAGAGAGAGAGAGAAAGAGAAGCTGTGAGTGAGTGAGAGAGAGAGAAAAGAGAAGCTGTGAGTGAGTTTGGTGTATGAAAACCAAGACACAGGACACAGCCTCGGGCTGGGTTAACTCAGGTTTATTGCATCGTGGACAGAGGGAACATGAGGTAATGGCGGATCGATAGCTCTTTATATACTGCAGTAATACATTTGAACGTGGTGCCATGGTAGCCCATTGGCTACTGCCTGCGTGACGTCATTGCGAGTCACGCCCTTCTTGTCCAGGTGTAGGTGGTGGCGGGAAAGCTTCCCGCGCTGTTGCCTTTGAAGAGTTCTGACCAATGAGCTTGGACGCTCGCTGCTGCCAGCTGGTGGTCATTAGCTCGCGTCCTTATGCAGGGTTCATATGATACAGTTGAAGGTTACATTGTTGCTATAGGCAAGGTTACATTGGTTCAGATACATTGTAATCCATGTGGAAGGTAAAACCCTTAGAACACAACATCCCTCCCCCCTAGGACGAGACAACGTCTCGAGCCCATGCTTCTAGACACTCTCCCCCCTAGGAGACAAAATCTCTTAGCCAAGATGGCTTGTTTCGAACACGCTGGGGTCTCGATGCGGGCTGCCTCTCCCCTGGTTTGCTACCTTCTCTTTGTCCCCTGGTTTCCTGTCCTGTAATTTGAGATGGAGACTCGTTAGTGCCTTGCCGCGGCTCCGCGGCGTTGTTGGGGGGTGTGCTCTTACTTAGGGAGGAACCGGGGGCAGTGGGGGCTAACGAAAAACCCCTCTTCTCGCTTGGATGGGTGGGGGAACACTCCTGAAAACCCCCCCGGTTTTTCGAACACAGTTAGTACTTTATCCAATCTCTTTGCTAGTTCGGCCTCACTCCCCCCTGTTATCAATACGTCATCAAAATAAGGCAACACCCCCTCCAGCCCCTTCAGGAGGCGTTCCACGAGCGATTGAAAAAGGCCGGGTGCCGAGTTCACGCCGAACTGTAAACGCGACACCTGGAACGCTCCTTTGTGTGTGACTATTGTTTGTGCCGCGGCCGTGGCGGGAGTTACGGGGAGTTGCTGATAGGCTTGTGCCAGGTCGAGCTTAGCGAAACACTTTCCCCCATTTAGCCTGGCCAAAAGGTGGCTAACCACTGGCACCGGATATGCATTAGGGCGAATCGCCTTGTTAATTGTACACTTATAATCAGCGCAAATGCGCACCTCCCCGTTAGCCTTCAGGGCTGTTACAATTGGAGTTTCCCACTCCGCGGAATCCACAGGAATAAGGATCCCCTGGCCCACCAATTTGTCCAGTTCCGCCTCTATTTTGTCCTTAAGTGCGAAAGGCACCCTGCGCGGTTTGAGTCTTATCGGGCGGACCTCCGGGTCTAGGTCGAAGGCTACCGGGGGTCCCTTGAATTTTCCAAGTCCTTTCTTAAAAACGGCGGGGTGCGCATCGCACACCGCCTGTATTGGATCCGCCCCCACTGCATGTACTCCCCCTATGAACAGGCCCAAAGGCTGAAACCACTGTGTCCCTAGGAGGCTACAACTTCCCCCCTTGAGGACAACTAGGGGCAGTTCCGCCGAATGTCTCCTAAACTTAACCTGAAATTTTCCGACCCCCAACACCGGAATGCTGTTTCCCTGTACATCACGTAGCGTGGACCTCAATGCTTTAAGTTTGGGCCGCACGTGGGGGTCAATTTTCAAGAACTCCCTCTGGGGAATTATAGAATAGGAGGACCCTGAGTCAATCTCCATCCTAATAGGGGCCCCTTGTACTTGTACCTCAACAAAGTAATGGGACTGTCCTGCGGACACGCTGAACACTGGGGCGTCGTCCTCGCTGCCGTCCGAGACGCGGCCCACGCCGTCCTGCTTCTTTGTGGTCTGGGCGCCGTCTTTGGGCCTCGCTGGGCGGTCCGGCTTGGTCGAACGGTCTGATGACTGCCTCCGGCCCTCCTTCCGCTTTCTGCATGCCTTGGCGATGTGTCCCCTCCGGCCGCAGGAGTAACATTCGGCCTTTCTAAATGGGCACCTCGCGCGCTCGTGGGCCGCTCCGCAGCCATCACAACGGCGCCCCCCTTTTCGGACCTTCTGGACCTCCTCGCCGTCGCTGCCTTCCGAGGACGATTTTGAGACCCGTCGAGTTGCGTGCACCGATTTATCCGCTTTGCCGGCTCTGGGACGCCACTCACGCCACTGGTGCATCTCGTCCACTCCAGCATTCGTGGACTCTGCGGCTTCTGCGGCCTCAACGACCTCTGCCAGCGTGGGTGGCGGCTCCTTGTTCATCAAACTGCGCTGCACCTCCTTGTCCTTCAGGCCGCACAGCACGCCGTCCCTGAGGGCCATTTCTTGGATATTGTCCCATTTGCAGGGGACGGCGGCTGCCCTCATGGCGGCCACGAATGCCTCAACCGACTCGTCCGGCGCTTGGACTCGCCTCCAAAACGCGCTCCGAGCGGGAAACATCGCCCTCGCGGGTCGGAAACGCTCCCGTAGCAGCTTCATGATGTCGGCCGCCTTGAATTCGCTCACCTTCTTCGGAGTGATAATGCCCACCAGTGTCCGCTTGGTGTCCATCCCGAGCATTCTGGTGAGGATGGCCCTCTTCGTCTCCTCATCGTCTTCCTTGACTTTGAGCTCCACCAGGGCCGCATGGAAGTCCATCTCAAACAGCTCCCAGTCTTGCGGTTTGGTGATGTTGAACCCGCCCTGCGCTCTGGCTGCTCCTTGGGGATCCATTATCCCACCTTCGTCGCCAATTTGGTGTATGAAAACCAAGACACAGGACACAGCCTCGGGCTGGGTTAACTCAGGTTTATTGCATCGTGGACAGAGGGAACATGAGGTAATGGCGGATCGATAGCTCTTTATATACTGCAGTAATACATTTGAACGTGGTGCCATGGTAGCCCATTGGCTACTGCCTGCGTGACGTCATTGCGAGTCACGCCCTTCTTGTCCAGGTGTAGGTGGTGGCGGGAAAGCTTCCCGCGCTGTTGCCTTTGAAGAGTTCTGACCAATGAGCTTGGACGCTCGCTGCTGCCAGCTGGTGGTCATTAGCTCGCGTCCTTATGCAGGGTTCATATGATACAGTTGAAGGTTACATTGTTGCTATAGGCAAGGTTACATTGGTTCAGATACATTGTAATCCATGTGGAAGGTAAAACCCTTAGAACACAACAGTGAGAGAGATAGAGAGAAAGAGAAGCTTTGTGTGTGTGTGAGAGAGAAATAGAAGTTGTGAGTGAGTGAGAGAGAGAGAGAAAGAGAAGCTGTGAGTGAGAGAGAGAAAAGAAGTTGTGAGTGAGTGAGAGAGAGAGAGAGAGAAAGAGAAGCTGTGAGTGAGAGACAGAGAAAGAGACGCTGTGAGTGAGTGAGAGAGAGAGAGTGAAAGAGAAGCTGTGAGTGAGAGAGAGAGAGAGAAAGAAAAGCTGTGATTGAGAGAGAGAGAGAAAGAAGCTGTGAGTGAGAGAGTGAGAGAGAAAGGGAAGCTATGAGTGAGAGATACAGAAAGTAATAGAAGCTGTGAGTAAGAGAGAGAGAATGAGAAGCTGTGAGTGAGAGAGAGACGGAGAATCTGTGAGTGTGTGTGTGTGAGAGAAAGAGAAGCTGTGAGTGAGTGAGTGAGAGAGAGAAGCTCTGAGAGATTGTGAGAGAGAAAGAGAAGCTGTGAGAGAGTGAGAGAGAAAGAGAAGCTGTGAGTGAGAGAGTGAGAGAGAGAAGCTGAGAGAGAGAGAGAGAAGCTGTGAGTGAGACAGAGAGAGAGAGAGAAAGAAAGGTGTGAGTGAGTGAGAGAGAAAGAGAAGCTGTTAGTGAGTGGGAGAGAGAGAGAGAGAAGCTGTGAGTGAGTGAGAGAGAGAGAGAAACGGAAGCTGTGAGTGAATGAGAGAGAGAGAAAGAAAAGCTTTGAGTGAGAGAGAGAGAAGCTGTGAGTGAGAGAGAGAGAGAGAAAGAGAAGCTGTGCGTGAGAGAAAGAGAGAGAGAAGCTGTGAGTGAGAGAGAGAGAGAAAGAAGCTGTGAGTGAGAGAGAGAGAGAAAGGGAAGCTATGAGTGAGAGATACAGAAAGTAATAGAAGCTGTGAGTGAGTGAGAGAGAAAGTGAAGCTGTGAGTGAGTGAGAGAGAGAGAGAAAGAGAAGCTGTGAGTGAGAGAGAGAGAAGGAGAAGCTGTGAGTGAGAGAGAGAAGGGAAAGAGAAGCTGTGAGTGAGAGAAAGAGAGAGAGAGATGCTGTGAGTGAGAGAGAGAGCAAAAGAGAAAGTTTGAGTAAGTGAGAGAGAGAGAGAGAGAAAGAAAAGCTGTGAGAGAGAGAGAGAGAGAAAGAAGCTGTGAGTGAGAGAGAGAGAGAAAGAGAAGCTGTGAGTGAGCGAGAGAGAGAGAAAGAGAAGCTGTGAATGAGTGAGAGAGAGAGAAAGAGAAGCTGTGACAGTGAGAGAGAGAAAGAGAAGCTGTGAGTGAGTGAGAGAGAGAGAAAAGAGAAGCTGTGAGTGAGAGAGATAGAGAGAAAGAGAAGCTGTGTGTGTGAGAGAGAGAGAAATAGAAGCTGTGAGTGAGTGAGAGAGAGAGAGAAAAGCAGTGAGGGAGTGAGAGAGAGAGAAGCTGTGTGTGAGAGAGAAAGAGAAGCTGTGAGTGAGAGAGACAGAGAAAGATAGAGAAGCTGGGAGTGAGTGTGAGAGAGAGAAAGAGAAGCTGTGAGTGAGAGAGAGAGAGAGAGAGAAGCTGTGAGAGAGAGAAAGAAAGAAAGAGAAGATGTGAGTAAGAGAATGAGTGAGAGAGAAGCTGTGAGTGAGAGAGAGAGAAAGAGAAGCTATGTGAGAGAGAAAGAAAGAGAAGCTGAGTGAGAGAGAGAGAAAAAGAGAAGCTGTGAGTGAGAGAGAAGGAGAAGCTGAGTGAGAGAGAGAGAGGAAGAGAAGCTGTGAGTGAGACAGAGAGAGAAAGAAAGCTGTGAGTGAGTGAGAGAGAAAGAGAAGCTGTAAGTGAGTGAGAGAGAGAGAGAAAGAGAAGCTGAGAGTGAGTGAGAGAGAGAGAAAGAGAGAAAGAGAAGCTGTGATTTAGTGAGAGAGAGAAAGAGAAGCTGTGAGTGAGAGAGAGAGAGAAAGAGAAGCTGTGAGTGAGTGAGAGAGAGAGAAAAGAGAAGCTGTGAGTGAGAGAGATAGAGAGAAAGAGAAGCTTTGTGTGTGTGAGAGAGAGAAATAGAAGTCGTGAGTGAGTGAGAGAGAGAGAGAGAAAGAGAAGCTGTGAGTGAGAGAGAGAAAAGAAGTTGAGTGAGTGAGAGAGAGAGAGAAAGAGAAGCTGTGAGTGAGAGACAGAGAAAGAGAGGCTGTGAGTGAGTGAGAGAGAGAGAATGAGAAGCTGTGAGTGAGAGAGAGACGGAGAATCTGTGAGTGTGTGTGTGTGAGAGAGAGAAGCTGTGAGTGAGTGAGTGAGTGAGAGAGAGAAGCTCTGAGAGATTGTGAGAGAGAAAGAGAAGCTGTGAGAGAGTGAGAGAGAAAGAGAAGCTGTGAGTGAGAGAGAGAGAGAAAGAGAAGCTGTGAGTGAGAGACAGAGAGAAAGAGAAGCTGAGAGAGAGAGAGAAGCTGTGAGTGAGACAGAGAGAGAGAGAGAAAGAAAGCTGTGAGTGAGACAGAGAGAGAGAGAAAGAAAGCTGTGAGTGAGTGAGAGAGAAAGAGAAGCTGTGAGTGAGTGAGAGAGAGAGAGAAAGAGAAGCTGTGAGTGAGTGAGAGAGAGAGAAAGAGAAGCTGTGAGTTAGTGAGAGAGAGAAAGTGAAGCTGTGAGTGAGAGAGAGAGTGAGAAAGAGAAGCTGTGAGTGAGTGAGAGAGAGAGAAAAGAGATGCTGTGAGTGAGAGAGAGAGAGTGAAAGAGAATCTGTGAGTGAGTGAGAGAGAGAGAAAGAAAAGCTGTGATTGAGAGAGAGAGAGAAAGAAGCTGTGAGTGAGAGAGAGAGAGAGAAAGGGAAGCTATGATTGAGAGATACAGAAAGTAATAGAAGCTGTGAGTGAGAGAGAGAATGAGAAGCTGTGAGTGAGAGAGAGACGGAGAATCTGTGAGTGTGTGTGTGTGAGAGAAAGAGAAGCTGTGAGTGAGTGAGTGAGTGAGAGAGAGAAGCTCTGAGAGAGTGAGAGAGAAAGAGAAGCTGTGAGTGAGAGAGTGAGAGAGAGAAGCTGAGAGAGAGAGAGAGAGAAGCTGTGAGTGAGACAGAGAGAGAGAGAGAAAGAAAGCTGTGAGTGAGTAAGACAGAAAGAGAAGCTGTGAGTGAGAGACAGAGAAAGAGAAGCTGTGAGTGAGTGAGAGAGAGAGAGTGAAAGAGAAGCTGTGAGTGAGTGAGAGAGAGAGAGAAAGAAAACCTGTGATTGAGAGAGAGATTGAGAAAGAAGCTGTGAGTGAGAGAGAGAGAGAGAAAGGGAAGCTATGAGTGAGAGATACAGAAAGTAATAGAAGCTGTGAGTGAGTGAGAGAGAAAGAGAAGCTGTGAGTGAGTGAGAGAGAGAGAGAGAGAGAAGCTGTGAGTGAGTGAGAGAGAGAGAAAGAGAGAAAGAAAGAGAAGCTGTGAGTTAGTGAGAGAGAGAAAGAGAAGCTGTGAGTGAGAGAGAGAGAGAAAGAGAAGCTGTGAGTGAGTGAGAGAGAGAGAAAAGAGAAGCTGTGAGTGAGAGAGATAGAGAGAAAGAGAAGCTTTGTGTGTGTGTGAGAGAGAAATAGAAGTTGTGAGTGAGTGAGAGAGAGAGAGAAAGAGAAGCTGTGAGTGAGAGAGAGAAAAGAAGTTGTGAGTGAGTGAGAGAGAGAGAGAGAGAAAGAGAAGCTGTGAGTGAGAGACAGAGAAAGAGACGCTGTGAGTGAGTGAGAGAGAGAGAGTGAAAGAGAAGCTGTGAGTGAGAGAGAGAGAGAGAAAGAAAAGCTGTGATTGAGAGAGAGAGAGAAAGAAGCTGTGAGTGAGAGAGTGAGAGAGAAAGGGAAGCTATGAGTGAGAGATACAGAAAGTAATAGAAGCTGTGAGTAAGAGAGAGAGAATGAGAAGCTGTGAGTGAGAGAGAGACGGAGAATCTGTGAGTGTGTGTGTGTGAGAGAAAGAGAAGCTGTGAGTGAGTGAGTGAGAGAGAGCAGCTCTGAGAGATTGTGAGAGAGAAAGAGAAGCTGTGAGAGAGTGAGAGAGAAAGAGAAGCTGTGAGTGAGAGAGTGAGAGAGAGAAGCTGAGAGAGAGAGAGAGAAGCTGTGAGTGAGACAGAGAGAGAGAGAGAAAGAAAGGTGTGAGTGAGTGAGAGAGAAAGAGAAGCTGTTAGTGAGTGGGAGAGAGAGAGAGAGAAGCTGTGAGTGAGTGAGAGAGAGAGAGAAACGGAAGCTGTGAGTGAATGAGAGAGAGAGAAAGAAAAGCTTTGAGTGAGAGAGAGAGAAGCTGTGAGTGAGAGAGAGAGAGAGAAAGAGAAGCTGTGCGTGAGAGAAAGAGAGAGAGAAGCTGTGAGTGAGAGAGAGAGAGAAAGAAGCTGTGAGTGAGAGAGAGAGTGAAAGGGAAGCTATGAGTGAGAGATACAGAAAGTAATAGAAGCTGTGAGTGAGTGAGAGAGAAAGTGAAGCTGTGAGTGAGTGAGAGAGAGAGAGAAAGAGAAGCTGTGAGTGAGAGAGAGAGAAGGAGAAGCTGTGAGTGAGAGAGAGAAGGGAAAGAGAAGCTGTGAGTGAGAGAAAGAGAGAGAGAGATGCTGTGAGTGAGAGAGAGAGCAAAAGAGAAAGTTTGAGTAAGTGAGAGAGAGAGAGAGAAAGAAAAGCTGTGAGAGAGAGAGAGAGAGAAAGAAGCTGTGAGTGAGAGAGAGAGAGAAAGAGAAGCTGTGAGTGAGCGAGAGAGAGAGAAAGAGAAGCTGTGAATGAGTGAGAGAGAGAGAAAGAGAAGCTGTGACAGTGAGAGAGAGAAAGAGAAGCTGTGAGTGAGTGAGAGAGAGAGAAAAGAGAAGCTGTGAGTGAGAGAGATAGAGAGAAAGAGAAGCTGTGTGTGTGAGAGAGAGAGAAATAGAAGCTGTGAGTGAGTGAGAGAGAGAGAGAAAAGCAGTGAGGGAGTGAGAGAGAGAGAAGCTGTGTGTGAGAGAGAAAGAGAAGCTGTGAGTGAGAGAGACAGAGAAAGATAGAGAAGCTGGGAGTGAGTGTGAGAGAGAGAAAGAGAAGCTGTGAGTGAGAGAGAGAGAGAGAGAAGCTGTGAGAGAGAGAAAGAAAGAAAGAGAAGATGTGAGTAAGAGAATGAGTGAGAGAGAAGCTGTGAGTGAGAGAGAGAGAAAGAGAAGCTATGTGAGAGAGAAAGAAAGAGAAGCTGAGTGAGAGAGAGAGAAAAAGAGAAGCTGTGAGTGAGAGAGAAGGAGAAGCTGAGTGAGAGAGAGAGAGGAAGAGAAGCTGTGAGTGAGACAGAGAGAGAAAGAAAGCTGTGAGTGAGTGAGAGAGAAAGAGAAGCTGTAAGTGAGTGAGAGAGAGAGAGAAAGAGAAGCTGAGAGTGAGTGAGAGAGAGAGAAAGAGAGAAAGAGAAGCTGTGATTTAGTGAGAGAGAGAAAGAGAAGCTGTGAGTGAGAGAGAGAGAGAAAGAGAAGCTGTGAGTGAGTGAGAGAGAGAGAAAAGAGAAGCTGTGAGTGAGAGAGATAGAGAGAAAGAGAAGGTTTGTGTGTGTGAGAGAGAGAAATAGAAGTCGTGAGTGAGTGAGAGAGAGAGAGAGAAAGAGAAGCTGTGAGTGAGAGAGAGAAAAGAAGTTGAGTGAGTGAGAGAGAGAGAGAAAGAGAAGCTGTGAGTGAGAGACAGAGAAAGAGAGGCTGTGAGTGAGTGAGAGAGAGAGAGTGAAAGAGAAGCTGTGAGTGAGTGAGTGAGAGAGAAAGAAAAGCTGTGATTGAGAGAGAGAGAGAGAGAGAGAAGCTGTGAGTGAGAGAGAGAGAGAAAGAGAAGCTGTGAGTGAGAGAGAGATGGAGAATCTGTGTGTGTGTGTGAGAGAGAAAGAGAAGCTGTGTGAGTGAGTGAGAGAGAGAAGCTATGAGAGATTGTGAGAGAGAAAGAGAATGTGTGAGAGAGTGAGAGAGAAAGAGAAGCTGTGAGTGAGAGAGAGAGAGTGAGAAGCTGTGAGTGAGTGAGAGAGAGAGAGAAGCTGTGAGTGAGAGAGAGAGAAGGGAAAGAGAAGCTGTGCGTGAGAGAAAGAGAGAGAGAGAAGCTGTGAGTGAGAGAGAGAGAGAGAAAGAAGCTGTGAGTGAGAGAGAGAGAGAGAAAGGGAAGCTATGAGTGAGAGATACAGAAAGTAATAGAAGCTGTGAGTGAGAGAGAGAGAGAAAGAGAAGCTGTGAGTGAGAGAGAGAGAGAGAATCTGTGAGTTTGTGTATGTGAGAGAAAGAGAAGCTGTGAGTGAGTGAGTGAGTGAGTGAGAGAGAGAGAGAAGCTCTGAGAGATTGTGAGAGAGAAAGAGAAGCTGTGAGAGAGTGAGAGAGAAAGAGAAGCTGTGAGTGAGTGAGAGAGAGAGAGTGAGAAGCTGTGAGTGAGTGTGTGGGAGAGAGAGAGAGTCAGAAGCTGTGAGTGAGAGAGAGAGAAGGGAAAGAGAAGCTGTGAGTGAGAGAAAGAGAGAGAGAAGCTGTGAGTGAGAGAGAGAGCGAAACAGAAGCTGTGAGTGAGTGAGAGAGAAAGAGAAAGAAAAGCTGTAAGTGAGGGAGAGAGAGATAGAAGCTGTGAGTGAGAGAGAGAGAGAGAAAGAGAAGTTGTGAGTGTGAGAGAGAAATAGAAGCTGTGAATGAGAATGAGAGAGAAAGAGAAGCTATGTGAGAGAGAGAGAAAGAGAAGCTGTGAGTGAGAGAGAGAGAAAGAGAAGTTGTGTGAGAGAGAGAAGCAGTGTGTGCGTGAGAGATAAAGACAAGCGGAGTGAGAGAGAGAGAGAAAGAGTAGCTGTGAGTGAGACAGAGAGAGAAAGAGAAGCTGTGAGTGAGAGAGGGAGAGGGAGAGAATGGGAAGCTGTGAGTGAGAGAGAGAGAAAGAGAAGCTGAGAGAGAGAGAGAGAAGCTGTGAGTGAGACACAGAGAGAAAGAAATCTGTGAGTGAGTGAGAGAGTAAGAGAAGCTGTGAGTGAGAGAGAGAGAGAGAAAAAGCTGTGAGTTGGTGAGAGAGAAAGAGAAGCTGTGAGTGAGAGAGAGAGAGAGAGAAGCTGTGAGTGAGTGTGAGAGAGAGATATAAAAGAGAAGCTGTGAGTGAGAGAAATAGAGAGAAAGAGAAGCTTTGTGTGTGTGTGAGAGAGAGAAATAGAAGTCGTGAGTGAGTGAGTGAGAGAGAGAAAGAGAAGCAGTGAGAGACTGAGAGAGAGGGAAAGAGCTGTGTGTGAGAGAGAAAGAGAAGCTGTGAGTAAGAGAGACAGAGAAAGAGAGAGAAGCTGTGAGTGAGTGTGAGAGAAAGAAAGAGAAGCTGTGAGTGAGAGAGAGAGAGAGGAAGAGAAGCTGTGAGGGAGAGAAAGAAAGAAAGAGAAGCTGTGAGTGAGAGAGTGAGTGAGAGAGAAGGTGTGAGTGAGAGAGGGAGAAAGAGAAGCTATGAGTGAGAGAGAGAGAGAAAGAGAAGCTGTGAGTGTGTGAGAGAGAGAGAGAGAGAAAAGAGAAGCTGTGAGTGAGAGAAAGAAAGAGAAGCTGTGAGTAAGAGAGTGAGTGTGAGAGAGAAATAGAAGCTGTGAGTGAGTGAGAGAGAGAGAAAGAGAAGCTGTGCGTGTGAGAGAGATAGAAAGAGTTGTGAGTGAGTGAGAGAGAGAGAAAGAGAAGCTGTGAGTGAGAGACAGAGAAAGAGAAGCTGTGAGTGAGTGAGAGAGAGAGTGAAAGAGAAGCTGTGAGTGAGTGAGTGAGAGAGAAAGAAAATCTGTGATTGAGAGAGAGATGGAGAATCTGTGAGTGTGTGTGTGAGAGAGAAAGAGAAGCTGTGAGTGAGTGAGTGAGAGAGAGAAGCTCTGAGAGATTGTGAGAGAGAAAGAGAAGCTGTGAGAGAGTGAGAAAGAGAAGCTGTGAGTGAGTGAGTGAGAGAGAGAGAGTGAGAAGCTGTGAGTGAGTGTGTGAGTGAGAGAGAGAGAGAAGCTGTGAGTGAAAGAGAGAGAAGCGAAAGAGAAGCTGTGAGCGAGAGAAAGAGAGAGAGAAGCTGTGAGTGAGAGAGAGAGCGAAAGAGAAGCTGTGAGTGAGTGAGAGCAAGAGAGAAAGTAAAGCTGTGAGTGAAAGAGAGAGAGAGAAAATGTGAGTGAGAGAGAGAGAAAGAGAAGCTGTGAGTGAGATAGAGATATAGAAGCTGTGAATGAGAGAGAGAGAAAGAGAAGCTATGTGTGAGAGAGAGAAAGAGAAGCTGTGAGTGAGAGAGAGAGAGAAAGAGAAGCTGTGTGAGAGAGAGAGAAGCAGTGTGTGTGTGAGAGAGAAAGACAAGCTGTGAGTGAGAGAGAGAGAGAAAGAGTAGCTGTGAGTGAGAGAGAGAGAGAAAGAGAAGCTGTGAGTGAGAGAGAGAGAATGAGAAGCTGTGAGTGAGAGAGAAAAAGAGAAGCTGAGTGAGAGAGAGAGAGAAAGAGAAGCTGTGAGTGAGACAGAGAGAAAGAAAGCTGTGAGTGAGTGAGAGAGAAAGAGAAGCTATGAGAGAGAGAGAGAAGCAGTGTGTGTGAGAGAGAAAGACAAGGTGTGAGTGAGAGAGAGAGAAAGAGAAGCTGTGAGTGAGAGAGAGAGAAAGAGAAGCTGTGAGTGAGTGAGAGAGAGAGAAAGAGAAGCTGTGAATGAGTGAGAGAGAGAGAAAGAGAAGGTGTGACAGTGAGAGAGAGAGAAAGAGAAGCTGTGAATGAGTGAGAGAGAGAGAAAGAGAAGGTGTGACAGTGAGAGAGAGAAAGAGAAGCTGTGAGTGAGTGGGAGAGAGGGAAAGAGAAGCTGTGAGTGAGTGAGAGAGAGAGAAAAGAGAAGCTGTGAGTGAGAGAGATAGAGAGAAAGAGAAGCTGTGTGTGTGTGAGAGAGAGAAATAGAAGCTGTGAGTGAGTGAGAGAGAGAGAGAAAAGCAGTGAGGGAGTGAGAGAGAGAGAGAGAAGCTGTGTGTGAGAGAGAAAGAGAAGCTGTGAGTGAGAGAGACAGAGAAAGAGAGAGAAGCTGTGAGTGAGTGTGAGAGAGAGAAAGAGAAGCTGTGAGTGAGAGAGAGAGAGAGAAGCTGTGAGAGAGAGAAAGAAAGAAAGAGAAGATGTGAGTAAGAGAATGAGTGAGAGAGAAGCTGTGAGTGAGAGAGAGAGAAAGAGAAGCTATGTGAGAGAGAGAGAAAGAGAAGCTGAGTGAGAGAGAGAGAAAGAGAAGCTGTGAGTGAGAGAGAAAAAGCTGTGTGAGAGAGAGAGAAAAAGAGAAGCTGTGAGTTTGAGAGAAGGAGAAGCTGAGTGAGAGAGAGAGAGGAAGAGAAGCTGTGAGTGAGACAGAGAGAGAAAGAAAGCTGTGAATGAGTGAGAGAGAAAGAGAAGCTGTAAGTGAGTGAGAGAGAGAGAAAGAGAAGCTGTGAGTGAGTGAGAGAGAGAGAAAGAGAGAAAGAGAAGCTGTGATTTAGTGAGAGAGAGAAAGAGAAGCTGTGAGTGAGAGAGAGAGAGAAAGAGAAGCTGTGAGTGAGTGAGAGAGAGAGAAAAGAGAAGCTGTGAGTGAGAGAGATAGAGAAAGAGAAGCTTTGTGTGTGTGAGAGAGAGAAATAGAAGTCGTGAGTGAGTGAGAGAGAGAGAGAGAGAAAGAGAAGCTGTGAGTGAGAGAGAGAAAAGAAGTTGAGTGAGTGAGAGAGAGAGAGAGAGAAAGAGAAGCTGTGAGTGAGAGACAGAGAAAGAGAGGCTGTGAGTGAGTGAGAGAGAGAGAGTGAAAGAGAAGCTATGTGAGAGAGAGAGAAAGAGAAGCTGAGTGAGAGAGAGAGAAAGAGAAGCTGTGAGTGAGAGAGAGAGAGAAAAAGCTGTGAGTGAGAGAGAGAGAAAAAGAGAAGCTGTAAGTGAGAGAGAAGGAGAAGCTGAGTGAGAGAGAGAGAGGAAGAGAAGCTGTGAGTGAGACAGAGAGAGAGAGAAAGATGTGAGTGAGTGAGAGAGAAAGAGAAGCTGTAAGTGAGTGAGAGAGAGAGAGAAAGAGAAGCTGTGAGTGAGTGAGAGAGAGAGAGAGAAAGAGAGAAAGAGAAGCTGTGAGTGAGTGAGAGAGAGAGAAAAGAGAAGCTGTGAGTGAGAGAGATAGAGAGAAAGAGAAGCTTTGTGTGTGTGAGAGAGAGAAAAAGAAGTCGTGAGTGAGTGAGAGAGAGAGAGAGAAAGAGAAGCTGTGAGTGAGAGAGAGAAAAGAAGTTGAGTGAGTGAGAGAGAGAGAGAGAGAAAGAGAAGCTGTCAGTGAGAGACAGAGAAAGAGAGGCTGTGAGTGAGTGAGAGAGAGAGAGTGAAAGAGAAGCTGTGAGTGAGTGAGTGAGAGAGAAAGAAAAGCTGTGATTGAGAGAGAGAGAGAGAAAGAAGCTGTGAGTGAGAGAGAGAGAGAGAGAGAAAGGGAAGCTATGAGTGAGAGATACAGAAAGTAATAGAAGCTGTGAGTGAGAGAGAGAGAGAAAGAGAAGCTGTGAGTGAGAGAGAGACGGAGAATCTGTGAGTTTGTGTATGTGAGAGAAAGAGAAGCTGTGAGTGAGTGAGTGAGAGAGAGAAGCTCTGAGAGATTGTGAGAGAGAAAGAGAAGCTGTGAGAGAGTGAGAGAGAAAGAGAAGCTGTGAGTGAGTGAGAGAGAGAGTGAGAAGCTGTGAGTGAGTGTGAGTGGGAGAGAGAGAGAGTCAGAAGCTGTGAGTGAGAGAGAGAGAAGGGAAAGAGAAGCTGTGAGTGAGAGAAAGAGAGAGAGAAGCTGTGAGTGAGAGAGAGAGCGAAAGAGAAGCTGTGAGTGAGTGAGAGAGAAAGAGAAAGAAAAACTGTAAGTGAGGGAGAGAGAGATAGAAGCTGTGAGTGAGAGAGAGAGAGAGAAAGAGAAGTTGTGAGTGTGAGAGAGAAATAGAAGCTGTGAATGAGAATGAGAGAGAAAGAGAAGCTATGTGAGAGAGAGAGAGAGAAGCTGTGAGTGAGAGAGAGAGAAAGAGAAGCTGTGAGAGAGAGAGAAGCAGTGTGTGCGTGAGAGATAAAGACAAGCGGAGAGTGAGAGAGAGAGAAAGAGTAGCTGTGAGTGAGAGAGAGAGAGAAAGAGAAGCTGTGAGTGAGAGAGTGAGAGGGAGAGAATGGGAAGCTGTGAGTGAGAGAGAGAGAAAGAGAGGCTGTGAGTGAGTGAGAGAGAGAGAGAGAAAGAGAAGCTATGTGAGAGAGAGAGAAAGAGAAGCTGAGTGAGAGAGAGAGAAAGAGAAGCTGTGAGTGAGAGAGAGAGAGAAAAAGCTGTGAGTGAGAGAGAGAGAAAAAGAGAAGCTGTAAGTGAGAGAGAAGGAGAAGCTGAGTGAGAGAGAGAGAGGAAGAGAAGCTGTGAGTGAGACAGAGAGAGAGAGAAAGATGTGAGTGAGTGAGAGAGAAAGAGAAGCTGTAAGTGAGTGAGAGAGAGAGAGAAAGAGAAGCTGTGAGTGAGTGAGAGAGAGAGAAAAGAGAAGCTGTGAGTGAGAGAGATAGAGAGAAAGAGAAGCTTTGTGTGTGTGAGAGAGAGAAATAGAAGTCGTGAGTGAGTGAGAGAGAGAGAGAGAAAGAGAAGCTGTGAGTGAGAGAGAGAAAAGAAGTTGACTGAGTGAGAGAGAGAGAGAGAGAAAGAGAAGCTGTCAGTGAGAGACAGAGAAAGAGAGGCTGTGAGTGAGTGAGAGAGAGAGAGTGAAAGAGAAGCTGTGAGTGAGTGAGTGAGAGAGAAAGAAAAGCTGTGATTGAGAGAGAGAGAGAGAAAGAAGCTGTGAGTGAGAGAGAGAGAGAGAGAAAGGGAAGCTATGAGTGAGAGATACAGAAAGTAATAGAAGCTGTGAGTGAGAGAGAGAGAGAAAGAGAAGCTGTGAGTGAGAGAGAGACGGAGAATCTGTGAGTTTGTGTATGTGAGAGAAAGAGAAGCTGTGAGTGAGTGAGTGAGAGAGAGAAGCTCTGAGAGATTGTGAGAGAGAAAGAGAAGCTGTGAGTGAGTGAGAGAGAGAGTGAGAAGCTGTGAGTGAGTGTGAGTGGGAGAGAGAGAGTCAGAAGCTGTGAGTGAGAGAGAGAGAAGGGAAAGAGAAGCTGTGAGTGAGAGAAAGAGAGAGAGAAGCTGTGAGTGAGAGAGAGAGCGAAAGAGAAGCTGTGAGTGAGTGAGAGAGAAAGAGAAAGAAAAACTGTAAGTGAGGGAGAGAGAGATAGAAGCTGTGAGTGAGAGAGAGAGAGAGAAAGAGAAGTTGTGAGTGTGAGAGAGAAATAGAAGCTGTGAATGAGAATGAGAGAGAAAGAGAAGCTATGTGAGAGAGAGAGAGAGAAGCTGTGAGTGAGAGAGAGAGAAAGAGAAGCTGTGAGAGAGAGAGAAGCAGTGTGTGCGTGAGAGATAAAGACAAGCGGAGAGTGAGAGAGAGAGAAAGAGTAGCTGTGAGTGAGAGA
This sequence comes from Bradypodion ventrale, assembly GCA_035047345.1. Lineage (NCBI taxonomy): Eukaryota > Metazoa > Chordata > Lepidosauria > Squamata > Chamaeleonidae > Bradypodion > Bradypodion ventrale. Next base: position 208,164,475 of record JAWDJE010000002.1, read on the forward strand.
GAGAGAGAAAGAGAAGCTGTGAGTGAGAGAGTGAGAGGGAGAGAATGGGAAGCTGTGAGTGAGTGAGAGAGAAAGAGAAGCTGAGAGAGAGAGAGAGAGAAGCTGTGAGTGAGACACAGAGAGAAAGAAATCTGTGAGTGAGTGAGAGAGAAAGAGAAGCTGTGAGTGAGAGAGAGAGAGAAAGAGCTGTGAGTTGGTGAGAGAGAAAGAGAAGCTGTGAGTGAGAGAGAGAGAGAAAGAGAAGCTGTGAGTGAGTGTGAGAGAGATATATAAAAGAGAAGCTGTGAGTGAGAGAAATAGAGAGAAAGAGAAGCTTTGTGTGTGTGTGAGAGAGAGAAATAGAAGTCGTGAGTGAGTGAGTGAGAGAGAGAAAGAGAAGCAGTGAGAGACTGAGAGAGAGAGAAAGAGCTGTGTGAGAGAGAGAAAGAGAAGCTGTGAGTAAGAGAGACAGAGAAAGAGAGAGAAGCTGTGAGTGAGTGTGAGAGAAAGAAAGAGAAGCTGTGAGTGAGAGAGAGAGAGAGAAAGAGAAGCTGTGAGAGAGAGAAAGGAAGAAAGAGAAGCTGTGAGTGAGAGAGTGAGTGAGAGAGAAGGTGTGAGTGAGAGAGGGAGAAAGAGAAGCTATGAGTGAGAGAGAGAGAAAAAGAGAAGCTGTGAGTGTGTGAGAGAGAGAGAGAGAGAAAAGAGAAGCTGTGAGTGAGAGAAAGAAAGAGAAGCTGTGAGTAAGAGAGTGAGTGAGAGAGAGAAATAGAAGGTGTGAGTGAGTGAGAGAGAGAGAAAGAGAAGCTGTGCGTGTGAGAGAGATAGAAAGAGTTGTGAGTGAGTGAGAGAGAGAGAAAGAGAAGCTGTGAGTGAGAGACAGAGAAAGAGAAGCTGTGAGTGAGTGAGAGAGAGAGAGAGTGAAAGAGAAGCTGTGAGTGAGTGAGTGAGAGAGAAAGAAAAGCTGTAATTGAGAGAGAGATGGAGAATCTGTGAGTGTGTGTGTGTGAGAGAAAGAGAAGCTGTGAGTGAGTGAGAAAGAGAAGCTGTGAGTGAGTGAGAGAGAGAGAGTGAGAAGCTGTGAGTGAGTGAGTGAGTGAGAGAGAGAGAGAAGCTGTGAGTGAAAGAGAGAGAAGCGAAAGAGAAGCTGTGAGCGAGAGAAAGAGAGAGAGAAGCTGTGAGTGAGAGAGCGAGCGAAAGAGAAGCTGTGAGTGAGTGAGAGCAAGAGAGAAAGTAAAGCTGTGAGTGAAAGAGAGAGAGAGAGAAAACGTGAGTGAGAGAGAGAGAAAGAGAAGCTGTGAGTGAGATAGAGATATAGAAGCTGTGAATGAGAGAGAGAGAAAGAGAAGCTATGTGAGAGAGAGAGAAAGAGAAGCTGTGAGTGAGAGAGAGAGAGAAAGAGAAGCTGTGAGAGAGAGAGAGAAGCAGTGTGTGAGAGAGAGAAAGACAAGCTGTGAGTGAGAGAGAGAGAGAAAGAGTAGCTGTGAGTGAGAGAGAGAGAAAGAGAAGCTGTGAGTGAGAGAGAGAGAATGAGAAGCTGTGAGTGAGAGAGAGAAAGAGAAGCTGAGTGAGAGAGAGACAGAAAGAGAAGCTGTGAGTGAGACAGAGAGAAAGAAAGCTGTGAGTGAGTGAGAGAGAAAGAGAAGCTGTGAGAGAGAGAGAAGCAGTGTGTGTGAGAGAGAAAGACAAGCTGTGAGTGAGAGAGAGAGAAAGAGAAGCTGTGAGTGAGAGAGAGAGAAAGAGAAGCTGTGAGTGAGAGAGAGAAAGAGAAGCTGAGTGAGAGAGAGAGAGAGAGAAAGAGAAGCTGTGAGTGAGACAGAGAGAGAGAAAGAAAGCTGTGAGTGAGAGAGAAAGAGAAGCTGTGAGTGAGTGAGAGAGAGAGAGAAAGAGAAGGTGTGAGTGAGACAGAGAGAAAGAAAGCTGTGAGTGACTGAGAGAGAGAGAGAAAGAGCTGTGTGTGTGAGAGAGAGAAGCTGTGAGTAAGAGAGACAGAGAAAGAGAGAGAAGCTGTGAGTGAGTGTGAGAGAAAGAAAGAGAAGCTGTGAGTGAGAGAGAGAGAGAAAGAGAAGCTGTGAGAGACAGAAAGAAAGAAACAGAAGCTGTGAGTGAGAGAGTGAGTGAGAGAGAAGGTGTGAGTGAGAGAGGGAGAAAGAGAAGCTGTGAGTGAGAGAGAGAGAGAAAGAGAAGCTGTGAGTGTGTGAGAGAGAGAGAGAGAGAAGAGAAGCTGTGAGTGAGAGAAAGAAAGAGAAGCTGTGAGTAAGAGAGTGAGTGAGAGAGAGAAATAGAAGCTGTGATTGAGTGAGAGAGAGAGAAAGAGAAGCTGTGTGTGTGAGAGAGATAGAAAGAGTTGTGAGTGAGTGAGAGAGAGAGAAAGAGAAGCTGTGAGTGAGACACAGAGAAAGAGAAGCTGTGAGTGAGTGAGAGAGAGAGAGTGAGAGAGAAGCTGTGAGTGAGTGAGTGAGAGAGTGAGAGAGAAAGAAAAGCTGTGATTGAGAGAGAGATGGAGAATCTGTGAGTGTGTGTGTGAGAGAGAAAGAGAAGCTGTGAGTGAGTGAGTGAGAGAGAGAAGCTCTGAGAGATTGTGAGAGAGAAAGAGAAGCTGTGAGAGAGTGAGAGAGAAAGAGAAGCTGTGAGTGAGAGAGTGAGAGAGAGAAGCTGAGAGAGAGAGAGAGAAGCTGTGAGTGAGACAGAGAGAGAGAGAGAGAGAAAGAAAGCTGTGAGTGAGTGAGAGAGAAAGAGAAGCTGTGAGTGAGTGGGAGAGAGAGAGAGAAGCTGTGAGTGAGTGAGAGAGAGAGAGAAACGGAAGCTGTGAGTGAATGAGAGAGAGAGAGAGAGAAAGAGAAGCTGTGAGTTAGTGAGAGAGAGAAAGAGAAGCTGTGAGAGAGAGAGAGAGAAAGAGAAGCTGTGAGTGAGAGAGAGAAGGGAAAGAGAAGCTGTGAGTGAGAGAAAGAGAGAGAGAGATGCTGTGAGTGAGAGAGAGAGCAAAAGAGAAAGTTTGAGTAAGTGAGAGAGAGAGAGAAAGAAAAGCTGTGAGAGAGAGAGAGAGAGAAAGAAGCTGTGAGTGAGAGAGAGAGAGAAAAAGAAGCTGTGAGTGAGTGAGAGAGAGAGAAAGAGAAGCTGTGAATGAGTGAGAGAGAGAGAAAGAGAAGCTGTGACAGTGAGAGAGAGAAAGAGAAGCTGTGAGTGAGTGGGAGAGAGGGAAAGAGAAGCTGTGAATGAGTGAGAGAGAGAGAAAAGAGAAGCTGTGAGTGAGAGAGATAGAGAGAAAGAGAAGCTGTGTGTGTGTGAGAGAGAGAAATAGAAGCTGTGAGTGAGTGAGAGAGAGAGAGAAAAGCAGTGAGGGAGTGAGAGAGAGAAGCTGTGTGAGAGAGAGAAAGAGAAGCTGTGAGTGAGAGAGACAGAGAAAGAGAGAGAAGCTGTGAGTGAGTGTGTGAGAGAGAAAGAGAAGCTGTGAGTGAGAGAGAGAGAGAGAAGCTGTGAGAGAGAGAGAGAAAGAAAGAGAAGATGTGAGTAAGAGAATGAGTGAGAGAGAAGCTGTGAGTGAGAGAGAGAGAAAGAGAAGCTGTGAGTGAGTGAGAGAGATAGAAAGAGAAGCTGAGTGAGAGAGAGAGAGAAAGAGAAGCTGTGAGTGAGACAGAGAGAGAGAAAGAAAGCTGTGAGTGAGAGAGAAAGAGAAGCTGTGAGTGAGAGAGAGAGAAGGAGAAGCTGTGAGTGAGAGAGAGAAGGGAAAGAGAAGCTGTGAGTGAGAGAAAGATAGAGAGAGATGCTGTGAGTGAGAGAGAGAGCAAAAGAGAAAGTTTGAGTAAGTGAGAGAGAGAGAGAAAGAAAAGCTGAGAGAGAGAGAGAGAAAGAAGCTGTGAGAGAGAGAGAAAGAGAAGCTGTGAGTGAGTGAGAGAGAGAGAAAGAGAAGCTGTGAATGAGTGAGAGAGAGAGAAAGGGAAGCTGTGACAGTGAGAGAGAGAAAGAGAAGCTGTGAGTGAGTGGGAGAGAGGGAAAGAGAAGCTGTGAGTGAGTGAGAGAGAGAGAAAAGAGAAGCTGTGAGTGAGAGAGATAGAGAGAAAGAGAAGCTGTGTGTGTGAGAGAGAGAGAAATAGAAGCTGTGAGTGAGTGAGAGAGAGAGAAAAGCAGTGAGGGAGTGAGAGAGAGAGAGGCTGTGTGAGAGAGAGAAAGAGAAGCTGTGAGTGTGAGAGACAGAGAAAGAGAGAGAAGCTGTGAGTGAGTGTGAGAGAGAGAAAGAGAAGCTGTGAGAGAGAGAGAGAGAGAAGCTGTGAGAGAGAGAAAGAAAGAAAGAGAAGATGTGAGTAAGAGAATGAGTGAGAGAGAAGCTGTGAGTGAGAGAGAGAGAAAGAGAAGCTATGTGAGAGAGAGAGAAAGAGAAGCTGAGTGAGAGAGAGAGAAACAGAAGCTGGGAGTGAGAGAGAAAAAGCTGTGAGTGAGAGAGAGAGAAAAAGAGAAGCTGTGAGTGAGAGAGAAGGAGAAGCTGAGTGAGAGAGAGAGAGGAAGAGAAGCTGTGAGTGAGACAGAGAGAGAGAAAGAAAGCTGTGAGTGAGAGAGAAAGTGAAGCTGTGAGTGAGAGAGAGAGAAGGAGAAGCTGTGAGTGAGAGAGAGAAGGGAAAGAGAAGCTGTGAGTGAGAGAAAGAGAGAGAGAGATGCTGTGAGTGAGAGAGAGAGCAAAAGAGAAAGTTTGAGTAAGTGAGAGAGAGAGAGAAAGAAAAGCTGTGTGAGAGAGAGAGAGAGAAAGAAGCTGTAAGTGAGAGAGAGAGAAAGAGAAGCTGTGAGTGAGTGAGAGAGAGAGAAAGAGAAGCTGTGAATGAGTGAGAGAGAGAGAAAGAGAAGCTGTGACAGTGAGAGAGAGAAAGAGAAGCTGTGAGTGAGTGGGAGAGAGGGAAAGAGAAGCTGTGAGTGAGTGAGAGAGAGAGAAAAGAGAAGCTGTGAGTGAGAGAGATAGAGAGAAAGAGAAGCTGTGTGTGTGTGTGAGAGAGAAATAGAAGCTGTGAGTGAGTGAGAGAGAGAGAAAAGCAGTGAGGGAGTGAGAGAGAGAGAGGCTGTGTGAGAGAGAGAAAGAGAAGCTGTGAGTGAGAGAGACAGAGAAAGAGAGAGAAGCTGTGAGTGAGTGTGAGAGAGAGAAAGAGAAGCTGTGTGAGAGAGAGAGAGAGAAGCTGTGAGAGAGAGAAAGAAAGAAAGAGAAGATGTGAGTAAGAGAATGAGTGATAGAGAAGCTGTGAGTGAGAGAGAGAGAAAGAGAAGCTATGTGTGAGAGAGAGAAAGAGAAGCTGAGTGAGAGAGAGAGAAAGAGAAGCTGTGAGTGAGAGAGAAAAAGCTGTGAGTGAGAGAGAGAGAAAAAGAGAAGCTGTGAGTGAGAGAGAAGGAGAAGCTGAGTGAGAGAGAGAGAGGAAGAGAAGCTGTGAGTGAGACAGAGAGAGAAAGAAAGCTGTGAGTGAGTGAGAGAGAAAGAGAAGCTGTAAGTGAGTGAGAGAGAGAGAGAAAGAGAAGCTGTGAGTGAGTGAGAGAGAGAGAAAGAGAGAAAGAGAAGCTGTGATTTAGTGAGAGAAAGAGAAGCTGTGAGTGAGAGAGAGAGAAAGAGAAGCTGTGAGTGAGTGAGAGAGAGAAAAGAGAAGCTGTGAGTGAGAGAGATAGAGAGAAAGAGAAGCTTTGTGTGTGTGAGAAATAGAAGTCGTGAGTGAGTGAGAGAGAGAGAGAGAGAAAGAGAAGCTGTGAGTGAGAGAGAGAAAAGAAGTTGAGTGAGTGAGAGAGAGAGAGAGAAAGAGAAGCTGTGAGTGAGAGACAGAGAAAGCGAGGCTGTGAGTGAGTGAGAGAGAGAGAGTGAAAGAGAAGCTGTGAGTGAGTGAGTGAGAGAGAAAGAAAAGCTGTGATTGAGAGAGAGAGAGAGAAAGAAGCTGTGAGTGAGAGAGAGAGAGAGAAAGGGAAGCTATGAGTGAGAGATACAGAAAGTAATAGAAGCTGTGAGTGTGTGAGAGAGAGAAAGAGAAGCTGTGAGTGAGAGAGAGACGGAGAATCTGTGAGTTTGTGTATGTGAGAGAAAGAGAAGCTGTGAGTGAGTGAGTGAGAGAGAGAAGCTCTGTGAGATTGTGAGAGAGAAAGAGAAGGTGTGAGAGAGTGAGAGAGAAAGAGAAGCTGTGAGTGAGTGAGAGAGAGAGTGAGAAGCTGTGAGTGAGTGTGAGTGGGAGGGAGAGAGAGTCAGAAGCTGTGAGTGAGAGAGAGAGAAGGGAAAGAGAAGCTGTGAGTGAGAGAAAGAGAGAGAGAAGCTGTGAGTGAGAGAGAGAGCGAAAGAGAAGCTGTGAGTGAGTGAGAGAGAAAGAGAAAGAAAAGATGTAAGTGAGGGAGAGAGAGATAGAAGCTGTGAGTGAGAGAGAGAGAGAAAGAGAAGTTGTGAGTGTGAGAGAGAAATAGAAGCTGTGAATGAGAATGAGAGAGAAAGAGAAGCTATGTGAGAGAGAGAGAAAGAGAAGCTGTGAGTGAGAGAGAGAGAAAGAGAAGCTGTGAGAGAGAGAGAAGCAGTGTGTGCGTGAGAGATAAAGACAAGCGGAGAGTGAGAGAGAGAGAAACAGTAGCTGTGAGTGAGACAGAGAGAGAAAGAGAAGCTGTGAGTGAGAGAGTGAGAGGGAGAGAATGGGAAGCTGTGAGTGAGAGAGAGAGAAAGAGAAGCTGAGAGAGAGAGAGAGAAGCTGTGAGTGAGACATAGAGAGCAAGAAATCTGTGAGTGAGTGAGAGAGAAAGAGAAGCTGTGAGTGAGAGAGAGAGAGAAAGAGCTGTGAGTTGGTGAGAGAGAAAGAGAAGCTGTGAGTGAGAGAGAGAGAGAGAGAAAGAGAAGCTGTGAGTGAGTGTGAGAGAGATATATAAAAGAGAAGCTGTGAGTGAGAGAAATAGAGAGAAAGAGAAGCTTTGTGTGTGTGTGTGAGAGAGAAATAGAAGTCGTGAGTGAGTGAGTGAGAGAGAGAAAGAGAAGCAGTGAGAGACTGAGAGAGAGAGAGAAAGAGCTGTGTGAGAGAGAGAAAGAGAAGCTGTGAGTAAGAGAGACAGAGAAAGAGAGAGAAGCTGTGACTGAGTGTGAGAGAAAGAAAGAGAAGCTGTGAGTGAGAGAGAGAGAGAGAAAGAGAAGCTGTGAGAGAGAGAAAGAAAGAAAGAGAAGCTGTGAGTGAGAGAGTGAGTGAGAGAGGTGTGAGTGAGAGAGGGAGAAAGAGAAGCTATGAGTGAGAGAGAGAGAGAAAGAGAAGCTGTGAGTGTGTGAGAGAGAGAGAGAGAAAAGAGAAGCTGTGAGTGAGAGAAAGAAAGAGAAGCTGTGAGTAAGAGAGTGAGTGAGAGAGAGAAATAGAAGGTGTGAGTGAGTGAGAGAGAGAGAAAGAGAAGCTGTGTGTGTGAGAGAGATAGAAAGAGTTGTGAGTGAGTGAGAGAGAGAAAGAGAAGCTGTGAGTGAGAGACAGAGAAAGAGAAGCTGTGAGTGAGTGAGAGAGAGAGAGTGAAAGAGAAGCTGTGAGTGAGTGAGTGAGAGAGAAAGAAAAGCTGTGATTGAGAGAGAGATGGAGAATCTGTGAGTGTGTGTGTGAGAGAGAAAGAGAAGCTGTGAGTGAGTGAGAAAGAGAAGCTGTGAGTGAGTGAGAGAGAGAGAGTGAGAAGCTGTGAGTGAGTGAGTGAGTGAGAGAGAGAGAGAGAGAAGCTGTGAGTGAAAGAGAGAGAAGCGAAAGAGAAGCTGTGAGCGAGAGAAAGAGAGAGAGAAGCTGTGAGTGAGAGAGAGAGCGAAAGAGAAGCTGTGAGTGAGTGAGAGCAAGAGAGAAAGTAAAGCTGTGAGTGAAAGAGAGAGAGAGAGAAAACGTGAGTGAGAGAGAGAAAAAGAGAAGCTGTGAGTGAGATAGAGATATAGAAGCTGTGAATGAGAGAGAGAGAAAGAGAAGCTATGTGAGAGAGAGAGAAAGAGAAGCTGTGAGTGAGAGAGAGAAAGAGAAGCTGTGAGAGAGAGAGAGAAGCAGTGTGTGTGAGAGAGAGAAAGACAAGCTGTGAGTGAGAGAGAGAGAGAAAGAGTAGCTGTGAGTGAGAGAGAGAGAAAGAGAAGCTGTGAGTGAGAGAGAGAGAATGAGAAGCTGTGAGTGAGAGAGAGAGAAAGAGAAGCTGAGTGAGAGAGAGACAGTAAGAGAAGCTGTGAGTGAGAGAGAGAGAAAGAGAAGCTGAGTGAGAGAGAGACAGAAAGAGAAGCTGTGAGTGAGACAGAGAGAAAGAAAGCTGTGAGTGAGTGAGAGAGAAAGAGAAGCTGTGAGAGAGAGAGAGAAGCAGTGTGTGTGAGAGAGAAAGACAAGCTGTGAGTGAGAGAGAGAGAAAGAGAAGCTGTGAGTGAGAGAGAGAGAAAGAGAAGCTGTGAGTGAGAGAGAGAAAGAGAAGCTGAGTGAGAGAGAGAGAAAGAGAAGCTGTGAGTGAGACAGAGAGAGAGAAAGAAAGCTCTGAGTGAGAGAGAAAGAGAAGCTGTGAGTGAGTGAGAGAGAGAGAGAAAGAGAAGGTGTGAGTGAGACAGAAAGAAAGAAAGCTGTGAGTGACTGAGAGAGAGAGAGAGAGAGCTGTGTGTGTGAGAGAGAGAGAAGCTGTGAGTAAGAGAGACAGAGAAAGAGAGAGAAGCTGTGACTGAGTGTGAGAGAAAGAAAGAGAAGCTGTGAGTGAGAGAGAGAGAGAGAAAGAGAAGCTGTGAGAGAGAGAAAGAAAGAAAGAGAAGCTGTGAGTGAGAGAGTGAGTGAGAGAGGTGTGAGTGAGAGAGGGAGAAAGAGAAGCTATGAGTGAGAGAGAGAGAGAAAGAGAAGCTGTGAGTGTGTGAGAGAGAGAGAGAGAAAAGAGAAGCTGTGAGTGAGAGAAAGAAAGAGAAGCTGTGAGTAAGAGAGTGAGTGAGAGAGAGAAATAGAAGGTGTGAGTGAGTGAGAGAGAGAGAAAGAGAAGCTGTGTGTGTGAGAGAGATAGAAAGAGTTGTGAGTGAGTGAGAGAGAGAAAGAGAAGCTGTGAGTGAGAGACAGAGAAAGAGAAGCTGTGAGTGAGTGAGAGAGAGAGAGTGAAAGAGAAGCTGTGAGTGAGTGAGTGAGAGAGAAAGAAAAGCTGTGATTGAGAGAGAGATGGAGAATCTGTGAGTGTGTGTGTGAGAGAGAAAGAGAAGCTGTGAGTGAGTGAGAAAGAGAAGCTGTGAGTGAGTGAGAGAGAGAGAGTGAGAAGCTGTGAGTGAGTGAGTGAGTGAGAGAGAGAGAGAGAGAAGCTGTGAGTGAAAGAGAGAGAAGCGAAAGAGAAGCTGTGAGCGAGAGAAAGAGAGAGAGAAGCTGTGTGTGAGAGAGAGAGAGAAAAGAGAAGCTGTGAGAGAGAAAGAGATAGAGAAAGAGAAGCTGTGAGTAGAGAGAGGGAGAGAGAAAGAGAAGCTGTGAGTGAGTGTGAGAGAGATATATAAAAGAGAAGCTGTGAGTGAGAGAAATAGAGAGAAAGAGAAGCTTTGTGTGTGTGTGTGAGAGAGAAATAGAAGTCGTGAGTGAGTGAGTGAGAGAGAGAAAGAGAAGCAGTGAGAGACTGAGAGAGAGAGAGAAAGAGCTGTGTGAGAGAGAGAAAGAGAAGCTGTGAGTAAGAGAGACAGAGAAAGAGAGAGAAGCTGTGACTGAGTGTGAGAGAAAGAAAGAGAAGCTGTGAGTGAGAGAGAGAGAGAGAAAGAGAAGCTGTGAGAGAGAGAAAGAAAGAAAGAGAAGCTGTGAGTGAGAGAGTGAGTGAGAGAGGTGTGAGTGAGAGAGGGAGAAAGAGAAGCTATGAGTGAGAGAGAGAGAGAAAGAGAAGCTGTGAGTGTGTGAGAGAGAGAGAGAGAAAAGAGAAGCTGTGAGTGAGAGAAAGAAAGAGAAGCTGTGAGTAAGAGAGTGAGTGAGAGAGAGAAATAGAAGGTGTGAGTGAGTGAGAGAGAGAGAAAGAGAAGCTGTGTGTGTGAGAGAGATAGAAAGAGTTGTGAGTGAGTGAGAGAGAGAAAGAGAAGCTGTGAGTGAGAGACAGAGAAAGAGAAGCTGTGAGTGAGTGAGAGAGAGAGAGTGAAAGAGAAGCTGTGAGTGAGTGAGTGAGAGAGAAAGAAAAGCTGTGATTGAGAGAGAGATGGAGAATCTGTGAGTGTGTGTGTGAGAGAGAAAGAGAAGCTGTGAGTGAGTGAGAAAGAGAAGCTGTGAGTGAGTGAGAGAGAGAGAGTGAGAAGCTGTGAGTGAGTGAGTGAGTGAGAGAGAGAGAGAGAGAAGCTGTGAGTGAAAGAGAGAGAAGCGAAAGAGAAGCTGTGAGCGAGAGAAAGAGAGAGAGAAGCTGTGAGTGAGAGAGAGAGCGAAAGAGAAGCTGTGAGTGAGTGAGAGCAAGAGAGAAAGTAAAGCTGTGAGTGAAAGAGAGAGAGAGAGAAAACGTGAGTGAGAGAGAGAAAAAGAGAAGCTGTGAGTGAGATAGAGATATAGAAGCTGTGAATGAGAGAGAGAGAAAGAGAAGCTATGTGAGAGAGAGAGAAAGAGAAGCTGTGAGTGAGAGAGAGAAAGAGAAGCTGTGAGAGAGAGAGAGAAGCAGTGTGTGTGAGAGAGAGAAAGACAAGCTGTGAGTGAGAGAGAGAGAGAAAGAGTAGCTGTGAGTGAGAGAGAGAGAAAGAGAAGCTGTGAGTGAGAGAGAGAGAATGAGAAGCTGTGAGTGAGAGAGAGAGAAAGAGAAGCTGAGTGAGAGAGAGACAGTAAGAGAAGCTGTGAGTGAGAGAGAGAGAAAGAGAAGCTGAGTGAGAGAGAGACAGAAAGAGAAGCTGTGAGTGAGACAGAGAGAAAGAAAGCTGTGAGTGAGTGAGAGAGAAAGAGAAGCTGTGAGAGAGAGAGAGAAGCAGTGTGTGTGAGAGAGAAAGACAAGCTGTGAGTGAGAGAGAGAGAAAGAGAAGCTGTGAGTGAGAGAGAGAGAAAGAGAAGCTGTGAGTGAGAGAGAGAAAGAGAAGCTGAGTGAGAGAGAGAGAAAGAGAAGCTGTGAGTGAGACAGAGAGAGAGAAAGAAAGCTCTGAGTGAGAGAGAAAGAGAAGCTGTGAGTGAGTGAGAGAGAGAGAGAAAGAGAAGGTGTGAGTGAGACAGAAAGAAAGAAAGCTGTGAGTGACTGAGAGAGAGAGAGAAAGAGCTGTGTGTGTGAGAGAGAGAGAAGCTGTGAGTAAGAGAGACAGAGAAAGAGAGAGAAGCTGTGACTGAGTGTGAGAGAAAGAAAGAGAAGCTGTGAGTGAGAGAGAGAGAGAGAAAGAGAAGCTGTGAGAGAGAGAAAGAAAGAAAGAGAAGCTGTGAGTGAGAGAGTGAGTGAGAGAGGTGTGAGTGAGAGAGGGAGAAAGAGAAGCTATGAGTGAGAGAGAGAGAGAAAGAGAAGCTGTGAGTGTGTGAGAGAGAGAGAGAGAAAAGAGAAGCTGTGAGTGAGAGAAAGAAAGAGAAGCTGTGAGTAAGAGAGTGAGTGAGAGAGAGAAATAGAAGGTGTGAGTGAGTGAGAGAGAGAGAAAGAGAAGCTGTGTGTGTGAGAGAGATAGAAAGAGTTGTGAGTGAGTGAGAGAGAGAAAGAGAAGCTGTGAGTGAGAGACAGAGAAAGAGAAGCTGTGAGTGAGTGAGAGAGAGAGAGTGAAAGAGAAGCTGTGAGTGAGTGAGTGAGAGAGAAAGAAAAGCTGTGATTGAGAGAGAGATGGAGAATCTGTGAGTGTGTGTGTGAGAGAGAAAGAGAAGCTGTGAGTGAGTGAGAAAGAGAAGCTGTGAGTGAGTGAGAGAGAGAGAGTGAGAAGCTGTGAGTGAGTGAGTGAGTGAGAGAGAGAGAGAGAGAAGCTGTGAGTGAAAGAGAGAGAAGCGAAAGAGAAGCTGTGAGCGAGAGAAAGAGAGAGAGAAGCTGTGAGTGAGAGAGAGAGCGAAAGAGAAGCTGTGAGTGAGTGAGAGCAAGAGAGAAAGTAAAGCTGTGAGTGAAAGAGAGAGAGAGAGAAAACGTGAGTGAGAGAGAGAAAAAGAGAAGCTGTGAGTGAGATAGAGATATAGAAGCTGTGAATGAGAGAGAGAGAAAGAGAAGCTATGTGAGAGAGAGAGAAAGAGAAGCTGTGAGTGAGAGAGAGAAAGAGAAGCTGTGAGAGAGAGAGAGAAGCAGTGTGTGTGAGAGAGAGAAAGACAAGCTGTGAGTGAGAGAGAGAGAGAAAGAGTAGCTGTGAGTGAGAGAGAGAGAAAGAGAAGCTGTGAGTGAGAGAGAGAGAATGAGAAGCTGTGAGTGAGAGAGAGAGAAAGAGAAGCTGAGTGAGAGAGAGACAGTAAGAGAAGCTGTGAGTGAGAGAGAGAGAAAGAGAAGCTGAGTGAGAGAGAGACAGAAAGAGAAGCTGTGAGTGAGACAGAGAGAAAGAAAGCTGTGAGTGAGTGAGAGAGAAAGAGAAGCTGTGAGAGAGAGAGAGAAGCAGTGTGTGTGAGAGAGAAAGACAAGCTGTGAGTGAGAGAGAGAGAAAGAGAAGCTGTGAGTGAGAGAGAGAGAAAGAGAAGCTGTGAGTGAGAGAGAGAAAGAGAAGCTGAGTGAGAGAGAGAGAAAGAGAAGCTGTGAGTGAGACAGAGAGAGAGAAAGAAAGCTCTGAGTGAGAGAGAAAGAGAAGCTGTGAGTGAGTGAGAGAGAGAGAGAAAGAGAAGGTGTGAGTGAGACAGAAAGAAAGAAAGCTGTGAGTGACTGAGAGAGAGAGAGAAAGAGCTGTGTGTGTGAGAGAGAGAGAAGCTGTGAGTAAGAGAGACAGAGAAAGAGAGAGAAGCTGTGAGTGAGTGTGAGAGAAAGAAAGAGAAGCTGTGAGTGAGAGAGAGAGAGAAAGAGAAGCTGTGAGAGACAGAAAGAAAGAAAGAGAAGCTGTGAGTGAGAGAGTGAGTGAGAGAGAAGGTGTGAGTGAGAGAGGGAGAAAGAGAAGCTGTGAGTGAGAGAGAGAGAGAAAGAGAAGCTGTGAGTGTGTGAGAGAGAGAGAGAGAGAAGAGAAGGTGTGAGTGAGAGAAAGAAAGAGAAGCTGTGAGTAAGAGAGTGAGTGAGAGAGAGAAATAGAAGCTGTGATTGAGTGAGAGAGAGAGAAAGAGAAGCTGTGTGTGTGAGAGAGATAGAAAGAGTTGTGAGTGAGTGAGAGAGAGAGAAAGAGAAGCTGTGAGTGAGACACAGAGAAAGAGAAGCTGTGAGTGAGTGAGAGAGAGAGAGTGAAAGAGAAGCTGTGAGTGAGTGAGTGAGAGAGAAAGAAAAGCTGTGATTGAGAGAGAGATGGAGAATCTGTGAGTGTGTGTGAGAGAGAAAGAGAAGCTGTGAGTGAGTGAGTGAGAGAGAGAAGCTGTGAGTGAGTGTGAGAGAGAGAAAGAGAAGCTGTGAGTGAGAGAGAGAGAAGCTGTGAGAGAGAGAGAGAAAGAGAAAGAGAAGCTGTGAGTGAGAGACAGAGAAAGAGAAGCTGTGAGTGAGTGAGAGAGAGAGTGAAAGAGAAGCTGTGAGTGAGTGAGTGAGAGAGAAAGAAAAGCTGTGATTGAGAGAGAGATGGAGAATCTGTGAGTGTGTGTGTGTGAGAGAAAGAGAAGCTGTGAGTGAGTGAGAAAGATAAGCTGTGAGTGAGTGAGAGAGAGAGAGTGAGAAGCTGTGAGTGAGTGAGTGAGAGAGAGAGAGAGAGAAGCTGTGAGTGAAAGAGAGAGAAGCGAAAGAGAAGCTGTGAGCGAGAGAAAGAGAGAGAGAAGCTGTGAGTGAGAAAGCGAGCGAAAGAGAAGCTGTGAGTGAGTGAGAGCAAGAGAGAAAGTAAAGCTGTGAGTGAAAGAGAGAGAGAGAGAAAACGTGAGTGAGAGAGAGAGAAAGAGAAGCTGTGAGTGAGATAGAGATATAGAAGCTGTGAATGAGAGAGAGAGAAAGAGAAGCTATATGAGAGAGAAAGAGAAGCTGTGAGTGAGAGAGAGAGAGAAAGAGAAGCTGTGAGAGAGAGAGAAGCAGTGTGTGTGACAGAGAAAGACAAGCTGTGAGTGAGAGAGAGAGAGAGAAAGAGTAGCTGTGAGTGAGAGAGAGAGAAAGAGAAGCTGTGAGTGAGAGAGAGAGAATGAGAAGCTGTGAGTGAGAGAGAGAGAAAGAGAAGCTGAGTGAGAGAGAGACAGAAAGAGAAGCTGTGAGTGAGACAGAGAGAAAGAAAGCTGTGAGAGAGTGAGAGAGAAAGAGAAGCTGTGTGAGAGAGAGAGAAGCAGTGTGTGTGAGAGAGAAAGACAAGCTGTGAGTGAGAGAGAGAGAGAAAGAGAAGCTGTGAGTGAGAGAGAGAGAAAGAGAAGCTGTGAGTGAGAGAGAGAAAGAGAAGCTGAGTGAGAGAGAGAGAGAAAGAGAAGCTGTGAGTGAGACAGAGAGAGAGAAAGAAAGCTCTGAGTGAGAGAGAAAGAGTAGCTGTGAGTGAGTGAGAGAGAGAGAGAAAGAGAAGGTGTGAGTGAGACAGAGAGAAAGAAAGCTGTGAGTGACTGAGAGAGAGAGAGAAAGAGCTGTGTGTGTGTGAGAGAGAGAAGCTGTGAGTAAGAGAGACAGAGAAAGAGAGAGAAGCTGTGAGTGAGTGTGAGAGAAAGAAAGAGAAGCTGTGAGTGAGAGAGAGAGAGAAAGAGAAGCTGTGAGAGACAGAAAGAAAGAAAGAGAAGCTGTGAGTGAGAGAGTGAGTGAGAGAGAAGGTGTGAGTGAGAGAGGGAGAAAGAGAAGCTGTGAGTGAGAGAGAGAGAGAAAGAGAAGCTGTGAGTGTGTGTGTGAGAGAGAGAAGAGAAGCTGTGAGTGAGAGAAAGAAAGAGAAGCTGTGAGTAAGAGAGTGAGTGAGAGAGAGAAATAGAAGCTGTGATTGAGTGAGAGAGAGAGAAAGAGAAGCTGTGTGTGTGAGAGAGATAGAAAGAGTTGTGAGTGAGTGAGAGAGAGAGAAAGAGAAGCTGTGAGTGAGACACAGAGAAAGAGAAGCTGTGAGTGAGTGAGAGAGAGAGAGTGAAAGAGAAGCTGTGAGTGAGTGAGTGAGAGAGAAAGAAAAGCTGTGATTGAGAGAGAGATGGAGAATCTGTGAGTGTGTGTGTGAGAGAGAAAGAGAAGCTGTGAGTGAGTGAGTGAGAGAGAGAAGCTCTGAGAGATTGTGAGAGAGAAAGAGAAGCTGTGAGAGATTGAGAGAGAAAGAGAAGCTGTGAGTGAGAGAGTGAGAGAGAGAAGCTGAGAGAGAGAGAGAGAAGCTGTGAGTGAGACAGAGAGAGAGAGAGAAAGAAAGCTGTGAGTGAGTGAGAGAGAAAGAGAAGCTGTGAGTGAGTGGGAGAGAGAGAGAAGCTGTGAGTGAGTGAGAGAGAGAGAGAGAAACGGAAGCTGTGAGTGAATGAGAGAGAGAGAGAGAGAGAAAGAGAAGCTGTGAGTTAGTGAGAGAGAGAAAGAGAAGCTGTGAGAGAGAGAGAGAAAGAGAAGCTGTGAGTGAGAGAGAGAAGGGAAAGAGAAGCTGTGAGTGAGAGAAAGAGAGAGAGAGATGCTGTGAGTGAGAGAGAGAGCAAAAGAGAAAGTTTGAGTAAGTGAGAGAGAGAGAAAGAAAAGCTGTGAGAGAGAGAGAGAAAGAAGCTGTGAGTGAGAGAGAGAGAGAAAGAGAAGCTGTGAGTGAGTGAGAGAGAGAGAAAGAGAAGCTGTGAATGAGTGAGAGAGAGAGAAAGAGAAGCTGTGACAGTGAGAGAGAGAAAGAGAAGCTGTGAGTGAGTGGGAGAGAGGGAAAGAGAAGCTGTGAGTGAGTGAGAGAGAGAAATAGAAGCTGTGATTGAGTGAGAGAGAGAGAAAGAGAAGCTGTGTGTGTGAGAGAGATAGAAAGAGTTGTGAGTGAGTGAGAGAGAGAGAAAGAGAAGCTGTGAGTGAGACACAGAGAAAGAGAAGCTGTGAGTGAGTGAGAGAGAGAGTGAAAGAGAAGCTGTGAGTGAGTGAGAGAGAAAGAAAAGCTGTGATTGAGAGAGAGATGGAGAATCTGTGAGTGTGTGTGTGAGAGAGAAAGAAAAGCTGTGAGTGAGTGAGTGAGAGAGAGAAGCTCTGAGAGATTGTGAGAGAGAAAGAGAAGCTGTGAGAGAGTGAGAGAGAAAGAGAAGCTGTGAGTGAGAGAGTGAGAGAGAGAAGCTGAGAGAGAGAGAGAGAAGCTGTGAGTGAGACAGAGAGAGAGAGAGAAAGAAAGCTGTGAGTGAGTGAGAGAGAAAGAGAAGCTGTGAGTGAGTGGGAGAGAGAGAGAGAAGCTGTGAGTGAGTGAGAGAGAGAGAGAAACGGAAGCTGTGAGTGAATGAGAGAGAGAGAGAGAGAAAGAGAAGCTGTGTTAGTGAGAGAGAGAAAGAGAAGCTGTGAGAGAGAGAGAGAGAAAGAGAAGCTGTGAGTGAGAGAGAGAAGGGAAAGAGAAGCTGTGAGTGAGAGAAAGAGAGAGAAAGATGCTGTGAGTGAGAGAGAGAGCAAAAGAGAAAGTTTGTGTAAGTGAGAGAGAGAGAGAAAGAAAAGCTGTGTGAGAGAGAGAGAGAAAGAAGCTGTGAGTGAGAGAGAGAGAGAAAGAGAAGCTGTGAGTGAGTGAGAGAGAGAGAGAGAGAAGCTGTGAATGAGTGAGAGAGAGAGAAAGAGAAGATGTGACAGTGAGAGAGAGAAAGAGAAGCTGTGAGTGAGTGGGAGAGAGGGAAAGAGAAGCTGTGAGTGAGTGAGAGAGAGAGAAAAGAGAAGCTGTGAGTGAGAGAGATAGAGAGAAAGAGAAGCTGTGTGTGTGTGAGAGAGAGAAATAGAAGCTGTGAGTGAGTGAGAGAGAGAGAGAAAAGCAGTGAGGGAGTGAGAGAGAGAGAAGCTGTGTGAGAGAGAGAAAGAGAAGCTGTGAGTGAGAGAGACAGAGAAAGAGAGAGAAGCTGTGAGTGAGTGTGAGAGAGAGAAAGAGAAGCTGTGAGTGAGAGAGAGAGAGAGAAGCTGTGAGACAGAGAAAGAAAGAAAGAGAAGATGTGAGTAAGAGAATGAGTGATAGAGAAGCTGTGAGTGAGAGAGAGAGAAAGAGAAGCTATGTGAGAGAGAGAGAAAGAGAAGCTGAGTGAGAGAGAGAGAAAGAGAAGCTGTGAGTGAGAGAGAAAAAGCTGTGAGTGAGAGAGAGAGAAAAAGAGAAGCTGTGAGTGAGAGAGAAGGAGAAGCTGAGTGAGAGAGAGAGAGGAAGAGAAGCTGTGAGTGAGACAGAGAGAGAAAGAAAGCTGTGAGTGAGTGAGAGAGAAAGAGAAGCTGTAAGTGAGTGAGAGAGAGAGAGAAAGAGAAGCTGTGAGTGAGTGAGAGAGAGAGAAAGAGAGAAAGAGAAGCTGTGATTTAGTGAGAGAGAGAAAGAGAAGCTGTGAGTGAGAGAGAGAGAGAAAGAGAAGCTGTGAGTGAGAGAGATAGAGAGAAAGAGAAGCTTTGTGTGTGTGAGAGAGAGAAATAGAAGTCGTGAGTGAGTGAGAGAGAGAGAGAGAGAGAAAAAGAAGCTGTGAGTGAGAGAGAGAAAAGAAGTTGAGTGAGTGAGAGAGAGAGAGAGAAAGAGAAGCTGTGAGTGAGAGACAGAGAAAGAGAGGCTGTGAGTGAGTGAGAGAGAGAGAGTGAAAGAGAAGCTGTGAGTGAGTGAGAGAGAGAGAAAGAAAAGCTGTGATTGAGAGAGAGAGAGAAAGAAGCTGTGAGTGAGAGAGAGAGAGAGAAAGGGAAGCTATGAGTGAGAGATACAGAAAGTAATAGAAGCTGTGAGTGAGAGAGAGAGAGAAAGAGAAGCTGTGAGTGAGAGAGAGACGGAGAATCTGTGAGTTTGTGTATGTGAGAGAAAGAGAAGCTGTGAGTGAGTGAGTGAGAGAGAGAAGCTCTGAGAGATTGTGAGAGAGAAAGAGAAGCTGTGAGAGAGTGAGAGAGAAAGAGAAGCTGTGAGTGAGTGAGAGAGAGAGAGTGAGAAGCTGTGAGTGAGTGTGAGTGGGAGAGAGAGAGAGTCAGAAGCTGTGAGTGAGAGAGAGAGAATGGAAAGAGAAGCTGTGAGTGAGAGAAAGAGAGAGAGAAGCTGTGAGTGAGAGAGAGAGCAAAAGAGAAGCTGTGAGTGAGTGAGAGAGAAAGAGAAAGAAAAGCTGTAAGTGAGGGAGAGAGAGATAGAAGCTGTGAATGAGAGAGAGAGAGAAAGAGAAGTTGTGAGTGTGAGAGAGAAATAGAAGCTGTGAATGAGAATGAGAGAGAAAGAGAAGCTATGTGTGAGAGAGAGAAAGAGAAGCTGTGAGTGAGAGAGAGAGATAGGGAAGCTGTGAGAGAGAGAGAAGCAGTGTGTGTGTGAGAGAAAAAGACAAGCGGAGAGTGAGAGAGAGAGAAAGAGTAGCTGTGAGTGAGACAGAGAGAGAAAGAGAAGCTGTGAGTGAGAGAGTGAGAGGGAGAGAATGGGAAGCTGTGAGTGAGAGAGAGAGAAAGAGAAGCTGAGAGAGAGAGAGAAGCTGTGAGTGAGACACAGAGAGAAAGAAATCTGTGAGTGAGTGAGAGAGAAACAGAAGCTGTGAGTGAGAGAGAGAGAGAAAGACCTGTGAGTTGGTGAGAGAGAAAGAGAAGCTGTGAGTGAGAGAGAGAGAGAGAGAGAGAGAGAGAAGCTGTGAGTGAGTGTGAGAGAGATATATAAGAGAGAAGCTGTGAGTGATAGAAATAGAGAGAAAGAGAAGCTTTGTGTGTGTGAGAGAGAAATAGAAGTCGTGAGTGAGTGAGTGTGAGAGAGAAAGAGAAGCAGTGAGAGACTGAGAAAGAGAGAGAAAGAGCTGTGTGAGAGAGAGAAAGAGAAGCTGTGAGTAAGAGAGACAGAGAAAGAGAGAGAAGCTGTGAGTGAGTGTGAGAGAAAGAAAGAGAAGCTGTGAGTGAGAGAGTGAGAGAGAAGGTGTGAGTGAGAGAGGGAGAAAGAGAAGCTATGAGAGAGAGAGAGAGAAAGAGAAGCTGTGAGTGTGTGTGTGAGAGAGAGAAAAGAGAAGCTGTGAGTGAGAGAAAGAAAGAGAAACTGTGAGTAAGAGAGTGAGTGAGAGAGAGAAATAGAAGCTGTGAGTGAGTGAGAGAGAGAGAAAGAGATGCTGTGCGTGTGAGAGAGATAGAAAGAGTTGTGAGTGAGTGAGAGAGAGAGAAAGAGAAGCTGTGAGTGAGAGACAGAGAAAGAGAAGCTGTGAGTGAGTGAGAGAGAGAGAGTGAAAGAGAAGCTGTGAGTGAGTGAGTGAGAGAGAAAGAAAAGCTGTGATTGAGAGAGAGATGGAGAATCTGTGAGTGTGTGTGTGAGAGAAAGAGAAGCTGTGAGTGAGTGAGAAAGAGAAGCTGTGAGTGAGAGAGAGAGTGAGAAGCTGTGAGTGAGTGAGTGAGTGAGAGAGAGAGAGAGAAGCTGTGAGTGAAAGAGAGAGAAGCGAAAGAGAAGCTGTGAGGGAGAGAAAGAGAGAGAGAAGCTGTGAGTGAGAGAGCGAGCGAAAGAGAAGCTGTGAGTGAGTGAGAGCAAGAGAGAAAGTAAAGCTGTGAGTGAAAGAGAGAGAGAGAGAAAACGTGAGTGAGAGAGAGAGAAAGAGAAGCTGTGAGTGAGATAGAGATATAGAAGCTGTGAATGAGAGAGAGAGAAAGAGAAGCTATGTGTGTGAGAGAGAAAGAGAAGCTGTGAGTGAGAGAGAGAGAGAAAGAGAAGCTGTGTGAGAGAGAGAGAAGCAGTGTGTGTGAGAGAGAGAAAGACAAGTTGTGAGTGAGAGAGAGAGAAAGAGTAGCTGTGAGAGAGAGAGAGAGAGAAAGAGAAGCTGTGAGTGAGAGAGAGAGAATGAGAAGCTGTGAGTGAGAGAGAGAGAAAGAGAAGCTGAGTGAGAGAGAGAGAGAAAGAGAAGCTGTGAGTGAGACAGAGAGAAAGAAAGCTGTGAGTGAGTAAGAGAGAAAGAGAAGCTGTGAGAGAGAGAGAGAAGCAGTGTGTGTGAGAGAGAAAGACAAGCTGTGAGTGAGAGAGAGAGAAAGAGAAGCTGTGAGTGAGAGAGAGAGAAATAGAAGCTGTGAGTGAGAGAGAGAAAGAGAAGCTGAGTAAGAGAGAGAGAGAAAGAGAAGCTGTGAGTGAGACAGAGAGAGAGAAAGAAAGCTGTGAGTGGGAGAGAAAGAGAAGCTGTGAGTGAGTGAGAGAGAGAGAGAAAGAGAAGGTGTGAGTGAGACAGAGAGAAAGAAAGAAAGCTGTGAGTGACTGAGAGAGAGAGAAAGAGCTGTGTGTGTGTGTGAGAGAGAAGCTGTGAGTAAGAGAGACAGAGAAAGAGAGAGAAGCTGTGAGTGAGTGTGAGAGAAAGAAAGAGAAGCTGTGAGTGAGAGAGAGAGAAAGAGAAGCTGTGGGAGACAGAAAGAAAGAAAGAGAAGCTGTGAGTGAGAGAGAAGGTGTGAGTGAGAGAGGGAGAAAGAGAAGCTGTGAGTGAGAGAGAGAGAGAAAGAGAAGCTGTGAGTGTGTGAGAGAGAGAGAGAGAGAAGAGAAGCTGTGAGTGAGAGAAAGAAAGAGAAGCTGTGAGTAAGAGAGTGAGTGAGAGAGAGAAATAGAAGCTGTGATTGAGTGAGAGAGAGAGAAAGAGAAGCTGTGTGTGTGAGAGAGATAGAAAGAGTTGTGAGTGAGTGAGAGAGAGAGAAAGAGAAGCTGTGAGTGAGACACAGAGAAAGAGAAGCTTTGAGTGAGTGAGAGAGAGAGAGAGTGAAAGAGAAGCTGTGAGTGAGTGAGTGAGAGAGAAAGAAAAGCTGTGATTGAGAGAGAGATGGAGAATCTGTGAGTGTGTGTGAGAGAGAGAAAGAGAAGCTGTGAGTGAGTGAGTGAGAGAGAGAAGCTCTGAGAGATTGTGAGAGGGAAAGAGAAGCTGTGAGAGAGTGAGAGAGAAAGAGAAGCTGTGAGTGAGAGAGTGTGAGAGAGAAGCTGAGAGAGAGAGAGAGAAGCTGTGAGTGAGACAGAGAGAGAGAGAGAAAGAAAGCTGTGAGTGAGTGAGAGAGAAAGAGAAGCTGTGAGTGAGTGGGAGAGAGAGAGAGAAGCTGTGAGTGAGTGAGAGAGAGAGAGAAAGAGAAGCTGTGAGTTAGTGAGAGAGAGAAAGGGAAGCTGTGAGAGAGAGAGAGAGAAAGAGAAGCTGTGAGTGAGTGAGAGAGAGAGAAAGAGAAGCTGTGTGTGTGTGTGTGAGAGAGAAAGAGAAGCTGTGTGTGTGAGAGAGAGAAATAGAAGTCGTGAGTGAGTGAGAGAGAGAGAGAAAGAGAAGCTGTGAGTTAGTGAGAGAGAGAGAGAGAGAAAGAGAAGCTGTGAGAGACAGAGAGAAAGAGAAGCTGTGAGTGAGAGAGACAGAGAAAGACAGAGAAGCTGTGAGTTAGTGAGAGAGAGGAAGAGAAGCTGAGAGTGTGTGTGAGAGAGAAAGAGAAGCTGTGAGTGTGTGTGAGAGAGAGAAAGAGAAGCTGTGTGTGTGAGAGAGAGAGAAATAGAAGTCGTGAGTGAGTGAGAGAGAGAGAAAGAGAAGCTGTGAGTTAGTGAGACAGAGAGAGAGAAAGAGAAGCTGTGAGAGACAGAGAAAGAGAGAGAAGCTGTGAGTGAGTGTGTGAGAGAGAAAGAGAAGCTGTGAGTGAGAGAGACAGAGAAAAGAGAGAGAAGCTGTGAGTGAGTGTGAGAGAGAGAAAGAGAAGCTGTGAGAGAGAGAGAGAGAGAAAGAGAAGCTGTGAGAGAGAGAAAGAAAGAAAGAGTAGCTGTGAGTGAGAGAGTGAGTGAGAGAGGTGTGAGTGAGAGAGAGAGAAAGAGAAGCTGTGATTGAGAGAGGGAGAATCTGTGAGTGTGTGTGTGAGAGAGAAAGAGAAGCTGTGAGTGAGTGAGTGAGAGAGAGAAGCTCTGAGAGATTGTGAGAGAGAAAGAGAAGCTGTGAGTGAGAGAGATAGAGAGAAAGAGAAGCTTTGTGTGTGTGAGAGAGAGAAATAGAAGTCGTGAGTGAGTGAGAGAGAGAGAGAGAGAAAGAGAAGCTGTGAGTGAGAGAGAGAAAAGAAGTTGAGTGAGTGAGAGAGAGAGAGAGAAAGAGAAGCTGTGAGTGAGAGAAAGAGAGGCTGTGAGTGAGTGAGAGAGAGAGAGTGAAAGAGAAGCTGTGAGTGAGTGAGAGAGAGAGAAAGAAAAGCTGTGATTGAGAGAGAGAGAGAGAAAGAAGCTGTGAGTGAGAGAGAGAGAGAGAAAGGGAAGCTATGAGTGAGAGATACAGAAAGTAATAGAAGCTGTGAGTGAGAGAGAAAGAGAAAGAGAAGCTGTGAGTGAGAGAGAGACGGAGAATCTGTGAGTTTGTGTGTGTGAGAGAAAGAGAAGCTGTGAGTGAGTGAGAGAGAGAAGCTCTGAGAGATTGTGAGAGAGAAAGAGAAGCTGTGAGAGAGTGAGAGAGAAAGAGAAGCTGTGAGTGAGTGAGAGAGAGAGTGAGAAGCTGTGAGTGAGTGTGAGTGGGAGAGAGAGAGAGACAGAAGCTGTGAGTGAGAGAGAGAGAAGGGAAAGAGAAGCTGTGAGTGAGAGAAAGAGAGAGAGAAGCTGTGAGTGAGAGAGAGAGCGAAAGAGAAGCTGTGAGTGAGTGAGAGAGAAAGAGAAAGAAAAGCTGTAAGTGAGGGAGAGAGAGTTAGAAGCTGTGAGTGAGACAGAGAGAGAAAGAGAAGTTGTGAGTGTGAGAGAGAAATAGAAGCTGTGAATGAGAATGAGAGAGAAAGAGAAGCTATGTGAGAGAGAGAGAAAGAGAAGCTGTGAGTGAGAGATAGAGAAAGAGAAGCTGTGAGAGAGAGAGAAGCAGTGTGTGCGTGAGAGATAAAGACAAGCAGAGAGTGAGAGAGAGAGAGAGAGAGTAGCTGTGAGTGAGACAGAGAGAGAAAGAGAAGCTGTGAGTGAGAGAGGGAGAGGGAGAGAATGGGAAGCTGTGAGTGAGAGAGAGAGAAAGAGAAGCTGAGAGAGAGAGAGAGAGAAGCTGTGAGTGAGACACAGAGAGAAAGAAATCTGTGAGTGAGTGAGAGAGAAAGAGAAGCTGTGAGTGAGAGAGAGAGAGAAAGACCTGTGAGTTGGTGAGAGAGAAAGAGAAGCTGTGAGTGAGAGAGAGAGAGAGAGAAAGAGAAGCTGTGAGTGAGTGTGAGAGAGATATATAAAAGAGAAGCTGTGAGTGAGAGAAATAGAGAGAAAGAGAAGCTTTGTGTGTGTGTGTGAGAGAGAAATAGAAGTCGTGAGGGAGTGAGTGAGAGAGTGAGAAAGAGAAGCTTTGAGTGAGTGAGAGAGAGAGAGTGAGAAGCTGTGAGTGAGTGAGTGAGAGAGAGAGAGAGAGAGAAGCTGTGAGTGAAAGAGAGAGAAGCAAAAGAGAAGCTGTGAGCGAGAGAAAGTGAGAGAGAAGCTGTGAGTGAGAGAGCGAGCGAAAGAGAAGCTTTGAGTGAGTGAGAGCAAGAGAGAAAGTAAAGCTGTGAGTGAAAGAGAGAGAGAGAAAAAATGTGAGTGAGAGAGAGAGAAAGAGAAGCTGTGAGTGTGAGAGAGAAATAGCTGTGAATGAGAGAGAGAGAAAGAGAAGCTGTGAGTGAGAGAGAGAGAGAGAAAGAGAAGCTGTGAGAGAGAGAAGCAGTGTGTGTGTGTGAGAGAAAGACAAGCTGTGAGTGAGAGAGAGAGAAAGAGTAGCTGTGAGTGAGAGAGAGAAAGAGAAGCTGTGAGTGAGAGAGAGAGAATGAGAAGCTGTGAGTGAGAGAGAGAGAAAGAGAAGCTGAGTGAGAGAGAGAGAGAGAGAGAAAGAGAAGCTGTGAGTGAGACAAAGAGAAAGAAAGCTGTGAGTGAGTGAGAGAGAAAGAGAAGCTGTGAGAGAGAGAGAAGCAGTGTGTGTGTGAGAGAAAGACAAGCTGTGAGTGAGAGAGAAAGAAAGAGAAGCTGTGAGTGAGAGAGAGAGAAAGAGAAGCTGTGAGTTAGTGAGAGAGAGAGAGAGAGAAAGAGAAGCTGTGAGAGACAGAGAGAAAGAGAAGCTGTGAGTGAGAGAGACAGAGAAAGAGAGAGAAGCTGTGAGTGAGTGTGAGAGAGAGAAAGAGAAGCTGTGAGTGAGAGAAAGAGAAGCTGTGAGAGAGAGAGAGAGAGAGAGAGAAAGAAAGAGTAGCTGTGAGTGAGAGAGTGAGTGAGAGAGGTGTGAGTGAGAGAGAGAGAAAGAGAAGCTGTGTGTGAGTGGGAGAGAGGGAAAGAGATGCTGTGAGTGAGAGAGAGAGATAGAGAAAGAAAAGCTGTGAGGGAGAGAGAGAGAGAGAGCGAAAGAAAAGCTGTGAGTGAGTGAGAGAGAGAGAAATAAAAGCTGTGAGTGAGAGAGAGAGAAAGAGAAGCTGTGTGAGAGAGAGAGAAAGAGAAGCTGTGAGTGTGAGAGAGAGAAAGAGAAGCTGTGAGTGAGAGAGAGAGAAGGAGAAGCTGTGAGTGAGAGAGAGAGAAGGGAAAGAGAAGCTGTGAGTGAGAGAAAGAGAGAGAGAGATGCTGTGAGTGAGAGAGAGAGCAAAAGAGAAAGTTTGAGTAAGTGAGAGAGAGAGAAAGAAAAGCTGTGAGAGAGAGAGAGAAAGAAGCTGTGAGTGAGAGAGAGAGAGAGAGAAAGAGAAGCTGTGAGTGAGTGAGAGAGAGAGAAAGAGAAGCTGTGAATGAGTGAGAGAGAGAGAAAGAGAAGCTGTGACAGTGAGAGATAGAAAGAGAAGCTGTGAGTGAGTGGGAGAGAGGGAAAGAGAAGCTGTGAGTGAGTGAGAGAGAGAGAAAAGAGAAGCTGTGAGTGAGAGAGATAGAGAGAAAGAGAAGCTGTGTGTGTGAGAGAGAGAGAAATAGAAGCTGTGAGTGAGTGAGAGAGAGAGAGAAAAGCAGTGAGGGAGTGAGAGAGAGAGAAGCTGTGTGAGAGAGAGAAAGAGAAGCTGTGAGTGAGAGAGACAGAGAAAGAGAGAGAAGCTGTGAGTGAGTGTGAGAGAGAGAAAGAGAAGCAGTGAGTGAGAGAGAGAGAGAAAGAGAAGCTGTGAGAGAGAAAAAGAAAGAAAGAGAAGATGTGAGTAAGAGAATGAGTGAGAGAGAAGCTGTGAGTGAGAGAGAGAGAAAGAGAAGCTATGTGAGAGAGAGAGAGAGAAGCTGTGTGTGAGAGAGAGAAAGAGAAGCTGTGAGTGAGAGAGAGAGAAAGAGAAGCTGTGAGTGAGAGAGAGAGAGAAAAAGAGAAGCTGTGAGTGAGAGAGAAGGAGAAGCTGAGTGAGAGAGAGAGAGAGGAAGAGAAGCTGTGAGTGAGACAGAGAGAGAAAGAAAGCTGTGAGTGAGTGAGAGAGAAAGAGAAGCTGTGAGTGAGTGAGAGAGAGAGAGAAAGAGAAGCTGTGAGTGAGTGAGAAAGAGAGAAAGAGAGAAAGTGAAGCTGTGATTTAGTGAGAGAGAGAAAGAGAAGCTGTGAGTGAGAGAGAGAGAGAGAAAGAGAAGCTGTGAGTGAGAGAGATAGAGAGAAAGAGAAGCTTTGTGTGTGAGAGAGAGAGAAATAGAAGTCGTGAGTGAGTGAGAGAGAGAGAGAAAGAGAAGCTGTGAGTGAGAGAGAGAAAAGAAGTTGAGTGAGTGAGAGAGAGAGAGAGAAAGAGAAGCTGTGAGTGAGAGACAGAGAAAGAGAAGCTGTGAGTTAGTGAGAGAGAGAGAGTGAAAGAGAAGCTGTGAGTGAGTGAGAGAGAGAGAAAGAAAAGCTGTGATTGAGAGAGAGAGAGAGAAAGAAGCTGTGAGTGAGTGAGAGAGAGAGAAATGGAAGCTATGAGTGAGAGATACAGAAAGTAATAGGAGATATGAGTGAGAGAGAGAGAGAAAGAGAAGCTGTGCGTGAGAGAGAGACGGAGAATCTGTGAGTGTGTGTGTGAGAGAAAGAGAAGCTGTGAGTGAGTGAGTGAGATAGGAAGCTCTGAGAGATTGTGAGAGAGAAAGAGAAGCTGTGAGAGAGTGAGAGAGAAAGAGAAGCTGTGAGTGAGTGAGAGAGAGAGAGTGAGAAGCTGTGAGTGAGTGTGAGTGGGAGAGAGAGAGATAGAAGCTGTGAGTGAGAGAGAGAGCGAAAGAGAAGCTGTGAGTGAGTGAGAGAGAAAGAGAAAGAAAATCTGTAAGTGAGGGAGAGAGAGATAGAAGCTGTGAGAGAGAGAGAGAAAGAGAAGTTGTGAGTGTGAGAGAGAAATAGAAGCTGTGAATGAGAATGAGAGAGAAAGAGAAGCTATGTGAGAGAGAGAGAGAAAGAGAAGCTGTGAGTGAGAGAGAGAAAGAGAAGCTGTGAGAGAGAGAGAAGCAGTGTGTGCGTGAGAGATAAAGACAAGCGGAGAGTGAGAGAGAGAGAGAAAGAGTAGCTGTGAGTGAGACAGAGAGAGAAAGAGAAGCTGTGAGTGTGAGTGAGAGAGAGAGAATGAGAAGCTGTGAGTGAGAGAGAGAGAAAGCGAAGCTGAGAGAGAGAGAGAGAGAAGCTGTGAGTGAGACAGAGAGAGAAAGAAATCTGTGAGTGAGTGAGAGAGAAAAAGAAGCTGTGAGTGAGAGAGAGAGAAAGAGCTGTGAGTTGGTGAGAGAGAAAGAGAAGCTGTGAGAGAGAGAGAGAGAGAGAAAGAGAAGCTGTGAGTGAGTGTGAGAGAGATATAAAAGAGAAGCTGTGAGTGAGAGAAATAGAGAGAAAGAGAAGCTTTGTGTGTGTGTGTGAGAGAGAAATAGAAGTCGTGAATGAGTGAGAGAGAGAGAGAAAGAGAAGCTGTGAGTGACTGAGAGAGAGAGAATGAGAAGCTGTGAGTGAGAGAGAGAGAGAGAGAAAAGAGAAGCTGTGAGTGAGAGAGATAGAGAGAAAGAGAAGCTGTGTGTGTGAGAGAGAAATAGAAGTTGCGAGTGAGTGAGAGAGAGAGAGAGAGAAAGAGAAGCTGTGAGTGAGTGAGAGAGAGAGAAGCTGTGAGAAGGAGAAAGAGAAGCTGTGAGTGAGAGAGACAGAGAAAGAGAGAGAAGCTGTGAGTGAGTGTGGGAGAGAGAAAGAGAAGCTGTGAGTGAGAGAGACACACAGAGAGAAAGAGAAGCTGTGAGAGAGAGAAAGAAAGAAAGAGAAGCTGTGAGTGAGAGAGTGAGTGAGTGAGAGAGAGAAGCTTTGAGAGAGAGTGAGAGAGAGAGAAAGAGAAGCTGTGAGTGAGAGAGAGAGAGAGAACGAGAAGCTGTGAGTGAGAGAGATAGAGAGAAAGAGAAGCTGTGTGTGTGTGAGAGAGAAATAGAAGCTGGGAGTGAGTGAGAGAGAGAGAGAAAGAGAAGCTATGAGTGAGAGAGAGAAGGAGTAGCTGTGAGTGAGAGAGAGAGAGGGAAAGAGAAGCTGTGATTGAGAGAGAGAGAGAGAAGCTGTGAGTGAGAGAGAGAAAGAGAAAGAGAAGCTGTGAGTGAGAGAGAGAGAGAAAGAGAAGCTGTGAGTGAGAGAGATAGAGAGAAAGAGAAGCTTTGTGTGTGTGTGAGAGAGAAATAGAAGTCGTGAGTGAGTGAGAGAGAGAGAGAGAGAGAGAAAGAGAAGCTGTGAGTGAGAGAGAGAAAAGAAGTTGAGTGAGTGAGAGAGAGAGAGAAAGAGAAGCTGTGAGTGAGAGACAGAGAAAGAGAGGCTGTGAGTGAGTGAGAGAGAGAGAGAGTGAAAGAGAAGCTGTGAGTGAGTGAGAGAGAGAGAAAGAAAAGCTGTGATTGAGAGAGAGAGAGAGAAAGAAGCTGTGAGTGAGAGAGAGAGAGAGAAAGGGAAGCTATGAGTGAGAGATACAGAAAGTAATAGAAGCTGTGAGTGAGAGAGAGAGAGAAAGAGAAGCTGTGAGTGAGAGAGAGATGGAGAATCTGTGAGTTTGTGTGTGTGAGAGAAAGAGAAGCTGTGAGTGAGTGTGTGAGAGAGAAGCTCTGAGAGATTGTGAGAGAGAAAGAGAAGCTGTGAGAGAGTGAGAGAGAAAGAGAAGCTGTGAGTGAGTGAGAGAGAGAGAGTGAGAAGCTGTGAGTGAGTGTGAGTGGGAGAGAGAGAGAGATAGAAGCTGTGAGTGAGAGAGAGAGCGAAAGAGAAGCTGTGAGTGAGTGAGAGAGAAAGAGAAAGAAAAGCTGTAAGTGAGGGAGAGAGAGATAGAAGCTGTGAGAGAGAGAGAGACAGAGAAGTTGTGAGTGTGAGAGAGAAATAGAAGCTGTGAATGAGAATGAGAGAGAAAGAGAAGCTATGTGAGAGGGAGAGAGAAAGAGAAGCTGTGAGTGAGAGAGAGAAAGAGAAGCTGTGAGAGAGAGAGAAGCAGTGTGTGCGTGAGAGATAAAGACAAGCGGAGAGTGAGAGAGAGAGAAAGAGTAGCTGCGAGTGAGACAGAGAGAGAAAGAGAAGCTGTGAGTGTGAGTGAGAGAGAGAGAATGAGAAGCTGTGAGCGAGAGAGAGAGAAAGAGAAGCTGAGAGAGAGAGAGAGAGAAGCTGTGAGTGAGACAGAGAGAGAAAGAAATCTGTGAGTGAGTGAGAGAGAAAAAGAAGCTGTGAGTGAGAGAGAGAGAGAGGAAGAGCTGTGAGTTGGTGAGAGAGAAAGAGAAGCTGTGAGAGAGAGAGAGAGAGAGAGAGAGAGAAGCTGTGAGTGAGTGTGAGAGAGATATAAAAGAGAAGCTGTGAGTGAGAGAAATAGAGAGAAAGAGAAGCTTTGTGTGTGTGTGAGAGAGAGAAATAGAAGTCGTGAATGAGTGAGAGAGAGAGAGAAAGAGAAGCTGTGAGTGAGTGAGAGAGAGAGAAGCTGTGAAAAGGAGAGAAAGAGAAGCTGTGAGTGAGAGAGACAGAGAAAGAGAGACAAGCTGTGAGTGAGTGTGGGAGAGAGAAAGAGAAGCTGTGAGTGAGAGAGACACACAGAGAGAAAGAGAAGCTGTGAGAGAGAGAAAGAAAGAAAGAGAAGCTGTGAGTGAGAGAGTGAGTGAGAGAGAGAGAGAAGCTTTGAGAGAGAGTGAGAGAGAGAGAAAGAGAAGCTGTGAGTGAGAGAGAGAGAGAGAAAGAGAAGCTGTGAGTGAGAGAGATAGAGAGAAAGAGAAGCTGTGTGTGTGAGAGAGAGAAATAGAAGCTGGGAGTGAGTGAGAGAGAGAGAGAAAGAGAAGCTATGAGTGAGAGAGAGAAGGAGTAGCTGTGAGTGAGAGAGAGAGAGGGAAAGAGAAGCTTTGAGTGAGAGAGAGAGAGAGAAGCTGTGAGTGAGAGAGAGAAAGAGAAAGAGAAGCTGTGAGTGAGAGAGAGAGAGAAAGAGAAGCTGTGAGTGAGAGAGAGAGAGAAAGAGAAGCTGTGAGTGAGAGAGATAGAGAGAAAGAGAAGCTTTGTGTGTGTGAGAGAGAGAAATAGAAGTTGTGAGTGAGTGAGAGAGAGAGAGAGAGAAAGAGAAAGAGAAGCTGTGAGTGAGAGAGAGACGGAGAATCTGTGAGTTTGTGTGTGTGAGAGAAAGAGAAGCTGTGAGTGAGTGTGAGAGAGAGAAGCTCTGAGAGATTGTGAGAGAGAAAGAGAAGCTGTGAGAGAGTGAGAGAGAAAGAGAAGCTGTGAGTGAGAGAGAGAGAGAGAGAAAAGAGAAGCTGTGAGTGAGAGAGATAGAGAGAAAGAGAAGCTGTGTGTGAGAGAGAGAAATAGAAGTTGCGAGTGAGTGAGAGAGAGAGAGAAAGAGAAGCTGTGAGTGAGTGAGAGAGAGAGAAGCTGTGAAAAGGAGAGAAAGAGAAGCTGTGAGTGAGAGAGACAGAGAAAGAGAGAGAAGCTGTGAGTGAGTGTGGGAGAGAGAAAGAGAAGCTGTGAGTGAGAGAGACACACACAGAGAAAGAGAAGCTGTGAGAGAGAGAAAGAAAGAAAGAGAAGCTGTGAGTGAGAGAGTGAGTGAGAGAGAGAGAGAAGCTTTGAGAGAGAGTGAGAGAGAGAGAAAGAGAAGCTGTGAGTGAGAGAGAGAGAGAGAAAGAGAAGCTGTGAGTGAGAGAGATAGAGAGAAAGAGAAGCTGTGTGTGTGAGAGAGAGAAATAGAAGCTGGGAGTGAGTGAGAGAGAGAGAGAAAGAGAAGCTATGAGTGAGAGAGAGAAGGAGTAGCTGTGAGTGAGAGAGAGAGAGGGAAAGAGAAGCTGTGAGTGAGAGAGAGAGAGAGAAGCTGTGAGTGAGATAGAGAAAGAGAAAGAGAAGCTGTGAGTGAGAGAGAGAGAGAAAGAGAAGCTGTGAGTGAGAGAGATAGATAGAGAGAAAGAGAAGCTTTGTGTGTGTGTGAGAGAGAAATAGAAGTTGTGAGTGAGTGAGAGAGAGAGAGAGAGAGAGAGAAAGAGAAGCTGTGAGTGAGAGAGAGAAAAGAAGTTGAGTGAGTGAGAGAGAGAGAGAAAGAGAAGCTGTGAGTGAGAGACAGAGAAAGAGAGGCTGTGGGTGAGTGAGAGAGAGAGAGTGAAAGAGAAGCTGTGAGTGAGTGAGAGAGAGAAAGAAAAGCTGTGATTGAGAGAGAGAGAGAGAGAGAGAAGCTGTGAGTGAGATAGAGAGAGAGAAAGGGAAGCTATGAGTGAGAGATACAGAAAGTAATAGAAGCTGTGAGTGAGAGAGAGAGAGAAAGAGAAGCTGTGAGTGAGAGAGAGACGGAGAATCTGTGAGTTTGTGTGTGTGAGAGAAAGAGAAGCTGTGAGTGAGTGAGTGAGAGAGAGAAGCTCTGAGAGATTGTGAGAGAGAAAGAGAAGCTGTGAGAGAGTGAGAGAGAAAGAGAAGCTGTGTGTGAGTGAGAGAGAGAGAGTGAGAAGCTGTGACTGAGTGTGAGTGGGAGAGAGAGAGAGACAGAAGCTGTGAGTGAGAGAGAGAGAAGGGAAAGAGAAGCTGTGAGTGAGAGAAAGAGAGAGAGAAGCTGTGAGTGAGAGAGAGAGCGAAAGAGAAGCTGTGAGTGAGTGAGAGAGAAAGAGAAAGAAAAGCTGTAAGTGAGGGAAAGAGAGATAGAAGCTGTGAGTGAGAGAGAGAGAGCGAAAGAGAAGTTGTGAGTGTGAGAGAGAAATAGAAGCTGTGAATGAGAATGAGAGAGAAAGAGAAGCTATGTGAGAGAGAGAGAAAGAGAAGCTGTGAGAGAGAGAGAAGCAGTGTGTGCGTGAGAGATAAAGACAAGCGGAGAGTGAGAGAGAGAGAGAAAGAGTAGCTGTGAGTGAGACAGAGAGAGAAAGAGAAGCTGTGAGTGAGAGAGTGAGAGGGAGAGAATGGGAAGCTGTGAGTGAGAGAGAGAGAAAGAGAAGCTGAGAGAGAGAGAGAAGCTGTGAGTGAGACAGAGAGAGAAAGAAATCTGTGAGTTGGTGAGAGAGAAAGAGAAGCTGTGAGTGAGAGAGAGAGAAAGAGAAGCTGTGAGTGAGTGTGAGAGAGATATATAAAAGAGAAGCTGTGAGTGAGAGAAATAGAGAGAAATAGAAGCTTTGTGTGTGTGTGTGTGAGAGAAATAGAAGTTGTGAGTGAGTGAGTGAGAGAGTGAGAAAGAGAAGCTGTGAGTGAGTGAGAGAGAGAGAGTGAGAAGCTGTGAGTGAGTGAGTGAGTGAGTGAGAGAGAGAGAAGCGAAAGAAGCTGTGAGCGAGAGAAAGAGAGAGAGAATCTGTGAGTGAGAGAGCGAGCGAAAGAGAAGCTGTGAGTGAGTGAGAGCAAGAGAGAAAGTAAAGCTGTGAGTGAAAGAGAGAGAGAGAGAAAATGTGAGTGAGAGAGAGAGAAAGAGAACCTGTGAGTGAGAGAGAGAAATAGAAGCTTTGAATGAGAGAGAGAGAAAGAGAAGCTATGTGAGAGAAAGACAAGCTGTGAGTGAGAGAGAGAGAGAAAGAGTAGCTGTGAGTGAGAGAGAGAGAGAAAGAGAAGCTGTGAGTGAGAGAGAGAGAATTAGAAGCTGTGAGTGAGAGAGAGAGAAAGAGAAGCTGAGTGAGAGAGAGAGAGAAAGAGAAGCTGTGAGTGAGACAGAGAGAAAGAAAGCTGTGAGTGAGTGAGAGAGAAAGAGAAGCTGTGTGAGAGAGAGAAGCAGTGTGTGTGTGAGAGAAAGACAAGCTGTGAGTGAGAGAGAAAGAAAGAGAAGCTGTGAGTGAGACAGAGAGAAAGAGAAGCTGTGAGTGAGAGAGAGAAAGAGAAGCTGAGTGAGAGAGAGAAAGAGAAGCTGTGAGTGAGACAGAGAGAGAGAAAGAAAGCTGTGAGTGAGAGAGAAAGAGAAGCTGTGAGTGAGTGAGAGAGAGAGAGAAAGAGAAGGTGTGAGTGAGACAGAGAGAAAGAAAGCTGTGTGACCGAGAGAGAGAGAGTGAAAGAGAAGCTGTGAGTGAGTGAGTGAGAGAGAGAGAAGCTGTGAATGAGTGAGAGAGAGAGAAAGAGAAGCTGTGAGTGAGAGAGAGAGAGAGAAAGAAAGAGAAGCTGTGAGAGAGAGAAAGAAAGAAAGAGAAGATGTGAGTAAGAGAATGAGTGAGAGAGAAGCTGTGAGTGAGAGAGAGAGAAAGAGAAGCTATGTGAGAGAGAGAGAAAGAGAAGCTGAGTGAGAGAGAGAGAAAGAGAAGTTGTGAGTGAGACAGAGAGAGAAAGAGAAGCTGTGAGTGAGAGAGAGAGAAAAAGAGAAGCTGTGAGTGAGAGAGAAGGAGAAGCTGAGTGAGAGAGAGAGAGGAAGAGAAGCTGTGAGTGAGACAGAGAGAGAAAGAAAGCTGTGAGTGAGTGAGAGAGAAAGAGAAGCTGTGAGTGAGTGAGAGAGAGAGAGAAAGAGTAGCTGTGAGTGAGTGAGAGAGAGAGAAAGACAGAAAGTGAAGCTGTGATTTAGTGAGAGAGAGAAAGAGAAGCTGTGAGTGAGAGAGAGAGAGAGAAAGAGAAGCTGTGAGTGAGTGAGAGAGAGAGAAAAGAGAAGCTGTGAGTGAGAGAGATAGAGAGAAAGAGAAGCTTTGTGTGTGTGATAGAGAGAAATAGAAGTCGTGAGTGAGTGAGAGAGAGAGAGAGAAAGAGAAGCTGTGAGTGAGAGAGAGAAAAGAAGTTGAGTGAGTGAGAGAGAGAGAGAGAAAGAGAAGCTGTGAGTGAGAGACAGAGAAAGAGAAGCTGTGAGTGAGTGAGAGAGAGAGAGTGAAAGAGAAGCTGTGAGTGAGTGAGAGAGAGAGAAAGAAGCTGTGAGTGTGAGAGAGAAAGAGAAGCTGTGAGTGAGAGAGACAGAGAGAAAGAGAAGCTGTGAGTGAGAGAGAGAGAGTTAAGCTGTGAGTGAGAGAGAGAGAAAGAGAAGCTGTGAGAGATAGTAAGAAAGAAAGAGAAGCTGTGAGTAAGAGAGTGAGTGAGAGACAAGCTGTGAGTGAGAGAGAGTGAGAGAAGCTGTGAGTGAGTGAGAGAGAGATAGAAAGAGAAGGTGTGAGAGAATGAGAGATAAAGAGAAGCTGTGTTTGTGTGTGTGAGAGAGAAGTTGTGAGTGAGTGAGAGAGAGTGAGAAAGAGAAGCTGTGAGTGAGAGAGAGAGAGAAGCTGTGCGTGAGTGAGAGAGAGAGAGAGAAGGTGTGAGTGAGTGAGAGAGATAGAGAAGGAGAAGCTGTGAGTGAGAGAGAGAGTAGGGAAAGAGAAGCTGTGAGTGAGTGAGAGAGAAGGTGTGAGTGAGAGAGAGAGAAAGAGAAGCTGTGAGTGAGTGAGAGAGAGAGAAAGAGAAGCTGTGAGAGAGAGTGAGAGAGAAACAGAAGCTGTGTGTGTGTGTGAGAGAGAAGCTGAGTGAGTAAGAGAGGGAAAGAGATGCTGTGAGTGAGAGAGATAGAGATAGAAAGAAAGCTGTGAGTGATTGAGAGAGACAGAGAAGCTGTGTGAGAGAGAGAGAAAGAGAAGCTGTGAGTTAGTGAGAGAGAGAAAGAGAAGCTGTGAATGAGCCAGAGAGAGAGAAAGAAAGCTGTGAAAGGGTGAGAGAGAAAGAGAAGCTGTGAGTGAGTGGGAGAGAGAGAGAAAAGGAAGCTGTGAGTGAGTGAGAGAGAGAGAGAAAGAAAGAGATGCTGTGAGTGAGAGAGAGATAGAGAAAGAAAAGCTGTGAGTGAGAGAGAGAGA
Organism: Bradypodion ventrale; assembly: GCA_035047345.1. Lineage (NCBI taxonomy): Eukaryota > Metazoa > Chordata > Lepidosauria > Squamata > Chamaeleonidae > Bradypodion > Bradypodion ventrale. The sequence goes on from JAWDJE010000002.1 coordinate 208,198,343, forward strand.
GCAAAAGAGAAGCTGTGAGTGAGTGAGAGAGAGAGAAATAAAAGCTGTGAGTGAGAGAGAGAGAGAGAGAAAGAGAAGCTGTGAGTGTGAGAGAGAGAGAGAAAGAGAAGCTGTGAGTGAGAGAGAGGGAAAGAGAAGATGTGAGAGAGTGAGAGAGAGAGAGAGAAGCTGTGAGTGAGTGAGAGATAGATAGAAAGAGAAGCTGTGAGTGAGTGAGAGAGAGAGAGAAAGAGAAGCTGTGAGTTAGTGAGAGAGAGAGAAAGAGAAGCTGGGAGTGAGAGAGAGAGAGAGAAAGAGAAAGAGAAGCTGTGAGTGAGTGAGAGAGAGAGAGAGAAAAGAGAAGCTGTGAGTGAGAGAGGTAGAGAGAAAGAGAAGCTGTGTGAGTGAGAGAGAGAGAAATAGAAGTTGTGAGTGAGTGAGAGAGAGAGAGAAAGAGAAGCTGTGAGTGAGTGAGAGAGAGAAAGAGAAGCTGTGTGAGAGAGGGAAAGATAAGCTGTGAGTGAGAGAGACAGAGAGAGAGAAGCTGTGAGTAAGAGAGAGAGAGAGAGAGAAGCTGTGAGTGAGAGAGAGAGAAAGAAACGCTGTGACTGAGTGAGAGAGAGAGAGAAAAAGATGCTGTGAGTGAGTGAGAGGGAGAGAAAGAGAAGCTGTCAGTGCGAGAGACAGAGAGAGAGAGAGAAGCTGTGAGTGAGAGAGAGAGAATTAGAAGCTGTGAGTGAGAGAGAGAAAGAGAAGCTGAGTGAGAGAGAGAGAGAGAAAGAGAAGCTGTGAGTGAGACAGAGAGAAAGAAAGCTGTGAGTGAGTGAGAGAGAAAGAGAAGCTGTGAGAGAGAGAGAAGCAGTGTGTGTGTGAGAGAAAGACAAGCTGTGAGTGAGAGAGAAAGAAAGAGAAGCTGTGAGTGAGACAGAGAGAAAGAGAAGCTGTGAGTGAGAGAGAGAAAGAGAAGCTGAGTGAGAGAGAGAAAGAGAAGCTGTGAGTGAGACAGAGAGAGAGAAAGAAAGCTGTGAGTGAGAGAGAAAGAGAAGCTGTGAGTGAGTGAGAGAGAGAGAGAAAGAGAAGGTGTGAGTGAGACAGAGAGAAAGAAAGCTGTGTGACTGAGAGAGAGAGAGTGAAAGAGAAGCTGTGAGTGAGTGAGTGAGAGAGAGAGAAGCTGTGAATGAGTGAGAGAGAGAGAAAGAGAAGCTGTGAGTGAGAGAGAGAGAGAGAAAGAAAGAGAAGCTGTGAGAGAGAGAAAGAAAGAAAGAGAAGATGTGAGTAAGAGAATGAGTGAGAGAGAAGCTGTGAGTGAGAGAGAGAGAAAGAGAAGCTATGTGAGAGAGAGAGAAAGAGAAGCTCAGTGAGAGAGAGAGAAAGAGAAGTTGTGAGTGAGACAGAGAGAGAAAGAGAAGCTGTGAGTGAGAGAGAGAGAAAAAGAGAAGCTGTGAGTGAGAGAGAAGGAGAAGCTGAGTGAGAGAGAGAGAGGAAGAGAAGCTGTGAGTGAGACAGAGAGAGAAAGAAAGCTGTGAGTGAGTGAGAGAGAAAGAGAAGCTGTGAGTGAGTGAGAGAGAGAGAGAAAGAGTAGCTGTGAGTGAGTGAGAGAGAGAGAAAGAGAGAAAGTGAAGCTGTGATTTAGTGAGAGAGAGAAAGAGAAGCTGTGAGTGAGAGAGAGAGAGAGAAAGAGAAGCTGTGAGTGAGTGAGAGAGAGAGAAAAGAGAAGCTGTGAGTGAGAGAGATAGAGAGAAAGAGAAGCTTTGTGTGTGTGATAGAGAGAAATAGAAGTCGTGAGTGAGTGAGAGAGAGAGAGAGAAAGAGAAGCTGTGAGTGAGAGAGAGAAAAGAAGTTGAGTGAGTGAGAGAGAGAGAGAGAAAGAGAAGCTGTGAGTGAGAGACAGAGAAAGAGAAGCTGTGAGTGTGAGAGAGAGAGAGTGAAAGAGAAGCTGTGAGTGAGTGAGAGAGAGAGAAAGAAGCTGTGAGTGTGAGAGAGAAAGAGAAGCTGTGAGTGAGAGAGACAGAGAGAAAGAGAAGCTGTGAGTGAGAGAGAGAGAGTTAAGCTGTGAGTGAGAGAGAGAGAAAGAGAAGCTGTGAGAGATAGTAAGAAAGAAAGAGAAGCTGTGAGTAAGAGAGTGAGTGAGAGACAAGCTGTGAGTGAGAGAGAGTGAGAGAAGCTGTGAGTGAGTGAGAGAGAGATAGAAAGAGAAGGTGTGAGAGAATGAGAGATAAAGAGAAGCTGTGTTTGTGTGTGTGAGAGAGAAGTTGTGAGTGAGTGAGAGAGAGTGAGAAAGAGAAGCTGTGAGTGAGAGAGAGAGAGAAGCTGTGCGTGAGTGAGAGAGAGAGAGAGAAGGTGTGAGTGAGTGAGAGAGATAGAGAAGGAGAAGCTGTGAGTGAGAGAGAGAGTAGGGAAAGAGAAGCTGTGAGTGAGTGAGAGAGAAGGTGTGAGTGAGAGAGAGAGAAAGAGAAGCTGTGAGTGAGTGAGAGAGAGAGAAAGAGAAGCTGTGAGAGAGAGTGAGAGAGAAACAGAAGCTGTGTGTGTGTGAGAGAGAGAAGCTGAGTGAGTAAGAGAGGGAAAGAGATGCTGTGAGTGAGAGAGATAGAGATAGAAAGAAAGCTGTGAGTGATTGAGAGAGACAGAGAAGCTGTGTGAGAGAGAGAGAAAGAGAAGCTGTGAGTTAGTGAGAGAGAGAAAGAGAAGCTGTGAATGAGCCAGAGAGAGAGAAAGAAAGCTGTGAAAGGGTGAGAGAGAAAGAGAAGCTGTGAGTGAGTGGGAGAGAGAGAGAAAAGGAAGCTGTGAGTGAGTGAGAGAGAGAGAGAAAGAAAGAGATGCTGTGAGTGAGAGAGAGATAGAGAAAGAAAAGCTGTGAGTGAGAGAGAGAGAGCAAAAGAGAAGCTGTGAGTGAGTGAGAGAGAGAGAAATAAAAGCTGTGAGTGAGAGAGAGAGAGAGAGAAAGAGAAGCTGTGAGTGTGAGAGAGAGAGAGAAAGAGAAGCTGTGAGTGAGAGAGAGGGAAAGAGAAGATGTGAGAGAGTGAGAGAGAGAGAGAGAAGCTGTGAGTGAGTGAGAGATAGATAGAAAGAGAAGCTGTGAGTGAGTGAGAGAGAGAGAGAAAGAGAAGCTGTGAGTTAGTGAGAGAGAGAGAAAGAGAAGCTGGGAGTGAGAGAGAGAGAGAGAAAGAGAAAGAGAAGCTGTGAGTGAGTGAGAGAGAGAGAGAGAAAAGAGAAGCTGTGAGTGAGAGAGGTAGAGAGAAAGAGAAGCTGTGTGAGTGAGAGAGAGAGAAATAGAAGTTGTGAGTGAGTGAGAGAGAGAGAGAGAAAGAGAAGCTGTGAGTGAGTGAGAGAGAGAAAGAGAAGCTGTGTGAGAGAGGGAAAGATAAGCTGTGAGTGAGAGAGACAGAGAGAGAGAAGCTGTGAGTAAGAGAGAGAGAGAGAGAGAAGCTGTGAGTGAGAGAGAGAGAAAGAAACGCTGTGACTGAGTGAGAGAGAGAGAGAAAAAGATGCTGTGAGTGAGTGAGAGGGAGAGAAAGAGAAGCTGTCAGTGCGAGAGACAGAGAGAGAGAGAGAAGCTGTGAGTGAGAGAGAGAGAATTAGAAGCTGTGAGTGAGAGAGAGAAAGAGAAGCTGAGTGAGAGAGAGAGAGAGAAAGAGAAGCTGTGAGTGAGACAGAGAGAAAGAAAGCTGTGAGTGAGTGAGAGAGAAAGAGAAGCTGTGAGAGAGAGAGAAGCAGTGTGTGTGTGAGAGAAAGACAAGCTGTGAGTGAGAGAGAAAGAAAGAGAAGCTGTGAGTGAGACAGAGAGAAAGAGAAGCTGTGAGTGAGAGAGAGAAAGAGAAGCTGAGTGAGAGAGAGAAAGAGAAGCTGTGAGTGAGACAGAGAGAGAGAAAGAAAGCTGTGAGTGAGAGAGAAAGAGAAGCTGTGAGTGAGTGAGAGAGAGAGAGAAAGAGAAGGTGTGAGTGAGACAGAGAGAAAGAAAGCTGTGTGACTGAGAGAGAGAGAGTGAAAGAGAAGCTGTGAGTGAGTGAGTGAGAGAGAGAGAAGCTGTGAATGAGTGAGAGAGAGAGAAAGAGAAGCTGTGAGTGAGAGAGAGAGAGAGAAAGAAAGAGAAGCTGTGAGAGAGAGAAAGAAAGAAAGAGAAGATGTGAGTAAGAGAATGAGTGAGAGAGAAGCTGTGAGTGAGAGAGAGAGAAAGAGAAGCTATGTGAGAGAGAGAGAAAGAGAAGCTCAGTGAGAGAGAGAGAAAGAGAAGTTGTGAGTGAGACAGAGAGAGAAAGAGAAGCTGTGAGTGAGAGAGAGAGAAAAAGAGAAGCTGTGAGTGAGAGAGAAGGAGAAGCTGAGTGAGAGAGAGAGAGGAAGAGAAGCTGTGAGTGAGACAGAGAGAGAAAGAAAGCTGTGAGTGAGTGAGAGAGAAAGAGAAGCTGTGAGTGAGTGAGAGAGAGAGAGAAAGAGTAGCTGTGAGTGAGTGAGAGAGAGAGAAAGAGAGAAAGTGAAGCTGTGATTTAGTGAGAGAGAGAAAGAGAAGCTGTGAGTGAGAGAGAGAGAGAGAAAGAGAAGCTGTGAGTGAGTGAGAGAGAGAGAAAAGAGAAGCTGTGAGTGAGAGAGATAGAGAGAAAGAGAAGCTTTGTGTGTGTGATAGAGAGAAATAGAAGTCGTGAGTGAGTGAGAGAGAGAGAGAGAAAGAGAAGCTGTGAGTGAGAGAGAGAAAAGAAGTTGAGTGAGTGAGAGAGAGAGAGAGAAAGAGAAGCTGTGAGTGAGAGACAGAGAAAGAGAAGCTGTGAGTGTGAGAGAGAGAGAGTGAAAGAGAAGCTGTGAGTGAGTGAGAGAGAGAGAAAGAAGCTGTGAGTGTGAGAGAGAAAGAGAAGCTGTGAGTGAGAGAGACAGAGAGAAAGAGAAGCTGTGAGTGAGAGAGAGAGAGTTAAGCTGTGAGTGAGAGAGAGAGAAAGAGAAGCTGTGAGAGATAGTAAGAAAGAAAGAGAAGCTGTGAGTAAGAGAGTGAGTGAGAGACAAGCTGTGAGTGAGAGAGAGTGAGAGAAGCTGTGAGTGAGTGAGAGAGAGATAGAAAGAGAAGGTGTGAGAGAATGAGAGATAAAGAGAAGCTGTGTTTGTGTGTGTGAGAGAGAAGTTGTGAGTGAGTGAGAGAGAGTGAGAAAGAGAAGCTGTGAGTGAGAGAGAGAGAGAAGCTGTGCGTGAGTGAGAGAGAGAGAGAGAAGGTGTGAGTGAGTGAGAGAGATAGAGAAGGAGAAGCTGTGAGTGAGAGAGAGAGTAGGGAAAGAGAAGCTGTGAGTGAGTGAGAGAGAAGGTGTGAGTGAGAGAGAGAGAAAGAGAAGCTGTGAGTGAGTGAGAGAGAGAGAAAGAGAAGCTGTGAGAGAGAGTGAGAGAGAAACAGAAGCTGTGTGTGTGTGAGAGAGAGAAGCTGAGTGAGTAAGAGAGGGAAAGAGATGCTGTGAGTGAGAGAGATAGAGATAGAAAGAAAGCTGTGAGTGATTGAGAGAGACAGAGAAGCTGTGTGAGAGAGAGAGAAAGAGAAGCTGTGAGTTAGTGAGAGAGAGAAAGAGAAGCTGTGAATGAGCCAGAGAGAGAGAAAGAAAGCTGTGAAAGGGTGAGAGAGAAAGAGAAGCTGTGAGTGAGTGGGAGAGAGAGAGAAAAGGAAGCTGTGAGTGAGTGAGAGAGAGAGAGAAAGAAAGAGATGCTGTGAGTGAGAGAGAGATAGAGAAAGAAAAGCTGTGAGTGAGAGAGAGAGAGCAAAAGAGAAGCTGTGAGTGAGTGAGAGAGAGAGAAATAAAAGCTGTGAGTGAGAGAGAGAGAGAGAGAAAGAGAAGCTGTGAGTGTGAGAGAGAGAGAGAAAGAGAAGCTGTGAGTGAGAGAGAGGGAAAGAGAAGATGTGAGAGAGTGAGAGAGAGAGAGAGAAGCTGTGAGTGAGTGAGAGATAGATAGAAAGAGAAGCTGTGAGTGAGTGAGAGAGAGAGAGAAAGAGAAGCTGTGAGTTAGTGAGAGAGAGAGAAAGAGAAGCTGGGAGTGAGAGAGAGAGAGAGAGAAAGAGAAAGAGAAGCTGTGAGTGAGTGAGAGAGAGAGAGAGAAAAGAGAAGCTGTGAGTGAGAGAGGTAGAGAGAAAGAGAAGCTGTGTGAGTGAGAGAGAGAGAAATAGAAGTTGTGAGTGAGTGAGAGAGAGAGAGAAAGAGAAGCTGTGAGTGAGTGAGAGAGAGAAAGAGAAGCTGTGTGAGAGAGGGAAAGATAAGCTGTGAGTGAGAGAGACAGAGAGAGAGAAGCTGTGAGTAAGAGAGAGAGAGAGAGAGAAGCTGTGAGTGAGAGAGAGAGAAAGAAACGCTGTGACTGAGTGAGAGAGAGAGAAAAAGATGCTGTGAGTGAGTGAGAGGGAGAGAAAGAGAAGCTGTCAGTGCGAGAGACAGAGAGAGAGAGAGAAGCTGTGAGTGAGTGAGAGAGAGAGACAGAGAAGCTGTGAGTGAAAGAGAGAGAAAGAGAAGCTGTGAGTGAGAGAGAGAGAGAAAGAGAAGATGTGAGTGTCTGAGAGAGAAAGAGAAGCTGTGAGAGAGAAAAAGATAAGCTGTGCTTGAGAGAGAAATAGAAGCTGTGAATGAGTGAGTGAGAGAGAAAGAGAAGCTGTGTGTGTGTGATAGATAGAATGAGAAGTTGTGAGTGAGTGAGAGAGAGAGAAAGAGAAGCTGTGAGTGAGAGACAGAGAAAGAGAAGCTGAGTGAGAGAGTGAGAGTGAAAGAGAAGCTGTGAGTGAGAGAGAGAGAAAGAAAAGCTAGTATTAAGAGAGAGCAAGAGAGAGAAAGAAGCTGTGAGTGAGAGAGAGAGAGAAAGAGAAGCTGTGAGTGAGAGAGACGGAGAATCTGTGAGTGTGTGTGTGAGAGAGAAAGAGGTTGTGAGTGAGTGAGTGAGAGTGAGAAGCTCTGAGAGATTGTGAGATAGAAAGAGAAGGTGTGAGAGAGTGAGAGAGAAAGATAAGCTGTGAGTGAGAGAGAGAGTGAGAAGCTGTGAGTGAGTGAGAGAGAGAGGGAGAAGCTGTGAGTGAGAGAGAGAGAGAAGGGAAAGAGAAGGTGTGAGTGAGAGAAAGAGAGAGAGAGAGAGAAGCTGTGAGTGAGAGAGAGAGCAAAAGAGAAGCTGTGAGTGAGTGAGAGAGAGAGAGAGAAAGAAAAGCTGTGAGTGTGTGTGTGAGAGAGAAAGAAGCTGTGAGTGAGAGAGAGAGAGAGAAAGAGAAGCTGTGAGTGAGAGAGAGAGAAATAGAAGCTGTGAATGAGAGACAAAGAGAAGCTATGTGAGAGAGAGAAAGAGAAGCTGTCAGTGAGAGAGAGAAAGAGAAGCTGTGAGTGAGAGAGAGAGAAAGAGAAGCTGTGACTGTGTAAGAGAGAGAAAGAGATGTTGTGAGTGAGTGAGAGAGAGAGAAAGAGAAGCTGTGAGTGAGAGACAGAGAAAGAGAAGCTGTGAGTGAGTGAGAGAGAGAGAGTGAAAGAGAAGCTGTGAGTGAGTGAGAGAGAGGGGAAGAAAAGCTGTGATTGAGAGAGAGAGAGAGAGAAAAGTTGTGAGTGAGAGAGAGAGAAAGGGAAGCTATGAGTGAGAGATACAGAGAGAAATAGAAGCTGTGAGGGAGATAGAGAGAAAGAGAAGCTGTGAGTGAGAGAGAGAAGGAGAATCTGTGTGTGTGTGTGAGAGAGAAAGTGAAGCTGTGTGAGTGAGTGAGAGAGAGAAGCTATGAGAGATTGTGAGAGAGAAAGAGAATCTGTGAGAGAGTGAGAGAGAAAGAGAAGCTGTGAGTGAGTGAGAGAGAGAGTGAGAAGCTGTGAGTGAGTGAGAGAGAGAGAGAAGCTGTGAGTGAGAGAGAGAGAAAGGAAAGAGAAGCTGTGCGTGAGAGAAAGTGAGAGAGAAGCTGTGAGTGAGAGAGAGAGAGAGAGAAAGAAGCTGTGAGTGAGAGAGAGAGAAAGTGAAGCTGTGAGTGAGTGAGAGAGAGAGAGAAAGAGAAGCTGTGAGTGAGAGAGAGAGAGAGAGAAAGAAAAGCTGTGAGTGAGAGAGAGAGAAGCTGTGAGTGAGAGAGAGAGAGAAAGAGAAGCTGTGAGTGAGAGAGAGAGAAATAGAAGCTGTGAATGAGAGAGAGAGAGAAAGAGAAGCTATGTGAGAGAGAAAGAGAAGCTGTGAGTGAGAGAGAGTGAGAAAGAGAAGCTGTGTGAGAGAGAGAGAAGCAGTGTGTGTGTGAGAGAGAAAGACAAGCTGTGAGTGAGAGAGAGAGAGAAAGAGAAGCTGTGAGTGAGAGACAGAGAGAAAGAGAAGCTGTGAGTGAGAGAGTGAGAGAGAGAAGCTGAGAGAGAGAGAGAGAAGCTGTGAGTGAGACAGAGAGAGAGAGAAAGAAAGCTGTGAGTGAGTGAGAGAGAAAGAGAAGCTGTGAGTGAGGGGGGGAGAGAGAGAGAGACGCTGTGAGTGAGTGAGAGAGAGAGAGAAAGAGAAGCTGTGAGAGAGAGTGAGAGAGAAACAGAAGCTGTGTGGGTGTGAGAGAGAGAGAAGCTGTGAGTGAGAGAGAGAGGGGAAAAGAGATGCTGTGAGTGAGAGAGAGAGAGAGAGAGAAGCTGTGAGTGAGAGAGAGAGAGAAGGAGAAGCTGTGAGTGAGAGAGAGAGAAGGGAAAGAGAAGCTCTGAGTGAGAGAAAGAGAGAGAGAGAAGCTGTGAGTGAGAGAGAGAGCGAAAGAGAAGCTGTGAGTGAGTGAGAGAGAGAGAGAGAGAGAAAGAAGTTGTGAGTGAGAGAGAGAGAGAAAGGGAAGCTATGAGTGAGAGATACAGAGAGAAATAGAAGCTGTGAGGGAGATAGAGAGAAAGAGAAGCTGTGAGTGAGAGAGAGAAGGAGAATCTGTGTGTGTGTGAGAGAGAAAGAGAAGCTGTGTGAGTGAGTGAGAGAGAGAAGCTATGAGAGATTGTGAGAGAGAAAGAGAATCTGTGAGAGAGTGAGAGAGAAAGAGAAGCTGTGAGTGAGTGAGAGAGAGAGAGTGAGAAGCTGTGAGTGAGTGAGTGAGAGAGAAGCTGTGAGTGAGAGAGAGAGAAAGGAAAGAGAAGCTGTGTGTGAGAGAAAGAGAGAGAGAGAAGCTGTGAGTGAGAGAGAGAGAGAGAAAGAAGCTGTGAGTGAGAGAGAGAGAGAAAGGGAAGCTATGAGTGAGAGATACAGAAAGTAATAGAAGCTGTGAGTGAGTGAGAGAGAAAGTGAAGCTGTGAGTGAGTGAGAGAGAGAGAGAAAGAGAAGCTGTGAGTGAGTGAGAGAGAAAGAAAAGCTGTAGGTGAGAGAGAGAGAAGCTGTGAGTGAGAGAGAGAGAGAGAAAGAGAAGCTGTGAGTGAGAGAGAGAGAAATAGAAGCTGTGAATGAGAGAGAGAGAGAAAGAGAAGCTATGTGAGAGAGAGAAAGAGAAGCTGTGAGTGAGAGAGAGTGAGAAAGAGAAGCTGTGTGAGAGAGAGAGAAGCAGTGTGTGTGAGAGAGAGAAAGACAAGCTGTGAGTGAGAGAGAGAGAGAAAGAGAAGCTGTGAGTGAGAGACAGAGAGAAAGAGAAGCTGTGAGTGAGATAGTGAGAGAGAGAAGCTGAGAGAGAGAGAGAGAAGCTGTGAGTGAGACAGAGAGAGAGAGAAAGAAAGCTGTGAGTGAGTGAGAGAGAAAGAGAAGCTGTGAGTGAGTGGGAGAGAGAGAGAGAGACGCTGTGAGTGAGTGAGAGAGAGAGAAAGAGAAGCTGTGAGAGAGAGTGAGAGAGAAACAGAAGCTGTGTGGGTGTGAGAGAGAGAGAAGTTGTGAGTGAGTGAGAGAGAGGGAAAGAGATGCTGTGAGTGAGAGAGAGAGAGAGAGAAGCTGTGAGTGAGAGAGAGAGAGAAGGAGAAGCTGTGAGTGAGAGAGAGAGAAGGGAAAGAGAAGCTGTGCGTGAGAGAAAGAGAGAGAGAAGCTGTGAGTGAGAGAGAGAGAGAGAGAAAGAAGCTGTGAGTGAGAGAGAGAGAAAGTGAAGCTGTGAGTGAGTGAGAGAGAGAGAGAAAGAGAAGCTGTGAGTGAGTGAGAGAGAGAGAGAAAGAAAAGCTGTGAGTGAGAGAGAGAGAAGCTGTGAGTGAGAGAGAGAGAGAAAGAGAAGCTGTGAGTGAGAGAGAGAGAAATAGAAGCTGTGAATGAGAGAGAGAGAGAAAGAGAAGCTATGTGAGAGAGAGAAAGAGAAGCTGTGAGTGAGAGAGAGTGAGAAAGAGAAGCTGTGTGAGAGAGAGAGAAGCAGTGTGTGTGTGAGAGAGAAAGACAAGCTGTGAGTGAGAGAGAGAGAGAAAGAGAAGCTGTGAGTGAGAGACAGAGAGAAAGAGAAGCTGTGAGTGAGAGAGTGAGAGAGAGAAGCTGAGAGAGAGAGAGAGAAGCTGTGAGTGAGACAGAGAGAGAGAGAAAGAAAGCTGTGAGTGAGTGAGAGAGAAAGAGAAGCTGTGAGTGAGGGGGAGAGAGAGAGAGAGACGCTGTGAGTGAGTGAGAGAGAGAGAGAAAGAGAAGCTGTGAGAGAGAGTGAGAGAGAAACAGAAGCTGTGTGGGTGTGAGAGAGAGAGAAGCTGTGAGTGAGAGAGAGAGGGGAAAAGAGATGCTGTGAGTGAGAGAGAGAGAGAGAGAGAAGCTGTGAGTGAGAGAGAGAGAGAAGGAGAAGCTGTGAGTGAGAGAAAGAGAGAGAGAGAAGCTGTGAGTGAGAGAGAGAGCGAAAGAGAAGCTGTGAGTGAGTGAGAGAGAGAGAGAGAGAGAAAGAAGTTGTGAGTGAGAGAGAGAGAGAAAGGGAAGCTATGAGTGAGAGATACAGAGAGAAATAGAAGCTGTGAGGGAGATAGAGAGAAAGAGAAGCTGTGAGTGAGAGAGAGAAGGAGAATCTGTGTGTGTGTGAGAGAGAAAGAGAAGCTGTGTGAGTGAGTGAGAGAGAGAAGCTATGAGAGATTGTGAGAGAGAAAGAGAATCTGTGAGAGAGTGAGAGAGAAAGAGAAGCTGTGAGTGAGTGAGAGAGAGAGAGTGAGAAGCTGTGAGTGAGTGAGAGAGAGAGAAGCTGTGAGTGAGAGAGAGAGAAAGGAAAGAGAAGCTGTGTGTGAGAGAAAGAGAGAGAGAGAAGCTGTGAGTGAGAGAGAGAGAGAGAAAGAAGCTGTGAGTGAGAGAGAGAGAGAAAGGGAAGCTATGAGTGAGAGATACAGAAAGTAATAGAAGCTGTGAGTGAGTGAGAGAGAAAGTGAAGCTGTGAGTGAGTGAGAGAGAGAGAGAAAGAGAAGCTGTGAGTGAGTGAGAGAGAAAGAAAAGCTGTAGGTGAGAGAGAGAGAAGCTGTGAGTGAGAGAGAGAGAGAGAAAGAGAAGCTGTGAGTGAGAGAGAGAGAAATAGAAGCTGTGAATGAGAGAGAGAGAGAAAGAGAAGCTATGTGAGAGAGAGAAAGAGAAGCTGTGAGTGAGAGAGAGTGAGAAAGAGAAGCTGTGTGAGAGAGAGAGAAGCAGTGTGTGTGAGAGAGAGAAAGACAAGCTGTGAGTGAGAGAGAGAGAGAAAGAGAAGCTGTGAGTGAGAGACAGAGAGAAAGAGAAGCTGTGAGTGAGATAGTGAGAGAGAGAAGCTGAGAGAGAGAGAGAGAAGCTGTGAGTGAGACAGAGAGAGAGAAAGAAAGCTGTGAGTGAGTGAGAGAGAAAGAGAAGCTGTGAGTGAGTGGGAGAGAGAGAGAGAGACGCTGTGAGTGAGTGAGAGAGAGAGAAAGAGAAGCTGTGAGAGAGAGTGAGAGAGAAACAGAAGCTGTGTGGGTGTGAGAGAGAGAGAAGTTGTGAGTGAGTGAGAGAGAGGGAAAGAGATGCTGTGAGTGAGAGAGAGAGAGAGAGAAGGAGAAGCTGTGAGTGAGAGAGAGAGAAGGGAAAGAGAAGCTGTGCGTGAGAGAAAGAGAGAGAGAAGCTGTGAGTGAGAGAGAGAGAGAGAGAAAGAAGCTGTGAGTGAGAGAGAGAGAAAGTGAAGCTGTGAGTGAGTGAGAGAGAGAGAGAAAGAGAAGCTGTGAGTGAGTGAGAGAGAGAGAGAAAGAAAAGCTGTGAGTGAGAGAGAGAGAAGCTGTGAGTGAGAGAGAGAGAGAAAGAGAAGCTGTGAGTGAGAGAGAGAAATAGAAGCTGTGAATGAGAGAGAGAGAGAAAGAGAAGCTATGTGAGAGAGAGAAAGAGAAGCTGTGAGTGAGAGAGAGTGAGAAAGAGAAGCTGTGTGTGAGAGAGAGAAGCAGTGTGTGTGTGAGAGAGAAAGACAAGCTGTGAGTGAGAGAGAGAGAAAGAGAAGCTGTGAGTGAGAGACAGAGAGAAAGAGAAGCTGTGAGTGAGAGAGTGAGAGAGAGAAGCTGAGAGAGAGAGAGAGAAGCTGTGAGTGAGACAGAGAGAGAGAGAAAGAAAGCTGTGAGTGAGTGAGAGAGAAAGAGAAGCTGTGAGTGAGGGGGAGAGAGAGAGAGAGACGCTGTGAGTGAGTGAGAGAGAGAGAGAAAGAGAAGCTGTGAGAGAGAGTGAGAGAGAAACAGAAGCTGTGTGGGTGTGAGAGAGAGAGAAGCTGTGAGTGAGAGAGAGAGGGGAAAAGAGATGCTGTGAGTGAGAGAGAGAGAGAGACAGAAGCTGTGAGTGAGAGAGAGAGAGAAGGAGAAGCTGTGAGTGAGAGAGAGAGAAGGGAAAGAGAAGCTCTGAGTGAGAGAAAGAGAGAGAGAGAAGCTGTGAGTGAGAGAGAGAGCGAAAGAGAAGCTGTGAGTGAGTGAGAGAGAGAGAGAGAGAGAAAGAAGTTGTGAGTGAGAGAGAGAGAGAAAGGGAAGCTATGAGTGAGAGATACAGAGAGAAATAGAAGCTGTGAGGGAGATAGAGAGAAAGAGAAGCTGTGAGTGAGAGAGAGAAGGAGAATCTGTGTGTGTGTGAGAGAGAAAGAGAAGCTGTGTGAGTGAGTGAGAGAGAGAAGCTATGAGAGATTGTGAGAGAGAAAGAGAATCTGTGAGAGAGTGAGAGAGAAAGAGAAGCTGTGAGTGAGTGAGAGAGAGAGAGTGAGAAGCTGTGAGTGAGTGAGAGAGAGAGAAGCTGTGAGTGAGAGAGAGAGAAAGGAAAGAGAAGCTGTGTGTGAGAGAAAGAGAGAGAGAGAAGCTGTGAGTGAGAGAGAGAGAGAGAAAGAAGCTGTGAGTGAGAGAGAGAGAGAAAGGGAAGCTATGAGTGAGAGATACAGAAAGTAATAGAAGCTGTGAGTGAGTGAGAGAGAAAGTGAAGCTGTGAGTGAGTGAGAGAGAGAGAGAAAGAGAAGCTGTGAGTGAGTGAGAGAGAAAGAAATGCTGTAGGTGAGAGAGAGAGAAGCTGTGAGTGAGAGAGAGAGAGAAAGAGAAGCTGTGAGTGAGAGAGAGAGAAATAGAAGCTGTGAATGAGAGAGAGAGAGAAAGAGAAGCTATGTGAGAGAGAGAAAGAGAAGCTGTGAGTGAGAGAGAGTGAGAAAGAGAAGCTGTGTGAGAGAGAGAGAAGCAGTGTGTGTGAGAGAGAGAAAGACAAGCTGTGAGTGAGAGAGAGAGAGAAAGAGAAGCTGTGAGTGAGAGACAGAGAGAAAGAGAAGCTGTGAGTGAGATAGTGAGAGAGAGAAGCTGAGAGAGAGAGAGAGAAGCTGTGAGTGAGACAGAGAGAGAGAGAAAGAAAGCTGTGAGTGAGTGAGAGAGAAAGAGAAGCTGTGAGTGAGTGGGAGAGAGAGAGAGAGACGCTGTGAGTGAGTGAGAGAGAGAGAAAGAGAAGCTGTGAGAGAGAGTGAGAGAGAAACAGAAGCTGTGTGGGTGTGAGAGAGAGAGAAGTTGTGAGTGAGTGAGAGAGAGGGAAAGAGATGCTGTGAGTGAGAGAGAGAGAGAGAGAAGCTGTGAGTGAGAGAGAGAGAGAAGGAGAAGCTGTGAGTGAGAGAGAGAGAAGCGAAAGAGAAGCTCTGAGTGAGAGAAAGAGAGAGAGAGAGAAGCTGTGAGTGAGAGAGAGAGCGAAAGAGAAGCTGTGAGTAAGTGAGAGAGAGAAAGAGAGAGAGCTGTGAGTGAATGTGAGAGAGAGAAAGAGAAGCTGTGAGTGAGAGAGAGAGAGAAAGAGATGCTGTGACAGAGAGAAAGAAAGAAAGAGAAGCTGTGAGTAAGAGAGTGTGAGAGAGAAGCTGTGAGTGAGAGAGAGAGAAAGAGAAGCTGTGAGTGAGTGAGAGAGAGAGAAAGAGAAGCTGTGTGAGAGAGTGAGAAAGAGAAGCTGTGAGTGAGAGAGAGAGAAAGAGAAGCTGTGAGTGAGAGACAGAGAAAGAGAAGCTGTGAGTGAGAAAGAGAGAGAAAGTGAAGCTGTGAGTGTCTGAGAGAGAAAGAGAAGCTGTGAGTGAGAAAAAGATAAGCTGTGATTGAGAGAGAAATAAAGCTGTGAAGGAGTGAGAGAGAGAGAAAGAGAAGCTGTGAATGAGCCAGAGAGAGAAAAAGAAAGCTGTGAGTGGGTGAGAGAGAAAGAGAAGCTGTGAGTGAGTGGGAGAGAGAGAGAAAGAGAAGCTGTGAGTGAGTGAGAGAGAGAGAGAAAGAAAGAGATGCTGTGAGTGAGAGAGAGATAGAGAAAGAAAAGCTGTGAGTGAGAGAGAGAGAGAGCAAAAGAGAAGCTGTGAGTGAGTGAGAGATAGAGAAATAAAAGCTGTGAGTGAGAGAGAGAGAGAGAAAGAGAAGCTGTGAGTGTGAGAGAGAGAGAGAAAGAGAAGCTGTGAGTGAGAGAGAGGGAAAGAGAAGATGTGAGAGAGTGAGAGAGAGAGAGAAGCTGTGAGTGAGTGAGAGATAGATAGATAGAGAAGCTGTGAGTGAGTGAGAGAGAGAGAGAAAGAGAAGCTGTGAGTTAGTGAGAGAGAGAGAAAGAGAAGCTGGGAGTGAGAGAGAGAGAGAGAAAGAGAAAGAGAAGCTGTGAGTGAGTGAGAGAGAGAGAGAGAAAAGAGAAGCTGTGAGTGAGAGAGGTAGAGAGAAAGAGAAGCTGTGTGAGTGAGAGAGAGAGAAATAGAAGTTGTGAGTGAGTGAGAGAGAGAGAGAAAGAGAAGCTGTGAGTGAGTGAGAGAGAGAAAGAGAAGCTGTGTGAGAGAGGGAAAGATAAGCTGTGAGTGAGAGAGACAGAGAGAGAGAAGCTGTGAGTAAGAGAGAGAGAGAAAGAGAAGCTGTGAGTGAGTGAGAGAGAAAGAAACGCTGTGACTGAGTGAGAGAGAGAGAGAAAGAGATGCTGTGAGTGAGTGAGAGGGAGAGAAAGAGAAGCTGTCAGTGCGAGAGACAGAGAGAGAGAGAGAAGCTGTGAGTGAGAGAGAGAGAGAGACAGAGAAGCTGTGAGTGAAAGAGAGAGAAAGAGAAGCTGTGAGTGAGAGAGAGAGAGAAAGAGAAGATGTGAGTGTCTGAGAGAGAAAGAGAAGCTGTGAGAGAGAAAAAGATAAGGTGTGCTTGAGAGAGAAATAGAAGCTGTGAATGAGTGAGTGAGAGAGAAAGAAAGAGAAGCTGTGTGTGTGTGATAGATAGAATGAGAAGTTGTGAGTGAGTGAGAGAGAGAGAAAGAGAAGCTGTGAGTGAGAGACAGAGAAAGAGAAGCTGAGTGAGAGAGAGAGAGTGAAAGAGAAGCTGTGAGTGAGAGAGAGAGAAAGAAAAGCTGGTATTGAGAGAGAGAGAGAGAGAAAGAAGCTGTGAGTGAGAGAGAGAGAGAAAGAGAAGCTGTGAGTGAGAGAGACGGAGAATCTGTGAGTGTGTGTGTGAGAGAGAAAGAGGTTGTGAGTGAGTGAGTGAGAGTGAGAAGCTCTGAGAGATTGTGAGAGAGAAAGAGAAGGTGTGAGAGAGTGAGAGAGAAAGATAAGCTGTGAGTGAGAGAGAGAGAGTGAGAAGCTGTGAGTGAGTGAGAGAGAGAGGGAGAAGCTGTGAGTGAGAGAGAGAGAGAAGGGAAAGAGAAGGTGTGAGTGAGAGAAAGAGAGAGAGAGAGAAGCTGTGAGTGAGAGAGAGAGCAAAAGAGAAGCTGTGAGTGAGTGAGAGAGAGAGAGAGAAAGAAAAGCTGTGAGTGTGTGTGAGAGAGAGAAAGAAGCTGTGAGTGAGAGAGAGAGAGAGAAAGAGAAGCTGTGAGTGAGAGAGAGAGAAATAGAAGCTGTGAATGAGAGACAGAGAAAGAGAAGCTATGTGAGAGAGAGAAAGAGAAGCTGTGAGTGAGAGAGAGAAAGAGAAGCTGTGAGTGAGAGAGAGAGAAAGAGAAGCTGTGACTGTGTAAGAGAGAGAAAGAGATGTTGTGAGTGAGTGAGAGAGAGAGAAAGAGAAGCTGTGAGTGAGAGACAGAGAAAGAGAAGCTGTGAGTGAGTGAGAGAGAGAGAGTGAAAGAGAAGCTGTGAGTGAGTGAGAGAGAGGGGAAGAAAAGCTGTGATTGAGAGAGAGAGAGAGAGAGAGAAGTTGTGAGTGAGAGAGAGAGAGAAAGGGAAGCTATGAGTGAGAGATACAGAGAGAAATAGAAGCTGTGAGGGAGATAGAGAGAAAGAGAAGCTGTGAGTGAGAGAGAGAAGGAGAATCTGTGTGTGTGTGAGAGAGAGAAAGAGAAGCTGTGTGAGTGAGTGAGAGAGAGAAGCTATGAGAGATTGTGAGAGAGAAAGAGAATCTGTGAGAGAGTGAGAGAGAAAGAGAAGCTGTGAGTGAGTGAGAGAGAGAGTGAGAAGCTGTGAGTGAGTGAGAGAGAGAGAGAAGCTGTGAGTGAGAGAGAGAGAAAGGAAAGAGAAGCTGTGCGTGAGAGAAAGAGAGAGAGAGAAGCTGTGAGTGAGAGAGAGAGAGAGAGAAAGAAGCTGTGAGTGAGAGAGAGAGAGAAAGGGAAGCTATGAGTGAGAGATACAGAAAGTAATAGAAGCTGTGAGTGAGTGAGAGAGAAAGTGAAGCTGTGAGTGAGTGAGAGAGAGAGAGAAAGAGAAGCTGTGAGTGAGTGAGAGAGAGAGAGAAAGAAAAGCTGTGAGTGAGAGAGAGAGAAGCTGTGAGTGAGAGAGAGAGAGAGAAAGAGAAGCTGTGAGTGAGAGAGAGAGAAATAGAAGCTGTGAATGAGAGAGAGAGAGAAAGAGAAGCTATGTGAGAGAGAGAAAGAGAAGCTGTGAGTGAGAGAGAGTGAGAAAGAGAAGCTGTGTGTGAGAGAGAGAAGCAGTGTGTGTGTGAGAGAGAAAGACAAGCTGTGAGTGAGAGAGAGAGAGAAAGAGAAGCTGTGAGTGAGAGACAGAGAGAAAGAGAAGCTGTGAGTGAGAGAGTGAGAGAGAGAAGCTGAGAGAGAGAGAGAGAGAAGCTGTGAGTGAGACAGAGAGAGAGAGAAAGAAAGCTGTGAGTGAGGGAGAGAGAAAGAGAAGCTGTGAGTGAGTGGGAGAGAGAGAGAGAGACGCTGTGAGTGAGTGAGAGAGAGAGAGAAAGAAAGGGAAGCTGTGAGTGAATGAGAGAGAGAGAGAGAGAAAGAGAAGCTGTGAGTTAGTGAGAGAGAGAAAGAGAAGCTGTGAGTGAGTGAGAGAGAGAGAGAAAGAGAAGCTGTGAGTGAGTGAGAGAGAGAGAAAGAGAAGCTGTGAGTGAGAGAGAGAGAGAAAGAGAAGCTGTGAGTGAGAGAGAGAGAGAAAAAGAGAAGCTGTGAGTGAGAGAGAAGGAGAAGCTGAGTGAGAGAGAGAGAGAAGAAGAGAAGCTGTGAGTGAGACAGAGAGAGAAAGCTGTGAGTGAGTGAGAGAGAAAGAGAAGCTGTGAGTGAGTGACAGAGAGAGAGAAAGAGAAGCTGTGAGTGAGTGAGAGAGAGAGATAGAGAGAAAGAGAAGCTGTGAGTTAGTGAGAGAGAGAAAGAGAAGCTGTGAGTGAGAGTGAGAGTGAGAAAGAGAAGCTGTGAGTGAGTGAGAGAGAGAGAAAAGAGAAGCTGTGAGTGAGAGAGATAGAGAGAATGAGAAGCTTTGTGTGTGTGTGTGAGAGAAATAGAAGTCGTGAGTGAGTGAGAGAGAGAGAGAGAAAGAGAAGCTGTGAGTGAGAGAGAGAAAAGAAGTTGTGAGTGAGTGAGAGAGAGAGAGAGAGAAAGAGAAGCTGTGAGTGAGAGACAGAGAAAGAGAAGCTGTGAGTGAGTGAGAGAGAGAGAGTGAAAGAGAAGCTGTGAGTGAGAGGGAGAGAAAGAAAAGCTGTGATTGAGAGAGAGAAAGAAGCTGTGAGTGAGAGAGAGAGAGAAAGGGAAGCTATGAGTGAGAGATACAGAAAGTAATAGAAGCTGTGAGTGAGTGAGAGAGAAAGAGAAGCTGTGAGTGAGTGAGAGAGAGAGAGAAAGAGAAGCTGTGAGTGAGTGAGAGAGAGAGAAAGAAAGAGAAGCTGTGAGTTAGTGAGAGAGAGAAGGAGAAGCTGTGAGTGAGAGAGAGAGAGAGAAAGAGATGCTGTGAATGAGTGAGAGAGAGAGAAAAGAAAAGCTGTGAGTGAGAGAGATAGAGAGAAAGAGAAGCTTTGTGTGTGTGTGAGAGAGAAATAGAAGTCGTGAGTGAGTGAGAGAGAGAGAGAAAGAGAAGCTGTGAGTGAGAGAGAGAAAATAAGTTGTGAGTGAGTGAGAGAGAGAGAGAGAAAGAGAAGCTGTGAGTGAGAGACAGAGAAAGAGACGCAGTGAGTGAGTGAGAGAGAGAGAGTGAAAGAGAAGCGGTGAGTGAGTGAGAGAGAGAGAAAGAAAAGCTGTGATTGAGAGAGAGAGAGAAAGAAGCTGTGAGTGAGAGAGAGAGAGAGAAAGGGAAGCTATGAGTGAGAGATACAGAAAGTAATAGAAGCTGTGAGTGAGAGAGAGAGAATGAGAAGCTGTGAGTGAGAGAGAGACGGAGAATCTGTGAGTGTGTGTGTGTGAGAGAAAGAGAAGCTGTGAGTGAGTGAGTGAGAGAGAGAAGCTCTGAGAGATTGTGAGAGAGAAAGAGAAGCTGTGAGAGAGTGAGAGAGAAAGAGAAGCTGTGAGAGAGAGTGAGAGAGAGAAGCTGAGAGAGAGAGAAGCTGTGAGTGAGACAGAGAGAGAGAGAAAGAAAGCTGTGAGTGAGTGAGAGAGAAAGAGAAGCTGTGAGTGAGTGGGAGAGAGAGAGAGAGAGAAGCTGTGAGTGAGTGAGAGAGAGAGAAACGGAAGCTGTGAGTGAATGAGAGAGAGAGAGAAAGAAAAGCTGTGAGAGAGAGAGAAGCTGTGAGTGAGAGAGAGAGAGAAAGAGAAGCTGTGAGTGAGAGAGAGAGAAATAGAAGCTGTGAATGAGAGAGAGAGAAAGAGAAGCTATGTGAGAGAGAGAAAGAGAAGCTGTGAGTGAGATAGAGTGAGAAAGAGAAGCTGTGTGAGAGAGAGAGAAGCGGTGTGTGTGTGAGAGAGAAAGACAAGCTGTGAGTGAGAGAGAGAGAGAAAGAGAAGCTGTGAGTGAGAGACAGAGAGAAAGAGAAGCTGTGAGTGAGAGAGTGTGAGAGAGAAGCTGAGAGAGAGAGAGAAGCTGTGAGTGAGACAGAGAGAGAGAGAAAGAAAGCTGTGAGTGAGTGAGAGAGAAAGAGAAGCTGAGAGTGAGTGGGAGAGAAAGAGAGAGACGCTGTGAGTGAGTGAGAGAGAGAGAGAAAGGGAAGCTGTGAGTGAGTGAGAGAGAGAGAGAAAGAGAAGCTGTGAGTGAGTGAGAGAGAGAGAGAGAAAGAGAAGCTGTGAGTGAGAGAGAGAGAGAAAGAGAAGCTGTGAGTGAGAGAGAGAGAGAAAAAGAGAAGCTGTGAGTGAGAGAGAAGGAGAAGCTGTGAGAGAGAGAGAGAGGAAGAGAAGCTGTGAGTGAGACAGAGAGAGAAAGAAAGCTGTGAGTGAGTGAGAGAGAAAGAGAAGCTGTGAGTGAGTGAGAGAGAGAGAGAAAGAGAAGCTGTGAGTGAGTGAGAGAGAGAGAAAGAGAGAAAGAGAAGCTGTGAGTTAGTGAGAGAGAGAAAGAGAAGCTGTGAGTGAGAGAGAGAGTGAGAAAGAGAAGCTGTGAGTGAGTGAGAGAGAGAGAAAAGAGAAGCTGTGAGTGAGAGAGATAGAGAGAAAGAGAAGCTTTGTGTGTGTGTGAGAGAGAAATAGAAGTCGTGAGTGAGTGAGAGAGAGAGAGAAAGAGAAGCTGTGAGTGAGAGAGAGAAAAGAAGTTGTGAGTGAGTGAGAGAGAGATAGAGAGAGAAAGAGAAGCTGTGAGTTAGTGAGAGAGAGAAAGAGAAGCTGTGAGTGAGAGAGAGAGAAGCTGTGAGTGAGAGAGAGAGAGAGAGAAAGAGAAGCTGTGTGAGAGAGAGAGAAATAGAAGCTGTGAATGAAAGAGAGAGAGAAAGAGAAGCTATGTGAGAGAGAGAAAGAGAAGCTGTGAGTGAGAGAGATTGAGAAAGAGAAGCTGTGTGAGAGAGAGAGAAGCAGTGTGTGTGTGAGAGAGAAAGACAAGCTGTGAGTGACAGAGAGAGAGAAAGAGAAGCTGTGAGTGAGAGACAGAGAAAGAGAAGCTGTGAGTGAGAGAGTGAGAGAGAAGCTGAGAGAGAGAGAGAGAGAAGCTGTGAGTGAGACAGAGAGAGAGAGAAAGAAAGCTGTGAGTGAGTGAGATAGAAAGAGAAGCTGTGAGTGAGTGGGAGAGAAAGAGAGAGACGCTGTGAGTGAGTGAGAGAGAGAGAGAAAGGGAAGCTGTGAGTGAATGAGAGAGAGAGAGAGAGAGAAAGAGAAGCTGTGAGTTAGTGAGAGAGAGAAAGAGAAGCTGTGAGTGAGTGAGAGAGAGAGAGAAAGAGAAGCTGTGAGTGAGTGAGAGAGAGAGAAAGAGAAGCTGTGAGTGAGAAAGAGAGAAAGAGAAGCTGTGAGTGAGAGAGAGAGAGAAAAAGAGAAGCTGTGAGTGAGAGAGAAGGAGAAGCTGAGTGAGAGAGAGAGAGAAGAAGAGAAGCTGTGTGTGAGACAGAGAGAGAAAGCTGTGAGTGAGTGAGAGAGAAAGAGAAGCTGTGAGTGAGTGACAGAGAGAGAGAAAGAGAAGCTGTGAGTGAGTGAGAGAGAGAGAAAGAGAGAAAGAGAAGCTGTGAGTTAGTGAGAGAGAGAAAGAGAAGCTGTGAGTGAGAGTGAGAGTGAGAAAGAGAAGCTGTGTGTGAGTGAGAGAGAGAGAAAAGAGAAGCTGTGAGTGAGAGAGATAGAGAGAATGAGAAGCTTTGTATGTGTGTGAGAGAGAAATAGAAGTCGTGAGTGAGTGAGAGAGAGAGAGAAAGAGAAGCTGTGAGTGAGAGAGAGAAAAGAAGTTGTGAGTGAGTGAGAGAGAGAGAGAGAAAAAGAGAAGCTGTGAGTGAGAGACAGAGAAAGAGAAGCTGTGAGTGAGAGAGAGAGAAGCTGTGAGTGAGAGAGAGAGAGAAAGAGAAGCTGTGAGAGAGAGAGAGAAATAGAAGCTGTGAATGAAAGAGAGAGAGAAAGAGAAGCTATGTGAGAGAGAAAGAGAAGCTGTGAGTGAAAGAGATTGAGAAAGAGAAGCTGTGTGAGAGAGAGAAGCAGTGTGTGTGAGAGAGAGAAAGACAAGCTGTGAGTGACAGAGAGAGAGAAAGAGAAGCTGTGAGTGAGAGACAGAGAGAAAGAGAAGCTGTGAGTGAGAGAGTGAGAGAGAAGCTGAGAGAGAGAGAGAGAGAAGCTGTGAGTGAGACAGAGAGAGAGAGAAAGAAAGCTGTGAGTGAGTGAGAGAGAAAGAGAAGCTGTGAGTGAGTGGGAGAGAAAGAGAGAGACGCTGTGAGTGAGTGAGAGAGAGAGAGAAAGGGAAGCTGTGAGTGAATGAGAGAGAGAGAGAGAGAAAGAGAAGCTGTGAGTTAGTGAGAGAGAGAAAGAGAAGCTGTAAGTGAGTGAGAGAGAGAGAGAAAGAGAAGCTGTGAGTGAGTGAGAGAGAGAGAAAGAGAAGCTGTGAGTGAGAAAGAGAGAGAAAGAGAAGCTGTGAGTGAGAGAGAGAGAGAAAAAGAGAAGCTGTGAGTGAGAGAGAAGGAGAAGCTGAGTGAGAGAGAGAGAGAAGAAGAGAAGCTGTGTGTGAGACAGAGAGAGAAAGCTGTGAGTGAGTGAGAGAGAAAGAGAAGCTGTGAGTGAGTGACAGAGAGAGAGAAAGAGAAGCTGTGAGTGAGTGAGAGAGAGAGAAAGAGAGAAAGAGAAGCTGTGAGTTAGTGAGAGAGAGAGAAAGAGAAGCTGTGAGTGAGAGTGAGAGTGAGAAAGAGAAGCTGTGAGTGAGTGAGAGAGAGAGAAAAGAGAAGCTGTGAGTGAGAGAGATAGAGAGAATGAGAAGCTTTGTATGTGTGTGAGAGAGAAATAGAAGTCGTGAGTGAGTGAGAGAGAGAGAGAAAGAGAAGCTGTGAGTGAGAGAGAGAAAAGAAGTTGTGAGTGAGTGAGAGAGAGAGAGAAAAAGAGAAGCTGTGAGTGAGAGACAGAGAAAGAGAAGCTGTGAGTGAGAGAGAGAGAAGCTGTGAGTGAGAGAGAGAGAGAAAGAGAAGCTGTGAGAGAGAGAGAGAAATAGAAGCTGTGAATGAAAGAGAGAGAGAAAGAGAAGCTATGTGAGAGAGAGAAAGAGAAGCTGTGAGTGAAAGAGATTGAGAAAGAGAAGCTGTGTGAGAGAGAGAGAAGCAGTGTGTGTGAGAGAGAGAAAGACAAGCTGTGAGTGACAGAGAGAGAGAAAGAGAAGCTGTGAGTGAGAGACAGAGAGAAAGAGAAGCTGTGAGTGAGAGAGTGAGAGAGAAGCTGAGAGAGAGAGAGAGAGAAGCTGTGAGTGAGAAAGAGAGAGAGAGAAAGAAAGCTGTGAGTGAGTGAGAGAGAAAGAGAAGCTGTGAGTGAGTGGGAGAGAAAGAGAGAGACGCTGTGAGTGAGTGAGAGAGAGAGAGAAAGGGAAGCTGTGAGTGAATGAGAGAGAGAGAGAGAGAGAAAGAGAAGCTGTGAGTTAGTGAGAGAGAGAAAGAGAAGCTGTGAGTGAGTGAGAGAGAGAGAGAAAGAGAAGCTGTGAGTGAGTGAGAGAGAGAGAAAGAGAAGCTGTGAGTGAGAAAGAGAGAGAAAGAGAAGCTGTGAGTGAGAGAGAGAGAGAAAAAGAGAAGCTGTGAGTGAGAGAGAAGGAGAAGCTGAGTGAGAGAGAGAGAGAAGAAGAGAAGCTGTGAGTGAGACAGAGAGAGAAAGCTGTGAGTGAGTGAGAGAGAAAGAGAAGCTGTGAGTGAGTGACAGAGAGAGAGAAAGAGAAGCTGTGAGTGAGTGAGAGAGAGAGAAAGAGAGAAAGAGAAGCTGTGAGTTAGTGAGAGAGAGAAAGAGAAGCTGTGAGTGAGAATGAGAGTGAGAAAGAGAAGCTGTGAGTGAGTGAGAGAGAGAGAAAAGAGAAGCTGTGAGTGAGAGAGATAGAGAGAATGAGAAGCTTTGTGTGTGTGTGAGAGAGAAATAGAAGTCGTGAGTGAGTGAGAGAGAGAGAGAAAGAGAAGCTGTGAGTGAGAGAGAGAGAGAAAGAGAAGCTGTGAGTGAGAGAGAGAGAAAAAGAGAAGCTGTGAGTGAGAGAGAAGGAGAAGCTGAGTGAGAGAGAGAGAGAGGAAGAGAAGCTGTGAGTGAGACAGAGAGAGAAAGAAAGCTGTGAGTGAGTGAGAGAGAAAGAGAAGCTGTGAGTGAGTGAGAGAGACAGAGAAAGAGAAGCTGTGAGTGAGAGAGAGAGAAGCTGTGAGTGAGAGAGAGAAAGAGAAGCTGTGAGAGAGAGAGAGAAATAGAAGCTGTGAATGAAAGAGAGAGAGAAAGAGAAGCTATGTGAGAGAGAAAGAGAAGCTGTGAGTGAAAGAGATTGAGAAAGAGAAGCTGTGTGAGAGAGAGAAGCAGTGTGTGTGAGAGAGAGAAAGACAAGCTGTGAGTGACAGAGAGAGAGAAAGAGAAGCTGTGAGTGAGAGACAGAGAGAAAGAGAAGCTGTGAGTGAGAGAGTGAGAGAGAAGCTGAGAGAGAGAGAGAGAAGCTGTGAGTGAGACAGAGAGAGAGAGAAAGAAAGCTGTGAGTGAGTGAGAGAGAAAGAGAAGCTGTGAGTGAGTGGGAGAGAAAGAGAGAGACGCTGTGAGTGAGTGAGAGAGAGAGAGAAAGGGAAGCTGTGAGTGAATGAGAGAGAGAGAGAGAGAAAGAGAAGCTGTGAGTTAGTGAGAGAGAGAAAGAGAAGCTGTAAGTGAGTGAGAGAGAGAGAGAAAGAGAAGCTGTGAGTGAGTGAGAGAGAGAGAAAGAGAAGCTGTGAGTGAGAAAGAGAGAGAAAGAGAAGCTGTGAGTGAGAGAGAGAGAGAGAAAAAGAGAAGCTGTGAGTGAGAGAGAAGGAGAAGCTGAGTGAGAGAGAGAGAGAAGAAGAGAAGCTGTGTGTGAGACAGAGAGAGAAAGCTGTGAGTGAGTGAGAGAGAAAGAGAAGCTGTGAGTGAGTGACAGAGAGAGAGAAAGAGAAGCTGTGAGTGAGTGAGAGAGAGAGAAAGAGAGAAAGAGAAGCTGTGAGTTAGTGAGAGAGAGAAAGAGAAGCTGTGAGTGAGAGTGAGAGTGAGAAAGAGAAGCTGTGAGTGAGTGAGAGAGAGAGAAAAGAGAAGCTGTGAGTGAGAGAGATAGAGAGAATGAGAAGCTTTGTATGTGTGTGAGAGAGAAATAGAAGTCGTGAGTGAGTGAGAGAGAGAGAGAAAGAGAAGCTGTGAGTGAGAGAGAGAAAAGAAGTTGTGAGTGAGTGAGAGAGAGAGAGAAAAAGAGAAGCTGTGAGTGAGAGACAGAGAAAGAGAAGCTGTGAGTGAGAGAGAGAGAAGCTGTGAGTGAGAGAGAGAGAGAGAAAGAGAAGCTGTGAGAGAGAGAGAGAAATAGAAGCTGTGAATGAAAGAGAGAGAGAAAGAGAAGCTATGTGAGAGAGAGAAAGAGAAGCTGTGAGTGAAAGAGATTGAGAAAGAGAAGCTGTGTGAGAGAGAGAGAAGCAGTGTGTGTGAGAGAGAGAAAGACAAGCTGTGAGTGACAGAGAGAGAGAAAGAGAAGCTGTGAGTGAGAGACAGAGAGAAAGAGAAGCTGTGAGTGAGAGAGTGAGAGAGAAGCTGAGAGAGAGAGAGAGAGAAGCTGTGAGTGAGAAAGAGAGAGAGAGAAAGAAAGCTGTGAGTGAGTGAGAGAGAAAGAGAAGCTGTGAGTGAGTGGGAGAGAAAGAGAGAGACGCTGTGAGTGAGTGAGAGAGAGAGAGAAAGGGAAGCTGTGAGTGAATGAGAGAGAGAGAGAGAGAGAAAGAGAAGCTGTGAGTTAGTGAGAGAGAGAAAGAGAAGCTGTGAGTGAGTGAGAGAGAGAGAGAAAGAGAAGCTGTGAGTGAGTGAGAGAGAGAGAAAGAGAAGCTGTGAGTGAGAAAGAGAGAGAAAGAGAAGCTGTGAGTGAGAGAGAGAGAGAAAAAGAGAAGCTGTGAGTGAGAGAGAAGGAGAAGCTGAGTGAGAGAGAGAGAGAAGAAGAGAAGCTGTGAGTGAGACAGAGAGAGAAAGCTGTGAGTGAGTGAGAGAGAAAGAGAAGCTGTGAGTGAGTGACAGAGAGAGAGAAAGAGAAGCTGTGAGTGAGTGAGAGAGAGAGAAAGAGAGAAAGAGAAGCTGTGAGTTAGTGAGAGAGAGAAAGAGAAGCTGTGAGTGAGAGTGAGAGTGAGAAAGAGAAGCTGTGAGTGAGTGAGAGAGAGAGAAAAGAGAAGCTGTGAGTGAGAGAGATAGAGAGAATGAGAAGCTTTGTGTGTGTGTGAGAGAGAAATAGAAGTCGTGAGTGAGTGAGAGAGAGAGAGAAAGAGAAGCTGTGAGTGAGAGAGAGAGAGAAAGAGAAGCTGTGAGTGAGAGAGAGAGAAAAAGAGAAGCTGTGAGTGAGAGAGAAGGAGAAGCTGAGTGAGAGAGAGAGAGAGGAAGAGAAGCTGTGAGTGAGACAGAGAGAGAAAGAAAGCTGTGAGTGAGTGAGAGAGAAAGAGAAGCTGTGAGTGAGTGAGAGAGAGAGAGAAAGAGAAGCTGTGAGTGAGTGAGAGAGAGAGAAAGAGAGAAAGAGAAGCTGTGAGTTAGTGAGAGAGAGAAAGAGAAGCTGTGAGTGAGAGAGAGAGTGAGAAAGAGAAGCTGTGAGTGAGTGAGAGAGAGAGAAAAGAGAAGCTGTGAGTGAGAGAGATAGAGAGAAAGAGAAGCTTTGTGTGTGTGTGAGAGAGAAATAGAAGTCGTGAGTCAGTGAGAGAGAGAGAGAAAGAGAAGCTGTGAGTGAGAGAGAGAAAAGAAGTTGTGAGTGAGTGAGAGAGAGATAGAGAGAGAAAGAGAAGCTGTGAGTGAGAGACAGAGAAAGAGAAGCTGTGAGTGAGAGAGAGAGAGAAGCTGTGAGTGAGAGAGAGAGAGAGAGAAAGAGAAGCTGTGAATGAAAGAGAGAGAAAGAGAAGCTATGTGAGAGAGAGAAAGAGAAGCTGTGAGTGAGAGAGATTGAGAAAGAGAAGCTGTGTGAGAGAGAGAGAAGCAGTGTGTGTGTGAGAGAGAAAGACAAGCTGTGAGTGACAGAGAGAGAAAGAGAAGCTGTGAGTGAGAGACAGAGAGAAAGAGAAGCTGTGAGTGAGAGAGTGAGAGAGAAGCTGAGAGAGAGAGAGAGAGAAGCTGTGAGTGAGACAGAGAGAGAGAGATAGAAAGCTGTGAGTGAGTGAGAGAGAAAGAGAAGCTGTGAGTGAGTGGGAGAGAAGGAGAGAGACGCTGTGAGTGAGTGAGAGAGAGAGAGAAAGGGAAGCTGTGAGTGAATGAGAGAGAGAGAGAGAGAGAAAGAGAAGCTGTGAGTTAGTGAGAGAGAGAAAGAGAAGCTGTGAGTGAGTGAGAGAGAGAGAGAAAGAGAAGCTGTGAGTGAGTGAGTGAGAGAGAAAGAGAAGCTGTGAGTGAGAAAGAGAGAGAAAGAGAAGCTGTGAGTGAGAGAGAGAGAGAAAAAGAGAAGCTGTGAGTGAGAGAGAAGGAGAAGCTGAGTGAGAGAGAGAGAGAAGAAGAGAAGCTGTGAGTGAGACAGAGTGAGAAAGCTGTGAGTGAGTGAGAGAGAAAGAGAAGCTGTGAGTGAGTGACAGAGAGAGAGAAAGAGAAGCTGTGAGTGAGTGAGAGAGAGAGAAAGAGAGAAAGAGAAGCTGTGAGTTAGTGAGAGAGAGAAAGAGAAGCTGTGAGTGAGAGTGAGAGTGAGAAAGAGAAGCTGTGAGTGAGTGAGTGAGAGAGAAAAGAGAAGCTGTGAGTGAGAGAGATAGAGAGAATGAGAAGCTTTGTGTGTGTGTGTGAGAGAAATAGAAGTCGTGAGTGAGTGAGAGAGAGAGAGAAAGAGAAGCTGTGAGTGAGAGAGAGAAAAGAAGTTGTGAGTGAGTGAGAGAGAGAGAGAGAGAAAAAGAGAAGCTGTGAGTGAGAGACAGAGAAAGAGAAGCTGTGAGTGAGTGAGAGAGAGAGAGTGAAAGAGAAGCTGTGTGTGAGAGGGAGAGAAAGAAAAGCTGTGATTGAGAGAGAGAGAGAGAAAGAAGCTGTGAGTGAGAGAGAGAGAGAAAGGGAAGCTATGAGTGAGAGATACAGAAAGTAATAGAAGCTGTGAGTGAGTGAGAGAGAAAGAGAAGCTGTGAGTGAGTGAGAGAGAGAGAGAAAGAGAAGCTGTGAGTGAGTGAGAGAGAGAGAAAGAAAGAGAAGCTGTGAGTTAGTGAGAGAGAGAAAGAGAAGCTGTGAGTGAGAGAGAGAGAGAGAAAGAGAAGCTGTGAATGAGTGAGAGAGAGAGAAAAGAAAAGCTGTGAGTGAGAGAGATAGAGAGAAAGAGAAGCTTTGTGTGTGTGAGAGAGAGAAATAGAAGTCGTGAGTGAGTGAGAGAGAGAGAAAGAGAAGCTGTGAGTGAGAGAGAGAAAAGAAGTTGTGAGTGAGTGAGTGAGAGAGAGAGAGAGAAAGAGAAGCTGTGAGTGAGAGACAGAGAAAGAGATGCAGTGAGTGAGTGAGAGAGAGAGAGTGAAAGAGAAGCGGTGAGTGAGTGAGAGAGAGAGAAAGAAAAGCTGTGATTGAGAGAGAGAGAGAAAGAAGCTGTGAGTGAGAGAGAGAGAGAGAAAGGGAAGCTATGAGTGAGAGATACAGAAAGTAATAGAAGCTGTGAGTGAGAGAGAGAGAATGAGAAGCTGTGAGTGAGAGAGAGACGGAGAATCTGTGAGTGTGTGTGTGTGAGAGAAAGAGAAGCTGTGAGTGAGTGAGTGAGAGAGAGAAGCTCTGAGAGATTGTGAGAGAGAAAGAGAAGCTGTGAGAGAGTGAGAGAGAAAGAGAAGCTGTGAGTGAGAGAGTGAGAGAGAGAAGCTGAGAGAGAGAGAGAGAAGCTGTGAGTGAGACAGAGAGAGAGAAAAAGAAAGCTGTGAGTGAGTGAGAGAGAAAGAGAAGCTGTGAGTGAGTGGGAGAGAGAGAGAGAGAGAGAAGCTGTGAGTGAGTGAGAGAGAGAGAAACGGAAGCTGTGAGTGAATGAGAGAGAGAGAGAAAGAAAAGCTGTGTGTGAGAGAAAAGCTGTGAGTGAGAGAGAGAGAGAGAAAGAGAAGCTGTGAGTGAGAGAGAGAGAAATAGAAGCTGTGAATGAGAGAGAGAGAAAGAGAAGCTATGTGAGAGAGAGAAAGAGAAGCTGTGAGTGAGAGACAGAGAGAAAGAGAAGCTGTGAGTGAGAGAGTGAGAGAGAGAAGCTGAGAGAGAGAGAGAAGCTGTGAGTGAGACAGAGAGAGAGAGAAAGAAAGCTGTGAGTGAGTGAGAGAGAAAGAGAAGCTGTGAGTGAGAGAGAGAGTGAGAAAGAGAAGCTGTGAGTGAGTGAGAGAGAGAGAAAAGAGAAGCTGTGAGTGAGAGAGATAGAGAGAAAGAGAAGCTTTGTGTGTGTGAGAGAGAGAAATAGAAGTCCTGAGTGAGTGAGAGAGAGAGAGAAAGAGAAGCTGTGAGTGAGAGAGAGAAAAGAAGTTGTGAGTGAGTGAGAGAGAGATAGAGAGAGAAAGAGAAGCTGTGAGTGAGAGACAGAGAAAGAGAAGCTGTGAGTGAGTGAGAGAGAGAGAGTGAAAGAGAAGCTGTGAGTGAGTGAGAGAGAGAGAAAGAAAAGCTGTGATTGAGAGAGAGAGAGAAAGAAGCTGTGAGTGAGAGAGAGAGAGAAAGGGAAGCTATGAGTGAGAGATACAGAAAGTAATAGAAGCTGTGAGTGAGTGAGAGAGAAAGAGAAGCTGTGAGTGAGTGAGAGAGAGAGAGAAAGAGAAGCTGTGAGTGAGTGAGAGAGAGAGAAAGAGAGAAAGAAAGAGAAGCTGTGAGTTAGTGAGAGAGAGAAAGAGAAGCTGTGAGTGAGAGAGAGAGAGAGAGAAAGAGAAGCTGTGAATGAGTGAGAGAGAGAGAAAAGAGAAGCTGTGAGTGAGAGAGATAGAGAGAAAGAGAAGCTTTGTGTGTGAGAGAGAGAAATAGAAGTCGTGAGTGAGTGAGAGAGAGAGAGAGAAAGAAAAGCTGTGAGTGAGAGAGAGAAAAGAAGTTGTGAGTGGGTGAGACAGTGAGAGAGAAAGAGAAGCTGTGAGTGAGAGACAGAGAAAGAGACGCTGTGAGTCAGTGAGAGAGTGAGAGTGAAAGAGAAGCTGTGAGTGAGTGTGAGAGAGAAAGAAAAGCTGTGATTGAGAGAGAGAGAGAAAGAAGCTGTGAGTGAGAGAGAGAGAGAGAGACAGGGAAGCTATGAGTGAGAGATACAGAAAGTAATAGAAGCTGTGAGTGAGAGAGAGAGAGAATGAGAAGCTGTGAGTGAGAGACGGAGAATCTGTGAGTGTGTGTGTGAGAGAGAAAGAGAAGCTGTGAGTGAGTGAGTGAGAGAGAGAAGCTCTGAGAGATTGTGAGTGAGAAAGAGAAGCTGTGAGAGAGTGAGAGAGAAAGAGAAGCTGTGAGTGAGACAGAGAGAGAGAGAGAGAAAGAAAGCTGTGAGTGAGTGAGAGAGAAAGAGAAGCTGTGAGTGGGAGAGAGAGAGAGAGAGAGAATGTGAGTGAGTGAGTGAGTGAGAGAAACGGAAGCTGTGAGTGAATGAGAGAGAGAGAGAGAGAGAAAGAGAAGCTGTGAGTTAGTGAGAGAGAGAAAGAGAAGCTGTGAGAGAGAGAGAGAAGCTGTGTGTGAGTGAGAGAGAAATAGAAGTCGTGAGTGAGTGAGAGAGAGAGAGAAAGAGCAGCTGTGAGTTAGTGAGAGAGAGAGAGAGAAAGAGAAGCTGTGAGAGACAGAGAGAAAGAGAAGCTGTGAGTGAGAGAGACAGAGAAAGACAGAGAAGCTGTGAGTTAGTGAGAGAGAGGAAGAGAAGCTGAGAGTGAGAGAGAGAAAGAGAAGCTGTGAGTGAGAGAGAGAGAGAAGGGAAAGAGAAGGTGTGAGTGAGAGAAAGAGAGA
The DNA here is from genome assembly GCA_035047345.1 of Bradypodion ventrale. Taxonomy (NCBI): domain Eukaryota; kingdom Metazoa; phylum Chordata; class Lepidosauria; order Squamata; family Chamaeleonidae; genus Bradypodion; species Bradypodion ventrale. Next base: position 208,228,571 of record JAWDJE010000002.1, read on the forward strand.
GAGAGAGAGAAGCTGTGAGTGAGAGAGAGAGCAAAAGAGAAGCTGTGAGTGAGTGAGAGAGAGAGAGAGAAAGAAAAGCTGTGAGTGTGTGTGTGAGAGAGAAAGAAGCTGTGAGTGAGAGAGAGAGAGAGAAAGAGAAGCTGTGAGTGAGAGAGAGAGAAATAGAAGCTGTGAATGAGAGACAGAGAAAGAGAAGCTATGTGAGAGAGAGAAAGAGAAGCTGTGAGTGAGAGAGAGAAAGAGAAGCTGTGAGTGAGAGAGAGAGAAAGAGAAGCTGTGACTGTGTAAGAGAGAGAAAGAGATGTTGTGAGTGAGTGAGAGAGAGAGAAAGAGAAGCTGTGAGTGAGAGACAGAGAAAGAGAAGCTGTGAGTGAGTGAGAGAGAGAGAGTGAAAGAGAAGCTGTGAGTGAGTGAGAGAGAGGGGAAGAAAAGCTGTGATTGAGAGAGAGAGAGAGAGAGAGAAAGAAGTTGTGAGTGAGAGAGAGAGAGAAAGGGAAGCTATGAGTGAGAGATACAGAGAGAAATAGAAGCTGTGAGGGAGATAGAGAGAAAGAGAAGCTGTGAGTGAGAGAGAGAAGGAGAATCTGTGTGTGTGTGAGAGAGAAAGAAAAGCTGTGTGAGTGAGTGAGAGAGAGAAGCTATGAGAGATTGTGAGAGAGAAAGAGAATCTGTGAGAGAGTGAGAGAGAAAGAGAAGCTGTGAGTGAGTGAGAGAGAGAGAGTGAGAAGCTGTGAGTGAGTGAGAGAGAGAGAGAAGCTGTGAGTGAGAGAGAGAGAAAGGAAAGAGAAGCTGTGCGTGAGAGAAAGAGAGAGAGAGAAGCTGTGAGTGAGAGAGAGAGAGAGAGAGAAAGAAGCTGTGAGTGAGAGAGAGAGAGAAAGGGAAGCTATGAGTGAGAGATACAGAAAGTAATAGAAGCTGTGAGTGAGTGAGAGAGAAAGTGAAGCTGTGAGTGAGTGAGAGAGAGAGAGAAAGAGAAGCTGTGAGTGAGTGAGAGAGAGAGAGAAAGAAAAGCTGTGAGTGAGAGAGAGAGAAGCTGTGAGTGAGAGAGAGAGAGAGAAAGAGAAGCTGTGAGTGAGAGAGAGAGAAAAAGAAGCTGTGAATGAGAGAGAGAGAGAAAGAGAAGCTATGTGAGAGAGAGAAAGAGAAGCTGTGAGTGAGAGAGAGTGAGAAAGAGAAGCTGTGTGAGAGAGAGAGAAGCAGTGTGTGTGAGAGAGAGAAAGACAAGCTGTGAGTGAGAGAGAGAGAGAAAGAGAAGCTGTGAGTGAGAGACAGAGAGAAAGAGAAGCTGTGAGTGAGAGAGTGAGAGAGAGAAGCTGAGAGAGAGAGAGAGAGAAGCTGTGAGTGAGACAGAGAGAGAGAGAAAGAAAGCTGTGAGTGAGTGAGAGAGGAAGAGAAGCTGTGAGTGAGTGGGAGAGAGAGAGAGAGACGCTGTGAGTGAGTGAGTGAGAGAGAGAGAGAGAGAAAGGGAAGCTGTGAGTGAATGAGAGAGAGAGAGAGAGAAAGAGAAGCTGTGAGTTAGTGAGAGAGAGAAAGAGAAGCTGTGAGTGAGTGAGAGAGAGAGAGAAAGAGAAGCTGTGAGTGAGTGAGAGAGAGAGAAAGAGAAGCTGTGAGTGAGAGAGAGAGAGAAAGAGAAGCTGTGAGTGAGAGAGGAGAAGCTGAGTGAGAGAGAGAGAGAGGAAGAGAAGCTGTGAGTGAGACAGAGAGAGAAAGAAAGCTGTGAGTGAGTGAGAGAGAAAGAGACGCTGTGAGTGAGTGAGTGAGAGAGAGAAAGAGAAGCTGTGAGTGAGTGAGAGAGAGAGAAAGAGAGAAAGAGAAGCTGTGAGTTAGTGAGAGAGAGAGAAAGAGAAGCTGTGAGTTAGTGAGAGAGAGTGAGAAAGAGAAGCTGTGAGTGAGTGAGAGAGAGAGAAAAGAGAAGCTGTGAGTGAGAGAGATAGAGAGAAAGAGAAGCTTTGTGTGTGTGAGAGAGAAATAGAAGTCGTGAGTGAGTGAGAGAGAGAGAGAAAGAGAAGCTGTGAGTGAGAGAGAGAAAAGAAGTTGTGAGTGAGTGAGTGAGAGTGAGAGAAAGAGAAGCTGTGAGTGAGAGACAGAGAAAGAGAAGCTGTGAGTGAGTGAGAGAGAGAGAGTGAAAGAGAAGCTGTGAGTGAGTGAGAGAGAGAGAAAGAAAAGTTGTGATTGAGAGAGAGAGAGAAAGAAGCTGTGAGTGAGAGAGAGAGAGAAAGGGAAGCTATGAGTGAGAAATACAGAAAGTAATAGAAGCTGTGAGTGAGTGAGAGAGAAAGAGAAGCTGTGAGTGAGTGAGAGAGAGAGAGAAAGAGAAGCTGTGAGTGAGTGAGAGAGAAGCTGTGAGTGAGAGAGAGAGAGAGAGAAAGAGAAGCTGTGAGAGAGAGAGAGAAATAGAAGCTGTGAATGAAAGAGAGAGAGAAAGAGAAGCTATGTGAGAGAGAGAAAGAGAAGCTGTGAGTGAGAGAGATTGAGAAAGAGAAGCTGTGTGAGAGAGAGAGAAGCAGTGTGTGTGTGAGAGAGAAAGACAAGCTGTGAGTGACAGAGAGAGAGAAAGAGAAGCTGTGAGTGAGAGACAGAGAGAAAGAGAAGCTGTGAGTGAGAGAGTGAGAGAGAAGCTGAGAGAGAGAGAGAGAGAAGCTGTGAGTGAGACAGAGAGAGAGAGAAAGAAAGCTGTGAGTGAGTGAGAGAGAAAGAAAGCTGTGAGTGAGTGGGAGAGAAAGAGAGAGACGCTGTGAGTGAGTGAGAGAGAGAGAGAAAGGGAAGCTGTGAGTGAATGAGAGAGAGAGAGAGAGAGAAAGAGAAGCTGTGAGTTAGTGAGAGAGAGAAAGAGAAGCTGTGAGTGAGTGAGAGAGAGAGAGAAAGAGAAGCTGTGAGTGAGTGAGAGAGAGAGAAAGAGAAGCTGTGAGTGAGAAAGAGAGAGAAAGAGAAGCTGTGAGTGAGAGAGAGAGAGAAGAAGAGAAGCTGTGAGTGAGACAGAGAGAGAAAGCTGTGAGTGAGTGAGAGAGAAAGAGAAGCTGTGAGTGAGTGACAGAGAGAGAGAAAGAGAAGCTGTGAGTGAGTGAGAGAGAGAGAAAGAGAGAAAGAGAAGCTGTGAGTTAGTGAGAGAGAGAAGGAGAAGCTGTGAGTGAGAGTGAGAGTGAGAAAGAGAAGCTGTGAGTGAGTGAGAGAGAGAGAAAAGAGAAGCTGTGAGTGAGAGAGATAGAGAGAATGAGAAGCTTTGTGTGTGTGTGAGAGAGAAATAGAAGTCGTGAGTGAGTGAGAGAGAGAGAGAAAGAGAAGCTGTGAGTGAGAGAGAGAAAAGAAGTTGTGAGTGAGTGAGAGAGGGAGAGAGAGAAAGAGAAGCTGTGAGTGAGAGACAGAGAAAGAGAAGCTGTGAGTGAGTGAGAGAGAGAGAGTGAAAGAGAAGCTGTGAGTGAGAGGGAGAGAAAGAAAAGCTGTGATTGAGAGAGAGAGAGAGAAAGAAGCTGTGAGTGAGAGAGAGAGAGAAAGGGAAGCTATGAGTAAGAGATACAGAAAGTAATAGAAGCTGTGAGTGAGTGAGAGAGAAAGAGAAGCTGTGAGTGAGTGAGAGAGAGAGAAAGAGAAGCTGTGAGTGAGTGAGAGAGAGAGAAAGAAAGAGAAGCTGTGAGTTAGTGAGAGAGAGAAGGAGAAGCTGTGAGTGAGAGAGAGAGAGAGAAAGAGATGCTGTGAATGAGTGAGAGAGAGAGAAAAGAAAAGCTGTGAGTGAGAGAGATAGAGAGAAAGAGAAGCTTTGTGTGTGTGTGTGAGAGAAATAGAAGTCGTGAGTGAGTGAGAGAGAGAGAGAAAGAGAAGCTGTGAGTGAGAGAGAGAAAATAAGTTGTGAGTGAGTGAGAGAGAGAGAGAGAAAGAGAAGCTGTGAGTGAGAGACAGAGAAAGAGACGCAGTGAGTGAGTGAGAGAGAGAGAGTGAAAGAGAAGCGGTGAGTGAGTGAGAGAGAGAGAAAGAAAAGCTGTGATTGAGAGAGAGAGAGAAAGAAGCTGTGAGTGAGAGAGAGAGAGAGAAAGGGAAGCTATGAGTGAGAGATACAGAAAGTAATAGAAGCTGTGAGTGAGAGAGAGAGAATGAGAAGCTGTGAGTGAGAGAGAGACGGAGAATCTGTGAGTGTGTGTGTGTGAGAGAAAGAGAAGCTGTGAGTGAGTGAGTGAGAGAGAGAAGCTCTGAGAGATTGTGAGAGAGAAAGAGATGCTGTGAGAGAGTGAGAGAGAAAGAGAAGCTGTGAGAGAGAGTGAGAGAGAGAAGCTGAGAGAGAGAGAGAAGCTGTGAGTGAGACAGAGAGAGAGAGAAAGAAAGCTGTGAGTGAGTGAGAGAGAAAGAGAAGCTGTGAGTGAGTGGGAGAGAGAGAGAGAGAGAGAAGCTGTGAGTGAGTGAGAGAGAGAGAAACGGAAGCTGTGAGTGAATGAGAGAGAGAGAGAAAGAAAAGCTGTGAGAGAGAGAGAAGCTGTGAGTGAGAGAGAGGGAGAGAAAGAGAAGCTGTGAGTGAGAGAGAGAGAAATAGAAGCTGTGAATGAGAGAGAGAGAAAGAGAAGCTATGTGTGAGAGAGAAAGAGAAGCTGTGAGTTAGTGAGAGAGAGAAAGAGAAGCTGTGAGTGAGAGTGAGAGTGAGAAAGAGAAGCTGTGAGTGAGTGAGAGAGAGAGAGAAAAGAGAAGCTGTGAGTGAGAGAGATAGAGAGAATGAGAAGCTTTGTGTGTGTGTGAGAGAGAAATAGAAGTCGTGAGTGAGTGAGAGAGAGAGAGAAAGAGAAGCTGTGACTGAGAGAGAGAGAAAGCGAAGCTGTGACTGAGAGAGAGAGAGAAAAAGAGAAGCTGTGAGTGAGAGAGAAGGAGAAGCTGAGTGAGAGAGAGAGAGTGGAAGAGAAGCTGTGAGTGAGACAGAGAGAGAAAGAAAGCTGTGAGTGAGTGAGAGAGAAAGAGAAGCTGTGAGTGAGTGAGAGAGAGAGAGAAAGAGAAGCTGTGAGTGACAGAGAGAGAGAAAGAGAAGCTGTGAGTGAGAGACAGAGAGAAAGAGAAGCTGTGAGTGAGAGAGTGAGAGAGAAGCTGAGAGAGAGAGAGAGAGAAGCTGTGAGTGAGACAGAGAGAGAGAGAAAGAAAGCTGTGAGTGAGTGAGAGAGAAAGAGAAGCTGTGAGTGAGTGGGAGAGAAAGAGAGAGACGCTGTGAGTGAGTGAGAGAGAGAGAAAGGGAAGCTGTGAGTGAATGAGAGAGAGAGAGAGAGAGAAAGAGAAGCTGTGAGTTAGTGAGAGAGAGAAAGAGAAGCTGTGAGTGAGTGAGAGAGAGAGAGAAAGAGAAGCTGTGAGTGAGTGAGAGAGAGAGAAAGAGAAGCTGTGAGTGAGAAAGAGAGAGAAAGAGAAGCTGTGAGTGAGAGAGAGAGAGAAAAAGAGAAGCTGTGAGTGAGAGAGAAGGAGATGCTGAGTGAGAGAGAGAGAGAAGAAGAGAAGCTATGAGTGAGACAGAGAGAGAAAGCTGTGAGTGAGTGAGAGAGAAAGAGAAGCTGTGAGTGAGTGACAGAGAGAGAGAAAGAGAAGCTGTGAGTGAGTGAGAGAGAGAGAAAGAGAGAAAGAGAAGCTGTGAGTTAGTGAGAGAGAGAAAGAGAAGCTGTGAGTGAGAGTGAGAGTGAGAAAGAGAAGCTGTGAGTGAGTGAGAGAGAGAGAAAAGAGAAGCTGTGAGTGAGAGAGATAGAGAGAATGAGAAGCTTTGTGTGTGTGTGAGAGAGAAATAGAAGTCGTGAGTGAGTGAGAGAGAGAGAGAAAGAGAAGCTGTGACTGAGAGAGAGAGAAAGAGAAGCTGTGACTGAGAGAGAGAGAGAAAAAGAGAAGCTGTGAGTGAGAGAGAAGGAGAAGCTGAGTGAGAGAGAGAGAGTGGAAGAGAAGCTGTGAGTGAGACAGAGAGAGAAAGAAAGCTGTGAGTGAGTGAGAGAGAAAGAGAAGCTGTGAGTGAGTGAGAGAGAGAGAGAAAGAGAAGCTGTGAGTGAGTGAGAGAGAGAGAAAGAGAGAAAGAGAAGCTATGAGTTAGTGAGAGAGAGAAAGAGAAGCTGTGAGTGAGAGAGAGAGTGAGAAAGAGAAGCTGTGAGTGAGTGAGAGAGAGAGAAAAGAGAAGCTGTGAGTGAGAGAGATAGAGAGAAAGAGAAGCTTTGTGTGTGTGTGAGAGAGAAATAGAAGTCGTGAGTGAGTGAGTGAGAGAGAGAAAGAGAAGCTGTGAGTGAGAGAGAGAAAAGAAGTTGTGAGTGAGTGAGAGAGAGATAGAGAGAGAAAGAGAAGCTGTGAGTGAGAGACAGAGAAAGAGAAGCTGTGAGTGAGAGAGAGAGAAGCTGTGAGTGAGAGAGAGAGAGAGAGAAAGAGAAGCTGTGAGAGAGAGAGAGAAATAGAAGCTGTGAATGAAAGAGAGAGAGAAAGAGAAGCTATGTGAGAGAGAGAAAGAGAAGCTGTGAGTGAGAGAGATTGAGAAAGAGAAGCTGTGTGAGAGAGAGAGAAGCAGTGTGTGTGTGAGAGAGAAAGACAAGCTGTGAGTGACAGAGAGAGAGAAAGAGAAGCTGTGAGTGAGAGACAGAGAGAAAGAGAAGCTGTGAGTGAGAGAGTGAGAGAGAAGCTGAGAGAGAGAGAGAGAGAAGCTGTGAGTGAGACAGAGAGAGAGAGATAGAAAGCTGTGAGTGAGTGAGAGAGAAAGAGAAGCTGTGAGTGAGTGGGAGAGAAAGAGAGAGACGCTGTGAGTGAGTGAGAGAGAGAGAGAAAGGGAAGCTGTGAGTGAATGAGAGAGAGAGAGAGAGAAAGAGAAGCTGTGAGTTAGTGAGAGAGAGAAAGAGAAGCTGTGAGTGAGTGAGAGAGAGAGAGAAAGAGAAGCTGTGAGTGAGTGAGAGAGAGAGAAAGAGAAGCTGTGAGTGAGAAAGAGAGAGAAAGAGAAGCTGTGAGTGAGAGAGAGAGAGAAAAAGAGAAGCTGTGAGTGAGAGAGAAGGAGAAGCTGAGTGAGAGAGAGAGAGAAGAAGAGAAGCTGTGAGTGAGACAGAGTGAGAAAGCTGTGAGTGAGTGAGAGAGAAAGAGAAGCTGTGAGTGAGTGACAGAGAGAGAGAAAGAGAAGCTGTGAGTGAGTGAGAGAGAGAGAAAGAGAGAAAGAGAAGCTGTGAGTTAGTGAGAGAGAGAAAGAGAAGCTGTGAGTGAGAGTGAGAGTGAGAAAGAGAAGCTGTGAGTGAGTGAGAGAGAGAGAAAAGAGAAGCTGTGAGTGAGAGAGATAGAGAGAATGAGAAGCTTTGTGTGTGTGTGAGAGAGAAATAGAAGTCGTGAGTGAGTGAGAGAGAGAGAGAAAGAGAAGCTGTGAGTGAGAGAGAGAAAAGAAGTTGTGAGTGAGTGAGAGAGAGAGAGAGAAAAAGAGAAGCTGTGAGTGAGAGACAGAGAAAGAGAAGCTGTGAGTGAGAGAGAGAGAGTGAAAGAGAAGCTGTGAGTGAGAGGGAGAGAAAGAAAAGTTGTGATTGAGAGAGAGAGAGAGAAAGAAGCTGTGAGTGAGAGAGAGAGAGAAAGGGAAGCTATGAGTGAGAGATACAGAAAGTAATAGAAGCTGTGAGTGAGTGAGAGAGAAAGAGAAGCTGTGAGTGAGTGAGAGAGAGAGAGAAAGAGAAGCTGTGAGTGAGAGAGAGAGAGAGAAAGAAAGAGAAGCTGTGAGTTAGTGAGAGAGAGAAAGAGAAGCTGTGAGTGAGAGAGAGAGAGAGAAAGAGAAGCTGTGAATGAGTGAGAGAGAGAGAAAAGAAAAGCTTTGAGTGAGAGAGATAGAGAGAAAGAAGCTTTGTGTGTGTGTGAGAGAGAAATAGAAGTCGTGAGTGAGTGAGAGAGAGAGAAAGAGAAGCTGTGAGTGAGAGAGAGAAAAGAAGTTGTGAGTGAGTGAGTGAGAGAGAGAGAGAGAAAGAGAAGCTGTGAGTGAGAGACAGAGAAAGAGACGCAGTGAGTGAGTGAGAGAGAGAGTGAAAGAGAAGCGGTGAGTGAGTGAGAGAGAGAGAAAGAAAAGCTGTGATTGAGAGAGAGAGAGAAAGAAGCTGTGAGTGAGAGAGAGAGAGAGAAAGGGAAGCTATGAGTGAGAGATACAGAAAGTAATAGAAGCTGTGTGTGAGAGAGAGAGAATGAGAAGCTGTGAGTGAGAGAGAGACGGAGAATCTGTGAGTGTGTGTGTGTGAGAGAAAGAGAAGCTGTGAGTGAGTGAGTGAGAGAGAGAAGCTCTGAGAGATTGTGAGAGAGAAAGAGAAGCTGTGAGAGAGTGAGAGAGAAAGAGAAGCTGTGAGTGAGAGAGTGAGAGAGAAGCTGAGAGAGAGAGAGAGAAGCTGTGAGTGAGACAGAGAGAGAGAGAAAGAAAGCTGTGAGTGAGTGAGAGAGAAAGAGAAGCTGTGAGTGAGTGGGAGAGAGAGAGAGAGAGAAGCTGTGAGTGAGTGAGAGAGAGAGAAACGGAAGCTGTGAGTGAATGAGAGAGAGAGAGAAAGAAAAGCTGTGTGTGAGAGAGAAGCTGTGAGTGAGAGAGAGAGAGAGAAAGAAAAGCTGTGATTGAGAGAGAGAGAGAGAAAGAAGCTGTGAGTGAGAGAGAGAGAGAGAAAGGGAAGCTATGAGTGAGAGATACAGAAAGTAATAGAAGCTGTGAGTGAGAGAGAGAGAATGAGAAGCTGTGAGTGAGAGAGAGACGGAGAATCTGTGAGTGTGTGTGTGTGAGAGAAAGAGAAGCTGTGAGTGAGTGAGTGAGAGAGAGAAGCTCTGAGAGATTGTGAGAGAGAAAGAGAAGCTGTGAGAGAGTGAGAGAGAAAGAGAAGCTGTGAGAGAGAGTGAGAGAGAGAAGCTGAGAGAGAGAGAAGCTGTGAGTGAGACAGAGAGAGAGAGAAAGAAAGCTGTGAGTGAGTGAGAGAGAAAGAGAAGCTGTGAGTGAGTGGGAGAGAGAGAGAGAGAGAGAAGCTGTGAGTGAGTGAGAGAGAGAGAAACGGAAGCTGTGAGTGAATGAGAGAGAGAGAGAAAGAAAAGCTGTGAGAGAGAGAGAAGCTGTGAGTGAGAGAGAGAGAGAGAAAGAGAAGCTGTGAGTGAGAGAGAGAGAAATAGAAGCTGTGAATGAGAGAGAGAGAAAGAGAAGCTATGTGAGAGAGAGAAAGAGAAGCTGTGAGTGAGATAGAGTGAGAAAGAGAAGCTGTGTGAGAGAGAGAGAAGCGGTGTGTGTGTGAGAGAGAAAGACAAGCTGTGAGTGAGAGAGAGAGAGAAAGAGAAGCTGTGAGTGAGAGACAGAGAGAAAGAGAAGCTGTGAGTGAGAGAGTGAGAGAGAGAAGCTGAGAGAGAGAGAGAAGCTGTGAGTGAGACAGAGAGAAAGAGAAGCTGTGAGTGAGAGAGTGAGAGAGAGAAGCTGAGAGAGAGAGAGAAGCTGTGAGTGAGACAGAGAGAGAGAGAAAGAAAGCTGTGAGTGAGTGAGAGAGAAAGAAAAGCTGTGTGAGTGGGAGAGAAAGAGAGAGACGCTGTGAGTGAGTGAGAGAGAGAGAGAAAGGGAAGCTGTGAGTGAATGAGAGAGAGAGAGAGAGAGAAGCTGTGAGTTAGTGAGAGAGAGAAAGAGAAGCTGTGAGTGAGTGAGAGAGAGAGAGAAAGAGAAGCTGTGAGTGAGTGAGAGAGAGAGAGAAAGAGAAGCTGTGAGTGAGAGAGAGAGAGAAAGAGAAGCTGTGAGTGAGAGAGAGAGAGAAAAAGAGAAGCTGTGAGTGAGAGAGAAGGAGAAGCTGAGTGAGAGAGAGAGAGATGAAGAGAAGCTGTGAGTGAGACAGAGAGAGAAAGAAAGCTGTGAGTGAGTGAGAGAGAAAGAGAAGCTGTGAGTGAGTGAGAGAGAGAGAAAGAGAAGCTGTGAGTGAGTGAGAGAGAGAGAAAGAGAGAAAGAGAAGCTGTGAGTTAGTGAGAGAGAGAAAGAGAAGCTGTGAGTGAGAGAGAGAGTGAGAAAGAGAAGCTGTGAGTGAGTGAGAGAGAGAGAAAAGAGAAGCTGTGAGTGAAATAGATAGAGAGAAAGAGAAGCTTTGTGTGTGAGAGAGAGAAAAATAGAAGTCGTGAGTGAGTGAGAGAGAGAGAGAAAGAGAAGCTGTGAGTGAGAGAGAGAAAAGAAGTTGTGAGTGAGTGAGAGAGAGAGAGAGAGAGAAAGAGAAGCTGTGAGTGAGAGACAGAGAAAGAGAAGCTGTGAGTGAGTGAGAGAGAGAGAGTGAAAGAGAAGCTGTGAGTGAGTGAGAGAGAGAAAAAGAAAAGCTGTGATTGAGAGAGAGAGAGAAAGAAGCTGTGAGTGAGAGAGAGAGAGAAAGGGAAGCTATGAGTGAGAGATACAGAAAGTAATAGAAGCTGTGAGTGAGTGAGAGAGAAAGAGAAGCTGTGAGTGAGTGAGAGAGAGAGAGAAAGAGAAGCTGTGAGTGAGTGAGAGAGAGAGAAAGAGAGAAAGAAAGAGAAGCTGTGAGTTAGTGAGAGAGAGAAAGAGAAGCTGTGAGTGAGAGAGAGAGAGAGAGAAAGAGAAGCTGTGAATGAGTGAGAGAGAGAGAAAAGAGAAGCTGTGAGTGAGAGAGATAGAGAGAAAGAGAAGCTTTGTGTGTGTGAGAGAGAAATAGAAGTCGTGAGTGAGTGAGAGAGAGAGAGAAAGAAAAGCTGTGAGTGAGAGAGAGAAAAGAAGTTGTGAGTGAGTGAGACAGAGAGAGAGAAAGAGAAGCTGTGAGTGAGAGACAGAGAAAGAGACGCTGTGAGTGAGTGAGAGAGTGAGAGTGAAAGAGAAGCTGTGAGTGAGAGAGAGAGAGATAGAAAAGCTGTGATTGAGAGAGAGAGAGAAAGAAGCTGTGAGTGAGAGAGAGAGAGAGAAAGGGAAGCTATGAGTGAGAGATACAGAAAGTAATAGAAGCTGTGAGTGAGAGAGAGAGAGAATGAGAAGCTGTGAGTGAGAGACGGAGAATCTTTGAGTGTGTGTGTGAGAGAGAAAGAGAAGCTGTGAGAGAGTGAGAGAGAAAGAGAAGCTGTGAGTGAGACAGAGAGAGAGAGAGAGAAAGAAAGCTGTGAGTGAGTGAGAGAGAAAGAGAAGCTGTGAGTGAGTGGGAGAGAAAGAGAGAGACGCTGTGAGTGAGTGAGTGAGAGAAACGGAAGCTGTGAGTGAATGAGAGATAGAGAGAGAGAAAGAGAAGCTGTGAGTTAGTGAGAGAGAGAAAGAGAAGCTGTGAGAGAGAGAGAAGCTGTGTGTGAGTGAGAGAGAAATAGAAGTCGTGAGTGAGTGAGAGAGAGAGAGAAAGAGCAGCTGTGAGTTAGTGAGAGAGAGAGAGAGAAAGAGAAGCTGTGAGAGACAGAGAGAAAGAGAAGCTGTGAGTGAGAGAGACAGAGAAAGACAGAGAAGCTGTGAGTTAGTGAGAGAGAGGAAGAGAAGCTGAGAGTGAGAGAGAGAAAGAGAAGCTGTGAGTGAGTGAGAGAGAGAGAAAGAGAAGCTGTGTGTGTGTGAGAGAGAGAAATAGAAGTCGTGAGTGAGTGAGAGAGAGAGAGAAAGAGAAGCTGTGAGTTAGTGAGACAGAGAGAGAGAAAGAGAAGCTGTGAGAGACAGAGAGAAAGAGAAGCTGTGAGTGAGAGAGACAGAGAAAGAGAGAGAAGCTGTGAGTTAGTGTGTGAGAGAGAAAGAGAAGCTGTGAGTGAGAGAGACAGAGAAAAGAGAGAGAAGCTGTGAGTGAGTGTGAGAGAGAGAAAGAGAAGCTGTGAGAGAGAGAGAGAAAGAGAAGCTGTGAGAGAGAGAAAGAAAGAAAGAAAGAGTAGCTGTGAGTGAGAGAGTGAGTGAGAGAGGTGTGAGTGAGAGATAGAGAAAGAGAAGCTGTGTGTGAGTGGGAGAGAGGGAAAGAGATGCTGTGAGTGAGAGAGAGAGATAGAGAAAGAAAAGCTGTGAGGGAGAGAGAGAGCGAGAGTGAAAGAAAAGCTGTGAGTGTGTGAGAGAGAAAGAAATAAAAGCTGTGAGTTAGAGAGAGAGAAAGAGAAGCTGTGCGTGAGAGAGAGAGAGAGAGAAAGAGAAGCTGTGAGTGAGAGAGAGAGAGAAAGAGAAGCTGTGAGTGAGAGAGAGAGAGAGAAGGAGAAGCTGTGAGTGAGAGAGAGAAGCAGTGTGTGTGTGAGAGAGAAAGACAAGCTGTGAGTGAGAGAGAGAGAGAAAGAGAAGCTGTGAGTGAGAGACAGAGAGAAAGAGAAGCTTTGAGTGAGAGAGTGAGAGAGAGAAGCTGAGAGAGAGAGAGAGAGAGAGTAGCTGTGAGTGAGACAGAGAGAGAGAGAAAGAAAGCTGTGAGTGAGTGAGAGAGAAAGAGAAGCTGTGAGTGAGTGGGAGAGAAAGAGAGAGACGCTGTGAGTGACTGAGAGAGAGAGAGAAAGGGAAGCTGTGTGTGAGAGAGAAGCAGTGTGTGTGTGAGAGAGAAAGACAAGCTGTGAGTGAGAGAGAGAGAGAAAGAGAAGCTGTGAGTGAGAGACAGAGAGAAAGAGAAGCTGTGAGTGAGAGAGTGAGAGAGAGAAGCTGAGAGAGAGAGAGAGAAGCTGTGAGTGAGACAGAGAGAGAGAAAGAAAGCTGTGAGTGAGTGAGAAAGAAAGAGAAGCTGTGAGTGAGTGGGAGAGAAAGAGAGAGACGCTGTGAGTGAGTGAGAGAGAGAGAGAAAGGGAAGATGTGAGTGAATGAGAGAGAGAGAGAGAGAAAGAGAAGCTGTGAGTTAGTGAGAGAGAGAAAGAGAAGCTGTGAGTGAGTGAGAGAGAGAGAGAAAGAGACGCTGTGAGTGAGTGAGAGAGAGAGAAAGAGAAGCTGTGAGTGAGAGAGAGAGGGAAAGAGAAGCTGTGAGTGAGAGAGAGAGAGAAAAAGAGAAGCTGTGAGTGAGAGAGGAGAAGCTGAGTGAGAGAGAGAGAGAGGAAGAGAAGCTGTGAGAGACAGAGAGAAAGAGAAGCTGTGAGTGAGAGAGACAGAGAAAGACAGAGAAGCTGTGAGTTAGTGAGAGAGAGGAAGAGAAGCTGAGAGTGAGAGAGAGAAAGAGAAGCTGTGAGTGAGTGAGAGAGAGAGAAAGAGAAGCTGTGTGTGTGTGAGAGAGAGAAATAGAAGTCGTGAGTGAGTGAGAGAGAGAGAAAAAGAGAAGCTGTGAGTTAGTGAGACAGAGAGAGAGAAAGAGAAGCTGAGAGACAGAGAGAAAGAGAAGCTGTGAGTGAGAGAGACAGAGAAAGAGAGAGAAGCTGTGAGTTAGTGTGAGAGAGAGAAAGAGAAGCTGTGAGTGAGAGAGACAGAGAAAAGAGAGAGAAGCTGTGAGTGAGTGTGAGAGAGAGAGAGAGAAGCTGTGTGAGAGAGAGAGAAAGAGAAGTTGTGAGAGAGAGAAAGAAAGAAAGAAAGAGTAGCTGTGAGTGAGAGAGTGAGTGAGAGAGGTGTGAGTGAGAGAGAGAGAAAGAGAAGCTGTGTGTGAGTGGGAGAGAGGGAAAGAGATGCTGTGAGTGAGAGAGAGAGATAGAGAAAGAAAAGCTGTGAGGGAGAGAGAGAGCGAGAGTGAAAGAAAAGCTGTGAGTGAGTGAGAGAGAGAGAAATAAAAGCTGTGAGTGAGAGAGAGAAAGAGAAGCTGTGCGTGAGAGAGAGAGAGAGAGAAAGTGAAGCTGTGAGTGAGAGAGAGAGAGAAAGAGAAGCTGTGAGTGAGAGAGAGAGAAGGAGAAGCTGTGAGTGAGAGAGAGAAGCAGTGTGTGTGTGAGAGAGAAAGACAAGCTGTGAGTGAGAGAGAGAGAGAAAGAGAAGCTGTGAGTGAGAGACAGAGAGAAAGAGAAGCTTTGAGTGAGAGAGTGAGAGAGAGAAGCTGAGAGAGAGAGAGAGAGTAGCTGTGAGTGAGACAGAGAGAGAGAGAAAGAAAGCTGTGAGTGAGTGAGAGAGAAAGAGAAGCTGTGAGTGAGTGGGAGAGAAAGAGAGAGACGCTGTGAGTGAGTGAGAGAGAGAGAGAAAGGGAAGCTGTGTGAGACAGAGAAGCAGTGTGTGTGTGAGAGAGAAAGACAAGCTGTGAGTGAGAGAGAGAGAGAAAGAGAAGCTGTGAGTGAGAGACAGAGAGAAAGAGAAGCTGTGAGTGAGAGAGTGAGAGAGAGAAGCTGAGAGAGAGAGAGAGAAGCTGTGAGTGAGACAGAGAGAGAGAAAGAAAGCTGTGAGTGAGTGAGAGAGAAAGAGAAGCTGTGAGTGAGTGGGAGAGAAAGAGAGAGACGCTGTGAGAGAGTGAGAGAGAGAGAGAAAGGGAAGATGTGAGTGAATGAGAGAGAGAGAGAGAGAAAGGGAAGCTGTGAGTTAGTGAGAGAGAGAAAGAGAAGCTGTGAGTGAGTGAGAGAGAGAGAGAAAGAGAAGCTGTGAGTGAGTGAGAGAGAGAGAAAGAGAAGCTGTGAGTGAGAGAGAGAGAGAAAGAGAAGCTGTGAGTGAGAGAGAGAGAGAAAAAGAGAAGCTGTGAGTGAGAGAGAAGGAGAAGCTGAGTGAGAGAGAGAGAGAGGAAGAGAAGCTGTGAGAGACAGAGAGAAAGAGAAGCTGTGAGTGAGAGAGACAGAGAAAGACAGAGAAGCTGTGAGTTAGTGAGAGAGAGGAAGAGAAGCTGAGAGTGAGAGAGAGAAAGAGAAGCTGTGAGTGAGTGAGAGAGAGAGAAAGAGAAGCTGTGTGTGTGTGTGAGAGAGAAATAGAAGTCGTGAGTGAGTGAGAGAGAGAGAAAAAGAGAAGCTGTGAGTTAGTGAGACAGAGAGAGAGAAAGAGAAGCTGAAAGACAGAGAGAAAGAGAAGCTGTGAGTGAGAGAGACAGAGAAAGAGAGAGAAGCTGTGAGTGAGTGTGAGAGAGAGAAAGAGAAGCTTTGAGTGAGAGAGACAGAGAAAAGAGAGAGAAGTTGTGAGTGAGTGTGAGAGAGAGAAAGAGAAGCTGTGAGAGAGAGAGAGAGAAGCTGTGAGAGAGAGAAAGAAAGAAAGAAAGAGTAGCTGTGAGTGAGAGAGTGAGTGAGAGAGGTGTGAGTGAGAGAGAGAGAAAGAGAAGCTGTGTGTGAGTGGGAGAGAGGGAAAGAGATGCTGTGAGTGAGAGAGAGAGATAGAGAAAGAAAAGCTGTGAGGGAGAGAATGAGCGAGAGTGAAAGAAAAGCTGTGAGTGAGTGAGAGAGAGAGAAATAAAAGCTGTGAGTGAGAGAGAGAAAGAGAAGCTGTGAGTGAGAGAGAGAGAGAAAGAGAAGCTGTGAGTGAGAGAGAGAGAGAAAGAAAGAGAAGCTGTGAGTGAGAGAGAGAGAATGAGAAGCTGTGAGTGAGAGAGAGAAGCAGTGTGTGTGTGTGAGAGAAAGACAAGCTGTGAGTGAGAGAGAGAGAGAAAGAGAAGCTGTGAGTGAGAGACAGAGAGAAAGAGAAGCTGTGAGTGAGAGAGTGAGAGAGAGAAGCTGAGAGAGAGAGAGAGAGAAGCTGTGAGTGAGACAGAGAGAGAGAGAGAAGCTGAGAGAGAGAGAGAGAGAAGCTGTGAGTGAGACAGAGAGAGAGAAAGAAAGCTGTGAGTGAGTGAGAGAGAAAGAGAAGCTGTGAGTGAGTGGGAGAGAAAGAGAGAGACGCTGTGAGTGAGTGAGAGAGAGAGAGAAAGGGAAGATGAGAGTGAATGAGAGAGAGAGAGAGAGAGAAAGAGAAGCTGTGAGTGAGTGAGAGAGAGAGAGAAAGAGAAGCTGTGAGTGAGTGAGAGAGAGAGAAAGAGAAGCTGTGAGTGAGGGAGAGAGAGAAAGAGAAGCTGTGAGTGAGAGAGAGAGAGAAAAAGAGAAGCTGTGAGTGAGAGAGAAGGAGAAGCTGAGTGAGAGAGAGAGAGAGAGAGAGAGGAAGAGAAGCTGTGAGTGAGACAGAGAGAGAAAGAAAGCTGTGAGTGAGTGAGAAAGAAAGAGAAGCTGTGAGTGAGTGGGAGAGAAAGAGAGAGACGCTGTGAGTGAGTGAGAGAGAGAGAGAAAGGGAAGATGTGAGTGAATGAGAGAGAGAGAGAGAGAAAGAGAAGCTGTGAGTTAGTGAGAGAGAGAAAGAGAAGCTGTGAGTGAGTGAGAGAGAGAGAGAAAGAGACGCTGTGAGTGAGTGAGAGAGAGAGAAAGAGAAGCTGTGAGTGAGAGAGAGAGAGAAAGAGAAGCTGTGAGTGAGAGAGAGAGAGAAAAAGAGAAGCTGTGAGTGAGAGAGGAGAAGCTGAGTGAGAGAGAGAGAGAGGAAGAGAAGCTGTGAGAGACAGAGAGAAAGAGAAGCTGTGAGTGAGAGAGACAGAGAAAGACAGAGAAGCTGTGAGTTAGTGAGAGAGAGGAAGAGAAGCTGAGAGTGAGAGAGAGAAAGAGAAGCTGTGAGTGAGTGAGAGAGAGAGAAAGAGAAGCTGTGTGTGTGTGAGAGAGAGAAATAGAAGTCGTGAGTGAGTGAGAGAGAGAGAAAAAGAGAAGCTGTGAGTTAGTGAGACAGAGAGAGAGAAAGAGAAGCTGAGAGACAGAGAGAAAGAGAAGCTGTGAGTGAGAGAGACAGAGAAAGAGAGAGAAGCTGTGAGTTAGTGTGAGAGAGAGAAAGAGAAGCTGTGAGTGAGAGAGACAGAGAAAAGAGAGAGAAGCTGTGAGTGAGTGTGAGAGAGAGAGAGAGAAGCTGTGTGAGAGAGAGAGAAAGAGAAGTTGTGAGAGAGAGAAAGAAAGAAAGAAAGAGTAGCTGTGAGTGAGAGAGTGAGTGAGAGAGGTGTGAGTGAGAGAGAGAGAAAGAGAAGCTGTGTGTGAGTGGGAGAGAGGGAAAGAGATGCTGTGAGTGAGAGAGAGAGATAGAGAAAGAAAAGCTGTGAGGGAGAGAGAGAGCGAGAGTGAAAGAAAAGCTGTGAGTGAGTGAGAGAGAGAGAAATAAAAGCTGTGAGTGAGAGAGAGAAAGAGAAGCTGTGCGTGAGAGAGAGAGAGAGAGAAAGTGAAGCTGTGAGTGAGAGAGAGAGAGAAAGAGAAGCTGTGAGTGAGAGAGAGAGAAGGAGAAGCTGTGAGTGAGAGAGAGAAGCAGTGTGTGTGTGAGAGAGAAAGACAAGCTGTGAGTGAGAGAGAGAGAGAAAGAGAAGCTGTGAGTGAGAGACAGAGAGAAAGAGAAGCTTTGAGTGAGAGAGTGAGAGAGAGAAGCTGAGAGAGAGAGAGAGAGTAGCTGTGAGTGAGACAGAGAGAGAGAGAAAGAAAGCTGTGAGTGAGTGAGAGAGAAAGAGAAGCTGTGAGTGAGTGGGAGAGAAAGAGAGAGACGCTGTGAGTGAGTGAGAGAGAGAGAGAAAGGGAAGCTGTGTGAGACAGAGAAGCAGTGTGTGTGTGAGAGAGAAAGACAAGCTGTGAGTGAGAGAGAGAGAGAAAGAGAAGCTGTGAGTGAGAGACAGAGAGAAAGAGAAGCTGTGAGTGAGAGAGTGAGAGAGAGAAGCTGAGAGAGAGAGAGAGAAGCTGTGAGTGAGACAGAGAGAGAGAAAGAAAGCTGTGAGTGAGTGAGAGAGAAAGAGAAGCTGTGAGTGAGTGGGAGAGAAAGAGAGAGACGCTGTGAGAGAGTGAGAGAGAGAGAGAAAGGGAAGATGTGAGTGAATGAGAGAGAGAGAGAGAGAAAGGGAAGCTGTGAGTTAGTGAGAGAGAGAAAGAGAAGCTGTGAGTGAGTGAGAGAGAGAGAGAAAGAGAAGCTGTGAGTGAGTGAGAGAGAGAGAAAGAGAAGCTGTGAGTGAGAGAGAGAGAGAAAGAGAAGCTGTGAGTGAGAGAGAGAGAGAAAAAGAGAAGCTGTGAGTGAGAGAGAAGGAGAAGCTGAGTGAGAGAGAGAGAGAGGAAGAGAAGCTGTGAGAGACAGAGAGAAAGAGAAGCTGTGAGTGAGAGAGACAGAGAAAGACAGAGAAGCTGTGAGTTAGTGAGAGAGAGGAAGAGAAGCTGAGAGTGAGAGAGAGAAAGAGAAGCTGTGAGTGAGTGAGAGAGAGAGAAAGAGAAGCTGTGTGTGTGTGTGAGAGAGAAATAGAAGTCGTGAGTGAGTGAGAGAGAGAGAAAAAGAGAAGCTGTGAGTTAGTGAGACAGAGAGAGAGAAAGAGAAGCTGAAAGACAGAGAGAAAGAGAAGCTGTGAGTGAGAGAGACAGAGAAAGAGAGAGAAGCTGTGAGTGAGTGTGAGAGAGAGAAAGAGAAGCTTTGAGTGAGAGAGACAGAGAAAAGAGAGAGAAGTTGTGAGTGAGTGTGAGAGAGAGAAAGAGAAGCTGTGAGAGAGAGAGAGAGAAGCTGTGAGAGAGAGAAAGAAAGAAAGAAAGAGTAGCTGTGAGTGAGAGAGTGAGTGAGAGAGGTGTGAGTGAGAGAGAGAGAAAGAGAAGCTGTGTGTGAGTGGGAGAGAGGGAAAGAGATGCTGTGAGTGAGAGAGAGAGATAGAGAAAGAAAAGCTGTGAGGGAGAGAATGAGCGAGAGTGAAAGAAAAGCTGTGAGTGAGTGAGAGAGAGAGAAATAAAAGCTGTGAGTGAGAGAGAGAAAGAGAAGCTGTGAGTGAGAGAGAGAGAGAAAGAGAAGCTGTGAGTGAGAGAGAGAGAGAAAGAAAGAGAAGCTGTGAGTGAGAGAGAGAGAATGAGAAGCTGTGAGTGAGAGAGAGAAGCAGTGTGTGTGTGTGAGAGAAAGACAAGCTGTGAGTGAGAGAGAGAGAGAAAGAGAAGCTGTGAGTGAGAGACAGAGAGAAAGAGAAGCTGTGAGTGAGAGAGTGAGAGAGAGAAGCTGAGAGAGAGAGAGAGAGAAGCTGTGAGTGAGACAGAGAGAGAGAGAGAAGCTGAGAGAGAGAGAGAGAGAAGCTGTGAGTGAGACAGAGAGAGAGAAAGAAAGCTGTGAGTGAGTGAGAGAGAAAGAGAAGCTGTGAGTGAGTGGGAGAGAAAGAGAGAGACGCTGTGAGTGAGTGAGAGAGAGAGAGAAAGGGAAGATGAGAGTGAATGAGAGAGAGAGAGAGAGAGAAAGAGAAGCTGTGAGTGAGTGAGAGAGAGAGAGAAAGAGAAGCTGTGAGTGAGTGAGAGAGAGAGAAAGAGAAGCTGTGAGTGAGGGAGAGAGAGAAAGAGAAGCTGTGAGTGAGAGAGAGAGAGAAAAAGAGAAGCTGTGAGTGAGAGAGAAGGAGAAGCTGAGTGAGAGAGAGAGAGAGAGAGAGAGGAAGAGAAGCTGTGAGTGAGACAGAGAGAGAAAGAAAGCTGTGAGTGAGTGAGAGAGAAAGAGAAGCTGTGAGTGAGTGAGAGAGAGAGAGAAAGAGAAGCTGTGAGTGAGTGAGAGAGAAAGAGAGAAAGAGAAGCTGTGAGTTAGTGAGAGAGAGAAAGAGAAGCTGTGAGTGAGAGAGAGAGTGAGAAAGAGAAGCTGTGAGTGAGTGAGAGAGAGAGAAAAGAGAAGCTGTGAGTGAGAGAGATAGAGAGAAAGAGAAGCTTTGTGTGTGTGAGAGAGAGAAATAGAAGTCGTGAGTGAGTGAGAGAGAGAGAGAAAGAGAAGCTGTGAGTGAGAGAGAGAAAAGAAGTTGTGAGTGAGTGAGAGAGAGATAGAGAGAGAAAGAGAAGCTGTGAGTGAGAGACAGAGAAAGAGAAGCTGTGAGTGAGTGAGAGAGAGAGAGTGAAAGAGAAGCTGTGAGTGAGTGAGAGAGAGAGAAAGAAAAGCTGTGATTGAGAGAGAGAGAGAAAGAAGCTGTGAGTGAGAGAGAGAGAGAAAGGGAAGCTATGAGTGAGAGATACAGAAAGTAATAGAAGCTGTGAGTGAGTGAGAGAGAAAGAGAAGCTGTGAGTGAGTGAGAGAGAGAGAGAAAGAGAAGCTGTGAGTGAGTGAGAGAGAGAGAAAGAGAGAATGAAAGAGAAGCTGTGAGTTAGTGAGAGAGAGAAAGAGAAGCTGTGAGTGAGAGAGAGAGAGAGAGAAAGAGAAGCTGTGAATGAGTGAGAGAGAGAGAAAAGAGAAGCTGTGAGTGAGAGAGATAGAGAGAAAGAGAAGCTTTGTGTGTGAGAGAGAGAAATAGAAGTCGTGAGTGAGTGAGAGAGAGAGAGAAAGAAAAGCTGTGAGTGAGAGAGAGAAAAGAAGTTGTGAGTGAGTGAGACAGAGAGAGAGAAAGAGAAGCTGTGAGTGAGAGACAGAGAAAGAGACGCTGTGAGTGAGTGAGAGAGTGAGAGTGAAAGAGAAGCTGTGAGTGAGTGAGAGAGAGATAGAAAAGCTGTGATTGAGAGAGAGAGAGAAAGAAGCTGTGAGTGAGAGAGAGAGAGAGAAAGGGAAGCTATGAGTGAGAGATACAGAAAGTAATAGAAGCTGTGAGTGAGAGAGAGAGAGAATGAGAAGCTGTGAGTGAGAGACGGAGAATCTGTGAGTGTGTGTGTGTGAGAGAAAGAGAAGCTGTGAGTGAGTGAGTGAGAGAGAGAAGCTCTGAGAGATTGTGAGTGAGAAAGAGAAGCTGTGAGAGAGTGAGAGAGAAAGAGAAGCTGTGAGTGAGACAGAGAGAGAGAGAGAAAGAAAGCTGTGAGTGAGTGAGAGAGAAAGAGAAGCTGTGAGTGAGTGGGAGAGAGAGAGAGAGAGAGAAGCTGTGAGTGAGTGAGTGAGAGAAACGGAAGCTGTGAGTGAATGAGAGAGAGAGAGAGAGAAAGAGAAGCTGTGAGTTAGTGAGAGAGAGAAAGAGAAGCTGTGAGAGAGAGAGAAGCTGTGTGTGAGTGAGAGAGAAATAGAAGTCGTGAGTGAGTGAGAGAGAGAGAGAAAGAGAAGCTGTGAGTTAGTGAGACAGAGAGAGAGAAAGAGAAGCTGTGAGAGACAGAGAGAAAGAGAAGCTGTGAGTGAGTGAGAGAGAGAGAAAGAGAAGCTGTGTGTGTGTGAGAGAGAGAAATAGAAGTCGTGAGTGAGTGAGAGAGAGAGAGAAAGAGAAGCTGTGAGTTAGTGAGACAGAGAGAGAGAAAGAGAAGCTGTGAGAGACAGAGAGAAAGAGAAGCTGTGAGTGAGAGAGACAGAGAAAGAGAGAGAAGCTGTGAGTTAGTGTGTGAGAGAGAAAGAGAAGCTGTGAGTGAGAGAGACAGAGAAAAGAAAGAGAAGCTGTGAGTGAGTGTGAGAGAGAGAAAGAGAAGCTGTGAGAGAGAGAGAGAAAGAGAAGCTGTGAGTGAGAGAGAGAGAAATAGAAGCTGTGAATGAGAGAGAGAGAAAGAGAAGCTATGTGTGAGAGAGAAAGAGAAGCTGTGAGTGAGATAGAGTGAGAAAGAGAAGCTGTGTGAGAGAGAGAGAAGCGGTGTGTGTGTGAGAGAGAAAGACAAGCTGTGAGTGAGAGAGAGAGAGAAAGAGAAGCTGTGAGTGAGAGACAGAGAGAAAGAGAAGCTGTGAGTGAGAGAGTGAGAGAGAGAAGCTGAGAGAGAGAGAGAAGCTGTGAGTGAGACAGAGAGAGAGAGAAAGAAAGCTGTGAGTGAGTGAGAGAGAAAGAGAAGCTGTGAGTGAGTGGGAGAGAAAGAGAGAGACGCTGTGAGTGAGTGAGAGAGAGAGAGAAAGGGAAGCTGTGAGTGAATGAGAGAGAGAGAGAGAGAGAAGCTGTGAGTTAGTGAGAGAGAGAAAGAGAAGCTGTGAGTGAGTGAGAGAGAGAGAGAAAGAGAAGCTGTGAGTGAGTGAGAGAGAGAGAGAAAGAGAAGCTGTGAGTGAGAGAGAGAGAGAAAGAGAAGCTGTGAGTGAGAGAGAGAGAGAAAAAGAGAAGCTGTGAGTGAGAGAGAAGGAGAAGCTGAGTGAGAGAGAGAGATGAAGAGAAGCTGTGAGTGAGACAGAGAGAGAAAGAAAGATGTGAGTGAGTGAGAGAGAAAGAGAAGCTGTGAGTGAGTGAGAGAGAGAGAAAGAGAAGCTGTGAGTGAGTGAGAGAGAGAGAAAGAGAGAAAGAGAAGCTGTGAGTTAGTGAGAGAGAGAAAGAGAAGCTGTGAGTGAGAGAGAGAGTGAGAAAGAGAAGCTGTGAGTGAGTGAGAGAGAGAGAAAAGAGAAGCTGTGAGTGAGAGAGATAGAGAGAAAGAGAAGCTTTGTGTGTGTGAGAGAGAGAAATAGAAGTCGTGAGTGAGAGAGAGAGAGAGAGAAAGAGAAGCTGTGAGTGAGAGAGAGAAAAGAAGTTGTGAGTGAGTGAGAGAGAGATAGAGAGAGAAAGAGAAGCTGTGAGTGAGAGACAGAGAAAGAGAAGCTGTGAGTGAGTGAGAGAGAGAGAGTGAAAGAGAAGCTGTGAGTGAGTGAGAGAGAGAGAAAGAAAAGCTGTGATTGAGAGAGAGAGAGAAAGAAGCTGTGAGTGAATGAGAGAGAGAGAGAGAGAGAAAGAGAAGCTGTGAGTGAGTGAGAGAGAGAGAGAAAGAGAAGCTGTGAGTGAGTGAGAGAGAGAGAAAGAGAAGCTGTGAGTGAGGGAGAGAGAGAAAGAGAAGCTGTGAGTGAGAGAGAGAGAGAAAAAGAGAAGCTGTGAGTGAGAGAGAAGGAGAAGCTGAGTGAGAGAGAGAGAGAGAGAGAGAGGAAGAGAAGCTGTGAGTGAGACAGAGAGAGAAAGAAAGCTGTGAGTGAGTGAGAGAGAAAGAGAAGCTGTGAGTGAGTGAGAGAGAGAGAGAAAGAGAAGCTGTGAGTGAGTGAGAGAGAAAGAGAGAAAGAGAAGCTGTGAGTTAGTGAGAGAGAGAAAGAGAAGCTGTGAGTGAGAGAGAGAGTGAGAAAGAGAAGCTGTGAGTGAGTGAGAGAGAGAGAAAAGAGAAGCTGTGAGTGAGAGAGATAGAGAGAAAGAGAAGCTTTTTGTGTGTGTGAGAGAGAAATAGAAGTCGTGAGTGAGTGAGAGAGAGAGAAAGAGAAGCTGTGAGTGAGAGAGAGAAAAGAAGTTGTGAGTGAGTGAGAGAGAGAGAGAGAAAGAGAAGCTGTGAGTGAGAGACAGAGAAGGAGAATCTGTGAGTGAGTGAGAGAGAGAGTGAAAGAGAAGCTGTGAGTGAGTGAGAGAGAGAGAAAGAAAAGCTGTGATTGAGAGAGAGAGAGAGAGAAGCTGTGAGTGAGAGAGAGAGAGAGAAAGGGAAGCTATGAGTGAGAGATACAGAAAGTAATAGAAGCTGTGAGTGAGTGAGAGAGAAAGAGAAGCTGTGAGTGAGTGAGAGAGAGAGAGAAAGAGAAGCTGTGAGTGAGTGAGAGAGAGAGAAAGAGAGAAAGAAAGAGAAGCTGTGAGTTAGTGAGAGAGAGAAAGAGAAGCTGTGAGTGAGAGAGAGCGAGAGAAAGAGAAGCTGTGAATGAGTGAGAGAGAGAGAAAAGAGAAGCTGTGAGTGAGAGAGATAGAGAGAAAGAGAAGCTTTGTGTG
This sequence comes from Bradypodion ventrale, assembly GCA_035047345.1. Classification (NCBI taxonomy): domain Eukaryota; kingdom Metazoa; phylum Chordata; class Lepidosauria; order Squamata; family Chamaeleonidae; genus Bradypodion; species Bradypodion ventrale. The sequence goes on from JAWDJE010000002.1 coordinate 208,251,793, forward strand.
TGTGAGAGAGAGAAATAGAAGTCGTGAGTGAGTGAGAGAGAGAGAGAAAGAGAAGCTGTGAGTGAGAGAGAGAAAAGAAGTTGTGAGTTAGTGAGACAGAGAGAGAGAAAGAGAAGCTGTGAGTGAGAGACAGAGAAAGAGACGCTGTGAGTGAGTGAGAGAGACAGAGTGAAAGAGAAGCTGTGTGTGAGTGAGAGAGAGAGAAAGAAAAGCTGTGATTGAGAGAGAGAGAGAGAGACAGGGAAGCTATGAGTGAGAGATACAGAAAGTAATAGAAGCTGTGAGTGAGAGAGAGAGAGAATGAGAAGCTGTGAGTGAGAGAGAGACGGAGAATCTGTGAGTGTGTGTGTGAGAGAGAAAGAGAAGCTGTGAGTGAGTGAGTGTAGGAATGCATCTGGATTCTGTCAGGCTGTCTCTGACACATTTTGTAAACAAAAGCCTCTTTGCTTGCTATTCTCCTTATCTCTCTTTCTTTGGGTTCTGACACTTCTGATTGGCTGTTTGCCCTCAGTTTTGTCTCTGTTAAGTTTCGTTTCGGGTATACAATGCTTGCCTAAGTTTTGTTTCTGAGAGTCTCTGCCTGAATAAAGAGGAGGAGTCAGTATCTTTTGCTCAGCCAAAGGTGCAGCGTGTGTGTGTGTTCTTCTCTCTATCTCTGTTTCCCCCCTACTCCGTCTAATGAAGCTGGACTTCGTGGACTCGTAAGTTTCTACCTCAAAAGATCTGAGGACATAAACTGCTGCTAATGAGGCTGACTGATTGAGAAGGTATCTTTACATGAATCAAATCCCAACAAGTGGCGCTCCGTGTGATGCTTTGAACTACAATGAGAGAGCCTGCTTTGAACTCTGCTTCAGCAATTAACACCTCATAATCGACCGGGGAAAGTCTCATTCACCTACGACCAGACAGGTCCGACCAGAGGAAAGGTCCAATCGAGCGCTTGAGAATTACAACAGGGTGAGTGGAAAATGGGGTGTTTGCTTTCTTCACAAATGCAGGAACTTTGTAGAGATATCTCAGATCTTTTGCATGACAATGGGCAAAAGGTTGATGAGCAGGAGATACAAAAGCTAGCTAAAGCTATAGCAAAAATCTGTCCTTGGTTTAAATATGAAGGTCTGGACTTAAAACAGTGGAAACAGATAGGGAGAGAAATGCAGAAGCATAATGGAATTTCTAGATCAATATTATTTACATGGGAGGAAGTTAGGGACTGCCTTCAGAGACTTCCTCCAAAAAATATTTTATTGTCTCAAAGACTTGATGGCCACCCCCTCCCACAGCTTTTGCCTCCAGATAAAGGGGGGGCCATGGCAACTGCTCCTCCATCATATGAGAAACAACAGCCTCCTGATGGGGGTGGAGGTAGAAAAGAAGATGGGACATTATATCCTGCCTTGCAATTAGATCCTGGCTTGCAGCAATCAGGCACTTTTAGCCCTACAAAAGACCTGTTCTCTGCTGCGTTAACTACAGCTGTGCTGGATATGGAACCTGTTGATGTATATCCAGTGAACAGAGAGCCGCTTGCAAATGAGACTGCTGCAATACTAGTGCCAGCTGATGGGGAACAAATGGTGGGGACCTCATCACAGATTGAAGCTGTTAATGCATGCAGAGTGGCAGGAAGCAAGGACTGTGTTTCAAAGAGCAGCATAGGGGATCTCACCCCCCCCTGAAGCAACCCTCATCACAAAAGCAGGAGAAGCTGAGTAGTAAATTTGATATCTCACGTTTGGGCAGGAAGATCCTGCAGAAATGGAAGGATGGCCCAAAGGAGGAACGCACAAAACCCAAGACAAAAAAGGGGTGCAAGTACAAACTAACAGATGCAGGTTGTCATAAGGTTGAGAATCATATGCTGGAGATGAAAGAAATACAGAGAAAGAGGGGGGTTAATCTTGCCTGTATGGACAGCAGGCTGTGGCAAAAATACAAGGAGTTTTTGGCTGATCTTGAACTGCCCAACTCCAGAGTGAGCTGTCCCAAGCTTCAAGCATCAGGATTGCAGGGAAAGCAACTTGGACTTCCCTGTGATTTTCTTCTGTGTGAAAATTACTTGCAACTTCTGGAGAAGTCTTTGTGCCTTCACACCTCCTCGGCCTGCCTTAATGCAGAGGGGTGTGGCCGGAGCATGAAGGAATGTGTGTTTGCCTGAAAAGCTGAAAAGGGGGGTTGTGTGGGATTGTCTTGTGAAGTCAGTGAGACTTAATTTATGGCTTAATTTCAACTTGCCATGCCAAGGACTGTGCTGGAGAGGAGATGGTGTTTCAGAGAGCTTCAATCAAGATTGGGACTTTTAATTTGGACATTTTAACTGGACTAAAAAGAAAAAAAAGTTTGTGTGGATTGTAAACAATAATTGGCTTTGTTTGAATTATAAAACCTGACAGCCTTTTTAAGAAATTGTCTACCTGCTCATGCTAATGAGATTTGTACTGTATTTGAGTTACCATGCTATGCTGATTATAAGTTATTGAATGCCTCTTTCACTTTACATCCAGTGGGAGAAGAAGAAGTTTAATGCCTTACTCATGTAATTGGGGAAGTAAGAACTGCTTTCTAATATGCAACCAGACCTCCTTCATGTAAGGAAGAAAAAAAAATGTTCATGTCTTGTTTATGCTTAAATGTTTTGCTTATTCTTTTGCAGGAGAAAGACCTGTCTTTGCTTATGTTATGTATTGTCTTATGAAACTGCATTTCTCAAGGTACCTCCAGAAGCACATGGAAGAGGTTTCAGTACTCTATGATTATTTTTGGTTATGGGGTAGTTATAACAGTTCTTATAAGCTTAATTATACCTTGTTTAACACTACTATTGAAGATATATATATGATGTGTTTCCTATGTTTACTCCTGATTATTCTGCTATAGATAGTGGTTCAATTTGCAATGGATGGCAAATCAAGGATCCTAACATGTGGTTCTTTTTTAATGGAGTTGCCACGAATTTCCATCCAGGACAATATCAATGTGCAGCATTGGGTTATTTTACCTTACCCGTACAGGTGCAAATGCCGCCTCAGGCACATGCACGGCGCCGGAGAGCTGCTGCCGGCCCGATGGGTTCTGGTTGCAATGATGAAGTGATAATCGATGTTCAGCTGTCTAATGGTAGCTCCTGGGGGAGAGCTATAGGGAGTGCTATCACTGGCGCACTCACATTGGGATCATACCCAGGTGTCATTTCCCAGGAGAATAGAAGGTCCATTTTGGGACTCACCTGTAGGCTGGAGAAATCAATCAATGCCACAGGGAGGGTCATACGGGATCTTCAAATGGAAATCACTGAGCTTCATCAAGACCAAATGCAGGACAGACTGGCCATAGATTACCTGTTAGCAAAATCCAGAGGATATTGTAAACTGGTCGGGAACCAGGGATGTCGGGTAAAATTCCAGGATCTGAATAATACTATTGAGAAAGAACTTCAGAATTTACAGGAGAGTATTATTAACAATGTACGCACTGATGTTAATCTCTTTGATTGGGTGACTTCTTGGTTTCCTGATTTATCTGTCCTTAGACAAGTTTTCTTTTATGGGTTTATTATTATTATCTGCTTTATACCTTTGTATTTTTGCATTACTTGTATTCCTAATCTTATTTCTATGTGTAACACATGTCCATTGCGTAGAAGGGAGATATCGAGTTTTGCACGACGGCAATTGTATTCAATGAGGTATCATCCTCCGGAACAAAGTACCATGAGTCAGGAGGGGTACGATGTCCAGGAGGACAGTGATGATGTATATGATGACATGCAGGGGTATGATTAGCCGTCCCTCTCTCAAATTTAAATGAAAAAGGAGGACATGTAGGAATGCATCTGGATTCTGTCAGGCTGTCTCTGACACATTTTGTAAACAAAAGCCTCTTTGCTTGCTATTCTCCTTATCTCTCTTTCTTTGGGTTCTGACACTTCTGATTGGCTGTTTGCCCTCAGTTTTGTCTCTGTTAAGTTTCGTTTCTGGTATACAATGCTAGCCTAAGTTTTGTTTCTGAGAGTCTCTGCCTGAATAAAGTCGAGGAGTCAGTATCTTTTGCTCAGCCAAAGGTGCAGCGTGTGTGTGTGTTCTTCTCTCTATCTCTGTTTCCCCCCTACTCCGTCTAATGAAGCTGGACTTCGTGGACTCGTAAGTTTCTACCTCAAAAGATCTGAGGACATAAACTGCTGCTAATGAGGCTGAGTGATTGAGAAAGTATCTTTACATGAATCAAATCCCAACAAGTGAGTGAGAGAGAGAAGCTCTGAGAGATTGTGAGAGAGAAAGAGAAGCTGTGAGAGAGTGAGAGAGAAAGAGAAGCTGTGAGTGAGACAGAGAGAGAGAGAGAAAGAAAGCTGTGAGTGAGTGAGAGAGAAAGAGAAGCTGTGAGTGAGTGGGAGAGAGAGAGAGAGAGAAGCTGTGAGTGAGTGAGTGAGAGAGAGAAACGGAAGCTGTGAGTGAATGAGAGAGAGAGAGAGAGAAAGAGAAGCTGTGAGTTAGTGAGAGAGAGAAAGAGAAGCTGTGAGAGAGAGAAAGAGAAGCTGTGAGTGAGTGAGAGAGAGAGAAAGAGAAGCTGTGTGTGTGTGTGAGAGAGAAAGAGAAGCTGTGTGTGTGAGAGAGAGAAATAGAAGTCGTGAGTGAGTGAGAGAGAGAGAGAAAGAGAAGCTGTGAGTTAGTGAGAGAGAGAGAAAGAGAGAAAGAAAGAGAAGCTGTGAGTTAGTGAGAGAGAGAAAGAGAAGCTGTGAGTGAGAGAGAGAGAGAAAGAGAAGCTGTGAATGAGTGAGAGAGAGAGAAAAGAGAAGCTGTGAGTGAGAGAGATAGAGAGAAAGAGAAGCTTTGTGTGTGTGTGAGAGAGAAATAGAAGTCGTGAGTGAGTGAGAGAGAGAGAGAAAGAGAAGCTGTGAGTGAGAGAGAGAAAAGAAGTTGTGAGTGAGTGAGACAGAGAGAGAGAAAGAGAAGCTGTGAGTGAGAGACAGAGAAAGAGACGCTGTGAGTGAGTGAGAGAGAGAGAGTGAAAGAGAAGCTGTGAGTGAGTGAGAGAGAGAGAAAGAAAAGCTGTGATTGAGAGAGAGAGAGAGAGAAAGAAGCTGTGAGTGAGAGAGAGAGAGAGACAGGGAAGCTATGAGTGAGAGATACAGAAAGTAATAGAAGCTGTGAGTGAGAGAGAGAGAGAATGAGAAGCTGTGAGTGAGAGAGAGACGGAGAATCTGTGAGTGTGTGTGTGAGAGAGAAAGAGAAGCTGTGAGTGAGTGAGTGAGAGAGAGAAGCTCTGAGAGATTGTGAGAGAGAAAGAGAAGCTGTGAGAGAGTGAGAGAGAAAGAGAAGCTGTGAGTGAGACAGAGAGAGAGAGAGAAAGAAAGCTGTGAGTGAGTGAGAGAGAAAGAGAAGCTGTGAGTGAGTGGGAGAGAGAGAGAGAGAAGCTGTGAGTGAGTGAGTGAGAGAGAGAAACGGAAGCTGTGAGTGAATGAGAGAGAGAGAGAGAGAGAAAGAGAAGCTGTGAGTTAGTGAGGGAGAGAAAGAGAAGCTGTGAGAGAGAGAGAGAGAAAGAGAAGCTGTGAGTGAGTGAGAGAGAGAGAAAGAGAAGCTGTGTGTGTGTGAGAGAGAGAGAAAGAGAAGCTGTGTGTGTGTGAGAGAGAAATAGAAGTCGTGAGTGAGTGAGAGAGAGAGAGAAAGAGAAGCTGTGAGTTAGTGAGAGAGAGAGAGAAAGAGAAGCTGTGAGAGACAGAGAGAAAGAGAAGCTGTGAGTGAGAGAGACAGAGAAAGACAGAGAAGCTGTGAGTTAGTGAGAGAGAGGAAGAGAAGCTGAGAGTGAGAGAGAGAAAGAGAAGCTGTGAGTGAGTGAGAGAGAGAGAAAGAGAAGCTGTGTGTGTGAGAGAGAGAGAAATAGAAGTCGTGAGTTAGTGAGAGAGAGAAAGAGAAGCTGTGAGTTAGTGAGACAGAGAGAAAGAGAAGCTGTGAGAGACAGAGAGAAAGAGAAGCTGTGAGTGAGAGATACAGAGAAAGAGAGAGAAGCTGTGAGTGAGTGTGAGAGAGAGAAAGAGAAGCTGTGAGTGAGAGAGACAGAGAAAAGAGAGAGAAGCTGTGAGTGAGTGTGAGAGAGAGAAAGAGAAGCTGTGAGAGAGAGAGAGAAAGAGAAGCTGTGAGAGAGAGAAAGAAAGAAAGAAAGAGTAGCCGTGAGTGAGAGAGTGAGTGAGAGAGGTGTGAGTGAGAGAGAGAGAAAGAGAAGCTGTGTGTGAGTGGGAGAGAGGGAAAGAGATGCTATGAGTGAGAGAGAGAGAGAGAAAGAAAAGCTGTGAGGGAGAGAGAGAGCGGGAGTGAAAGAAAAGCTGTGAGTGAGTGAGAGAGAGAGAAATAAAAGCTGTGAGTGTGAGAGAGAGAAAGAGAAGATGAGTGTGAGAGAGAGAGAGAGAAGCTGTGAGTGAGAGAGAGAGAGAGAGAGAAGCTGTGAGTGAGAGAGAGAGAAGGAGAAGCTGTGAGTGAGAGAGAGAAGGGAAAGAGAAGCTGTGAGTGAGAGAAAGAGAGAGAGATGCTGTGAGTGAGAGAGAGAGCAAAAGAGAAAGTTTGAGTAAGTGAGAGAGAGAGAGAAAGAAAAGCTGTGAGAGAGAGAGAGAGAAAGAAGCTGTGAGTGAGAGAGAGAGAGAAAGAGAAGCCGTGAGTGAGTGAGAGAGAGAGAAAGAGAAGATGTGAATGAGTGAGAGAGAGAGAAAGAGAAGCTGTGACAGTGAGAGAGAGAAAGAGAAGCTGTGAGTGAGTGGGAGAGAGGGAAAGAGAAGCTGTGAGTGAGTGAGAGAGAGAGAAAAGAGAAGCTGTGAGTGAGAGAGATAGAGAGAGAGAAGCTGTGTGTGAGAGAGAGAGAGAAATAGAAGCTGTGAGGGAGTGAGAGAGAGAGAAGCTGTGTGTGTGAGAGAAAGAGAAGCTGTGAGTGAGAGAGACAGAGAAAGAGAAAGAAGCTGTGAGTGAGTGTGAGAGAGAGAAAGAGAAGCTGTGAGTGAGAGAGAGAGAGAGAGAAGCTGTGAGAGAGAGAAAGAAAGAAAGAGAAAATGTGAGTAAGAGAATGTGAGAGAGAAGCTGTGAGTGAGAGAGAGAGAAAGCGAAGCTATGTGTGAGAGAGAGAAAGAGAAGCTGAGTGAGAGAGAGAGAAAGAGAAGCTGTGAGTGAGAGAGAGAGAGAAAGAGAAGCTGTGAGTGAGAGAGAGAGAAAAAAAGAGAAGCTGTGAGTGAGAGAGAAGGAGAAGCTGAGTGAGAGAGAGAGAGGAAGAGAAGCTGTGAGTGAGACAGAGAGAGAAAGAAAGCTGTGAGTGAGTGAGAGAGAAAGAGAAGCTGTGAGTGAGTGAGAGAGAGAGAGAAAGAGAAGCTGTGAGTGAGTGAGAGAGAGAGAAAGAGAGAAAGAGAAGCTGTGATTTAGTGAGAGAGAGAGAAAGAGAAGCTGTGAGTGAGAGAGAGAGAGAAAGAGAAGCTGTGAGTGAGTGAGAGAGAGAGAAAAGAGAAGCTGTGAGTGAGAGAGATAGAGAGAAAGAGAAGCTTTGTGTGTGTGAGAGAGAGAAATAGAAGTCGTGAGTGAGTGAGAGAGAGAGAGAGAGAAAGAGAAGCTGTGAGAGAGAGAGAGAAAAGAAGTTGAGTGAGTGAGAGAGAGAGAGAGAAAGAGAAGCTGTGAGTGAGAGACAAAGAAAGAGAGGCTGTGAGTGAGTGAGAGAGAGAGAGTGAAAGAGAAGCTGTGAGTGAGTGAGAGAGAGAGAAAGAAAAGCTGTGATTGAGAGAGAGAGAGAGAGAAAGAAGCTGTGAGTGAGAGAGAGAGAGAGAAAGGGAAGCTATGAGTGAGAGATACAGAAAGTAATAGAAGCTGTGAGTGAGAGAGAGAGAGAAAGAGAAGCTGTGAGTGAGAGAGAGAACGGAGAATATGTGAGTGAGTGAGTGAGAGAGAGAAGCTCTGAGAGATTGTGAGAGAGAAAGAGAAGCTGTGAGAGAGTGAGAGAGAAAGAGAAGCTGTGAGTGAGTGAGAGAGAGAAAGAGAAGCTGTGAGTGAGAGAGAGAGAGTGAGAAAGAGAAGCTTTGTGTGTGTGTGTGAGAGAGAAATAGAAGTCGTGAGTGAGTGAGAGAGAGAGAAAGAGAAGCTGTGAGTGACAGAGAGAAAAGAAGTTGTGAGTGAGTGAGAGAGAGAGAGAAAGAGAAGCTGTGAGTGAGAGACAGAAAAGAGAATCTGTGAGTGAGTGAGAGAGAGAGAGTGAAAGAGAAGCTGTGAGTGAGTGAGAGAGAGAGAGAGAGAAAAGCTGTGATTGAGAGAGAGAGAGAGAAAGAAGCTGTGAGTGAGAGAGAGAGAGAGAAAGGGAAGCTATGAGTGAGAGATACAGAAAGTAATAGAAGCTGTGAGTGAGTGAGAGAGAAAGAGAAGCTGTGAGTGAGTGAGAGAGAGAGAGAAAGAGAAGCTGTGAGTGAGTGAGAGAAAGAGAAAGAGAGAAAGAAAGAGAAGCTTTGAGGTAGTGAGAGAGAGGAAAGGGAAGCTGTGAGTGAGAGAGATAGAGAGAAAGAGAAGCTTTGTGTGTGTGTGAGAGAGAAATAGAAGTTGTGAGTGAGTGAGAGAGAGAGAGAAAGAGAAGCTGTGAGTGAGAGTGAGAAAAGAAGTTGTGAGTGAGTGAGACAGAGAGAGAGAAAGAGAAGCTGTGAGTGAGAGACAGAGAAAGAGACGCTGTGAGTGAGTGAGAGAGAGAGAGAGAGAGTGAAAGAGAAGCTGTGAGTGAGTGAGAGAGAGAGAAAGAAAAGCTGTGATTGAGAGAGAGAGAGAAAGAAGCTGTGAGTGAGAGAGAGAGAGACAGGGAAGCAATGAGTGAGAGATACAGAAAGTAATAGAAGCTGTGAGTGAGAGAGAGAGAGAATGAGAAGCTGTGAGTGAGAGAGAGACGGATCTGTGAGTGTGTGTGTGTGAGAGAAAGAGAAGCTGTGAGTGAGTGAGAGAGAGAAGCTCTGAGAGATTGTGAGAGAGAAGGAGAAGCTGTGAGAGAGTGAGAGAGAAAGAGAAGCTGTGAGTGAGACAGAGAGAGAGAGAGAAAGAAAGCTGTGAGTGAGTGAGAGAGAAAGAGAAGCTGTGAGTGAGTGGGAGAGAGAGAGAGAGAGAAGCTATGAGGGAGTGAGTGAGAGAGAGAAACGGAAGCTGTGAGTGAATGAGAGAGAGAGAGAAAGAGAAGCTGTGAGTTAGTGAGAGAGAGAAAGAGAAGCTGTGAGAGAGAGAGAGAAAGAGAAGCTGTGAGTGAGTGAGAGAGAGAGAAAGAGAAGCTGTGTGTGTGTGAGAGAGAGAAAGAGAAGCTGTGTGTGTGAGAGAGAGAAATAGAAGTCGTGAGTGAGTGAGAGAGAGAGAGAAAGAGAAGCTGAGAGTCAGTGAGAGAGAGAGAGAAAGAGTAGCTGTGAGAGACAGAGAGAAAGAGAAGCTGTGAGTGAGAGAGACAGAGAAAGACAGAGAAGCTGTGAGTTAGTGAGAGAGAGGAAGAGAAGCTGAGGGTGAGAGAGAGAAAGAGAAGCTGTGAGTGAGTGAGAGAGAGAGAAAGAGAAGCTGTGTGTGTGTGAGAGAGAAATAGAAGTCGTGAGTGAGAGAGAGAGAGAAAGAGAAGCTGTGAGTTAGTGAGACAGAGAGAGAGAAAGAGAAGCTGTGAGAGACAGAGAGAAAGAGAAGCTGTGAGTGAGAGAGACAGAGAAAGAGAGAGAAGCTGTGAGTGAGTGTGAGAGAGAGAAAGAGAAGCTGTGAGTGAGAGAGACAGAGAAAAGAGAGAGAAGCTATGAGTAAGTGTGAGAGAGAGAAAGAGAAGCTGTGTGTGTGAGAGAGAAAGAGAAGCTGTGAGAGAGAGAAAGAAAGAAAGAAAGAGTAGCTGTGAGTGAGAGTGAGTGAGAGAGGTGTGAGTGAGAGAGAGAGAAAGAGAAGCTGTGTGTGAGTGGGAGAGAGGGAAAGAGATGCTGTGATTGAGAGAGAGAGAGAGAGAAAGAAAAGCTGTGAGGGAGAGAGAGAGCGAGAGTGAAAGAAAAGCTGTGAGTGAGTGAGAGAAAGAGAAATAAAAGCTGTGAGTGAGAGAGAGAGAAAGAGAAGCTGTGAGTGAGAGAGAGAGAGAGAGAAAGAGAAGCTGTGAGTGAGAGAGAGAGAGAAAGAGAAGCTGTGAGTGAGAGAGAGAGAAGGAGAAGCTGTGAGTGAGAGAGAGAAGGGAAAGAGAAGCTGTGAGTGAGAGAAAGAGAGAGAGAGATGCTGTGAGTGAGAGAGAGAGCAAAAGAGAAAGTTTGAGTAAGTGAGAGAGAGAGAGAAAGAAAAGCTGTGAGAGAGAGAGAGAGAGAGAAAGAAGCTGTGAGTGAGAGAGAGAGAGAAAGAGAAGCTGTGAGTGAGTGAGAGAGAGAGAAAGAGAAGATGTGAATGAGTGAGAGAGAGAGAAAGAGAAGCAGTGACAGTGAGAGAGAGAAAGAGAAGCTGTGAGTGAGTGGGAGAGAGGGAAAGAGAAGCTGTGAGTGAGTGAGAGAGAGAGAAAAGAGAAGCTGTGAGTGAGAGAGATAGAGAGAAAGAGAAGCTGTGTGTGTGTGAGAGAGAGAAATAGAAGCTGTGAGTGAGTGAGAGAGAGAGAGAAAAGCAGTGAGGGAGTGTGAGAGAGAGAAGCTGTGTGAGAGAGAGAAAGAGAAGCTGTGAGTGAGAGAGACAGAGAAAGAGAGAGAAGCTGTGAGTGAGTGTGAGAGAGAGAAAGAGAAGCTGTGAGTGAGAGAGAGAGAGAGAGAGAAGCTGTGAGAGAGAGAAAGAAAGAAAGAGAAGATGTGAGTAAGAGAATGAGTGGGAGAGAAGCTGTGAGTGAGAGAGAGAGAAAGAGAAGCTATGTGTGTGAGAGAGAAAGAGAAGCTGAGTGAGAGAGAGAGAAAGAGAAGCTGTGAGTGAGAGAGAGAGAGAAAGAGAAGCTGTGAGTGAGAGAGAGAGAGAAAAAGAGAAGCTGTGAGTGAGTGAGAGAGAGAGAAAGAGAGAAAGAGGAGCTGTGATTTAGTGAGAGAGAGAAAGAGAAGCTGTGAGTGAGAGAGAGAGAGAAAGAGAAGCTGTGAGTGAGTGAGAGAGAGAGAAAAGAGAAGCTGTGAGTGAGAGAGATAGAGAGAAAGAGAAGCTTTGTGTGTGTGTGAGAGAGAAATAGAAGTCGTGAGTGAGTGAGAGAGAGAGAGAGAGAGAAGCTGTGAGTGAGAGAGAGAAAAGAAGTTGAGTGAGTGAGAGAGAGAGAGAGAAAGAGAAGCTGTGAGTGAGACAGAGAAAGAGAGGCTGTGAGTGAGTGAGAGAGAGAGAGTGAAAGAGAAGCTGTGAGTGAGTGAGAGAGAGAGAAAGAAAAGCTGTGATTAATAGAGAGAGAAAGAGAAGCTGTGAGTGAGAGAGAGAGAGAGAGAGAAGCTGTGAGAGAGAGAAAGAAAGAAAGAGAAGATGTGTGTAAGAGAATGAGTGGGAGAGAAGCTGTGAGTGAGAGAGAGAGAAAGAGAAGCTATGTGTGTGAGAGAGAAAGAGAAGCTGAGTGAGAGAGAGAAAGAGAAGCTGTGAGTGAGAGAGAGAGAGAAAGAGAAGCTGTGAGTGAGAGAGAGAGAGAAAAAGAGAAGCTGTGAGTGAGAGAGAAGGAGAAGCTGAGTGAGAGAGAGAGAGGAAGAGAAGCTGTGAGTGAGACAGAGAGAGAAAGAAAGCTGTGAGTGAGTGAGAGAGAAAGAGAAGCTGTGAGTGAGTGAGAGAGAGAGAGAAAGAGAAGCTGTGAGTGAGTGAGAGAGAGAGAAAGAGAGAAAGAGAAGCTGTGATTTAGTGAGAGAGAGAAAGAGAAGCTGTGAGTGAGAGAGAGAGAGAGAAAGAGAAGCTGTGAGTGAGTGAGAGAGAGAGAAAAGAGAAGCTGTGAGTGAGAGAGATAGAGAGAAAGAGAAGCTTTGTGTGTGTGAGAGAGAGAAATAGAAGTCGTGAGTGAGTGAGAGAGAGAGAGAGAAAGAGAAGCTGTGTGAGAGAGAGAGAAAAGAAGTTAAGTGAGTGAGAGAGAGAGAGAGAAAGAAAAGCTGTGAGTGAGACAGAGAAAGAGAGGCTGTGAGTGAGTGAGAGAGAGAGAGTGAAAGAGAAGCTGTGTGAGTGAGAGAGAGAGAAAGAAAAGCTGTGATTAAGAGAGAGAGAAAGAAAGAAGCTGTGAGTGAGAGAGAGAGAGAAAGGGAAGCTATGAGTGAGAGATACAGAAAGTAATAGAAGCTGTGAGTGAGAGAGAGAGAGAAAGAGAAGCTGTGAGTGAGAGAGAAACGGAGAATCTGTGAGTTTGTGTATGTGAGAGAAAGAGAAGCTGTGAGTGAGTGAGTGAGAGAGAGAAGCTCTGAGAGATTGTGAGAGAGAAAGAGAAGCTGTGAGAGAGTGAAAGAGAAAGAGAAGCTGTGAGTGAGTGAGAGAGAGAGAGTGAGAAGCTGTGAGGGAGTGTGAGTGGGAGAGAGAGAGAGACAGAAGCTGTGAGTGAGAGAGAGAGAAGGGAAAGAGAAGCTGTGAGTGAGAGAAAAAGAGAGAGAAGCTGTGAGTGAGAGAGAGAGCGAAAGAGAAGCTGTGAGTGAGTGAGAGAGAAAGAGAAAGAAAAGCTGTAAGTGAGGGAGAGAGAGATAGAAGCTGTGAGTGAGAGAGAGAGAGAGAAAGAGAAGTTGTGAGTGTGAGAGAGAAATAGAAGCTGTGAATGAGAGAGAAAGAGAAGCTATGTGTGTGAGAGAGAAAGAGAAGCTGTGAGTGAGAGAGAGAGAAAGAGAAGCTGTGAGAGAGAGAGAAGCAGTGTGTGCGTGAGAGATAAAGACAAGCGGAGAGTGAGAGAGAGAGAGAAAGAGTAGCTGTGAGTGAGACAGAGAGAGAAAGAGAAGCTGTGAGTGAGAGAGTGAGAGGGAGAGAATGGGAAGCTGTGAGTGAGAGAGAGAGAAAGAGAAGCTGAGAGAGAGAGAGAGAGAAGCTGTGAGTGAGACAGAGAGAGAAAGAAATCTGTGAGTGAGTGAGAGAGAAAGAGAAGCTGTGAGTGAGAGAGAGAGAGAAAGAGCTGTGAGTTGGTGAGAGAGAAAGAGAAGCTGTGAGTGAGAGAGAGAGAGAGAGAAAGAGAATCTGTGAGTGAGTGTGAGAGAGATATATAAAAGAGAAGCTGTGAGTGAGAGAAATAGAGAGAAAGAGAAGCTTTGTGTGTGTGTGAGAGAGAAATAGAAGTCGTGAGTGAGTGAATGAGAGAGAGAAAGAGAAGCTGTGAGTGACTGAGAGAGAGAGAGAAAGAGCTGTGTGTGAGAGAGAAATAGAAGCTGTGAGTAAGAGAGACAGAGAAAGAGAGAGAAGCTGTGAGTGAGTGTGAGAGAAAGAAAGAGAAGCTGTGAGTGAGAGAGAGAGAGAGATAAAGAGAAGCTGTGAGAGAGAGAAAGAAAGAAAGAGAAGCTGTGAGTGAGAGAGTGAGTGAGAGAGAAGGTGTGAGTGAGAGAGGGAGAAAGAGAAGCTGTGAGTGAGAGAGAGAGAGAGAGAGAAACTATGAGTGTGTGAGAGAGAGAGAGAGAAAAGAGAAGCTGTGAGTGAGAGAAAGAAAGAGAAGCTGTGAGTAAGAGAGTGAGTGAGAGAGAGAAATAGAAGCTGTGAGTGAGTGAGAGAGAGAAAGAGAAGCTGTGCGTGTGAGAGAGATAGAAAGAGTTGTGAGTGAGTGAGAGAGAGAGAAAGAGAAGCTGTGAGTGAGAGACAGAGAAAGAGAAGCTGTGAGTGAGTGAGAGAGAGAGTGAAAGAGAAGCTGTGAGTGAGAGAGTGAGAGAGAAAGAAAAGCTGTGATTGAGAGAGAGATGGAGAATCTGTGTGTGTGTGAGAGAGAAAGAGAAGCTGTGAGTGAGTGAGTGAGAGAGAGAAGCTCTGAGAGATTGTGAGAGAGAAAGAGAAGCTGCGAGTGAGAGAGTGAGAGAGAAAGAAAAGCTGTGATTGAGAGAGAGATGGAGAATCTGTGAGTGTGTGTGTGAGTGAGAAAGAGAAGCTGTGAGTGAGTGAGAGAGAGAGAGTGAGAAGCTGTGAGTGAGTGAGTGAGAGAGAGAGAGAAGCTGTGAGTGAAAGAGAGAGAAGCGAAAGAGAAGCTGTGAGCAAGAGAAAGAGAGAGAGAAGCTGTGAGTGAGAGAGCGAGCGAAAGAGAAGCTGTGAGTGAGTGAGAGCAAGAGAGAAAGTAAAGCTGTGAGTGAAAGAAAGAGAGAGAAAATGTGAGTGAGAGAGAGAGAAAGAGAAGCTGTGAGTGAGAGAGAGAAATAAAAGCTGTGAATGAGAGAGAGAGAAAGAGAAGCTATGTGAGAGAGAGAGAAAAAGAAGCTGTGAGTGAGAGAGAGAGAAAGAGAAGCTGTGAGAGAGAGAAGCAGTGTGTGTGAGAGAAAGACAAGCTGTGAGTGAGAGAGAGAGAAAGAGTAGCTGTGAGTGAGTGAGAGAGAGAAAGAGAAGCTGTGAGTGAGAGAGAGAGAATGAGAAGCTGTGAGTGAGAGAGAGAGAAAGAGAAGCTGAGTGAGAGAGAGAGAGAGAAAGAGAAGCTGTGAGTGAGACAGAGAGAAAGAAAGCTGTGAGTGAGTGATAGAGAAAGAGAAGCTGTGTGAGAGAGAGAAGCAGTGTGTGTGAGAGAGAAAGACAAGCTGTGAGTGAGAGAGAGAGAAAGAGAAGCTGTGAGTGAGAGAGAGAGAAAGAGATGCTGTGAGAGAGAGAGAGAAAGAGAAGCTGAGTGAGAGAGTGAGAGAGAGAAATAGAAGCTGTGAGTGAGACAGAGAGAGAGAAAGAAAGCTGTGAGTGAGAGAGAAAGAGAAGCTGTGAGTGAGTGAGAGAGAGAGAGAAAGAGAAGGTGTGAGTGAGACAGAGAGAAAGAAAGATGTGAGTGACTGAGAGAGAGAGAGAGAAAGAGCTGTGTGAGAGAGAGAAAGAGAAGCTGTGCGTAAGAGAGAGAGAGAAAGAGAGAGAAGCTGTGAGTGAGTGTGAGAGAAAGAAAGAGAAGGTGTGAGTGAGAGAGAGAGAGAGAGAAGCTGTGAGAGAGAGAAAGAAAGAGAAGCTGTGAGTGAGAGAGTGAGTGAGAGAGAAGGTGTGAGTGAGAGAGGGAGAAAGAGAAGCTGTGAGTGAGAGAGAGAGAGAGAAAGAGAAGCTGTGAGTGACTGAGAGAGAGAGAGAAAGAGCTGTGTGAGAGAGAGAAAGAGAAGCTGTGAGTAAGAGAGACAGAGAAAGAGAGAGAAGCTGTGAGTGAGTGTGAGAGAAAGAAAGAGAAGCTGTGAGTGAGAGAGAGAGAGAGAAAGAGAAGCTGTGAGAGAGAGAAAGAAAGAAAGAGAAGCTGTGAGTGAGAGAGTGAGTGAGAGAGAAGGTGTGAGTGAGAGAGGGAGAAAGAGAAGCTGTGAGTGAGAGAGAGAGAGAGAAAGAGAAGCTGTGAGTGTGTGTGAGAGAGAGAGAGAAAAGAGAAGCTGTGAGTGAGAGAAAGAAAGAGAAGCTGTGAGTAAGAGAGTGAGTGAGAGAGAGAAATAGAAGCTGTGAGTGAGTGAGAGAGAGAGAAAGAGAAGCTGTGTGTGTGAGAGAGATAGAAAGAGTTGTGAGTGAGTGAGAGAGAGAAAGAGAAGCTGTGAGTGAGAGACAGAGAAAGAGAAGCTGTGAGTGAGTGAGAGAGAGAGAGTGAAAGAGAAGCTGTGAGTGAGTGAGTGAGAGAGAAAGAAAAGCTGTGATTGAGGGAGAGATGGAGAATCTGTGAGTGTGTGTGTGAGAGAGAAAGAGAAGCTGTGAGTGAGTGAGTGAGAGAGAGAAGCTCTGAGAGATTGTGAGAAAGAAGCTGTGAGAGAGTGAGAGAGAAAGAGAAGCTGTGAGTGAGAGAGTGAGAGAGAGAAGCTGAGAGAGAGAGAGAAGCTGTGAGTGAGACAGAGAGAGAGAGAGAAAGAAAGCTGTGAGTGAGTGAGAGAGAAAGAGAAGCTGTGAGTGAGTGGGAGAGAGAGAGAGAGAGAGAGAGAGAAGCTGTGAGTGAGTGAGAGAGAGAGAAACGGAAGCTGTGAGTGAATGAGAGAGAGAGAGAGAGAGAAAGAGAAGCTGTGAGTTAGTGAGAGAGAGAAAGAGAAGCTGTGTGAGAGAGAGAGAAAGAGAAGCTGTGAGTGAGTGAGAGAGAGAAAGAGAAGCTGTGTGTGTGTGAGAGAGAGAGAGAGAAAGAGAATCTGTGTGTGTGAGAGAGAAATAGAAGTCGTGAGTGAGTGAGAGAGAGAGAGTGAGAAGCTGTGAGTGAGTGTGAGTGGGAGAGAGAGAGAGACAGAAGCTGTGAGTGAGAGAGAGAGAAGGGAAAGAGAAGCTGTGAGTGAGAGAAAGAGAGAGAGAAGCTGTGAGTGAGAGAGAGAGTGAAAGAGAAGCTGTGAGTGAGTGAGAGAGAAAGAGAAAGAAAAGCTGTAAGTGAGGGAGAGAGAGATAGAAGCTGTGAGTGAGAGAGAGAGAGAGAAAGAGAAGTTGTGAGTGTGAGAGAGAAATAGAAGCTGTGAATGAGAGAGAAAGAGAAGCTATGTGTGTGAGAGAGAAAGAGAAGCTGTGAGTGAGAGAGAGAGAAAGAGAAGCTGTGAGAGAGAGAGAAGCAGTGTGTGCGTGAGAGATAAAGACAAGCGGAGAGTGAGAGAGAGAGAGAAAGAGTAGCTGTGAGTGAGACAGAGAGAGAAAGAGAAGCTGTGAGTGAGAGAGTGAGAGGGAGAGAATGGGAAGCTGTGAGTGAGAGAGAGAGAAAGAGAAGCTGAGAGAGAGAGAGAGAGAAGCTGTGAGTGAGACAGAGAGAGAAAGAAATCTGTGAGTGAGTGAGAGAGAAAGAGAAGCTGTGAGTGAGAGAGAGAGAGAAAGAGCTGTGAGTTGGTGAGAGAGAAAAAGAAGCTGTGAGTGAGAGAGAGAGAGAGAGAAAGAGAATCTGTGAGTGAGTGTGAGAGAGATATATAAAAGAGAAGCTGTGAGTGAGAGAAATAGAGAGAAAGAGAAGCTTTGTGTGTGTGTGAGAGAGAAATAGAAGTCGTGAGTGAGTGAATGAGAGAGAGAAAGAGAAGCTGTGAGTGACTGAGAGAGAGAGAGAAAGAGCTGTGTGTGAGAGAGAAATAGAAGCTGTGAGTAAGAGAGACAGAGAAAGAGAGAGAAGCTGTGAGTGAGTGTGAGAGAAAGAAAGAGAAGCTGTGAGTGTGAGAGAGAGAGAGATAAAGAGAAGCTGTGAGAGAGAGAAAGAAAGAAAGAGAAGCTGTGAGTGAGAGAGTGAGTGAGAGAGAAGGTGTGAGTGAGAGAGGGAGAAAGAGAAGCTGTGAGTGAGAGAGAGAGAGAGAGAGAAGCTATGAGTGTGTGAGAGAGAGAGAGAGAAAAGAGAAGCTGTGAGTGAGAGAAAGAAAGAGAAGCTGTGAGTAAGAGAGTGAGTGAGAGAGAGAAATAGAAGCTGTGAGTGAGTGAGAGAGAGAAAGAGAAGCTGTGTGTGTGAGAGAGATAGAAAGAGTTGTGAGTGAGTGAGAGAGAGAGAAAGAGAAGCTGTGAGTGAGAGACAGAGAAAGAGAAGCTGTGAGTGAGTGAGAGAGAGAGTGAAAGAGAAGCTGTGAGTGAGAGAGTGAGAGAGAAAGAAAAGCTGTGATTGAGAGAGAGATGGAGAATCTGTGAGTGTGTGTGTGAGAGAGAAAGAGAAGCTGTGAGTGAGTGAGTGAGAGAGAGAAGCTCTGAGAGATTGTGAGAGAGAAAGAGAAGCTGCGAGTGAGAGAGTGAGAGAGAAAGAAAAGCTGTGATTGAGAGAGAGATGGAGAATCTGTGTGTGTGTGAGTGAGAAAGAGAAGCTGTGAGTGAGTGAGAGAGAGAGTGAGAAGCTGTGAGTGAGTGAGTGAGAGAGAGAGAGAAGCTGTGAGTGAAAGAGAGAGAAGCGAAAGAGAAGCTGTGAGCAAGAGAAAGAGAGAGAGAAGCTGTGAGTGAGAGAGCGAGCGAAAGAGAAGCTGTGAGTGAGTGAGAGCAAGAGAGAAAGTAAAGCTGTGAGTGAAAGAGAGAGAGAGAAAATGTGAGTGAGAGAGAGAGAAAGAGAAGCTGTGAGTGAGAGAGAGAAATAAAAGCTGTGAATGAGAGAGAGAGAAAGAGAAGCTATGTGAGAGAGAGAGAAAAAGAAGCTGTGAGTGAGAGAGAGAGAAAGAGAAGCTGTGAGAGAGAGAAGCAGTGTGTGTGAGAGAAAGACAAGCTGTGAGTGAGAGAGAGAGAAAGAGTAGCTGTGAGTGAGTGAGAGAGAGAAAGAGAAGCTGTGAGTGAGAGAGAGAGAATGAGAAGCTGTGAGTGAGAGAGAGAGAAAGAGAAGCTGAGTGAGAGAGAGAGAGAGAAAGGGAAGCTGTGAGTGAGACAGAGAGAAAGAAAGCTGTGAGTGAGTGATAGAGAAAGAGAAGCTGTGAGAGAGAGAGAAGCAGTGTGTGTGAGAGAGAAAGACAAGCTGTGAGTGAGAGAGAGAGAAAGAGAAGCTGTGAGTGAGAGAGAGAGAAAGAGATGCTGTGAGAGAGAGAGAGAAAGAGAAGCTGAGTGAGAGAGTGAGAGAGAGAAATAGAAGCTGTGAGTGAGACAGAGAGAGAGAAAGAAAGCTGTGAGTGAGAGAGAAAGAGAAGCTGTGAGTGAGTGAGAGAGAGAGAGAAAGAGAAGGTGTGAGTGAGACAGAGAGAAAGAAAGATGTGAGTGACTGAGAGAGAGAGAGAGAAAGAGCTGTGTGTGAGAGAGAAAGAGAAGCTGTGCGTAAGAGAGACAGAGAAAGAGAGAGAAGCTGTGAGTGAGTGTGAGAGAAAGAAAGAGAAGGTGTGAGTGAGAGAGAGAGAGAGAAGCTGTGAGAGAGAGAAAGAAAGAGAAGCTGTGAGTGAGAGAGTGAGTGAGAGAGAAGGTGTGAGTGAGAGAGGGAGAAAGAGAAGCTGTGAGTGAGAGAGAGAGAGAGAAAGAGAAGCTGTGAGTGACTGAGAGAGAGAGAGAAAGAGCTGTGTGAGAGAGAGAAAGAGAAGCTGTGAGTAAGAGAGACAGAGAAAGAGAGAGAAGCTGTGAGTGAGTGTGAGAGAAAGAAAGAGAAGCTGTGAGTGAGAGAGAGAGAGAGAAAGAGAAGCTGTGAGAGAGAGAAAGAAAGAAAGAGAAGCTGTGAGTGAGAGAGTGAGTGAGAGAGAAGGTGTGAGTGAGAGAGGGAGAAAGAGAAGCTGTGAGTGAGAGAGAGAGAGAGAAAGAGAAGCTGTGAGTGTGTGTGAGAGAGAGAGAGAAAAGAGAAGCTGTGAGTGAGAGAAAGAAAGAGAAGCTGTGAGTAAGAGAGTGAGTGAGAGAGAGAAATAGAAGCTGTGAGTGAGTGAGAGAGAGAGAAAGAGAAGCTGTGTGTGAGAGAGAGATAGAAAGAGTTGTGAGTGAGTGAGAGAGAGAAAGAGAAGCTGTGAGTGAGAGACAGAGAAAGAGAAGCTGTGAGTGAGTGAGAGAGAGAGAGTGAAAGAGAAGCTGTGAGTGAGTGAGTGAGAGAGAAAGAAAAGCTGTGATTGAGGGAGAGATGGAGAATCTGTGAGTGTGTGTGTGAGAGAGAAAGAGAAGCTGTGAGTGAGTGAGTGAGAGAGAGAAGCTCTGAGAGATTGTGAGAAAGAGAAGCTGTGAGAGAGTGAGAGAGAAAGAGAAGCTGTGAGTGAGAGAGTGAGAGAGAGAAGCTGAGAGAGAGAGAGAAGCTGTGAGTGAGACAGAGAGAGAGAGAGAAAGAAATCTGTGAGTGAGTGAGAGAGAAAGAGAAGCTGTGAGTGAGTGGGAGAGAGAGAGAGAGAGAGAGAGAAGCTGTGAGTGAGTGAGAGAGAGAGAAACGAAAGCTGTGAGTGAATGAGAGAGAGAGAGAGAGAGAAAGAGAAGCTGTGAGTTAGTGAGAGAGAGAAAGAGAAGCTGTGTGAGAGAGAGAGAAAGAGAAGCTGTGAGTGAGTGAGAGAGAGAAAGAGAAGCTGTGTGTGTGTGTGTGTGAGAGAGAGAAAGAGAATCTGTGTGTGTGAGAGAGAAATAGAAGTCGTGAGTGAGTGAGAGAGAGAGAGAAAGAGAAGCTGTGAGTTAGTGAGAGAGAGAGAGAGAGAAAGAGAAGCTGTGAGAGACAGAGAGAAAGATAAGCTGTGAGTGAGAGAGACAGAGAAAGACAGAGAAGCTGTGAGTTAGTGAGAGAGAGGAAGAGAAGCTGAGAGTGAGAGAGAGAGAGAGAAAGAGAAGCTGTGAGTGAGTGAGAGAGAGAGAAAGAGAAGCTGTGTGTGTGTGAGAGAGAAATAGAAGTCGTGAGTGAGTGAGAGAGAGAGAGAAAAAGAGAAGCTGTGAGTTAGTGAGACAGAGAGAGAGAAAGAGAAGCTGTGAGAGACAGAGAGAAAGAGAAGCTGTGAGTGAGAGACACAGAGAAAAGAGAGAGAAGCTGTGAGTGAGTGTGTGAGAGAGAAAGAGAAGCTGTGAGAGAGAGAGAGAGAGAAAGAGAAGCTGTGAGAGAGAGAAAGAAAGAAAGAGTAGCTGTGAGTGAGAGAGTGAGTGAGAGAGGTGTGAGTGAGAGAGAGAGAAAGAGAAGCTGTGTGTGAGTGGGAGAGAGGAAAGGAGATGCTGTGAGTGAGAGAGAGAGAGAGAAAGAAAAGCTGTGAGGGAGAGAGAGAGCGAGAGCGAAAGAAAAGCTGTGAGTGAGTGAGAGAGAAATAAAAGCTGTGAGTGAGAGAGAGAGAAAGAGAAGCTGTGAGTGAGAGAGAGAGAGAAAGAGAATCTGTGAGTGAGAGAGAGAGAAAGAGAAGTTGTGAGTGAGAGAGAGAGAATGAGAAGCTGTGAGTGAAAGAGAGAAGGGAAAGAGAAGCTGTGAGTGAGAGAAAGAGAGAGAGAGATGCTGTGAGTGAGAGAGAGAGCAAAAGAGAAAGTTTGAGTAAGTGAGAGAGAGAGAAAGAAAAGCTGTGAGAGAGAGAGAGAGAGAGAGAAAGAAGCTGTGAGTGAGAGAGAGAGAGAAAGAGAAGCTGTGAATGAGTGTGTGAGAGAGAGAAAGAGAAGCTGTGACAGTGAGAGAGAGAAAGAGAAGCTGTGAGTGAGTGGGAGAGAGGGAAAGAGAAGCTGTGAGTGAGAGAGAGAAAAAAGAGAAGCTGTGAGTGAGAGAGATAGAGAGAAAGAGAAGCTGTGTGTGTGTGTGAGAGAGAAATAGAAGCTGTGAGTGAGTGAGAGAGAGAGAGAAAAGCAGTGAGGGAGTGAGAGAGAGAAGCTGTGTGAGAGAGAGAAAGAGAAGCTGTGAGTGAGAGAGACAGAGAAAGAGAGAGAAGCTGTGAGTGAGTGTGAGAGAGAGAAAGAGCAGCTGTGAGTGATAGAGAGAGAGAGAGAGAAGCTGTGAGAGAGAGAAAGAAAGAGAAGATGTGAGTAAGAGAATGAGTGAGAGAGAAGCTGTGAGTGAGAGAGAGGGAAAGAGAAGCTATGTGAGAGAGAGAGAAAGAGAAACTGAGTGAGAGAGAGAGAAAGAGAAGCTGTGAGTGAGAGAGAGAGAGAAAGAGAAGCTGTGAGTGAGAGAGAGTGAGAAAAAGAGAAGCTGTGAGTGAGAGAGAAGGAGAAGCTGAGTGTGAGAGAGAGGAAGAGAAGCTGTGAGTGAGACAGAGAGAGAAAGAAAGCTGTGAGTGAGTGAGAGAGAAAGAGAAGCTGTGAGTGAGTGAGAGAGAGAAAGAGAAGCTGTGAGTGAGTGAGAGAGAGAGAAAGAGAAGCTGTGATTTAGTGAGAGAGAGAAAGAGAAGCTGTGAGTGAGAGAGAGAGAGAAAGAGAAGCTGTGAGTGAGGGAGAGAGAGAGAAAAGAGAAGCTGTGAGTGAGAGAGATAGAGAGAAAGAGAAGCTTTGTGTGTGTGTGAGAGAGAAATAGAAGTCGTGAGTGAGTGAGAGAGAGAGAGAGAGAAAGAGAAGCTGTGAGTGAGAGAGAGAAAAGTAGTTGAGTGAGTGAGAGAGAGAGAGAGAAAGAGAAGCTGAGAGTGAGAGACAGAGAAAGAGAGGCTGTGAGTGAGTGAGAGAGAGAGTGAAAGAGAAGCTGTGAGTGAGTGAGAGAGAGAGAAAGAAAAGCTGTGATTGAGAGAGAGAGAGAGAGAAAGAAGCTGTGAGTGAGAGAGAGAGAGAGAAAGGGAAGCTATGAGTGAGAGATACAGAAAGTAATAGAAGCTGTGAGTGAGAGAGAGAGAAAGAGAAGCTGTGAGTGAGAGAGAGACAGAGAATCTGTGAGTTTGTGTGTGTGAGAGAAAGAGAAGCTGTGAGTGAGTGAGTGAGAGAGAGAAGCTCTGAGAGATTGTGAGAGAGAAAGAGAATCTGTGAGAGAGTGAGAGAGAAAGAGAAGTGGTGTGAGTGAGAGAGAGAGAGTGAGAAGCTGTGAGTGAGTGTGAGTGGGAGAGAGAGAGAGACAGAAGCTGTGAGTGAGAGAGAGAGAAGGGAAAGAGAAGCTGTGAGTGAGAGAAAGAGAGAAAGAAGCTGTGAGTGAGAGAGAGAGCGAAAGAGAAGCTGTGAGTGAGTGAGAGAGAAAGAGAAAGAAAAGCTGTAAGTGAGGGAGAGAGAGATAGAAGCTGTGAGTGAGAGAGAGAGAGAGAAAGAGAAGTTGTGAGTGTGAGAGAGATATAGAAGCTGTGAATGAGAATGAGAGTGTAAGAGAAGCTATGTGAGAGAGAGAGAAAGAGAAGCTGTGAGTGAGAGAGAGAGAAAGAGAAGCTGTGAGAGAGAGAGAAGCAGTGTGTGCGTGAGAGATAAAGACAAGCGGAGAGTGAGAGAGAGAGAGAAAGAGTAGCTGTGAGTGAGACAGAGAGAGAAAGAGAAGCTGTGAGTGAGAGAGGGAGAGGGAGAGAATGGGAAGCTGTGAGTGAGAGAGAGAGAAAGAGAAGCTGAGAGAGAGAGAGAGAAGCTGTGAGTGAGACAGAGAGAGAAAGAAATCTGTGAGTGAGTGAGTGAGAGAGAAAGAGAAGCTGTGAGTGAGAGAGAGAGAGAAAGAGCTGTGAGTTGGTGAGAGAGAAAGAGAAGCTGTGAGTGAGAGAGAGAGAGAGAAAGAGAAGCTGTGAGTGAGTGTGAGAGAGATATATAAAAGAGAAGCTGTGAGTGATAGAAATAGAGAGAAAGAGAAGCTTTGTGTGTGTGTGTGAGAGAAATAGAAGTCGTGAGTGAGTGAGTGAGAGAGAGAAAGAGAAGCTGTGAGTGACTGAGAGAGAGAGAGAAAGAGCTGTGTGTGAGAGAGAAAGAGAAGCTGTGAGTAAGAGAGACAGAGAAAGAGAGAGAAGCTGTGAGTGAGTGTGAGAGAAAGAAAGAGAAGCTGTGAGTGAGAGAAAGAGAGAGAGAAAGAGAAGCTGTGAGAGAGAGAAAGAAAGAAAGAGAAGCTGTGAGTGAGAGAGTGAGTGAGAGAGAAGGTGTGAGTGAGAGAGGGAGAAAGAGATGCTGTGAGTGAGAGAGAGAGATAGAGAAAGAAAAGCTGTGAGGGAGAGAGAGAGCGAGAGCGAAAGAAAAGCTGTGAGTGAGTGAGTGAGAGAGAAATAAATGCTGTGTGTGAGAGAGAGAAAGAGAAGCTGTGAGTGAGAGAGAGAAGCTGTGAGTGAGAGAGAGAGAGAAAGAGAAGCTGTGAGTGAGAGAGAGAAGGGAAAGAGAAGCTGTGAGTGAGAGAAAGAGAGATAGAGATGCTGTGAGTGAGAGAGAGAGCAAAAGAGAAAGTTTGAGTAAGTGAGAGAGAGAGAAAGAAAAGCTGTGAGTGAGAGAGAGAGAGAGAAAGAAGCTGTGAGTGAGAGAGAGAGAGAAAGAGAAGCTGTGAGTGAGTGAGAGAGAGAGAAAGAGAAGCTGTGAATGAGTGAGAGAGAGAGAAAGAGAAGCTGTGACAGTGAGAGAGAGAAAGAGAAGCTGTGAGTGAGTGGGAGAGAGGGAAAGAGAAGCTGTGAGTGAGTGAGAGAGAGAGAAAAGAGAAGCTGTGAGTGAGAGAGATAGAGAGAAAGAGAAGCTGTGTGTGTGTGAGAGAGAGAAATAGAAGCTGTGAGTGAGTGAGTGAGAGAGAGAAAAGCAGTGAGGGAGTGAGAGAGAGAGAAGCTGTGTGAGAGAGAGAAAGAGAAGCTGTGAGTGAGAGAGACAGAGAAAGAGAGAGAAGCTGTGAGTGAGTGTGAGAGAGAGAAAGAGAAGCTGTGAGTGAGAGAGAGAGAGAGAAGCTGTGAGAGAGAGAAAGAAAGAAAGAGAAGATATGAGTGAGAGAGAAGCTGTGAGTGAGAGAGAGAGAAAGAGAAGCTATGTGAGAGAGAGAGAAAGAGAAGCTGAGTGAGAGAGAGAGAAAGAGAAGCTGTGAATGAGAGAGAGAGAGAAAGAGAAGCTGTGAGTGAGAGAGAGTGAGAAAAAGAGAAGCTGTGAGTGAGAGAGAAGGAGAAGCTGAGTGAGAGAGAGAGAGGAAGAGAAGCTGTGAGTGAGACAGAGAGAGAAAGAAAGCTGTGAGTGAGTGAGAGAGAAAGAGAAGCTGTGAGTGAGTGAGAGAGAGAGAGAAAGAGAAGCTGTGAGTGAGTGAGAGAGAGAGAAAGAGAAAGAGAAGCTGTGATTTAGTGAGAGAGAGAAAGAGAAGCTGTGAGTGAGAGAGAGAGAGAGAGAAAGAGAAGCTGTGAGTGAGTGAGAGAGAGAGAAAAGAGAAGCTGTGAGTGAGAGAGATAGAGAGAAAGAGAAGCTTTGTGTGTGTGTGAGAGAGAAATAGAAGTCGTGAGTGAGTGAGAGAGAGAGAGAGAGAAAGAGAAGCTGTGAGTGAGAGAGAGAAAAGAAGTTGAGTGAGTGAATGAGAGAGAGAGAAAGAGAAGCTGTGAGTGAGTGTGTGAGAGAGAGAGAAAGGGAAGCTGTGAGTGAGTGAGAGAGATAGAGAGAGAAAGAGAAGCTGTGAGTGAGTGAGAGAGAGAGAGAAAGAGAAGCAGTGAGTGAGTGAGAGAGAGAGAGAAGCTGTGTGTGAGAGAGAGAAAGAGAAGTTGTGAGTGAGAGAGACAGAGAAAGAGAGAGAAGCTGTGAGTGAGTGTGAGAGAGAGAAAGAGAAGCTGTGAGTGAGAGAGAGAAAGAGAAGCTGTGAGAGAGAGAAAGAAAGAGAAGCTGGGAGTAAGAGAGTGAGTGAGAGAGAAGCTGTGAGCGAGAGAGAGAAAAAGAGAAGCTGTGTGTGTACTATTCTTCTGTGTGAAAGCTGCTTGCAAATTCTGGAGAAGTTCCTTGTGCCTTCACACCTCATCGGCCTGCCTTAATGCAGATGGGTGTGGCTGGAGCATGAAAGAATGTGTGTTTGCCTGAAAAGCTGAAAAGGGGGGTTGTGTGGGATTGTCTTGTGAATTCAGTGAGACTTAATTTATGGCTTAATTTCAACTTGCCATGCCAAGAACTGTGCTGGAGAGAAGATAGTGTTTCAGAGAGCTTCAATCAAGATTTGGACTTTTAATTTGGACATTTTAATGGGACTAAAAAGAAAAAAAGTTTGTGTGGACTTTAAAGAAGAATTGGCTTTGTTTGCATTATAAAACCTGACAGCCTTTTTAAGAAATTGTCTACCTGCTCATGCTAATGAGATTTGTACTGTATTTGAGTTACCATGCTATGCTGATTATAAGTTATTGAATGCTTCTTTCACTTACACCAGTGGGAGAAGAAGATATTTAATGCCTTACTCATGTAATTGGGGAAGTGAGAAATGCCTTCTAAAATGCAACAAGACCTCCTTCATGTAAGGAAGAAAAGAAATGTTCATGTTTTGTTTATGCTTAAATGTTTGCTTATTCTCTTGCTGGAGAAAGACCTGTCTTTGCTTATGTTATGTATTGTCTTATGAAACTGCATATCTCAAGGTACCTTCAGAAGTACATGGAAGAGTACCCTACACATGTAAATGTGTTTGTGATATTGCATTTGTGTTATATGTCACTCATGTTTCACGTTTAGTTACATGGTACTAGTAATAACAGGGCATGCTCCTGTTTCTTAGGGGAGTGTCTTCCTAAGCCATTGGTCGTTTATTGGCAACAAGGGGATCCTGAGTGGAAGGATTCCTGCTCGAGCGATCCGCCCATGGAGAGAGAAGAAGGTTACTCAGCTCCAGGATGGTGGTTCACCAGTAGACTAAATTTGCTGACATTTGTACTTTTCTTTCTTACTGTGCTTCCAGCTGTAAGAACAATGCCTCATGGGGGCAACCCCAACTTTTGGATTCGTCATGCTAACTATATGTTTGAAGTTCATGGTAAGAATGCAACATTATACTATGAGCATCCACTGGCAGTGTCTCAAATGGCCTTTCTTCCGGCATTGTTCAACACGCCAGAGTTGGTTATTGGACATTTGCAACATCTTGATAGATCTACACTCTTCTCTAATCCTCCAGAACAATTTAACAACACCCGCTGGCAAAGCATGACATTCAAGAAATACACTAAAGGACTTTGTTTCTGCTGTCATAGTTCTGGAGTCTGGAATAGTAAATAGAAGTACTGGACTCAAGCAAAAAGGGTTTTGCAGAATGTAGGCAATTATACTGGTTGTGATGATTATTTTTGGTTATGGGGTAGTTATAACAGTTCTTATAAGCTTAATTATACCTTGTTTAACACTACTATTGAAGATATATATGATGTATTTCCTATGTTTACTCCTGATTATTCTGCTATAGATAGTGGTTCAATTTGCAATGGATGGCAAATCAAGGATCCTAACATGTGGTTCTTTTTTAATGGAGTTGCCACGAATTTCCATCCAGGACAATATCAATGTGCAGCATTGGGTTATTTTACCTTACAGACTGGCCATAGATTACCTGTTAGCAAAATACGGAGGATTTTGTAAACTGGTCGGGAACCAGGTATGTCGGGTAAAATTCCAGGATCAGAATAATACTATTGAGAAAGAACTTCAGAATTTACAGGAGAGCATTACTAACAATGTACGCACTGATGTTAATCTCTTTGATTGGGTGACTTCTTGGTTTCCTGATTTATCTGTCCTTAGACAAGTTTTCTTTTATGGGTTTATTATTATTATCTGCTTTATACCTTTGTGTTTTTGCATTACTTGTATTCCTAATCTTATTTCTATGTGTAACACATGTTCATTGCGTAGAAGGGAGACATCGAGTTTTGCACGACGGCAATTGTACTCAATGAGGTATCATCCTCCGGAACAAGGTACCAGGAGTCAGGAGGGGTACGATGTTCAGGAGGACAGTGATGATGTATATGGAGGAGTAGTTATGGAGTATGATGACATGCAGGGGTATGATTAGCCGTCTCTCTCTCAAATTTAAATGAAAAAGGAGGACATGTGGGAATGTATCTGGATTCTGTCAGGCTGTCTCTGACACATTTTGTAACCAAAAGCCTCTTTGCTTGCATGCGTAGAATAGTGAAAAAGATTCTCCTTATTTGGGCTCTGACACTTCTGATTGGCTGTGGGCCCTAAGTTTTGTCTCTGTTAAGTTTCGTTTCTGGTATACACTGCTTGCTTAAGTTTCGTTTCTGAGACTCTCTGCATGAATAAAGAGAAGGCATTAGTATCCTTTGTCAGCCAAGGACTGGAGTCGTGTTTTCTCTGACTCTCTCTGTTCCTTTCTTTACTCTGAACCTAATGAAGCTGGACTTCGTGGACTCTTAAGTTTCTATCTTAAAAGATCTGAGAATATAAACTGCTGCTAATGAGGCTGGCTGATTGATTATCTTTACATGAATCAGATTTCCACATCTCACTCACAGCTTCTCTTTCTCTCTCTCTCTCACTCAGCTTCTCTTTCTCTCTCTCTCACTCACAGATTCTCTTTCTCTCTCTCTCTCTCACTCACAGCTTCTCTTTCTCTCTCTCTCACTCACAGCTTCTCTTTCTCTCTCTCTCTCAATCACAGCTTTTCTTTCATTCTCTCACTCACTCACAGCTTCTCTTTCACTCTCTCTCTCACTCACTCACAGCTTCTCTTTCTCTGTCTCTCACTCACAGCTTCTCTTTCTCTCTCTCTCACTCACTCACAACTTCTCTTTCTATCTCTCTCACACACACAGCTTCTCTTTCTCTCTCTCTCACTCACTCACAGCTTCTATTTCTCTCACTCACTCACAGCTTCTCTTTCTCTGTCTCTCTCACAGCTTCTCTTTCTCTCTATCTCTCTCACTCACAGCTTCTCTTTTCTCTCTCTCTCTCTCTCACTCACTCACAGCTTCTCTTTCTCTCTCACACACACTCACAGCTTCTATTTCTCTCTCTCACTAACTCACATCTTCTCTCTCTCTCTCTCTCACTCACTCATAGCTTCCCTTTCTCTCTCTCTCTCTCTCACTCACAGCTTCTCGTTCTCTCTCTGTCTCTCACTCACAGCTTCTTTCTCTCTCACACACACACACTCACAGCTTTTCTTTCTCTCTCTCTCACTCACACAGCTCTTTTGCTCTCTCTCTCACTCACAGCTTCTCTCTCTCTATCTCTCTCTCACTCACACACACAGCTTCTGTTTCTCTCTCACTCTCTCTCACAGCTTCTCTTTCTCTCTCTCTCTCTCTCACTCACAGCTTCTCTTTCTCTCTCTCGCTCACAGCTTCTCTCTCTCACTCACTCACTCACTGCTTCTCTTTTTCTCTCTCTCACTCACTCACAGCTTCTATTTCTCTCTCTCACACACACACAGCTTCTCTTTCTCTCTATCTCTCTCACTCACAGCTTCTCTTATCTCTCTCTCCCTCACTCACAGCTTCTCTTTCCTTCTCTCTCTCACTCACAGCTTCTCTTTCTCTCTCTCACTAAGACACAGCTTCTCTCTCTCTCTCTCACTCACTCACTAACAGCTTCTCTTTCTCTCTCTCTCTCACTCACTCACTAACAGCTTCTCTTTCTCTCTCACTCACTCACAGCTTTCTTTCTCTCTCTCTATGTCTCACTCACAGCTTCTCTTTCTCTCTCTCTCTCTGCTTCTCTTTCTCTCTCTCTCTCACTCACAGCTTCTCTCTCTCTCTCTCACTCACAGCTTCTCTTTCTCTCTCTCTCACTCACACCTCTTTCTCTCTCACACAAACACTGCTTCTCTCTCTCTCACACAGCTTCTCTTTCTCTCTCTCTCACTCACAGCTTCTCTTTCTCTCTCTCTCACATAGCTTCTCTTTCTCTCTCTCTCATTCACAGCTTCTATTTCTCTCTCTCTCACTCACAGCTTCTCTTTCGCTCTCTCTCTCACTCACAGCTTCTCTCTCTCTCTCTTTCTCTCACTCACAGCTTCTCTTTCCCTTCTCTTGCTCTCTCTCTCACAGCTTCTCCTCTCTCTCTCACTCACAGCTTCTCTTTCTCTCTCTCTCACTCACAGCTTCTCTTTCTCTCTCTCTCACTCACAGCTTTTATTTCTCTCTCTCTCTCACTCACTCACAGCTTTTCTTTCGCTCTCGCTCTCTCTCTCACTCACAGCATCTCTTTCCCTCTCTCTCTCTCACTCACAGCATCTATTTCCCTCTCTCTCACTCACTCACAGCTTCTCTCTGTCTCACACACACACAGCTTCTGTTTCTCTCTCACTCTCTCTCACAGCTTCTCTTTCTCTCTCTCACTCACTCACAGCTTCTCTTTCTCCCTCACTCACTCACAACCTTCTCTCTCACTCACTCTCTCACTCTCAGCTTCTCTTTCTTTCTCTCTCTCTCTCACAGCTTCTCTTTCTCTCTCTCTCACTCACAGCTTCTCTTTCTCTTTCTCTCTCTCACACTCACTCACAGCTTCTCTCTTTCTCTGTCTCTCTCACTCACAGCATCTCTTTCTCTCTCTCTCTAACACACAGCTTCTCTTTCTCTCTCTCTCTCACTCACTCACAGCTTCTCTTTCTCTCTCTCTCTCACACACACAGCTTCTCTTTCTCTCTATTTCTCTCACTCACAGCTTCTCTTTTATATATCTCTCTCTCACTCACTTACAGCTTCTCTCTCTCTCTCTCTCACTCACAGGTTCTCTTTCTCTCTCTCACTAACTCACAGCTTCTCTTTCTCTCTCTATCTCTCTCACTCACTCACAGCTTCCCTTTCTCTCTCTCTCTCTCACTCACTCACAGCTTCTCTTTCTCTCTCTCTCTCTCACTCACTCACAGCTTCTCTTTCTCTCTCACTCACTCACAGCTTTCTTTCTCTCTCTCTCTCTGTCTCACTCACAGCTTCTCTTTCTCTATCTCTCACTCACAGCTTCTAATTCTCTCTCTCTCACTCTCTCACTCACAGCTTCTCTTTCTCTCTCTCTCTCACTCACAGCTCCTCTTTCTCTCTCTCTCTCACTCACAGCTTGTGTTTCTCTCTCACACACACACTGCTTCTCTCTCTCACACACAGCTTCTCTTTCTCTCTCTCTCACTCACACCTTCTCTTTCTCTCTCTCACACATAGCTTCTCTTTCTCTCTCTCTCATTCACAGCTTCTATTTCTCTCTCTCACTCACAGCTTCTCTCTCTCTCTCACTCACATATTTTATTTTTCTCTCTCTCACTCACTCACAGCTTCTCTTTCGCTCTTGCTCTCTCTCTCACTCACAGCTTTTCTTTCTCTCTCTCTCTCTCTCACTCACAGCATCTCTTTCCCTCTCTCTCTCACACACAGCTTCTCTCTCTCACTCACAGCTTCTCTCTCTCTTTCTCTCTCTCACAGCTTCTCTTTCCCTTCTCTCTCTCTCACTCACAGCTTCTCTCTCTCTCTCACTCACTCACAGCTTCTCACTGTCTCTCTCTCACTCACTCAGCTTCTCTTTCTCTCTCACTCTCTCACAGCTTCTCTTTCTCTCTCACTCTCTCACAGCTTCTCTTTCTCTCTCACAATCTATCAGAGCTTCTCTCTCTCACTCACTCACTCACAGCTTTTCTTTCTCTCTCACAATCTCTCAGCGCTTCTCTCTCTCACTCACTCACAGCTTCTCTTTCTCTCACACACACACACTCACAGATGCTCCGTCTCTCTCACTCACAGCTTCTCTTTCTCTCTCTCTCACTCACAGCTTCTATTTCTCTCTGTATCTCTCACTCATAGCTTCTCTCTCTCTCTCTCTCTCTCACGCACAGCTTCTTTCTCTCTATCTCTCAATCACAGCTTTTCTTTCTCTCTCTCACTCACTCACAGCTTTCACTCTCTCTCTCACTCACTCACAGCTTCTCTTTCTCTGTCTCTCACTCACAGCTTCTTTCTCTCTCACTCACTCACTCGCAACTTCTCTTTCTATCACTCTCTCACACACAGCTTCTCTTTCTCTATTTCTCACTCACTCACAGCTTCTCTTTCTCTCACTCACTCAAAGCTTCTCTTTCTCTGTCTCTCTCACAGCTTCTCTTTCTCTCTATCTCTCTCACTCACAGCTTCTCTTCTCTCTCTCTCTCTCTCACTCACAGCTTCTCTTTCTCTCTCTCATTCACAGCTTCTCTTTCGCTCTCTCACTAACTCATATCTTCTCTTTCTCTCTCTCTCTCACACACTCACTCACAGCTTCCCTTTCTCTCTCTTTCTCTCTCTCTCACTCACTCACAGCTTCTCTTTCTCTCTCACTCACTCACAGCTTCTCTTTCTCTCTCTCTCACTCAGCTTCTCTTTCTCTCTCACTCACTCACAGCTTCTATTTCTCTCACTCACTCACAGCTTCTCTTTCTCTGTCACTCTCACAGCTTCTCTTTCTCTCTATCTCTCTCACTCACAGCTTCTCTATTCTCTCTCTCACTCACTCACTCACAGCTTCTCTCTCTCTCTCTCTCACTCACAGGTTCTCTTTCTCTCTCTCACTATCTCACAGCTTCTCTTTCTCTCTCTATCTCTCTCACTCACTCACAGCTTCCCTTTCTCTCTCTCTCTCTCACTCACTCACAGCTTCTCTTTCTCTCTCTCTCTCTCACTCACACAGCTTCTCTTTCTCTCTCACTCACAGCTTTCTTTCTCTCTCTCTCTCTCACTCACAGCTTCTCATTCTCTCTCTCTCACTCTCTCACTCACAGCTCCTCTTTCTCTCTCACTCACAGCTACTCTTTCTCTCTCTCTCTCACTCACAGCTTGTCTTTCTCTCTCACACACACAGTGCTTCTCTCTCTCTCACACAGCTTCTCTTTCTCTCTCTCTCACTCACACCTTCTCTTTCTCTCTCTCTCACTCACACCTTCTCTTTCTCTCTCTCTCTCATTCACAGCTTCTATTTCTCTCTCTCTCAGCTTCTCTCTCTCTCTCTCTCTCTCACTCACATCTTTTATTTCTCTCTCTCTCACTCACTCACAGCTTCTCTTTCGCTCTTGCTCTCTCTCTCACTCACAGCTTTTCTTTCTCTCTCTCTCTCTCACTCACAGCATCTCTTTCCCTCTCTCTCACACACACACACAGCTTCTCTCTCTCTCACTCACAGCTTCTCTCTCTCTCACAGCTTCTCTTTCCCTTCTCTCTCTCTCTCACTCACAGCTTCTCTCTCTCTCACACTCACTCACAGCTTCTCACTGTCTCTCTCTCACTCACTCACAGCTTCTCTTTCTCTCTCACTCTCTCACAGCTTCTCTTTCTCTCACACAAACTCTCAGAGCTTCTCTCTCTCACTCACTCACTCACAGCTTCTCTTTCTCTCTCACACACACACTCACAGATTCTCCGTCTCTCTCACTCACAGCTTCTCTTTCTCTCTCTCTCACTCACAGCTTCTATTTCTCTCTGTATCTCTCACTCATAGCTTCCCTTTCTCTCTCTCTCTCTCACTCACAGCTTCTTTCTCTCTCTCTCAATCACAGCTTTTCTTTCTCTCTCTCACTCACTCACAGCTTCTCTTTCACTCTCTCTCTCACTCACTCACAGCTTCTCTTTCTCTGTCTCTCACTCACAGCTTCTTTCTCTCTCACTCACTCACTCACTCACAACTTCTCTTTCTATCACTCACACACAGCTTCTCTTTCTCTCTCTCTCTCACTCACAGCTTCTCTCTCTCTCTCACTCACTCACAGCTTCTCACTGTCTCTCTCTCACTCACTCAGCTTCTCTTTCTCTCTCTCTCTCACAGCTTCTCTTTCTCTCTCACTCTTTCACAGCTTCTCTTTCTCTCTCACAATCTCTCAGAGCTTCTCTCTCTCACTCACTCACTCACAGCTTCTCTTTCTCTCTCACAATCTCTCAGAGCTTCTCTCTCTCACTCACTCACTCACAGCTTCTCTTTCTCTCACACACACACACTCACAGATTCTCCGTCTCTCTCACTCACAGCTTCTCTTTCTCTCTCTCTCACTCACAGCTTCTATTTCTCTCTGTATCTCTCACTCATAGCTTCCCTTTCTCTCTCTCTCTCTCACTCACAGCTTCTTTCTCTCTATCTCTCAATCACAGCTTTTCTTTCTCTCTCTCACTCACTCACAGCTTCTCTTTCACTCTCTCTCTCTCACTCACTCACAGCTTCTCTTTCTCTGTCTCTCACTCACAGCTTCTTTCTCTCTCACTCACTCACTCGCAACTTCTCTTTCTATCACCCTCTCACACACAGCTTCTCTTTCTCTCTCTCTCACTCACTCACAGCTTCTCTTTCTCTCACTCACTCAAAGCTTCTCTTTCTCTGTCTCTCTCACAGCTTCTCTTTCTCTCTATCTCTCTCACTCACAGCTTCTCTTCTCTCTCTCTCTCACTCACTCACAGCTTCTCTTTCTCTCTCTCACTCACAGCTTCTCTTTCGCTCTCTCACTAACTCATATCTTCTCTTTCTCTCTCTCTCTCACTCACTCACTCACAGCTTCCCTTTCTCTCTCTTTCTCTCTCCCTCACTCACTCACAGCTTCTCTTTCTCTCTCACTCACTCACAGCTTCTCTTTCTCTCTCACTCACTCACAGCTTTCTTTCTCTCTGTCTCACTCACAGCTTCTCTTTCTCTCTCTCTCACTCAGCTTCTCTTTCTCTCTCACTCACTCACAGCTTCTATTTCTCTCACTCACTCACAGCTTCTCTTTCTCTGTCACTCTCACAGCTTCTCTTTCTCTCTATCTCTCTCACTCACAGCTTCTCTATTCTCTATCTCTCTCACTCACTCACAGCTTCTCTCTCTCTCTCTCTCACTCACAGGTTCTCTTTCTCTCTCTCACTAACTCACAGCTTCTCTTTCTCTCTCTATCTCTCTCACTCACTCACAGCTTCCCTTTCTCTCTCTCTTTCTCACTCACTCACAGCTTCTCTTTCTCTCTCTCTCTCTCACTCACACAGCTTCTCTTTCTCTCTCACTCACAGCTTTCTTTCTCTCTCTCTGTCTCACTCACAGCTTCTCTTTCTCTCTCTCTCTCTCACAGCTTCTCTTTCTCTCTCTCTCACTCACAGCTTCTCATTCTCTCTCTCTCACTCTCTCACTCACAGCTCCTCTTTCTCTCTCACTCACAGCTACTCTTTCTCTCTCTCTCACTCACAGCTTGTCTTTCTCTCTCAAACACACAGTGCTTCACTCTCTCTCACACAGCTTCTCTTTCTCTCTCTCTCACTCACACCTTCTCTTTCTCTCTTTCTCACTCACACCTTCTCTTTCTCTCTCTCTCTCTCACAGCTTCTCTTTCTCTCTCACTCACAGCTTTCTTTCTCTCTCTCTGTCTCACTCACAGCTTCTCTTTCTCTCTCTCTCACTCACAGCTTTCTTTCTCTCTCTCTGTCTCACTCACAGCTTCTCTTTCTCTCTCTCTCTCTCACAGCTTCTCTTTCTCTCTCTCTCACTCACAGCTTCTCATTCTCTCTCTCTCACTCTCTCACTCACAGCTCCTCTTTCTCTCTCACTCACAGCTACTCTTTCTCTCTCTCTCACTCACAGCTTGTCTTTCTCTCTCACACACACTGTGCTTCACTCTCTCTCATTCACAGCTTCTATTTCTCTCTCTCACTCTCAGCTTCTCTTTCTCTCTCTCTCTCTCACTCACATCTTTTATTTCTCTCTCTCACTCACTCACAGCTTCTCTTTCGCTCTTGCTCTCTCTCTTACTCACAGCTTTTCTTTCTCTCTCTCTCTCTCTCTCACTCACAGCATCTCTTTCCCTCTCTCTCTCTCACACACACAGCTTCTCTCTCTCTCACTCACAGCTTCTCTCTCTCTTTCTCTCTCTCACAGCTTCTCTTTCCCTTCTCTCTCTCTCACTCACAGCTTCTCTCTCTCTCACACTCACTCACAGCTTCTCACTGTCTCTCTCTCACTCACTCACAGCTTCTCTTTCACTCTCTCTCTCTCACTCACTCACAGCTTCTCTTTCTCTGTCTCTCACTCACAGCTTCTTTCTCTCTCACTCACTCACTCGCAACTTCTCTTTCTATCACCCTCTCACACACAGCTTCTCTTTCTCTCTCTCTCACTCACTCACAGCTTCTCTTTCTCTCACTCACTCAAAGCTTCTCTTTCTCTGTCTCTCTCACAGCTTCTCTTACTCTCTATCTCTCTCACTCACAGCTTCTCTTCTCTCTCTCTCTCACTCACTCACAGCTTCTCTTTCTCTCTCTCACTCACAGCTTCTCTTTCGCTCTCTCACTAACTCATATCTTGTCTTTCTCTCTCTCTCTCACTCACTCACTCACAGCTTCCCTTTCTCTCTCTTTCTCTCTCCCTCACTCACTCACAGCTTCTCTTTCTCTCTCACTCACTCACAGCTTCTCTTTCTCTCTCACTCACTCACAGCTTTCTTTCTCTCTGTCTCACTCACAGCTTCTCTTTCTCTCTCTCTCTCACTCAGCTTCTCTTTCTCTCTCTCTCTCACTCAGCTTCTCTTTCTCTCTCACTCACTCACAGCTTCTATTTCTCTCACTCACTCACAGCTTCTCTTTCTCTGTCACTCTCACAGCTTCTCTTTCTCTCTATCTCTCTCACTCACAGCTTCTCTATTCTCTATCTCTCTCACTCACTCACAGCTTCTCTCTCTCTCTCTCTCACTCACAGGTTCTCTTTCTCTCTCTCACTAACTCACAGCTTCTCTTTCTCTCTCTATCTCTCTCACTCACTCACAGCTTCCCTTTCTCTCTCTCTTTCTCACTCACTCACAGCTTCTCTTTCTCTCTCTCTCTCTCACTCACACAGCTTCTCTTTCTCTCTCACTCACAGCTTTCTTTCTCTCTCTCTGTCTCACTCACAGCTTCTCTTTCTCTCTCTCTCTCTCACAGCTTCTCTTTCTCTCTCTCTCACTCACAGCTTCTCATTCTCTCTCTCTCACTCTCTCACTCACAGCTCCTCTTTCTCTCTCACTCACAGCTACTCTTTCTCTCTCTCTCACTCACAGCTTGTCTTTCTCTCTCACACACAGTGCTTCACTCTCTCACACACAGCTTCTCTTTCTCTCTCTCTCACTCACACCTTCTCTTTCTCTCTTTCTCACTCACACCTTCTCTTTCTCTCTCTATCTCATTCACAGCTTCTATTTCTCTCTCTCACTCTCAGCTTCTCTTTCTCTCTCTCTCTCACTCACATCTTTTATTTCTCTCTCTCACTCACTCACAGCTTCTCTTTCGCTCTTGCTCTCACTCTCACACAGCTTTTCTTTCTCTCTCTCTCTCTCTCTCTCTCACTCACAGCATCTCATTCCCTCTCTCTCTCACACACACAGCTTCTCTCTCTCTCACTCACAGCTTCTCTCTCTCTTTCTCTCTCTCACAGCTTCTCTTTCCCTTCTCTCTCTCTCTCACTCACAGCTTCTCTCTCTCTCACACTCACTCACAGCTTCTCACTGTCTCTCTCTCACTCACTCACAGCTTCTCTTTCTCTCTCACTCTCTCACAGCTTCTCTTTCTCTCTCACAATCTCTCAGAGCTTCTCTCTCTCACTCACTCACTCACAGCTTCTCTTTCTCTCTCACACACACACTCACAGCTTCTCCATCTCTCTCACTCACAGCTTCTCTTTCTCTCTCTCTCACTCACAGCTTCTATTTCTCTCTGTATCTCTCACTCATAGCTTCCCTTTCTCTCTCTCTCTCCCACTCACAGCTTCTTTCTCTCTCTCTCTCAATCACAGCTTTTCTTTCTCTCTCTCACTCACTCACAGCTTCTCTTTCACTCTCTCTCTCACTCACTCACAGCTTCTCTTTCTCTGTCTCTCACTCACAGCTTCTTTCTCTCTCACTCACTCACTCACTCACAACTTCTCTTTCTATCACTCTCTCACACACAGCTTCTCTTTCTCTCTCTCTCACTCACTCACAGCTTCTCTTTCTCTCTCTCTCACTCACAGCTTCTCTTTCTCTATCTCACTAACTCATATCTTCTCTTTCTCTCTCTCTCTCACTCACTCACTCACAACTTCCCTTTCTCTCTCTCTTTCACTCACTCACAGCTTCTCTTTCTCTTTCTCTCTCACTCACTCACAGCTTCTCTTTCTCTCTCACACACTCACAGCTTTCTTTCTCTCTCTGTCTCACTCACAGCTTCTCTTTCTCTCTCTCTCTCACTCAGCTTCTCTTTCTCTCTCACTGACTCACAGCTTCTATTTCTCTCACTCACTCACAGCTTCTCTTTCTCTGTCTCTTTCACAGCTTCTCTTTCTCTCTATCTCTCTCACTCACAGCTTCTCTATTCTCTCTCTCTCTCACTCACTCACAGCTTCTCTTTCTCTCTCTCACTAACTCACATCTTCTCTCTCTCTCTCTCACTCACTCACAGCTTCCCTTCTCTCTCTCTCACTCACTCACAGCTTCTCTTTCTCTCTCTCTCTCACTCACTCACAGCTTCTCTTTCTCTCTCACTCACTCACAGCTTTCTTTCTCTCTCTGTCTCACTCACAGCTTCTCTTTCTCTCTCTCTCTCACTCAGCTTCTCTTTCTCTCTCACTCACTCACAGATTCTATTTCTCTCACTCACTCACAGCTTCTCTTTCTCTGTCTCTCTCACAGCTTCTTTTTCTCTCTATCTCTCTCACTCACAGCTTCTCTTTTCTCTCTCTCACTCCCTCACAGCTTCTCTTTCTGTAGAAATCTGATCCATGTAAAGATCTAAATCAGCCTCATGAAGCAGCAGTTTATTTCCTCAGATCTTTTGAGGTAGAAACTTAAGAGTCCACGAAGTCCAGCTTCATTAGACGGAGTAAGGAAAGGAACAGAGAGAGTCAGAGAAAACACGACTCCAGTCCTTGGCTGACAAAGGATACTAATCCTACTCTTTATTCAAGCTGAGAGTAACAGAAATGAAACTTAACCAAGCAGAGTATACCAGAAACGAAACTTAAGCTACATAATCAATCAGAATGTCAGAATCCAAATAAGGAGAGATAAGGAGCGTTGTCTCTCAGTGAGCAAAGAGGCTTTTGTTTACAAAATGTGTCACAGACAGCCTGACAGAATCCAGATACATTCCCACATCTTTCTCTCTCTCTCTCTCACTCACAGCTTCTCTTCTTTCTCTCTCACTAACTCACATCTTCTCTTTCTCTCTCTCTCTCACTCACTCACAGCTTCCCTTTCTCTCTCTCTCTCCCACTCACTCACAGCTTCTCTTTTTCTCTCTCTCACTCACTCACAGCTTCTCTTTCTCTCTCACTCACTCACAGCTTTCTTTCTCTCTCTTTCTCACTCACAGCTTCTCTTTCTCTCTCTCTCACTCAGCTTCTCTTTCTCTCTCACACTCACAGCTTCTCTTTCTCTCTCTCTCTCACTCACAGCTTTTCTTTCTCTCTCTCTCACTCACTCACAACTTCTCTTTCTCTCTCTCTCTCACTCACAGCTTTTCTTTCTCTCTCTCACTCACTCACAGCTTCTCTTGCGCTCTCTCTCACATAGCTTCTCTTTCTCTCTCTCTCATTCACAGCTTCTATTTCTCTCTCTCACTCACAGCTTCTCTTTCTCTCTCTCTCTCACTCACAGCTTCTTTCTCTCTCACACACACACTCTCAGCTTTTCTTTCTCTCTCTCTCTCACTCACTCACAGCTCTTTTGCTCTCTCTCTAACTCACAGCTTCTCTCTCTCTCTCACTCACACACACACAGCTTCTGTTTCTCTCTCACTCTCTCTCACAGCTTCTCTTTATCTCTCTATCTCTCACTCACAGCTTTTCTTTCTCTCTCTCTCTCACTCACTCACAGCTTCTCTTTCTCTCTCTCTCTCTCTCACAGCTTTTCTTTCTCTCTCTCTCTCTCACTCACTCACAGCTTCTCTTTCGCTCTCTCTCACATAGCTTCTCTTTCTCTCTCTCTCATTCACAGCTTCTATTTCTCTCTCTCTCACTCACAGCTTCTCTTTCTGTCTCTCTCTCTCACTCACAGCTTCTCTTTCTCTCTCTCTCTCACTCACAGCTTCTTTCTCTCTCACACACACTCACAGCTTTTCTTTCTCTCTCTCTCTCACTCACTCACTGCTTCTCTTTTGCTCTCTCACTCACAGCTTCTCTCTCTCTATCTCTCTCTCTCACACACACACAGCTTCTGTTTCTCTCTCACTCTCTCTCACACCTTCTCTTTTTCTCTCTCTCACTCACTCACAGCTTCTCTTTCTCTCTCTCTCGCTCACTCACAGCTTCTCTCTCTTACTCTGTCTCTCTCACTCACAGCTTCTCTTTCTCTCTCTCACACAGCTTCTCTCTCTCTCACTCACTCACGGCTTCTCTTTCTCTCTCTCTCTCACTCACTCACAGCTTCTCTTTCAATCTCTCTCACTCACTCACAGCTTCTCTCTCTCTCACTCACTCACAGCTTTCTTTCTCTCTCTGTCTCACTCACAGCTTCTCTTTCTCTCTCTGTCTCTCACTCAGCTTCTCTTTCTCTCTCACTCACTCACAGATTCTCTTTCTCTCTCTCTCACTCACAGCTTCTCTTTCTCTCTCTCACTCACTCACAGCTTTTCTTTCTCTCTCACTCTCACTCACTCACAGCTTCTCTCTCTCTCTCTCTCACTCACAGCTTTTCTTTCTCTCTCTCTCACTCACTCACAGCTTCTCTTTCACTCTCTCTCACATAGCTTCTCTTTCTCTCTCTCTCATTCACAGCTTCTATTTCTCTCTCTCTCACTCACAGCTTCCCTTTCTGTCTCTCTCTCTCACTCACAGCTTCTCTTTCTCTCTCTCTCTCTCTCTCACTCACAGCTTCTTTCTCTCTCTCACACACACTCACAGCTTTTCTTTCTCTCTCTCTCACTCACTCACTGCTTCTCTTTTGCTCTCTCTCTCACTAACAGCTTCTCTTTCTCTATCTCTCTCTCTCTCTCTCTCTCACACAGCTTCTGTTTCTCTCTCACTCTCTCTCACACCTCTTTCTATCTCTCTCACTCACTCACAACTTCTCTTTCTCACTCTCTCGCTCACAGCTTCTCTCTCACTCACTCTCTTACTCACAGCTTCTGTTTCTTTCTCTGTCTCTCTCACTCACAGCTTCTCTTTCTCTCTCTCACACACACTCACAGCTTCTCTCTCTTTCTCTGTCTCTCTCACTCACAGCTTCTCTTTCTCTCTCACTCACTCACTGCTTCTCTTTCTCTCTCTCTCTCACTCACTCACAGCTTCTCTTTCTCTCTCCATCTCTCTCACTCACTTACAGCTTCCCTTTCTCTCTCTCACACACAGTCACTCACAGCTTCTCTTTCTCTCTCTCTCTCACTCACTCACAGCTTCTCTTTCTCTCTCACTCACTCACAGCTTTCTTTCTCTCTCTGTCTCACTCACAGCTTCTCTTTCTCTCTCTCTCTCACTCACAGCTTCTCTTTCTCTCTCTCTCACTCACAGCTTCTCATTCTCTCTCTCTCTCTCTCTCACTCACAGCTTCTCTTTCTCTCTCTCTCTCACTCACAGCTTCTCTCTCTCTCTCTCACTCACAGTTTGTCTTTCTCTCTCTCACACACAATGCTTCTCTCTCTCTCACAGCTTCTCTTTCTCTCTCACTCACACCTTCTCTTTCTCACACACATAGCTTCTATTTCTCTCTCACTCTCATTCACAGCTTCTATTTCTCTCTCTCACTCACAGCTTCTCTTTCTCTGTCTCTCTCTCACTCACAGCTTTTATTTCTCTCTCTCTCACTCACTCACAGCTTCTCTTTCACTCTTGCTCTCTCTCTCACTAACAGCTTTTCTTTCTCTCTCTCTCTCTCACTCACAGCATCTCTTTCCCTCTCTCTCTCACAGCTTCTCTTACCCTTCTCTCTCTCTCACTCACAGCTTCTCTCTCTCTCTCACTCACTCACAGCTTCTCACTCTCTATCTCTCTCACTCACTCACAGCTTCTCTTTCTCTCTCACTCTCTCACAGCTTCTCTTTCTCTCTCACAATCTCTCAGAGCTTCTCTCTCTCACACACACACTCACAGATTCTCCGTCTCTCTCACTGACAGCTTTCTTTCTCTCTCTTTCTCACTCACAGCCTCTCTTTCTCTCTCTCTCTCACTCAGCTTCTCTTTCTCTCTCACACTCACAGCTTCTCTTTCTCTCTCTCTCTCACTCACAGCTTTTCTTTCTCTCTCTCTCACTCACTCACAGCTTCTCTTTCTCTCTCTCTCTCACTCACAGCTTTTCTTTCTCTCTCTCTCTCACTCACTCACAGCTTCTCTTGCGCTCTCTCTCACATAGCTTCTCTTTCTCTCTCTCTCATTCACAGCTTCTATTTCTCTCTCTCTCACTCACAGCTTCTCTTTTTCTCTCTCTCTCTCACTCACAACGTCTTTCTCTCTCTCTCACTCTCAGCTTTTCTTTCTCTCTCTCTCTCACTCACAGCTCTTTTGCTCTCTCTCTCACTCACAGCTTCTCTCTCTATCTCTCTCTCACTCACACACACAGAGCTTCTGTTTCTCTCTCACTCTCTCACAGCTTCTCTTTCTCTCTCTGTCATTCACTCACAGCTTCTCTTTCTCTCTCTCTCGCTCACAGCTTCTCTCTCATTCACTCTCTTACTCACAGCTTCTCTTTCTTTCTCTCTCTCACAGCTTCTCTTTCTCTCTGCATCTCTCACTCACAGCTTCTCTTTCTCTCTCTCTCTCACTCACTCACAGCTTCTCTCTCTCTCTCACTCACTCACAGCTTTCTTTCTCTCTCTGTCTCACTCACAGCTTCTCTTTCTCTCTCTGTCTCTCACTCAGCTTCTCTTTCTCTCTCACTTACTCACAGATTCTCTTTCTCTCTCTCACTCACAGCTTATCTTTCTCTCTTTCACTCACTCACAGCTTTTCTTTCTCTCTCTCACTCACTCACAGCTTCTCTCTCTCTCTCACTCACAGCTTTTCTTTCTCTCTCTCTCACTCACTCACAGCTTCTCTTTCGCTCTCTCTCACATAGCTTCTCTTTCTCTCTCTCTCATTCACAGCTTCTATTTCTCTCTTTCTCACTCACAGCTTCTTTTCTGTCTCTCTCTCTCACTCACAGCTTCTCTTTCTCTCTCTCTCTCACTCACAGCTTCTTTCTCTCTCTCACACACACTCACAGCTTTTCTTTCTCTCTCTCTCTCACTCACTCACTGCTTCTCTTTTGCTCTCTCTCTCACTCACAGCT
Source organism: Bradypodion ventrale (assembly GCA_035047345.1). NCBI lineage: Eukaryota > Metazoa > Chordata > Lepidosauria > Squamata > Chamaeleonidae > Bradypodion > Bradypodion ventrale. The sequence goes on from JAWDJE010000002.1 coordinate 208,294,066, forward strand.
TCTCTCTCTCTCTCTCTCTCTCTCACACACACACAGCTTCTGTTTCTCTCTCTCTCGCTCACAGCTTCTGTCTCACTCACTCTCTTACTCACAGCTTCTCTTTCTTTCTCTGTCTCTCTCACTCACAGCTTCTCTTTCTCTTTCTCTCTCTCTCTCACTCACAGCTTCTCTTTCTCTCTCACACACTCACTCACAGCTTCTCTCTCTTTCTCTGTCTCTCTCACTCACAGCTTCTCTCTCTCTCTCTCTCACAACTTCTCTCTCTCTCACTCACTCACTGCTTCTCTTTCTCTCTCTCTCTCTCTCACTCACTCACAGCTTCCCTTTCTCTCTCACACACACACTCACTCACAGCTTCTCTCTCTCTCACTCACTCACAGCTTCTCACTGTCTCTCTCTCTCACTCACTCACAGCTTCTCATTCTCTCTCACTCTCTCACAGCTTCTCTTTCTCTCTCACAATCTCTCAGAGCTTCTCTCTCTCACTCACTCACTCACACCTTCTCTTTCTCTCTCACACACACACTCACAGATTCTCCGTCTCTCTCACTGACAGCTTTCTTTCTCTCTCTTTCTCACTCACAGCTTCTCTTTCTCTCTCTCTCTCACTCAGCTTCTCTTTCTCTCTCACACTCACAGCTTCTCTTTCTCTCTCTCTCTCACTCACAGCTTTTCTTTCTCTCTCTCTCACTCACAGCTTTTCTTTCTCTCTCTCTCTCACACTCACAGCTTCTCTTTCGCTCTCTCTCACATAGCTTCTCTTTCTCTCTCTCTCATTCACAGCTTCTATTTCTCTCTCTCTCACTCACAGCTTCTCTTTCTGTCTCTCTCTCTCACTCACAGCTTCTCTTTCTCTCTCTCTCACTCACAGCTTCTCTCTCACTCACTCTCTTACTCACAGCTTCTCTTTCTTTCTCTGTCTCTCTCACTCACAGCTTCTCTTTCTCTTTCTCTCTCTCTCTCTCACTCACAGCTTCTCTTTCTCTCTCTCACACTCACTCACAGCTTCTCTCTCTTTCTCTGTCTCTCTCACTCACAGCTTCTCTTTCTCTCTCTCTCTCTCTCACACAGCTTCTCTCTCTCTCACTCACTCACTGCTTCTCTTTCTCTCTCTCTCTCTCTCTCTCACTCACAGCTTCTCTTTCTCTCTCTATCTCTCTCACTCACTCACAGCTTCCCTTTCTCTCACACACACACTCACTCACAGCTTCTCTCTCTCACTCACTCACAGCTTCTCACTGTCTCTCTCTCTCACTCACTCACAGCTTCTCTTTCTCTCTCACTCTCTCACAGCTTCTCTTTCTCTCTCACAATCTCTCAGAGCTTCTCTCTCTCTCTCACTCACTCACTCACACCTTCTCTTTCTCTCTCACACACACACTCACAGATTCTCCGTCTCTCTCACTGACAGCTTTCTTTCTCTCTCTTTCTCACTCACAGCTTCTCTTTCTCTCTCTCTCTCACTCAGCTTCTCTTTCTCTCTCACACTCACAGCTTCTCTTTCTCTCTCTCTCTCACTCACAGCTTTTCTTTCTCTCTCTCTCTCACTCACAGCTTTTCTTTCTCTCTCTCTCACACACTCACAGCTTCTCTTTCGCTCTCTCTCACATAGCTTCTCTTTCTCTCTCTCTCATTCACAGCTTCTATTTCTCTCTCTCTCACTCACAGCTTCTCTTTCTGTCTCTCTCTCTCACTCACAGCTTCTCTTTCTCTCTCTGTCTCTCACTCAGCTTCTCTTTCTCTCTCACTCACTCACAGATTCTCTTTCTCTCTCTGTCACTCACAGCTTCTCTTTCTCTCTCCCACTCACTCACAGCTTTGCTTTCTCTCTCTCTCTCACTCACTCACAGCTTCTCTCTCTCTCTCTCTCTCACTCACAGCTTCTCTTTCGCTCTCTCTCACATAGCTTCTCTTTCTCTCTCTCATTCACAGCTTCTATTTCTCTCTCTCTCACTCACAGCTTCTCTTTCTGTCTCTCTCTCTCACTCACAGCTTCTCTTTCTCTCTCTCTCTCACACAGCTACTTTCTCTCTCACACACACACTCACAGCTTTTCTTTCTCTCTCTCACTCACTCACTGCTTCTCTTTTGCTCTCTCTCTCTCACTCACAGCTTCTCTCTCTCTCTCACACACACACACAGCTTCTGTTTCTCTCTCACTCTCTCTCACACCTTCTCTTTCTCTCTCTCTCACTCACTCACAGCTTCTCTTTCTCTCTCTCTCGCTCACAGCTTCTCTCTCACTCACTCTCTTACTCACAGCTTCTCTTTCTCTCTCTCACACTCACTCACAGCTTCTCTCTCTTTCTCTGTCTCTCTCACTCACAGCTTCTCTTTCTCTCTCTCTCACACAGCTTCTCCCTCTCTCTCACTCACTCACTGCTTCTCTTTCTCTCTCTCTCTCACTCACTCACAGCTTCTCTTTCTCTCTCTATCTCTCTCACTCACTCACAGCTTCCCTTTCTCTCTCTCTCACACACTCACTCACAGCTTCTCTTTCTCTCTCTCTCATTCACTCACAGCTTCTCTTTCTCTCTCACTCACTCACAGCTTTCTTTCTCTCTCTGTCTCACTCACAGCTTCTCTTTCTCTCTCTCTCTCACAGCTTCTCTTTCTCTCTCTCTCACTCACAGCTTCGCTATCTCTCTCTCTCTCACTCACAGTTTGTCTTTCTCTCTCACACACACACTGCTTCTCTCTCACACACACAGCTTCTCTTTCTCTCTCACTCACACCTTCTCTTTCTCTCTCACAAACATAGCTTCTATTTCTCTCTCACTCTCATTCACAGCTTCTATTTCTCTCTCTCACTCACAGCTTCTCTTTCTCTCTCTCTCTCTCACTCACAGCTTTTATTTCTCTCTCTCTCACTCACTCACAGCTTCTCTTTTGCTCTTGCTCTCTCTCTCACTCACAGCTTTTCTCTCTCTCTCTCACTCACAGCATCTCTTTCCCTCTCTCTCTCACACACACACAGCTTCTCTCTCTCACTCACAGCTTCTCTTTTCCTTCTCTCTCTCTCACTCACAGCTTCTCTCTCTCTCTCACTCACTCACAGCTTCTCACTGTCTCTCTCTCACTCACTCACAGCTTCTCTTTCTCTCTCACTCTCTCACAGCTTCTCTTTCTCTCTCACAATCTCTCAGAGCTTCTCTCTCTCACTCACTCACTCACACCTCTTTCTCTCTCACACACACACTCACAGATTCTCCGTCTCTCTCACTGACAGCTTTCTTTCTCTCTCTTTCTCACTCACAGCTTCTCTTTCTCTCTCTCTCTCACTCAGCTTCTCTTTCTCTCTCACACTCACAGCTTCTCTTTCTCTCTCTCTCACTCACAGCTTTTCTTTCTTTCTCTCTCTCACTCACTCACAGCTTCTCTTGCGCTCTCTCTCACATAGCTTCTCTTTCTCTCTCTCTCATTCACAGCTTCTATTTCTCTCTCTCTCACTCACAGCTTCTCTTTCTCTCTCTCTCACTCACAGCTTCTTTCTCTCTCTCTCTCACTCTCAGCTTTTCTTTCTCTCTCTCTCTCACTCACAGCTCTTTTGCTCTGTCTCTCACTCACAGCTTCTCTCTCTATCTCTCACTCACACACACACAGCTTCTGTTTCTCTCTCACTCTCTCACACAGCTTCTCTTTCACTCTCTCTCATTCACTCACAGCTTCTCTTTCTCTCTGTCTCGCTCACAGCTTCTCTCTCATTCACTCTCTTACTCACAGCTTCTCTTTCTTTCTCTCTCTCACAGCTTCTCTTTCTCTCTCTATCTCTCACTCACAGCTTCTCTTTCAATCTCTCTCTCACTCACTCACAGCTTTCTTTCTCTCTCTGTCTCACTCACAGCTTCTCTTTCTCTCTCTGTCTCTCACTCAGCTTCTCTTTCTCTCTCACTCACTCTCAGATTCTCTTTCTCTCTCTCTCACTCACAGCTTCTCTTTCTCTCTCTCACTCACTCACAGATTTTCTTTCTCTCTCTCTCTCACTCACTCACAGCTTCTCTCTCTCTCTCTCTCACTCACAGCTTTTCTTTCTCTCTCTCACTCACTCACAGCTTCTCTTTCGCTCTCTCTCACATAGCTTCTCTTTCTCTCTCTCTCATTCACAGCTTCTATTTCTCTCTCTCTCAATCACACCTTCTCTTTCTGTCTCTCTCTCTCACTCACAGCTTCTCTTTCTCTCTCTCTCTCTCACTCACAGCTTCTTTCTCTCTCACACACACACTCACAGCTTTTCTTTCTCTCTCTCTCTCACTCACTCACTGCTTCTCTTTTGCTCTCTCTCTCACTCACAGCTTCTCTCTCTATCTCTCTCTCTCACACACACACAGCTTCTGTTTCTCTCTCACTCTCTCTCACACCTTCTCTTTCTCTCTCTCTCACTCACTCACAGCTTCTCTTTCTCTCTCTCTCGCTCACAGCTTCTCTCTCACTCACTCTCTTACTCACAGCTTCTCTTTCTTTCTCTGTCTCTCTCACTCACAGCTTCTCTTTCTCTTTCTCTCTCTCTCTCACTCACAGCTTCTCTTTCTCTCTCTCACACTCACTCACAGCTTCTCTCTCTTTCTCTGTCTCTCTCACTCACAGCTTCTCTTTCTCTCTCTCTCACACAGCTTCTCTCTCTCTCTCACTCACTCACTGCGTATCTTTCTCTCTCTCACTCACTCACAGCTTCTCTTTCTCTCTCTATCTCTCTCACTCACTCACAGCTTCCCTTTCTCTCTCTCTCACACACTCACTCCCAGCTTCTCTCTCTCTCTCACTCACTCACAGCTTCTCAATGTCTCTCTCTCTCACTCACTCACAGCTTCTCTTTCTCTCTCACTCTCTCACAGCTTCTCTTTCTCTCTCACAATCTCTCAGAGCTTCTCTCTCTCTCTCACTCACACACACCTTCTCTTTCTCTCTCACACACACACTCACAGATTCTCCGTCTCTCTCACTGACAGCTTTCTTTCTCTCTCTTTCTCACTCACAGCTTCTCTTTCTCTCTCCCTCTCACTCAGCTTCTCTTTCTCTTTCTCACTCACAGCTTCTCTTTCTCTCTCTCTCTCACTCAGCTTCTCTTTCTCTCTCACACTCACTTCACAGCTTCTCTTTCTCTCTCTCTCACTCACAGCTTTTCTTTCTCTCTCTCTCTCACTCACTCACAGCTTCTCTTGCACTCTCTCTCACATAGCTTCTCTTTCTCTCTCTCTCATTCACAGCTTCTATTTCTCTCTCTCTCACTCACAGCTTCTCTTTCTCTCTCTCTCTCTCACAGCTTCTTTCTCTCTCACTCTCAGCTTTTCTTTCTCTCTCTCTCACTCACAGCTCATTTGCTCTCTCTCTCACTCACAGCTTCTTTCTCTATCTCTCTCTCACTCACACACACACACATTCTGTTTCTCTCTCACTCTCTCTCACAGCTTCTCTTTCTCTCTCTCTCATTCACTCACAGCTTCTCTTTCTCTCTCTCTCGCTCACAGCTTCTCTCTCATTCACTCTCTTACTCACAGCTTCTCTTTCTTTCTCTCTCTCACAGCTTCTTTTTCTCTCTCTATCTCTCACTCACAGCTTCTCTTTCTCTGTCTCTCTCACTCACTCACAGCTTCTCTTTCTCTCTCACTCAGTCACAGCTTTCTTTCTCTCTCTGTCTCACTCAGCTTCTCTTTCTCTCTCACACTCACAGCTTCTCTTTCTCTCTCTCTCACTCACAGCTTTTCTTTCTCTCTCTCTCACTCACTCACAGCTTCTCTCTCTCTCTCCCTCTCTCTCACAGCTTCTCTTTCTCTCTCTCTCACTCACAGCTTCGCTTTCTCTCTCTCTCACTCACAGTTTGTCTTTCTCTCTCTCACACACACTGCTTCTCTCTCTCTCTCACAGCTTCTCTTTCTCTCTCACTCACACCTTCTCTTTCTCTCTCACACACATAGCTTCTATTTCTATCTCACCCTCATTCACAGCTTCTATTTCTCTCTCTCACTCACAGCTTCTCTTTCTCTCTCTCTCTCACTCACTCACTCACAGCTTCCCTTTCTCTCTCTTTCTCTCTCCCTCACTCACTCACAGCTTCTCTTTCTCTCTCACTCACTCACAGCTTCTCTTTCTCTCTCACTCACTCACAGCTTTCTTTCTCTCTGTCTCACTCACAGCTTCTCTTTCTCTCTCTCTCTCACTCAGCTTCTCTTTCTCTCTCTCTCTCACTCAGCTTCTCTTTCTCTCTCACTCACTCACAGCTTCTATTTCTCTCACTCACTCACAGCTTCTCTTTCTCTGTCACTCTCACAGCTTCTCTTTCTCTCTATCTCTCTCACTCACAGCTTCTCTATTCTCTATCTCTCTCACTCACTCACAGCTTCTCTCTCTCTCTCTCTCACTCACAGGTTCTCTTTCTCTCTCTCACTAACTCACAGCTTCTCTTTCTCTCTCTATCTCTCTCACTCACTCACAGCTTCCCTTTCTCTCTCTCTTTCTCACTCACTCACAGCTTCTCTTTCTCTCTCTCTCTCTCACTCACACAGCTTCTCTTTCTCTCTCACTCACAGCTTTCTTTCTCTCTCTCTGTCTCACTCACAGCTTCTCTTTCTCTCTCTCTCTCTCACAGCTTCTCTTTCTCTCTCTCTCACTCACAGCTTCTCATTCTCTCTCTCTCACTCTCTCACTCACAGCTCCTCTTTCTCTCTCACTCACAGCTACTCTTTCTCTCTCTCTCACTCACAGCTTGTCTTTCTCTCTCACACACAGTGCTTCACTCTCTCACACACAGCTTCTCTTTCTCTCTCTCTCACTCACACCTTCTCTTTCTCTCTTTCTCACTCACACCTTCTCTTTCTCTCTCTATCTCATTCACAGCTTCTATTTCTCTCTCTCACTCTCAGCTTCTCTTTCTCTCTCTCTCTCACTCACATCTTTTATTTCTCTCTCTCACTCACTCACAGCTTCTCTTTCGCTCTTGCTCTCACTCTCACACAGCTTTTCTTTCTCTCTCTCTCTCTCTCACTCACAGCATCTCATTCCCTCTCTCTCTCACACACACAGCTTCTCTCTCTCTCACTCACAGCTTCTCTCTCTCTTTCTCTCTCTCACAGCTTCTCTTTCCCTTCTCTCTCTCTCTCACTCACAGCTTCTCTCTCTCTCACACTCACTCACAGCTTCTCACTGTCTCTCTCTCACTCACTCACAGCTTCTCTTTCTCTCTCACTCTCTCACAGCTTCTCTTTCTCTCTCACAATCTCTCAGAGCTTCTCTCTCTCACTCACTCACTCACAGCTTCTCTTTCTCTCTCACACACACACTCACAGCTTCTCCATCTCTCTCACTCACAGCTTCTCTTTCTCTCTCTCTCACTCACAGCTTCTATTTCTCTCTGTATCTCTCACTCATAGCTTCCCTTTCTCTCTCTCTCTCCCACTCACAGCTTCTTTCTCTCTCTCTCTCAATCACAGCTTTTCTTTCTCTCTCTCACTCACTCACAGCTTCTCTTTCACTCTCTCTCTCACTCACTCACAGCTTCTCTTTCTCTGTCTCTCACTCACAGCTTCTTTCTCTCTCACTCACTCACTCACTCACAACTTCTCTTTCTATCACTCTCTCACACACAGCTTCTCTTTCTCTCTCTCTCACTCACTCACAGCTTCTCTTTCTCTCTCTCTCACTCACAGCTTCTCTTTCTCTATCTCACTAACTCATATCTTCTCTTTCTCTCTCTCTCTCACTCACTCACTCACAACTTCCCTTTCTCTCTCTCTTTCACTCACTCACAGCTTCTCTTTCTCTTTCTCTCTCACTCACTCACAGCTTCTCTTTCTCTCTCACACACTCACAGCTTTCTTTCTCTCTCTGTCTCACTCACAGCTTCTCTTTCTCTCTCTCTCTCACTCAGCTTCTCTTTCTCTCTCACTGACTCACAGCTTCTATTTCTCTCACTCACTCACAGCTTCTCTTTCTCTGTCTCTTTCACAGCTTCTCTTTCTCTCTATCTCTCTCACTCACAGCTTCTCTATTCTCTCTCTCTCTCACTCACTCACAGCTTCTCTTTCTCTCTCTCACTAACTCACATCTTCTCTCTCTCTCTCTCACTCACTCACAGCTTCCCTTCTCTCTCTCTCACTCACTCACAGCTTCTCTTTCTCTCTCTCTCTCACTCACTCACAGCTTCTCTTTCTCTCTCACTCACTCACAGCTTTCTTTCTCTCTCTGTCTCACTCACAGCTTCTCTTTCTCTCTCTCTCTCACTCAGCTTCTCTTTCTCTCTCACTCACTCACAGATTCTATTTCTCTCACTCACTCACAGCTTCTCTTTCTCTGTCTCTCTCACAGCTTCTTTTTCTCTCTATCTCTCTCACTCACAGCTTCTCTTTTCTCTCTCTCACTCCCTCACAGCTTCTCTTTCTGTAGAAATCTGATCCATGTAAAGATCTAAATCAGCCTCATGAAGCAGCAGTTTATTTCCTCAGATCTTTTGAGGTAGAAACTTAAGAGTCCACGAAGTCCAGCTTCATTAGACGGAGTAAGGAAAGGAACAGAGAGAGTCAGAGAAAACACGACTCCAGTCCTTGGCTGACAAAGGATACTAATCCTACTCTTTATTCAAGCTGAGAGTAACAGAAATGAAACTTAACCAAGCAGAGTATACCAGAAACGAAACTTAAGCTACATAATCAATCAGAATGTCAGAATCCAAATAAGGAGAGATAAGGAGCGTTGTCTCTCAGTGAGCAAAGAGGCTTTTGTTTACAAAATGTGTCAGAGACAGCCTGACAGAATCCAGATACATTCCCACATCTTTCTCTCTCTCTCTCTCACTCACAGCTTCTCTTCTTTCTCTCTCACTAACTCACATCTTCTCTTTCTCTCTCTCTCTCACTCACTCACAGCTTCCCTTTCTCTCTCTCTCTCCCACTCACTCACAGCTTCTCTTTTTCTCTCTCTCACTCACTCACAGCTTCTCTTTCTCTCTCACTCACTCACAGCTTTCTTTCTCTCTCTTTCTCACTCACAGCTTCTCTTTCTCTCTCTCTCACTCAGCTTCTCTTTCTCTCTCACACTCACAGCTTCTCTTTCTCTCTCTCTCTCACTCACAGCTTTTCTTTCTCTCTCTCTCACTCACTCACAACTTCTCTTTCTCTCTCTCTCTCACTCACAGCTTTTCTTTCTCTCTCTCACTCACTCACAGCTTCTCTTGCGCTCTCTCTCACATAGCTTCTCTTTCTCTCTCTCTCATTCACAGCTTCTATTTCTCTCTCTCACTCACAGCTTCTCTTTCTCTCTCTCTCTCACTCACAGCTTCTTTCTCTCTCACACACACACTCTCAGCTTTTCTTTCTCTCTCTCTCTCACTCACTCACAGCTCTTTTGCTCTCTCTCTAACTCACAGCTTCTCTCTCTCTCTCACTCACACACACACAGCTTCTGTTTCTCTCTCACTCTCTCTCACAGCTTCTCTTTATCTCTCTATCTCTCACTCACAGCTTTTCTTTCTCTCTCTCTCTCACTCACTCACAGCTTCTCTTTCTCTCTCTCTCTCTCTCACAGCTTTTCTTTCTCTCTCTCTCTCTCACTCACTCACAGCTTCTCTTTCGCTCTCTCTCACATAGCTTCTCTTTCTCTCTCTCTCATTCACAGCTTCTATTTCTCTCTCTCTCACTCACAGCTTCTCTTTCTGTCTCTCTCTCTCACTCACAGCTTCTCTTTCTCTCTCTCTCTCACTCACAGCTTCTTTCTCTCTCACACACACTCACAGCTTTTCTTTCTCTCTCTCTCTCACTCACTCACTGCTTCTCTTTTGCTCTCTCACTCACAGCTTCTCTCTCTCTATCTCTCTCTCTCACACACACACAGCTTCTGTTTCTCTCTCACTCTCTCTCACACCTTCTCTTTTTCTCTCTCTCACTCACTCACAGCTTCTCTTTCTCTCTCTCTCGCTCACTCACAGCTTCTCTCTCTTACTCTGTCTCTCTCACTCACAGCTTCTCTTTCTCTCTCTCACACAGCTTCTCTCTCTCTCACTCACTCACGGCTTCTCTTTCTCTCTCTCTCTCACTCACTCACAGCTTCTCTTTCAATCTCTCTCACTCACTCACAGCTTCTCTCTCTCTCACTCACTCACAGCTTTCTTTCTCTCTCTGTCTCACTCACAGCTTCTCTTTCTCTCTCTGTCTCTCACTCAGCTTCTCTTTCTCTCTCACTCACTCACAGATTCTCTTTCTCTCTCTCTCACTCACAGCTTCTCTTTCTCTCTCTCACTCACTCACAGCTTTTCTTTCTCTCTCACTCTCACTCACTCACAGCTTCTCTCTCTCTCTCTCTCACTCACAGCTTTTCTTTCTCTCTCTCTCACTCACTCACAGCTTCTCTTTCACTCTCTCTCACATAGCTTCTCTTTCTCTCTCTCTCATTCACAGCTTCTATTTCTCTCTCTCTCACTCACAGCTTCCCTTTCTGTCTCTCTCTCTCACTCACAGCTTCTCTTTCTCTCTCTCTCTCTCTCTCACTCACAGCTTCTTTCTCTCTCTCACACACACTCACAGCTTTTCTTTCTCTCTCTCTCACTCACTCACTGCTTCTCTTTTGCTCTCTCTCTCACTAACAGCTTCTCTTTCTCTATCTCTCTCTCTCTCTCTCTCTCACACAGCTTCTGTTTCTCTCTCACTCTCTCTCACACCTCTTTCTATCTCTCTCACTCACTCACAACTTCTCTTTCTCACTCTCTCGCTCACAGCTTCTCTCTCACTCACTCTCTTACTCACAGCTTCTGTTTCTTTCTCTGTCTCTCTCACTCACAGCTTCTCTTTCTCTCTCTCACACACACTCACAGCTTCTCTCTCTTTCTCTGTCTCTCTCACTCACAGCTTCTCTTTCTCTCTCACTCACTCACTGCTTCTCTTTCTCTCTCTCTCTCACTCACTCACAGCTTCTCTTTCTCTCTCCATCTCTCTCACTCACTTACAGCTTCCCTTTCTCTCTCTCACACACAGTCACTCACAGCTTCTCTTTCTCTCTCTCTCTCACTCACTCACAGCTTCTCTTTCTCTCTCACTCACTCACAGCTTTCTTTCTCTCTCTGTCTCACTCACAGCTTCTCTTTCTCTCTCTCTCTCACTCACAGCTTCTCTTTCTCTCTCTCTCACTCACAGCTTCTCATTCTCTCTCTCTCTCTCTCTCACTCACAGCTTCTCTTTCTCTCTCTCTCTCACTCACAGCTTCTCTCTCTCTCTCTCACTCACAGTTTGTCTTTCTCTCTCTCACACACAATGCTTCTCTCTCTCTCACAGCTTCTCTTTCTCTCTCACTCACACCTTCTCTTTCTCACACACATAGCTTCTATTTCTCTCTCACTCTCATTCACAGCTTCTATTTCTCTCTCTCACTCACAGCTTCTCTTTCTCTGTCTCTCTCTCACTCACAGCTTTTATTTCTCTCTCTCTCACTCACTCACAGCTTCTCTTTCACTCTTGCTCTCTCTCTCACTAACAGCTTTTCTTTCTCTCTCTCTCTCTCACTCACAGCATCTCTTTCCCTCTCTCTCTCACAGCTTCTCTTACCCTTCTCTCTCTCTCACTCACAGCTTCTCTCTCTCTCTCACTCACTCACAGCTTCTCACTCTCTATCTCTCTCACTCACTCACAGCTTCTCTTTCTCTCTCACTCTCTCACAGCTTCTCTTTCTCTCTCACAATCTCTCAGAGCTTCTCTCTCTCACACACACACTCACAGATTCTCCGTCTCTCTCACTGACAGCTTTCTTTCTCTCTCTTTCTCACTCACAGCCTCTCTTTCTCTCTCTCTCTCACTCAGCTTCTCTTTCTCTCTCACACTCACAGCTTCTCTTTCTCTCTCTCTCTCACTCACAGCTTTTCTTTCTCTCTCTCTCACTCACTCACAGCTTCTCTTTCTCTCTCTCTCTCACTCACAGCTTTTCTTTCTCTCTCTCTCTCACTCACTCACAGCTTCTCTTGCGCTCTCTCTCACATAGCTTCTCTTTCTCTCTCTCTCATTCACAGCTTCTATTTCTCTCTCTCTCACTCACAGCTTCTCTTTTTCTCTCTCTCTCTCACTCACAACGTCTTTCTCTCTCTCTCACTCTCAGCTTTTCTTTCTCTCTCTCTCTCACTCACAGCTCTTTTGCTCTCTCTCTCACTCACAGCTTCTCTCTCTATCTCTCTCTCACTCACACACACAGAGCTTCTGTTTCTCTCTCACTCTCTCACAGCTTCTCTTTCTCTCTCTGTCATTCACTCACAGCTTCTCTTTCTCTCTCTCTCGCTCACAGCTTCTCTCTCATTCACTCTCTTACTCACAGCTTCTCTTTCTTTCTCTCTCTCACAGCTTCTCTTTCTCTCTGCATCTCTCACTCACAGCTTCTCTTTCTCTCTCTCTCTCACTCACTCACAGCTTCTCTCTCTCTCTCACTCACTCACAGCTTTCTTTCTCTCTCTGTCTCACTCACAGCTTCTCTTTCTCTCTCTGTCTCTCACTCAGCTTCTCTTTCTCTCTCACTTACTCACAGATTCTCTTTCTCTCTCTCACTCACAGCTTATCTTTCTCTCTTTCACTCACTCACAGCTTTTCTTTCTCTCTCTCACTCACTCACAGCTTCTCTCTCTCTCTCACTCACAGCTTTTCTTTCTCTCTCTCTCACTCACTCACAGCTTCTCTTTCGCTCTCTCTCACATAGCTTCTCTTTCTCTCTCTCTCATTCACAGCTTCTATTTCTCTCTTTCTCACTCACAGCTTCTTTTCTGTCTCTCTCTCTCACTCACAGCTTCTCTTTCTCTCTCTCTCTCACTCACAGCTTCTTTCTCTCTCTCACACACACTCACAGCTTTTCTTTCTCTCTCTCTCTCACTCACTCACTGCTTCTCTTTTGCTCTCTCTCTCACTCACAGCTTCTCTCTCTCTCTCTCTCTCTCTCACACACACACAGCTTCTGTTTCTCTCTCTCTCGCTCACAGCTTCTGTCTCACTCACTCTCTTACTCACAGCTTCTCTTTCTTTCTCTGTCTCTCTCACTCACAGCTTCTCTTTCTCTTTCTCTCTCTCTCTCACTCACAGCTTCTCTTTCTCTCTCTCACACTCACTCACAGCTTCTCTCTCTTTCTCTGTCTCTCTCACTCACAGCTTCTCTCTCTCTCTCTCTCACAACTTCTCTCTCTCTCACTCACTCACTGCTTCTCTTTCTCTCTCTCTCTCTCTCACTCACTCACAGCTTCCCTTTCTCTCTCACACACACACTCACTCACAGCTTCTCTCTCTCTCACTCACTCACAGCTTCTCACTGTCTCTCTCTCTCACTCACTCACAGCTTCTCATTCTCTCTCACTCTCTCACAGCTTCTCTTTCTCTCTCACAATCTCTCAGAGCTTCTCTCTCTCACTCACTCACTCACACCTTCTCTTTCTCTCTCACACACACACTCACAGATTCTCCGTCTCTCTCACTGACAGCTTTCTTTCTCTCTCTTTCTCACTCACAGCTTCTCTTTCTCTCTCTCTCTCACTCAGCTTCTCTTTCTCTCTCACACTCACAGCTTCTCTTTCTCTCTCTCTCTCACTCACAGCTTTTCTTTCTCTCTCTCTCACTCACAGCTTTTCTTTCTCTCTCTCTCTCACACTCACAGCTTCTCTTTCGCTCTCTCTCACATAGCTTCTCTTTCTCTCTCTCTCATTCACAGCTTCTATTTCTCTCTCTCTCACTCACAGCTTCTCTTTCTGTCTCTCTCTCTCACTCACAGCTTCTCTTTCTCTCTCTCTCACTCACAGCTTCTCTCTCACTCACTCTCTTACTCACAGCTTCTCTTTCTTTCTCTGTCTCTCTCACTCACAGCTTCTCTTTCTCTTTCTCTCTCTCTCTCTCACTCACAGCTTCTCTTTCTCTCTCTCACACTCACTCACAGCTTCTCTCTCTTTCTCTGTCTCTCTCACTCACAGCTTCTCTTTCTCTCTCTCTCTCTCTCACACAGCTTCTCTCTCTCTCACTCACTCACTGCTTCTCTTTCTCTCTCTCTCTCTCTCTCTCACTCACAGCTTCTCTTTCTCTCTCTATCTCTCTCACTCACTCACAGCTTCCCTTTCTCTCACACACACACTCACTCACAGCTTCTCTCTCTCACTCACTCACAGCTTCTCACTGTCTCTCTCTCTCACTCACTCACAGCTTCTCTTTCTCTCTCACTCTCTCACAGCTTCTCTTTCTCTCTCACAATCTCTCAGAGCTTCTCTCTCTCTCTCACTCACTCACTCACACCTTCTCTTTCTCTCTCACACACACACTCACAGATTCTCCGTCTCTCTCACTGACAGCTTTCTTTCTCTCTCTTTCTCACTCACAGCTTCTCTTTCTCTCTCTCTCTCACTCAGCTTCTCTTTCTCTCTCACACTCACAGCTTCTCTTTCTCTCTCTCTCTCACTCACAGCTTTTCTTTCTCTCTCTCTCTCACTCACAGCTTTTCTTTCTCTCTCTCTCACACACTCACAGCTTCTCTTTCGCTCTCTCTCACATAGCTTCTCTTTCTCTCTCTCTCATTCACAGCTTCTATTTCTCTCTCTCTCACTCACAGCTTCTCTTTCTGTCTCTCTCTCTCACTCACAGCTTCTCTTTCTCTCTCTGTCTCTCACTCAGCTTCTCTTTCTCTCTCACTCACTCACAGATTCTCTTTCTCTCTCTGTCACTCACAGCTTCTCTTTCTCTCTCCCACTCACTCACAGCTTTGCTTTCTCTCTCTCTCTCACTCACTCACAGCTTCTCTCTCTCTCTCTCTCTCACTCACAGCTTCTCTTTCGCTCTCTCTCACATAGCTTCTCTTTCTCTCTCTCATTCACAGCTTCTATTTCTCTCTCTCTCACTCACAGCTTCTCTTTCTGTCTCTCTCTCTCACTCACAGCTTCTCTTTCTCTCTCTCTCTCACACAGCTACTTTCTCTCTCACACACACACTCACAGCTTTTCTTTCTCTCTCTCACTCACTCACTGCTTCTCTTTTGCTCTCTCTCTCTCACTCACAGCTTCTCTCTCTCTCTCACACACACACACAGCTTCTGTTTCTCTCTCACTCTCTCTCACACCTTCTCTTTCTCTCTCTCTCACTCACTCACAGCTTCTCTTTCTCTCTCTCTCGCTCACAGCTTCTCTCTCACTCACTCTCTTACTCACAGCTTCTCTTTCTCTCTCTCACACTCACTCACAGCTTCTCTCTCTTTCTCTGTCTCTCTCACTCACAGCTTCTCTTTCTCTCTCTCTCACACAGCTTCTCCCTCTCTCTCACTCACTCACTGCTTCTCTTTCTCTCTCTCTCTCACTCACTCACAGCTTCTCTTTCTCTCTCTATCTCTCTCACTCACTCACAGCTTCCCTTTCTCTCTCTCTCACACACTCACTCACAGCTTCTCTTTCTCTCTCTCTCATTCACTCACAGCTTCTCTTTCTCTCTCACTCACTCACAGCTTTCTTTCTCTCTCTGTCTCACTCACAGCTTCTCTTTCTCTCTCTCTCTCACAGCTTCTCTTTCTCTCTCTCTCACTCACAGCTTCGCTATCTCTCTCTCTCTCACTCACAGTTTGTCTTTCTCTCTCACACACACACTGCTTCTCTCTCACACACACAGCTTCTCTTTCTCTCTCACTCACACCTTCTCTTTCTCTCTCACAAACATAGCTTCTATTTCTCTCTCACTCTCATTCACAGCTTCTATTTCTCTCTCTCACTCACAGCTTCTCTTTCTCTCTCTCTCTCTCACTCACAGCTTTTATTTCTCTCTCTCTCACTCACTCACAGCTTCTCTTTTGCTCTTGCTCTCTCTCTCACTCACAGCTTTTCTCTCTCTCTCTCACTCACAGCATCTCTTTCCCTCTCTCTCTCACACACACACAGCTTCTCTCTCTCACTCACAGCTTCTCTTTTCCTTCTCTCTCTCTCACTCACAGCTTCTCTCTCTCTCTCACTCACTCACAGCTTCTCACTGTCTCTCTCTCACTCACTCACAGCTTCTCTTTCTCTCTCACTCTCTCACAGCTTCTCTTTCTCTCTCACAATCTCTCAGAGCTTCTCTCTCTCACTCACTCACTCACACCTCTTTCTCTCTCACACACACACTCACAGATTCTCCGTCTCTCTCACTGACAGCTTTCTTTCTCTCTCTTTCTCACTCACAGCTTCTCTTTCTCTCTCTCTCTCACTCAGCTTCTCTTTCTCTCTCACACTCACAGCTTCTCTTTCTCTCTCTCTCACTCACAGCTTTTCTTTCTTTCTCTCTCTCACTCACTCACAGCTTCTCTTGCGCTCTCTCTCACATAGCTTCTCTTTCTCTCTCTCTCATTCACAGCTTCTATTTCTCTCTCTCTCACTCACAGCTTCTCTTTCTCTCTCTCTCACTCACAGCTTCTTTCTCTCTCTCTCTCACTCTCAGCTTTTCTTTCTCTCTCTCTCTCACTCACAGCTCTTTTGCTCTGTCTCTCACTCACAGCTTCTCTCTCTATCTCTCACTCACACACACACAGCTTCTGTTTCTCTCTCACTCTCTCACACAGCTTCTCTTTCACTCTCTCTCATTCACTCACAGCTTCTCTTTCTCTCTGTCTCGCTCACAGCTTCTCTCTCATTCACTCTCTTACTCACAGCTTCTCTTTCTTTCTCTCTCTCACAGCTTCTCTTTCTCTCTCTATCTCTCACTCACAGCTTCTCTTTCAATCTCTCTCTCACTCACTCACAGCTTTCTTTCTCTCTCTGTCTCACTCACAGCTTCTCTTTCTCTCTCTGTCTCTCACTCAGCTTCTCTTTCTCTCTCACTCACTCTCAGATTCTCTTTCTCTCTCTCTCACTCACAGCTTCTCTTTCTCTCTCTCACTCACTCACAGATTTTCTTTCTCTCTCTCTCTCACTCACTCACAGCTTCTCTCTCTCTCTCTCTCACTCACAGCTTTTCTTTCTCTCTCTCACTCACTCACAGCTTCTCTTTCGCTCTCTCTCACATAGCTTCTCTTTCTCTCTCTCTCATTCACAGCTTCTATTTCTCTCTCTCTCAATCACACCTTCTCTTTCTGTCTCTCTCTCTCACTCACAGCTTCTCTTTCTCTCTCTCTCTCTCACTCACAGCTTCTTTCTCTCTCACACACACACTCACAGCTTTTCTTTCTCTCTCTCTCTCACTCACTCACTGCTTCTCTTTTGCTCTCTCTCTCACTCACAGCTTCTCTCTCTATCTCTCTCTCTCACACACACACAGCTTCTGTTTCTCTCTCACTCTCTCTCACACCTTCTCTTTCTCTCTCTCTCACTCACTCACAGCTTCTCTTTCTCTCTCTCTCGCTCACAGCTTCTCTCTCACTCACTCTCTTACTCACAGCTTCTCTTTCTTTCTCTGTCTCTCTCACTCACAGCTTCTCTTTCTCTTTCTCTCTCTCTCTCACTCACAGCTTCTCTTTCTCTCTCTCACACTCACTCACAGCTTCTCTCTCTTTCTCTGTCTCTCTCACTCACAGCTTCTCTTTCTCTCTCTCTCACACAGCTTCTCTCTCTCTCTCACTCACTCACTGCGTATCTTTCTCTCTCTCACTCACTCACAGCTTCTCTTTCTCTCTCTATCTCTCTCACTCACTCACAGCTTCCCTTTCTCTCTCTCTCACACACTCACTCCCAGCTTCTCTCTCTCTCTCACTCACTCACAGCTTCTCAATGTCTCTCTCTCTCACTCACTCACAGCTTCTCTTTCTCTCTCACTCTCTCACAGCTTCTCTTTCTCTCTCACAATCTCTCAGAGCTTCTCTCTCTCTCTCACTCACACACACCTTCTCTTTCTCTCTCACACACACACTCACAGATTCTCCGTCTCTCTCACTGACAGCTTTCTTTCTCTCTCTTTCTCACTCACAGCTTCTCTTTCTCTCTCCCTCTCACTCAGCTTCTCTTTCTCTTTCTCACTCACAGCTTCTCTTTCTCTCTCTCTCTCACTCAGCTTCTCTTTCTCTCTCACACTCACTTCACAGCTTCTCTTTCTCTCTCTCTCACTCACAGCTTTTCTTTCTCTCTCTCTCTCACTCACTCACAGCTTCTCTTGCACTCTCTCTCACATAGCTTCTCTTTCTCTCTCTCTCATTCACAGCTTCTATTTCTCTCTCTCTCACTCACAGCTTCTCTTTCTCTCTCTCTCTCTCACAGCTTCTTTCTCTCTCACTCTCAGCTTTTCTTTCTCTCTCTCTCACTCACAGCTCATTTGCTCTCTCTCTCACTCACAGCTTCTTTCTCTATCTCTCTCTCACTCACACACACACACATTCTGTTTCTCTCTCACTCTCTCTCACAGCTTCTCTTTCTCTCTCTCTCATTCACTCACAGCTTCTCTTTCTCTCTCTCTCGCTCACAGCTTCTCTCTCATTCACTCTCTTACTCACAGCTTCTCTTTCTTTCTCTCTCTCACAGCTTCTTTTTCTCTCTCTATCTCTCACTCACAGCTTCTCTTTCTCTGTCTCTCTCACTCACTCACAGCTTCTCTTTCTCTCTCACTCACTCACAGCTTTCTTTCTCTCTCTGTCTCACTCAGCTTCTCTTTCTCTCTCACACTCACAGCTTCTCTTTCTCTCTCTCTCACTCACAGCTTTTCTTTCTCTCTCTCTCACTCACTCACAGCTTCTCTCTCTCTCTCCCTCTCTCTCACAGCTTCTCTTTCTCTCTCTCTCACTCACAGCTTCGCTTTCTCTCTCTCTCTCACTCACAGTTTGTCTTTCTCTCTCTCACACACACTGCTTCTCTCTCTCTCTCACAGCTTCTCTTTCTCTCTCACTCACACCTTCTCTTTCTCTCTCACACACATAGCTTCTATTTCTATCTCACCCTCATTCACAGCTTCTATTTCTCTCTCTCACTCACAGCTTCTCTTTCTCTCTCTCTCTCTCTCACTCACAGCTTTTATTTCTCTCTCTCTCACTCACTCACAGCTTCTCTTTCGCTCTTGCTCTCTCTCTCACTCACAGCTTTTCTTTCTCTCTCTCTCTCACTCACAGCATCTCTTTCCCTCTCTCTCTCTCACACACACAGCTTCTCTCTCTCTCACTCACAGCTTCTCTTTTCCTTCTCTCTCTCACTCACAGCTTCTCTCTCTCTCTCACTCACTCACAGCTTCTCACTGTCTCTCTCTCTCACTCACTCACTCACAGCTTCTCTTTCTCTCTCAGTCTCTCACAGCTTCTCTTTCTCTCTCACAATCTCTCAGATCTTCTCTCTCTCACTCACTCACTCACACCTCTTTCTCTCTCACACACACACTCACAGATTCTCCGTCTCTCTCACTGACAGCTTTCTTTCTCTCTCTTTCTCACTCACAGCTTCTCTTTCTCTCTCTTTCTCACTCAGCTTCTCTTTCTCTCTCACACTCACAGCTTCTCTTTCTCTCTCTCTCACTCACAGCTTTTCTTTCTCTCTCTCTCACTCACTCACAGCTTCTCTTTCTCTCTCTCACTCACTCACAGCTTCTCTTTCTCTCTCACTCACTCACAGCTTCTCACTGTCTCTCTCTCTCACTCACTCACTCACAGCTTCTCTTTCTCTCTCACACTCACAGCTTCTCTTTCTCTCTCTCTCACTCACAGCTTTTCTTTCTCTCTCTCTCACTCACTCACAGCTTCTCTTTCTCTTCTCTCTCTCACTCACAGCTTTTCTTTCTCTCTCTCTCTCACTCACGCACAGCTTCTCTTGCCCTCTCTCTCACATAGCTTCTCTTTCTCTCTCTCTCATTCACAGCTTCTATTTCTCTCTCTCACTCACAGCTTCTCTTTCTCTCTCTCTCTCACTCACAGCTTCTTTCTCTCTCTCTCACTCTCAGATTTTCTTTCTCTCTCTCTCTCACTCACAGATCTTTTGCTCTCTCTCTCACTCACAGCTTCTCTCTCTATCTCTCTCTCACTCACACACACATAGCTTCTGTTTCTCTCTCACTCTCTCTCACAGCTTCTCTTTCTCTCTCTCTCATTCACTCACAGCTTCTCTTTCTCTCTCTCTCGCTCACAGCTTCTCTCTCATTCACTCACTTACTCACATCTTCTCTTTCTTTCTCTCTCTCACAGCTTCTCTTTCTCTCTCTATCTCTCACTCACAGCTTCTCTTTCAATCTCTCTCTCACTCACTCACAGCTTCTCTCTCTCTCTCACTCACTCACAGCTTCTCTTTCTCTCTCTCTCTCACTCACAGCTTTTCTTTCTCTCTCTCTCACTCACTCACAGCTTCTCTTTCTCTCTCTCTCTCACTCACAGCTTTTCTTTCTCTCTCTCTCTCACTCACTCACAGCTTCTCTTACGCTCTCTCTCACATAGCTTCCCTTTCTCTCTCTCTCATTCACAGCTTCTATTTCTCTCTCTCTCACTCACAGCTTCTCTTTCTCTCTCTCTCTCTCACTCACAGCTTCTTTCTCTCTCTCTCACTCTCAGCTTTTCTTTCTCTCTCTCTCTCACTCACAGCTCTTATGCTCTCTCTCTCACTCACAGCTTCTCTCTCTATCTCTCTCTCACTCACACACACACAGCTTCTGTTTCTCTCTCACTCTCTCTCACAGCTTCTCTTTCTCTCTCTCTCATTCACTCACAGCTTCTCTTTCTCTCTCTCTCGCTCACAGCTTCTCTCTCATTCACTCTCTTACTCACAGCTTCTCTTTCTTTCTCTCTCTCACAGCTTCTCTTTCTCTCTCTATCTCTCACTCACAGCTTCTCTTTCAATCTCTCTCTCACTCACTCACAGCTTCTCTCTCTCTCACTCACTCACAGCTTTCTTTCTCTCTCTGTCTCACTCACAGCTTCTCTTTCTCTCTCTGTCTCTCACTCAGCTTCTCTTTCTCTCTCACTCACTCACAGATTCTCTTTCTCTCTCTCACTCACAGCTTCTCTTTCTCTCTCTCACTCACTCACAGCTTTTCTTTCTCTCTCTCTCTCACTCACTCACAGCTTCTCTCTCTCTCTCTCTCACTCACAGCTTTTCTTTCTCTCTCTCTCACTCACAGCTTCTCTTTCGCTCTCTCTCACATAGCTTCTCTTTCTCTCTCTCTCATTCACAGCTTCTATTTCTCTCTCTCTCACTCACAGCTTCTCTTTCTGTCTCTCTCTCTCACAGCTTCTCTTTCTCTCTCTCTCTCTCACACAGCTTCTTTCTCTCTCACACACACACTCACAGCTTTTCTTTCTCTCTCTCTCTCACTCACTCACTGCTTCTCTTTTGCTCTCTCTCTCACTCACAGCTTCTCTCTCTCTCTCTCTCTCACACACACACAGCTTCTGTTTCTCTCTCACTCTCTCTCACACCTTCTCTTTCTCTCTCTCTCTCACTCACTCACAGCTTCTCTTTCTCTCTCTCTCGCTCACAGCTTCTCTCTCACTCACTCTCTTACTCACAGCTTCTCTTTCTTTCTCTGTCTCTCTCACTCACAGCTTCTCTTTCTCTTTCTCTTTCTCTCTCTCTCTCTCTCACTCACAGCTTCTCTTTCTCTCTCTCACACTCACTCACAGCTTCTCTCTCTTTCTCTGTCTCTCTCACTCACAGCTTCTCTTTCTCTCTCTCTCACACAGCTTCTCTCTCACTCACTCTCTTACTCACAGCTTCTCTTTCTCTCTCTCTCTCACTCACTCACAGCTTCTCTTTCTCTCTCTATCTCTCTCACTCACTCACAGCTTCCCTTTCTCTCTCACACACACACTCACTCACAGCTTCTCTCTCTCTCTCACTCACTCACAGCTTCTCACTGTCTCTCTCTCTCACTCACTCACAGCTTCTCTTTCTCTCTCACTCTCTCACAGCTTCTCTTTCTCTCTCACAATCTCTCAGAGCTTCTCTCTCTCACTCACTCACACCTTCTCTTTCTCTCTCACATACACACACAGATTCTCCATCTCTCTCACTGACAGCTTTCTTTCTCTCTCTTTCTCACTCACAGCTTCTCTTTCTCTCTCTCTCTCACTCAGCTTCTCTTTCTCTCTCACACTCACAGCTTCTCTTTCTCTCTCTCTCTCACTCACAGCTTTTCTTTCTCTCTCTCTCTCACTCACTCACAGCTTCTATTTCTCTCTCTCTTACTCACAGCTTCTCTTTCTCTCTCTCTCTCTCACTCACAGCTTCTTTCTCTCTCTCTCTCACTCTCAGCTTTTCTTTCTCTCTCTCTCACTCACAGCTCTTTTGCTCTCTCTCTCACTCACAGCTTCTCTCTCTATCTCTCTCTTACTCACACACACACAGCTTCTGTTTCTCTCTCACTCTCTCTCACAGCTTCTCTTTCTCTCTCTCTCATTCACTCACAGCTTCTCTTTCTCTCTCTCTCGCTCACAGCTTCTCTCTCATTCACTCTCTTACTCACAGCTTCTCTTTCTTTCTCTCTCTCACAGCTTCTCTTTCTCTCTCTATCTCTCACTCACAGCTACTCTTTCTCTCTCTCTCTCACTCACTCACAGCTTCTCTTTCTCTCTCACTCACTCACAGCTTTCTTTTTCTCTCTGTCTCACAGCTTCTCTTTCTCTCTCACACTCACAGCTTCTCTTTCTCTCTCACTCACTCACAGCTTCTCTTTCTCTCTCTCTCACTCACAGCTTTTCTTTCTCTCTCTCTCTCACTCACTCACAGCTTCTCTTGCGCTCTCTCTCACATAGCTTCTCTTTCTCTCTCTCTCATTCACAGCTTCTATTTCTCTCTCTCTCACTCACAGCTTCTCTTTCTCTCTCTCTCTCTCACTCACAGCTTCTTTCTCTCTCTCTCACTCTCAGCTTTTCTTTCTCTCTCTCTCTCTCTCACAGCTCTTTTGCTCTCTCTCTCACTCACAGCTTCTCTCTCTATCTCTCTCTCACTCACACACACACAGCTTCTGTTTCTCTCTCACTCTCTCTCACAGCTTCTCTTTCTCTCTCTCTCATTCACTCACAGCTTCTCTTTCTCTCTCTCTCGCTCACAGCTTCTCTCTCATTCACTCTCTTACTCACAGCTTCTCTTTCTTTCTCTCTCTCACAGCTTCTCTTTCTCTCTCACTCACAGCTTCTCTTTCAATCTCTCTCACTCACTCACAGCTTCTCTCTCTCTCACTCACTCACAGCTTTCTTTCTCTCTCTGTCTCACTCACAGCTTCTCTTTCTCTCTCTGTCTCTCACTCAGCTTCTCTTTCTCTCTCACTCACTCACAGATACTCTTTCTCTCTCTCTCACTCACAGCTTCTCCTTCTCTCTCTCACTCACTCACAGCTTTTCTTTCTCTCTCTCTCTCACTCACTCACAGCTTCTCTCTCTCTCTCTCTCACTCACAGCTTTTCTTTCTCTCTCTCTCTCTCACTCACAGCTTCTCTTTCGCTCTCTCTCACATAGCTTCTCTTTCTCTCTCTCTCATTCACAGCTTCTATTTCTCTCTCTCTCACTCACAGCTTCTCTTTCTGTCTCTCTCTCTCACTCACAGCTTCTCTTTCTCTCTCTCTCTCACTCACAGCTTGTTTCTCTCTCACACACACACTCACAGCTTTTCTTTCTCTCTCTCTCTCACTCACTCACTGCTTCTCTTTTGCTCTCTCTCTCTCACTAACAGCTTCTCTCTCTCTCTCTCTCTCTCTCACACACACACAGCTTCTGTTTCTCTCTCACTCTCTCTCACACCTTCTCTTTCTCTCTCTCTCTCTCTCTCACTCACTCACAGCTTCTCTTTCTCTCTCTCTCGCTCACAGCTTCTCTCTCACTCACTCTCTTATTCACAGCTTCTCTTTCTTTCTCTGTCTCTCTCACTCACAGCTTCTCTTTCTCTTTCTCTCTCTCTCTCTCACTCACAGCTTCTCTTTCTCTCTCTCACACTCACTCACAGCTTCTCTCTCTTTCTCTGTCTCTCTCACTCACAGCTTCTCTTTCTCTCTCTCACACACAGCTTCTCTCTCTCTCACTCACTCACTGCTTCTCTTTCTCTCTCTCTCTCACTCATTCACAGCTTCTCTTTCAATCTCTCTCTCACTCACTCACAGCTTCTCTCTCTCTCTCACTCACTCACAGCTTTCTTTCTCTCTCTGTCTCACTCACAGCTTCTCTTTCTCTCTCTGTCTCTCACTCAGCTTCTCTTTCTCTCTCACTCACTCACAGATTCTCTTTCTCTCTCTCACTCACAGTTTCTCTTTCTCTCTCTCACTCACTCACAGCTTTTCTTTCTCTCTCTCTCTCACTCACTCACAGCTTCTCTCTCTCTCTCTCTCTCTCACTCACAGCTTTTCTTTCTCTCTCTCTCACTCACTCACAGCTTCTCTTTCGCTCTCTCTCACATAGCTTCTCTTTCTCTCTCTCTCATTCACAGCTTCTATTTCTCTCTCTCTCACTCACAGCTTCCCTTTCTGTCTCTCTCTCACTCACAGCTTCTCTTTCTTTCTCTCTCTCTCTCACTCACAGCTTCTTTCTCTCTCACACACACACTCACAGCTTTTCTTTCTCTCTCTCTCACTCACTCACTGCTTCTCTTTTGCTCTCTCTCTCACTAACAGCTTCTCTCTCTCTATCTCTCTCTCTCTCACACACACAGCTTCTGTTTCTCTCTCACTCTCTCTCACACCTTCTCTTTCTCTCTCTCTCACTCACTCACAGCTTCCCTTTCACACTCTCTCGCTCACACCTTCTCTCTCACTCACTCTCTTACTCACAGCTTCTCTTTCTTTCTCTGTCTCTCTCACTCACAGCTTCTCTTTCTCTCTCTCACACTCACTCACAGCTTCTCTTTCTCTGTCTCTCTCACTCACAGCTTCTCTTTCTCTCTCTCACACACAGCTTCTCTCTCTCTCTCACTCACTCACTGCTTCTCTTTCTCTCTCTCTCTCACTCACTCACAGCTTTTTCTCCCTCTATCTCTCTCACTCACTCACAGCTTCCCTTTCTCTCTCTCACACACACTCATTCACAGCTTCTCTCTCTCTCTCACTCACTCACAGCTTCTCACTGTCTCTCTCTCTCACTCAATCACAGCTTCTCTTTCTCTCTCACTCTCTCACAGCTTCTCTTTCTCTCTCACAATCTCTCAGAGCTTCTCTCTCTCACTCACTCACTCACACCTTCTCTTTCTCTCACACACACACACTCACAGATTCTCCGTCTCTCTCACTGACAGCTTTCTTTCTCTCTCTTTCTCACTCACAGCTTCTCTTTCTCTCTCTCTCTCACTCAGCTTCTCTTTCTCTCTCACACTCACAGCTTCTCTTTCTCTCTCTCTCTCAATCACAGCTTTTCTTTCTCTCTCTCTCACTCACTCACAGCTTCTCTTTCTCTCTCTCTCTCACTCACAGCTTTTCTTTCTCTCTCTCTCTCACTCACTCACAGCTTATCTTGCACTCTCTCTCACAAAGATTCTCTTTCTCTCTCTCTCATTCACAGCTTCTATTTCTCTCTCTCTCACTCACAGCTTCTGTTTCTCTCTCACTCTCTCTCACACCTTCTCTTTCTCTCTCTCTCACTCACTCACAGCTTCTCTTTCACACTCTCTCGCTCACACCTTCTCTCTCACTCACTCTCTTACTCACAGCTTCTCTTTCTTTCTCTGTCTCTCTCACTCACAGCTTCTCTTTCTCTCTCTCACACTCACTCACAGCTTCTCTTTCTCTGTCTCTCTCACTCACAGCTTCTCTTTCTCTCTCTCACACACAGCTTCTCTCTCTCTCTCACTCACTCACTGCTTCTCTTTCTCTCTCTCTCTCACTCACTCACAGCTTTTTCTCCCTCTATCTCTCTCACTCACTCACAGCTTCCCTTTCTCTCTCACACACACACTCATTCACAGCTTCTCTCTCTCTCTCACTCACTCACAGCTTCTCACTGTCTCTCTCTCTCACTCAATCACAGCTTCTCTTTCTCTCTCACTCTCTCACAGCTTCTCTTTCTCTCTCACAATCTCTCAGAGCTTCTCTCTCTCACTCACTCACTCACACCTTCTCTTTCTCTCTCTCACACACACTCACAGATTCTCCGTCTCTCTCACTGACAGCTTTCTTTCTCTCTCTTTCTCACTCACAGCTTCTCTTTCTCTCTCTCTCTCACTCAGCTTCTCTTTCTCTCTCACACTCACAGCTTCTCTTTCTCTCTCTCTCTCAATCACAGCTTTTCTTTCTCTCTCTCTCACTCACTCACAGCTTCTCTTTCTCTCTCTCTCTCACTCACAGCTTTTCTTTCTCTCTCTCTCTCACTCACTCACAGCTTATCTTGCACTCTCTCTCACAAAGCTTCTCTTTCTCTCTCTCTCATTCACAGCTTCTATTTCTCTCTCTCTCACTCACAGCTTCTCTTTCTCTCTCTCTCTCACTCACAGCTTCTTTCTCTCTCTCTCTCACTCTCAGCTTTTCTTTCTCTCTCACTCACAGCTCTTTTGCTCTCTCTCTCACTCACAGCTTCTCTCTCTATCTCTCTCTCACTCACACACACACAGCTTCTGTTTCTCTCTCACTCTCTCTCACAGCTTCTCTTTCTCTCTCTCATTCACTCACAGCTTCTCTTTCTCTGTCTCTCGCTCACAGCTTCTCTCTCATTCACTCTCTTACTCACAGCTTCTCTTTCTTTCTCTCTCTCACAGCTTCTCTTTCTCTCTCTATCTCTCACTCACAGCTTCTCTTTCTCTCTCTCTCTCACACACTCACAGCTTCTCTTTCTCTCTCACTCACTCACAGCTTTCTTTCTCTCTCTGTCTCACTCACAGCTTCTCTTTCTCTCTCTGTCTCTCACTCAGCTTCTCTTTCTCTCTCTCTCATTCACAGATTCTCTTTCTCTCTCTCTCTCACTCACTCACAGCTTCTCTTTCTCTCTCTCTCTCACTCACAGCTTTTCTTTCTCTCTCTCTCAAACTCACTCACAGCTTCTATTTCGCTCTCTCTCACATAGCTTCTCTTTCTCTCTCTCTCATTCACAGCTTCTATTTCTCTCTCTCTCACTCACAGCTTCTCTTTCTGTCTCTCTCTCTCACTCACAGCTTCTCTTTATCTCTCTCTCTCACTCACAGCTTCTTTCTCTCTCACACACACACTCATAGCTTTTCTTTCTCTCTCTCTCTCTCTCTCACTCACTCACTGCTTCTCTTTTGCTCTCTCTCTCACTCACAGCTTCTCTCTCTCTATCTCTCTCTCTCACACACACACAGCTTCTGTTTCTCTCTCACTCTCTCTCACACCTTCTCTTTCTCTCTCTCTCACTCACTCACAGCTTCTCTCTCTCTCTCTCGCTCACAGCTTCTCTCTCACTCACTCTCTTACTCACAGCTCTTTCTTTCTCTGTCTCTCTCACTCTCAGCTTCTCTTTCTCTCTCTCTCTCTCACACACAGCTTTCTTTCTCTCTCTGTCTCACTCACAGCTTCTCTTTCTCTCTCTCTCTCTCACAGCTTCTCTTTCTCTCTCTCTCCCTCACAGCTTCTCATTCTCTCTCTCACTCTCTCACTCACAGCTTCTCTTTCTCTCTCTCTCTCACTCACAGCTTCTCTTTCTCTTTCTCTCTCTCACAGCTTCTCTTTCCTTTCTCTCTTGCTCACTCACAGCTTCTCTCTCTCTCTCACTCACTCACAGCTTCTCACTGTCTCTCTCTCACTCACTCACAGCTTCTCTTTCTCTCTCACTCTCTTACAGCTTCTCTTTCTCTCTCACAATCTCTCAGAGCTTCTCTCTCTCACTCACTCACTCACAGCTTCTCTTTCTCTCTCACACACACACTCACAGATTCTCCGTCTCTCTCACTGACAGCTTCTCTTTCTCTCTCTCTCACTCACAGCTTCTATTTCTCTCTGTATCTCTCACTCATCACTTCCCTTTCTCTCTCTCCCTCTCTCACTCACAGCTTCTTTCTCTCTCTCTCTCAATCACAGCTTTTCTTTCTCTCTCTCACTCACTCACAGCTTCTCTTTCACTCTCTCTCTCTCACTCACTCACAGCTTCTCTTTCTCTGTCTCTCACTCACAGCTTCTTTCTCTCTCACTCACTCACTCACAACTTCTCTTTCTATCACTCTCTCACACACAGCTTCTCTTTCTCTCTCTCTCACTCACTCACAGCTTCTCTTTCTCTCACTCACTCAAAACTTCTCTTTCTCTGTCTCTCTCACAGCTTCTCTTTCTCTCTCACACACTCACTCACAGCTTCTCTCTCTTTCTCTGTCTCTCTCACTCACAGCTTCTCTTTCTCTCTCTCTCACACAGCTTCTCTCTCTCTCACTCTCACTGCTTCTCTTTCTCTCTCTCTCTCACTCACTCACAGCTTCTCTTTCAATCTCTCTCTCACTCACTCACAGCTTCTCTCTCTCTCTCACTCACTCACAGCTTTCTTTCTCTCTCTGTCTCACTCACAGCTTCTCTTTCTCTCTTTGTCTCTCACTCAGCTTCTCTTTCTCTCTCACTCACTCACAGATTCTCTTTCTCTCTCTCACTCACAGCATCTCTTTCTCTCTCTCACTCACTCACAGCTTTTCTTTCTCTCTCTCTCTCACTCACAGCTTCTATTTCTCTCTGTATCTCTCACTCATCGCTTCCCTTTCTCTCTCTCTCTCTCTCTCTCTCTCACTCACAGCTTCTTTCTCTCTCTCTCTCAATCACAGCTTATCTTTCTCTCTCTCACTCACTCACAGCTTCTCTTTCACTCTCTCTCTCTCACTCACTCACAGCTTCTCTTTCTCTGTCTCTCACTCACAGCTTCTTTCTCTCTCACTCACAACTTCTCTTTCTATCACTCTCTCACACAGCTTCTCTTTCTCTCTCTCTCACTCACTCACAGCTTCTCTTTCTCTCACTCACTCAAAGCTTCTCTTTCTCTGTCTCTCTCACAGCTTCTCTTTCTCTCTATCTCTCTCACTCACAGCTTCTCTTTTCTCTCTCTCTCTCTCACTCACTCACAGCTTCTCTTTCTCTCTCTCTCACTCACAGCTTCTCTTTCTCTCTCTCACTAACTCATATCTTCTCTTTCTCTCTCTCTCTCTCACTCACTCACAGCTTCCCTTTCTCTCTCTCTCTCACTCACTCACAGCTTCTCTTTCTCTTTCTCTTTCTCTCTCACTCACTCACAGCTTCTCTTTCTCTCACACTCACTCACAGCCTTCTTTCTCTCTCTGTCTCACTCACAGCTTCTCTTTCTCTCTCTCTCTCACTCAGCTTCTCTTTCTCTCTCACTCACTCACAGCTTCTATTTCTCTCACTCACTCACAGCTTCTCTTTCTCTGTCTCTCTCACAGCTTCTCTTTCTCTCTCTCTCTCTCACAGCTTCTGTATTCTCTCTCTCTCTCTCACTCACTCACAGCTTCTCTTTCTCTCTCTCTTTCACTCACAGCTATTCTTTCTCTCTCTCACTAACTCACATCTTCTCTTTCTCTCTCTCTCTCACTCACTCACAGCTTCCCTTTCTCTCTCTCTCTCTCTCACTCACTCACAGCTTCTGTTTCTCTCTCTCTCTCACTCACTCACAGCTTCTCTTTCTCTCTCACTCACTCACAGCTTTCTTTTTCTCTCTGTCTCACTCACAGCTTCTCTTTCTCTCTCTCTCACTCAGCTTCTCTTTCTCTCTCTCACACTCACAGCTTCTCTTTCTCTCTCTCTCTCACTTGCAGCTTTTCTTTCTCTATCTCTCACTCACTCACAGCTTCTCTCTCTCTCACACACACAGGTTTTCTTTCTCTCGCTCTCTCACTCACTCACAGCTTCTCTTTCGCTCTCTCTCACATAGCTTCTATTTTTCTCTCTCTCATTCACAGCTTCTATTTCTCTTTCTCTCACTCACAGCTTCTCTTTCTCTCTCTCTCTCTCACTCACAGCTTCTCTTTCTCTCTCTCTCTCACTCATTCACAGCTTCTCTTTCTCTCTCACTCACTCACAGCTTTCTTTCAATCTCTGTCTCACTCACAGCTTCTCTTTCTCTCTCTCTCTCACTCAGCTTCTCTTTCTCTCTCTCTCACTCACAGATTCTCTTTCTCTCTCTCTCTCTCACTCACAGCTTCTCTTTCTCTCTCTCTCACTCACAGCTTCTCTTTCTCTCTCTCTCTCAATCACAGCTTTTCTTTCTTTCTCTCACTCACTCACAGCTTCTCTTTCACTCTCTCTCTCTCACTCACTCACAGCTTCACTTTCTCTGTCTCTCACTCACAGCTTCTCTTTCTTTCTCTCTCACTCACTCACAACTTCTCTTTCTATCTCTCTCACACACACAGCTTCTCTTTCTCTCTCTCTCACTCACTCACTCACAGCTTCTCTTTCTCTCACTCACTCACAGCTTCTCTTTCTCTGTCTCTCTCACAGCTTCTCTTTCTCTCTCTCTATCTCTCTCACTCACAGCTTCTCTTTTCTCTCTCTCTCTCTCACTCACTCACAGCTTCTCTTTCTCTCTCACACACACTCACAGCTTCTCTTTCTCTCTCTCACTAACAATCTTCTCTCTCTCTCTCTCTCTCTCACTCACTCATAGCTTCCCTTTCTCTCTCTCTCTCTCACTCACTCACAGCTTCTCCTTCTCTCTCTCTCTCACTCACTCACAGCTTCTCTTTCTCTCTCACTCACTCACAGCTTTCTCTCTCTGTCTGTCTCACTCACAGCTTCTCTTTCTCCCTCTCTCTCACTCAGCTTCTCTTTCTCTCTCACTCACTCACAACTTCTATTTCTCTCACTCACTCACAGCTTCTCTTTCTCTGTCTCTCTCACAGCTTCTCTTTCTCTCTATCTCTCTCACTCACAGCTTTTCTTTCTCTCTCTCTCACTCACTCACAGCTTCTCTTTCTCTCTCTCTCTCACTCACAGCTTTTCTTTCTTTCTCTCTCACTCACAGCTTCTCTTGCGCTCTCTCTCACATAGCTTCTCTTTCTCTCTCTCTCATTCACAGGTTCTATTTCTCTCTCTCTCACTCACAGCTTCTCTTTCTCTCTCTCTCTCTCACTCACAGCTTCTTTCTCTCTCACACACACTCTCAGCTTTTCTTTCTCTCTCTCTCTCACTCACAGCTCTTTTGCTCTCTCTCTCAATCACAGCTTCTCTCTCTATCTCTCTCTCACTCACACACACACAGCTTCTGTTTCTCTCTCACTCTCTCTCACAGCTTCTCTTTCTCTCTCTCTCATTCACTCACAGCTTCTCTTTCTCTCTCTCTCGCTCACAGCTTCTCTCTTATTCACTCTCTTACTCACAGCTTCTCTTTCTTTCTCCCTCTCACAGCTTCTCTTTCTCTCTCTATCTCTCACTCACAGCTTCTCTTTCTCTCTCTCTCTCACTCACTCACAGCTTCTCTTTCTCTCTCACTCACTCACAGCTTTCTTTCTGTCTCTGTCTCACTCACAGCTTCTCTTTCTCTCTCTGTCTCTCACTCAGCTTCTCTTTCTCTCTCTCTCACTCACAGATTCTCTTTCTCTCTCTCTCACTCACAGCTTCTCTTTCTCTCTCTCACTCACTCACAGCTTTTCTTTCTCTCTCTTTCTCACTCACTCACAGCTTCTCTTTCTCTCTCTCTCTCACTCACTCACAGCTTCTCTTTCACTCTCTCTCACATAGCTTCTCTTTCTCTCTCTCTCATTCACAGCTTCTATTTCTCTCTCTCTCACTCACAGCTTCTCTTTCTGTCTCTCTCTCTCACTCACAGCTTCTCTTTCTCTCTCTCTCTCACTCACAGCTTCTTTCTCTCTCTCACACACACTCACAGCTTTTCTTTCTCTCTCTCACTCACTCACTCACTGCTTCTCTTTTGCTCTCTCTCTCACTCACAGCTTCTCTCTCCCTCTCTCTCACACACACACAGCTTCTGTTTCTCTCTCACTCTCTCACAGCTTTCTCTCTCTCTCTCTCTCGCTCACAGCTTCTCTCTCACTCACTCTCTTACTCACAGCTTCTCTTTCTTTCTCTGTCTCTCTCACTCACAGCTTCTCTTTCTCTACCTCTCTCTCTCACTCACAGCTTCTCTTTCTTTCTCTCACACTCACTCACAGCTTCTCTCTCTTTCTCTGTCTCTCTCACTCACAGCTTCTCTTTCTCTCTCTCACACCCAGCTTCTCTCTCTCTCACTCACTCACTGCTTCTCTTTCTCTCTCTCTCTCACTCACTCACAGCTTCTCTTTCTCTCTCTATCTCTCTCACTCACTCACAGCTTCCCTTTCTCTCTCTCTCACAAACTCACTCACAGCTTCTCTATCTCTCTCTCTCACTCACTCACACCTTCTCTTTCTCCCTCACACACATAGCTTCTATTTCTCTCTCACTCTTATTCACAGCTTCTATTTCTCTCTCTCTCACAGCTTCTCTCTCTCACTCACAGCTTTTATTTCTCTCTCTCTCACTCACTCACAGCTTCTCTTTCGCTCTTGCTCTCTCTCTCACTCACAGCTTTTCTGTCTCTCTCTTTCTCACTCACAGCATCTCTTTCCCTCTCTCTTTTCTCTCTCACACACAGCTTCTCTCTCTCTCACTCACAGCTTCTCTCTCTCTTTCTCTCTCTCACAGCTTCTCTTTCCCTTCTCTCTCTCTCACTCACAGCTTCTCTCTCACTCACTCACTCACAGCTTCTCACTGTCTCTCTCTCTCACTCACTCACAGCTTCTCTTTCTCTCTCAATCTCTCACAGCTTCTCATTCTCTCTCACAATCTCTCAGAGCTTCTCTCTCTCACTCACTCACTCACTCACAGCTTCTCTTTCTCTCTCACACACACACTCACAGATTCTCTGTCTCTCTCACTGACAGCTTCTCTTTCTCTCTCTCTCACTCACAGCTTCTATTTCTCTCTGTATCTCTCACTCATAGCTTCCCTTTCTCTCTCTCTCTCTCTCTCACTCACAGCTTCTTTCTCTCTCTCTCTCAATCACAGCTTTTCTTTCTCTCTCTCTCTCTCACTCACAGCTTCTATTTCTCTCTGTATCTCTCACTCATCGCTTCCCTTTCTCTCTCTCTCTCTCTCTCTCTCTCTCACTCACAGCTTCTTTCTCTCTCTCTCTCAATCACAGCTTATCTTTCTCTCTCTCACTCACTCACAGCTTCTCTTTCACTCTCTCTCTCTCACTCACTCACAGCTTCTCTTTCTCTGTCTCTCACTCACAGCTTCTTTCTCTCTCACTCACAACTTCTCTTTCTATCACTCTCTCACACAGCTTCTCTTTCTCTCTCTCTCACTCACTCACAGCTTCTCTTTCTCTCACTCACTCAAAGCTTCTCTTTCTCTGTCTCTCTCACAGCTTCTCTTTCTCTCTATCTCTCTCACTCACAGCTTCTCTTTTCTCTCTCTCTCTCTCACTCACTCACAGCTTCTCTTTCTCTCTCTCTCACTCACAGCTTCTCTTTCTCTCTCTCACTAACTCATATCTTCTCTTTCTCTCTCTCTCTCTCACTCACTCACAGCTTCCCTTTCTCTCTCTCTCTCACTCACTCACAGCTTCTCTTTCTCTTTCTCTTTCTCTCTCACTCACTCACAGCTTCTCTTTCTCTCACACTCACTCACAGCCTTCTTTCTCTCTCTGTCTCACTCACAGCTTCTCTTTCTCTCTCTCTCTCACTCAGCTTCTCTTTCTCTCTCACTCACTCACAGCTTCTATTTCTCTCACTCACTCACAGCTTCTCTTTCTCTGTCTCTCTCACAGCTTCTCTTTCTCTCTCTCTCTCTCACAGCTTCTGTATTCTCTCTCTCTCTCTCACTCACTCACAGCTTCTCTTTCTCTCTCTCTTTCACTCACAGCTATTCTTTCTCTCTCTCACTAACTCACATCTTCTCTTTCTCTCTCTCTCTCACTCACTCACAGCTTCCCTTTCTCTCTCTCTCTCTCTCACTCACTCACAGCTTCTGTTTCTCTCTCTCTCTCACTCACTCACAGCTTCTCTTTCTCTCTCACTCACTCACAGCTTTCTTTTTCTCTCTGTCTCACTCACAGCTTCTCTTTCTCTCTCTCTCACTCAGCTTCTCTTTCTCTCTCTCACACTCACAGCTTCTCTTTCTCTCTCTCTCTCACTTGCAGCTTTTCTTTCTCTATCTCTCACTCACTCACAGCTTCTCTCTCTCTCACACACACAGGTTTTCTTTCTCTCGCTCTCTCACTCACTCACAGCTTCTCTTTCGCTCTCTCTCACATAGCTTCTATTTTTCTCTCTCTCATTCACAGCTTCTATTTCTCTTTCTCTCACTCACAGCTTCTCTTTCTCTCTCTCTCTCTCACTCACAGCTTCTCTTTCTCTCTCTCTCTCACTCATTCACAGCTTCTCTTTCTCTCTCACTCACTCACAGCTTTCTTTCAATCTCTGTCTCACTCACAGCTTCTCTTTCTCTCTCTCTCTCACTCAGCTTCTCTTTCTCTCTCTCTCACTCACAGATTCTCTTTCTCTCTCTCTCTCTCACTCACAGCTTCTCTTTCTCTCTCTCTCACTCACAGCTTCTCTTTCTCTCTCTCTCTCAATCACAGCTTTTCTTTCTTTCTCTCACTCACTCACAGCTTCTCTTTCACTCTCTCTCTCTCACTCACTCACAGCTTCACTTTCTCTGTCTCTCACTCACAGCTTCTCTTTCTTTCTCTCTCACTCACTCACAACTTCTCTTTCTATCTCTCTCACACACACAGCTTCTCTTTCTCTCTCTCTCACTCACTCACTCACAGCTTCTCTTTCTCTCACTCACTCACAGCTTCTCTTTCTCTGTCTCTCTCACAGCTTCTCTTTCTCTCTCTCTATCTCTCTCACTCACAGCTTCTCTTTTCTCTCTCTCTCTCTCACTCACTCACAGCTTCTCTTTCTCTCTCACACACACTCACAGCTTCTCTTTCTCTCTCTCACTAACAATCTTCTCTCTCTCTCTCTCTCTCTCACTCACTCATAGCTTCCCTTTCTCTCTCTCTCTCTCACTCACTCACAGCTTCTCCTTCTCTCTCTCTCTCACTCACTCACAGCTTCTCTTTCTCTCTCACTCACTCACAGCTTTCTCTCTCTGTCTGTCTCACTCACAGCTTCTCTTTCTCCCTCTCTCTCACTCAGCTTCTCTTTCTCTCTCACTCACTCACAACTTCTATTTCTCTCACTCACTCACAGCTTCTCTTTCTCTGTCTCTCTCACAGCTTCTCTTTCT
Organism: Bradypodion ventrale; assembly: GCA_035047345.1. Taxonomy (NCBI): domain Eukaryota; kingdom Metazoa; phylum Chordata; class Lepidosauria; order Squamata; family Chamaeleonidae; genus Bradypodion; species Bradypodion ventrale. The sequence continues at coordinate 208,329,036 of JAWDJE010000002.1, forward strand.
CTCTATCTCTCTCACTCACAGCTTTTCTTTCTCTCTCTCTCACTCACTCACAGCTTCTCTTTCTCTCTCTCTCTCACTCACAGCTTTTCTTTCTTTCTCTCTCACTCACAGCTTCTCTTGCGCTCTCTCTCACATAGCTTCTCTTTCTCTCTCTCTCATTCACAGGTTCTATTTCTCTCTCTCTCACTCACAGCTTCTCTTTCTCTCTCTCTCTCTCACTCACAGCTTCTTTCTCTCTCACACACACTCTCAGCTTTTCTTTCTCTCTCTCTCTCACTCACAGCTCTTTTGCTCTCTCTCTCAATCACAGCTTCTCTCTCTATCTCTCTCTCACTCACACACACACAGCTTCTGTTTCTCTCTCACTCTCTCTCACAGCTTCTCTTTCTCTCTCTCTCATTCACTCACAGCTTCTCTTTCTCTCTCTCTCGCTCACAGCTTCTCTCTTATTCACTCTCTTACTCACAGCTTCTCTTTCTTTCTCCCTCTCACAGCTTCTCTTTCTCTCTCTATCTCTCACTCACAGCTTCTCTTTCTCTCTCTCTCTCACTCACTCACAGCTTCTCTTTCTCTCTCACTCACTCACAGCTTTCTTTCTGTCTCTGTCTCACTCACAGCTTCTCTTTCTCTCTCTGTCTCTCACTCAGCTTCTCTTTCTCTCTCTCTCACTCACAGATTCTCATTCTCTCTCTCTCACTCACAGCTTCTCTTTCTCTCTCTCACTCACTCACAGCTTTTCTTTCTCTCTCTTTCTCACTCACTCACAGCTTCTCTTTCTCTCTCTCTCTCACTCACTCACAGCTTCTCTTTCACTCTCTCTCACATAGCTTCTCTTTCTCTCTCTCTCATTCACAGCTTCTATTTCTCTCTCTCTCACTCACAGCTTCTCTTTCTGTCTCTCTCTCTCACTCACAGCTTCTCTTTCTCTCTCTCTCTCACTCACAGCTTCTTTCTCTCTCTCACACACACTCACAGCTTTTCTTTCTCTCTCTCACTCACTCACTCACTGCTTCTCTTTTGCTCTCTCTCTCACTCACAGCTTCTCTCTCCCTCTCTCTCACACACACACAGCTTCTGTTTCTCTCTCACTCTCTCTCACAGCTTTCTCTCTCTCTCTCTCTCGCTCACAGCTTCTCTCTCACTCACTCTCTTACTCACAGCTTCTCTTTCTTTCTCTGTCTCTCTCACTCACAGCTTCTCTTTCTCTACCTCTCTCTCTCACTCACAGCTTCTCTTTCTTTCTCTCACACTCACTCACAGCTTCTCTCTCTTTCTCTGTCTCTCTCACTCACAGCTTCTCTTTCTCTCTCTCACACCCAGCTTCTCTCTCTCTCACTCACTCACTGCTTCTCTTTCTCTCTCTCTCTCACTCACTCACAGCTTCTCTTTCTCTCTCTATCTCTCTCACTCACTCACAGCTTCCCTTTCTCTCTCTCTCACAAACTCACTCACAGCTTCTCTATCTCTCTCTCTCACTCACTCACACCTTCTCTTTCTCCCTCACACACATAGCTTCTATTTCTCTCTCACTCTTATTCACAGCTTCTATTTCTCTCTCTCTCACAGCTTCTCTCTCTCACTCACAGCTTTTATTTCTCTCTCTCTCACTCACTCACAGCTTCTCTTTCGCTCTTGCTCTCTCTCTCACTCACAGCTTTTCTGTCTCTCTCTTTCTCACTCACAGCATCTCTTTCCCTCTCTCTCTCTCTCTCACACACAGCTTCTCTCTCTCTCACTCACAGCTTCTCTCTCTCTTTCTCTCTCTCACAGCTTCTCTTTCCCTTCTCTCTCTCTCACTCACAGCTTCTCTCTCACTCACTCACTCACAGCTTCTCACTGTCTCTCTCTCTCACTCACTCACAGCTTCTCTTTCTCTCTCAATCTCTCACAGCTTCTCATTCTCTCTCACAATCTCTCAGAGCTTCTCTCTCTCACTCACTCACTCACTCACAGCTTCTCTTTCTCTCTCACACACACACTCACAGATTCTCTGTCTCTCTCACTGACAGCTTCTCTTTCTCTCTCTCTCACTCACAGCTTCTATTTCTCTCTGTATCTCTCACTCATAGCTTCCCTTTCTCTCTCTCTCTCTCTCTCACTCACAGCTTCTTTCTCTCTCTCTCTCAATCACAGCTTTTCTTTCTCTCTCTCTCGCTCACTCACAGCTTCTCTTTCACTCTCTCTCTCTCACTCACTCACACCTTCTCTTTCTCTGTCTCTCATTCACAGCTTCTTTCTCTCTCACTCACTCACTCAGAACTTCTCTTTCTATCACTCTCTCACACACAGCTTCTCTTTCTCTCTCTCTCACTCACTCACAGCTTCTCTTTCTCTCACTCACTCAAAGCTTCTCTTTCTCTGTCTCTCTCACAGCTTCTCTTTCTCTCTATCTCTCTCACTCACAGCTTCTCTTTTCTCTCTCTCTCTCTCACTCACTCACAGGTTCTCTTTCTCTCTCTCTCACTCACAGCTTCTCTCTCTCTCTCACTAACTCATATCTTCTCTTTCTCTCACTCACTCAAAGCTTCTCTTTCTCTGTCTCTCTCTCAGCTTCTCTTTCTCTCTCACACACTCACTCACAGCTTCTCTCTCTTTCTCTGTCTCTCTCACTCACAGCTTCTCTTTCTCTCTCTCTCACACAGCTTCTCTCTCTCTCACTCACTCACTGCTTCTCTTTCTCTCTCTCTCTCACTCACTCACAGCTTCTCTTTCAATCTCTCTCTCACTCACTCACAGCTTCTCTCTCTCTCTCACTCACTCACAGCTTTCTTTCTCTCTCTGTCTCACTCACAGCTTCTCTTTCTCTCTCTGTCTCTCACTCAGCTTCTCTTTCTCTCTCACTCACTCACAGATTCTCTTTCTCTCTCTCTCACTCACAGCTTCTCTTTCTCTCTCTCACTCACTCACAGCTTTTCTTTCTCTCTCTCTCTCACTCACTCACAGCTTCTCTCTCTCTCTCTCACTCACAGCTTTTCTTTCTCTCTCTCTCACTCACTCACAGCTTCTCTTTCGCTCTCTCTCACATAGCTTCTCTTTCTCTCTCTCTCATTCACAGATTCTATTTCTCTATCTCTCACAGCTTCTCTTTCTGTCTCTCTCTCACTCACAGCTTCTCTTTCTCTCTCTCTCTCTCACTCACAGCTTCTTTCTCTCACACACACACACTCACAGCTTTTCTTTATCTCTCTCTCTCACTCACTCACTGCTTCTCTTTTGCTCTCTCTCTCACTAACTGCTTCTCTCTCTCTATCTCTATCTCTCACACACACACAGCTTCTGTTTCTCTCTCACTCTCTCTCACACCTTCTCTTTCTCTCTCTCTCTCACTCACTCACAGCTTCTCTTTCTCTCTCTCTCGCTCACAGCTTCTCTCTCACTCACTCTCTCACTCACAGCTTCTCTTTCTCTCTCTCACACTCACTCACAGCTTCTCTCTCTTTCTCTGTCTCTCTCACTCACAGCTTCTCTTTCTCTGTCTCTCACTCACAGCTTCTTTCTCTCTCACTCACTCACTCACAACTTCTCTTTCTATCACTCTCTCACACACAGCTTCTATTTCTCTCTCTCTCACTCACTCACAGCTTCTCTTTCTCTCACTCACTCACAGCTTCTCTTTCTCTCTCTCACTCACTCACAGCTTTTCTTTCTCTCTCTCACTCACTCACAGCTTCTCTCTCTCTCACTCACAGCTTTTCTTTCTCTCTCTCTCACTCACTCACAGCTTCTCTTTCGCTCTCTCTCACATAGTTTCTCTTTCTCTCTCTCTCATTCACAGCTTTTATTTCTCTCTCTCTCACAGCTTCTCTTTCTCTCTCTTTCTCTCTCACTCACAGCTTCTCTTTCTCTCTCTCTCACTCACAGCTTCTTTCTCTCTGACACACACCCTCACTGCTTTTCTTTCTCTCTCTCTCTCACTCACTCACTGCTTCTCTTTTGCTCTCTCTCTCACTAACAGCTTCTCTCTCTCTCTCTCTCTCTCACACACACACCTTCTGTTTCTCTCTCACTCTCTCTCACACCTTCTCTTTCTCTCTCTCTCACTCACTCACAGCTTCTCTCTCTCTCTCTCGCTCACAGCTTCTCTCTCACTCACTCTCTTACTCACAGCTTCTCTTTCTTTCTCTGTCTCTCTCACTCACAGCTTCTCTTTCTCTCTCTCACACTCACTCACAGCTTCTCTCTCTTTCTCTGTCTCTCTCACTCACAGCTTCTCTTTCTCTCTCTCACACACAGCTTCTCTCTCTCTCTCACTCACTCACTGCTTCTCTTTCTCTCTCTCTCTCACTCACTAACAGCTTCTCTTTCTTTCTCTCTCTCTCTCACTCACTCACAGCTTCTCTTTCAATCTCTCTCTCACTCACTCACAGCTTCTCTCTCTCTCTCACTCACTCACAGCTTTCTTTCTCTCTCTGTCTCACTCACAGCTTCTCTTTCTCTCTCTGTCTCTCACTCAGCTTCTCTTTCTCTCTCACTCACTCACAGATTCTCTTTCTCTCTCTCTCACTCACAGCTTCTCTTTCTCTCTCTCACTCACTCACAGCTTTTCTTTCTCTCTCTCACTCACTCACTCACAGCTTCTCTCTCTCTCTCTCTCACTCACAGCTTTTCTTTCTCTCTCTCTCAATCACTCACAGCTTCTCTTTCGCTCTCTCTCACATAGTTTCTCTTTCTCTCTCTCTCATTCACAGCTTTTTTTCTCTCTCTCACAGCTTCTCTTTCTCTCTCTTTCTCTCTCACTCACAGCTTCTCTTTCTCTCTCTCTGTCTCACTCACAGCTTCTTTCTCTCTCTCACACACCCTCACAGCTTTTCTTTCTCTCTCTCTCTCACTCAATCACTGCTTCTCTTTTGCTCTCTCTCTCACTAACAGCTTCTCTCTCTCTCTCTCTCTCACACACACACAGCTTCTGTTTCTGTCTCACTCTCTCTCACACCTTCTCTTTCTCTCTCTCTCACTCACTCACAGCTTCTCTCTCTCTCTCGCTCACAGCTTCTCTCTCACTCACTCTCTTACTCACAGCTACTCTTTCTTTCTCTGTCTCTCTCACTCACAGCTTCTCTTTCTCTCTCTCACACTCACTCACAGCTTCTCTCTCTTTCTCTGTCTCTCTCACTCACTGCTTCTCTTTCTCTCTCTCTCACTCACTCACAGCTTCTCTTTCTCTCTCTATCTCTCTCACTCACTCACAGCTTCCCTTTCTCTCTCACACACACACTCATTCACAGCTTCTCTCTCTCTCTCTCACTCACTCACAGCTTCTCACTGTCTCTCTCTCTCACTCACTCACAGCTTCTCTTTCTCTCTCACTCTCTCACAGCTTCTCTTTCTCTCTCACAATCTCTCAGAGCTGCTCTCTCTCACTCACTCACTCACACCTTCTCTTTCTCTCTCACACACACACTCACAGCTTTTCTTTCTCTCTCTCTCTCACTCACTCACAGCTTCTCTTTCGCTCTCTCTCACATAGCTTCTATTTCTCTCTCTCTCATTCACAGCTTCTATTTCTCTCTCTCTCACTCACAGCTTCTCTTTCTCTCTCTCTCACTCACAGCTTCTTTCTCTCTCACACACACTCACAGCTTTTCTTTCTCTCTCTCTCTCACTCACTCACAGCTCTTTTGCTCTCTCTCTCACTCACAGCTTCTCTCTCTCTATCTCTCTCTCACTCACACACAGACAGCTTCTGTTTCTCTCTCACTCTCTCTCACAGCTTCTCTTTCTCTCTCTCTCACTCACTCACAGCTTCTCTTTCTCTTTCTCTCGCTCACAGCTTCTCTCTCACTCACTCTCTTACTCACAGCTTCCCTTTCTTTCTCTCTCTCACAGCTTCTCTTTCTCTCTCTCTCTCTCACTCACAGCTTCTCTTTCTCTCTCTCTCTCACTCATTCACAGCTTCTCTTTCTCTCTCACTCACTCACAGCTTTCTTTCAATCTCTGTCTCACTCACAGCTTCTCTTTCTCTCTCTCTCTCACTCAGCTTCTCTTTCTCTCTCTCTCACTCACAGATTCTCTTTCTCTCTCTCTCTCACTCACAGCTTCTCTTTCTCTCTCTCTCACTCACAGCTGCTCTTTCTCTCTCTCTCAATCACAGCTTTTCTTTCTCTCTCTCACTCACTCACAGCTTCTCTTTCACTCTCTCTCTCTCACTCACTCACAGCTTCACTTTCTCTGTCTCTCACTCACAGCTTCTCTTTCTTTCTCTCTCACTCACTCACAACTTCTCTTTCTATCTCTCTCACACACACAGCTTCTCTTTCTCTCTCTCTCTCTCACTCACTCACAGCTTCTCTTTCTCTCACTCACTCACAGCTTCTCTTTCTCTGTCTCTCTCACAGCTTCTCTTTCTCTCTCTCTCTCTCACTCACTCACAGCTTCTCTTTCTCTCTCACACACACTCACAGCTACTCTTTCTCTCTCTCACTAACAATCTTCTCTCTCTCTCTCACTCACTCATAGCTTCCCTTTCTCTCTCTCTCTCTCACTCACTCACAGCTTCTCCTTCTCTCTCTCTCTCACTCACTCACAGCTTCTCTTTCTCTCTCACTCACTCACAGCTTTCTCTCTCTCTCTGTCTCACTCACAGCTTCTCTTTCTCTCTCTCTCACTCAGCTTCTCTTTCTCTCTCACTCACTCACAGCTTCTATTTCTCTCACTCACTCACAGCTTCTCTTTCTGTCTCTCTCACAGATTCCCTTCTCTTTCTCTCTCTCTCTCACTCACTCACAGCTTCCCTTTCTCTCTCTCTCTCTCTCTCACTCACTCACAGTTTCTCTTTCTCTCTCTCTCTCACTCAGCTTCTCTTTCTCTCTCTCACTCACAGATTCTCTCTCTCTCTCTCTCACTCTCTCACAGTTTCCCTTTCTCTCTCTCTCTCACTCACTCACAGCTTCTCTTTCTCTTTCTCTCTCACTCACTCACAGCTTCTCTTTCTCTCTCACTCACTCACAGCCTTCTTTCTCTCTCTGTCTCACTCACAGCTTCTCTTTCTCTCTCTTTCTCTCTCAGCTTCTCTTTCTCTCTCACTCATAGCTTCTATTTCTCTCACTCACTCACAGCTTCTCTTTCTCTGTCTCTCTCACAGCTTCTCTTTCTCTCTCTCACAGCTTCTCTATTCTCTCTCTCTCTCACTCACTCACAGCTTCCCTTTCTCTCTCTCTCTCTCTCACTCACTCACAGCTTCTCTTTCTCTCTCTCTCTCACTCACTCACAGCTTCTCTTTCTCTCTCACTCACTCACAGCTTTCTTTTTCTCTCTGTCTCACTCACAGCTTCTCTTTCTCTCTCTCTCTCTCACTCAGCTTCTCTTTCTCTCTCTCACACTCACAGCTTCTCTTTCTCTCTCTCTCTCTCACTTGCAGCTTTTCTTTCTCTCTCTCTCACTCACTCACAGCTTCTCTTTCTCTCTCTCTCATAGCTTTTCTTTCTCTCTCTCTCTCACTCACTCACAGCTTCTCTTTCGCTCTCTCTCACATAGCTTCTCTTTCTCTCTCTCTCATTCACAGCTTCTATTTCTCTCTCTCTCACTCACAGCTTCTTTCTCTCTCTCACACACACTCACATCTTTTCTTTCTCTCTCTCTCTCACTCACTCACAGCTCTTTTGCTCTCTCTCTCACTCACAGCATCTCTCTCTCTCTCTCTCACTCACACACACACAGCTTCTGTTTCTCTCTCACTCTCTCTCACAGTTTCTCTTTCTCTCTCTCTCACTCACTCACAGCTTCTCTTTCTCTTTCTCTCGCTCACAGCTTCTCTCTCACTCACTCTCTTACTCACAGCTTCTCTTTCTTTCTCTCTCTCACAGCTTCTCTTTCTTTCTCTCTCTCTCTCACTCACAGCTTCTCTTTCTCTCTCTCTCTCACTCATTCACAGCTTCTCTTTCTCTCTCTCTCTCTCACTCACTCACAGCTTTCTTTCAATCTCTGTCTCACTCACAGCTTCTCTTTCTCTCTCTCTCTCACTCAGCTTCTCTTTCTCTCTCTCTCTCACTCACTCACAGCTTCACTTTCACTCTCTCTCACATAGCTTCTATTTCTCTCTCTCTCATTCACAGCTTCTATTTCTCTCTCTCTCACTCACAGCTTCTCTTTCTCTCTCTCTCACTCACAACTTCTTTCTCTCTCACACACACACTCACAGCTTTTCTTTCTCTCTCTCTCTCACTCACTCACAGCTCTTTTGCTCTGTCTCTCACTCACAGCTTCTCTCTATCTCTCTCTCACTCACACACACACAGCTTCTGATTCTCTCTCACTCTCTCTCACAGCTTCTCTTTCTCTCTCTCTCATTCACTCACAGCTTCTCTTTCTCTTTCTCTCGCTCACAGCTTCTCTCTCACTCCCACTCTTACTCACAGCTTCTCTTTCTTTCTCTCTCTCACAGCTTCTCTTTCTCTCTCTCTCTCACTCACAACTTCTCTCTCTCTCTCTCTCTCTCACTCACTCACAGCTTCTCTTTCTCTCTCACTCACTCACAGCTTTCTTTCAATCTTTCTCACTCACAGCTTCTCTTTCTCTCTCTCTCTCACTCAGCTTCTCTTTCTCTCTCTCACTCACAGATTCTCTCTCTCTCTCATTCTCTCACAGTTTCCCTTTCTCTCTCTCTCTCATAAGAACATAAGAACATAAGAACAGCCTTGCTGGAACAGGCCACAGCCCATCCAGTCCAGCATTCTGTCTCACACAGTGGCTCACCATTTCCTTCAGGGTATTCCCAAGGAGATGCCCTCACCTGCTTAGGATTCCCTGGAAATGGCATTGAGAGATATCCTGCCTATCTCTCCAACCCGGAGGTTGTCCTTAGGTAGCCATAATTATAGCCATTGATAGCCTTGTCCTCCATGAACTTGTCTAATCCTTTCTTAAAGCTGTCAAGACTGACAGCTGTCACCACTTCTTCTGGCAGGGAGTTCCATAGACCAGTAATCCTCTGGGTGAAAAAGTACTTTCTCTTATTTGTTTGAGAACTAGTACCCAAAAGTTTCATGGAGTGTCCCCTAGTTCTAGTGTTGTGCGATAGGGAAAACAGTTTTTCCTTATCTACTTTGTCCACACCGTGCATGATTTTATAAACTTCAATCAGGTCACCTCTTAGACGCCGTCGTTCAAGAGTGAAAAGGCCCAACCGTTGCAGCCTCAGATGGTAAGGAAGGTGTTCCAGTCCCCTAATCATTCTGGTTGCCCTCCTCTGTACTTTCTCCAACTCCATAATATCCTTCTGGAGGTATGGCGACCAGAACTGTACACAATATTCCAGATGGGGCCTCACCATAGATTTATAAAGAGGCAAAATGACACTTGCTGACTTATTTTCTATACCCTTCCTAATGATCCCTAACATTGAGTTTGCTTTTTTCACTGCTGAGGCACACTGGGTTGACACCTTCATTGAGCTGTCCACCAGGACACCAAGGTCCCTTTCCTGGTTTGTCGCAGAGAGTTCAGACCCCATCAGTTTATAAATGTAATTGGGGTTTTTTGCCCCAACATGCATCACTCTGCACTTACTGATGTTGAAGCTCATTTGCCACTGTTTTGCCCACTCCCCCAGTGTCAAGAGATCCCTCTGGAGCTCTTCACAATCTCTCACAGTTTTCACTACCCTGTATAATTTAGTGTTATCAGCAAATTTGGCTACCTTGCTTTTTACTCCTACCTCTAGATCATTTATGAAGAGGTTGAAAAGCAGGGGTCCCAGTACTGAACCTTGGGGGACCCCACTCTTTACTTCCCTCCACTTGGAGAAGTGTCCATTTAGTGCTACCCTCTGTTTCCTGTCCCTTAGCCAGTTGCTGATCCAGGACAAGACCTGTCCCTTTATTCCATGACTGGTAAGTTTATTCAAGAGCCTTTGGTGTGGGACCTTGTCAAAAGCCTTCTGAAAGTCCAGATAAACAATGTCAACTGGATCCCCCTTATCCACATGCTTGTTGACACTCTCAAAAAATTCCAACAGATTAGTGAGGCATGATTTGCCCTTGCAAATCACTCACTCACAGCTTCTCTTTCTCTTTCTCTCTCACACACTCACAGCTTCTCTTTCTCTCTCACTCACTCACAGCCTTCTTTCTCTCTCTGTCTCACTCACAGCTTCTCTTTCTCTCTCTTTCTCTCTCAGCTTCTCTTTCTCTCTCACTCACAGCTTCTATTTCTCTCACTCACTCACAGCTTCTCTTTCTCTGTCTCTCTCACAGCTTCTCTTTCTCTCTCTCTCTCTCACAGCTTCTCTATTCTCTCTCTCTCTCACTCACTCACAGCTTCCCTTTCTCTCTCTCTCTCTCTCACTCACTCACAGCTTCTCTTTCTCTCTCACTCACTCACAGCTTTCTTTTTCTCTCTGTCTCACTCACAGCTTCTCTTTCTCTCTCTCTCTCTCACTCAGCTTCTCTTTCTCTCTCACACACTCACAGCTTCTCTTTCTCTCTCTCTCTCACTTGCAGCTTTTCTTTCTCTCTCTCTCACTCACTCACAGCTTCTCTTTCTCTCTCTCTCTCTCACTTGCAGCTTTTCTTTCTCTCTCTCTCACTCACTCACAGCTTCTCTTTCGCTCTCTCTCACATAGCTTCTCTTTCTCTCTCTCTCACTCACAGCTTCTTTCTCTCTCTCACACACACTCACATCTTTTCTTTCTCTCTCTCTCTCACTCACTCACAGCTCTTTTGCTCTCTCTCTCACTCACAGCTTCTCTCTCTCTATCTCTCTCTCACTCACACACACACAGCTTCTGTTTCTCTCTCACTCTCTCTCACAGTTTCTCTTTCTCTCTCTCTCACTCACTCACAGCTTCTCTTTCTCTTTCTCTCGCTCACAGCTTCTCTCTCACTCACTCTCTTACTCACAGCTTCTCTTTCTTTCTCTCTCTCACAGCTTCTCTTTCTTTCTCTCTCTCTCTCACTCACAGCTTCTCTTTCTCTCTCTCTCACTCATTCACAGCTTCTCTTTCTCTCTCTCTCACTCACTCACAGCTTTCTTTCAATCTCTGTCTCACTCACAGCTTCTCTTTCTCTCTCTCTCTCACTCAGCTTCTCTTTCTCTCTCTCTCTCACTCACTCACAGCTTCACTTTCACTCTCTCTCACATAGCTTCTAATTCTCTCTCTCTCATTCACAGCTTCTATTTCTCTCTCTCTCACTCACAGCTTCTCTTTCTCTCTCTCTCACTCACAACTTCTTTCTCTCTCACACACACACTCACAGCTTTTCTTTCTCTCTCTCTCTCACTCACTCACAGCTCTTTTGCTCTGTCTCTCACTCACAGCTTCTCTCTATCTCTCTCTCACTCACACACACACAGCTTCTGATTCTCTCTCACTCTCTCTCACAGCTTCTCTTTCTCTCTCTCTCATTCACTCACAGCTTCTCTTTCTCTTTCTCTCGCTCACAGCTTCTCTCTCACTCCCTCTCTTACTCACAGCTTCTCTTTCTTTCTCTCTCTCACAGCTTCTCTTTCTCTCTCTCTCTCACTCACAACTTCTCTCTCTCTCTCTCTCTCTCACTCACTCACAGCTTCTCTTTCTCTCTCACTCACTCACAGCTTTCTTTCAATCTTTCTCACTCACAGCTTCTCTTTCTCTCTCTCTCTCACTCAGCTTCTCTTTCTCTCTCTCACTCACAGATTCTCTCTCTCTCTCATTCTCTCACAGTTTCCCTTTCTCTCTCTCTCTCACTCACTCACAGCTTCTCTTTCTCTTTCTCTCTCACTCACTCACAGCTTCTCTTTCTCTCTCACTCACTCACAGCCTTCTTTCTCTCTCTGTCTCACTCACAGCTTCTCTTTCTCTCTCTTTCTCTCTCAGCTTCTCTTTCTCTCTCACTCACAGCTTCTATTTCTCTCACTCACTCACAGCTTCTCTTTCTCTGTCTCTCTCACAGCTTCTCTTTCTCTCTCTCTCTCTCACAGCTACTCTATTCTCTCTCTCTCTCACTCACTCACAGCTTCCCTTTCTCTCTCTCTCTCTCTCACTCACTCACAGCTTCTCTTTCTCTCTCACTCACTCACAGCTTTCTTTTTCTCTCTGTCTCACTCACAGCTTCTCTTTCTCTCTCTCTCTCTCACTCAGCTTCTCTTTCTCTCTCACACACTCACAGCTTCTCTTTCTCTCTCTCACAGCTTTTCTTTCTCTCTCTCTCTCACTCACTCACAGCTTCTCTTTCGCTCTCTCTCACATAGCTTCTCTTTCTCTCTCTCTCATTCACAGCTTCTAATTCTCTCTCTCTCACTCACAGCTTCTTTCTCTCTCACACACACACTCACAGCTTTTCTCTCTCTCTCTCTCTCACTCACTCACAGCTCTTTTGCTCTCTCTCTCACTCACAGCTTCTCTCTCTCTATCTCTCTCTCACTCACACACACACAGCTTCTGTTTCTCTCTCACTCTCTCTCACAGTTTCTCTTTCTCTCTCTCTCACTCACTCACAGCTTCTCTTTCTCTTTCTCTCGCTCACAGCTTCTCTCTCACTCACTCTCTTACTCACAGCTTCTCTTTCTTACTCTCTCTCACAGCTTCTCTTTCTTTCTCTCTCTCTCTCTCACTCACAGCTTCTCTTTCTCTCTCTCTCTCACTCAATCACAGCTTCTCTTTCTCTCTCTCTCTCTCACTCACTCACAGCTTTCTTTCAATCTCTGTCTCACTCACAGCTTCTCTTTCTCTCTCTCTCTCACTCAGCTTCTCTTTCTCTCTCTCTCTCACTCACTCACAGCTTCACTTTCACTCTCTCTCACATAGCTTTTATTTCTCTCTCTCTCATTCACAGCTTCTATTTCTCTCTCTCTCACTCACAGCTTCTCTTTCTCTCTCTCTCACTCACAACTTCTTTCTCTCTCACACACACACTCACAGCTTTTCTTTCTCTCTCTCTCTCACTCACTCACAGCTCTTTTGCTCTGTCTCTCACTCACAGCTTCTCTCTCTCTATCTCTCTCACTCACACACACACAGCTTCTCTCTCACTCTCTCTCACAGCTTCTCTTTCTCTCTCTCTCACTCACTCACAGCTTCTCTTTCTCTTTCTCTCGCTCACAACTTCTCTCTCACTCACTCTCTTACTCACAGCTTCTCTTTCTTTATCTCTCTCACAGCTTCTCTTTCTTTCTCTCTCTCTCTCTCACTCACAGCTTCTCTTTCTCTCTCTCTCTCACTCACTCACAGCTTCTCTTTCTCTCTCTCTCTCTCTCACTCACTCACAGCTTTCTTTCAATCTCTGTCTCACTCTCAGCTTCTCTTTCTCTCTCTCTCTCACTCAGCTTCTCTCTCTCTCTCTCTCTCACTCACTCACAGCTTCTCTTTCACTCTCTCTCACATAGCTTCTATTTCTCTCTCTCTCATTCACAGCTTCTATTTCTCTCTCTCTCACTCACAGCTTCTCTTTCTCTCTCTCTCACTCACAACTTCTTTCTCTCTCACACACACACTCACAGCTTTTCTTTCTCTCTCTCTCTCACTCACTCACAGCTCTTTTGCTCTGTCTCTCACTCACAGCTTCTCTCTCTCTATCTCTCTCTCACTCACACACACAGCTTCTGTTTCTCTCTCACTCTCTCTCACAGCTTCTCTTTCTCTCTCTCTCATTCACTCACAGCTTCTCTTTCTCTTTCTCTCGCTCACAGCTTCTCTCTCACTCCCTCTCTTACTCACAGCTTCTCTTTCTTTCTCTCTCTCACAGCTTCTCTTTCTCTCTCTCTCTCTCACTCACAGCTTCTCTCTCTCTCTCTCTCACTCACTCACAGCTTCTCTTTATCTCTCACTCACTCACAGCTTTCTTTCAATCTGTCTCACTCACAGCTTCTCTTTCTCTCTCTCTCTCACTCAGCTTCTCTTTCTCTCTCTCACTCACAGATTCTCTCTCTCTCTCTCTCTCACTCTCTCACAGTTTCCCTTTCTCTCTCTCTCTCTCATTCACTCACAGCTTCTCTTTCTCTTTCTCTCTCACTCACTCACAGCTTCTCTTTCTCTCTCACTCACTCACAGCCTTCTTTCTCTCTCTGTCTCACTCACAGCTTCTCTTTCTCTCTCTTTCTCTCTCAGCTTCTCTTTCTCTCTCACTCACAGCTTCTATTTCTCTCACTCACTCACAGCTTCTCTTTCTCTGTCTCTCTCACAGCTTCTCTTTCTCTCTCTCTCTCTCACAGCTTCTCTATTCTCTCTCTCACTCACTCACAGCTTCCCTTTCTCTCTCTCTCTCTCTCTCACTCACTCACAGCTTCTCTTTCTCTCTCTCTCTCACTCACTCACCCTTCTCTTTCTCTCTCACTCACTCACAGCTTTCTTTTTCTCTCTGTCTCACTCACAGCTTCTCTTTCTCTCTCTCTCTCTCACTCAGCTTCTCTTTCTCTCTCACACACTCACAGCTTCTCTTTCTCTCTCTCTCACTTGCAGCTTTTCTTTCTCTCTCTCTCACTCACTCACAGCTTCTCTTTCTCTCTCTCTCTCACACAGCTTTTCTTTCTCTCTCTCTCTCACTCACTCACAGCTTCTCTTTCGCTCTCTCTCACATAGCTTCTATTTCTCTCTCTCTCATTCACAGCTTCTATTTCTCTCTCTCTCACTCACAGTTTCTCTTTCTCTCTCTCTCTCACTCACAGCTTCTTTCTCTCTCACACACACACTCACAGCTTTTCTTTCTCTCTCTCTCTCACTCACTCACAGCTCTTTTGCTCTCTCTCACTCACAGCTTCTCTCTCTCTATCTCTCTCTCACTCACACACTCACAGCTTCTGTTTCTCTCTCACTCTCTCTCACAGCTTCTCTTTCTCTCACTCTCACTCACTCACAGCTTCTCTTTCTCTTTCTCTCGCTCACAGCTTCTCTCTCACTCACTCTCTTACTCACAGCTTCTCTTTCTTTCTCTCTCTCACAGCTTCTCTTTCTTTCTCTCTCTCTCTCTCACTCACAGCTTCTCTTTCTCTCTCTCTCACTCACTCACTGCTTCTCTTTCTCTTTCTCTCTCTCACTCACTCACAGCTTTCTTTCAATCTCTGTCTCACTCACAGCTTCCCTTTCTCTCTCTCTCACTCACAACTTCTTTCTCTCTCACACACACACTCACAGCTTTTCTTTCGCTCTCTCTCACATAGCTTCTCTTTCTCTCTCTCTCATTCACAGCTTCTATTTCTCTCTCTCTCACTCACAGCTTCTTTCTCTCTCTCACACACACTCACATCTTTTCTTTCTCTCTCTCTCTCACTCACTCACAGCTCTTTTGCTCTCTCTCTCACTCACAGCTTCTCTCTCTCTATCTCTCTCTCACTCAAACACACACAGCTTCTGTTTCTCTCTCACTCTCTCTCACAGTTTCTCTTTCTCTCTCTCTCACTCACTCACAGCTTCTCTTTCTCTTTCTCTCGCTCACAGCTTCTCTCTCACTCACTCTCTTACTCACAGCTTCTCTTTCTTTCTCTCTCTCACAGCTTCTCTTTCTTTCTCTCTCTCTCTCTCACTCACAGCTTCTCTTTCTCTCTCTCTCTCACTCACTCACAGCTTCTCTTTCTCTCTCTCTCTCTCACTCACTCACAGCTTTCTTTCAATCTCTGTCTCACTCACAGCTTCTCTTTCTCTCTCTCTCTCACTCATCTTCTCTTTCTCTCTCTCTCTCACTCACTCACAGCTTCTCTTTCACTCTCTCTCACATAGCTTCTATTTCTCTCTCTCTCATTCACAGCTTCTATTTCTCTCTCTCTCACTCACAGCTTCTCTTTCTCTCTCTCTCACTCACAACTTCTTTCTCTCTCACACACACACTCACAGCTTTTCTTTCTCTCTCTCTCTCACTCACTCACAGCTCTTTTGCTCTGTCTCTCACTCACAGCTTCTCTCTCTATCTCTCTCTCACTCACACACACAGCTTCTGTTTCTCTCTCACTCTCTCTCACAGCTTCTCTTTCTCTCTCTCTCATTCACTCACAGCTTCTCTTTCTCTTTCTCTCGCTCACAGCTTCTCTCTCACTCCCTCTCTTACTCACAGCTTCTCTTTCTTTCTCTCTCTCACAGCTTCTCTTTCTCTCTCTCTCACTCACAGCTTCTCTCTCTCTCTCTCTCACTCACTCACAGCTTCTCTTTTCTCTCTCTCTCACTCACTCACAGCTTCTCTTTCTCTCTCACACACACTCACAGCTACTCTTTCTCTCTCTCACTAACAATCTTCTCTCTCTCTCTCTCACTCACTCATAGCTTCCCTTTCTCTCTCTCTCTCTCACTCACTCACAGCTTCTCCTTCTCTCTCTCTCTCACTCACTCACAGCTTCTCTTTCTCTCTCACTCACTCACAGCTTTCTCTCTCTCTCTGTCTCACTCACAGCTTCTCTTTCTCTCTCTCTCTCACTCAGCTTCTCTTTCTCTCTCACTCACTCACAGCTTCTATTTCTCTCACTCACTCACAGCTTCTCTTTCTGTCTCTCTCTCAGATTCCCTTTCTCTCTATCTCTCTCACTCACAGCTTTTCTTTCTCTCTCTCTCACTCACTCACAGCTTCTCTTTCTCTCTCTCTCACTCACAGCTTTTCTTTCTTTCTCTCTCACTCACAGCTTCTCTTGCGCTCTCTCTCACATAGCTTCTCTTTCTCTCTCTCTCATTCACAGCTTCTATTTCTCTCTCTCTCACTCACAGCTTCTCTTTCTCTCTCTCTCTCACTCACAGCTTCTTTCTCTCTCTCTCACACTCTCAGCTTTTCTTTCTCTCTCTCTCACTCACAGCTCTTTTGCTCTCTCTCTCAATCACAGCTTCTCTCTCTATCTCTCTCTCACTCACACACACAGCTTCTGTTTCTCTCTCACTCTCTCTCACAGCTTCTCTTTCTCTCTCTCTCATTCACTCACAGCTTCTCTTTCTCTCTCTCTCGCTCACAGCTTCTCTCTTATTCACTCTCTTACTCACAGCTTCTCTTTCTTTCTCCCTCTCACAGCTTCTCTTTCTCTCTCTATCTCTCACTCACAGCTTCTCTTTCTCTCTCTCTCACTCACTCACAGCTTCTCTTTCTCTCTCACTCACTCACAGCTTTCTTTCTCTCTCTGTCTCACTCACAGCTTCTCTTTCTCTCTCTGTCTCTCACTCAGCTTCTCTTTCTCTCTCTCTCACTCACAGATTCTTTTTCTCTCTCTCTCACTCACAGCTTCTCTTTCTCTCTCTCACTCACTCACAGCTTTTCTTTCTCTCTCTCTCTCACTCATTCACAGCTTCTCTTTCTCTCTCTCTCTCACTCACTCACAGCTTCTATTTCGCTCTCTCTCACATAGCTTCTCTTTCTCTCTCTCTCATTCACAGCTTCTATTTCTCTCTCTCACTCACAGCTTCTCTTTCTGTCTCTCTCTCTCACTCACAGCTTCTCTTTCTCTCTCTCTCTCACTCACAGCGTCTTTCTCTCTCTCACACACACTCACAGCTTTTCTTTCTCTCTCTCTCTCACTCTCTCACTGCTTCTCTTTTGCTCTCTCTCTCACTCACAGCTTCTCTCTCCCTCTCTCTCTCTCACACACACAGCTTCTGTTTCTCTCTCACTCTCTCTCACACCTTCTCTTTCTCTCTCTCACTCTCACTCACAGCTTCTCTTTCTCTCTCTCTCGCTCACAGCTTCTCTCTCACTCACTCTCTTACTCACAGCTTCTCTTTCTTTCTCTGTCTCTCTCACTCACAGCTTCTCTTTCTCTATCTCTCTCTCTCTCACTCACAGCTTCTCTTTCTTTCTCTCACACTCACTCACAGCTTCTCTCTCTTTCTCTGTCTCTCTCACTCACAGCTTCTCTTTCTCTCTCTCACACACAGCTTCTCTCTCTCTCACTCACTCACTGCTTCTCTTTCTCTCTCTCTCACTCACTCACAGCTTCTCTTTCTCTCTCTATCTCTCTCACTCACTCACTCACAGCTTCCCTTTCTCTCTCTCTCACAAACTCACTCACAGCTTCTCTCTCTCTCTCTCTCACTCACTCACAGCTTCTCTTTCTCACTCACTCACTCACAGCTTTCTTTCTCTCTCTGTCTCACTCACAGCTTCTCTTTCTCTCTCTCTCTCTCACTCACACACAGACAGCTTCTGTTTCTCTCTCACTCTCTCTCACAGCTTCTCTTTCTCTCTCTCTCACTCACTCACAGCTTCTCTTTCTCTTTCTCTCGCTCACAGCTTCTCTCTCACTCACTCTCTTACTCACAGCTTCTCTTTCTTTCTCTCTCTCTCACTCACACACAGACAGCTTCTGTTTCTCTCTCACTCTCTCTCACAGCTTCTCTTTCTCTCTCTCTCACTCACTCACAGCTTCTCTTTCTCTTTCTCTCGCTCACAGCTTCTCTCTCACTCACTCTCTTACTCACAGCTTCTCTTTCTTTCTCTCTCTCGCAGCTTCTCTTTCTCTCTCTCTCTCTCACTCACAGCTTCTCTTTCTCTCTCTCTCTCACTCATTCACAGCTTCTCTTTCTCACTCACTCACTCACAGCTTTCTTTCAATCTCTGTCTCACTCACAGCTTCTCTTTCTCTCTCTCTCTCACTCAGCTTCTCTTTCTCTCTCTGTCACTCACAGCTTCTCTTTCTCTCTCTCTCTCACTCACAGCTTCTCTTTCTCTCTCTCTCACTCACAGCTTCTCTTTCTCTCTCTCTCACTCACAGCTTCTCTTTCTCTCTCACTCACTCACAGCTTCTCTTTCTCTTTCTCTCGCTCACAGCTTCTCTCTCACTCACTCTCTTACTCACAGCTTCTCTTTCTTTCTCTCTCTCACAGCTTCTCTTTCTCTCTCTCTCTCTCACTCACAGCTTCTCTTTCTCTCTCTCTCTCACTCATTCACAGCTTCTCTTTCTCTCTCACTCACTCACAGGATTCTTTCAATCTCTGTCTCACTCACAGCTTCTCTTTCTCTCTCTCTCTCACTCAGCTTCTCTTTCTCTCTCTCTCACTCACAGATTCTCTTTCTCTCTCTCTCTCACTCACAGCTTCTCTTTCTCTCTCTCTCACTCACAGCTGCTCTTTCTCTCTCTCTCAATCACAGCTTTTCTTTCTCTCTCTCACTCACTCACAGCTTCTCTTTCACTCTCTCTCTCTCACTCACTCACAGCTTCACTTTCTCTGTCTCTCACTCACAGCTTCTCTTTCTTTCTCTCTCACTCACTCACAACTTCTCTTTCTATCTCTCTCACACACACAGCTTCTCTTTCTCTCTCTCTCTCACTCACTCACAGCTTCTCTTTCTCTCACTCACTCACAGCTTCTCTTTCTCTGTCTCTCTCACAGCTTCTCTTTCTCTCTCTCTATCTCTCTCACTCACAGCTTCTCTTTTCTCTCTCTCTCTCTCACTCACTCACAGCTTCTCTTTCTCTCTCACACACACTCACAGCTACTCTTTCTCTCTCTCACTAACAATCTTCTCTCTCTCTCTCACTCACTCATAGCTTCCCTTTCTCTCTCTCTCTCTCACTCACTCACAGCTTCTCCTTCTCTCTCTCTCTCACTCACTCACAGCTTCTCTTTCTCTCTCACTCACTCACAGCTTTCTCTCTCTCTCTGTCTCACTCACAGCTTCTCTTTCTCTCTCTCTCACTCAGCTTCTCTTTCTCTCTCACTCACTCACAGCTTCTATTTCTCTCACTCACTCACAGCTTCTCTTTCTGTCTCTCTCACAGATTCCCTTTCTCTCTATCTCTCTCACTCACAGCTTTTCTTTCTCTCTCTCTCACTCACTCACAGCTTCTCTTTCTCTCTCTCTCACTCACAGCTTTTCTTTCTTTCTCTCTCACTCACAGCTTCTCTTGCGCTCTCTCTCACATAGCTTCTCTTTCTCTCTCTCTCATTCACAGCTTCTATTTCTCTCTCTCTCACTCACAGCTTCTCTTTCTCTCTCTCTCTCACTCACAGCTTCTTTCTCTCTCTCTCACACTCAGCTTTTCTTTCTCTCTCTCTCACTCACAGCTCTTTTGCTCTCTCTCTCAATCACAGCTTCTCTCTCTATCTCTCTCTCACTCACACACACACAGCTTCTGTTTCTCTCTCACTCTCTCTCACAGCTTCTCTTTCTCTCTCTCTCATTCACTCACAGCTTCTCTTTCTCTCTCTCTCGCTTACAGCTTCTCTCTTATTCACTCTCTTACTCACAGCTTCTCTTTCTTTCTCCCTCTCACAGCTTCTCTTTCTCTCTCTATCTCTCACTCACAGCTTCTCTTTCTCTCTCTCTCTCTCTCACTCACTCACAGCTTCTCTTTCTCTCTCACTCACTCACAGCTTTCTTTCTCTCTCTGTCTCACTCACAGCTTCTCTTTCTCTCTCTGTCTCTCACTCAGCTTCTCTTTCTCTCTCTCTCACTCACAGATTCTTTCTCTCTCTCTCACTCACAGCTTCTCTTTCTCTCACTCACTCACTCACAGCTTTTCTTTCTCTCTCTCTCTCACTCATTCACAGCTTCTCTTTCTCTCTCTCTCTCACTCACTCACAACTTCTCTTTCGCTCTCTCTCACATAGCTTCTCTTTCTCTCTCTCATTCACAGCTTCTATTTCTCTCTCTCACTCACAGCTTCTCTTTCTGTCTCTCTCTCTCACTCACAGCTTCTCTTTCTCTCTCTCTCTCACTCACAGCTTCTTTCTCTCTCTCACACACACTCACAGCTTTTCTTTCTCTCTCTCTCTCACTCACTCACTGCTTCTCTTTTGCTCTCTCTCTCACTCACAGCTTCTCTCTCCCTCTCTCTCTCTCACACACACAGCTTCTGTTTCTCTCTCACTCTCTCTCACACCTTCTCTTTCTCTCTCTCACTCTCACTCACAGCTTCTCTTTCTCTCTCTCTCGCTCACAGCTTCTCTCTCACTCACTCTCTTACTCACAGCTTCTCTTTCTTTCTCTGTCTCTCTCACTCACAGCTTCTCTTTCTCTATCTCTCTCTCTCTCACTCACAGCTTCTCTTTCTTTCTCTCACACTCACTCACAGCTTCTCTCTCTTTCTCTGTCTCTCACTCACAGCTTCTCTTTCTCTCTCTCACACACAGCTTCTCTCTCTCTCACTCACTCACTGCTTCTCTTTCTCTCTCTCTCACTCACTCACAGCTTCTCTTTCTCTCTCTATCTCTCTCACTCACTCACAGCTTCCCTTTCTCTCTCTCTCACAAACTCACTCACAGCTTCTCTCTCTCTCTCTCTCTCTCTCACTCACTCACAGCTTCTCTTTCTCACTCACTCACTCACAGCTTTCTTTCTCTCTCTGTCTCACTCACAGCTTCTCTTTCTCTCTCTCTCTCTCACTCACACACAGACAGCTTCTGTTTCTCTCTCACTCTCTCTCACAGCTTCTCTTTCTCTCTCTCTCACTCACTCACAGCTTCTCTTTCTCTTTCTCTCGCTCACAGCTTCTCTCTCACTCACTCTCTTACTCACAGCTTCTCTTTCTTTCTCTCTCTCTCACTCACACACAGACAGCTTCTGTTTCTCTCTCACTCTCTCTCACAGCTTCTCTTTCTCTCTCTCTCACTCACTCACAGCTTCTCTTTCTCTTTCTCTCGCTCACAGCTTCTCTCTCACTCACTCTCTTACTCACAGCTTCTCTTTCTCTCTCTCTCTCGCAGCTTCTCTTTCTCTCTCTCTCTCTCACTCACAGCTTCTCTTTCTCTCTCTCTCTCACTCATTCACAGCTTCTCTTTCTCACTCACTCACTCACAGCTTTCTTTCAATCTCTGTCTCACTCACAGCTTCTCTTTCTCTCTCTCTCTCACTCAGCTTCTCTTTCTCTCTCTCTCACTCACAGATTCTCTTTCTCTCTCTCTCTCACTCACAGCTTCTCTTTCTCTCTCTCTCACTCACAGCTTCTCTTTCTCTCTCACTCACTCACAGCTTCTCTTTCACTCTCTCTCTCTCACTCACTCACAGCTTCACTTTCTCTGTCTCTCACTCACAGCTTCTCTTTCTTTCTCTCTCACTCACTCACAACTTCTCTTTCTATCTCTCTCTCACACACAGCTTCTCTTTCTCTCTCTCTCTCTCACTCACTCACAGCTTCTCTTTCTCTGTCTCTCTCACAGCTTCTCTTTCTCTCTCTCTATCTCTCTCACTCACAGCTTCTCTTTTCTCTCTCTCTCTCACTCACTCACAGCTTCTCTTTCTCTCTCACACACACTCACAGCTTCTCTTTCTCTCTCTCACTAACAATCTTCTCTCTCTCTCTCACTCACTCATAGCTTCCCTATCTCTCTCTCTCTTTCACTCACTCACAGCTTCTCCTTCTCTCTCTCTCTCTCACTCACTCACAGCTTCTCTTTCTCTCTCACTCACTCACAGCTTTCTCTCTCTCTCTGTCTCACTCACAGCTTCTCTTTCTCTCTCTCTCACATAGCTTCTCTTTCTCTGTCTCTCATTCACAGCTTCTATTTCTCTCTCTCACTCACAGCTTCTCTTTCTGTCTCTCTCTCTCACTCACAGCTTCTCTTTCTCTCTCTCTCTCACTCACAGCTTCTTTCTCTCTCACACACACACTCACAGCTTTTCTTTCTCTCTCTCACTCACTCACTGCTTCTCTTTTGCTCTCTCTCTCACTCACAGCTTCTCTCTCCCTCTCTCTCTCACACACACACAGCTTCTGTTTCTCTCTCACTCTCTCTCACACCTTCTCTTTCTCTCTCTCACTCTCACTCACTGCTTCTCTTTCTCTCTCTCTCGCTCACAGCTTCTCTCTCACTCACTCTCTTACTCATAGCTTCTCTTTCTTTCTCTGTCTCTCTCACTCACAGCTTCTCTTTCTCTCTCTCTCTCTCTCTCACTCACAGCTTCTCTTTCTTTCTCTCACACTCACTCACAGCTTCTCTCTCTTTCTCTGTCTCTCTCACTCACAGCTTCTCTTTCTCTCTCACACACACAGCTTCTCTCTCTCTCACTCACTCACTGCTTCTCTTTCTCTCTCTCTCTCACTCACTCACAGCTTCTCTTTCTCTCTCTATCTCTCTCACTCACTCACAGCTTCCCTTTCTCTCTCTCTCACAAACTCACTCACAGATTCTCTCTCTCTCTCTCTCTCTCTCTCTCACTCACAGCTTCTCTTTCTCACTCACTCACTCACAGCTTTCTTTCTCTCTCTGTCTCACTCACAGCTTCTCTTTCTCTCTCTCTCTCACAGCTTCTCTTTCTCTCTCTCTCTCTCACAGCTTCTCATTCTCTCTCTCTCACTCTCTCACTCACAGCTTGTCTTTCTCTCTCTCACTCACTCACAGCTTCTCTTTCTCTCTCTCTCTCACTCACAGTTTGTCTTTCTCTCTCACACACACTGCTTCTCTCTCTCTCACACAGCTTCTCTTTCTCTCTCTCTCACTCACACCTTCTCTTTCTCTCTCACACACATAGCTTCTATTTCTCTCTCACTCTTATTCACAGCTTCTATTTCTCTCTCTCTCACAGCTTCTCTCTCTCTCTCTCTCACTCACAGCTTTTATTTCTCTCTCTCTAACTCACTCACAGCTTCTCTTTCGCTCTTGCTCTCTCTCTCACTCACAGCTTTTCTTTCTCTCTCTCTCACTCACAGCATCTCTTTCCCTCTCTCTCTCACACACACACACCTTCTCTCTCTCTCACTCACAGCTTCTCTCTCTCTTTCTCTCTCTCACAGCTTCTCTTTCCCTTCTCTCTCTCTCACTCACAGCTTCTCTCTCACTCACTCACTCACAGTTCTCACTGTCTCTCTCTCTCACTCACTCACAGCTTCTCTTTCTCTCTCACTCTCTCACAGCTTCTCTTTCTCTCTCACAATCTCTCAGAGCTTCTCTCTCTCACTCACTCACTCACTCACAGCTTCTCTTTCTCTCTCTCACACACACTCACAGATTCCCCATCTGTCTCACTGACAGCTTCTCTTTCTCTCTCTCTCACTCACAGCTTCTATTTCTCTCTGTATCTCTCACTCATAGCTTCCCTTTCTCTCTCTCTCTCTCTCACTCACAGCTTCTTTCTCTCTCTCTCTCAATCACAGCTTTTCTTTCTCTCTCTCGCTCACTCACAGCTTCTCTTTCACTCTCTCTCTCACTCACTGACAGCTTCTCTTTCTCTGTCTCTCACTCACAGCTTTTTTCTCTCTCACTCACTCACTCACAACTTCTCTTTCTATCACTCTCTCACACACAGCTTCTCTTTCTCTCTCTCTCACTCACTCACAGCTTCTCTTTCTCTCACTCACTCAAAGCTTCTCTTTCTCTGTCTCTCTCACAGCTTCTCTTTCTCTCTATCTCTCTCACTCACAGCTTCTCTTTTCTCTCTCTCTCTCACTCACTCACAGCTTCTCTTTCTTTCTCTCTCACTCACAGCTTCTCTTTCTCTCTCACTAACTCATATCTTCTCTTTCTCTCTCTCTCTCACTCACTCACAGCTTCCCTTTCTCTCTCTCTCTCTCTCTCACTCACTCACAGTTTCTCTTTCTCTCTCTCTCTCACTCAGCTTCTCTTTCTCTCTCTCACTCACAGATTCTCTCTCTCTCTCTCTCACTCTCTCACAGTTTCCCTTTCTCTCTCTCTCTCACTCACTCACAGCTTCTCTTTCTCTTTCTCTCTCACTCACTCACAGCTTCTCTTTCTCTCTCACTCACTCACAGCCTTCTTTCTCTCTCTGTCTCACTCACAGCTTCTCTTTCTCTCTCTTTCTCTCTCAGCTTCTCTTTCTCTCTCACTCATAGCTTCTATTTCTCTCACTCACTCACAGCTTCTCTTTCTCTGTCTCTCTCACAGCTTCTCTTTCTCTCTCTCACAGCTTCTCTATTCTCTCTCTCTCTCACTCACTCACAGCTTCCCTTTCTCTCTCTCTCTCTCTCACTCACTCACAGCTTCTCTTTCTCTCTCTCTCTCACTCACTCACAGCTTCTCTTTCTCTCTCACTCACTCACAGCTTTCTTTTTCTCTCTGTCTCACTCACAGCTTCTCTTTCTCTCTCTCTCTCTCACTCAGCTTCTCTTTCTCTCTCTCACACTCACAGCTTCTCTTTCTCTCTCTCTCTCTCACTTGCAGCTTTTCTTTCTCTCTCTCTCACTCACTCAAAGCTTCTCTTTCTCTCTCTCTCACAGCTTTTCTTTCTCTCTCTCTCTCACTCACTCACAGCTTCTCTTTCGCTCTCTCTCACATAGCTTCTCTTTCTCTCTCTCTCATTCACAGCTTCTATTTTTCTCTCTCTCACTCACAGCTTCTTTCTCTCTCACACACACACTCACATCTTTTCTTTCTCTCTCTCTCTCACTCACTCACAGCTCTTTTGCTCTCTCTCTCACTCACAGCTTCTCTCTCTCTATCTCTCTCTCACTCACACACACACAGCTTCTGTTTCTCTCTCACTCTCTCTCACAGTTTCTCTTTCTCTCTCTCTCACTCACTCACAGCTTCTCTTTCTCTTTCTCTCGCTCACAGCTTCTCTCTCACTCACTCTCTTACTCACAGCTTCTCTTTCTTTCTCTCTCTCACAGCTTCTCTTTCTTTCTCTCTCTCTCACTCACAGCTTCTCTTTCTCTCTCTCTCTCACTCATTCACAGCTTCTCTTTCTCTCTCTCTCTCTCACTCACTCACAGCTTTCTTTCAATCTCTGTCTCACTCACAGCTTCTCTTTCTCTCTCTCTCTCACTCAGCTTCTCTTTCTCTCTCTCTCACTCACTCACAGCTTCACTTTCACTCTCTCTCACATAGCTTCTATTTCTCTCTCTCTCATTCACAGCTTCTATTTCTCTCTCTCTCACTCACAGCTTCTCTTTCTCTCTCTCTCACTCACAACTTCTTTCTCTCTCACACACACACTCACAGCTTTTCTTTCTCTCTCTCTCTCACTCACTCACAGCTCTTTTGCTCTGTCTCTCACTCACAGCTTCTCTCTATCTCTCTCTCACTCACACACACACAGCTTCTGATTCTCTCTCACTCTCTCTCTCACAGCTTCTCTTCCTCTCTCTCTCATTCACTCACAGCTTCTCTTTCTCTTTCTCTCGCTCACAGCTTCTCTCTCACTCCCTCTCTTACTCACAGCTTCTCTTTCTTTCTCTCTCTCACAGCTTCTCTTTCTCTCTCTCTCTCACTCACAACTTCTCTCTCTCTCTCTCTCTCTCACTCACTCACAGCTTCTCTTTCTCTCTCACTCACTCACAGCTTTCTTTCAATCTTTCTCACTCACAGCTTCTCTTTCTCTCTCTCTCTCACAGCTTCTCTTTCTCTCTCTCACTCACAGATTCTCTCTCTCTCTCATTCTCTCACAGTTTCCCTTTCTCTCTCTCTCTCACTCACTCACAGCTTCTCTTTCTCTTTCTCTCTCACTCACTCACAGCTTCTCTTTCTCTCTCACTCACTCACAGCCTTCTTTCTCTCTCTGTCTCACTCACAGCTTCTCTTTCTCTCTCTTTCTCTCTCAGCTTCTCTTTCTCTCTCACTCACAGCTTCTATTTCTCTCACTCACTCACAGCTTCTCTTTCTCTGTCTCTCTCACAGCTTCTCTTTCTCTCTCTCTCTCTCACAGCTTCTCTATTCTCTCTCTCTCTCACTCACTCACAGCTTCCCTTTCTCTCTCTCTCTCTCTCACTCACTCACAGCTTCTCTTTCTCTCTCACTCACTCACAGCTTTCTTTTTCTCTCTGTCTCACTCACAGCTTCTCTCTCTCTCTCTCTCTCTCACTCAGCTTCTCTTTCTCTCTCACACACTCACAGCTTCTCTTTCTCTCTCTCTCTCACTTGCAGCTTTTCTTTCTCTCTCTCTCACTCACTCACAGCTTCTCTTTCTCTCTCTCTCTCACAGCTTTTCTTTCTCTCTCTCTCTCACTCACTCACAGCTTCTCTTTCGCTCTCTCTCACATAGCTTCTCTTTCTCTCTCTCTCATTCACAGCTTCTAATTCTCTCTCTCTCACTCACAGCTTCTTTCTCTCTCACACACACACTCACAGCTTTTCTTTCTCTCTCTCTCTCACTCACTCACAGCTCTTTTGCTCTCTCTCTCACTCACAGCTTCTCTCTCTCTATCTCTCTCTCACTCACACACACACAGCTTCTGTTTCTCTCTCACTCTCTCTCACAGTTTCTCTTTCTCTCTCTCTCACTCACTCACAGCTTCTCTTTCTCTTTCTCTCGCTCACAGCTTCTCTCTCACTCACTCTCTTACTCACAGCTTCTCTTTCTTACTCTCTCACAGCTTCTCTTTCTTTCTCTCTCTCTCTCTCACTCACAGCTTCTCTTTCTCTCTCTCTCACTCACTCACAGCTTCTCTTTCTCTCTCTCTCTCTCTCACTCACTCACAGCTTTCTTTCAATCTCTGTCTCACTCACAGCTTCTCTTTCTCTCTCTCTCTCACTCAGCTTCTCTCTCTCTCTCTCTCTCACTCACTCACAGCTTCTCTTTCACTCTCTCTCACATAGCTTCTATTTCTCTCTCTCTCATTCACAGCTTCTATTTCTCTCTCTCTCACTCACAGCTTCTCTTTCTCTCTCTCTCACTCACAACTTCTTTCTCTCTCACACACACACTCACAGCTTTTCTTTCTCTCTCTCTCTCACTCACTCACAGCTCTTTTGCTCTGTCTCTCACTCACAGCTTCTCTCTCTCTCTCTCTCTCTCACTCACACACACAGCTTCTGTTTCTCTCTCACTCTCTCTCACAGCTTCTCTTTCTCTCTCTCTCATTCACTCACAGCTTCTCTTTCTCTTTCTCTCGCTCACAGCTTCTCTCTCACTCCCTCTCTTACTCACAGCTTCTCTTTCTTTCTCTCTCTCACAGCTTCTCTTTCTCTCTCTCTCTCTCACTCACAGCTTCTCTCTCTCTCTCTCTCTCACTCACTCACAGCTTCTCTTTCTCTCTCACTCACTCACAGCTTTCTTTCAATCTGTCTCACTCACAGCTTCTCTTTCTCTCTCTCTCTCACTCAGCTTCTCTTTCTCTCTCTCACTCACAGATTCTCTCTCTCTCTCTCTCTCACTCTCTCACAGTTTCCCTTTCTCTCTCTCTCTCTCATTCACTCACAGCTTCTCTTTCTCTTTCTCTCTCACTCACTCACAGCTTCTCTTTCTCTCTCACTCACTCACAGCCTTCTTTCTCTCTCTGTCTCACTCACAGCTTCTCTTTCTCTCTCTTTCTCTCTCAGCTTCTCTTTCTCTCTCACTCACAGCTTCTATTTCTCTCACTCACTCACAGCTTCTCTTTCTCTGTCTCTCTCACAGCTTCTCTTTCTCTCTCTCTCTCTCACAGCTTCTCTATTCTCTCTCTCACTCACTCACAGCTTCCCTTTCTCTCTCTCTCTCTCTCTCACTCACTCACAGCTCTTTCTCTCTCTCTCTCACTCACTCACCCTTCTCTTTCTCTCTCACTCACTCACAGCTTTCTTTTTCTCTCTGTCTCACTCACAGCTTCTCTTTCTCTCTCTCTCTCTCACTCAGCTTCTCTTTCTCTCTCACACACTCACAGCTTCTCTTTCTCTCTCTCTCACTTGCAGCTTTTCTTTCTCTCTCTCTCACTCACTCACAGCTTCTCTTTCTCTCTCTCTCTCACGCAGCTTTTCTTTCTCTCTCTCTCTCACTCACTCACAGCTTCTCTTTCGCTCTCTCTCACATAGCTTCTATTTCTCTCTCTCTCATTCACAGCTTCTATTTCTCTCTCTCTCACTCACAGTTTTTCTTTCTCTCTCTCTCTCACTCACAGCTTCTTTCTCTCTCACACACACACTCACAGCTTTTCTTTCTCTCTCTCTCTCACTCACTCACAGCTCTTTTGCTCTCTCTCACTCACAGCTTCTCTCTCTCTATCTCTCTCTCACTCACACACACACAGCTTCTGTTTCTCTCTCACTCTCTCTCACAGCTTCTCTTTCTCTCACTCTCACTCACTCACAGCTTCTCTTTCTCTTTCTCTCGCTCACAGCTTCTCTCTCACTCACTCTCTTACTCACAGCTTCTCTTTCTTTCTCTCTCTCACAGCTTCTCTTTCTTTCTCTCTCTCTCTCTCACTCACAGCTTCTCTTTCTCTCTCTCTCACTCACTCACTGCTTCTCTTTCTCTTTCTCTCTCTCACTCACTCACAGCTTTCTTTCAATCTCTGTCTCACTCACAGCTTCCCTTTCTCTCTCTCTCACTCACAACTTCTTTCTCTCTCACACACACACTCACAGCTTTTCTTTCACTCTCTCTCACATAGCTTCTCTTTCTCTCTCTCTCATTCACAGCTTCTATTTCTCTCTCTCTCACTCACAGCTTCTTTCTCTCTCTCACACACACTCACATCTTTTCTTTCTCTCTCTCTCTCACTCACTCACAGCTCTTTTGCTCTCTCTCTCACTCACAGCTTCTCTCTCTATCTCTCTCTCACTCAAACACACACAGCTTCTGTTTCTCTCTCACTCTCTCTCACAGTTTCTCTTTCTCTCTCTCTCACTCACTCACAGCTTCTCTTTCTCTTTCTCTCGCTCACAGCTTCTCTCTCACTTACTCTCTTACTCACAGCTTCTCTTTCTTTCTCTCTCTCACAGCTTCTCTTTCTTTCTCTCTCTCTCTCTCACTCACAGCTTCTCTTTCTCTCTCTCTCTCACTCACTCACAGCTTCTCCTTCTTTCTCTCTCTCTCTCTCACTCACTCACAGCTTTCTTTCAATCTCTGTCTCACTCACAGCTTCTCTTTCTCTCTCTCTCTCACTCATCTTCTCTTTCTCTCTCTCTCTCACTCACTCACAGCTTCTCTTTCACTCTCTCTCACATAGCTTCTATTTCTCTCTCTCTCATTCACAGCTTCTATTTCTCTCTCTCTCACTCACAGCTTCTCTTTCTCTCTCTCTCACTCACAACTTCTTTCTCTCTCACACACACACTCACAGCTTTTCTTTCTCTCTCTCTCTCACTCACTCACAGCTCTTTTGCTCTGTCTCTCACTCACAGCTTCTCTCTCTCTCACTCACACACACAGCTTCTGTTTCTCTCTCACTCTCTCTCACAGCTTCTCTTTCTCTCTCTCTCATTCACTCACAGCTTCTCTTTCTCTTTCTCTCGCTCACAGCTTCTCTCTCACTCCCTCTCTTACTCACAGCTTCTCTTTCTTTCTCTCTCTCACAGCTTCTCTTTCTCTCTCTCTCACTCACAGCTTCTCTCTCTCTCTCTCTCTCACTCACTCACAGCTTCTCTTTCTCTCTCACTCACTCACAGCTTTCTTTCAATCTGTCTCACTCACAGCTTCTCTTTCTCTCTCTCTCTCACTCAGCTTCTCTTTCTCTCTCTCACTCACAGATTCTCTCTCTCTCTCTCACTCTCTCACAGTTTCCCTTTCTCTCTCTCTCTCTCATTCACTCACAGCTTCTCTTTCTCTTTCTCTCTCACTCACTCACAGCTTCTCTTTCTCTCTCACTCACTCACAGCCTTCTTTCTCTCTCTGTCTCACTCACAGCTTCTCTTTCTCTCTCTTTCTCTCTCAGCTTCTCTTTCTCTCTCACTCACAGCTTCTATTTCTCTCACTCACTCACAGCTTCTTTCTCTGTCTCTCTCACAGCTTCTCTTTCTCTCTCTCTCTCTCACAGCTTCTCTATTCTCTCTCTCTCTCACTCACAGCTTCCCTTTCTCTCTCTCTCTCTCACTCACTCACAGCTTCTCTTTCTCTCTCTCTCTCACTCACTCACAGCTTCTCTTTCTCTCTCACTCACTCACAGCTTTCTTTTTCTCTCTGTCTCACACACAGCTTCTCTTTCTCTCTCTCTCTCTCACTCACAGCTTCTCTTTCTCTCTCTCTCACACACAGCTTTTCTTTCTCTCTCTCTCACTCACTCACAGCTTCTCTTTCTCTCTCTCTCTCACTCACAGCTTTCTTTTTCTCTCTGTCTCACTCACAGCTTCTCTTTCTCTCTCTCTCTCTCACTCACAGCTTCTCTTTCTCTCTCTCTCTCACACAGCTTTTCTTTCTCTCTCTCTCTCACACACTCACAGCTTCTCTTTCTCTCTCTCTCACTTGCAGCTTTTCTTTCTCTCTCTCTCACTCACTCACAGCTTCTCTTTCTCTCTCTCTCTCACACAGCTTTTCTTTCTCTCTCTCTCTCACTCACTCACAGCTTCTCTTTCTCTCTCTCTCTCACTCACAGCTTCTTTCTCTCTCACACACACACTCACAGCTTTTCTTTCTCTCTCTCTCTCACTCACTCACAGCTCTTTTGCTCTCTCTCACTCACAGCTTCTCTCTCTCTATCTCTCTCTCACTCACACACACACAGCTTCTGTTTCTCTCTCACTCTCTCTCACAGGTTCTCTTTCTCTCTCTCTCACTCACTCACAGCTTCTCTTTCTCTCGCTCACAGCTTCTCTCTCACTCACTCTCTTACTCACAGCTTCTCTTTCTTTCTCTCTCTCACAGCTTCTCTTTCTCTCTCTCTCTCACTCACAGCTTCTCTTTCTCTCTCTCTCTCACTCACTCACAGCTTCACTTTCTCTCTCTCTCTCTCACTCACTCACAGCTTTCTTTCAATCTCTGTCTCACTCAAAGCTTCTCTTTCTTTCTCTCTCTCACTCAGCTTCTCTTTCTCTCTCTCACTCACAGATTCTCTTTCTCTCTCTCTCTCTCTCACTCACAGCTTCTCTTTCTCTCTCTCTCACTCACAGCTTCTCTTTCTCTCTCTCTCTCAATCACAGCTTTTCTTTCTCTCTCTCACTCACTCACAGTTTCTCTTTCACTCTCTCTCTCTCACTCACTCACAGCTTCACTTTCTCTGTCTCTCACTCACAGCTTCTCTTTCTCTCTCTCTCACTCACTCACAACTTCTCTTTCTATCTCTCTCACACACACAGCTTCTCTTTCTCTCTCTCTCTCTCACTCACTGACAGCTTCTATTTCTCTCACTCACTCACAGCTTCTCTTTCTCTGTCTCTCTCACAGCTTCTCTTTTTCTCTCTCTATCTCTCTCACTCACAGCTTCTCTTTTCTCTCTCTCTCACTCACTCACAGCTTCTCTTTCTCTCTCACACACACTCACAGCTTCTCTTTCTCTCTCTCACTAACACACATCTTCTCTCTCTCTCTCTCTCACTCATAGCTTCCCTTTCTCTCTCTCTCTCACTCACTCACAGCTTCTCTTTCTCTCTTTCTCTCACTCACTCACAGCTTCTCTTACTCTCTCACACACTCACAGCTTTCTTTCTCTCTCTGTCTCACTCACAGCTTCTCTTTCTCTCTCTCTCACTCAGCTTCTCTTTCTCTCTCACTCACTCACAGCTTCTATTTCTCTCACTCACTCACAGCTTCTCTTTCTCAGTCTCTCTCACAGCTTCTCTTTCTCTCTATCTCTCTCACTCACAGCTTCTCTTTTCTCTCTCTCACTCCCTCACAGCTTCTCTCTCTCTCTCTCTCTCACTCACAGCTTCTCTTTCTCTCTCTCACTAACTCACATCTTCTCTTTCTCTCTCTCACTCACTCACAGCTTCCCTTTCTCTCTCTCTCTCACTCACTCACAGCTTCTCTTTCTCTCTCTCTCTCTCACTCACAGCTTCTCTTTCTCTCTCACTCACTCACAGCTTTCTTTCTCTCTCTTTCTCACTCACAGCTTCTCTTACTCTCTCTCTCTCTCACTCAGCTTCTCTTTCTCTCTCTCACACTCACAGCTTCTCTTTCTCTCTCTCTCACTCACAGCTTTTCTTTCTTTCTTTCTCTCTCTCACTCACTCACAGATTCTCTTTTGCTCTCTCTCACATAGCTTCTCTTTCTCTCTCTCTCATTCACAGCTTCTATTTCTCTCTCTCTCTCTCTCACTCACAGCTTCTCTTTCTCTCTCTCTCACTCACAGCTTTTCTTTGTCTCTCTCTCACTCACAGCTTCTCTTTCGCTCTCTCTCACATAGCTTCTCTTTCTCTCTCATTCACAGCTTCTATTTCTCTCTCTCTCACACAGCTTCTCTTTCTCTCTCTCTCTCACTCACAGCTTCTTTCTCTCTCTCACACACACTCACAGCTTTTCTTTCTTTCTCTCTCTCACTCACTCACAACTCTTTTCCTCTCTCTCTCACTCACAGCTTCTCTCTCTCTCTATCTCTCTCTCACTCACACACACACAGATTCTGTTTCTCTCTCACTCTCTCTCACAGCTTCTCTTTCCCTCTCTCTCATTCACTCACAGCTTCTCTTTCTCTCTCTCTTGCTCACAGCTTCTCTCTCACTCACTCTCTTACTCACAGCTTCTCTTTCTTTCTCTCTCTCATAGCTTCTCTTTCTCTCTTTCTCTCTCACTCACAGCTTCTCTTTCTCTCTCTCTCTCACTCACTCACTCACAACTTCTCTTTCTCTCTCACTCACTCACAGCTTTCTTTCTCTCTCTGTCTCACTCACAGCTTCTCTTTTTCTCTCTCTCTCACTCAGCTTCTCTTTCTCTCTCTCTCACTTACAGATTCTCTTTCTCTCACACTCACAGCTTCTCTTTCTCTCTCTCTCTCACTCACAGCTTTTCTTTCTCTCTCTCTCACTCACTCACAGCTTCTCTTTCTCTCTCTCTCTCACTCACAGCTTTTCTTTCTTTCTCTCTCTCACTCACTCACAGCTTCTCTTTCACTCTCTCTCACATAGCTTCTCTTTCTCTCTCTCTCATTCACAGCTTCTATTTCGCTCTCTCTCACTCACAGCTTCTCTTTCTGTCTCTCTCTCTCACTCACAGCTTCTCTTTCTCTCTCTCTCTCTCTCACTCACAGCTTCTTTCTCTCTCACACACACACTCACAGCTTTCCTTTCTATCTCTCTCTCACTCACTCACTGCTTCTCTTTTGCTCTCTCTCACTCACAGCTTCTCTCTCTATCTCTATCTCTCACACACACAGCTTCTGTTTCTCTCTCACTCTCTCTCACACCTTCTCTTTCTCTCTCTCTCACTCACTCACAGCTTCTCTTTCTCTCTCTCACTCACAGCTTCTCTCTCACTCACTCTCTTACTCACAGCTTCTCTTTCTTTCACTCTCTCACAGCTTCTCTCTCTCTCTCTCACTCACAGCTTCTCTTTCTCTCTCTCACACTCACTCACAGCTTCTCTCTCTTTCTCTGTCTCTCACTCACAGCTTCTCTCTCTCTCTCTCACAGCTTCTCTCTCTCACTCACTCACTGCTTCTCTCTCTCTCACTCACTCACAGCTTCTATTTCTCTCTCTCACACACACACAGCTTCTCTTTCTCTCTATCTCTCACTCACAGCTTCTCTTTTCTCTCTCTCTCACTCACTCACAGCTTCTCATTCTTTCTCTCTCTCACTCACATCTTCTCTTTCTCTCTCTCTCTCACTCACTCACAGCTTCTCTTTCTCTCTCACTCACAGCTTTCTCTCTCTCTCACTGTCTCACTCACAGCTTCTCTTTCTCTCTCTCATTCAGCTTCTCTTTCTCTCTCTCACTCACAGCTTCTCTTTCTCTCTCTCTCACTCACAGCTTCTCTTTCTCTCTCACACTCACAGCTTGTCTTTCTCTCTCACACACACACTGCTTCTCTCTCTCTCACAGCTTCTCTTTCTCTCTCACTCACTCACAGCTTTCTTTCTCTCTGTCTCACTCACAGCTTCACTTTCTCTCTCTCTCACTCAGCTTCTCTTTCTCTCTCTCTCACTCACAGCTTCTCATTCTCTCTCTCTCACTCTCTTACTCACAGCTTCTCTCTCTCTCTCTCACTCACATCTACTCTTTCTCTTTCTTTCTCACTCACAGCTTGTATTTCACATTCTCACACACACTGCTTCTCTCTCTCTCTCACAGCTTCTCTTTCTCTCTCTCTCTCACTCACAGCTTCTCTTTCTCTCTCTCTCACATAGCTTCTCTTTCTCTCTCTCTCATTCATAGCTTCTATTTCTCTCTCTCACTCTCAGCTTCTCTTTCTCTCTCTCGCTCTCACTCACATTTTCTCTCTCTCTCTCACTCACAGCTTTACTTTCTCTCTCGCTCTCACTCACTCACAGCTTCTCTTTCGCTCGCTCTCTCACTCACAGCTTCTCTCTCTCTTTCTCTCGCTCACAGCTTCTCTTTCCCTTCTCTCTCTTTCACTCACAGCTTCTCTCTCTCACACACACTCACTCACTCACTCACAGCTTCTCACTCTCTCTCTCTCTCACTCACTCACAGCTTCTCTTTCTCTCTCACTCTCTCACAGTTTCTCTTTCTCTCTCACAATCTCTCAGAACTTCTCTCTCTCTCACTCACTCACAGCTTTTCTTTCTCTCTCACTCTCTCACAGCTTCTCTTTCTCTCTCACAATCTCTCAGAGCTTCTCTCACTCTCTCACTCACAGCTTCTCTTTCTCTCTCTCTCACTCCTAGCTTCTTTCTCTCTCTCTCTCTCAATCACAGCTTTCCTTTCTCTCTCACTCACTCACTCACAGCTTCTCTTTCTCTGTCTCTCACTCACAGCTTCTCTTTCTCTCTCTCTCACTCACTCACAACTTCTCTTTCTATCTCTCTCACACACAAAGCTTCTCTTTCTCTCTCTCTCACTCACAGCTTATTTCTCTCTCTCAATCACAGCTTTTCTCTCTCTCACACACACACACTCAGAGCTTCACTTTCTCTCTCAATCTCACTCACAGCTTATCTTTCTCCCTCTCTCACTCACACCTTCTCTCTCACTCACTCTCTCACTCACAGCTTCTCTTTCTCTCTCTCTCACAGCTCTTTCAATCTCTCTCTCACTCACTCACAGCTTCTCTTTCTCTCTCTCTCACTCACTCACGACTTCTATTTCTCTCTCTCACACACACAAAGATTCTCTTTCTCTCTATCTCTCTCACTCACAGCTTCCCTTTTCTCTCTCTCTCACTCACTCACAGCTTCTCTTTCTTTCTCTCTCTCACTCACAGCTTCTCTTACTCTCTCTCACTAATTCACAGCTTCTCTTTCTCTTTCTCTCTCTCTCACTCACTCACAGCTTCTCTTTCTCTCTCTCTCACTCACTCACAGCTTCTCCTTCTCTCTCACTCACAGCTTCTCTTTCTCTCTCTCTCTCTCACTCACAGCTTCTCTTTCTCTCTCTCACTCACACCTTCTCTCTCTCTCTCTCTCACTCAGAGCTTCTCTTTCTCTCTCTCTCACTCACAGCTTCTCTTTCTTTCTCTCTCTCTCTCACTCACAGCTTCTCTTTCTCTCTCTCTCACTGACAGCTTCTCTCTCACTCATTCTCTTACTCACATCTTCTCTTTCTTTCCTTCTCTCTCTCACAGCTTCTCTTTCTCTCTCTCTCTCTCTCTCACTCACAGTTTCTCTTTCTCTCTCTCACACTCACTCACAGCTTCTCTCTCTTTCTCTGTCTCTCTCACTCACAGCTTCTCTTTCTCTCTCTCTCACAGCTTCTCTCTCTCTCACTCCCTCACTGCTTTTTTCTCTCTCACTCACTCACTCCCAGCTTCTATTTCTCTCTCTCACACACACAGCTTCTCTTTCTCTGTCTCTCACTCACAGCTTCTCTTTCTCTCTCTCTCTCTCACTCACAACTTCTCTTTCTATCTCTCTCACTCACAGCTTCTCTTTTCTCTCTCTCACACTCACTCACAGCTTCTCTTTCCCTCTCTCCCACTCACTCACAGCTTCTCTTTCTCTCTCTCACTAAGTCACAGCTTCACTTTCACTCTCTCTCACATAGCTTCTCTTTCTCACTCTCTCGTTCACAGCTTCTATTTCGCTCTCTCTCACTCACAGCTTCTCTTTCTGTCTCTCTCTCTCACTCACAGCTTCTCTTTCTCTCTCTCTCTCTCACTCACAGCTTCTTTCTCTCTCTCAGACACACTCACAGCTTTTCTTTCTCTCTCTCTCTCTCTCACTCACTGCTTCTCTTTTGCTCTCTTTCTCACTCACAACTTCTCTCTCTCACACACACACACAGAGCTTCTGTTTCTCTCTCACTCTCTCTCACACCTTCTCTTTCTCTCTCTCACTCACTCACAGCTTCTCTTTCTCTCTCTCTCACTCACAGCTTCTCTCTCACTCACTCTCTTACTCATAGCTTCCTTTCTTTCTCTCTCTCACAGCTTCTCTTTCTCTCTCTCTCTCTCACTCACAGCATCTCTTTCTCTCACACTCACTCACAGCTTCTCCTTCTCTCTCACTCACAGCTTCTCTTTCTCTCTCTCTCTCTCACTCACAGCTTCTCTTTCTCTCTCTCACTCACACCTTCTCTCTCTCTCTCTCTCACTCAGAGCTTCTCTTTCTCTCTCTCTCACTCACAGCTTCTCTTTCTTTCTCTCTCTCTCTCACTCACAGCTTCTCTTTCTCTCTCTCTCACTGACAGCTTCTCTCTCACTCATTCTCTTACTCACATCTTCTCTTTCTTTCCTTCTCTCTCTCACAGCTTCTCTTTCTCTCTCTCTCTCTCTCTCACTCACAGTTTCTCTTTCTCTCTCTCACACTCACTCACAGCTTCTCTCTCTTTCTCTGTCTCTCTCACTCACAGCTTCTCTTTCTCTCTCTCTCACAGCTTCTCTCTCTCTCACTCCCTCACTGCTTTTTTCTCTCTCACTCACTCACTCCCAGCTTCTATTTCTCTCTCTCACACACACAGCTTCTCTTTCTCTGTCTCTCACTCACAGCTTCTCTTTCTCTCTCTCTCTCTCACTCACAACTTCTCTTTCTATCTCTCTCACTCACAGCTTCTCTTTTCTCTCTCTCACACTCACTCACAGCTTCTCTTTCCCTCTCTCCCACTCACTCACAGCTTCTCTTTCTCTCTCTCACTAAGTCACAGCTTCTCTTTCACTCTCTCTCACATAGCTTCTCTTTCTCACTCTCTCGTTCACAGCTTCTATTTCGCTCTCTCTCACTCACAGCTTCTCTTTCTGTCTCTCTCTCTCACTCACAGCTTCTCTTTCTCTCTCTCTCTCTCACTCACAGCTTCTTTCTCTCTCTCAGACACACTCACAGCTTTTCTTTCTCTCTCTCTCTCTCTCACTCACTGCTTCTCTTTTGCTCTCTTTCTCACTCACAACTTCTCTCTCTCACACACACACACAGAGCTTCTGTTTCTCTCTCACTCTCTCTCACACCTTCTCTTTCTCTTTCTCACTCACTCACAGCTTCTCTTTCTCTCTCTCTCACTCACAGCTTCTCTCTCACTCACTCTCTTACTCATAGCTTCCTTTCTTTCTCTCTCTCACAGCTTCTCTTTCTCTCTCTCTCTCTCACTCACAGCATCTCTTTCTCTCACACTCACTCACAGCTTCTCTCTCTTTCTCTGTCTCTCTCACTCACAGCTTCTCTTTCTCTCTCTCTCACACAGCTTCTCTCTCTCACTCACTCACTGCTTCTCTCTCTCTCTCTCTCTCTCACTCACTCACAGCTTCTATTTCTCTCTCTCTCACACACACAGCTTCTCTTTCTCTCTATCTCTTACTCACAGCTTCTCTTTTCTCTCTCTCTCACTCACTCACAGCTTCTCTTTCCTTCTCTCTCTCACTCACATCTTCTCTTTCTCTCTCTCTCTCACTCACTCACAGCTTCTCTTTCTCTCTCACTCACAGCTTTCTCTCTCTCTCTGTCTCACTCACAGCTTATCTTTCTCTCTCTCTCATTCAGCTTCTCTTTCTCTATCTCACTCACAGCTTGTCTTTCTCTCTCTCTCACTCACAGCTTGTCTTTCTCTCACACACACACTGCTTCTCTCTCTCTCACAGCTTCTCTTTCTCTCTCACTCACTCACAGCTTTCTTTCTCTCTGTCTCACTCACAGCTTCTCTTTCTCTCTCTGTCGCTCACTCAGCTTCTCTTTTTCTCTCTCTCACTCACAGCTTCTCATTCTCTCTCTCTCACTCTCTTACTCACAGCTTCTCTCTCTCTCTCTCACTCACATCTACTCTTTCTCTTTCTCTCTCACTCACAGCTTGTATTTCTCTCACACACACACACTGCTTCTCTCTCTCACACACACAGCTTCTCTTTCTCTCTCTCTCTCACTCACAGCTTCTATTTCTCTCTCTCACACACACACAGCTTCTCTTTCTCTCTATCTCTCACTCACAGCTTCTCTTTTCTCTCTCTCTCACTCACTCACAGCTTCTCATTCTTTCTCTCTCTCACTCACATCTTCTCTTTCTCTCTCTCTCTCACTCACTCACAGCTTCTCTTTCTCTCTCACTCACAGCTTTCTCTCTCTCTCACTGTCTCACTCACAGCTTCTCTTTCTCTCTCTCATTCAGCTTCTCTTTCTCTCTCTCACTCACAGCTTCTCTTTCTCTCTCTCACTCACAGCTTCTCTTTCTCTCTCACACTCACAGCTTGTCTTTCTCTCTCACACACACACTGCTTCTCTCTCTCTCACAGCTTCTCTTTCTCTCTCACTCACTCACAGCTTTCTTTCTCTCTGTCTCACTCACAGCTTCACTTTCTCTCTCTCTCACTCAGCTTCTCTTTCTCTCTCTCTCACTCACAGCTTCTCATTCTCTCTCTCTCACTCTCTTACTCACAGCTTCTCTCTCTCTCTCTCACTCACATCTACTCTTTCTCTTTCTTTCTCACTCACAGCTTGTATTTCACATTCTCATACACACTGCTTCTCTCTCTCTCTCACAGCTTCTCTTTCTCTCTCTCTCTCACTCACAGCTTCTCTTTCTCTCTCTCTCACATAGCTTCTCTTTCTCTCTCTCTCATTCATAGCTTCTATTTCTCTCTCTCACTCTCAGCTTCTCTTTCTCTCTCTCGCTCTCACTCACATTTTCTCTCTCTCTCTCACTCACAGCTTT
The DNA here is from genome assembly GCA_035047345.1 of Bradypodion ventrale. Classification (NCBI taxonomy): domain Eukaryota; kingdom Metazoa; phylum Chordata; class Lepidosauria; order Squamata; family Chamaeleonidae; genus Bradypodion; species Bradypodion ventrale. The sequence goes on from JAWDJE010000002.1 coordinate 208,368,617, forward strand.
ACTTTCTCTCTCGCTCTCACTCACTCACAGCTTCTCTTTCGCTCGCTCTCTCACTCACAGCTTCTCTCTCTCTTTCTCTCGCTCACAGCTTCTCTTTCCCTTCTCTCTCTTTCACTCACAGCTTCTCTCTCTCACACACACTCACTCACTCACTCACAGCTTCTCACTCTCTCTCTCTCTCACTCACTCACAGCTTCTCTTTCTCTCTCACTCTCTCACAGTTTCTCTTTCTCTCTCACAATCTCTCAGAACTTCTCTCTCTCTCACTCACTCACAGCTTTTCTTTCTCTCTCACTCTCTCACAGCTTCTCTTTCTCTCTCACAATCTCTCAGAGCTTCTCTCACTCTCTCACTCACAGCTTCTCTTTCTCTCTCTCCCACTCCTAGCTTCTTTCTCTCTCTCTCTCTCAATCACAGCTTTCCTTTCTCTCTCACTCACTCACTCACAGCTTCTCTTTCTCTGTCTCTCACTCACAGCTTCTCTTTCTCTCTCTCTCACTCACTCACAACTTCTCTTTCTATCTCTCTCACACACAAAGCTTCTCTTTCTCTCTCTCTCACTCACAGCTTATTTCTCTCTCTCAATCACAGCTTTTCTCTCTCTCACACACACACACTCAGAGCTTCACTTTCTCTCTCAATCTCACTCACAGCTTATCTTTCTCCCTCTCTCACTCACACCTTCTCTCTCACTCACTCTCTCACTCACAGCTTCTCTTTCTCTCTCTCTCACTCACTCACGACTTCTATTTCTCTCTCTCACACACACAAAGATTCTCTTTCTCTCTATCTCTCTCACTCACAGCTTCCCTTTTCTCTCTCTCTCACTCACTCACAGCTTCTCTTTCTTTCTCTCTCTCACTCACAGCTTCTCTTACTCTCTCTCACTAATTCACAGCTTCTCTTTCTCTTTCTCTCTCTCTCACTCACTCACAGCTTCTCTTTCTCTCTCTCTCACTCACTCACAGCTTCTCCTTCTCTCTCACTCACAGCTTCTCTTTCTCTCTCTCTCTCTCACTCACAGCTTCTCTTTCTCTCTCTCACTCACACCTTCTCTCTCTCTCTCTCTCACTCAGAGCTTCTCTTTCTCTCTCTCTCACTCACAGCTTCTCTTTCTTTCTCTCTCTCTCTCACTCACAGCTTCTCTTTCTCTCTCTCTCACTGACAGCTTCTCTCTCACTCATTCTCTTACTCACATCTTCTCTTTCTTTCCTTCTCTCTCTCACAGCTTCTCTTTCTCTATCTCTCTCTCTCTCACTCACAGTTTCTCTTTCTCTCTCTCACACTCACTCACAGCTTCTCTCTCTTTCTCTGTCTCTCTCACTCACAGCTTCTCTTTCTCTCTCTCTCACAGCTTCTCTCTCTCTCACTCCCTCACTGCTTTTTTCTCTCTCACTCACTCACTCCCAGCTTCTATTTCTCTCTCTCACACACACAGCTTCTCTTTCTCTGTCTCTCACTCACAGCTTCTCTTTCTCTCTCTCTCTCTCACTCACAACTTCTCTTTCTATCTCTCTCACTCACAGCTTCTCTTTTCTCTCTCTCACACTCACTCACAGCTTCTCTTTCCCTCTCTCCCACTCACTCACAGCTTCTCTTTCTCTCTCTCACTAAGTCACAGCTTCTCTTTCACTCTCTCTCACATAGCTTCTCTTTCTCACTCTCTCGTTCACAGCTTCTATTTCGCTCTCTCTCACTCACAGCTTCTCTTTCTGTCTCTCTCTCTCACTCACAGCTTCTCTTTCTCTCTCTCTCTCTCACTCACAGCTTCTTTCTCTCTCTCAGACACACTCACAGCTTTTCTTTCTCTCTCTCTCTCACTCACTGCTTCTCTTTTGCTCTCTTTCTCACTCACAACTTCTCTCTCTCACACACACACACAGAGCTTCTGTTTCTCTCTCACTCTCTCTCACACCTTCTCTTTCTCTTTCTCACTCACTCACAGCTTCTCTTTCTCTCTCTCTCACTCACAGCTTCTCTCTCACTCACTCTCTTACTCATAGCTTCCTTTCTTTCTCTCTCTCACAGCTTCTCTTTCTCTCTCTCTCTCTCACTCACAGCATCTCTTTCTCTCACACTCACTCACAGCTTCTCTCTCTTTCTCTGTCTCTCTCACTCACAGCTTCTCTTTCTCTCTCTCTCACACAGCTTCTCTCTCTCACTCACTCACTGCTTCTCTCTCTCTCTCTCTCTCACTCACTCACAGCTTCTATTTCTCTCTCTCTCACACACACAGCTTCTCTTTCTCTCTATCTCTTACTCACAGCTTCTCTTTTCTCTCTCTCTCACTCACTCACAGCTTCTCTTTCCTTCTCTCTCTCACTCACATCTTCTCTTTCTCTCTCTCTCTCACTCACTCACAGCTTCTCTTTCTCTCTCACTCACAGCTTTCTCTCTCTCTCTGTCTCACTCACAGCTTATCTTTCTCTCTCTCTCATTCAGCTTCTCTTTCTCTATCTCACTCACAGCTTGTCTTTCTCTCTCTCTCACTCACAGCTTGTCTTTCTCTCACACACACACTGCTTCTCTCTCTCTCACAGCTTCTCTTTCTCTCTCACTCACTCACAGCTTTCTTTCTCTCTGTCTCACTCACAGCTTCTCTTTCTCTCTCTGTCGCTCACTCAGCTTCTCTTTTTCTCTCTCTCACTCACAGCTTCTCATTCTCTCTCTCTCACTCTCTTACTCACAGCTTCTCTCTCTCTCTCTCACTCACATCTACTCTTTCTCTTTCTCTCTCACTCACAGCTTGTATTTCTCTCTCACACACACACACTGCTTCTCTCTCTCACACACACAGCTTCTCTTTCTCTCTCTCTCTCACTCACAGCTTCTCTCTCTCTCACACACACATAGCTTCTCTTTCTCTCTCTCTCATTCACAGCTTCTATTTCTCTCTCTCACTCACAGCTTCTCTTTCTCTCTCTCGCTCTCACTCACATTTTCTCTCTCTCTCACACACTCACAGCTTTACTTTCTCTCTCGCTCTCACTCACTCACAGCTTCTCTTTCGCTCGCTCTCTCACTCACAGCTTCTCTCTCTCTTTCTCTCGCTCACAGCTTCTCTTTCCCTTCTCTCTCTTTCACTCACAGCTTCTCTCTCTCTCACACACACTCACTCACTCACTCACAGCTTCTCACTCTCTCTCTCTCACTCACTCACAGCTTCTCTTTCTCTCTCACTCTCTCACAGTTTCTCTTTCTCTCTCACAATCTCTCAGAGCTTCTCTCTCTCTCTCACTCACTCACAGCTTCGCTTTCTCTCTCACTCTCTCACAGTTTTTCTTTCTCTCTCACAATCTCTCAGAGCTTCTCTCTCTCACTCACAGCTTCTCTTTCTCTCTCTCTCACTCACAGCTTCTTTCTCTCTCTCTCAATCACAGCTTTTCTTTCTCTCTCACTCTCTCCCTCACAGCTTCTCTTTCACTCTCTCTCTCTCACTCACTCACAGCTTCTCTTTCTCTGTCTCTCACTCACAGCTTCTCTCTCTCTCTCACTCACTCACAACTTCTCTTTCTATTTCTCTCACTCACAGCTTTCTTTCTCTCTCTGTCTCACTCACAGCTTCTCTTTCTCTCTCTCTCTCTCACTCAGCTTCTCTTTCTCTCTCTCTCACTTACAGATTCTCTTTCTCTCTCTCTCACTCACAGCTTCTCTTTCACTCTCTCTCTCACTCACAGCTTTTCTTTCTCTCTCTCTCACTCACTCACAGCTTCTCTTTCTCTCTCTCTCTCACTCACAGCTTTTCTTTCTCTCTCTCACTCACTCACAGCTTCTCTTTCGCTCTCTCTCAGATAGCTTCTCTCTCTCTCATTCACAGCTTCTATTTCACTCTCTCTCACTCACAGCTTCTCTTTCTGTCTCTCTCTCACACTCACAGCTTCTCTTTCTCTCTCTCTCTCTCACTCACAGCTTCTTTCTCTCTCACACACACACTCACAGCTTTTCTTTCTCTCTCTCTCACTCACGCACTGCTTCTCTTTTCCTCTCTCTCTCACTCACAGCTTCTCTCTCTATCTCTCTCTCTCTCACACACAGAGCTTCTGTTTCTCTCTCACTCTCTCTCACACCTTCTCTTTCTCTCTCTCTCACTCACTCACAGCTTCTCTTTCTCTCTCTCTCACTCACAGCTTCTCTCTCACTCACTCTCTTACTCACATCTTCTCTTTCTTTCTCTCTCTCACAGCTTCTCTTTCTCTCTCTCTCTCTCACTCACAGCTTCTCTTTCTCTCTCACACACTCACTCACAGCTTCTCTCTCTTTCTCTGACTCTCTCACTCACAGCTTCTCTCTCTCTCTCTCTCTCTCACAGCTTCTATTTCTCTCTCTCTCACACACACAGCTTCTCTTCCTCTCTATCTCTCACTCACAGCTTCTCTTTTCTCTCTCTCTCACTCACAGCTTCTTTTTCCTTCTCTCTCTCACTCACATCTTCTATTTTTCTCTCTGTCTCACTCACTCACAGCTTCTCTTTCTCTCTCACTCACAGCTTTCTTTCTCTCTCTCTGTCTCACTCACAGCTTTTCTTTCTCTCTCTCTCTCATTCAGCTTCTCTTTCTCTCTCTCACTCACAGCTTCTCTTTCTCTCTCTCTCTCACTCACAGCTTCTCTCTCTCTCTCTCACACTCACAGCTTGTCTTTCTCTCTCACACACACACTGCTTCTCTCTCTCTCTCACAGCTTCTCTTTCTCTCTCACTCACTCACAGCTTTCTTTCTCTCTGTCTCACTCACAGCTTCTCTTTCTCTCTCTCTCTCACTCAGCTTCTCTTTCTCTCTCTCTCACTAACAGCTTCTCATTCTCTCTCTCTCACTCTCTTACTCACAGCTTCTCTCTCTCTCTCTCACTCACATCTACTCTTTCTCTCTATCACTCACTCACAGCTTGTCTTTCTCTCTCTCACACACACTGCTTCTCTCTCTCTCTCTCACAGCTTCTCTTTCTCTCACTCTCTCACTCACAGCTTCTCTCGCTCTCTCTCACACATAGCTTCTCTTTCTCTCTCTCTCATTCACAGCTTCTATTTCTCTCTCAAAGCTTCTCTTTCTCTCTCTCGCTCTCACTCACATTTTCTCTCTCTCTCTCACTCACAGCTTTACTTTCTCTCTCGCTCTCACTCACTCACAGCTTCTCTTTCGCTCTCTCTCTCACTAACAGCTTCTCTCTCTTTCTCTCGCTCACAGCTTCTCTTTCCCTTCTCTCTCTTTCACTCACAGCTTCTCTCTCTCTCACTCACTCACTCACTCACTCACTCACAGCTTCTCACTCTCTCTCTCTCACTCACTCACAGCTTCTCTTTCTCTCTCACTCTCTCACAGTTTCTCTTTCTCTCTCACAATCTCTCAGAGCTTCTCTCTCTCACTCACTCACAGATTCTCTTTCTCTCTCACTCTCTCACAGCTTCTCTTTCTCTCTCACAATCTTTCAGAACTTCTCTCTCTCTCACTCACAGCTTCTCTTTCTCTCTCTCTCACTCACAGCTTCTTTCTCTCTCTCTCTCAATCACAGCTTTCCTTTCTCTCTCACTCACTCACTCACAGCTTCTCTATCACTCTCTCTCACTCACTCACTCACAGCTTCTCTTTCTCTGTCTCTCACTCACAGCTTCTCTTTCTCTCTCTCTCTCTCACTCAGAACTTCTCTTTCTATCTCTCTCACACACACAGCTTCTCTTTCTCTCTCTCTCACTCACAGCTTATTTCTCTCTCTCAATCACAGCTTTTCTCTCTCTCACACACACACACTCAGAGCTTCACTTTCTCTCTCAATCTCACTCACAGCTTCTCTTTCTCCCTCTCTCACTCACACCTTCTCTCTCACTCACTCTCTCACTCACAGCTTCTCTTTCTCTCTCTCACAGCTCTTTCTCTCTCTCTCTCACTCACTCACAGCTTCTCTTTCTCTCTCTCTCACTCACTCACGACTTCTATTTCTCTCTCTCTCACACACAAAGCTTCTCTTTCTCTCTATCTCTCTCACTCACAGCTTCCCTTTTCTCTCTCTCTCACTCACTCACAGCTTCTCTTTCTTTCTCTCTCTCTCTCATTCACAGCTTCTCTTACTCTCACTCACTAATTCACAGCTTCTCTTTCTCTCTTTCTCTCTCTCTCACTCACTCACAGCTTCTCTCTCTCTCTCTCTCTCAATCACAGCTTCTCTTTCTCTCTCTCTCACTCACAGCTTCTCTTTCTCTCTCTCTCTCACTCACAGCTTCTCTTTCTCTCTCTCTCACATAGCTTCTCTTTCTCTCTCTCTCACATAGCTTCTCTTTCTCTCTCTCTCACTCACAGCTTCTCTCTCACTCATTCTCTTACTCACATCTTCTCTTTCTTTCTTTCTCTCTCTCACAGCTTCTCTTTCTCTCTCTCTCTCTCACTCACAGTTTCTCTTTCTCTCTCTCACACTCACTCACAGCTTCTCTCTCATTCTCTGTCTCTCTCACTCACAGCTTCTCTTTTCTCTCTCACAGCTTCTCTCTCTCACTCCCTCACTGCTTTTCTCTCTCTCTCTCACTCACTCACAGCTTCTATTTCTCTCTCACACACACACACAGCTTCTCTTTCTCTGTCTCTCACTCACTCACAACTTCTCTTTCTATCTCTCTCACTCACAGCTTCTCTTTTCTCTCTCTCTCACTCACTCACAGCTTCTCTTTCCCTCTCTCCCACTCACTCACAGCTTCTCTTTCTCTCTCTCACTAAGTCACAGCTTCTATTTCTCTCTCTCACACACACACAGCTTCTCTTACTCTCTATCTCTTACTCACAGCTTCTCTTTTCTCTCTCTCTCACTCACTCACAGCTTCTCTTTCCTTCTCTCTCTCACTCACATCTTCTCTTTCTCTCTCTCTCTCACTCACAGCTTCTCTTTCTCTCTCTCTCACAGCTTTCTCTCTCTCTCTCTGTCTCACTCACAGCTTCTCTTTCTCTCTCTCTCATTCAGCTTCTCTTTCTCTCTCTCACTCACAGCTTCTCTTTCTCTCTCTCTCACTCACAGCTTGTCTTTCTCTCTCTCTCACTCACAGCTTGTCTTTCTCTCTCACACACACACTGCTTCTCTCTCTCTCACAGCTTCTCTTTCTCTCTCACTCACTCACAGCTTTCTTTCTCTCTGTCTCACTCACAGCTTCTCTTTCTCTCTCTCTCTCTCACTCAGCTTCTCTTTTTCTCACTCTCTCTCACACCTACTCTTTCTCTCTCTCTCACTCACTCACAGCTTCTCTTTCTCTCTCTCTCACTCACAGCTTCTCTCTCACTCACTCTCTTACTCACAGCTTCTCTTTCTTTCTCTCTCTCACAGCTTCTCTTTCTCTCTCTCTCTCTCACTCACAGCTTCTCTTTCTCTCTCTCACACTCACTCACAGCTTCTCTCTCTTTCTCTGACTCTCTCACTCACAGCTTCTCTTTCTCTCTCTCTCTCACAGCTTCTCTCTCTCTCACTCACTCACTGCTTCTCTCTCTCTCTCTCTCTCTCACTCACAGCTTCTATTTCTCTCTGTCACACACACACAGCTTCTCTTTCTCTCTATCTCTCACTCACAGCTTCTCTTTTCTCTCTCTCTCACTCACTCACAGCTTCTCTTTCCTTCTCTCTCTCACTCACAGCTTCTCTTTCTCTCTCTCTCTCACAGCTTCTCTCTATCTCTCACTCACTCACTGCTTCTCTTTCTCTCTCTCACTCACTCACAGCTTCTATTTCTCTCTGTCACACACACACAGCTTCTCTTTCTCTCTATCTCTCACTCACAGCTTCTCTTTTCTCTCTCTCTCACTCACTCACAGCTTCTCTTTCTCTCTCACTCACAGCTTTCTTTCTCTCTCTCTGTCTCACTCAAAGCTTCTCTTTCTCTCTCTCTCTCATTCAGCTTCTCTTTCTCTCTCTCACTCACAGGTTCTCTTTCTCTCTCTCACTCACAGCTTCTCTTTCTCTCTCTCTCACTCACAGCTTGTCTTTCTCTCTCACACACACACTGCTTCTCTCTCTCTCTCACAGCTTATCTTTCTCTCTCACTCACTCACAGCTTTCTTTCTCTCTGTCTCACTCACAGCTTCTCTTTCTCTCTCTCTCTCTCACTCAGCTTCTCTTTCTCTCTCTCTCACTCACAGCTTCTCATTCTCTCTCTCACTCTCTTACTCACAGCTTCTCTCTCTCTCTCTCTCTCGCTCTCACTCACATTTTCTCTCTCTCTCTCACTCACAGCTTTACTTTCTCTCTGTCTCTCTCACTCACAGCTTTTCTTTCTCTCTCTCTCACTTACTCACAGCTTCTCTTTTGCTCTCTCTCTCACTCACAGCATTTCTCTCTCTCTCTTTCTCTCACTCACAGCTTCTCTTTCCCTTCTCTCTCTCTCACTCACAGCTTCTCCTTCTCTCTCTCTCACTCACAGCTTCTCTTTTTCTCTCTCTCTCACTCACAGCTTCTCTCTCTCTCTCATTCACAGCTTCTCTTTCTCTCTCTCTCACTCACAGCTTTTATTTCTCTCTCTCTCTCACTCACTCACAGTTTTTCTTTCACTCTCGCTCTCTCTCTCACTCACAGCTTTTCTTTCTCTATCTCTCTCTCTCGCTCACAGCATCTCTTTCCCTCTCTCCCACTCACTCACAGCTTCTCTTTCTCTCTCTCTCACTCACACCTCTCTCACTCACTCTCTCACTCACAGCTACTCTTTCTTTCTTTCTCTCTCTCACAGCTTCTCTTTCTCTTTCTCTCTCTCTCTCTCACTCACAGCTTCTCTTTCTCTCTCTCACACTCACTCACAGCTTCTCTCTTTTTCTCCATCTCTCTCACTCAGCTTCTCTTTCTCTCTCTCTCACTCACAGCTTCTCATTCTCTCTCTCTCACTCTCTTACTCACAGCTTCTCTCTCTCTCTCTCTCACTCACATCTACTCTTTCTCTCTCTCTCTCACTCAGAGCTTCTCTTTCTCTCTCTCTCACATAGCTTCTCTTTCTCTCTCTCTCATTCACAGCTTCTATTTCTCTCTCACACTCACAGCTTCTTTCTCTCTCTCGCTCTCACTCACATTTTCTCTCTCTCTCTCACTCACAGCTTTACTTTCTCTCTCGCTCTCACTCACTCACAGCTTCTCTTTTGCTCGCTCTCTCACTAACAGCTTCTCTCTCTCTTTCTCTCGCTCACAGCTTCTCTTTCCCTTCTCTCTCTTTCACTCACAGCTTCTCTCTCTCTCACTCACTCACTCTCTCTCTCACAGCTTCTCTTTCTCTCTCACTCTCTCACAGTTTCTCTTTCTCTCTCACAATCTCTCAGAGCTTCTCTCTCTCTCACTCACTCACAGCTTCTCTTTCTCTCTCACTCTCTCACAGCTTCTCTTTCTCTCTCACAATCTTTCAGAGCTTCTCTCTCTCTCTCTCACTCACAGCTTCTCTTTCTCTCTCTCTCACTCACAGCTTCTTTCTCTCTCTCTCTCTCAATCACAGCTTTCCTTTCTCTCTCACTCACTCACTCACAGCTTCTCTTTCACTCTCTCTCTCTCACTCACTCACAGCTTCTCTTTCTCTGTCTCTCACTCACTCACAACTTCTCTTTCTATCTCTCTCACACACACAGCTTCTCTTTCTCTCTCTCTCACTCACAGCTTATTTCTCTCTCTCAATCACAGCTTTTCTCTCTCCACACACACACACTCAGAGCTTCACTTTCTCCCTCTCTCACTCACACCTTCTCTCTCACTCACTCTCTCACTCACAGCTTCTCTTTCTCTCTCTCTCACAGCTCTTTCTCTCTCTCTCTCACTCACTCACAGCTTCTCTTTCTCTCTCTCTCACTCACTCACGACTTCTATTTCTCTCTCTCACACACACAAAGCTTCTCTTTCTCTCTATCTCTCTCACTTACAGCTTCCCTTTTCTCTCTCTCTCTCACTCACTCACAGCTTCTCTTTCTTTCTCTCTCTCTCTCTCACTCACAGCTTCTCTTACTCTCTCTCACTAATTCACAGCTTCTCTTTCTCTCTTTCTCTCTCTCTCACTCACTCACAGCTTCTATTTCTCTCTCTCTCTCACTCACTCACAGCTTCTCCTTCTCTCTCACTCACAGCTTCTCTTTCTCTCTCTCTCTCTCACTCACAGCTTCTCTTTCTCTCTCTCACTCACAGCTTCTCTTTCTCTCTCTCTCTCACTCACAGCTTCTCTTTCTCTCTCTCTCACTCACAGCTTCTCTCTCTCTCTCTCTCTCACTCACAGCTTCTCTTTCTCTCTCTCTCACATAGCTTCTCTTTCTCTCTCTCTCACTCACAGCTTCTCTCTCACTCATTCTCTTACTCACATCTTCTCTTTCTTTCTTTCTCTCTCTCACAGCTTCTCTCTCTCTCTCTCTCTCTCACTCACAGTTTCTCTTTCTCTCTCTCACACTCACTCACAGCTTCTCTCTCTTTCTCTGTCTCTCTCACTCACAGCTTCTCTTTCTCTCTCTCTCACAGCTTCTCTCTCTCTCACTCCCTCACTGCTTTTCTCTCTCTAACTCACTCACTCTCAGCTTCTATTTCTCTCTCACACACACACAGCTTCTCTTTCTCTGTCTCTCACTCACAGCTTCTCTTTCTCTCTCTCTCACTCACTCAAAACTTCTCTTTCTATCTCTCTCACTCACAGCTTCTCTTTTCTCTCTCTCTCACTCACTCCCAGCTTCTCTTTCCCTCTCTCCCACTCACTCACAGCTTCTCTTTCTCTCTCTCACTAAGTCACAGCTTCTCTTTCTCTCTCTCTCACTCATTCACAGCTTCTCTTTCTCTCTCTCACTCACTCACAGCTTCCCTTTCTCTCTCTCTCTCTCACTCACAGCTTTTCTTTCTCTCTCTCTCTCACTTACTCACAGCTTCTCTTTTGCTCTCTCTCTCACTCACAGCATGTCTCTCTCTCTCTTTCTCTCACTCACAGCTTCTCTTTCCCTTCTCTCTCTCTCACTCACAGCTTCTCCTTCTCTCTCTCTCACTCACAGCTTCTCTTTCTCTCTCTCTCTCACTCACAGCTTATCTCTCTCTCTCACTCACAGCTTCTCTTTCTCTCTCTCTCACTCACAGCTTTTATTTCTCTCTCTCTCTCACTCACTCACAGTTTTTCTTTCGCCTCGCTCTCTCTCTCACTCACAGCTTTTCTTTCTCTATCTCTCTCTCTCACTCACAGCATCTCTTTCCCTCTCTCCCACTCACTCACAGCTTCTCTTTCTCTCTCTCTCACTCACACCTCTCTCACTCACTCTCTCAGTCACAGCTACTCTATCTTTCTTTCTCTCTCTCACAGCTTCTCTTTCTCTTTCTCTCTCTCTCTCACTCACAGTTTCTCTTTCTCTCTCTCACACTCACTCACAGCTTCTCTCTTTTTCTCCGTCTCTCTCACTCAGCTTCTCTTTCTCTCTCTCTCACTCACAGCTTCTCATTCTCTCTCTCTCACTCTCTTACTCACACCTTCTCTCTCTCTCTCACTCACATCTACTCTTTCTCTTTCTCTCTCACTCACAGCTTGTCTTTCTCTCTCACACACACACTGCTTCTCTCTCTCACACACACAGCTTCTCTTTCTCTCTCTGTCTCACTCACAGCTTCTCTTTCTCTCTCTCTCACATAGCTTCTCTTTCTCTCTCATTCACAGCTTCTATTTCTCTCTCTCACTCATAGCTTCTTTCTCTCTCACACTCTCACTCACATTTTCTCTCTCTCTCACTCACAGCTTTACTTTCTCTCTCGCTCTCACTCACTCACAACTTCTCTTTCGCTCGCTCTCTCACTCACAGCTTCTCTCTCTCTTTCCCTCGCTCACAGCTTCTCTTTCCCTTCTCTCTCTTTCACTCACACCTTCTCTCTCTCACACACACTCACACACTCACTCACAGCTTCTCACTCTCTCTCACACACACTCACAGCTTCTCTTTCTCTCTCACTCTCTCACAGTTTCTCTTTCTCTCTCACAATCTCTGAGAGCTTCTCTCTCTCTCTCACTCACTCACAGCTTCTCTTTCTCTCTCACTCTCTCACAGCTTCTCTTTCTCTCTCAATCTCTGAGAGCTTCTCTCTCTCTCTCACTCACAGCTTCTCTTTCTCTCTCTCTCAATCACAGCTTTTCTTTCTCTCTCTCTCACTCACTCACAGCTTCTCTTTCACTCTCTCTCTCTCTCTCACTCACAGCTTCTCTTTCTCTGTCTCTCACTCACAGCTTCTCTTTCTCTCTCTCTCACTCACTCACAACTCTTTCTATCTCTCTCACACACAGCTTTCTTTCTCTCTCTCTCACTCACAGCTTCTCTTTCTCTCTCTCTCTCAGCTTCTCTTTCTCTCTCTCACTTACAGATTCTCTTTCTCTCACTCTCTCACTCACAGCTTCTCTTTCTCTCTCTCTCTCACTCACAGCTTTTCTTTCTCTCTCTCTCACTCACTCACAGCTTCTCTTTCTCTCTCTCTCACATAGCTTCTCTCTCTCTCTCATTCACAGCTTCTATTTCGCTCTCTCTCACTCACAGCTTCTCTTTCTGTCTCTCTCTCTCACTCACAGCTTCTCTTTCTCTCTCTCTCTCACTCACAGCTTCTTTCTCTCTCACACACACACTCACAGCTTTTCTTTCTCTCTCTCTCTCACTCACGCACTGCTTCTCTTTTACTCTCTCTCTCACTCACAGCTTCTCTCTCTATCTCTCTCTCTCTCACACACACAGCTTCTGTTTCTCTCTCACTCTCTCCCACACCTTCTCTTTCTCTCTCTCTCACTCACTCACAGCTTCTCTTTCTCTCTCTCTCACTCACAGCTTCTCTCTCACTCACTCTCTTACTCACAGCTTCTCTTTCTTTCTCTCTCTCACACCTTCTCTTTCTCTCTCTCTCTCACTCACAGCTTCTCTTTCTCTCTCTCACACTCACTCACAGCTTCTCTCTCTTTCTCTGACTCTCTCACTCACAGCTTCTCTTTCTCTCTCTCACACACAGCTTCTCTCTATCTCTCACTCACTCACTGCTTCTCTCTCTCTCACTCACTCACTCACAGCTTCTATTTCTCTCTCTCTCACACACAGCTTCTCTTTCTCTCTATCTCTCACTCACAGCTTCTCTTTTCTCTCTCTCTCACTCACTCACAGCTTCTCTTTCCTTCTCTCTCTCACTCACATCTTCTCTTTCTCTCTCTCTCTCACTCAGTCACAGCTTCTCTTTCTCTCTCACTCACAGCTTTCTTTCTCTCTCTGTCTCACTCACAGCTTCTCTTTCTCTCTCTCTCTCATTCAGCTTCTCTTTCTCTCTCTCACTCACAGCTTCTCTTTCTCTCTCTCTCTCACTCACAGCTTCTCTTTCTCTCTCACTCACAGCTTGTCTTTCTCTCTCACACACACACTGCTTCTCTCTCTCTCACAGCTTCTCTTTCTATCTCACTCACTCACAGCTTTCTTTCTCTCTGTCTCACTCACAGCTTCTCTCTCTCTCTCTCTCTCTCACTCAGCTTCTCTTTCACTCTCTCTCACTCACAGCTTCTCATTCTCTCTCTCTCTCACTCTCTTACTCACAGCTTCTCTCTCTCTCTCTCTCTCACTCACATCTACTCTTTCTCTCTCTCACTCACTCACAGCTTGTCTTTCTCTCTCACACACACACTGCTTCTCTCTCTCTCACACAGCTTCTCTTTCTCTCACTCTCTCACTCACAGCTTCTCTCTCTCTCTCACACACATAGCGTCTCTTTCTCTCTCTCTCATTCACAGCTTCTATTTCTCTCTCTCACTCACAGCTTCTCTTTCTCTCTCTCTCACTCACAGCTTCTTTCTCTCTCTCTCCCTCAATCACAGCTTTCCTTTCTCTCTCACTCACTCACTCACAGCTTCTCTTTCACTCTCTCTCTCTCACTCACTCACAGCTTCTCTTTCTGTGTCTCTCACTCACAGCTTCTCTTTCTCTCTCTCTCACTCACTCACAACTTCTCTTTCTATCTCTCTCACACACACAGCTTCTCTTTCTCTCTCTCTCAGTCACAGCTTATTTCTCTCTCTCAATCACAGCTTTTCTCTCTCTCACACACACACACTCAGAGCTTCACTTTCTCTCTCAATCTCACTCACAGCTTCTCTTTCTCCCTCTCTCACTCACACCTTCTCTCTCACTCACTCTCTCACTCACAGCTTCTCTTTCTCTCTCTCTCAGAGCTCTTTCTCTCTCTCTCTCTCTCACTCACAGCTTCTCTTTCTCTCTCTCTCACTCACTCACGACTTCTATTTCTCTCTCACACACACACAAAGCTTCTCTTTCTCTCTATCTCTCTCACTCACAGCTTCCCTTTTCTCTCTCTCTCTCTCACTCACTCACAGCTTCTCTTTCTTTCTCTCTCTCTCTCACTCACAGCTTCTCTTTCTCTCTCTCACTAATTCACAGCTTCTCTTTCTCTCTTTCTCTCTCTCTCACTCACTCACAGCTTCTCTTTCTCTCTCTCTCTCACTCACTCACAGCTTCTCCTTCTCTCTCACTCACAGCTTCTCTTTCTCTCTCTCTCTCTCACTCACAGCTTCTCTTTCTCTCTCTCACTCACAGCTTCTCTTTCTCTCTCTCTCTCACTCACAGCTTCTCTTTCTCTCTCTCTCACTCACAGCTTCTCTTTCTCTCTCTCACACACTCACTCACAGCTTCTCTCTCTTTCTCTGACTCTCTCACTCACAGCTTCTCTTTCTCTCTCTCTCACACAGCTTCTCTCTATCTCTCACTCACTCACTGCTTCTCTCTCTCTCTCTCTCTCACTCACTCACAGCTTCTATTTCTCTCTCTCTCACACATTGCTTCTCTTTCTCTCTATTTCTCACTCACAGCTTCTCTTTTCTCTCTCTCTCACTCACTCACAGCTTCTCTTTCCTTCTCTCTCTCACTCACATCTTCTCTTTCTCTCTCTCTCTCACTCAGTCACAGCTTCTCTTTCTCTCTCACTCACAGCTTTCTTTCTCTCTCTCTGTCTCACTCACAGCTTCTCTTTCTCTCTCTCTCTCATTCAGCTTCTCTTTCTCTCTCTCACTCACAGCTTCTCTTTCTCTCTCTCTCTCACTCACAGCTTCTCTTTCTCTCTCACTCACAGCTTGACTTTCTCTCTCACACACACACTGCTTCTCTCTCTCTCACAGCTTCTCTTTCTCTCTCACTCACTCACAGCTTTCTTTCTCTCTGTCTCACTCACAGCTTCTCTTTCTCTCTCTCTCTCACTCAGCTTCTCTTTCTCTATCTCTCACTCACAGCTTCTCATTCTCTCTCTCTCACTCTCTTACTCACAGCTTCTCTCTCTCTCTCTCTCACTCACATCTACTCTTTCTCTCTCTCACTCACTCACAGCTTGTCTTTCTCTCTCACACACACACTTCTTCTCTCTCTCTCTCTCAAAGCTTCTCTCTCTCTCACTCTCACACTCAAAGCTTCTCTCTCTCTCTCACACATAGCATCTCTTTCTCTCTCTCTCATTCACAGCTTCTATTTCTCTCTCTCACTCACAGCTTCTCTTTCTCTCTCTCTCACTCACAGCTTCTTTCTCTCTCTCTCCCTTAATCACAGCTTTCCTTTCTCTCTCACTCACTCACTCACAGCTTCTCTTTCACTCTCTCTCTCTCACTCTCTCACAGCTTCTCTTTCTGTGTCTCTCACTCACAGCTTCTCTTTCTCTCTCTCTCACTCACTCACAACTTCTCTTTCTATCTCTCTCACACACACAGCTTCTCTTTCTTTCTCTCTCACTCACAGCTTATTTCTCTCTCTCAATCACAGCTTTTCTCTCTCACACACACACACTCAGAGCTTCACTTTCTCTCTCAATCTCACTCACAGCTTCTCTTTCTCCCTCTCTCACTCACACCTTCTCTCTCACTCACTCTCTCACTCACAGCTTCTCTTTCTCTCTCTCTCAGAGCTCTTTCTCTCTCTCTCACTCACTCACAGCTTCTCTTTCTCTCTCTCTCAATCACTCACGACTTCTATTTCTCTCTCTCTCACACACAAAGCTTCTCTTTCTCTCTATCTCTCTCACTTACAACTTCCCTTTTCTCTCTCTCTCTCACTCACTCACAGCTTCTCTTTCTCTCTCTATCTCTCTCACTCACTCACAGCTTCCCTTTCTCTCTCTCTCACAGCTTCTCTTTCTCTCTCTCTCACTCACAGCTTCTCATTCTCTCTCTCTCACTCTCTCACTCACAGCTTGTCTTTCTCTCTCTCACTCACTCACAGCTTCTCTTTCTCTCTCTCTCTCACTCACAGTTTGTCTTTCTCTCTCACACACACACTGCGTCTCTCTCTCTCACACAGCTTCTCTTTCTCTCTCTCTCACTCACACCTTCTCTTTCTCTCTCACACACATAGCTTCTATTTCTCTCTCACTCTTATTCACAGCTTCTATTTCTCTCTCTCTCACAGCTTCTCTCTCTCTCTCTCACTCACAGCTTTTATTTCTCTCTCTCTAACTCACTCACAGCTTCTCTTTCGCTCTTGCTCTCTCTCTCACTCACAGCTTTTCTTTCTCTCTCTCTCACTCACAGCATCTCTTTCCCTCTCTCTCTCTCACACACACAGCTTCTCTCTCACTCACAGCTTCTCTCTCTCTTTCTCTCTCTCACAGCTTCTCTTTCCCTTCTCTCTCTCTCACTCACAGCTTCTCTCTCACTCACTCACTCACAGCTTCTCACTGTCTCGCTCTCTCACTCTCTCACAGCTTCTCTTTCTCTCTCACAATCTCTCAGAGCTTCTCTCTCTCACTCACTCACTCACTCACAGCTTCTCTTTCTCTCTCTCACACACACTCACAGATTCTCCGTCTGTCTCACTGACAGCTTCTCTTTCTCTCTCTCTCACTCACAGCTTCTATTTCTCTCTGTATCTCTCACTCATAGCTTTTCTTTCTCTCTCTCGCTCACTCACAGCTTCTCTTTCACTCTCTCTCTCACTCACTCACAGCTTCTCTTTCTCTGTCTCTCACTCACAGCTTTTTTCTCTCTCACTCACTCACTCACAACTTCTCTTTCTATCACTCTCTCACACACAGCTCCTCTTTCTCTCTCTCTCACTCACTCACAGCTTCTCTTTCTCTCACTCACTCAAAGCTTCTCTTTCTCTGTCTCTCTCACAGCTTCTCTTTCTCTCTCTCTCTCACTCACTCACTGCTTCTCTTTCTCTCTCTCTCTCTCTCACTCACTCACAGCTTTCTTTCAATCTCTGTCTCACTCACAGCTTCTCTTTCTCTCTCACTAACTCATATCTTCTCTTTCTCTCTCTCTCTCACTCACTCACAGCTTCCCTTTCTCTCTCTCTCTCTCTCACTCACTCACAGCTGCTCTTTCTCTTTCTCTCTCACTCACTCACAGCTTCTCTTTCTCTCTCACTCACTCACAGCCTTCTTTCTCTCTCTGTCTCACACAGCTTCTCTTTCTCTCTCTCTCTCACTCAGCTTCTCTTTCTCTCTCACTCACTCACAGCTTCTATTTCTCTCAATCACTCACAGCTTCTCTTTCTCTGTCTCTCTCACAGCTTCTCTTTCTCTCTCTCTCTCACAGCTTCTCTATTCTCTCTCTCTCTCACTCACTCACAGCTTCTCTTTCTCTCTCTCTCACTCACTCACAGCTTCTCTTTCTCTCTCTCTCTCTCACTCACAGCTTCTCTTTCTCTCTCACTCACTCACAGCTTTCTTTTTCTCTCTGTCTCACTCACAGCTTCTCTTTCTCTCTCTCTCTCACTCAGCTTCTCTTTCTCTCTCTCACACTCACAGCTTCTTTTTCTCTCTCTCTCACTTGCAGCTTTTCTTTCTCTCTCTCTCACTCACTCACAGCTTCTCTTTCTCTCTCTCTCTCTCACAGCTTTTCTTTGTCTCTCTCTCTCACTCACTCACAGCTTCTCTTTCGCTCTCTCTCACACAGCTTCTATTTCTCTCTCTCTCATTCACAGCTTCTATTTCTCTCTCTCTCACTCACAGCTTCTCTTTCTCTCTCTCTCACTCACAGCTTCTTTCTCTCACACACACACACTCACAGCTTTTCTTTCTCTCTCTCTCTCACTCACTCACAGCTCTTTTGCTCTCTCTCTCACTCACAGCTACTTTCTCTCTATCTCTCTCTCACTCACACACACACAGCTTCTGTTTGTTTCTCTCTCACTCTCTCTCACAGCTTCTCTTTCTCTCTCTCACTCACTCACAGCTTCTCTTTCTCTTTCTCTCGCTCACAGCTTCTCTCTCACTCACTCTCTTACTCACAGCTTCTCTTTCTTTCTCTCTCTCACAGCTTCTCTCTCTCTCTCTCTCTCACTCATAGCTTCTCTTTCTCTCTCTCACTCTCTCACTCACTCACAGCTTCTTTTTCTCTCTCACTCACTCACAGCTTTCTTTCCATCTCTGTCTCACTCTCAGCTTCTTTCTCTCTCTCTCTCAGCTTCTCTTTCTCTCACTCACAGATTCTCTCTGTCTCTCTCACTCACTCACAGCTTCCCTTTCTCTCTCTCTCTCTCTCACTCACTCACAGCTTCTCTTTCTCATTCTCTCTCACTCACTCACAGCTTCTCTTTCACTCTCACTCACTCACAGCCTTCTTTCTCTCTGTCTCACTCACAGCTTCTCTTTCTCTCTCTTTCTCACTCAGCTTCTCTTTCTCTCTCACTCACTCACAGCTTCTATTTCTCTCACTCACTCACAGCTTCTCTTTCTCTGTCTCTCTCACACCTTCTCTTTCTCTCTCTCTCATAGCTTCTCTATTCTCTCTCTCTCTCTCACTCACTCACAGCTTCTCTTTCTCTCTCTCTCTCACTCACTCACAGCTTCTCTTTCTCTCTCTCTCACTCACTCACAGCTTCTCTTTCTCTCTCACTCACTCACAGCTTTCTTTTTCTCTCTGTCTCACTCACAGCTTCTCTTTCTCTCTCTCTCTCTCACTCAGCTTCTCTTTCTCTCTCTCACACTCACAGCTTCTCTTTCTCTCTCTCTCACTTGCAGCTTTTCTTTCTCTCTCTCTCACTCACTCACTGCTTCTCTTTCTCTCTCTCTCACACACAGCTTTTCTTTCTCTCTCTCTCTCACTCACTCACAGCTTCTCTTTCGCTCTCTCTCACATAGCTTCTATTTCTCTCTCTCTCATTCACAGCTTCTATTTCTCTCTCTCTCACTCAGAGCTTCTTTCTCTCTCACACACACACTCACATCTTTTCTTTCTCTCTCTCTCTCACTCACTCGCAGCTCTTTTGCTCTCTCTCTCACTCACAGCTTCTCTCTCTCTCTCTCTCACTCACTCACACACAGCTTCTGTTTCTCTCTCACTCTCTCTCACAGCTTCTCTTTCTCTCTCTCTCACTCACTCACAGCTTCTCTTTCTCTTTCTCTCGCTCACAGCTTCTCTCTCACTCACTCTCTTACTCACAGCTTCTCTTTCTTTCTCTCTCTCACAGCTTCTCTTCCTTTCTCTCTCTCTCTCTCACTCACAGCTTCTCTTTCTCTCTCTCTCTCACTCACTCACTGCTTCTCTTTCTCTCTCTCTCTCTCACTCACTCACAGCTTTCTTTCAATCTCTGTCTCACTCACAGCTTCTCTTTCTCTCTCTCTCACTCACAACTTCTTTCTCTCTCACACACACACTCACAGCTTTTCTTTCTCTCTCTCTCTCACTCACTCACAGCTCTTTTGCTCTGTCTCTCACTCACAGCTTCTCTCTATCTCTCTCTCACTCACACACACACAGCTTCTGTTTCTCTCTCACTCTCTCTCACAGCTTCTCTTTCTCTCTCTCTCATTCACTCACAGCTTCTCTTTCTCTTTCTCTCGCTCACAGCTTCTCTCTCACTCCCTCTCTTACTCACAGCTTCGCTTTCTCTCTCTGTCTCACTCACAGCTTCTCTTTCTCTCTCTTTCTCTCTCAGCTTCTCTTTCTCTCTCACTCACAGCTTCTATTTCTCTCACTCACTCACAGCTTCTCTTTCTCTGTCTCTCTCACAGCTTCTCTTTCTCTCTCTCTCTCTCACAGCTTCTCTATTCTCTCTCTCTCTCTCTCTCTCACAGTTTCCCTTTCTCTCTCTCTCTCACTCACTCACAGCTTCTCTTTCTCTTTCTCTCTCACTCACTCACAGCTTCTCTTTCTCTCTCACTCACTCACAGCCTTCTTTCTCTCTCTGTCTCACTCACAGCTTCTCTTTCTCTCTCTTTCTCTCTCAGCTTCTCTTTCTCTCTCACTCACAGCTTCTATTTCTCTCACTCACTCACAGCTTCTCTTTCTCTGTCTCTCTCACAGCTTCTCTTTCTCTCTCTCTCTCTCACAGCTTCTCTATTCTCTCTCTCTCTCACTCACTCACAGCTTCCCTTTCTCTCTCTCTCTCTCTCACTCACTCACAGCTTCTCTTTCTCTCTCTCTCTTACTCACTCACAGCTTCTCTTTCTCTCTCACTCACTCACAACTTTCTTTTTCTCTCTGTCTCACTCACAGCTTCTCTTTCTCTCTCTCTCTCTCACTCAGCTTCTCTTTCTCTCTCACACACTCACAGCTTCTCTTTCTCTCTCTCTCTCTCACTTGCAGCTTTTCTTTCTCTCTCTCTCACTCACTCACAGCTTCTCTTTCTCTCTCTCTCTCTCACAGCTTTTCTTTCTCTCTCTCTCTCACTCACTCACAGCTTCTCTTTCGCTCTCTCTCACATAGCTTCTCTTTCTCTCTCTCTCATTCACAGCTTCTATTTCTCTCTCTCTCACTCACAGCTTCTTTCTCTCTCACACACACTCACATCTTTTCTTTCTCTCTCTCTCTCACTCACTCACAGCTCTTTTGCTCTCTCTCTCACTCACAGCTTCTCTCTCTCTATCTCTCTCTCACTCACACACACACAGCTTCTGTTTCTCTCTCACTCTCTCTCACAGTTTCTCTTTCTCTCTCTCTCACTCACTCACAGCTTCTCTTTCTCTTTCTCTCGCTCACAGCTTCTCTCTCACTCACTCTCTTACTCACAGCTTCTCTTTCTTTCTCTCTCTCACAGCTTCTCTTTCTCTCTCTCTCTCTCTCACTCACAGCTTCTCTTTCTCTCTCTCTCTCACTCATTCACAGCTTCTCTTTCTCTCTCTCTCTCTCACTCACTCACAGCTTTCTTTCAATCTCTGTCTCACTCACAGCTTCTCTTTCTCTCTCTCTCTCACTCAGCTTCTCTTTCTCTGTCACTCTCACTCACTCACAGCTTCTCTTTCACTCTCTCTCACATAGCTTCTATTTCTCTCTCTCTCATTCACAGCTTCTATTTCTCTCTCTCTCACTCACAGCTTCTCTTTCTCTCTCTCTCACTCACAACTTCTTTCTCTCTCACACACACACTCACAGCTTTTCTTTCTCTCTCTCTCACTCACTCACAGCTCTTTTGCTCTGTCTCTCACTCACAGCTTCTCTCTCTCTATCTCTCTCTCACTCACACACACACAGCTTCTGTTTCTCTCTCACTCTCTCTCACAGCTTCTCTTTCTCTCTCTCTCACTCACTCACAGCTTCTCTTTCTCTTTCTCTCGCTCACAGCTTCTCTCTCACTCACTCTCTTACTCACAGCTTCTCTTTCTTTCTCTCTCTCACAGCTTCTCTTTCTCTCTCTCTCTCTCACTCACAGCTTCTCTTTCTCTCTCTCTCTCACTCACTCACAGCTTCTCTTTCTCTCTCTCTCTCTCACTCACTCACAGCTTTCTTTCAATCTCTGTCTCACTCACAGCTTCTCTTTCTCTCTCTCTCTCACTCAGCTTCTCTTTCTCTCTCTCTCTCACTCACTCACAGCTTCTCTTTCACTCTCTCTCACATAGCTTCTATTTCTCTCTCTCTCATTCACAGCTTCTGTTTCTCTCTCACTCTCTCTCACAGCTTCTCTTTCTCTCTCTCTCATTCACTCACAGCTTCTCTTTCTCTTTCTCTCGCTCACAGCTTCTCTCTCACTCCCTCTCTTACTCACAGCTTCTCTTTCTTTCTCTCTCTCACAGCTTCTCTTTCTCTCTCTCTCTCTCACTCACAGCTTCTCTCTCTCTCTCTCTCTCACTCACTCACAGCTTCTCTTTCTCTCTCACTCACTCACAGCTTTCTTTCAATCTGTCTCACTCACAGCTTCTCTTTTCTCTCTCTCACTCAGCTTCTCTTTCTCTCTCTCACTCACAGATTCTCTCTCTCTCTCTCTCTCTCACTCTCTCACAGTTTCCCTTTCTCTCTCTCTCTCACTCACTCACAGCTTCTCTTTCTCTTTCTCTCTCACTCACTCACAGCTTCTCTTTCTCTCTCACTCACTCACAGCCTTCTTTCTCTCTCTGTCTCACTCACAGCTTCTCTTTCTCTCTCTTTCTCTCTCAGCTTCTCTTTCTCTCTCACTCACAGCTTCTATTTCTCTCACTCACTCACAGCTTCTCTTTCTCTGTCTCTCTCACAGCTTCTCTTTCTCTCTCTCTCTCTCACAGCTTCTCTATTCTCTCTCTCTCTCACTCACTCACAGCTTCCCTTTCTCTCTCTCTCTCACTCACTCACAGCTTCTCTTTCTCTCTCTCTCTCACTCACTCACAGCTTCTCTTTCTCTCTCACTCACTCACAGCTTTCTTTTTCTCTCTGTCTCACTCACAGCTTCTCTTTCTCTCTCTCTCTCACTCAGCTTCTCTTTCTCTCTCACACACTCACAGCTTCTCTTTCTCTCTCTCTCACTTGCAGCTTTTCTTTCTCTCTCTCTCACTCACTCACAGCTTCTCTTTCTCTCTCTCTCTCACACAGCTTTTCTTTCTCTCTCTCTCTCACTCACTCACAGCTTCTCTTTCGCTCTCTCTCACATAGCTTCTATTTCTCTCTCTCTCATTCACAGCTTCTATTTCTCTCTCTCTCACTCACAGTTTCTCTTTCTCTCTCTCTCTCACTCACAGCTTCTTTCTCTCTCACACACACACTCACAGCTTTTCTTTCTCTCTCTCTCTCACTCACTCACAGCTCTTTTGCTCTCTCTCACTCACAGCTTCTCTCTCTCTATCTCTCTCTCACTCACACACACACAGCTTCTGTTTCTCTCTCACTCTCTCTCACAGCTTCTCTTTCTCTCTCTCTCACTCACTCACAGCTTCTCTTTCTCTTTCTCTCGCTCACAGCTTCTCTCTCACTCACTCTCTTACTCACAGCTTCTCTTTCTTTCTCTCTCTCACAGCTTCTCTTTCTCTCTCTCTCTCACTCACAGCTTCTCTTTCTCTCTCTCACTCACTGACAGCTTCACTTTCTCTCTCTCTCTCACTCACTCACAGCTTTCTTTCAATCTCTGTCTCACTCAAAGCTTCTCTTTCTTTCTCTCTCTCACTCAGCTTCTCTTTCTCTCTCTCACTCACAGATTCTCTTTCTCTCTCTCTCTCTCTCACTCACAGCTTCTCTTTCTCTCTCACTCACAGCTTCTCTTTCTCTCTCTCTCTCAATCACAGCTTTTCTTTCTCTCTCTCACTCACTCACAGCTTCTCTTTCACTCTCTCTCTCTCACTCACTCACAGCTTCACTTTCTCTGTCTCTCACTCACAGCTTCTCTTTCTCTCTCTCTCACTCACTCACAACTTCTCTTTCTATCTCTCTCACACACACAGCTTCTCTTTCTCTCTCTCTCTCACTCACTGACAGCTTCTATTTCTCTCACTCACTCACAGCTTCTCTTTCTCTGTCTCTCTCACAGCTTCTCTTTTTCGCTCTCTATCTCTCTCACTCACAGCTTCTCTTTTCTCTCTCTCTCACTCACTCACAGCTTCTCTTTCTCTCTCACACACACTCACAGCTTCTCTTTCTCTCTCTCACTAACACACATCTTCTCTCTCTCTCTCTCTCACTCATAGCTTCCCTTTCTCTCTCTCTCTCACTCACTCACAGCTTCTCTTTCTCTCTTTCACTCACTCACAGCTTCTCTTACTCTCTCACGCACTCACAGCTTTCTTTCTCTCTCTGTCTCACTCACAGCTTCTCTTTCTCTCTCTCTCACTCAGCTTCTCTTTCTCTCTCACTCACTCACAGCTTCTGTTTCTCTCACTCACTCACAGCTTCTCTTTCTCAGTCTCTCTCACAGCTTCTCTTTCTCTCTATCTCTCTCACTCACAGCTTCTCTTTTCTCTCTCTCACTCCCTCACAGCTTCTCTCTCTCTCTCTCTCTCACTCACAGCTTCTCTTTCTCTCTCTCACTAACTCACATCTTCTCTTTCTCTCTCTCACTCACTCACAGCTTCCCTTTCTCTCTCTCTCTCACTCACTCACAGCTTCTCTTTCTCTCTCTCTCTCTCACTCACAGCTTCTCTTTCTCTCTCACTCACTCACAGCTTTCTTTCTCTCTCTTTCTCACTCACAGCTTCTCTTACTCTCTCTCTCTCACTCAGCTTCTCTTTCTCTCTCACACACTCACAGCTTCTCTTTCTCTCTCTCTCACTCACAGCTTTTCTTTCTTTCTTTCTTTCTCTCACTCACTCACAGCTTCTCTTTTGCTCTCTCTCACATAGCTTCTCTTTCTCTCTCTCTCATTCACAGCTTCTATTTCTCTCTCTCTCTCTCACTCACAGCTTCTCTTTCTCTCTCTCTCACTCACAGCTTTTCTTTGTCTCTCTCTCTCACTCACTCACAGCTTCTCTTTCGCTCTCTCTCACATAGCTTCTCTTTCTCTCTCATTCACAGCTTCTATTTCTCTCTCTCTCACACAGCTTCTCTTTCTCTCTCTCTCTCACTCACAGCTTCTTTCTCTCTCTCACACACACTCACAGCTTTTCTTTCTTTCTCTCTCTCACTCACTCACAGCTCTTTTCCTCTCTCTCTCACTCACAGCTTCTCTCTCTCTCTCTCTCTCTCACTCACACACACACAGCTTCTGTTTCTCTCTCACTCTCTCTCACAGCTTCTCTTTCTCTCTCTCTCATTCACTCACAGCTTCTCTTTCTCTCTCTCTTGCTCACAGCTTCTCTCTCACTCACTCTCTTACTCACAGCTTCTCTTTCTTTCTCTCTCTCCTAGCTTCTCTTTCTCTCTTTCTCTCTCACTCACAGCTTCTCTTTCTCTTTCTCTCTCACTCACTCACAGCTTCTCTTTCTCTCTCACTCACTCACAGCTTTCTTTCTCTCTCTGTCTCACTCACAGCTTCTCTTTTTCTCTCTCTCTCTCACTCAGCTTCTCTTTCTCTCTCTCTCACTTACAGATTCTCTTTCTCTCACACTCACAGCTTCTCTTTCTCTCTCTCTCTCACTCACAGCTTTTCTTTCTCTCTCTCTCTCACTCACTCACAGCTTCTCTTTCTCTCTCTCTCTCACTCACAGCTTTTCTTTCTTTCTCTCTCTCACTCACTCACAGCTTCTCTTTCACTCTCTCTCACATAGCTTCTCTTTCTCTCTCTCTCATTCACAGCTTCTATTTCGCTCTCTCTCACTCACAGCTTCTCTTTCTCTCTCTGTCTCTCTCACTCACAGCTTCTTTCTCTCTCACACACACACTCACAGCTTTCCTTTCTCTCTCTCTCTCACTCACTCAATGCTTCTCTTTTGCTCTCTCTCACTCACAGCTTCTCTCTCTATCTCTCTCTCTCACACACACAGCTTCTGTTTCTCTCTCACTCTCTCTCACACCTTCTCTTTCTCTCTCTCTCACTCACTCACAGCTTCTCTTTCTCTCTCTCACTCACAGCTTCTCTCTCACTCACTCTCTTACTCACAGCTTCTCTTTCTTTCACTCTCTCACAGCTTCTCTCTCTCTCTCACTCACAGCTTCTCTTTCTCTCTCTCACACTCACTCACAGCTTCACTTTCACTCTCTCTCTCACTCAGCTTCTCTTTCTCTCTCTCTCACTCACAGCTTCTCATTCTCTCTCTCTCACTCTCTTACTCACAGCTTCTCTCTCTCTCTCTCACTCACATCTACTCTTTCTCTTTCTTTCTCACTCACAGCTTGTATTTCTCATTCTCACACACACTGCTTCTCTCTCTCTCACACAGCTTCTCTTTCTCTCTCTCTCTCACTCACAGCTTCTCTTTCTCTCTCTCTCACATAGCTTCTCTTTCTCTCTCTCTCATTCATAGCTTCTATTTCTCTCTCTCACTCTCAGCTTCTCTTTCTCTCTCTCGCTCTCACTCACATTTTCTCTCTCTCTCACTCACAGCTTTACTTTCTCTCTCGCTCTCACTCACTCACTCACAGCTTCTCTTTCGCTCTCTCTCTCACTCACAGCTTCTCTCTCTCTTTCTCTCGCTCACAGCTTCTCTTTCCCTTCTCTCTCTTTCACTCACAGCTTCTCTCTCACACACACACTCACTCACTCACTCACAGCTTCTCTCTCTCTCTCTCTCTCTCACTCACTCACAGCTTCTCTTTCTCTCTCACTCTCTCACAGTTTCTCTTTCTCTCTCACAATCTCTCAGAACTTCTCTCTCTCACTCACTCACAGCTTTTCTTTCTCTCTCACTCTCTCACAGCTTCTCTTTCTCTCTCACAATCTCTCAGAGCTTCTCTCACTCTCTCACTCACAGCTTCTCTTTCTCTCTCTCTCACTCATAGCTTCTTTCTCTCTCTCTCTCTCAATCACAGCTTTCCTTTCTCTCTCACTCACTCACTCACAGCTTCTCTTTCACTCTCTCTCTCTCACTCACTCACAGCTTCTCTTTCTCTGTCTCTCACTCACAGCTTCTCTTTCTCTCTCTCTCACTCACTCACAACTTCTCTTTCTATCTCTCTCACACACAAAGCTTCTCTTTCTCTCTCTCTCACTCACAGCTTATTTCTCTCTCTCAATCACAGCTTTTCTCTCTCTCACACACACACACTCAGAGCTTCACTTTCTCTCTCAATCTCACTCACAGCTTCTCTTTCTCCCTCTCTCACTCACACCTTCTCTCTCACTCACTCTCTCACTCACAGCTTCTCTTTCTCTCTCTCTCACAGCTCTTTCTCTCTCTCTCTCACTCACTCACAGCTTCTCTTTCTCTCTCTCTCACTCACTCACGACTTCTATTTCTCTCTCTCTCACACACAAAGCTTCTCTTTCTCTCTATCTCTCTCACTCACAGCTTCCCTTTTCTCTCTCTCTCACTCACTCACAGCTTCTCTTTCTTTCTCTCTCTCTCTCTCACTCACAGCTTCTCTTACTCTCTCTCACTAATTCACAGCTTCTCTTTCTCTCTTTCTCTCTCTCTCACTCACTCACAGCTTCTCTTTCTCTCTCTCTCACTCACTCACAGCTTCTCCTTCTCTCTCACTCAC
The DNA here is from genome assembly GCA_035047345.1 of Bradypodion ventrale. NCBI lineage: Eukaryota > Metazoa > Chordata > Lepidosauria > Squamata > Chamaeleonidae > Bradypodion > Bradypodion ventrale. Next base: position 208,395,771 of record JAWDJE010000002.1, read on the forward strand.
AGCTTCTCTTTCTCTCTCTCTCTCTCACTCACAGCTTCTCTTTCTCTCTCTCACTCACACCTTCTCTCTCTCTCTCTCTCACTCACAGCTTCTCTTTCTCTCTCTCTCACTCACAGCTTCTCTTTCTTTCTCTCTCTCTCTCACACACAGCTTCTCTCTCTCTCTCTCTCACTCACAGCTTCTCTCTCACTCATTCTCTTACTCACATCTTCTCTTTCTTTCCTTCTCTCTCTCACAGCTTCTCTTTCTCTCTCTCTCTCTCACTCACAGTTTCTCTTTCTCTCTCTCACACTCACTCACAGCTTCTCTCTCTTTCTCTGTCTCTCTCACTCACAGCTTCTCTTTCTCTCTCTCACAGCTTCTCTCTCTCTCACTCCCTCACTGCTTTTTTCTCTCTCACTCACTCACTCACAGCTTCTATTTCTCTCTCTCACACACACAGCTTCTCTTTCACTGTCTCTCACTCACAGCTTCTCTTTCTCTCTCTCTCTCTCACTCACTCACAACTTCTCTTTCTATCTCTCTCACTCACAGCTTCTCTTTTCTCTCTCTCACACTCACTCACAGCTTCTCTTTCCCTCTCTCCCACTCACTCACAGCTTCTCTTTCTCTCTCTCACTGTCACAGCTTTTCTTTCTCTCTCTCTCTCTCACTCACTCACAGCTTCTCTTTCACTCTCTCTCACATAGCTTCTCTTTCTCACTCTCTCATTCACAGCTTCTATTTCGCTCTCTCTCACTCACAGCTTCTCTTTCTGTCTCTCTCTCACACTCACAGCTTCTCTCTCTCTCTCTCTCTCTCACTCACAGCTTCTTTCTCTCTCTCACACACACTCACAGCTTTTCTTTCTCTCTCTCTCTCTCACTCACTGCTACTCTTTTGCTCTCTTTCTCACTCACAGCTTCTCTCTCTCTCACACACACACAGAGCTTCTGTTTCTCTCTCACTCTCTCTCACACCTTCTCTTTCTCTCTCTCACTCACTCACAGCTTCTCTTTCTCTCTCTCTCACTCACAGCTTCTCTCTCACTCACTCTCTTACTCATAGCTTCCTTTCTTTCTCTCTCTCACAGCTTCTCTTTCTCTCTCTCTCTCACTCACAGCATCTCTTTCTCTCACACTCACTCACAGCTTCTCTCTCTTTCTCTGTCTCTCTCACTCACAGCTTCTCTTTCTCTCTCTCTCTCACAGCTTCTCTCTCTCACTCACTCACTGCTTCTCTCTCTCTCTCTCTCTCTCACTCACTCACAGCTTCTATTTCTCTCTCTCACACACACACAGCTTCTCTTTCTCTCTATCTCTTACTCACAGCTTCTCTTTTCTCTCTCTCTCTCACTCACTCACAGCTTCTCTTTCCTTCTCTCTCTCACTCACATCTTCTCTTTCTCTCTCTCTCTCACTCACTCACAGCTTCTCTTTCTCTCTCACTCACAGCTTTCTCTCTCTCTCTCTGTCTCACTCACAGCTTATCTTTCTCTCTCTCTCATTCAGCTTCTCTTTCTCTATCTCACTCACAGCTTGTCTTTCTCTCTCTCTCACTCACAGCTTGTCTTTCTCTCACACACACACACTGCTTCTCTCTCTCTCACAGCTTCTCTTTCTCTCTCACTCACTCACAGCTTTCTTTCTCTCTGTCTCACTCAAAGCTTCTCTTTCTCTCTCTGTCACTCACTCAGCTTCTCTTTTTCTCTCTCTCACTCACAGCTTCTCATTCTCTCTCTCTCACTCTCTTACTCACAGCTTCTCTCTCTCTCTCTCACTCACATCTACTCTTTCTCTTTCTCTCTCACTCACAGCTTGTCTTTCTCTCACACACACACACTGCTTCTCTCTCTCTCACACACAGCTTCTCTTTCTCTCTCTCTCTCACTCACAGCTTCTCTCTCTCTCTCACACACATAGCTTCTCTTTCTCTCTCTCTCATTCACAGCTTCTATTTCTCTCTCTCACTCACAGCTTCTCTTTCTCTCTCTCGCTCTCACTCACATTTTCTCTCTCTCTCTCACACTCACAGCTTTACTTTTTCTCTCGCTCTCACTCACTCACAGCTTCTCTTTTGCTCGCTCTCTCACTCACAGCTTCTCTCTCTCTTTCTCTCGCTCACAGCTTCTCTTTCCCTTCTCTCTCTTTCACTCACAGCTTCTCTCTCTCTCACACACACTCACTCACTCACTCACAGCTTCTCACTCTCTCTCTCTCACTCACTCACAGCTTCTCTTTCTCTCTCACTCTCTCACAGTTTCTCTTTCTCTCTCACAATCTCTCAGAGCTTCTCTCTCTCTCTCACTCACTCACAGCTTCGCTTTCTCTCTCACAGTTTCTCTTTCTCTCTCACAATCTCTCAGAGCTTCTCTCTCTCTCTCACTCACAGCTTCTCTTTCTCTCTCTCTCACTCACAGCTTCTTTCTCTCTCTCTCAATCACAGCTTTTCTTTCTCTCTCACTCTCTCACTCACAGCTTCTCTTTCACTCTCTCTCTCTCACTCACTCACAGCTTCTCTTTCTCTGTCTCTCACTCACAGCTTCTCTCTCTCTCTCTCACTCACTCACAACTTCTCTTTCTATTTCTCTCACTCACAGCTTTCTTTCTCTCTCTGTCTCACTCACAGCTTCTCTTTCTCTCTCTCTCTCACTCAGCTTCTCTTTCTCTCTCTCTCACTTACAGATTCTCTTTCTCTCTCTCACTCACTCACAGCTTCTCTTTCTCTCTCTCTCTCTCACTCACAGCTTTTCTTTCTCTCTCTCTCACTCACTCACAGCTTCTCTTTCTCTCTCTCTCTCACTCACAGCTTTTCTTTCTCTCTCTCTCACTCACTCACAGCTTCTCTTTCTCTCTCTCTCTCACTCACAGCCTTTCTTTCTCTCTCTCTCACTCACTCACAGCTTCTCTTTCTCTCTCTCTCTCACTCACAGCTTCTCTTTCTCTCTCTCTCTCTCACTCAGCTTCTCTTTCTCTCTCTCTCACTTACAGATTCTCTTTCTCTCTCTCTCTCACTCACAGCTTCTCTTTCTCTCTCTCTCTCACTCACAGCTTTTCTTTCTCTCTCTCTCACTCACTCACAGATTCTCTTTCTCTCTCTCTCTCACTCACAGCTTCTCTTTCTCTCTCTCTCTCACTCACAGCTTTTCTTTCTCTCTCTCTCACTCACTCACAGCTTCTCTCTCTCTATCTCTCTCTCACTCACACACACACAGCTTCTGTTTCTCTCTCACTCTCTCTCACAGCTTCTCTTTCTCTCTCTCTCACTCACTCACAGCTTCTCTTTCTCTTTCTCTCGCTCACAGCTTCTCTCTCACTCACTCTCTTACTCACAGCTTCTCTTTCTTTCTCTCTCTCACAGCTTCTCTTTCTCTCTCTCTCTCACTCACAGCTTCTCTTTCTCTCTCTCACTCACTCACAGCTTCACTTTCTCTCTCTCTCTCTCACTCACTCACAGCTTTCTTTCAATCTCTGTCTCACTCAAAGCTTCTCTTTCTTTCTCTCTCTCACTCAGCTTCTCTTTCTCTCTCTCACTCACAGATTCTCTTTCTCTCTCTCTCTCTCTCACTCACAGCTTCTCTTTCTCTCTCACTCACAGCTTCTCTTTCTCTCTCTCTCTCAATCACAGCTTTTCTTTCTCTCTCTCACTCACTCACAGCTTCTCTTTCACTCTCTCTCTCTCACTCACTCACAGCTTCACTTTCTCTGTCTCTCACTCACAGCTTCTCTTTCTCTCTCTCTCACTCACTCACAACTTCTCTTTCTATCTCTCTCACACACACAGCTTCTCTTTCTCTCTCTCTCTCTCACTCACTGACAGCTTCTATTTCTCTCACTCACTCACAGCTTCTCTTTCTCTGTCTCTCTCACAGCTTCTCTTTTTCGCTCTCTATCTCTCTCACTCACAGCTTCTCTTTTCTCTCTCTCTCACTCACTCACAGCTTCTCTTTCTCTCTCACACACACTCACAGCTTCTCTTTCTCTCTCTCACTAACACACATCTTCTCTCTCTCTCTCTCTCACTCATAGCTTCCCTTTCTCTCTCTCTCTCACTCACTCACAGCTTCTCTTTCTCTCTTTCACTCACTCACAGCTTCTCTTACTCTCTCACGCACTCACAGCTTTCTTTCTCTCTCTGTCTCACTCACAGCTTCTCTTTCTCTCTCTCTCACTCAGCTTCTCTTTCTCTCTCTCTCACTCACAGCTTCTGTTTCTCTCACTCGCTCACAGCTTCTTTTTCTCAGTCTCTCTCACAGCTTCTCTTTCTCTCTATCTCTCTCACTCACAGCTTCTCTTTTCTCTCTCTCACTCCCTCACAGCTTCTCTCTCTCTCTCTCTCTCACTCACAGCTTCTCTTTCTCTCTCTCACTAACTCACATCTTCTCTTTCTCTCTCTCACTCACTCACAGCTTCCCTTTCTCTCTCTCTCTCACTCACTCACAGCTTCTCTTTCTCTCTCTCTCTCTCACTCACAGCTTCTCTTTCTCTCTCACTCACTCACAGCTTTCTTTCTCTCTCTTTCTCACTCACAGCTTCTCTTACTCTCTCTCTCTCTCACTCAGCTTCTCTTCCTCTCTCTCACACTCACAGCTTCTCTTTCTCTCTCTCTCACTCACAGCTTTTCTTTCTTTCTTTCTTTCTCTCACTCACTCACAGCTTCTCTTTTGCTCTCTCTCACATAGCTTCTCTTTCTCTCTCTCTCATTCACAGCTTCTATTTCTCTCTCTCTCTCTCACTCACAGCTTCTCTTTCTCTCTCTCTCACTCACAGCTTTTCTTTGTCTCTCTCTCACTCACTCACAGCTTCTCTTTCGCTCTCTCTCACATAGCTTCTCTTTCTCTCTCATTCACAGCTTCTATTTCTCTCTCTCTCACACAGCTTCTCTTTCTCTCTCTCTCTCACTCACAGCTTCTTTCTCTCTCACACACACACTCACAGCTTTTCTTTCTTTCTCTCTCTCACTCACTCACAGCTCTTTTCCTCTCTATCTCACTCACAGCTTCTCTCTCTCTCTCTCTCTCTCACTCACACACACACAGCTTCTGTTTCTCTCTCACTCTCTCTCACAGCTTCTCTTTCTCTCTCTCTCATTCACTCACAGCTTCTCTTTCTCTCTCTCTTGCTCACAGCTTCTCTCTCACTCACTCTCTTACTCACAGCTTCTCTTTCTTTCTCTCTCTCCTAGCTTCTCTTTCTCTCTCTCTCTCACTCACTCACAGCTTCTCTTTCTCTCTCACTCACTCACAGCTTTCTTTCTCTCTCTGTCTCACTCACAGCTTCTCTTTTTCTCTCTCTCTCTCACTCAGCTTCTCTTTCTCTCTCTCTCACTTACAGATTCTCTTTCTCTCACACTCACAGCTTCTCTTTCTCTCTCTCTCTCACTCACAGCTTTTCTTTCTCTCTCTCTCTCACTCACTCACAGCTTCTCTTTCTCTCTCTCTCTCACTCACAGCTTTTCTTTCTTTCTCTCTCTCACTCACTCACAGCTTCTCTTTCACTCTCTCTCACATAGCTTCTCTTTCTCTCTCTCTCATTCACAGCTTCTATTTCGCTCTCTCTCACTCACAGCTTCTCTTTCTGTCTCTCTCTCACTCACAGCTTCTCTTTCTCTCTCTCTCTCTCTCACTCACAGCTTCTTTCTCTCTCACACACACACTCACAGCTTTCCTTTCTCTCTCTCTCTCACTCACTCACTGCTTCTCTTTTGCTCTCTCTCACTCACAGCTTCTCTCTCTATCTCTCTCTCTCACACACACAGCTTCTGTTTCTCTCTCACTCTCTCTCACACCTTCTCTTTCTCTCTCTCTCACTCACTCACAGCTTCTCTTTCTCTCTCTCACTCACAGCTTCTCTCTCACTCACTCTCTTACTCACAGCTTCTCTTTCTTTCACTCTCTCACAGCTTCTCTCTCTCTCTCTCACTCACAGCTTCTCTTTCTCTCTCTCACACTCACTCACAGCTTCACTTTCACTCTCTCTCTCACTCAGCTTCTCTTTCTCTCTCTCTCACTCACAGCTTCTCATTCTCTCTCTCTCACTCTCTTACTCACAGCTTCTCTCTCTCTCTCTCACTCACATCTACTCTTTCTCTTTCTTTCTCACTCACAGCTTGTATTTCTCATTCTCACACACACTGCTTCTCTCTCTCTCACACAGCTTCTCTTTCTCTCTCTCTCTCACTCACAGCTTCTCTTTCTCTCTCTCTCACATAGCTTCTCTTTCTCTCTCTCTCATTCATAGCTTCTATTTCTCTCTCTCACTCTCAGCTTCTCTTTCTCTCTCTCGCTCTCACTCACATTTTCTCTCTCTCTCACTCACAGCTTTACTTTCTCTCTCGCTCTCACTCACTCACTCACAGCTTCTCTTTCGCTCGCTCTCTCACTCACAGCTTCTCTCTCTCTTTCTCTCGCTCACAGCTTCTCTTTCCCTTCTCTCTCTTTCACTCACAGCTTCTCTCTCTCACACACACTCACTCACTCACTCACAGCTTCTCTCTCTCTCTCTCTCTCTCACTCACTCACAGCTTCTCTTTCTCTCTCTCACAGTTTCTCTTTCTCTCTCACAATCTCTCAGAACTTCTCTCTCTCACTCACTCACAGCTTTTCTTTCTCTCTCACTCTCTCACAGCTTCTCTTTCTCTCTCACAATCTCTCAGAGCTTCTCTCACTCTCTCACTCACAGCTTCTCTTTCTCTCTCTCTCACTCATAGCTTCTTTCTCTCTCTCTCTCTCAATCACAGCTTTCCTTTCTCTCTCACTCACTCACTCACAGCTTCTCTTTCACTCTCTCTCTCTCACTCACTCACAGCTTCTCTTTCTCTGTCTCTCACTCACAGCTTCTCTTTCTCTCTCTCTCACTCACTCACAACTTCTCTTTCTATCTCTCTCACACACAAAGCTTCTCTTTCTCTCTCTCTCACTCACAGCTTATTTCTCTCTCTCAATCACAGCTTTTCTCTCTCTCACACACACACACTCAGAGCTTCACTTTCTCTCTCAATCTCACTCACAGCTTCTCTTTCTCCCTCTCTCACTCACACCTTCTCTCTCACTCACTCTCTCACTCACAGCTTCTCTTTCTCTCTCTCTCACAGCTCTTTCTCTCTCTCTCTCACTCACTCACAGCTTCTCTTTCTCTCTCTCTCTCACTCACTCACGACTTCTATTTCTCTCTCTCTCACACACAAAGCTTCTCTTTCTCTCTATCTCTCTCACTCACAGCTTCCCTTTTCTCTCTCTCTCACTCACTCACAGCTTCTCTTTCTTTCTCTCTCTCTCTCTCACTCACAGCTTCTCTTACTCTCTCTCACTAATTCACAGCTTCTCTTTCTCTCTTTCTCTCTCTCTCACTCACTCACAGCTTCTCTTTCTCTCTCTCTCACTCACTCACAGCTTCTCCTTCTCTCTCACTCACAGCTTCTCTTTCTCTCTCTCTCTCTCACTCACAGCTTCTCTTTCTCTCTCTCACTCACACCTTCTCTCTCTCTCTCTCTCACTCACAGCTTCTCTTTCTCTCTCTCTCACTCACAGCTTCTCTTTCTTTCTCTCTCTCTCTCACACACAGCTTCTCTCTCTCTCTCTCTCACTCACAGCTTCTCTCTCACTCATTCTCTTACTCACATCTTCTCTTTCTTTCCTTCTCTCTCTCACAGCTTCTCTTTCTCTCTCTCTCTCTCACTCACAGTTTCTCTTTCTCTCTCTCTCACTCACTCACTCACAGCTTCTCTCTCTTTCTCTGTCTCTCTCACTCACAGCTTCTCTTTCTCTCTCTCTCACAGCTTCTCTCTCTCTCACTCCCTCACTGCTTTTTTCTCTCTCACTCACTCACTCACAGCTTCTATTTCTCTCTCTCTCACACACAGCTTCTCTTTCACTGTCTCTCACTCACAGCTTCTCTTTCTCTCTCTCTCTCTCACTCACTCACAACTTCTCTTTCTATCTCTCTCACTCACAGCTTCTCTTTTCTCTCTCTCACACTCACTCACAGCTTCTCTTTCCCTCTCTCCCACTCACTCACAGCTTCTCTTTCTCTCTCTCACTAAGTCACAGCTTCTCTTTCTCTCTCTCTCTCTCACTCACTCACAGCTTCTCTTTCACTCTCTCTCACATAGCTTCTCTTTCTCACTCTCTCATTCACAACTTCTATTTCGCTCTCTCTCACTCACAGCTTCTCTTTCTGTCTCTCTCTCACACTCACAGCTTCTCTTTCTCTCTCTCTCTCTCACTCACAGCTTCTTTCTCTCTCTCACACACACTCACAGCTTTTCTTTCTCTCTCTCTCTCTCACTCACTGCTTCTCTTTTGCTCTCTTTCTCACTCACAGCTTCTCTCTCTCTCACACACACACAGAGCTTCTGTTTCTCTCTCACTCTCTCTCACACCTTCTCTTTCTCTCTCTCACTCACTCACAGCTTCTCTTTCTCTCTCTCTCACTCACAGCTTCTCTCTCACTCACTCTCTTACTCATAGCTTCCTTTCTTTCTCTCTCTCACAGCTTCTCTTTCTCTCTCTCTCTCACTCACAGCATCTCTTTCTCTCACACTCACTCACAGCTTCTCTCTCTTTCTCTGTCTCTCTCACTCACAGCTTCTCTTTCTCTCTCTCTCTCACAGCTTCTCTCTCTCACTCACTCACTGCTTCTCTCTCTCTCTCTCTCTCACTCACTCACAGCTTCTATTTCTCTCTCTCTCACACACACAGCTTCTCTTTCTCTCTATCTCTTACTCACAGCTTCTCTTTTCTCTCTCTCTCTCACTCACTCACAGCTTCTCTTTCCTTCTCTCTCTCACTCACATCTTCTCTTTCTCTCTCTCTCTCACTCACTCACAGCTTCTCTTTCTCTCTCACTCACAGCTTTCTCTCTCTCTCTCTCTGTCTCACTCACAGCTTATCTTTCTCTCTCTCTCATTCAGCTTCTCTTTCTCTATCTCACTCACAGCTTGTCTTTCTCTCTCTCTCACTCACAGCTTGTCTTTCTCTCACACACACACACTGCTTCTCTCTCTCTCACAGCTTCTCTTTCTCTCTCACTCACTCACAGCTTTCTTTCTCTCTGTCTCACTCACAGCTTCTCTTTCTCTCTCTGTCACTCACTCAGCTTCTCTTTTTCTCTCTCTCACTCACAGCTTCTCATTCTCTCTCTCTCACTCTCTTACTCACAGCTTCTCTCTCTCTCTCTCACTCACATCTACTCTTTCTCTTTCTCTCTCACTCACAGCTTGTCTTTCTCTCACACACACACACTGCTTCTCTCTCTCTCACACACAGCTTCTCTTTCTCTCTCTCTCTCACTCACAGCTTCTCTCTCTCTCACACACACATAGCTTCTCTTTCTCTCTCTCTCATTCACAGCTTCTATTTCTCTCTCTCACTCACAGCTTCTCTTTCTCTCTCTCGCTCTCACTCACATTTTCTCTCTCTCTCACACACTCACAGCTTTACTTTTTCTCTCGCTCTCACTCACTCACAGCTTCTCTTTCGCTCGCTCTCTCACTCACAGCTTCTCTCTCTCTTTCTCTCGCTCACAGCTTCTCTTTCCCTTCTCTCTCTTTCACTCACAGCTTCTCTCTCTCTCACACACACTCACTCACTCACTCACAGCTTCTCACTCTCTCTCTCTCACTCACTCACAGCTTCTCTTTCTCTCTCACTCTCTCACAGTTTCTCTTTCTCTCTCACAATCTCTCAGAGCTTCTCTCTCTCTCTCACTCACTCACAGCTTCGCTTTCTCTCTCACTCTCTCACAGTTTCTCTTTCTCTCTCACAATCTCTCAGAGCTTCTCTCTCTCTCTCACTCACAGCTTCTCTTTCTCTCTCTCTCACTCACAGCTTCTTTCTCTCTCTCTCAATCACAGCTTTTCTTTCTCTCTCACTCTCTCACTCTCAGCTTCTCTTTCACTCTCTCTCTCTCACTCACTCACAGCTTCTCTTTCTCTGTCTCTCACTCACAGCTTCTCTCTCTCTCTCTCACTCACTCACAACTTCTCTTTCTATTTCTCTCACTCACAGCTTTCTTTCTCTCTCTGTCTCACTCACAGCTTCTCTTTCTCTCTCTCTCTCTCACTCAGCTTCTCTTTCTCTCTCTCTCACTTACAGATTCTCTTTCTCTCTCTCTCTCACTCACAGCTTCTCTTTCTCTCTCTCTCTCACTCACAGCTTTTCTTTCTCTCTCTCTCACTCACTCACAGCTTCTCTTTCTCTCTCTCTCTCACTCACAGCTTTTCTTTCTCTCTCTCACTCACTCACAGCTTCTCTTTCGCTCTCTCTCAGATAGCTTCTCTCTCTCTCATTCACAGCTTCTATTTCGCTCTCTCTCACTCACAGCTTCTCTTTCTGTCTCTCTCTCTCACTCACAGCTTCTCTTTCTCTCTCTCTCTCACTCACAGCTTCTTTCTCTCTCACACACACACTCACAGCTTTTCTTTCTCTCTCTCTCTCACTCACGCACTGCTTCTCTTTTACTCTCTCTCTCACTCACAGCTTCTCTCTCTATCTCTCTCTCTCTCACACACACAGCTTCTGTTTCTCTCTCACTCTCTCTCACACCTTCTCTTTCTCTCTCTCTCACTCACTCACAGCTTCTCTTTCTCTCTCTCTCACTCACAGCTTCTCTCTCACTCACTCTCTTACTCACATCTTCTCTTTCTTTCTCTCTCTCACAGCTTCTCTTTCTCTCTCTCTCTCTCACTCACAGCTTCTCTTTCTCTCTCACACACTCACTCACAGCTTCTCTCTCTTTCTCTGACTCTCTCACTCACAGCTTCTCTTTCTCTCTCTCTCTCACAGCTTCTCTCTATCTCTCACTCACTCACTGCTTCTCTCTCTCTCTCTCTCACTCACAGCTTCTATTTCTCTCTCTCACACACACACAGCTTCTCTTCCTCTCTATCTCTCACTCACAGCTTCTCTTTTCTCTCTCTCTCACTCACAGCTTCTCTTTCCTTCTCTCTCTCACTCACATCTTCTATTTTTCTCTCTGTCTCACTCACTCACAGCTTCTCTTTCTCTCTCACTCACAGCTTTCTTTCTCTCTCTCTGTCTCACTCACAGCTTTTCTTTCTCTCTCTCTCTCATTCAGCTTCTCTTTCTCTCTCTCACTCACAGCTTCTCTTTCTCTCTCTCTCTCACTCACAGCTTCTCTTTCTCTCTCTCTCACTCACAGCTTGTCTTTCTCTCTCACACACACACTGCTTCTCTCTCTCTCACACAGCTTCTCTTTCTCTCTCACTCACTCACAGCTTTCTTTCTCTCTGTCTCACTCACAGCTTCTCTTTCTCTCTCTCTCTCACTCAGCTTCTCTTTCTCTCTCTCTCACTAACAGCTTCTCATTCTCTCTCTCTCACTCTCTTACTCACAGCTTCTCTCTCTCTCTCTCACTCACATCTACTCTTTCTCTCTCTCACTCACTCACAGCTTGTCTTTCTCTCTCTCACACACACTGCTTCTCTCTCTCTCTCTCACAGCTTCTCTTTCTCTCACTCTCTCACTCACAGCTTCTCTCTCTTTCACACACACATAGCTTCTCTTTCTCTCTCTCTCATTCACAGCTTCTATTTCTCTCTCTCACTCACAGCTTCTCTTTCTCTCTCTCGCTCTCACTCACATTTTCTCTCTCTCTCTCACTCACAGCTTTACTTTCTCTCTCGCTCTCACTCACTCACAGCTTCTCTTTCGCTCTCTCTCTCACTAACAGCTTCTCTCTCTTTCTCTCGCTCACAGCTTCTCTTTCCCTTCTCTCTCTTTCACTCACAGCTTCTCTCTCTCTCACTCACTCACTCACTCACTCACTCACTCACAGCTTCTCACTCTCTCTCTCTCATTCACTCACAGCTTCTCTTTCTCTCTCACTCTCTCACAGTTTCTCTTTCTCTCTCACAATCTCTCAGAGCTTCTCTCTCTCACTCACTCACAGATTCTCTTTCTCTCTCACTCTCTCACAGCTTCTCTTTCTCTCTCACAATCTTTCAGAGCTTCTCTCTCTCTCTCTCACTCACAGCTTCTCTTTCTCTCTCTCTCACTCACAGCTTCTTTCTCTCTCTCTCTCTCAATCACAGCTTTCCTTTCTCTCTCACTCACTCACTCACAGCTTCTCTATCACTCTCTCTCACTCACTCACTCACAGCTTCTCTTTCTCTGTCTCTCACTCACAGCTTCTCTTTCTCTCTCTCTCTCTCACTCAGAACTTCTCTTTCTATCTCTCTCACACACACAGCTTCTCTTTCTCTCTCTCTCACTCACAGCTTATTTCTCTCTCTCAATCACAGCTTTTCTCTCTCACACACACACACACTCAGAGCTTCACTTTCTCTCTCAATCTCACTCACAGCTTCTCTTTCTCCCTCTCTCATTCACACTTTCTCTCTCACTCACTCTCTCACTCACAGCTTCTCTTTCTCTCTCTCACAGCTCTTTCTCTCTCTCTCTCAGTCACTCACAGCTTCTCTTTCTCTCTCTCTCACTCACTCACGACTTCTATTTCTCTCTCTCTCACACACAAAGCTTCTCTTTCTCTCTATCTCTCTCACTCACAGCTTCCCTTTTCTCTCTCTCTCACTCACTCACAGCTTCTCTTTCTTTCTCTCTCTCTCTCATTCACAGCTTCTCTTACTCTCACTCACTAATTCACAGCTTCTCTTTCTCTCTTTCTCTCTCTCTCACTCACTCACAGCTTCTCTTTCTCTCTCTCTCTCACTCACTCACAGCTTCTCCTTCTCTCTCACTCACAGCTTCTCTTTCTCTCTCTCACTCACAGCTTCTCTCTCTCTCTCTCTCTCAATCACAGCTTCTCTTTCTCTCTCTCTCACTCACAGCTTCTCTTTCTCTCTCTCTCTCTCACTCACAGCTTCTCTTTCTCTCTCTCTCACATAGCTTCTCTTTCTCTCTCTCTCACATAGCTTCTCTTTCTCTCTCTCTCACTCACAGCTTCTCTCTCACTCATTCTCTTACTCACATCTTCTCTTTCTTTCTTTCTCTCTCTCACAGCTTCTCTTTCTCTCTCTCTCTCTCACTCACAGTTTCTCTTTCTCTCTCTCACACTCACTCACAGCTTCTCTCTCATTCTCTGTCTCTCTCACTCACAGCTTCTCTTTCTCTCTGTCTCTCACAGCTTCTCTCTCTCACTCCCTCACTGCTTTTCTCTCTCTCTCTCACTCACTCACAGCTTCTATTTCTCTCTCTCACACACACACAGCTTCTCTTTCTCTGTCTCTCACTCACTCACAACTTCTCTTTCTATCTCTCTCACTCACAGCTTCTCTTTTCTCTCTCTCTCACTCACTCACAGCTTCTCTTTCCCTCTCTCCCACTCACTCACAGCTTCTCTTTCTCTCTCTCACTAAGTCACAGCTTCTATTTCTCTCTCTCTCACACACACAGCTTCTCTTACTCAATATCTCTTACTCACAGCTTCTCTTTTCTCTCTCTCTCACTCACTTACAGCTTCTCTTTCCTTCTCTCTCTCACTCACTCACAGCTTCTCTTTCTCTCTCTCTCTCACTCACAGCTTCTCTTTCTCTCTCTCTCACAGCTTTCTCTCTCTCTCTCTGTCTCACTCACAGCTTCTCTTTCTCTCTCTCTCATTCAGCTTCTCTTTCTCTCTCTCACTCACAGCTTCTCTTTCTCTCTCTCTCACTCACAGCTTGTCTTTCTCTCTCTCTCACTCACAGCTTGTCTTTCTCTCACACACACACACTGCTTCTCTCTCTCACAGCTTCTCTTTCTCTCTCACTCACTCACAGCTTTCTTTCTCTCTGTCTCACTCACAGCTTCTCTTTCTCTCTCTCTCTCTCACTCAGCTTCTCTTTTTCTCTCTCTCACTCACAGCTTCTCATTCTCTCTCTCTCACTCTCTTACTCACAGCTTCTCTCTCTCTCTCTCTCACTCACATCTACTCTTTCTCTTTCTCTCTCACTCACAGCTTGTCTTTCTCTCTCACACACACACTGCTTCTCTCTCTCTCTCTCACAGCTTCTCTTTCTCTCTCTCTCTCACTCACAGCTTCTCTTTCTCTCTCTCACATAGCTTCTCTTTCTCTCTCTCTCATTCACAGCTTCTATTTCTCTCTCTCACTCACAGCTTCTCTTTCTCTCTCTCTCGCTCTCACTCACATTTTCTCTCTCTCTCTCTCACTCACAGCTTTACTTTCTCTCTCGCTCTCACTCACTCACAGCTTCTCTTTCGCTCGCTCTCTCACTCACAGCTTCTTTCTCTCTTTCTCTCGCTCACAGCTTCTCTTTCCCTTCTCTCTCTTTCACTCACAGCTTCTCTCTCTCTCTCACACACTCACTCACTCACTCACAGCTTCTCACTCTCTCTCTCTCATTCACTCACAGCTTCACTTTCTCTCTCACTCTCTCACAGTTTCTCTTTCTCTCTCACCAATCTCTCAGAGCTTCTCTCTCTCTCTCACTCACTCACAACTTCTCTTTCTCTCCCACTCTCTCACAGTTTCTCTTTCTCTCTCACAATCTCTCAGAGCTTCTCTCTCTCTCTCACTCACAGGTTCTCTTTCTCTCTCTCTCACTCACAGCTTCTTTCTCTCTCTCTCAATCACAGCTTTTCTTTCTCTCTCACTCTCTCACTCACAGCTTCTCTTTCACTCTCTCTCTCTCACTCACTCACAGCTTCTCTTTCTCTGTCTCTCACTCACAGCTTCTCTTTCTCTCTCTCTCACTCACTCACAACTTCTCTTTCTATTTCTCTCACTCACAGATTTCTTTCTCTCTCTGTCTCACAGCTTCTCTTTCTCTCTCTCTCTCTCACTCAGCTTCTCTTTCTCTCTCTCTCACTTACAGATTCTCTTTCTCTCTCTCTCTCACTCACAGCTTCTCTTTCTCTCTCTCTCTCACTCACAGCTTTTCTTTCTCTCTCTCTCACTCACTCACAGCTTCTCTTACTCTCTCTCTCACTCACTCACAGCTTCTCTTTCGCTCTCTCTCAGATAGCTTCTCTCTCTCTCTCTCATTCACAGCTTCTATTTCGCTCTCTCTCACTCACAGCTTCTCTTTCTGTCTCTCTCTCTCACTCACAGCTTCTCTTTCTCTCTCTCTCACTCACAGCTTCTTTCTCTCTCTCTCTCTCAATCACAGCTTTCCTTTCTCTCTCACTCACTCACTCACAGCTTCTCTATCACTCTCTCTCACTCACTCACTCACAGCTTCTCTTTCTCTGTCTCTCACTCACAGCTTCTCTTTCTCTCTCTCTCTCTCACTCAGAACTTCTCTTTCTATCTCTCTCTCACACACAGCTTCTCTTTCTCTCTCTCTCACTCACAGCTTATTTCTCTCTCTCAATCACAGCTTTTCTCTCTCTCACACACACACACTCAGAGCTTCACTTTCTCTCTCAATCTCAGTCACAGCTTCTCTTTCTCCCTCTCTCATTCACACTTTCTCTCTCACTCACTCTCTCACTCACAGCTTCTCTTTCTCTCTCTCACAGCTCTTTCTCTCTCTCTCTCACTCACTCACAGCTTCTCTTTCTCTCTCTCTCACTCACTCACGACTTCTATTTCTCTCTCTCTCACACACAAAGCTTCTCTTTCTCTCTATCTCTCTCACTCACAGCTTCCCTTTTCTCTCTCTCTCACTCACTCACAGCTTCTCTTTCTTTCTCTCTCTCTCTCATTCACAGCTTCTCTTACTCTCACTCACTAATTCACAGCTTCTCTTTCTCTCTTTCTCTCTCTCTCACTCACTCACAGCTTCTCTTTCTCTCTCTCTCTCACTCACTCACAGCTTCTCCTTCTCTCTCACTCACAGCTTCTCTTTCTCTCTCTCACTCACAGCTTCTCTCTCTCTCTCTCTCTCAATCACAGCTTCTCTTTCTCTCTCTCTCACTCACAGCTTCTCTTTCTCTCTCTCTCTCTCACTCACAGCTTCTCTTTCTCTCTCTCTCACATAGCTTCTCTTTCTCTCTCTCTCACATAGCTTCTCTTTCTCTCTCTCTCACTCACAGCTTCTCTCTCACTCATTCTCTTACTCACATCTTCTCTTTCTTTCTTTCTCTCTCTCACAGCTTCTCTTTCTCTCTCTCTCTCTCTCTCACTCACAGTTTCTCTTTCTCTCTCTCACACTCACTCACAGCTTCTCTCATTCTCTGTCTCTCTCACTCACAGCTTCTCTTTCTCTCTGTCTCTCACAGCTTCTCTCTCTCACTCCCTCACTGCTTTTCTCTCTCTCTCTCACTCACTCACAGCTTCTATTTCTCTCTCACACACACACACAGCTTCTCTTTCTCTGTCTCTCACTCACTCACAACTTCTCTTTCTATCTCTCTCACTCACAGCTTCTCTTTTCTCTCTCTCTCACTCACTCACAGCTTCTCTTTCCCTCTCTCCCACTCACTCACAGCTTCTCTTTCTCTCTCTCACTAAGTCACAGCTTCTATTTCTCTCTCTCTCACACACACAGCTTCTCTTACTCAATATCTCTTACTCACAGCTTCTCTTTTCTCTCTCTCTCACTCACTCACAGCTTCTCTTTCCTTCTCTCTCTCACTCACATCTTCTCTTTTTCTCTCTCTCTCACTCACTCACAGCTTCTCTTTCTCTCTCACTCACAGCTTTCTTTCTCTCTCTCTGTCTCACTCACAGCTTCTCTTTCTCTCTCTCTCTCATTCAGCTTCTCTTTCTCTCTCTCACTCACAGCTTCTCTTTCTCTCTCTCTCACTCACAGCTTGTCTTTCTCTCTCTCTCACTCACAGCTTGTCTTTCTCTCACACACACACACTGCTTCTCTCTCTCACAGCTTCTCTTTCTCTCTCACTCACTCACAGCTTTCTTTCTCTCTGTCTCACTCACAGCTTCTCTTTCTCTCTCTCTCTCTCACTCAGCTTCTCTTTTTCTCTCTCTCACTCACAGCTTCTCATTCTCTCTCTCTCACTCTCTTACTCACAGCTTCTCTCTCTCTCTCTCTCACTCACATCTACTCTTTCTCTTTCTCTCTCACTCACAGCTTGTCTTTCTCTCTCACACACACACTGCTTCTCTCTCTCTCTCTCACAGCTTCTCTTTCTCTCTCTCTCTCACTCACAGCTTCTCTTTCTCTCTCTCACATAGCTTCTCTTTCTCTCTCTCTCATTCACAGCTTCTATTTCTCTCTCTCACTCACAGCTTCTCTTTCTCTCTCTCTCGCTCTCACTCACATTTTCTCTCTCTCTCTCTCACTCACAGCTTTACTTTCTCTCTCGCTCTCACTCACTCACAGCTTCTCTTTCGCTCGCTCTCTCACTCACAGATTCTCTCTCTCTTTCTCTCGCTCACAGCTTCTCTTTCCCTTCTCTCTCTTTCACTCACAGCTTCTCTCTCTCTCTCACACACTCACTCACTCACTCACAGCTTCTCACTCTCTCTCTCTCATTCACTCACAGCTTCACTTTCTCTCTCACTCTCTCACAGTTTCTCTTTCTCTCTCACCAGTCTCTCAGAGCTTCTCTCTCTCTCTCACTCACTCACAACTTCTCTTTCTCTCCCACTCTCTCACAGTTTCTCTTTCTCTCTCACAATCTCTCAGAGCTTCTCTCTCTCTCTCACTCACAGGTTCTCTTTCTCTCTCTCTCACTCACAGCTTCTTTCTCTCTCTCTCAATCACAGCTTTTCTTTCTCTCTCACTCTCTCACTCACAGCTTCTCTTTCACTCTCTCTCTCACTCACTCACAGCTTCTCTTTCTCTGTCTCTCACTCACAGCTTCTCTTTCTCTCTCTCTCACTCACTCACAACTTCTCTTTCTATTTCTCTCACTCACAGATTTCTTTCTCTCTCTGTCTCACAGCTTCTCTTTCTCTCTCTCTCTCTCACTCAGCTTCTCTTTCTCTCTCTCTCACTTACAGATTCTCTTTCTCTCTCTCTCTCACTCACAGCTTCTCTTTCTCTCTCTCTCTCACTCACAGCTTTTCTTTCTCTCTCTCTCACTCACTCACAGCTTCTCTTACTCTCTCTCTCACTCACTCACAGCTTCTCTTTCGCTCTCTCTCAGATAGCTTCTCTCTCTCTCTCTCATTCACAGCTTCTATTTCGCTCTCTCTCACTCACAGCTTCTCTTTCTGTCTCTCTCTCTCACTCACAGCTTCTCTTTCTCTCTTTCTCTCTCACTCACAGCTTCTTTCTCTCTCTCACACACACTCACAGCTTTTCTTTCTCTCTCTCTCACACACGCACTGCTTCTCTTTTACTCTCTCTCTCACTCACAGCTTCTCTCTCTATCTCTCTCTCTCTCACACACACAGCTTCTGTTTCTCTCTCACTCTCTCTCACACCTACTCTTTCTCTCTCTCTCACTCACTCACAGCTTCTCTTTCTCTCTCTCTCACTCACAGCTTCTCTCTCACTCACTCTCTTACTCACAGCTTCTCTTTCTTTCTCTCTCTCACAGCTTCTCTTTCTCTCTCTCTCTCTCACTCACAGCTTCTCTTTCTCTCTCTCACACTCACTCACAGCTTCTCTCTCTTTCTCTGACTCTCTCACTCACAGCTTCTCTTTCTCTCTCTCTCTCACAGCTTCTCTCTATCTCTCACTCACTCACTGCTTCTCTCTCTCTCTCTCTCACTCACTCACAGCTTCTATTTCTCTCTGTCACACACACACAGCTTCTCTTTCTCTCTATCTCTCACTCACAGCTTCTCTTTTCTCTCTCTCTCACTCACTCACAGCTTCTCTTTCCTTCTCTCTCTCACTCACATCTTCTCTTTTTCTCTCTCTCTCACTCACTCACAGCTTCTCTTTCTCTCTCACTCACAGCTTTCTTTCTCTCTCTCTGTCTCACTCACAGCTTCTCTTTCTCTCTCTCTCTCATTCAGCTTCTCTTTCTCTCTCTCACTCACAGCTTCTCTTTCTCTCTCTCACTCACAGCTTCTCTTTCTCTCTCTCTCTCACTCACAGCTTGTCTTTCTCTCTCTCACACACACTGCTTCTCTCTCTCTCTCACAGCTTCTCTTTCTCTCTCACTCACTCACAGCTTTCTTTCTCTCTGTCTCACTCACAGCTTCTCTTTCTCTCTCTCTCTCTCTCACTCAGCTTCTCTTTCTCTCTCTCTCACTCACAGCTTCTCATTCTCTCTCTCTCACTCTCTTACTCACAGCTTCTCTCTCTCTCTCTCACTCACATCTACTCTTTCTCTTTCTCTCTCACTCACAGCTTGTCTTTCTCTCTCTCACACACACTGCTTCTCTCTCTCACACACACAGCTTCTCTTTCTCTCTCTCTCTCACTCAGACCTTCTCTTTCTCTCTCTCTCACATAGCTTCTCTTTCTCTCTCTCTCATTCACAGCTTCTATTTCTCTCTCTCACTCACAGCTTCTTTCTCTCTCTCGCTCTCACTCACATTTTCTCTCTCTCTCTCACTCACAGCTTTACTTTCTCTCTCGCTCTCACTCACTCACAGCTTCTCTTTTGCTCGCTCTCTCACTAACAGCTTCTCTCTCTCTTTCTCTCGCTCACAGCTTCTCTTTCCCTTCTCTCTCTTTCACTCACAGCTTCTCTCTCTCTCACTCACTCCCTCACTCTCTCACAGCTTCTCACTCTCTCTCTCTCACTCACTCACAGCTTCTCTTTCTCTCTCACTCTCTCACAGTTTCTCTTTCTCTCTCACAATCTCTCAGAGCTTCTCTCTCTCTCACTCACTCACAGCTTCTCTTTCTCTCTCACTCTCTCACAGCTTCTCTTTCTCTCTCACAATCTTTCAGAGCTTCTCTCTCTCTCTCTCACTCACAGCTTCTCTTTCTCTCTCTCTCACTCACAGCTTCTTTCTCTCTCTCTCTCTCAATCACAGCTTTCCTTTCTCTCTCACTCACTCACTCACAGCTTCTCTTTCACTCTCTCTCTCTCACTCACTCACAGCTTCTCTTTCTCTGTCTCTCACTCACTCACAACTTCTCTTTCTATCTCTCTCACACACACAGCTTCTCTTTCTCTCTCTCTCACTCACAGCTTCTTTCTCTCTCTCTCAATCACAGCTTTTCTTTCTCTCTCACTCTCTCACTCACAGCTTCTCTTTCACTCTCTCTCTCTCACTCACTCACAGCTTCTCTTTCTCTGTCTCTCACTCACAGCTTCTCTTTCTCTCTCTCTCACTCACAACTTCTCTTTCTATTTCTCTCACTCACAGATTTCTTTCTCTCTCTGTCTCACAGCTTCTCTTTCTCTCTCACTCACAGCTTTCTTTCTCTCTCTCTGTCTCACTCACAGCTTCTCTTTCTCTCTCTCTCTCATTCAGCTTCTCTTTCTCTCTCTCACTCACAGCTTCTCTTTCTCTCTCTCACTCACAGCTTCTCTTTCTCTCTCTCTCACTCACAGCTTGTCTTTCTCTCTCACACACACACTGCTTCTCTCTCTCTCACAGCTTCTCTTTCTCTCTCACTCACTCACAGCTTTCTTTCTCTCTGTCTCACTCACAGCTTCTCTTTCTCTCTCTCTCTCACTCAGCTTCTCTTTCTCTCTCTCTCACTCACAGCTTCTCATTCCCTTCTCTCTCTCACTCTCTTACTCACACCTTCTCTCTCTCTCTCACTCACATCTACTCTTTCATTTTCTCTCTCACTCACAGCTTGTCTTTCTCTCTCACACACACACTGCTTCTCTCTCTCTCTCACACAGCTTCTCTTTCTCTCTCTCTCTCACTCAAAGCTTCTCTTTCTCTCTCTCTCACATAGCTTCTCTTTCTCTCTCTCTCATTCACAGCTTCTATTTCTCTCTCACACTCATAGCTTCTTTTTCTCTCTCACTCTCACTCACATTTTCTCTCTCTCTCACTCACAGCTTTACTTTCTCTCTCGCTCTCACTCACTCACAGCTTCTCTTTCGCTCGCTCTCTCACTCACAGCTTCTCTCTCTCTTTCTCTCGCTCACAGCTTCTCTTTCCCTTCTCTCTCTTTCACTCACACCTTCTCTCTCTCTCACACACACTCACTCACTCACTCACAGCTTCTCACTCTCTCTCACACACACTCACAGCTTCTCTTTCTCTCTCACTCACTCACAGTTTGTCTTTCTCTCTCACAATCTCTGAGAGCTTCTCTCTCTCTCTCACTCACTCACAGCTTCTCTTTCTCTCTCACTCTCTCACAGCTTCTCTTTCTCTCTCAATCTCTGAGAGCTTCTCTCTCTCTCTCACTCACAGCTTCTCTTTCTCTCTCTCACACTCACAGCTTCTTTCTCTCTCTCTCTCAATCACAGCTTTTCTTTCTCTCTCTCTCACTCACTCACAGCTTCTCTTTCACTCTCTCTCTCTCTCACTCACAGCTTCTCTTTCTCTGTCTCTCACTCACAGCTTCTCTTTCTCTCTCTCTCACTCAATCACAACTTCTCTTTCTATCTCTCTCACACACAGCTTTCTTTCTCTCTCTCTCTCACTCACAGCTTCTCTTTCTCTCTCTCTCTCTCAGCTTCTCTTTCTCTCTCTCTCACTTACAGATTCTCTTTCTCTCACTCTCTCACTCACAGCTTCTCTTTCTCTCTCTCTCTCTCACTCACAGCTTTTCTTTGTCTCTCTCTCACTCACTCACAGCTTCTCTTTCTCTCTCTCTCACATAGCTTATCTCTCTCTCTCTCATTCACAGCTTCTATTTCGCTCTCTCTCACTCACAGCTTCTCTTTCTGTCTCTCTCTCTCACTCACAGCTTCTCTTTCTCTCTCTCTCTCTCACTCACAGCTTCTTTCTCTCTCACACACACTCACAGCTTTACTTTCTCTCTCTCTCATACTCACGCACTGCTTCTCTTTTACTCTCTCTCTCACTCACAGCTTCTCTCTCTATCTCTATCTCTCTCACACACACAGCTTCTGTTTCTCTCTCACTCTCTCCCACACCTTCTCTTTCTCTCTCTCTCACTCACTCACAGCTTCTCTTTCTCTCTCTCTCACTCACAGCTTCTCTCTCACTCACTCTCTTACTCACAGCTTCTCTTTCTTTCTCTCTCTCACAGCTTCTCTTTCTCTCTCTCTCTCACTCACAGCTTCTCTTTCTCTCTCTCACACTCACTCACAGCTTCTCTCTCTTTCTCTGACTCTCACTCACAGCTTCTCTTTCTCTCTCTCTCACACAGCTTCTCTCTATCTCTCACTCACTCACTGCTTCTCTCTCTCTCACTCACTCACTCACAGCTTCTATTTCTCTCTCTCTCACACACAGCTTCTCTTTCTCTCTATCTCTCACTCACAGCTTCTCTTTTCTCTCTCTCTCACTCACTCACAGCTTCTCTTTCCTTCTCTCTCTCACTCACATCTTCTCTTTCTCTCTCTCTCTCACTCAGTCACAGCTTCTCTTTCTCTCTCACTCACAGCTTTCTTTCTCTCTCTCTGTCTCACTCACAGCTTCTCTTTCTCTCTCTCTCTCATTCAGCTTCTCTTTCTCTCTCTCACTCACAGCTTCTATTTCTCTCTCTCTCTCACTCACAGCTTCTCTTTCTCTCTCACTCACAGCTTGTCTTTCTCTCTCACACACACACTGCTTCTCTCTCTCTCACAGCTTCTCTTTCTCTCTCACTCACTCACAGCTTTCTTTCTCTCTGTCTCACTCACAGCTTCTCTTTCTCTCTCTCTCTCTCACTCAGCTTCTCTTTCTCTCTCTCTCACTCACAGCTTCTCATTCTCTCTCTCACTCTCTTACTCACAGCTTCTCTCTCTCTCTCTCACACACATCTACTCTTTCTCTCTCTCACTCACTCACAGCTTGTCTTTCTCTCTCACACACACATTGCTTCTCTCTCTCTCTCACAGCTTCTCTTTCTCTCACTCTCTCACTCACAGCTTCTTTCTCTCTCACACACACATAGCGTCTCTTTCTCTCTCTCTCATTCACAGCTTCTATTTTTCTCTATCTCACTCACAGCTTCTCTTTCTCTCTCTCTCACTCACAGCTTCTTTCTCTCTCTCTCCCTCAATCACAGCTTTCCTTTCTCTCTCACTCACTCACTCACAGCTTCTCTTTCACTCTCTCTCTCTCTCACTCACTCACAGCTTCTCTTTCTGTGTCTCTCACTCACAGCTTCTCTTTCTCTCTCTCTCACTCACTCACAACTTCTCTTTCTATCTCTCTCACACACACAGCTTCTCTTTCTCTCTCTCTCAGTCACAGCTTATTTCTCTCTCTCAATCACAGCTTTTCTCTCTCTCACACACACACACTCAGAGCTTCACTTTCTCTCTCAATCTCACTCACAGCTTCTCTTTCTCCCTCTCTCACTCACACCTTCTCTCTCACTCACTCTCTCACTCACAGCTTCTCTTTCTCTCTCTCTCAGAGCTCTTTCTCTCTCTCTCTCACTCACTCACAGCTTCTCTTTCTCTCTCTCTCACTCACTCACGACTTCTATTTCTCTCTCACACACACACAAAGCTTCTCTTTCTCTCTATCTCTCTCACTCACAGCTTCCCTTTTCTCTCTCTCTCTCTCACTCACTCACAGCTTCTCTTTCTTTCTCTCTCTCTCTCACTCACAGCTTCTCTTTCTCTCTCTCACTAATTCACAGCTTCTCTTTCTCTCTTTCTCTCTCTCTCACTCACTCACAGCTTCTCTTTCTCTCTCTCTCTCACTCACTCACAGCTTCTCCTTCTCTCTCACTCACAGCTTCTCTTTCTCTCTCTCTCTCACTCACAGCTTCTCTTTCTCTCTCTCTCACACAGCTTCTCTTTCTCTCTCTCTCTCACTCACAGCTTCTCTTTCTCTCTCTCTCACTCACAACTTCTCTTTCTCTCTCTCTCACACTCACTCACAGCTTCTCTCTCTTTCTCTGACTCTCTCACTCACAGCTTCTCTTTCTCTCTCTCTCACACAGCTTCTCTCTATCTCTCACTCACTCACTGCTTCTCTCTCTCTCTCACTCACTCACTCACAGCTTCTATTTCTCTCTCACACACACATTGCTTCTCTTTCTCTCTATTTCTCACTCACAGCTTCTCTTTTCTCTCTCTCTCACTCACTCACAGCTTCTCTTTCCTTCTCTCTCTCACTCACATCTTCTCTTTCTCTCTCTCTCTCACTCAGTCACAGCTTCTCTTTCTCTCTCACTCACAGCTTTCTTTCTCTCTCTCTGTCTCACTCACAGCTTCTCTTTCTCTCTCTCTCTCATTCAGCTTCTCTTTCTCTCTCTCACTCACAGCTTCTCTTTCTCTCTCTCTCTCACTCACAGCTTCTCTTTCTCTCTCACTCACAGCTTGTCTTTCTCTCTCACACACACACTGCTTCTCTCTCTCTCACAGCTTCTCTTTCTCTCTCACTCACTCACAGCTTTCTTTCTCTCTGTCTCACTCACAGCTTCTCTTTCTCTCTCTCTCTCACTCAGCTTCTCTTTCTCTCTCTCTCACTCACAGCTTCTCATTCTCTCTCTCTCACTCTCTTACTCACAGCTTCTCTCT
This sequence comes from Bradypodion ventrale, assembly GCA_035047345.1. Lineage (NCBI taxonomy): Eukaryota > Metazoa > Chordata > Lepidosauria > Squamata > Chamaeleonidae > Bradypodion > Bradypodion ventrale. Next base: position 208,420,096 of record JAWDJE010000002.1, read on the forward strand.
CTCTCTCACTCACATCTACTCTTTCTCTCTCTCACTCACTCACAGCTTGTCTTTCTCTCTCACACACACACTTCTTCTCTCTCTCTCTCACAGCTTCTCTTTCTCTCACTCTCTCACTCACAGCTTCTCTCTCTCTCTCACACACACATAGCGTCTCTTTCTCTCTCTCTCATTCACAGCTTCTATTTCTCTCTCTCACTCACAGCTTCTCTTTCTCTCTCTCTCACTCACAGCTTCTTTCTCTCTCTCTCCCTTAATCACAGCTTTCCTTTCTCTCTCACTCACTCACTCACAGCTTCTCTTTCACTCTCTCTCTCTCACTCACTCACAGCTTCTCTTTCTGTGTCTCTCACTCACAGCTTCTCTTTTTCTCTCTCTCACTCACTCACAGCTTCTCTTTCTCTCTCTCTCAGAGCTCTTTCTCTCTCTCTCACTCACTCACAGCTTCTCTTTCTCTCTCTCTCAATCACTCACGACTTCTATTTCTCTCTCTCACACACACAAAGCTTCTCTTTCTCTCTATCTCTCTCACTCACAGCTTCCCTTTTCTCTCTCTCTCACTCACTCACAGCTTCTCTTTCTTTCTTTCTCTCTCTCACTCACAGCTTCTCTTTCTCTCTCTCACTAATTCACAGCTTCTCTTTCTCTCTTTCTCTCTCTCTCACTCACTCACAGCTTCTCCTTCTCTCTCACTCACAGCTTCTCTTTCTCTCTCTCTCTCACTCACAGCTTCCCTTTCTCTCTCTCACTCACAGCTTCTCTTTCTCTCTCTCTCTCACTCACAGCTTCTCTTTCTCTCTCTCTCACTCACAGCTTCTCTTTCTCTCTCTCTCTCACTCACAGCTTCTCTTTCTCTCTCTCTCACATAGCTTCTCTTTCTCTCTCTCTCACTCACAGCTTCTCTCTCACTCATTCTCTTACTCACATCTTCTCTTTCTTTCTTTCTCTCTCTCACAGCTTCTCTTTCTCTCTCTCACTCTCTCACTCACAGCTTCTCTTTCTCTCTCACACATTCACTCACAGCTTCTCTCCCTTTCTCTGTCTCTCTCACTCACAGCTTCTCTTTCTCTCTCTCACACAGCTTCTCTCTCTCACTCCCTCACTGCTTTTCTCTCTCTCTCTCACTCACTAACAGCTTCTATTTCTCTCTCTCACACACACAGCTTCTCTTTCTCTCTATCTCTCTCACTCACAGCTTCTCTTTTCTCTCTCTCTCTCACTCACTCACAGCTTCTCTTTACCTCTCTTCCACTCACTCACAGCTTCTCTTTCTCTCTCTCACCAAGTCACAGCTTCTCTTTCTCTCTCTCTCACTCACTCACAGCTTCTCTTTCTCTCTCTCTCTCTCACTCACAGCTTTTCTTTCTCTCTCTCTCTCACTTACTCACAGCTTCTCTTTTGCTCTCTCTCTCACTCACAGCATTTCTCTCTCTCTCTTTCTCTCACTCACAGCTTCTCTTTCCCTTCTCTCTCTCTCACTCACAGCTTCTCCTTCTCTCTCTCTCACTCACAGCTTCTCTTTCTCTCTCTCTCTAACTCACTGCTTCTCTCTCTCTCCTTCTCTCACTCACAGTTTTTCTTTTGCTCTCGCTCTCTCTCTCACTCACAGCTTTTCTTTCTCTATCTCTCTCTCTCACTCACAGCATCTCTTTCCCTCTCTCCCACTCACTCACAGCTTCTCTTTCTCTCTCTCTCACTCACACCTCTCTCACTCACTCTCTCACTCACAGCTACTCTTTCTTTCTCTCTCTCTCTCACATCTTCTCTTTCTCTTTCTCTCTCTCTCTCTCACTCACAGCTTCTCTTTCTCTCTCTCACACTCACTCACAGCTTCTCTCTTTTTCTCCGTCTCTCTAACTCACAGCTTCTCTTTCTCTCTCACACACTCACTCACAGCTTCTCTATCTTTCTCTGTCTCTCTCACTCACAGCTTCTCGTTCTCTCTCTCTCACAGCTTCTCTTTCTCTCTCTCTCTCACTCACTCACAGCTTCTCTTTCTCTCTGTCTCTCACTCACTCACGACTTCTATTTCTCTCTCTCACACACACACAGCTTCTCTTTCTCTCACACACACTCACTCACAGCTTCTCTTTCTCTCTCTCTCTCACTCACAGCTTCTCTTTCTCTCTCTCACTAACTCACAGCTTCTCTTTCTTTCTCTCTCTCTCATTCACTCACAGCTTCCCTTTCTCTCTCTCTCACTCACACACAGCTTCTCTTTCTCTCTCTCTCACTCACAGCTTCTCATTCTCTCTCTCTCACTCTCTTACTCACAGCTTCTCTCTCTCTCTCTCTCTCACTCACATCTACTCTTTCTCTTTCTCTCTCACTCACAGCTTGTCTTTCTCTCTCTCACACACACTGCTTCTCTCTCTCTCTCACACAGCTTCTCTTTCTCTCTCTCTCTCACTCACAGCTTCTCTTTCTCTCTCTCTCACATAGCTTCTCTTTCTCTCTCTCTCATTCACAGCTTCTATTTCTCTCTCTCACTCACAGCTTCTTTCTCTTTCTCGCTCTCACTCACATTTTCTCTCTCTCTCTCACTCACAGCTTTACTTTCTCTCTCGCTCTCACTCACTCACAGCTTCTCTTTTGCTCGCTCTCTCACTAACAGCTTCTCTCTCTCTTTCTCTCGATCACAGCTTCTCTTTCCCTTCTCTCTCTTTCACTCACAGCTTCTCTCTCTCTCACTCACTCACTCACTCACTCACAGCTTCTCACTCTCTCTCTCTCACTCACAGCTTCTCTTTCTCTCTCACTCTCTCACAGTTTCTCTTTCTCTCTCACAATCTCTCAGAGCTTCTCTCTCTCTCACTCACTCACAGCTTCTCTTTCTCTCTCACAATCTTTCAGAGCTTCTCTCTCTCTCTCTCACTCACAGCTTCTCTTTCTCTCTCTCTCACTCACAGCTTCTTTCTCTCTCTCTCTCTCAATCACAGCTTTCCTTTCTCTCTCACTCACTCACTCACAGCTTCTCTTTCACTCTCTCTCACTCACTCACTCACAGCTTCTCTTTCTCTGTCTCTCACTCACTCACAACTTCTCTTTCTATCTCTCTCTCACACACAGCTTCTCTTTCTCTCTCTCACTCACAGCTTCTCTTTCTCTCTCTCACTCACAGCTTCTCTTTCTCTCTCTCTCACTCACAGCTTGTCTTTCTCTCTCACACACACACTGCTTCTCTCTCTCTCTCACAGCTTCTCTTTCTCTCTCACTCACTCACAGCTTTCTTTCTCTCTGTCTCACTCACAGCTTCTCTTTCTCTCTCTCTCTCTCACTCAGCTTCTCTTTCTCTCTCTCTCACTCACAGCTTCTCATTCTCTCTCTCTCACTCTCTTACTCACAGCTTCTCTCTCTCTCTCGCTCTCACTCACATTTTCTCTCTCTCTCTCACTCACAGCTTTACTTTCTCTCTCACTCTCACTCACTCACAGCTTCTCTTTTGCTCGCTCTCTCACTAACAGCTTCTCTCTCTCTTTCTCTCGCTCACAGCTTCTCTTTCCCTTCTCACTCTTTCACTCACAGCTTCTCTCTCTCTCACTCACTCACTCACTCACAGCTTCTCACTCTCTCTCTCTCACTCACACACAGCTTCTCTTTCTCTCTCACTCTCTCACAGTTTCTCTTTCTCTCTCACAATCTCTCAGAGCTTCTCTCTCTCTCACTCACTCACAGCTTCTCTTTCTCTCTCACTCTCTCACGGCTTCTCTTTCTCTCTCACAATCTTTCAGAGCTTCTCTCTCTCTCTCTCTCACTCACAGCTTCTCTTTCTCTCTCTCTCACTCACAGCTTCTTTCTCTCTCTCTCTCTCAATCACAGCTTTCCTTTCTCTCTCACTCACTCACTCACAGCTTCTCTTTCACTCTCTCTCTCTCACTCACTCACAGCTTCTCTTTCTCTGTCTCTCACTCACTCACAACTTCTCTTTCTATCTCTCTCACACACACAGCTTCTCTTTCTCTCTCTCACTCACAGCTTCTCTTTCTCTCTCTCACTCACAGCTTCTCTTTCTCTCTCTCTCACTCACAGCTTGTCTTTCTCTCTCACACACACACTGCTTCTCTCTCTCTCTCACAGCTTCTCTTTCTCTCTCACTCACTCACAGCTTTCTTTCTCTCTGTCTCACTCACAGCTCTTTCTCTCTCTCACTCACTCAGCTTCTCTTTCTCTCTCTCTCACTCACAGCTTCTCATTCTCTCTCTCTCACTCTCTTACTCACAGCTTCTCTCTCTCTCTCGCTCTCACTCACATTTTCTCTCTCTCTCTCACTCACAGCTTTACTTTCTCTCTCGCTCTCACTCACTCACAGCTTCTCTTTTGCTCGCTCTCTCACTAACAGCTTCTCTCTCTCTTTCTCTCGCTCACAGCTTCTCTTTCCCTTCTCACTCTTTCACTCACAGCTCCTCTCTCTCTCACTCACTCACTCACAGCTTCTCACTCTCTCTCTCTCACTCACTCACAGCTTCTCTTTCTCTCTCACTCGCTCAAGTTTCTCTTTCTCTCTCACAATCTCTCAGAGCTTCTCTCTCTCTCACTCACTCACAGCTTCTCTTTCTCTCTCACAATCTTTCAGAGCTTCTCTCTCTCTCTCTCACTCACAGCTTCTCTTTCTCTCTCTCTCACTCACAGCTTCTCTTTCTCTCTCTCTCTCAATCACAGCTTTCCTTTCTCTCTCACTCACTCACTCATAGCTTCTCTTTCACTCTCTCTCTCTCACTCACTCACAGCTTCTCTTTCTCTGTCTCTCACTCACTCACAACTTCTCTTTCTATCTCTCTCACACACACAGCTTCTCTTTCTCTCTCTCTCACTCACAGCTTATTTCTCTCTCTCAATCACAGCTTTTCTCTCTCTCACACACACACACTCAGAGCTTCACTTTCTCTCTCAATCTCACTCACAGCTTCTCTTTCTCCCTCTCTCACTCACACCTTCTCTCTCACTCACTCTCTCACTCACAGCTTCTCTTTCTCTCTCTCTCACAGCTCTTTCTCTCTCTCTCTCACTCACTCACAGCTTCTCTTTCTCTCTCTCTCACTCACTCACGACGTCTATTTCTCTCTCTCACACACACAAAGCTTCTCTTTCTCTCTATCTCTCTCACTCACAGCTTCCCTTTTCTCTCTCTCTCTCACTCACTCACAGCTTCTCTTTCTTTCTCTCTCTCTCACTCACAGCTTCTCTTTCTCTCTCTCACTGATTCACAGCTTCTCTTTCTCTCTTTCTCTCTCTCTCACTCACTCACAGCTTCTCTTTCTCTCTCTCTCTCACTCACTCACAGCTTCTCCTTCTCTCTCACTCACAGCTTCTCTTTCTCTCTCTCTCTCACTCACAGCTTCTCTTTCTCTCTCTCTCTCACTCACAGCTTTACTTTCTCTCTCGCTCTCACTCACTCACAGCTTCTCTTTTGCTCGCTCTCTCACTAACAGCTTCTCTCTCTCTTTCTCTCGCTCACAGCTTCTCTTTCCCTTCTCACTCTTTCACTCACAGCTTCTCTCTCTCTCACTCACTCACTCACTCACAGCTTCTCACTCTCTCTCTCTCACTCACACACAGCTTCTCTTTCTCTCTCACTCTCTCACAGTTTCTCTTTCTCTCTCACAATCTCTCAGAGCTTCTCTCTCTCACTCACTCACAGCTTCTCTTTCTCTCTCACTCTCTCACGGCTTCTCTTTCTCTCTCACAATCTTTCAGAGCTTCTCTCTCTCTCTCTCACTCACAGCTTCTCTTTCTCTCTCTCTCACTCACAGCTTCTTTCCCTCTCTCTCTCTCAATCACAGCTTTCCTTTCTCTCTCACTCACTCACTCACAGCTTCTCTTTCACTCTCTCTCTCTCACTCACTCACAGCTTCTCTTTCTCTGTCTCTCACTCACTCACAACTTCTCTTTCTATCTCTCTCACACACAAAGCTTCTCTTTCTCTCTCTCACTCACAGCTTCTCTTTCTCTCTCTCACTCACAGCTTCTCTTTCTCTCTCTCTCACTCACAGCTTGTCTTTCTCTCTCACACACACACTGCTTCTCTCTCTCTCTCACAGCTTCTCTTTCTCTCTCACTCACTCACAGCTTTCTTTCTCTCTGTCTCACTCACAGCTCTTTCTCTCTCTCACTCACTCAGCTTCTCTTTCTCTCTCTCTCACTCACAGCTTCTCATTCTCTCTCTCTCACTCTCTTACTCACAGCTTCTCTCTCTCTCTCGCTCTCACTCACATTTTCTCTCTCTCTCTCACTCACAGCTTTACTTTCTCTCTCGCTCTCACTCACTCACAGCTTCTCTTTTGCTCGCTCTCTCACTAACAGCTTCTCTCTCTCTTTCTCTCGCTCACAGCTTCTCTTTCCCTTCTCACTCTTTCACTCACAGCTCCTCTCTCTCTCACTCACTCACTCACTCACTCACAGCTTCTCACTCTCTCTCTCTCACTCACTCACAGCTTCTCTTTCTCTCTCACTCTCTCAAGTTTCTCTTTCTCTCTCACAATCTTTCAGAGCTTCTCTCTCTCTCACTCACTCACAGCTTCTCTTTCTCTCTCACTCTCTCACAGCTTCTCTTTCTCTCTCACAATCTTTCAGAGCTTCTCTCTCTCTCACTCACTCACAGCTTCTCTTTCTCTCTCTCTCACTCACAGCTTCTCTTTCTCTCTCTCTCTCAATCACAGCTTTCCTTTCTCTCTCACTCACTCACTCACAGCTTCTCTTTCACTCTCTCTCTCTCACTCACTCACAGCTTCTCTTTCTCTGTCTCTCACTCACTCACAACTTCTCTTTCTATCTCTCTCACACACACAGCTTCTCTTTCTCTCTCTCTCACTCACAGCTTATTTCTCTCTCTCAATCACAGCTTTTCTCTCTCTCACACACACACACTCAGAGCTTCACTTTCTCTCTCAATCTCACTCACAGCTTCTCTTTCTCCCTCTCTCACTCACACCTTCTCTCTCACTCACTCTCTCACTCACAGCTTCTCTTTCTCTCTCTCTCACAGCTCTTTCTCTCTCTCTCTCACTCACTCACAGCTTCTCTTTCTCTCTCTCTCACTCACTCACGACGTCTATTTCTCTCTCACACACACACAAAGCTTCTCTTTCTCTCTATCTCTCTCACTCACAGCTTCCCTTTTCTCTCTCTCTCTCACTCACTCACAGCTTCTCTTTCTTTCTCTCTCTCTCACTCACAGCTTCTCTTTCTCTCTCTCACTGATTCACAGCTTCTCTTTCTCTCTTTCTCTCTCTCTCACTCACTCACAGCTTCTCTTTCTCTCTCTCTCTCACTCACTCACAGCTTCTCCTTCTCTCTCACTCACAGCTTCTCTTTATCTCTCTCTCTCTCACTCACAGCTTCTCTTTCTCTCTCTCTCTCACTCACAGCTTTACTTTCTCTCTCGCTCTCACTCACTCACAGCTTCTCTTTTGCTCGCTCTCTCACTAACAGCTTCTCTCTCTCTTTCTCTCGCTCACAGCTTCTCTTTCCCTTCTCACTCTTTCACTCACAGCTTCTCTCTCTCTCTCTCACTCACTCACTCACAGCTTCTCACTCTCTCTCTCTCACTCACACACAGCTTCTCTTTCTCTCTCACTCTCTCACAGTTTCTCTTTCTCTCTCACAATCTCTCAGAGCTTCTCTCTCTCTCACTCACTCACAGCTTCTCTTTCTCTCTCACTCTCTCACGGCTTCTCTTTCTCTCTCACAATCTTTCAGAGCTTCTCTCTCTCTCTCTCACTCACAGCTTCTCTTTCTCTCTCTCTCACTCACAGCTTCTTTCTCTCTCTCTCTCTCAATCACAGCTTTCCTTTCTCTCTCACTCACTCACTCACAGCTTCTCTTTCACTCTCTCTCTCTCACTCACTCACAGCTTCTCTTTCTCTGTCTCTCACTCACTCACAACTTCTCTTTCTATCTCTCTCACACACACAGCTTCTCTTTCTCTCTCTCACTCACAGCTTCTCTTTCTCTCTCTCACTCACAGCTTCTCTTTCTCTCTCTCTCACTCACAGCTTGTCTTTCTCTCTCACACACACACTGCTTCTCTCTCTCTCTCACAGCTTCTCTTTCTCTCTCACTCACTCACAGCTTTCTTTCTCTCTGTCTCACTCACAGCTCTTTCTCTCTCTCACTCACTCAGCTTCTCTTTCTCTCTCTCTCACTCACAGCTTCTCATTCTCTCTCTCTCACTCTCTTACTCACAGCTTCTCTCTCTCTCTCGCTCTCACTCACATTTTCTCTCTCTCTCTCACTCACAGCTTTACTTTCTCTCTCGCTCTCACTCACTCACAGCTTCTCTTTTGCTCGCTCTCTCACTAACAGCTTCTCTCTCTCTTTCTCTCGCTCACAGCTTCTCTTTCCCTTCTCACTCTTTCACTCACAGCTCCTCTCTCTCTCACTCACTCACTCACTCACTCACAGCTTCTCACTCTCTCTCTCTCACTCACTCACAGCTTCTCTTTCTCTCTCACTCTCTCAAGTTTCTCTTTCTCTCTCACAATCTCTCAGAGCTTCTCTCTCTCTCACTCACTCACAGCTTCTCTTTCTCTCTCACTCTCTCACAGCTTCTCTTTCTCTCTCACAATCTTTCAGAGCTTCTCTCTCTCTCTCTCACTCACAGCTTCTCTTTCTCTCTCTCTCACTCACAGCTTCTCTTTCTCTCTCTCTCTCAATCACAGCTTTCCTTTCTCTCTCACTCACCCACTCACAGCTTCTCTTTCACTCTCTCTCTCACTCACTCACAGCTTCTCTTTCTCTGTCTCTCACTCACTCACAACTTCTCTTTCTATCTCTCTCACACACACAGCTTTTCTTTCTCTCTCTCTCACTCACAGCTTATTTCTCTCTCTCAATCACAGCTTTTCTCTCTCTCTCACACACACACTCAGAGCTTCACTTTCTCTCTCAATCTCACTCACAGCTTCTCTTTCTCCCTCTCTCACTCACACCTTCTCTCTCACTCACTCTCTCACTCACAGCTTCTCTTTCTCTCTCTCTCACAGCTCTTTCTCTCTCTCTCTCACTCACTCACAGCTTCTCTTTCTCTCTCTCTCACTCACTCACGACGTCTATTTCTCTCTCTCACACACACAAAGCTTCTCTTTCTCTCTATCTCTCTCACTCACAGCTTCCCTTTTCTCTCTCTCTCTCACTCACTCACAGCTTCTCTTTCTTTCTCTCTCTCTCACTCACAGCTCCTCTTTCTCTCTCTCACTGATTCACAGCTTCTCTTTCTCTCTTTCTCTCTCTCTCACTCACTCACAGCTTCTCTTTCTCTCTCTCTCTCACTCACTCACAGCTTCTCCTTCTCTCTCACTCACAGCTTCTCTTTCTCTCTCTCTCTCACTCACAGCTTCTCTTTCTTTCTCTCTCTCACTCACAGCTTCTCTTTCTCTCTCTCTCACTCACAGCTTCTCTTTCTCTCTCTCTCACTCACAGCTTCTCTTTCTCTCTCTCTCACATAGCTTCTCTTTCTCTCTCTCTCACTCACAGCTTCTCTCTCACTCATTCTCTTACTCACATCTTCTCTTTCTTCCTTTCTCTCTCTCACAGCTTCTCTTTCTCTCTCTCTCTCTCTCTCACTCACAGTTTCTCTTTCTCTCTCTCACACTCACTCACAGCTTCTCTCTCTTTCTCTGTCTCTCTCACTCACAGCTTCTCTTTCTCTCTCTCTCACAGCTTCTCTCTCTCTCTCACTCCCTCACTGCTTTTCTCTCTCTCTCTCACTCACTCACAGCTTCTATTTCTCTCTCTCACACACACAGCTTCTCTTTCTCTGTCTCTCACTCACAGCTTCTCTTTTCTCTCTCTCTCACTCACTCACAACTTCTCTTTCTATCTCTCTCACTCACAGCTTCTCTTTTCTCTCTCACACACTCACTCACAGCTTCTCTTTCCCTCTCTCCCACTGACTCACAGCTTCTCTTTCTCTCTCTCACTAAGTCACAGCTTCTCTTTCTCTCTCTCTCTCACTCATTCACAGCTTCTCTTTCTCTCTCTCTCACTCACTCACAGCTTCCCTTTCTCTCTCTCTCTCACTCACAGCTTTTCTTTCTCTCTCTCTCACTTACTCACAGCTTCTCTTTTGCTCTCTCTCTCACTCACAGCATTTCTCTCTCTCTCTTTCTCTCACTCACAGCTTCTCTTTCCCTTCTCTCTTTCTCACTCACAGCTTCTCCTTCTCTCTCTCTCACTCACAGCTTCTCTTTCTCTCTCTCTCTCACTCACAGCTTCTCTCTCTCTCTCATTCACAGCTTCTCTTTCTCTCTCTCTCACTCACAGCTTTTATTTCTCTCTCTCTCTCTCACTCACAGTTTTTCTTTCACTCTCGCTCTCTCTCTCACTCACAGCTTTTCTTTCTCTCTCTCTCTCTCTCGCTCACAGCATCTCTTTCCCTCTCTCCCACTCACTCACAGCTTCTCTTTCTCTCTCTCTCACTCACACATCTCTCACTCACTCTCTCACTCACAGCTACTCTTTCTTTCTTTCTCTCTCTCACAGCTTCTCTTTCTCTTTCTCTCTCTCTCTCACTCACAGCTTCTCTTTCTCTCTCTCACACTCACTCACAGCTTCTCTCTTTTTCTCCATCTCTCTCACTCAGCTTCTCTTTCTCTCTCTCTCACTCACAGCTTCTCATTCTCTCTCTCTCACTCTCTTACTCACAGCTTCTCTCTCTCTCTCTCTCACTCACATCTACTCTTTCTCTTTCTCTCTCACTCACAGCTTGTCTTTCTCTCTCACACACACACTGCTTCTCTCTCTCACACACACAGCTTCTCTTTCTCTCTCTCTCACATAGCTTCTCTTTCTCTCTCTCTCATTCACAGCTTCTATTTCTCTCTCTCACTCACAGCTTCTTTCTCTCTCTCGCTCTCACTCACATTTTCTCTCTCTCTCTCACTCACAGCTTTACTTTCTCTCTCGCTCTCACTCACTCACAGCTTCTCTTTTGCTCGCTCTCTCACTAACAGCTTCTCTCTCTTTCTCTCGCTCACAGCTTCTCTTTCCCTTCTCTCTCTTTCACTCACAGCTTCTCTCTCACTCACTCACTCACTCACTCTCTCACAGCTTCTCACTCTCTCTCTCTCACTCACTCACAGCTTCTCTTTCTCTCTCACTCTCTCACAGTTTCTCTTTCTCTCTCACAATCTCTCAGAGCTTCTCTCTCTCTCACTCACTCACAGCTTCTCTTTCTCTCTCACTCTCTCACAGCTTCTCTTTCTCTCTCACATTCTTTCAGAGCTTCTCTCTCTCTCTCTCACTCACAGCTTCTCTTTCTCTCTCTCTCACTCACAGCTTCCTTCTCTCTCTCTCTCTCTCAATCACAGCTTTCCTTTCTCTCTCACTCACTCACTCACAGCTTCTCTTTCACTCTCTCTCTCTCACTCACTCACAGCTTCTCTTTCTCTGTCTCTCACTCACTCACAACTTCTCTTTCTATCTCTCTCACACACACAGCTTCTCTTTCTCTCTCTCACTCACAGCTTATTTCTCTCTCTCAATCACAGCTTTTCTCTCTCTCACACACACACACTCAGAGCTTCACTTTCTCTCTCAATCTCACTCACAGCTTCTCTTTCTCCCTCTCTCACTCACACCTTCTCTCTCACTGACTCTCTCACTCACAGCTTCTCTTTCTCTCTCTCTCACAGCTCTTTCTCTCTCTCTCTCACTCACTCACAGCTTCTCTTTCTCTCTCTCTCACTCACTCACGACTTCTATTTCTCTCTCACACACACAAAGCTTCTCTTTCTCTCTATCTCTCTCACTTACAGCTTCCCTTTTCTCTCTCTCTCTCACTCACTCACAGCTTCTCTTTCTTTCTCTCTCTCTCTCTCACTCACAGCTTCTCTTACTCTCTCTCACTAATTCACAGCTTCTCTTTCTCTCTTTCTCTCTCTCTCACTCACTCACAGCTTCTCTTTCTCTCTCTCTCTCACTCACTCACAGCTTCTCCTGCTCTCTCACTCACAGCTTCTCTTTCTCTATCTCTCTCTCACTCACAGCTTCTCTTTCTCTCTCTCACTCACAGCTTCTCTTTCTCTCTCTCTCTCACTCACAGCTTCTCTTTCTCTCTCTCTCACTCACAGCTTCTCTCTCTCTCTCTCACTCACAGCTTCTCTTTCTCTCTCTCTCACATAGCTTCTGTTTCTCTCTCTCTCACTCACAGCTTCTCTCTCACTCATTCTCTTACTCACATCTTCTCTTTCTTTCTTTCTCTCTCTCACAGCTTCTCTTTTTCTCTCTCTCTCTCACTCACAGTTTCTCTTTCTCTCTCTCACACTCACTCACAGCTTCTCTCTCTTTCTCTGTCTCTCTCACTCACAGCTTCTCTTTCTCTCTCTCACACAGCTTCTCTCTCTCTCACTCCCTCACTGCTTTTCTCTCTCTCACTCACTCACTCTCAGCTTCTATTTCTCTCTCACACACACACAGCTTCTCTTTCTCTGTCTCTCACTCACAGCTTCTCTTTCTCTCTCTCTCACTCACTCACAACTTCTCTTTCTATCTCTCTCACTCACAGCTTCTCTTTTCTCTCTCTCTCACTCACTCCCAGCTTCTCTTTCCCTCTCTCCCACTCACTCACAGCTTCTCTTTCTCTCTCTCACTAAGTCACAGCTTCTCTTTCTCTCTCTCTCACTCATTCACAGCTTCTCTTTCTCTCTCTCTCACTCACTCACAGCTTCCCTTTCTCTCTCTCTCTCACTCACAGCTTTTCTTTCTCTCTCTCTCTCACTTACTCACAGCTTCTCTTTTGCTCTCTCTCTCACTCACAGCATTTCTCTCTCTCTTTCTCTCACTCACAGCTTCTCTTTCCCTTCTCTCTCTCTCACTCACAGCTTCTCCTTCTCTCTCTCTCACTCACAGCTTCTCTTTCTCTCTCTCTCTCACTCACAGCTTCTCTTTCTCTCTCACTCACAGCTTCTCTTTCTCTCTCTCTCACTCACAGCTTTTATTTCTCTCTCTCTCTCTCACTCACTCACAGTTTTTCTTTCGCTCTCGCTCTCTCTCTCACTCACAGCTTTTCTTTCTCTATCTCTCTCTCTCACTCACAGCATCTCTTTCCCTCTCTCCCACTCACTCACAGCTTCTCTTTCTCTCTCTCTCACTCACACCTCTCTCACTCACTCTCTCACTCACAGCTACTCTTTCTTTCTTTCTCTCTCTCACAGCTTCTCTTTCTCTTTCTCTCTCTCTCTCACTCACAGTTTCTCTATCTCTCTCTCACACTCACTCACAGCTTCTCTCTTTTTCTCCATCTCTCTCACTCAGCTTCTCTTTCTCTCTCTCTCACTCACAGCTTCTCATTCTCTCTCTCACTCTCTTACTCACACCTTATCTCTCTCTCACTCACATCTACTCTTTCTCTTTCTCTCTCACTCACAGCTTGTCTTTCTCTCTCACACACACACTGCTTCTCTCTCTCACACACACAGCTTCTCTTTCTCTCTCTCTCACTCACAGCTTCTCTTTCTCTCTCTCTCACATAGCTTCTCTTTCTCTCTCTCTCATTCACAGCTTCTATTTCTCTCTCTCACTCATAGCTTCTTTCTCTCTCTCGCTCTCACTCACATTTTCTCTCTCTCTCACTCACAGCTTTACTTTCTCTCTCGCTCTCACTCACTCACAGCTTCTCTTTCGCTCTCTCTCTCACTCACAGCTTCTCTCTCTCTTTCTCTCGCTCACAGCTTCTCTTTCCCTTCTCTCTCTTTCACTCACAGCTTCTCTCTCTCTCACACACACTCACTCACTCACTCACAGCTTCTCACTCTCTCTCTCACACACTCACAGCTTCTCTTTCTCTCTCACTCTCTCACAGTTTCTCTTTCTCTCTCACAATCTCTCAGAGCTTCTCTCTCTCTCTCACTCACTCACAGCTTCTCTTTCTCTCTCACTCTCTCACAGCTTCTCTTTCTCTCTCAATCTCTGAGAGCTTCTCTCTCTCTCTCACTCACAGCTTCTCTTTCTCTCTCTCTCACTCACAGCTTCTTTCTCTCTCTCTCTCTCAATCACAGCTTTTCTTTCTCTCTCTCTCACTCACTCACAGCTTCTCTTTCACTCTCTCTCTCTCACTCACTCACAGCTTCTCTTTCTCTGTCTCTCACTCACAGCTTCTCTTTCTCTCACTCACTCACAACTTCTCTTTCTATCTCTCTCACACACAGCTTTCTTTCTCTCTCTCTCACTCACAGCTTCTCTTTCTCTCTCTCTCTCTCTCTCTCTCAGCTTCTCTTTCTCTCTCTCTCACTTACAGATTCTCTTTCTCTCACTCTCTCACTCACAGCTTCTCTTTCTCTTTCTCTCTCACTCACAGCTTTTCTTTCTCTCTCTCTCACTCACTCACCGCTTCTCTTTCTCTCTCTCTCTCACTCACAGCTTTTCTTTCTCTCTCTCTCACTCACTCACAGCTTCTCTTTCGCTCTCTCTCACATAGCTTCTCTCTCTCTCTCTCATTCACAGCTTCTATTTTGCTCTCTCTCACTCACAGCTTCTCTTTCTGTCTCTCTCTCTCACTCACAGCTTCTCTTTCTCTCTCTCTCTCACTCACAGCTTCTTTCTCTCTCTCACACACACTCACAGCTTTTCTTTCTCTCTCTCTCTCACTCACGCACTGCTTCTCTTTTACTCTCTCTCTCACTCACAGCTTCTCTCTCTATCTCTCTCTCTCACACACACACAGCTTCTGTTTCTCTCTCACTCTCTCCCACACCTTCTCTTTCTCTCTCTCTCACTCACTCACAGCTTCTCTTTCTCTCTCTCTCACTCACAGCTTCTCTCTCACTCACTCTCTTACTCACAGCTTCTCTTTCTTACTCTCTCTCACAGCTTCTCTTTCTCTCTCTCTCTCACTCACAGCTTCTCTTTCTCTCTCTCACACTCACTCACAGCTTCTCTCTCTTTCTCTGACTCTCTCACTCACAGCTTCTCTTTCTCTCTCACACACACAGCTTCTCTCTATCTCTCACTCACTCACTGCTTCTCTCTCTCTCACTCACTCACTCACAGCTTCTATTTCTCTCTCTCTCACACACAGCTTCTCTTTCTCTCTATCTCTCACTCACAGCTTCTCTTTTCTCTCTCTCTCACTCACTCACAGCTTCTCTTTCCTTCTCTCTCTCACTCACATCTTCTCTTTCTCTCTCTCTCTCACTCAGTCACAGCTTCTCTTTCTCTCTCACTCACAGCTTTATTTCTCTCTCTCTGTCTCACTCACAGCTTCTCTTTCTCTCTCTCTCTCATTCAGCTTCTCTTTCTCTCTCTCACTCACAGCTTCTCTTTCTCTCTCTCTCACAGCTTCTCTTTCTCTCTCACTCACTCACAGCTTTCTTTCTCTCTGTCTCACTCACAGCTTCTCTTTCTCTCTCTCTCTCACTCAGCTTCTCTTTCTCTCTCTCTCACTCACAGCTTCTCATTCTCTCTCTCACTCTCTTACTCACAGCTTCTCTTTCTCTCTCTCTCTCACTCACTCACAGCTTCTCTTTCTCTCTCTCTCTCTCTCACTCACAGCTTCTCCTTCTCTCTCACTCACAGCTTCTCTTTCTCTCTCTCTCTCTCACTCACAGCTTCTCTTTCTCTCTCTCACTCACAGCTTCTCTTTCTCTCTCTCTCTCACTCACAGCTTCTCTTTCTCTCTCTCTCACTCACAGCTTCTCTTTCTCTCTCTCACACACTCACTCACAGCTTCTCTCTCTTTCTCTGACTCTCTCACTCACAGCTTCTCTTTCTCTCTCTCTCACACAGCTTCTCTCTATCTCTCACTCACTCACTGCTTCTCTCTCTCTCTCTCTCTCACTCACTCACAGCTTCTATTTCTCTCTCTCTCACACATTGCTTCTCTTTCTCTCTATTTCTCACTCACAGCTTCTCTTTTCTCTCTCTCTCACTCACTCACAGCTTCTCTTTCCTTCTCTCTCTCACTCACATCTTCTCTTTCTCTCTCTCTCTCACTAAGTCACAGCTTCTCTTTCTCTCTCACTCACAGCTTTCTTTCTCTCTCTCTGTCTCACTCACAGCTTCTCTTTCTCTCTCTCTCATTCAGCTTCTCTTTCTCTCTCTCACTCACAGCTTCTCTTTCTCTCTCTCTCTCACTCACAGCTTCTCTTTCTCTCTCACTCACAGCTTGACTTTCTCTCTCACACACACACTGCTTCTCTCTCTCTCACAGCTTCTCTTTCTCTCTCACTCACTCACAGCTTTCTTTCTCTCTGTCTCACTCACAGCTTCTCTTTCTCTCTCTCTCTCACTCAGCTTCTCTTTCTCTATCTCTCACTCACAGCTTCTCATTCTCTCTCTCTCACTCTCTTACTCACAGCTTCTCTCTCTCTCTCTCACTCACATCTACCCTTTCTCTCTCTCACTCACTCACAGCTTGTCTTTCTCTCTCACACACACACTTCTTCTCTCTCTCTCTCACAGCTTCTCTCTCTCTCACTCTCACACTCACAGCTTCTCTCTCTCTCTCACACACATAGCATCTCTTTCTCTCTCTCTCATTCACAGCTTCTATTTCTCTCTCTCACTCACAGCTTCTCTTTCTCTCTCTCTCACTCACAGCTTCTTTCTCTCTCTCTCCCTTAATCACAGCTTTCCTTTCTCTCTCACTCACTCACTCACAGCTTCTCTTTCACTCTCTCTCTCTCACTCACTCACAGCTTCTCTTTCTGTGTCTCTCACTCACAGCTTCTCTTTCTCTCTCTCTCACTCACTCACAACTTCTCTTTCTATCTCTCTCACACACACAGCTTCTCTTTCTTTCTCTCTCACTCACAGCTTATTTCTCTCTCTCAATCACAGCTTTTCTCTCTCACACACACACACTCAGAGCTTCACTTTCTCTCTCAATCTCACTCACAGCTTCTCTTTCTCCCTCTCTCACTCACACCTTCTCTCTCACTCACTCTCTCACTCACAGCTTCTCTTTCTCTCTCTCTCAGAGCTCTTTCTCTCTCTCTCACTCACTCACAGCTTCTCTTTCTCTCTCTCTCAATCACTCACGACTTCTATTTCTCTCTCTCTCACACACAAAGCTTCTCTTTCTCTCTATCTCTCTCACTTACAACTTCCCTTTTCTCTCTCTCTCTCACTCACTCACAGCTTCTCTTTCTCTCTCTATCTCTCTCACTCACTCACAGCTTCCCTTTCTCTCTCTCTCACAGCTTCTCTTTCTCTCTCTCTCACTCACAGCTTCTCATTCTCTCTCTCTCACTCTCTCACTCACAGCTTGTCTTTCTCTCTCTCACTCACTCACAGCTTCTCTTTCTCTCTCTCTCTCACTCACAGTTTGTCTTTCTCTCTCACACACACTGCTTCTCTCTCTCTCACACAGCTTCTCTTTCTCTCTCTCTCACTCACACCTTCTCTTTCTCTCTCACACACATAGCTTCTATTTCTCTCTCACTCTTATTCACAGCTTCTATTTCTCTCTCTCTCACAGCTTCTCTCTCTCTCTCTCACTCACAGCTTTTATTTCTCTCTCTCTAACTCACTCACAGCTTCTCTTTCGCTCTTGCTCTCTCTCTCACTCACAGCTTTTCTTTCTCTCTCTCTCACTCACAGCATCTCTTTCCCTCTCTCTCTCTCACACACACAGCTTCTCTCTCACTCACAGCTTCTCTCTCTCTTTCTCTCTCTCACAGCTTCTCTTTCCCTTCTCTCTCTCTCACTCACAGCTTCTCTCTCACTCACTCACTCACAGCTTCTCACTGTCTCGCTCTCTCACTCTCTCACAGCTTCTCTTTCTCTCTCACAATCTCTCAGAGCTTCTCTCTCTCACTCACTCACTCACTCACAGCTTTCCTTTCTCTCTCTCACACACACTCACAGATTCTCCGTCTGTCTCACTGACAGCTTCTCTTTCTCTCTCTCTCACTCACAGCTTCTATTTCTCTCTGTATCTCTCACTCATACCTTTTCTTTCTCTCTCTCTCTCACTCACAGCTTCTCTTTCACTCTCTCTCTCACTCACTCACAGTTTCTCTTTCTCTGTCTCTCACTCACAGCTTTTTTCTCTCTCACTCACTCACTCACAACTTCTCTTTCTATCACTCTCTCACACACAGCTTCTCTTTCTCTCTCTCTCACTCACTCACAGCTTCTCTTTCTCTCACTCACTCAAAGCTTCTCTTTCTCTGTCTCTCTCACAGCTTCTCTTTCTCTATATCTCTCTCACTCACAGCTTCTCTTTTCTCTCTCTCTCTCTCTCACTCACTCACAGCTTCTCTTTCTCTCTCTCTCACTCACAGCTTCTCTTTCTCTCTCACTAACTCATATCTTCTCTTTCTCTCTCTCTCTCACTCACTCACAGCTTCCCTTTCTCTCTCTCTCTCTCTCACTCACTCACAGCTGCTCTTTCTCTTTCTCTCTCACTCACTCACAGCTTCTCTTTCTCTCTCACTCACTCACAGCCTTCTTTCTCTCTCTGTCTCACACAGCTTCTCTTTCTCTCTCTCTCTCACTCAGCTTCTCTTTCTCTCTCACTCACTCACAGCTTCTATTTCTCTCAATCACTCACAGCTTCTCTTTCTCTGTCTCTCTCACAGCTTCTCTTTCTCTCTCTCTCTCACAGCTTCTCTATTCTCTCTCTCTCTCACTCACTCACAGCTTCTCTTTCTCTCTCTCTCACTCACTCACAGCTTCTCTTTCTCTCTCTCTCTCTCTCACTCACAGCTTCTCTTTCTCTCTCACTCACTCACAGCTTTCTTTTTCTCTCTGTCTCACTCACAGCTTCTCTTTCTCTCTCTCTCTCACTCAGCTTCTCTTTCTCTCTCTCACACTCACAGCTTCTTTTTCTCTCTCTCTCTCACTTGCAGCTTTTCTTTCTCTCTCTCTCACTCACTCACAGCTTCTCTTTCTCTCTCTCTCTCTCACAGCTTTTCTTTGTCTCTCTCTCTCACTCACTCACAGCTTCTCTTTCGCTCTCTCTCACACAGCTTCTATTTCTCTCTCTCTCATTCACAGCTTCTATTTCTCTCTCTCTCACTCACAGCTTCTCTTTCTCTCTCTCTCACTCACAGCTTCTTTCTCTCACACACACACACTCACAGCTTTTCTTTCTCTCTCTCTCTCACTCACTCACAGCTCTTTTGCTCTCTCTCTCACTCACAGCTACTCTCTCTCTATCTCTCTCTCACTCACACACACACAGCTTCTGTTTGTTTCTCTCTCACTCTCTCTCACAGCTTCTCTTTCTCTCTCTCACTCACTCACAGCTTCTCTTTCTCTTTCTCTCGCTCACAGCTTCTCTCTCACTCACTCTCTTACTCACAGCTTCTCTTTCTTTCTCTCTCTCACAGCTTCTCTCTCTCTCTCTCTCACTCATAGCTTCTCTTTCTCTCTCTCACTCTCTCACTCACTCACAGCTTCTTTTTCTCTCTCACTCACTCACAGCTTTCTTTCCATCTCTGTCTCACTCACAGCTTCTTTCTCTCTCTCTCTCAGCTTCTCTTTCTCTCACTCACAGATTCTCTCTGTCTCTCTCACTCACTCACAGCTTCCCTTTCTCTCTCTCTCTCTCTCACTCACTCACAGCTTCTCTTTCTCATTCTCTCTCACTCACTCACAGCTTCTCTTTCACTCCCACTCACTCACAGCCTTCTTTCTCTCTGTCTCACTCACAGCTTCTCTTTCTCTCTCTTTCTCACTCAGCTTCTCTTTCTCTCTCACTCACTCACAGCTTCTATTTCTCTCACTCACTCACAGCTTCTCTTTCTCTGTCTCTCTCACACCTTCTCTTTCTCTCTCTCTCATAGCTTCTCTATTCTCTCTCTCTCTCTCACTCACTCACAGCTTCTCTTTCTCTCTCTCTCACTCACTCACAGCTTCTCTTTCTCTCTCTCTCACTCACTCACAGCTTCTCTTTCTCTCTCACTCACTCACAGCTTTCTTTTTCTCTCTGTCTCACTCACAGCTTCTCTTTCTCTCTCTCTCTCTCACTCAGCTTCTCTTTCTCTCTCTCACACTCACAGCTTCTCTTTCTCTCTCTCTCACTTGCAGCTTTTCTTTCTCTCTCTCTCACTCACTCACTGCTTCTCTTTCTCTCTCTCTCACACACAGCTTTTCTTTCTCTCTCTCTCTCACTCACTCACAGCTTCTCTTTCGCTCTCTCTCACATAGCTTCTATTTCTCTCTCTCTCATTCACAGCTACTATTTCTCTCTCTCTCACTCAGAGCTTCTTTCTCTCTCACACACACACTCACATCTTTTCTTTCTCTCTCTCTCTCACTCACTCGCAGCTCTTTTGCTCTCTCTCTCACTCACAGCTTCTCTCTCTCTCTCTCACTCACTCACACACAGCTTCTGTTTCTCTCTCACTCTCTCTCACAGCTTCTCTTTCTCTCTCTCTCACTCACTCACAGCTTCTCTTTCTCTTTCTCTCGCTCACAGCTTCTCTCTCACTCACTCTCTTACTCACAGCTTCTCTTTCTTTCTCTCTCTCACAGCTTCTCTTCCTTTCTCTCTCTCTCTCTCACTCACAGCTTCTCTTTCTCTCTCTCTCTCACTCATTCACTGCTTCTCTTTCTCTCTCTCTCTCTCACTCACTCACAGCTTTCTTTCAATCTCTGTCTCACTCACAGCTTCTCTTTCTCTCTCTCTCACTCACAACTTCTTTCTCTCTCACACACACACTCACAGCTTTTCTTTCTCTCTCTCTCTCACTCACTCACAGCTCTTTTGCTCTGTCTCTCACTCACAGCTTCTCTCTATCTCTCTCTCACTCACACACACACAGCTTCTGTTTCTCTCTCACTCTCTCTCACAGCTTCTCTTTCTCTCTCTCTCATTCACTCACAGCTTCTCTTTCTCTTTCTCTCGCTCACATCTTCTCTCTCACTCCCTCTCTTACTCACAGCTTCGCTTTCTTTCTCTCTCTCACAGCTTCTCTTTCTCTCTCTCTCTCTCACTCACAGCTTCTCTCTCTCTCTCTCTCTCACTCACTCACAGCTTTCTTTCAATCTTTCTCACTCACAGCTTCTCTTTCTCTCTCTCTCTCACTCAGCTTCTCTTTCTCTCTCTCACTCACAGATTCTCTCTCTCTCTCTCTCTCACTCTCTCACAGTTTCCCTTTCTCTCTCTCTCTCACTCACTCACAGCTTCTCTTTCTCTTTCTCTCTCACTCACTCACAGCTTCTCTTTCTCTCTCACTCACTCACAGCCTTCTTTCTCTCTCTGTCTCACTCACAGCTTCTCTTTCTCTCTCTTTCTCTCTCAGCTTCTCTTTCTCTCTCACTCACAGCTTCTATTTCTCTCACTCACTCACAGCTTCTCTTTCTCTGTCTCTCTCACAGCTTCTCTTTCTCTCTCTCTCACAGCTTCTCTATTCTCTCTCTCTCTCACTCACTCACAGCTTCCCTTTCTCTCTCTCTCTCTCTCACTCACTCACAGCTTCTCTTTCTCTCTCTCTCTTACTCACTCACAGCTTCTCTTTCTCTCTCACTCACTCACAACTTTCTTTTTCTCTCTGTCTCACTCACAGCTTCTCTTTCTCTCTCTCTCTCTCACTCAGCTTCTCTTTCTCTCTCACACACTCACAGCTTCTCTTTCTCTCTCTCTCTCTCACTTGCAGCTTTTCTTTCTCTCTCTCTCACTCACTCACAGCTTCTCTTTCTCTCTCTCTCTCTCACAGCTTTTCTTTCTCTCTCTCTCTCACTCACTCACAGCTTCTCTTTCGCTCTCTCTCACATAGCTTCTCTTTCTCTCTCTCTCATTCACAGCTTCTATTTCTCTCTCTCTCACTCACAGCTTCTTTCTCTCTCACACACACACTCACATCTTTTCTTTCTCTCTCTCTCTCACTCACTCACAGCTCTTTTGCTCTCTCTCTCACTCACAGCTTCTCTCTCTCTATCTCTCTCTCACTCACACACACACAGCTTCTGTTTCTCTCTCACTCTCTCTCACAGTTTCTCTTTCTCTCTCTCTCACTCACTCACAGCTTCTCTTTCTCTTTCTCTCGCTCACAGCTTCTCTCTCACTCACTCTCTTACTCACAGCTTCTCTTTCTTTCTCTCTCTCACAGCTTCTCTTTCTCTCTCTCTCTCTCTCACTCACAGCTTCTCTTTCTCTCTCTCTCTCACTCATTCACAGCTTCTCTTTCTCTCTCTCTCTCTCACTCACTCACAGCTTTCTTTCAATCGCTGTCTCACTCACAGCTTCTCTTTCTCTCTCTCTCTCACTCAGCTTCTCTTTCTCTGTCTCTCTCACTCACTCACAGCTTCTCTTTCACTCTCTCTCACATAGCTTCTATTTCTCTCTCTCTCATTCACAGCTTCTATTTCTCTCTCTCTCACTCACAGCTTCTCTTTCTCTCTCTCTCACTCACAACTTCTTTCTCTCTCACACACACACTCACAGCTTTTCTTTCTCTCTCTCTCTCACTCACTCACAGCTCTTTTGCTCTGTCTCTCACTCACAGCTTCTCTCTCTCTATCTCTCTCTCACTCACACACACACAGCTTCTGTTTCTCTCTCACTCTCTCTCACAGCTTCTCTTTCTCTCTCTCTCACTCACTCACAGCTTCTCTTTCTCTTTCTCTCGCTCACAGCTTCTCTCTCACTCACTCTCTTACTCACAGCTTCTCTTTCTTTCTCTCTCTCACAGCTTCTCTTTCTCTCTCTCTCTCTCACTCACAGCTTCTCTTTCTCTCTCTCTCTCACTCACTCACAGCTTCTCTTTCTCTCTCTCTCTCACTCACTCACAGCTTTCTTTCAATCTCTGTCTCACTCACAGCTTCTCTTTCTCTCTCTCTCTCACTCAGCTTCTCTTTCTCTCTCTCTCTCACTCACTCACAGCTTCTCTTTCACTCTCTCTCACATAGCTTCTATTTCTCTCTCTCTCATTCACAGCTTCTGTTTCTCTCTCACTCTCTCTCACAGCTTCTCTTTCTCTCTCTCTCATTCACTCACAGCTTCTCTTTCTCTTTCTCTCGCTCACAGCTTCTCTCTCACTCCCTCTCTTACTCACAGCTTCTCTTTCTTTTTCTCTCTCACAGCTTCTCTTTCTCTCTCTCTCTCTCACTCACAGCTTCTCTCTCTCTCTCTCTCTCTCACTCACTCACAGCTTCTCTTTCTCTCTCACTCACTCACAGCTTTCTTTCAATCTGTCTCACTCACAGCTTCTCTTTTCTCTCTCTCACTCAGCTTCTCTTTCTCTCTCTCACTCACAGATTCTCTCTCTCTCTCTCTCTCACTCTCTCACAGTTTCCCTTTCTCTCTCTCTCTCACTCACTCACAGCTTCTCTTTCTCTTTCTCTCTCACTCACTCACAGCTTCTCTTTCTCTCTCACTCACTCACAGCCTTCTTTCTCTCTCTGTCTCACTCACAGCTTCTCTTTCTCTCTCTTTCTCTCTCAGCTTCTCTTTCTCTCTCACTCACAGCTTCTATTTCTCTCACTCACTCACAGCTTCTCTTTCTCTGTCTCTCTCACAGCTTCTCATTCTCTCTCTCTCTCTCACAGCTTCTCTATTCTCTCTCTCTCTCACTCACTCACAGCTTCCCTTTCTCTCTCTCTCTCACTCACTCACAGCTTCTCTTTCTCTCTCTCTCTCACTCACTCACAGCTTCTCTTTCTCTCTCACTCACTCACAGCTTTCTTTTTCTCTCTGTCTCACTCACAGCTTCTCTTTCTCTCTCTCTCTCACTCAGCTTCTCTTTCTCTCTCACACACAGCTTCTCTTTCTCTCTCTCTCACTTGCAGCTTTTCTTTCTCTCTCTCTCACTCACTCACAGCTTCTCTTTCTCTCTCTCTCTCACACAGCTTTTCTTTCTCTCTCTCTCTCACTCACTCACAGCTTCTCTTTCGCTCTCTCTCACATAGCTTCTATTTCTCTCTCTCTCATTCACAGCTTCTATTTCTCTCTCTCTCACTCACAGTTTCTCTTTCTCTCTCTCTCTCACTCACAGCTTCTTTCTCTCTCTCTCTCTCACTCACAGCTCTTTTGCTCTCTCTCACTCACAGCTTCTCTCTCTCTATCTCTCTCTCACTCACACACACACAGCGTCTGTTTCTCTCTCACTCTCTCTCACAGCTTCTCTTTCTCTCTCTCTCACTCACTCACAGCTTCTCTTTCTCTTTCTCTCGCTCACAGCTTCTCTCTCACTCACTCTCTTACTCACAGCTTCTCTTTCTTTCTCTCTCTCACAGCTTCTCTTTCTCTCTCTCTCTCACTCACAGCTTCTCTTTCTCTCTCTCACTCACTCACAGCTTCACTTTCTCTCTCTCTCTCTCACTCACTCACAGCTTTCTTTCAATCTCTGTCTCACTCAAAGCTTCTCTTTCTTTCTCTCTCTCACTCAGCTTCTCTTTCTCTCTCTCACTCACAGATTCTCTTTCTCTCTCTCTCTCTCACTCACAGCATCTCTTTCTCTCTCACTCACAGCTTCTCTTTCTCTCTCTCTCTCAATCACAGCTTTTCTTTCTTTCTCTCACTCACTCACAGCTTCTCTTTCACTCTCTCTCTCTCACTCACTCACAGCTTCACTTTCTCTGTCTCTCACTCACAGCTTCTCTTTCTCTCTCTCTCACTCACTCACAACTTCTCTTTCTATCTCTCTCACACACACAGCTTCTCTTTCTCTCTCTCTCTCTCACTCACTGACAGCTTCTATTTCTCTCACTCACTCACAGCTTCTCTTTCTCTGTCTCTCTCACAGCTTCTCTTTTTCGCTCTCTATCTCTCTCACTCACAGCTTCTCTTTTCTCTCTCTCTCACTCACTCACAGCTTCTCTTTCTCTCTCACACACACTCACAGCTTCTCTTTCTCTCTCTCACTAACACACATCTTCTCTCTCTCTCTCTCTCACTCATAGCTTCCCTTTCTCTCTCTCTCTCACTCACTCACAGCTTCTCTTTCTCTCTTTCACTCACTCCCAGCTTCTCTTACTCTCTCACGCACTCACAGCTTTCTTTCTCTCTCTGTCTCACTCACAGCTTCTCTTTCTCTCTCTCTCACTCAGCTTCTCTTTCTCTCTCACTCACTCACAGCTTCTGTTTCTCTCACTCACTCACAGCTTCTCTTTCTCAGTCTCTCTCACAGCTTCTCTTTCTCTCTATCTCTCTCACTCACAGCTTCTCTTTTCTCTCTCTCACTCCCTCACAGCTTCTCTCTCTCTCTCTCTCTCACTCACAGCTTCTCTTTCTCTCTCTCACTAACTCACATCTTCTCTTTCTCTCTCTCACTCACTCACAGCTTCCCTTTCTCTCTCTCTCTCACTCACTCACAGCTTCTCTTTCTCTCTCTCTCTCTCACTCACAGCTTCTCTTTCTCTCTCACTCACTCACAGCTTTCTTTCTCTCTCTTTCTCACTCACAGCTTCTCTTACTCTCTCTCTCTCTCACTCAGCTTCTCTTTCTCTCTCTCACACTCACAGCTTCTCTTTCTCTCTCTCTCACTCACAGCTTTTCTTTCTTTCTTTCTTTCTCTCACTCACTCACAGCTTCTCTTTTGCTCTCTCTCACATAGCTTCTCTTTCTCTCTCTCTCATTCACAGCTTCTATTTCTCTCTCTCTCTCTCACTCACAGCTTCTCTTTCTCTCTCTCTCACTCACAGCTTTTCTTTGTCTCTCTCTCACTCACTCACAGCTTCTCTTTCGCTCTCTCTCACATAGCTTCTCTTTCTCTCTCATTCACAGCTTCTATTTCTCTCTCTCACACACAGCTTCTCTTTCTCTCTCTCTCTCACTCACAGCTTCTTTCTCTCTCTCACACACACTCACAGCTTTTCTTTCTTTCTCTCTCTCACTCACTCACAGCTCTTTTCCTCTCTCTCTCACTCACAGCTTCTCTCTCTCTCTCTCTCTCTCACTCACACACACACAGCTTCTGTTTCTCTCTCACTCTCTCTCACAGCTTCTCTTTCTCTCTCTCTCATTCACTCACAGCTTCTCTTTCTCTCTCTCTTGCTCACAGCTTCTCTCTCACTCACTCTCTTACTCACAGCTTCTCTTTCTTTCTCTCTCTCCTAGCTTCTCTTTCTCTCTTTCTCTCTCACTCACAGCTTCTCTTTCTCTCTCTCTCTCACTCACTCACAGCTTCTCTTTCTCTCTCACTCACTCACAGCTTTCTTTCTCTCTCTGTCTCACTCACAGCTTCTCTTTTTCTCTCTCTCTCTCACTCAGCTTCTCTTTCTCTCTCTCTCACTTACAGATTCTCTTTCTCTCACACTCACAGCTTCTCTTTCTCTCTCTCTCTCACTCACAGCTTTTCTTTCTCTCTCTCTCTCACTCACTCACAGCTTCTCTTTCTCTCTCTCTCTCACTCACAGCTTTTCTTTCTTTCTCTCTCTCACTCACTCACAGCTTCTCTTTCACTCTCTCTCACATAGCTTCTCTTTCTCTCTCTCTCATTCACAGCTTCTATTTCGCTCTCTCTCACTCACAGCTTCTCTTTCTGTCTCTCTCTCACTCACAGCTTCTCTTTCTCTCTCTGTCTCTCTCACTCACAGCTTCTTTCTCTCTCACACACACACTCACAGCTTTCCTTTCTCTCTCTCTCTCACTCACTCACTGCTTCTCTTTTGCTCTCTCTCACTCACAGCTTCTCTCTCTATCTCTATCTCTCACACACACAGCTTCTGTTTCTCTCTCACTCTCTCTCACACCTTCTCTTTCTCTCTCTCTCACTCACTCACAGCTTCTCTTTCTCTCTCTCACTCACAGCTTCTCTCTCACTCACTCTCTTACTCACAGCTTCTCTTTCTTTCACTCTCTCACAGCTTCTCTCTCTCTCTCTCTCACTCACAGCTTCTCTTTCTCTCTCTCACACTCACTCACAGCTTCACTTTCACTCTCTCTCTCACTCAGCTTCTCTTTCTCTCTCTCTCACTCACAGCTTCTCATTCTCTCTCTCTCACTCTCTTACTCACAGCTTCCCTCTCTCTCTCACTCACATCTACTCTTTCTCTTTCTTTCTCACTCACAGCTTGTATTTCTCATTCTCACACACACTGCTTCTCTCTCTCTCACACAGCTTCTCTTTCTCTCTCTCTCTCACTCACAGCTTCTCTTTCTCTCTCTCTCACATAGCTTCTCTTTCTCTCTCTCTCATTCATAGCTTCTATTTCTCTCTCTCACTCTCAGCTTCTCTTTCTCTCTCTCGCTCTCACTCACATTTTCTCTCTCTCTCACTCACAGCTTTACTTTCTCTCTCGCTCTCACTCACTAACTCACAGCTTCTCTTTCGCTCGCTCTCTCACTCACAGCTTCTCTCTCTCTTTCTCTCGCTCACAGCTTCTCTTTCCCTTCTCTCTCTTTCACTCACAGCTTCTCTCTCTCACACACACTCACTCACTCACTCACAGCTTCTCTCTCTCTCTCTCTCTCACTCACTCACAGCTTCTCTTTCTCTCTCACTCTCTCACAGTTTCTCTTTCTCTCTCACAATCTCTCAGAACTTCTCTCTCTCACTCACTCACAGCTTTTCTTTCTCTCTCACTCTCTCACAGCTTCTCTTTCTCTCTCACAATCTCTCAGAGCTTCTCTCACTCTCTCACTCACAGCTTCTCTTTCTCTCTCTCTCACTCATAGCTTCTTTCTCTCTCTCTCTCTCAATCACAGCTTTCCTTTCTCTCTCACTCACTCACTCACAGCTTCTCTTTCACTCTCTCTCTCTCACTCACTCACAGCTTCTCTTTCTCTGTCTCTCACTCACAGCTTCTCTTTCTCTCTCTCTCACTCACTCACAACTTCTCTTTCTATCTCTCTCACACACAAAGCTTCTCTTTCTCTCTCTCTCACTCACAGCTTATTTCTCTCTCTCAATCACAGCTTTTCTCTCTCTCACACACACACACTCAGAGCTTCACTTTCTCTCTCAATCTCACTCACAGCTTCTCTTCCTCTCTCACTCACACCTTCTCTCTCACTCACTCTCTCACTCACAGCTTCTCTTTCTCTCTCTCTCACAGCTCTTTCTCTCTCTCTCTCACTCACTCACAGCTTCTCTTTCTCTCTCTCTCACTCACTCACGACTTCTATTTCTCTCTCTCTCACACACAAAGCTTCTCTTTCTCTCTATCTCTCTCACTCACAGCTTCCCTTTTCTCTCTCTCTCACTCACTCACAGCTTCTCTTTCTTTCTCTCTCTCTCTCTCACTCACAGCTTCTCTTACTCTCTCTCACTAATTCACAGCTTCTCTTTCTCTCTTTCTCTCTCTCTCACTCACTCACAGCTTCTCTTTCTCTCTCTCTCACTCACTCACAGCTTCTCCTTCTCTCTCACTCACAGCTTCTCTTTCTCTCTCTCTCTCTCACTCACAGCTTCTCTTTCTCTCTCTCACTCACACCTTCTCTCTCTCTCTCTCTCACTCACAGCTTCTCTTTCTCTCTCTCTCACTCACAGCTTCTCTTTCTTTCTCTCTCTCTCTCACACACAGCTTCTCTCTCTCTCTCTCACTCACAGCTTCTCTCTCACTCATTCTCTTACTCACATCTTCTCTTTCTTTCCTTCTCTCTCTCACAGCTTCTCTTTCTCTCTCTCTCTCTCACTCACAGTTTCTCTTTCTCTCTCTCACACTCACTCACAGCTTCTCTCTCTTTCTCTGTCTCTCTCACTCACAGCTTCTCTTTCTCTCTCTCTCACAGCTTCTCTCTCTCTCACTCCCTCACTGCTTTTTTCTCTCTCACTCACTCACTCACAGCTTCTATTTCTCTCTCTCTCACACACAGCTTCTCTTTCTCTGTCTCTCACTCACAGCTTCTCTTTCTCTCTCTCTCTCTCACTCACTCACAACTTCTCTTTCTATCTCTCTCACTCACAGCTTCTCTTTTCTCTCTCTCACACTCACTCACAGCTTCTCTTTCCCTCTCTCCCACTCACTCACAGCTTCTCTTTCTCTCTCTCACTAAGTCACAGCTTCTCTTTCTCTCTCTCTCTCTCACTCACTCACAGCTTCTCTTTCACTCTCTCTCACATAGCTTCTCTTTCTCACTCTCTCATTCACAGCTTCTATTTCGCTCTCTCTCACTCACAGCTTCTCTTTCTGTCTCTCTCTCACACTCACAGCTTCTCTCTCTCTCTCTCTCTCTCACTCACAGCTTCTTTCTCTCTCTCACACACACTCACAGCTTTTCTTTCTCTCTCTCTCTCTCACTCACTGCTACTCTTTTGCTCTCTTTCTCACTCACAGCTTCTCTCTCTCTCTCACACACACAGAGCTTCTGTTTCTCTCTCACTCTCTCTCACACCTTCTCTTTCTCTCTCTCACTCACTCACAGCTTCTCTTTCTCTCTCTCTCACTCACAGCTTCTCTCTCACTCACTCTCTTACTCATAGCTTCCTTTCTTTTTCTCTCTCACAGCTTCTCTTTCTCTCTCTCTCTCACTCACAGCATCTCTTTCTCTCACACTCACTCACAGCTTCTCTCTCTTTCTCTGTCTCTCTCACTCACAGCTTCTCTTTCTCTCTCTCTCTCACAGCTTCTCTCTCTCACTCACTCACTGCTTCTCTCTCTCTCTCTCTCTCTCACTCACTCACAGCTTCTATTTCTCTCTCTCTCACACACACAGCTTCTCTTTCTCTCTATCTCTTACTCACAGCTTCTCTTTTCTCTCTCTCTCTCACTCACTCACAGCTTCTCTTTCCTTCTCTCTCTCACTCACATCTTCTCTTTCTCTCTCTCTCTCACTCACTCACAGCTTCTCTTTCTCTCTCACTCACAGCTTTCTCTCTCTCTCTCTCTGTCTCACTCACAGCTTATCTTTCTCTCTCTCTCATTCAGCTTCTCTTTCTCTATCTCACTCACAGCTTGTCTTTCTCTCTCTCTCACTCACAGCTTGTCTTTCTCTCACACACACACACTGCTTCTCTCTCTCTCTCAGCTTCTCTTTCTCTCTCACTCACTCACAGCTTTCTTTCTCTCTGTCTCACTCACAGCTTCTCTTTCTCTCTCTGTCACTCACTCAGCTTCTCTTTTTCTCTCTCTCACTCACAGCTTCTCATTCTCTCTCTCTCACTCTCTTACTCACAGCTTCTCTCTCTCTCTCTCACTCACATCTACTCTTTCTCTTTCTCTCTCACTCACAGCTTGTCTTTCTCTCACACACACACACTGCTTCTCTCTCTCTCACACACAGCTTCTCTTTCTCTCTCTCTCTCACTCACAGCTTCTCTCTCTCTCTCACACACATAGCTTCTCTTTCTCTCTCTCTCATTCACAGCTTCTATTTCTCTCTCTCAATCACAGCTTCTCTTTCTCTCTCTCGCTCTCACTCACATTTTCTCTCTCTCTCTCACACTCACAGCTTTACTTTTTCTCTCGCTCTCACTCACTCACAGCTTCTCTTTCGCTCGCTCTCTCACTCACAGCTTCTCTCTCTCTTTCTCTCGCTCACAGCTTCTCTTTCCCTTCTCTCTCTTTCACTCACAGCTTCTCTCTCTCTCACACACACTCACTCACTCACAGCTTCTCACTCTCTCTCTCTCACTCACTCACAGCTTCTCTTTCTCTCTCACTCTCTCACAGTTTCTCTTTCTCTCTCACAATCTCTCAGAGCTTCTCTCTCTCTCACTCACTCACAGCTTCGCTTTCTCTCTCACTCTCTCACAGTTTCTCTTTCTCTCTCACAATCTCTCAGAGCTTCTCTCTCTCTCACTCACAGCTTCTCTTTCTCTCTCTCTCACTCACAGCTTCTTTCTCTCTCTCTCAATCACAGCTTTTCTTTCTCTCTCACTCTCTCACTCACAGCTTCTCTTTCACTCTCTCTCTCTCACTCACTCACAGCTTCTCTTTCTCTGTCTCTCACTCACAGCTTCTCTCTCTCTCTCTCACTCACTCACAACTTCTCTTTCTATTTCTCTCACTCACAGCTTTCTTTCTCTCTCTGTCTCACTCACAGCTTCTCTTTCTCTCTCTCTCTCACTCAGCTTCTCTTTCTCTCTCTCTCACTTACAGATTCTCTTTCTCTCTCTCTCTCACTCACAGCTTCTCTTTCTCTCTCTCTCTCACTCACAGCTTTTCTTTCTCTCTCTCTCACTCACTCACAGCTTCTCTTTCTCTCTCTCTCTCACTCACAGCTTTTCTTTCTCTCTCTCTCACTCACTCACAGCTTCTCTTTCTCTCTCTCTCTCACTCACAGCTTTTATTTCTCTCTCTCTCACTCACTCACAGCTTCTCTTTCTCTCTCTCTCTCACTCACAGCTTCTCTTTCTCTCTCTCTCTCTCACTCAGCTTCTCTTTCTCTCTCTCTCACTTACAGATTCTCTTTCTCTCTCTCTCTCGCTCACAGCTTCTCTTTCTCTCTCTCTCTCACTCACAGCTTTTCTTTCTCTCTCTCTCACTCACTCACAGATTCTCTTTCTCTCTCTCTCTCACTCACAGCTTCTCTTTCTCTCTCTCTCTCACTCACAACTTTTCTTTCTCTCTCTCTCACTCACTCACAGCTTCTCTCTCTCTATCTCTCTCTCACTCACACACACACAGCTTCTGTTTCTCTCTCACTCTCTCTCACAGCTTCTCTTTCTCTCTCTCTCACTCACTCACAGCTTCTCTTTCTCTTTCTCTCGCTCACAGCTTCTCTCTCACTCACTCTCTTACTCACAGCTTCTCTTTCTTTCTCTCTCTCACAGCTTCTCTTTCTCTCTCTCTCTCACTCACAGCTTCTCTTTCTCTCTCTCACTCACTCACAGCTTCACTTTCTCTCTCTCTCTCTCACTCACTCACAGCTTTCTTTCAATCTCTGTCTCACTCAAAGCTTCTCTTTCTTTCTCTCTCTCACTCAGCTTCTCTTTCTCTCTCTCACTCACAGATTCTCTTTCTCTCTCTCTCTCTCTCACTCACAGCTTCTCTTTCTCTCTCACTCACAGCTTCTCTTTCTCTCTCTCTCTCAATCACAGCTTTTCTTTCTCTCTCTCACTCACTCACAGCTTCTCTTTCACTCTCTCTCTCTCACTCACTCACAGCTTCACTTTCTCTGTCTCTCACTCACAGCTTCTCTTTCTCTTTCTCTCACTCACTCACAACTTCTCTTTCTATCTCTCTCACAAACACAGCTTCTCTTTCTCTCTCTCTCTCTCACTCACTGACAGCTTCTATTTCTCTCACTCACTCACAGCTTCTCTTTCTCTGTCTCTCTCACAGCTTCTCTTTTTCGCTCTCTATCTCTCTCACTCACAGCTTCTCTTTTCTCTCTCTCTCACTCACTCACAGCTTCTCTTTCTCTCTCACACACACTCACAGCTTCTCTTTCTCTCTCTCACTAACACACATCTTCTCTCTCTCTCTCTCTCACTCATAGCTTCCCTTTCTCTCTCTCTCTCACTCACTCACAGCTTCTCTTTCTCTCTTTCACTCACTCACAGCTTCTCTTACTCTCTCACGCACTCACAGCTTTCTTTCTCTCTCTGTCTCACTCACAGCTTCTCTTTCTCTCTCTCTCACTCAGCTTCTCTTTCTCTCTCACTCACTCACAGCTTCTGTTTCTCTCACTCACTCACAGCTTCTCTTTCTCAGTCTCTCTCACAGCTTCTCTTTCTCTCTATCTCTCTCACTCACAGCTTCTCTTTTCTCTCTCTCACTCCCTCACAGCTTCTCTCTCTCTCTCTCTCTCACTCACAGCTTCTCTTTCTCTCTCTCACTAACTCACATCTTCTCTTTCTCTCTCTCACTCACTCACAGCTTCCCTTTCTCTCTCTCTCTCACTCACTCACAGCTTCTCTTTCTCTCTCTCTCTCTCACTCACAGCTTCTCTTTCTCTCTCACTCACTCACAGCTTTCTTTCTCTCTCTTTCTCACTCACAGCTTCTCTTACTCTCTCTCTCTCTCACTCAGCTTCTCTTTCTCTCTCTCACACTCACAGCTTCTCTTTCTCTCTCTCTCACTCACAGCTTTTCTTTCTTTCTTTCTTTCTCTCACTCACTCACAGCTTCTCTTTTGCTCTCTCTCACATAGCTTCTCTTTCTCTCTCTCTCATTCACAGCTTCTATTTCTCTCTCTCTCTCTCACTCACAGCTTCTCTTTCTCTCTCTCTCACTCACAGCTTTTCTTTGTCTCTCTCTCACTCACTCACAGCTTCTCTTTCGCTCTCTCTCACATAGCTTCTCTTTCTCTCTCATTCACAGCTTCTATTTCTCTCTCTCTCACACAGCTTCTCTTTCTCTCTCTCTCTCACTCACAGCTTCTTTCTCTCTCTCACACACACTCACAGCTTTTCTTTCTTTGTCTCTCTCACTCACTCACAGCTCTTTTCCTTCTCTCTCTCACTCACAGCTTCTCTCTCTCTCTCTCTCTCTCACTCACACACACACAGCTTCTGTTTCTCTCTCACTCTCTCTCACAGCTTCTCTTTCTCTCTCTCTCATTCACTCACAGCTTCTCTTTCTCTCTCTCTTGCTCACAGCTTCTCTCTCACTCACTCTCTTACTCACAGCTTCTCTTTCTTTCTCTCTCTCCTAGCTTCTCTTTCTCTCTTTCTCTCTCACTCACAGCTTCTCTTTCTCTCTCTCTCTCACTCACTCACAGCTTCTCTTTCTCTCTCACTCACTCACAGCTTTCTTTCTCTCTCTGTCTCACTCACAGCTTCTCTTTTTCTCTCTCTCTCTCACTCAGCTTCTCTTTCTCTCTCTCTCACTTACAGATTCTCTTTCTCTCACACTCACAGCTTCTCTTTCTCTCTCTCTCTCACTCACAGCTTTTCTTTCTCTCTCTCTCTCACTCACTCACAGCTTCTCTTTCTCTCTCTCTCTCACTCACAGCTTTTCTTTCTTTCTCTCTCTCACTCACTCACAGCTTCTCTTTCACTCTCTCTCACATAGCTTCTCTTTCTCTCTCTCTCATTCACAGCTTCTATTTCGCTCTCTCTCACTCACAGCTTCTCTTTCTGTCTCTCTCTCACTCACAGCTTCTCTTTCTCTCTCTCTCTCTCTCACTCACAGCTTCTTTCTCTCTCACACACACACTCACAGCTTTCCTTTCTCTCTCTCTCTCACTCACTCACTGCTTCTCTTTTGCTCTCTCTCACTCACAGCTTCTCTCTCTATCTCTCTCTCTCACACACACAGCTTCTGTTTCTCTCTCACTCTCTCTCACACCTTCTCTTTCTCTCTCTCTCACTCACTCACAGCTTCTCTTTCTCTCTCTCACTCACAGCTTCTCTCTCACTCACTCTCTTACTCACAGCTTCTCTTTCTTTCACTCTCTCACAGCTTCTCTCTCTCTCTCTCTCACTCACAGCTTCTCTTTCTCTCTCTCACACTCACTCACAGCTTCACTTTCACTCTCTCTCTCACTCAGCATCTCTTTCTCTCTCTCTCACTCACAGCTTCTCATTCTCTCTCTCTCACTCTCTTACTCACAGCTTCTCTCTCTCTCTCTCACTCACATCTACTCTTTCTCTTTCTTTCTCACTCACAGCTTGTATTTCTCATTCTCACACACACTGCTTCTCTCTCTCTCACACAGCTTCTCTTTCTCTCTCTCTCTCACTCACAGCTTCTCTTTCTCTCTCTCTCACATAGCTTCTCTTTCTCTCTCTCTCATTCATAGCTTCTATTTCTCTCTCTCACTCTCAGCTTCTCTTTCTCTCTCTCGCTCTCACTCACATTTTCTCTCTCTCTCACTCACAGCTTTACTTTCTCTCTCGCTCTCACTCACTCACTCACAGCTTCTCTTTCACTCGCTCTCTCACTCACAGCTTCTCTCTCTCTTTCTCTCGCTCACAGCTTCTCTTTCCCTTCTCTCTCTTTCACTCACAGCTTCTCTCTCTCACACACACTCACTCACTCACTCACAGCTTCTCTCTCTCTCTCTCTCTCTCACTCACTCACAGCTTCTCTTTCTCTCTCTCACAGTTTCTCTTTCTCTCTCACAATCTCTCAGAACTTCTCTCTCTCACTCACTCACAGCTTTTCTTTCTCTCTCACTCTCTCACAGCTTCTCTTTCTCTCTCACAATCTCTCAGAGCTTCTCTCACTCTCTCACTCACAGCTTCTCTTTCTCTCTCTCTCACTCATAGCTTCTTTCTCTCTCTCTCTCTCAATCACAGCTTTCCTTTCTCTCTCACTCACTCACTCACAGCTTCTCTTTCACTCTCTCTCTCTCTCACTCACTCACAGCTTCTCTTTCTCTGTCTCTCACTCACAGCTTCTCTTTCTCTCTCTCTCAAACACAAAGCTTCTCTTTCTCTCTCTCTCACTCACAGCTTATTTCTCTCTCTCAATCACAGCTTTTCTCTCTCTCACACACACACACTCAGAGCTTCACTTTCTCTCTCAATCTCACTCACAGCTTCTCTTTCTCCCTCTCTCACTCACACCTTCTCTCTCACTCACTCTCTCACTCACAGCTTCTCTTTCTCTCTCTCTCACAGCTCTTTCTCTCTCTCTCTCACTCACTCACAGCTTCTCTTTCTCTCTCTCTCACTCACTCACGACTTCTATTTCTCTCTCTCTCACACACAAAGCTTCTCTTTCTCTCTATCTCTCTCACTCACAGCTTCCCTTTTCTCTCTCTCTCACTCACTCACAGCTTCTCTTTCTTTCTCTCTCTCTCTCTCACTCACAGCTTCTCTTACTCTCTCTCACTAATTCACAGCTTCTCTTTCTCTCTTTCTCTCTCTCTCACTCACTCACAGCTTCTCTTTCTCTCTCTCTCACTCACTCACAGCTTCTCCTTCTCTCTCACTCACAGCTTCTCTTTCTCTCTCTCTCTCTCACTCACAGCTTCTCTTTCTCTCTCTCACTCACACCTTCTCTCTCTCTCTCTCTCACTCACAGCTTCTCTTTCTCTCTCTCTCACTCACAGCTTCTCTTTCTTTCTCTCTCTCTCTCACACACAGCTTCTCTCTCTCTCTCTCTCACTCACAGCTTCTCTCTCACTCATTCTCTTACTCACATCTTCTCTTTCTTTCCTTCTCTCTCTCACAGCTTCTCTTTCTCTCTCTCTCTCTCACTCACAGTTTCTCTTTCTCTCTCTCACACTCACTCACAGCTTCTCTCTCTTTCTCTGTCTCTCTCACTCACAGCTTCTCTTTCTCTCTCTCTCACAGCTTCTCTCTCTCTCACTCCCTCACTGCTTTTTTCTCTCTCACTCACTCACTCACAGCTTCTATTTCTCTCTCTCTCACACACAGCTTCTCTTTCACTGTCTCTCACTCACAGCTTCTCTTTCTCTCTCTCTCTCTCACTCACTCACAACTTCTCTTTCTATCTCTCTCACTCACAGCTTCTCTTTTCTCTCTCTCACACTCACTCACAGCTTCTCTTTCCCTCTCTCCCACTCACTCACAGCTTCTCTTTCTCTCTCTCACTAAGTCACAGCTTCTCTTTCTCTCTCTCTCTCTCACTCACTCACAGCTTCTCTTTCACTCTCTCTCACATAGCTTCTCTTTCTCACTCTCTCATTCACAGCTTCTATTTCGCTCTCTCTCACTCACAGCTTCTCTTTCTGTCTCTCTCTCACACTCACAGCTTCTCTTTCTCTCTCTCTCTCTCACTCACAGCTTCTTTCTCTCTCACACACACACACAGCTTTTCTTTCTCTCTCTCTCTCTCACTCACTGCTTCTCTTTTGCTCTCTTTCTCACTCACAGCTTCTCTCTCTCTCTCACACACACAGAGCTTCTGTTTCTCTCTCACTCTCTCTCACACCTTCTCTTTCTCTCTCTCACTCACTCACAGCTTCTCTTTCTCTCTCTCTCACTCACAGCTTCTCTCTCACTCACTCTCTTACTCATAGCTTCCTTTCTTTCTCTCTCTCACAGCTTCTCTTTCTCTCTCTCTCTCTCACTCACAGCATCTCTTTCTCTCACACTCACTCACAGCTTCTCTCTCTTTCTCTGTCTCTCTCACTCACAGCTTCTCTTTCTCTCTCTCTCTCACAGCTTCTCTCTCTCACTCACTCACTGCTTCTCTCTCTCTCTCTCTCTCTCACTCACTCACAGCTTCTATTTCTCTCTCTCTCACACACACAGCTTCTCTTTCTCTCTATCTCTTACTCAAGCTTCTCTTTTCTCTCTCTCTCTCACTCACTCACAGCTTCTCTTTCCTTCTCTCTCTCACTCACATCTTCTCTTTCTCTCTCTCTCTCACTCACTCACAGCTTCTCTTTCTCTCTCACTCACAGCTTTCTCTCTCTCTCTCTCTGTCTCACTCACAGCTTATCTTTCTCTCTCTCTCATTCAGCTTCTCTTTCTCTATCTCACTCACAGCTTGTCTTTCTCTCTCTCTCACTCACAGCTTTTCTTTCTCTCACACACACACACTGCTTCTCTCTCTCTCACAGCTTCTCTTTCTCTCTCACTCACTCACAGCTTTCTTTCTCTCTGTCTCACTCACAGCTTCTCTTTCTCTCTCTGTCACTCACTCAGCTTCTCTTTTTCTCTCTCTCACTCACAGCTTCTCATTCTCTCTCTCTCACTCTCTTACTCACAGCTTCTCTCTCTCTCTCTCACTCACATCTACTCTTTCTCTTTCTCTCTCACTCACAGCTTGTCTTTCTCTCACACACACACACTGCTTCTCTCTCTCTCACACACAGCTTCTCTTTCTCTCTCTCTCTCACTCACAGCTTCTCTCTCTCTCTCACACACATAGCTTCTCTTTATCTCTCTCTCATTCACAGCTTCTATTTCTCTCTCTCACTCACAGCTTCTCTTTCTCTCTCTCGCTCTCACTCACATTTTCTCTCTCTCTCTCACACTCACAGCTTTACTTTTTCTCTCGCTCTCACTCACTCACAGCTTCTCTTTCGCTCGCTCTCTCACTCACAGCTTCTCTCTCTCTTTCTCTCGCTCACAGCTTCTCTTTCCCTTCTCTCTCTTTCACTCACAGCTTCTCTCTCTCTCACACACACTCACTCACTCACTCACAGCTTCTCACTCTCTCTCTCTCACTCACTCACAGCTTCTCTTTCTCTCTCACTCTCTCACAGTTTCTCTTTCTCTCTCACAATCTCTCAGAGCTTCTCTCTCTCTCTCACTCACTCACAGCTTCGCTTTCTCTCTCACTCTCTCACAGTTTCTCTTTCTCTCTCACAATCTCTCAGAGCTTCTCTCTCTCTCTCACTCACAGCTTCTCTTTCTCTCTCTCTCACTCACAGCTTCTTTCTCTCTCTCTCAATCACAGCTTTTCTTTCTCTCTCACTCTCTCACTCACAGCTTCTCTTTCACTCTCTCTCTCTCACTCACTCACAGCTTCTCTTTCTCTGTCTCTCACTCACAGCTTCTCTCTCTCTCTCTCACTCACTCACAACTTCTCTTTCTATTTCTCTCACTCACAGCTTTCTTTCTCTCTCTGTCTCACTCACAGCTTCTCTTTCTCTCTCTCTCTCTCACTCAGCTTCTCTTTCTCTCTCTCTCACTTACAGATTCTCTTTCTCTCTCTCTCTCACTCACAGCTTCTCTTTCTCTCTCTCTCTCACTCACAGCTTTTCTTTCTCTCTCTCTCACTCACTCACAGCTTCTCTTTCTCTCTCTCTCTCACTCACAGCTTTTCTTTCTCTCTCTCACTCACTCACAGCTTCTCTTTCGCTCTCTCTCAGATAGCTTCTCTCTCTCTCATTCACAGCTTCTATTTCGCTCTCTCTCACTCACAGCTTCTCTTTCTGTCTCTCTCTCTCACTCACAGCTTCTCTTTCTCTCTCTCTCTCACTCACAGCTTCTTTCTCTCTCACACACACACTCACAGCTTTTCTTTCTCTCTCTCTCTCACTCACGCACTGCTTCTCTTTTACTCTCTCTCTCACTCACAGCTTCTCTCTCTATCTCTCTCTCTCTCACACACACAGCTTCTGTTTCTCTCTCACTCTCTCTCACACCTTCTCTTTCTCTCTCTCTCACTCACTCACAGCTTCTCTTTCTCTCTCTCTCACTCACAGCTTCTCTCTCACTCACTCTCTTACTCACATCTTCTCTTTCTTTCTCTCTCTCACAGCTTCTCTTTCTCTCTCTCTCTCTCACTCACAGCTTCTCTTTCTCTCTCACACACTCACTCACAGCTTCTCTCTCTTTCTCTGACTCTCTCACTCACAGCTTCTCTTTCTCTCTCTCTCTCACAGCTTCTCTCTATCTCTCACTCACTCACTGCTTCTCTCTCTCTCTCTCTCACTCACAGCTTCTATTTCTCTCTCTCACACACACACAGCTTCTCTTCCTCTCTATCTCTCACTCACAGCTTCTCTTTTCTCTCTCTCTCACTCACAGCTTCTCTTTCCTTCTCTCTCTCACTCACATCTTCTATTTTTCTCTCTGTCTCACTCACTCACAGCTTCTCTTTCTCTCTCACTCACAGCTTTCTTTCTCTCTCTCTGTCTCACTCACAGCTTTTCTTTCTCTCTCTCTCTCATTCAGCTTCTCTTTCTCTCTCTCACTCACAGCTTCTCTTTCTCTCTCTCTCTCACTCACAGCTTCTCTTTCTCTCTCTCTCACTCACAGCTTGTCTTTCTCTCTCACACACACACTGCTTCTCTCTCTCTCACACAGCTTCTCTTTCTCTCTCACTCACTCACAGCTTTCTTTCTCTCTGTCTCACTCACAGCTTCTCTTTCTCTCTCTCTCTCACTCAGCTTCTCTTTCTCTCTCTCTCACTAACAGCTTCTCATTCTCTCTCTCTCACTCTCTTACTCACAGCTTCTCTCTCTCTCTCTCACTCACATCTACTCTTTCTCTCTCTCACTCACTCACAGCTTGTCTTTCTCTCTCTCACACACACTGCTTCTCTCTCTCTCTCTCACAGCTTCTCTTTCTCTCACTCTCTCACTCACAGCTTCTCTCTCTTTCACACACACATAGCTTCTCTTTCTCTCTCTCTCATTCACAGCTTCTATTTCTCTCTCTCACTCACAGCTTCTCTTTCTCTCTCTCGCTCTCACTCACATTTTCTCTCTCTCTCTCACTCACAGCTTTACTTTCTCTCTCGCTCTCACTCACTCACAGCTTCTCTTTCGCTCTCTCTCTCACTAACAGCTTCTCTCTCTTTCTCTCGCTCACAGCTTCTCTTTCCCTTCTCTCTCTTTCACTCACAGCTTCTCTCTCTCTCACTCACTCACTCACTCACTCACTCACTCACAGCTTCTCACTCTCTCTCTCTCATTCACTCACAGCTTCTCTTTCTCTCTCACTCTCTCACAGTTTCTCTTTCTCTCTCACAATCTCTCAGAGCTTCTCTCTCTCACTCACTCACAGATTCTCTTTCTCTCTCACTCTCTCACAGCTTCTCTTTCTCTCTCACAATCTTTCAGAGCTTCTCTCTCTCTCTCTCACTCACAGCTTCTCTTTCTCTCTCTCTCACTCACAGCTTCTTTCTCTCTCTCTCTCTCAATCACAGCTTTCCTTTCTCTCTCACTCACTCACTCACAGCTTCTCTATCACTCTCTCTCACTCACTCACTCACAGCTTCTCTTTCTCTGTCTCTCACTCACAGCTTCTCTTTCTCTCTCTCTCTCTCACTCAGAACTTCTCTTTCTATCTCTCTCACACACACAGCTTCTCTTTCTCTCTCTCTCACTCACAGCTTATTTCTCTCTCTCAATCACAGCTTTTCTCTCTCACACACACACACACTCAGAGCTTCACTTTCTCTCTCAATCTCACTCACAGCTTCTCTTTCTCCCTCTCTCATTCACACTTTCTCTCTCACTCACTCTCTCACTCACAGCTTCTCTTTCTCTCTCTCACAGCTCTTTCTCTCTCTCTCTCAGTCACTCACAGCTTCTCTTTCTCTCTCTCTCACTCACTCACGACTTCTATTTCTCTCTCTCTCACACACAAAGCTTCTCTTTCTCTCTATCTCTCTCACTCACAGCTTCCCTTTTCTCTCTCTCTCACTCACTCACAGCTTCTCTTTCTTTCTCTCTCTCTCTCATTCACAGCTTCTCTTACTCTCACTCACTAATTCACAGCTTCTCTTTCTCTCTTTCTCTCTCTCTCACTCACTCACAGCTTCTCTTTCTCTCTCTCTCTCACTCACTCACAGCTTCTCCTTCTCTCTCACTCACAGCTTCTCTTTCTCTCTCTCACTCACAGCTTCTCTCTCTCTCTCTCTCTCAATCACAGCTTCTCTTTCTCTCTCTCTCACTCACAGCTTCTCTTTCTCTCTCTCTCTCTCACTCACAGCTTCTCTTTCTCTCTCTCTCACATAGCTTCTCTTTCTCTCTCTCTCACATAGCTTCTCTTTCTCTCTCTCTCACTCACAGCTTCTCTCTCACTCATTCTCTTACTCACATCTTCTCTTTCTTTCTTTCTCTCTCTCACAGCTTCTCTTTCTCTCTCTCTCTCTCACTCACAGTTTCTCTTTCTCTCTCTCACACTCACTCACAGCTTCTCTCTCATTCTCTGTCTCTCTCACTCACAGCTTCTCTTTCTCTCTGTCTCTCACAGCTTCTCTCTCTCACTCCCTCACTGCTTTTCTCTCTCTCTCTCACTCACTCACAGCTTCTATTTCTCTCTCTCACACACACACAGCTTCTCTTTCTCTGTCTCTCACTCACTCACAACTTCTCTTTCTATCTCTCTCACTCACAGCTTCTCTTTTCTCTCTCTCTCACTCACTCACAGCTTCTCTTTCCCTCTCTCCCACTCACTCACAGCTTCTCTTTCTCTCTCTCACTAAGTCACAGCTTCTATTTCTCTCTCTCTCACACACACAGCTTCTCTTACTCAATATCTCTTACTCACAGCTTCTCTTTTCTCTCTCTCTCACTCACTTACAGCTTCTCTTTCCTTCTCTCTCTCACTCACTCACAGCTTCTCTTTCTCTCTCTCTCTCACTCACAGCTTCTCTTTCTCTCTCTCTCACAGCTTTCTCTCTCTCTCTCTGTCTCACTCACAGCTTCTCTTTCTCTCTCTCTCATTCAGCTTCTCTTTCTCTCTCTCACTCACAGCTTCTCTTTCTCTCTCTCTCACTCACAGCTTGTCTTTCTCTCTCTCTCACTCACAGCTTGTCTTTCTCTCACACACACACACTGCTTCTCTCTCTCACAGCTTCTCTTTCTCTCTCACTCACTCACAGCTTTCTTTCTCTCTGTCTCACTCACAGCTTCTCTTTCTCTCTCTCTGTCTCACTCAGCTTCTCTTTTTCTCTCTCTCACTCACAGCTTCTCATTCTCTCTCTCTCACTCTCTTACTCACAGCTTCTCTCTCTCTCTCTCTCACTCACATCTACTCTTTCTCTTTCTCTCTCACTCACAGCTTGTCTTTCTCTCTCACACACACACTGCTTCTCTCTCTCTCTCTCACAGCTTCTCTTTCTCTCTCTCTCTCACTCACAGCTTCTCTTTCTCTCTCTCACATAGCTTCTCTTTCTCTCTCTCTCATTCACAGCTTCTATTTCTCTCTCTCACTCACAGCTTCTCTTTCTCTCTCTCTCGCTCTCACTCACATTTTCTCTCTCTCTCTCTCACTCACAGCTTTACTTTCTCTCTCGCTCTCACTCACTCACAGCTTCTCTTTCTCTCTCTCTCGCTCTCACTCACATTTTCTCTCTCTCTCTCTCACTCACAGCTTTACTTTCTCTCTCGCTCTCACTCACTCACAGCTTCTCTTTCGCTCGCTCTCTCACTCACAGCTTCTTTCTCTCTTTCTCTCGCTCACAGCTTCTCTTTCCCTTCTCTCTCTTTCACTCACAGCTTCTCTCTCTCTCTCACACACTCACTCACTCACTCACAGCTTCTCACTCTCTCTCTCTCATTCACTCACAGCTTCACTTTCTCTCTCACTCTCTCACAGTTTCTCTTTCTCTCTCACCAATCTCTCAGAGCTTCTCTCTCTCTCTCACTCACTCACAACTTCTCTTTCTCTCCCACTCTCTCACAGTTTCTCTTTCTCTCTCACAATCTCTCAGAGCTTCTCTCTCTCTCTCACTCACAGGTTCTCTTTCTCTCTCTCTCACTCACAGCTTCTTTCTCTCTCTCTCAATCACAGCTTTTCTTTCTCTCTCACTCTCTCACTCACAGCTTCTCTTTCACTCTCTCTCTCTCACTCACTCACAGCTTCTCTTTCTCTGTCTCTCACTCACAGCTTCTCTTTCTCTCTCTCTCACTCACTCACAACTTCTCTTTCTATTTCTCTCACTCACAGATTTCTTTCTCTCTCTGTCTCACAGCTTCTCTTTCTCTCTCTCTCTCTCACTCAGCTTCTCTTTCTCTCTCTCTCACTTACAGATTCTCTTTCTCTCTCTCTCTCACTCACAGCTTCTCTTTCTCTCTCTCTCTCACTCACAGCTTTTCTTTCTCTCTCTCTCACTCACTCACAGCTTCTCTTACTCTCTCTCTCACTCACTCACAGCTTCTCTTTCGCTCTCTCTCAGATAGCTTCTCTCTCTCTCTCTCATTCACAGCTTCTATTTCGCTCTCTCTCACTCACAGCTTCTCTTTCTGTCTCTCTCTCTCACTCACAGCTTCTCTTTCTCTCTCTCTCACTCACAGCTTCTTTCTCTCTCTCTCTCTCAATCACAGCTTTCCTTTCTCTCTCACTCACTCACTCACAGCTTCTCTATCACTCTCTCTCACTCACTCACTCACAGCTTCTCTTTCTCTGTCTCTCACTCACAGCTTCTCTTTCTCTCTCTCTCTCTCACTCAGAACTTCTCTTTCTATCTCTCTCTCACACACAGCTTCTCTTTCTCTCTCTCTCACTCACAGCTTATTTCTCTCTCTCAATCACAGCTTTTCTCTCTCTCACACACACACACTCAGAGCTTCA
Organism: Bradypodion ventrale; assembly: GCA_035047345.1. Taxonomy (NCBI): domain Eukaryota; kingdom Metazoa; phylum Chordata; class Lepidosauria; order Squamata; family Chamaeleonidae; genus Bradypodion; species Bradypodion ventrale. The sequence goes on from JAWDJE010000002.1 coordinate 208,463,702, forward strand.
CTTTCTCTCTCAATCTCACTCACAGCTTCTCTTTCTCCCTCTCTCATTCACACTTTCTCTCTCACTCACTCTCTCACTCACAGCTTCTCTTTCTCTCTCTCACAGCTCTTTCTCTCTCTCTCTCACTCACTCACAGCTTCTCTTTCTCTCTCTCTCACTCACTCACGACTTCTATTTCTCTCTCTCTCACACACAAAGCTTCTCTTTCTCTCTATCTCTCTCACTCACAGCTTCCCTTTTCTCTCTCTCTCACTCACTCACAGCTTCTCTTTCTTTCTCTCTCTCTCTCATTCACAGCTTCTCTTACTCTCACTCACTAATTCACAGCTTCTCTTTCTCTCTTTCTCTCTCTCTCACTCACTCACAGCTTCTCTTTCTCTCTCTCTCTCACTCACTCACAGCTTCTCCTTCTCTCTCACTCACAGCTTCTCTTTCTCTCTCTCACTCACAGCTTCTCTCTCTCTCTCTCTCTCAATCACAGCTTCTCTTTCTCTCTCTCTCACTCACAGCTTCTCTTTCTCTCTCTCTCTCTCACTCACAGCTTCTCTTTCTCTCTCTCTCACATAGCTTCTCTTTCTCTCTCTCTCACATAGCTTCTCTTTCTCTCTCTCTCACTCACAGCTTCTCTCTCACTCATTCTCTTACTCACATCTTCTCTTTCTTTCTTTCTCTCTCTCACAGCTTCTCTTTCTCTCTCTCTCTCTCTCTCACTCACAGTTTCTCTTTCTCTCTCTCACACTCACTCACAGCTTCTCTCATTCTCTGTCTCTCTCACTCACAGCTTCTCTTTCTCTCTGTCTCTCACAGCTTCTCTCTCTCACTCCCTCACTGCTTTTCTCTCTCTCTCTCACTCACTCACAGCTTCTATTTCTCTCTCACACACACACACAGCTTCTCTTTCTCTGTCTCTCACTCACTCACAACTTCTCTTTCTATCTCTCTCACTCACAGCTTCTCTTTTCTCTCTCTCTCACTCACTCACAGCTTCTCTTTCCCTCTCTCCCACTCACTCACAGCTTCTCTTTCTCTCTCTCACTAAGTCACAGCTTCTATTTCTCTCTCTCTCACACACACAGCTTCTCTTACTCAATATCTCTTACTCACAGCTTCTCTTTTCTCTCTCTCTCACTCACTCACAGCTTCTCTTTCCTTCTCTCTCTCACTCACTCACAGCTTCTCTTTCTCTCTCTCTCTCACTCACAGCTTCTCTTTCTCTCTCTCTCACAGCTTTCTCTCTCTCTCTCTGTCTCACTCACAGCTTCTCTTTCTCTCTCTCTCATTCAGCTTCTCTTTCTCTCTCTCACTCACAGCTTCTCTTTCTCTCTCTCTCACTCACAGCTTGTCTTTCTCTCTCTCTCACTCACAGCTTGTCTTTCTCTCACACACACACACTGCTTCTCTCTCTCACAGCTTCTCTTTCTCTCTCACTCACTCACAGCTTTCTTTCTCTCTGTCTCACTCACAGCTTCTCTTTCTCTCTCTCTCACTCAGCTTCTCTTTTTCTCTCTCTCACTCACAGCTTCTCATTCTCTCTCTCTCACTCTCTTACTCACAGCTTCTCTCTCTCTCTCTCACTCACATCTACTCTTTCTCTTTCTCTCTCACTCAAAGCTTGTCTTTCTCTCTCACACACACACTGCTTCTCTCTCTCTCTCTCACACCTTCTCTTTCTCTCTCTCTCTCACTCACAGCTTCTCTTTCTCTCTCTCACATAGCTTCTCTTTCTCTCTCTCTCATTCACAGCTTCTATTTCTCTCTCTCACTCACAGCTTCTCTTTCTCTCTCTCTCGCTCTCACTCACATTTTCTCTCTCTCTCTCTCACTCACAGCTTTACTTTCTCTCTCGCTCTCACTCACTCACAGCTTCTCTTTCGCTCGCTCTCTCACTCACAGCTTCTCTCTCTCTTTCTCTCGCTCACAGCTTCTCTTTCCCTTCTCTCTCTTTCACTCACAGCTTCTCTCTCTCACACACTCACTCACTCACTCACAGCTTCTCTCTCTCTCTCTCTCATTCACTCACAGCTTCACTTTCTCTCTCACTCTCTCACAGTTTCTCTTTCTCTCTCACCAATCTCTCAGAGCTTCTCTCTCTCTCTCACTCACTCACAACTTCTCTTTCTCTCCCACTCTCTCACAGTTTCTCTTTCTCTCTCACAATCTCTCAGAGCTTCTCTCTCTCTCTCACTCACAGGTTCTCTTTCTCTCTCTCTCACTCACAGCTTCTTTCTCTCTCTCTCAATCACAGCTTTTCTTTCTCTCTCACTCTCTCACTCACAGCTTCTCTTTCACTCTCTCTCTCTCACTCACTCACAGCTTCTCTTTCTCTGTCTCTCACTCACAGCTTCTCTTTCTCTCTCTCTCACTCACTCACAACTTCTCTTTCTATTTCTCTCACTCACAGATTTCTTTCTCTCTCTGTCTCACAGCTTCTCTTTCTCTCTCTCTCTCTCACTCAGCTTCTCTTTCTCTCTCTCTCACTTACAGATTCTCTTTCTCTCTCTCTCTCACTCACAGCTTCTCTTTCTCTCTCTCTCTCACTCACAGCTTTTCTTTCTCTCTCTCTCACTCACTCACAGCTTCTCTTACTCTCTCTCTCACTCACTCACAGCTTCTCTTTCGCTCTCTCTCAGATAGCTTCTCTCTCTCTCTCTCATTCACAGCTTCTATTTCGCTCTCTCTCACTCACAGCTTCTCTTTCTGTCTCTCTCTCTCACTCACAGCTTCTCTTTCTCTCTTTCTCTCTCACTCACAGCTTCTTTCTCTCTCACACACACACTCACAGCTTTTCTTTCTCTCTCTCTCACACACGCACTGCTTCTCTTTTACTCTCTCTCTCACTCACAGCTTCTCTCTCTATCTCTCTCTCTCACACACACAGCTTCTGTTTCTCTCTCACTCTCTCTCACACCTACTCTTTCTCTCTCTCTCACTCACTCACAGCTTCTCTTTCTCTCTCTCTCACTCACAGCTTCTCTCTCACTCACTCTCTTACTCACAGCTTCTCTTTCTCTCTCTCTCTCTCTCACAGCTTCTCTTTCTCTCTCTCTCTCTCACTCACAGCTTCTCTTTCTCTCTCACACACTCACTCACAGCTTCTCTCTCTTTCTCTGACTCTCTCACTCACAGCTTCTCTTTCTCTCTCTCTCTCACAGCTTCTCTCTATCTCTCACTCACTCACTGCTTCTCTCTCTCTCTCTCTCACTCACTCACAGCTTCTATTTCTCTCTGTCACACACACACAGCTTCTCTTTCTCTCTATCTCTCACTCACAGCTTCTCTTTTCTCTCTCTCTCACTCACTCACAGCTTCTCTTTCCTTCTCTCTCTCACTCACATCTTCTCTTTTTCTCTCTCTCTCACTCACTCACAGCTTCTCTTTCTCTCTCACTCACAGCTTTCTTTCTCTCTCTCTGTCTCACTCACAGCTTCTCTTTCTCTCTCTCTCTCATTCAGCTTCTCTTTCTCTCTCTCACTCACAGCTTCTCTTTCTCTCTCTCTCACTCACAGCTTGTCTTTCTCTCTCTCTCACTCACAGCTTGTCTTTCTCTCACACACACACACTGCTTCTCTCTCTCACAGCTTCTCTTTCTCTCTCACTCACTCACAGCTTTCTTTCTCTCTGTCTCACTCACAGCTTCTCTTTCTCTCTCTCTCTCTCACTCAGCTTCTCTTTTTCTCTCTCTCACTCACAGCTTCTCATTCTCTCTCTCTCACTCTCTTACTCACAGCTTCTCTCTCTCTCTCTCTCACTCACATCTACTCTTTCTCTTTCTCTCTCACTCACAGCTTGTCTTTCTCTCTCACACACACACTGCTTCTCTCTCTCTCTCTCACAGCTTCTCTTTCTCTCTCTCTCTCACTCACAGCTTCTCTTTCTCTCTCTCACATAGCTTCTCTTTCTCTCTCTCTCATTCACAGCTTCTATTTCTCTCTCTCACTCACAGCTTCTCTTTCTCTCTCTCTCGCTCTCACTCACATTTTCTCTCTCTCTCTCTCACTCACAGCTTTACTTTCTCTCTCGCTCTCACTCACTCACAGCTTCTCTTTCGCTCGCTCTCTCACTCACAGATTCTCTCTCTCTTTCTCTCGCTCACAGCTTCTCTTTCCCTTCTCTCTCTTTCACTCACAGCTTCTCTCTCTCTCTCACACACTCACTCACTCACTCACAGCTTCTCACTCTCTCTCTCTCATTCACTCACAGCTTCACTTTCTCTCTCACTCTCTCACAGTTTCTCTTTCTCTCTCACCAGTCTCTCAGAGCTTCTCTCTCTCTCTCACTCACTCACAACTTCTCTTTCTCTCCCACTCTCTCACAGTTTCTCTTTCTCTCTCACAATCTCTCAGAGCTTCTCTCTCTCTCTCACTCACAGGTTCTCTTTCTCTCTCTCTCACTCACAGCTTCTTTCTCTCTCTCTCAATCACAGCTTTTCTTTCTCTCTCACTCTCTCACTCACAGCTTCTCTTTCACTCTCTCTCTCACTCACTCACAGCTTCTCTTTCTCTGTCTCTCACTCACAGCTTCTCTTTCTCTCTCTCTCACTCACTCACAACTTCTCTTTCTATTTCTCTCACTCACAGATTTCTTTCTCTCTCTGTCTCACAGCTTCTCTTTCTCTCTCTCTCTCTCACTCAGCTTCTCTTTCTCTCTCTCTCACTTACAGATTCTCTTTCTCTCTCTCTCTCACTCACAGCTTCTCTTTCTCTCTCTCTCTCACTCACAGCTTTTCTTTCTCTCTCTCTCACTCACTCACAGCTTCTCTTACTCTCTCTCTCACTCACTCACAGCTTCTCTTTCGCTCTCTCTCAGATAGCTTCTCTCTCTCTCTCTCATTCACAGCTTCTATTTCGCTCTCTCTCACTCACAGCTTCTCTTTCTGTCTCTCTCTCTCACTCACAGCTTCTCTTTCTCTCTTTCTCTCTCACTCACAGCTTCTTTCTCTCTCTCACACACACTCACAGCTTTTCTTTCTCTCTCTCTCACACACGCACTGCTTCTCTTTTACTCTCTCTCTCACTCACAGCTTCTCTCTCTATCTCTCTCTCTCTCACACACACAGCTTCTGTTTCTCTCTCACTCTCTCTCACACCTACTCTTTCTCTCTCTCTCACTCACTCACAGCTTCTCTTTCTCTCTCTCTCACTCACAGCTTCTCTCTCACTCACTCTCTTACTCACAGCTTCTCTTTCTTTCTCTCTCTCACAGCTTCTCTTTCTCTCTCTCTCTCTCACTCACAGCTTCTCTTTCTCTCTCTCACACTCACTCACAGCTTCTCTCTCTTTCTCTGACTCTCTCACTCACAGCTTCTCGTTCTCTCTCTCTCTCACAGCTTCTCTCTATCTCTCACTCACTCACTGCTTCTCTCTCTCTCTCTCTCACTCACTCACAGCTTCTATTTCTCTCTGTCACACACACACAGCTTCTCTTTCTCTCTATCTCTCACTCACAGCTTCTCTTTTCTCTCTCTCTCACTCACTCACAGCTTCTCTTTCCTTCTCTCTCTCACTCACATCTTCTCTTTTTCTCTCTCTCTCACTCACTCACAGCTTCTCTTTCTCTCTCACTCACAGCTTTCTTTCTCTCTCTCTGTCTCACTCACAGCTTCTCTTTCTCTCTCTCTCTCATTCAGCTTCTCTTTCTCTCTCTCACTCACAGCTTCTCTTTCTCTCTCTCACTCACAGCTTCTCTTTCTCTCTCTCTCACTCACAGCTTGTCTTTCTCTCTCTCACACACACTGCTTCTCTCTCTCTCTCACAGCTTCTCTTTCTCTCTCACTCACTCACAGCTTTCTTTCTCTCTGTCTCACTCACAGCTTCTCTTTCTCTCTCTCTCTCTCTCACTCAGCTTCTCTTTCTCTCTCTCTCACTCACAGCTTCTCATTCTCTCTCTCTCACTCTCTTACTCACAGCTTCTCTCTCTCTCTCTCACTCACATCTACTCTTTCTCTTTCTCTCTCACTCACAGCTTGTCTTTCTCTCTCTCACACACACTGCTTCTCTCTCTCACACACACAGCTTCTCTTTCTCTCTCTCTCTCACTCAGACCTTCTCTTTCTCTCTCTCTCACATAGCTTCTCTTTCTCTCTCTCTCATTCACAGCTTCTATTTCTCTCTCTCACTCACAGCTTCTTTCTCTCTCTCGCTCTCACTCACATTTTCTCTCTCTCTCTCACTCACAGCTTTACTTTCTCTCTCGCTCTCACTCACTCACAGCTTCTCTTTTGCTCGCTCTCTCACTAACAGCTTCTCTCTCTCTTTCTCTCGCTCACAGCTTCTCTTTCCCTTCTCTCTCTTTCACTCACAGCTTCTCTCTCTCTCACTCACTCCCTCACTCTCTCACAGCTTCTCACTCTCTCTCTCTCACTCACTCACAGCTTCTCTTTCTCTCTCACTCTCTCACAGTTTCTCTTTCTCTCTCACAATCTCTCAGAGCTTCTCTCTCTCTCACTCACTCACAGCTTCTCTTTCTCTCTCACTCTCTCACAGCTTCTCTTTCTCTCTCACAATCTTTCAGAGCTTCTCTCTCTCTCTCTCACTCACAGCTTCTCTTTCTCTCTCTCTCACTCACAGCTTCTTTCTCTCTCTCTCTCTCAATCACAGCTTTCCTTTCTCTCTCACTCACTCACTCACAGCTTCTCTTTCACTCTCTCTCTCTCACTCACTCACAGCTTCTCTTTCTCTGTCTCTCACTCACTCACAACTTCTCTTTCTATCTCTCTCACACACACAGCTTCTCTTTCTCTCTCTCTCACTCACAGCTTCTTTCTCTCTCTCTCAATCACAGCTTTTCTTTCTCTCTCACTCTCTCACTCACAGCTTCTCTTTCACTCTCTCTCTCTCACTCACTCACAGCTTCTCTTTCTCTGTCTCTCACTCACAGCTTCTCTTTCTCTCTCTCTCACTCACAACTTCTCTTTCTATTTCTCTCACTCACAGATTTCTTTCTCTCTCTGTCTCACAGCTTCTCTTTCTCTCTCACTCACAGCTTTCTTTCTCTCTCTCTGTCTCACTCACAGCTTCTCTTTCTCTCTCTCTCTCATTCAGCTTCTCTTTCTCTCTCTCACTCACAGCTTCTCTTTCTCTCTCTCACTCACAGCTTCTCTTTCTCTCTCTCTCACTCACAGCTTGTCTTTCTCTCTCACACACACACTGCTTCTCTCTCTCTCACAGCTTCTCTTTCTCTCTCACTCACTCACAGCTTTCTTTCTCTCTGTCTCACTCACAGCTTCTCTTTCTCTCTCTCTCTCACTCAGCTTCTCTTTCTCTCTCTCTCACTCACAGCTTCTCATTCTCTCTCTCTCACTCTCTTACTCACACCTTCTCTCTCTCTCTCACTCACATCTACTCTTTCATTTTCTCTCTCACTCACAGCTTGTCTTTCTCTCTCACACACACACTGCTTCTCTCTCTCTCTCACACAGCTTCTCTTTCTCTCTCTCTCTCACTCAAAGCTTCTCTTTCTCTCTCTCTCACATAGCTTCTCTTTCTCTCTCTCTCATTCACAGCTTCTATTTCTCTCTCACACTCATAGCTTCTTTTTCTCTCTCACTCTCACTCACATTTTCTCTCTCTCTCACTCACAGCTTTACTTTCTCTCTCGCTCTCACTCACTCACAGCTTCTCTTTCGCTCGCTCTCTCACTCACAGCTTCTCTCTCTCTTTCTCTCGCTCACAGCTTCTCTTTCCCTTCTCTCTCTTTCACTCACACCTTCTCTCTCTCTCACACACACTCACTCACTCACTCACAGCTTCTCACTCTCTCTCACACACACTCACAGCTTCTCTTTCTCTCTCACTCACTCACAGTTTGTCTTTCTCTCTCACAATCTCTGAGAGCTTCTCTCTCTCTCTCACTCACTCACAGCTTCTCTTTCTCTCTCACTCTCTCACAGCTTCTCTTTCTCTCTCAATCTCTGAGAGCTTCTCTCTCTCTCTCACTCACAGCTTCTCTTTCTCTCTCTCACACTCACAGCTTCTTTCTCTCTCTCTCTCAATCACAGCTTTTCTTTCTCTCTCTCTCACTCACTCACAGCTTCTCTTTCACTCTCTCTCTCTCTCACTCACAGCTTCTCTTTCTCTGTCTCTCACTCACAGCTTCTCTTTCTCTCTCTCTCACTCAATCACAACTTCTCTTTCTATCTCTCTCACACACAGCTTTCTTTCTCTCTCTCTCTCACTCACAGCTTCTCTTTCTCTCTCTCTCTCTCAGCTTCTCTTTCTCTCTCTCTCACTTACAGATTCTCTTTCTCTCACTCTCTCACTCACAGCTTCTCTTTCTCTCTCTCTCTCTCACTCACAGCTTTTCTTTGTCTCTCTCTCACTCACTCACAGCTTCTCTCTCTCTCTCTCTCACATAGCTTATCTCTCTCTCTCTCATTCACAGCTTCTATTTCGCTCTCTCTCACTCACAGCTTCTCTTTCTGTCTCTCTCTCTCACTCACAGCTTCTCTTTCTCTCTCTCTCTCTCACTCACAGCTTCTTTCTCTCTCACACACACTCACAGCTTTACTTTCTCTCTCTCTCATACTCACGCACTGCTTCTCTTTTACTCTCTCTCTCACTCACAGCTTCTCTCTCTATCTCTATCTCTCTCACACACACAGCTTCTGTTTCTCTCTCACTCTCTCCCACACCTTCTCTTTCTCTCTCTCTCACTCACTCACAGCTTCTCTTTCTCTCTCTCTCACTCACAGCTTCTCTCTCACTCACTCTCTTACTCACAGCTTCTCTTTCTTTCTCTCTCTCACAGCTTCTCTTTCTCTCTCTCTCTCACTCACAGCTTCTCTTTCTCTCTCTCACACTCACTCACAGCTTCTCTCTCTTTCTCTGACTCTCACTCACAGCTTCTCTTTCTCTCTCTCTCACACAGCTTCTCTCTATCTCTCACTCACTCACTGCTTCTCTCTCTCTCACTCACTCACTCACAGCTTCTATTTCTCTCTCTCTCACACACAGCTTCTCTTTCTCTCTATCTCTCACTCACAGCTTCTCTTTTCTCTCTCTCTCACTCACTCACAGCTTCTCTTTCCTTCTCTCTCTCACTCACATCTTCTCTTTCTCTCTCTCTCTCACTCAGTCACAGCTTCTCTTTCTCTCTCACTCACAGCTTTCTTTCTCTCTCTCTGTCTCACTCACAGCTTCTCTTTCTCTCTCTCTCTCATTCAGCTTCTCTTTCTCTCTCTCACTCACAGCTTCTATTTCTCTCTCTCTCTCACTCACAGCTTCTCTTTCTCTCTCACTCACAGCTTGTCTTTCTCTCTCACACACACACTGCTTCTCTCTCTCTCACAGCTTCTCTTTCTCTCTCACTCACTCACAGCTTTCTTTCTCTCTGTCTCACTCACAGCTTCTCTTTCTCTCTCTCTCTCTCACTCAGCTTCTCTTTCTCTCTCTCTCACTCACAGCTTCTCATTCTCTCTCTCACTCTCTTACTCACAGCTTCTCTCTCTCTCTCTCACACACATCTACTCTTTCTCTCTCTCACTCACTCACAGCTTGTCTTTCTCTCTCACACACACATTGCTTCTCTCTCTCTCTCACAGCTTCTCTTTCTCTCACTCTCTCACTCACAGCTTCTTTCTCTCTCACACACACATAGCGTCTCTTTCTCTCTCTCTCATTCACAGCTTCTATTTTTCTCTATCTCACTCACAGCTTCTCTTTCTCTCTCTCTCACTCACAGCTTCTTTCTCTCTCTCTCCCTCAATCACAGCTTTCCTTTCTCTCTCACTCACTCACTCACAGCTTCTCTTTCACTCTCTCTCTCTCTCACTCACTCACAGCTTCTCTTTCTGTGTCTCTCACTCACAGCTTCTCTTTCTCTCTCTCTCACTCACTCACAACTTCTCTTTCTATCTCTCTCACACACACAGCTTCTCTTTCTCTCTCTCTCAGTCACAGCTTATTTCTCTCTCTCAATCACAGCTTTTCTCTCTCTCACACACACACACTCAGAGCTTCACTTTCTCTCTCAATCTCACTCACAGCTTCTCTTTCTCCCTCTCTCACTCACACCTTCTCTCTCACTCACTCTCTCACTCACAGCTTCTCTTTCTCTCTCTCTCAGAGCTCTTTCTCTCTCTCTCTCACTCACTCACAGCTTCTCTTTCTCTCTCTCTCACTCACTCACGACTTCTATTTCTCTCTCACACACACACAAAGCTTCTCTTTCTCTCTATCTCTCTCACTCACAGCTTCCCTTTTCTCTCTCTCTCTCTCACTCACTCACAGCTTCTCTTTCTTTCTCTCTCTCTCTCACTCACAGCTTCTCTTTCTCTCTCTCACTAATTCACAGCTTCTCTTTCTCTCTTTCTCTCTCTCTCACTCACTCACAGCTTCTCTTTCTCTCTCTCTCTCACTCACTCACAGCTTCTCCTTCTCTCTCACTCACAGCTTCTCTTTCTCTCTCTCTCTCACTCACAGCTTCTCTTTCTCTCTCTCTCACACAGCTTCTCTTTCTCTCTCTCTCTCACTCACAGCTTCTCTTTCTCTCTCTCTCACTCACAACTTCTCTTTCTCTCTCTCTCACACTCACTCACAGCTTCTCTCTCTTTCTCTGACTCTCTCACTCACAGCTTCTCTTTCTCTCTCTCTCACACAGCTTCTCTCTATCTCTCACTCACTCACTGCTTCTCTCTCTCTCTCACTCACTCACTCACAGCTTCTATTTCTCTCTCACACACACATTGCTTCTCTTTCTCTCTATTTCTCACTCACAGCTTCTCTTTTCTCTCTCTCTCACTCACTCACAGCTTCTCTTTCCTTCTCTCTCTCACTCACATCTTCTCTTTCTCTCTCTCTCTCACTCAGTCACAGCTTCTCTTTCTCTCTCACTCACAGCTTTCTTTCTCTCTCTCTGTCTCACTCACAGCTTCTCTTTCTCTCTCTCTCTCATTCAGCTTCTCTTTCTCTCTCTCACTCACAGCTTCTCTTTCTCTCTCTCTCTCACTCACAGCTTCTCTTTCTCTCTCACTCACAGCTTGTCTTTCTCTCTCACACACACACTGCTTCTCTCTCTCTCACAGCTTCTCTTTCTCTCTCACTCACTCACAGCTTTCTTTCTCTCTGTCTCACTCACAGCTTCTCTTTCTCTCTCTCTCTCACTCAGCTTCTCTTTCTCTCTCTCTCACTCACAGCTTCTCATTCTCTCTCTCTCACTCTCTTACTCACAGCTTCTCTCTCTCTCTCACTCACATCTACTCTTTCTCTCTCTCACTCACTCACAGCTTGTCTTTCTCTCTCACACACACACTTCTTCTCTCTCTCTCTCACAGCTTCTCTTTCTCTCACTCTCTCACTCACAGCTTCTCTCTCTCTCTCACACACACATAGCGTCTCTTTCTCTCTCTCTCATTCACAGCTTCTATTTCTCTCTCTCACTCACAGCTTCTCTTTCTCTCTCTCTCACTCACAGCTTCTTTCTCTCTCTCTCCCTTAATCACAGCTTTCCTTTCTCTCTCACTCACTCACTCACAGCTTCTCTTTCACTCTCTCTCTCTCACTCACTCACAGCTTCTCTTTCTGTGTCTCTCACTCACAGCTTCTCTTTTTCTCTCTCTCACTCACTCACAGCTTCTCTTTCTCTCTCTCTCAGAGCTCTTTCTCTCTCTCTCACTCACTCACAGCTTCTCTTTCTCTCTCTCTCAATCACTCACGACTTCTATTTCTCTCTCTCACACACACAAAGCTTCTCTTTCTCTCTATCTCTCTCACTCACAGCTTCCCTTTTCTCTCTCTCTCACTCACTCACAGCTTCTCTTTCTTTCTTTCTCTCTCTCACTCACAGCTTCTCTTTCTCTCTCTCACTAATTCACAGCTTCTCTTTCTCTCTTTCTCTCTCTCTCACTCACTCACAGCTTCTCCTTCTCTCTCACTCACAGCTTCTCTTTCTCTCTCTCTCTCACTCACAGCTTCCCTTTCTCTCTCTCACTCACAGCTTCTCTTTCTCTCTCTCTCTCACTCACAGCTTCTCTTTCTCTCTCTCTCACTCACAGCTTCTCTTTCTCTCTCTCTCTCACTCACAGCTTCTCTTTCTCTCTCTCTCACATAGCTTCTCTTTCTCTCTCTCTCACTCACAGCTTCTCTCTCACTCATTCTCTTACTCACATCTTCTCTTTCTTTCTTTCTCTCTCTCACAGCTTCTCTTTCTCTCTCTCACTCTCTCACTCACAGCTTCTCTTTCTCTCTCACACATTCACTCACAGCTTCTCTCCCTTTCTCTGTCTCTCTCACTCACAGCTTCTCTTTCTCTCTCTCACACAGCTTCTCTCTCTCACTCCCTCACTGCTTTTCTCTCTCTCTCTCACTCACTAACAGCTTCTATTTCTCTCTCTCACACACACAGCTTCTCTTTCTCTCTATCTCTCTCACTCACAGCTTCTCTTTTCTCTCTCTCTCTCACTCACTCACAGCTTCTCTTTACCTCTCTTCCACTCACTCACAGCTTCTCTTTCTCTCTCTCACCAAGTCACAGCTTCTCTTTCTCTCTCTCTCACTCACTCACAGCTTCTCTTTCTCTCTCTCTCTCTCACTCACAGCTTTTCTTTCTCTCTCTCTCTCACTTACTCACAGCTTCTCTTTTGCTCTCTCTCTCACTCACAGCATTTCTCTCTCTCTCTTTCTCTCACTCACAGCTTCTCTTTCCCTTCTCTCTCTCTCACTCACAGCTTCTCCTTCTCTCTCTCTCACTCACAGCTTCTCTTTCTCTCTCTCTCTAACTCACTGCTTCTCTCTCTCTCCTTCTCTCACTCACAGTTTTTCTTTTGCTCTCGCTCTCTCTCTCACTCACAGCTTTTCTTTCTCTATCTCTCTCTCTCACTCACAGCATCTCTTTCCCTCTCTCCCACTCACTCACAGCTTCTCTTTCTCTCTCTCTCACTCACACCTCTCTCACTCACTCTCTCACTCACAGCTACTCTTTCTTTCTCTCTCTCTCTCACATCTTCTCTTTCTCTTTCTCTCTCTCTCTCTCACTCACAGCTTCTCTTTCTCTCTCTCACACTCACTCACAGCTTCTCTCTTTTTCTCCGTCTCTCTAACTCACAGCTTCTCTTTCTCTCTCACACACTCACTCACAGCTTCTCTATCTTTCTCTGTCTCTCTCACTCACAGCTTCTCGTTCTCTCTCTCTCACAGCTTCTCTTTCTCTCTCTCTCTCACTCACTCACAGCTTCTCTTTCTCTCTGTCTCTCACTCACTCACGACTTCTATTTCTCTCTCTCACACACACACAGCTTCTCTTTCTCTCACACACACTCACTCACAGCTTCTCTTTCTCTCTCTCTCTCACTCACAGCTTCTCTTTCTCTCTCTCACTAACTCACAGCTTCTCTTTCTTTCTCTCTCTCTCATTCACTCACAGCTTCCCTTTCTCTCTCTCTCACTCACACACAGCTTCTCTTTCTCTCTCTCTCACTCACAGCTTCTCATTCTCTCTCTCTCACTCTCTTACTCACAGCTTCTCTCTCTCTCTCTCTCTCACTCACATCTACTCTTTCTCTTTCTCTCTCACTCACAGCTTGTCTTTCTCTCTCTCACACACACTGCTTCTCTCTCTCTCTCACACAGCTTCTCTTTCTCTCTCTCTCTCACTCACAGCTTCTCTTTCTCTCTCTCTCACATAGCTTCTCTTTCTCTCTCTCTCATTCACAGCTTCTATTTCTCTCTCTCACTCACAGCTTCTTTCTCTTTCTCGCTCTCACTCACATTTTCTCTCTCTCTCTCACTCACAGCTTTACTTTCTCTCTCGCTCTCACTCACTCACAGCTTCTCTTTTGCTCGCTCTCTCACTAACAGCTTCTCTCTCTCTTTCTCTCGATCACAGCTTCTCTTTCCCTTCTCTCTCTTTCACTCACAGCTTCTCTCTCTCTCACTCACTCACTCACTCACTCACAGCTTCTCACTCTCTCTCTCTCACTCACAGCTTCTCTTTCTCTCTCACTCTCTCACAGTTTCTCTTTCTCTCTCACAATCTCTCAGAGCTTCTCTCTCTCTCACTCACTCACAGCTTCTCTTTCTCTCTCACAATCTTTCAGAGCTTCTCTCTCTCTCTCTCACTCACAGCTTCTCTTTCTCTCTCTCTCACTCACAGCTTCTTTCTCTCTCTCTCTCTCAATCACAGCTTTCCTTTCTCTCTCACTCACTCACTCACAGCTTCTCTTTCACTCTCTCTCACTCACTCACTCACAGCTTCTCTTTCTCTGTCTCTCACTCACTCACAACTTCTCTTTCTATCTCTCTCTCACACACAGCTTCTCTTTCTCTCTCTCACTCACAGCTTCTCTTTCTCTCTCTCACTCACAGCTTCTCTTTCTCTCTCTCTCACTCACAGCTTGTCTTTCTCTCTCACACACACACTGCTTCTCTCTCTCTCTCACAGCTTCTCTTTCTCTCTCACTCACTCACAGCTTTCTTTCTCTCTGTCTCACTCACAGCTTCTCTTTCTCTCTCTCTCTCTCTCACTCAGCTTCTCTTTCTCTCTCTCTCACTCACAGCTTCTCATTCTCTCTCTCTCACTCTCTTACTCACAGCTTCTCTCTCTCTCTCGCTCTCACTCACATTTTCTCTCTCTCTCTCACTCACAGCTTTACTTTCTCTCTCACTCTCACTCACTCACAGCTTCTCTTTTGCTCGCTCTCTCACTAACAGCTTCTCTCTCTCTTTCTCTCGCTCACAGCTTCTCTTTCCCTTCTCACTCTTTCACTCACAGCTTCTCTCTCTCTCACTCACTCACTCACTCACAGCTTCTCACTCTCTCTCTCTCACTCACACACAGCTTCTCTTTCTCTCTCACTCTCTCACAGTTTCTCTTTCTCTCTCACAATCTCTCAGAGCTTCTCTCTCTCTCACTCACTCACAGCTTCTCTTTCTCTCTCACTCTCTCACGGCTTCTCTTTCTCTCTCACAATCTTTCAGAGCTTCTCTCTCTCTCTCTCACTCACAGCTTCTCTTTCTCTCTCTCTCACTCACAGCTTCTTTCTCTCTCTCTCTCTCAATCACAGCTTTCCTTTCTCTCTCACTCACTCACTCACAGCTTCTCTTTCACTCTCTCTCTCTCACTCACTCACAGCTTCTCTTTCTCTGTCTCTCACTCACTCACAACTTCTCTTTCTATCTCTCTCACACACACAGCTTCTCTTTCTCTCTCTCACTCACAGCTTCTCTTTCTCTCTCTCACTCACAGCTTCTCTTTCTCTCTCTCTCACTCACAGCTTGTCTTTCTCTCTCACACACACACTGCTTCTCTCTCTCTCTCACAGCTTCTCTTTCTCTCTCACTCACTCACAGCTTTCTTTCTCTCTGTCTCACTCACAGCTCTTTCTCTCTCTCACTCACTCAGCTTCTCTTTCTCTCTCTCTCACTCACAGCTTCTCATTCTCTCTCTCTCACTCTCTTACTCACAGCTTCTCTCTCTCTCTCGCTCTCACTCACATTTTCTCTCTCTCTCTCACTCACAGCTTTACTTTCTCTCTCGCTCTCACTCACTCACAGCTTCTCTTTTGCTCGCTCTCTCACTAACAGCTTCTCTCTCTCTTTCTCTCGCTCACAGCTTCTCTTTCCCTTCTCACTCTTTCACTCACAGCTCCTCTCTCTCTCACTCACTCACTCACAGCTTCTCACTCTCTCTCTCTCACTCACTCACAGCTTCTCTTTCTCTCTCACTCGCTCAAGTTTCTCTTTCTCTCTCACAATCTCTCAGAGCTTCTCTCTCTCTCACTCACTCACAGCTTCTCTTTCTCTCTCACAATCTTTCAGAGCTTCTCTCTCTCTCTCTCACTCACAGCTTCTCTTTCTCTCTCTCTCACTCACAGCTTCTCTTTCTCTCTCTCTCTCAATCACAGCTTTCCTTTCTCTCTCACTCACTCACTCACAGCTTCTCTTTCACTCTCTCTCTCTCACTCACTCACAGCTTCTCTTTCTCTGTCTCTCACTCACTCACAACTTCTCTTTCTATCTCTCTCACACACACAGCTTCTCTTTCTCTCTCTCTCACTCACAGCTTATTTCTCTCTCTCAATCACAGCTTTTCTCTCTCTCACACACACACACTCAGAGCTTCACTTTCTCTCTCAATCTCACTCACAGCTTCTCTTTCTCCCTCTCTCACTCACACCTTCTCTCTCACTCACTCTCTCACTCACAGCTTCTCTTTCTCTCTCTCTCACAGCTCTTTCTCTCTCTCTCTCACTCACTCACAGCTTCTCTTTCTCTCTCTCTCACTCACTCACGACGTCTATTTCTCTCTCTCACACACACAAAGCTTCTCTTTCTCTCTATCTCTCTCACTCACAGCTTCCCTTTTCTCTCTCTCTCTCACTCACTCACAGCTTCTCTTTCTTTCTCTCTCTCTCACTCACAGCTTCTCTTTCTCTCTCTCACTGATTCACAGCTTCTCTTTCTCTCTTTCTCTCTCTCTCACTCACTCACAGCTTCTCTTTCTCTCTCTCTCTCACTCACTCACAGCTTCTCCTTCTCTCTCACTCACAGCTTCTCTTTCTCTCTCTCTCTCACTCACAGCTTCTCTTTCTCTCTCTCTCTCACTCACAGCTTTACTTTCTCTCTCGCTCTCACTCACTCACAGCTTCTCTTTTGCTCGCTCTCTCACTAACAGCTTCTCTCTCTCTTTCTCTCGCTCACAGCTTCTCTTTCCCTTCTCACTCTTTCACTCACAGCTTCTCTCTCTCTCACTCACTCACTCACTCACAGCTTCTCACTCTCTCTCTCTCACTCACACACAGCTTCTCTTTCTCTCTCACTCTCTCACAGTTTCTCTTTCTCTCTCACAATCTCTCAGAGCTTCTCTCTCTCACTCACTCACAGCTTCTCTTTCTCTCTCACTCTCTCACGGCTTCTCTTTCTCTCTCACAATCTTTCAGAGCTTCTCTCTCTCTCTCTCACTCACAGCTTCTCTTTCTCTCTCTCTCACTCACAGCTTCTTTCCCTCTCTCTCTCTCAATCACAGCTTTCCTTTCTCTCTCACTCACTCACTCACAGCTTCTCTTTCACTCTCTCTCTCTCACTCACTCACAGCTTCTCTTTCTCTGTCTCTCACTCACTCACAACTTCTCTTTCTATCTCTCTCACACACAAAGCTTCTCTTTCTCTCTCTCACTCACAGCTTCTCTTTCTCTCTCTCACTCACAGCTTCTCTTTCTCTCTCTCTCACTCACAGCTTGTCTTTCTCTCTCACACACACACTGCTTCTCTCTCTCTCTCACAGCTTCTCTTTCTCTCTCACTCACTCACAGCTTTCTTTCTCTCTGTCTCACTCACAGCTCTTTCTCTCTCTCACTCACTCAGCTTCTCTTTCTCTCTCTCTCACTCACAGCTTCTCATTCTCTCTCTCTCACTCTCTTACTCACAGCTTCTCTCTCTCTCTCGCTCTCACTCACATTTTCTCTCTCTCTCTCACTCACAGCTTTACTTTCTCTCTCGCTCTCACTCACTCACAGCTTCTCTTTTGCTCGCTCTCTCACTAACAGCTTCTCTCTCTCTTTCTCTCGCTCACAGCTTCTCTTTCCCTTCTCACTCTTTCACTCACAGCTCCTCTCTCTCTCACTCACTCACTCACTCACTCACAGCTTCTCACTCTCTCTCTCTCACTCACTCACAGCTTCTCTTTCTCTCTCACTCTCTCAAGTTTCTCTTTCTCTCTCACAATCTTTCAGAGCTTCTCTCTCTCTCACTCACTCACAGCTTCTCTTTCTCTCTCACTCTCTCACAGCTTCTCTTTCTCTCTCACAATCTTTCAGAGCTTCTCTCTCTCTCACTCACTCACAGCTTCTCTTTCTCTCTCTCTCACTCACAGCTTCTCTTTCTCTCTCTCTCTCAATCACAGCTTTCCTTTCTCTCTCACTCACTCACTCACAGCTTCTCTTTCACTCTCTCTCTCTCACTCACTCACAGCTTCTCTTTCTCTGTCTCTCACTCACTCACAACTTCTCTTTCTATCTCTCTCACACACACAGCTTCTCTTTCTCTCTCTCTCACTCACAGCTTATTTCTCTCTCTCAATCACAGCTTTTCTCTCTCTCACACACACACACTCAGAGCTTCACTTTCTCTCTCAATCTCACTCACAGCTTCTCTTTCTCCCTCTCTCACTCACACCTTCTCTCTCACTCACTCTCTCACTCACAGCTTCTCTTTCTCTCTCTCTCACAGCTCTTTCTCTCTCTCTCTCACTCACTCACAGCTTCTCTTTCTCTCTCTCTCACTCACTCACGACGTCTATTTCTCTCTCACACACACACAAAGCTTCTCTTTCTCTCTATCTCTCTCACTCACAGCTTCCCTTTTCTCTCTCTCTCTCACTCACTCACAGCTTCTCTTTCTTTCTCTCTCTCTCACTCACAGCTTCTCTTTCTCTCTCTCACTGATTCACAGCTTCTCTTTCTCTCTTTCTCTCTCTCTCACTCACTCACAGCTTCTCTTTCTCTCTCTCTCTCACTCACTCACAGCTTCTCCTTCTCTCTCACTCACAGCTTCTCTTTATCTCTCTCTCTCTCACTCACAGCTTCTCTTTCTCTCTCTCTCTCACTCACAGCTTTACTTTCTCTCTCGCTCTCACTCACTCACAGCTTCTCTTTTGCTCGCTCTCTCACTAACAGCTTCTCTCTCTCTTTCTCTCGCTCACAGCTTCTCTTTCCCTTCTCACTCTTTCACTCACAGCTTCTCTCTCTCTCTCTCACTCACTCACTCACAGCTTCTCACTCTCTCTCTCTCACTCACACACAGCTTCTCTTTCTCTCTCACTCTCTCACAGTTTCTCTTTCTCTCTCACAATCTCTCAGAGCTTCTCTCTCTCTCACTCACTCACAGCTTCTCTTTCTCTCTCACTCTCTCACGGCTTCTCTTTCTCTCTCACAATCTTTCAGAGCTTCTCTCTCTCTCTCTCACTCACAGCTTCTCTTTCTCTCTCTCTCACTCACAGCTTCTTTCTCTCTCTCTCTCTCAATCACAGCTTTCCTTTCTCTCTCACTCACTCACTCACAGCTTCTCTTTCACTCTCTCTCTCTCACTCACTCACAGCTTCTCTTTCTCTGTCTCTCACTCACTCACAACTTCTCTTTCTATCTCTCTCACACACACAGCTTCTCTTTCTCTCTCTCACTCACAGCTTCTCTTTCTCTCTCTCACTCACAGCTTCTCTTTCTCTCTCTCTCACTCACAGCTTGTCTTTCTCTCTCACACACACACTGCTTCTCTCTCTCTCTCACAGCTTCTCTTTCTCTCTCACTCACTCACAGCTTTCTTTCTCTCTGTCTCACTCACAGCTCTTTCTCTCTCTCACTCACTCAGCTTCTCTTTCTCTCTCTCTCACTCACAGCTTCTCATTCTCTCTCTCTCACTCTCTTACTCACAGCTTCTCTCTCTCTCTCGCTCTCACTCACATTTTCTCTCTCTCTCTCACTCACAGCTTTACTTTCTCTCTCGCTCTCACTCACTCACAGCTTCTCTTTTGCTCGCTCTCTCACTAACAGCTTCTCTCTCTCTTTCTCTCGCTCACAGCTTCTCTTTCCCTTCTCACTCTTTCACTCACAGCTCCTCTCTCTCTCACTCACTCACTCACTCACTCACAGCTTCTCACTCTCTCTCTCTCACTCACTCACAGCTTCTCTTTCTCTCTCACTCTCTCAAGTTTCTCTTTCTCTCTCACAATCTCTCAGAGCTTCTCTCTCTCTCACTCACTCACAGCTTCTCTTTCTCTCTCACTCTCTCACAGCTTCTCTTTCTCTCTCACAATCTTTCAGAGCTTCTCTCTCTCTCTCTCACTCACAGCTTCTCTTTCTCTCTCTCTCACTCACAGCTTCTCTTTCTCTCTCTCTCTCAATCACAGCTTTCCTTTCTCTCTCACTCACCCACTCACAGCTTCTCTTTCACTCTCTCTCTCACTCACTCACAGCTTCTCTTTCTCTGTCTCTCACTCACTCACAACTTCTCTTTCTATCTCTCTCACACACACAGCTTTTCTTTCTCTCTCTCTCACTCACAGCTTATTTCTCTCTCTCAATCACAGCTTTTCTCTCTCTCTCACACACACACTCAGAGCTTCACTTTCTCTCTCAATCTCACTCACAGCTTCTCTTTCTCCCTCTCTCACTCACACCTTCTCTCTCACTCACTCTCTCACTCACAGCTTCTCTTTCTCTCTCTCTCACAGCTCTTTCTCTCTCTCTCTCACTCACTCACAGCTTCTCTTTCTCTCTCTCTCACTCACTCACGACGTCTATTTCTCTCTCTCACACACACAAAGCTTCTCTTTCTCTCTATCTCTCTCACTCACAGCTTCCCTTTTCTCTCTCTCTCTCACTCACTCACAGCTTCTCTTTCTTTCTCTCTCTCTCACTCACAGCTCCTCTTTCTCTCTCTCACTGATTCACAGCTTCTCTTTCTCTCTTTCTCTCTCTCTCACTCACTCACAGCTTCTCTTTCTCTCTCTCTCTCACTCACTCACAGCTTCTCCTTCTCTCTCACTCACAGCTTCTCTTTCTCTCTCTCTCTCACTCACAGCTTCTCTTTCTTTCTCTCTCTCACTCACAGCTTCTCTTTCTCTCTCTCTCACTCACAGCTTCTCTTTCTCTCTCTCTCACTCACAGCTTCTCTTTCTCTCTCTCTCACATAGCTTCTCTTTCTCTCTCTCTCACTCACAGCTTCTCTCTCACTCATTCTCTTACTCACATCTTCTCTTTCTTCCTTTCTCTCTCTCACAGCTTCTCTTTCTCTCTCTCTCTCTCTCTCACTCACAGTTTCTCTTTCTCTCTCTCACACTCACTCACAGCTTCTCTCTCTTTCTCTGTCTCTCTCACTCACAGCTTCTCTTTCTCTCTCTCTCACAGCTTCTCTCTCTCTCTCACTCCCTCACTGCTTTTCTCTCTCTCTCTCACTCACTCACAGCTTCTATTTCTCTCTCTCACACACACAGCTTCTCTTTCTCTGTCTCTCACTCACAGCTTCTCTTTTCTCTCTCTCTCACTCACTCACAACTTCTCTTTCTATCTCTCTCACTCACAGCTTCTCTTTTCTCTCTCACACACTCACTCACAGCTTCTCTTTCCCTCTCTCCCACTGACTCACAGCTTCTCTTTCTCTCTCTCACTAAGTCACAGCTTCTCTTTCTCTCTCTCTCTCACTCATTCACAGCTTCTCTTTCTCTCTCTCTCACTCACTCACAGCTTCCCTTTCTCTCTCTCTCTCACTCACAGCTTTTCTTTCTCTCTCTCTCACTTACTCACAGCTTCTCTTTTGCTCTCTCTCTCACTCACAGCATTTCTCTCTCTCTCTTTCTCTCACTCACAGCTTCTCTTTCCCTTCTCTCTTTCTCACTCACAGCTTCTCCTTCTCTCTCTCTCACTCACAGCTTCTCTTTCTCTCTCTCTCTCACTCACAGCTTCTCTCTCTCTCTCATTCACAGCTTCTCTTTCTCTCTCTCTCACTCACAGCTTTTATTTCTCTCTCTCTCTCTCACTCACAGTTTTTCTTTCACTCTCGCTCTCTCTCTCACTCACAGCTTTTCTTTCTCTCTCTCTCTCTCTCGCTCACAGCATCTCTTTCCCTCTCTCCCACTCACTCACAGCTTCTCTTTCTCTCTCTCTCACTCACACATCTCTCACTCACTCTCTCACTCACAGCTACTCTTTCTTTCTTTCTCTCTCTCACAGCTTCTCTTTCTCTTTCTCTCTCTCTCTCACTCACAGCTTCTCTTTCTCTCTCTCACACTCACTCACAGCTTCTCTCTTTTTCTCCATCTCTCTCACTCAGCTTCTCTTTCTCTCTCTCTCACTCACAGCTTCTCATTCTCTCTCTCTCACTCTCTTACTCACAGCTTCTCTCTCTCTCTCTCTCACTCACATCTACTCTTTCTCTTTCTCTCTCACTCACAGCTTGTCTTTCTCTCTCACACACACACTGCTTCTCTCTCTCACACACACAGCTTCTCTTTCTCTCTCTCTCACATAGCTTCTCTTTCTCTCTCTCTCATTCACAGCTTCTATTTCTCTCTCTCACTCACAGCTTCTTTCTCTCTCTCGCTCTCACTCACATTTTCTCTCTCTCTCTCACTCACAGCTTTACTTTCTCTCTCGCTCTCACTCACTCACAGCTTCTCTTTTGCTCGCTCTCTCACTAACAGCTTCTCTCTCTTTCTCTCGCTCACAGCTTCTCTTTCCCTTCTCTCTCTTTCACTCACAGCTTCTCTCTCACTCACTCACTCACTCACTCTCTCACAGCTTCTCACTCTCTCTCTCTCACTCACTCACAGCTTCTCTTTCTCTCTCACTCTCTCACAGTTTCTCTTTCTCTCTCACAATCTCTCAGAGCTTCTCTCTCTCTCACTCACTCACAGCTTCTCTTTCTCTCTCACTCTCTCACAGCTTCTCTTTCTCTCTCACATTCTTTCAGAGCTTCTCTCTCTCTCTCTCACTCACAGCTTCTCTTTCTCTCTCTCTCACTCACAGCTTCCTTCTCTCTCTCTCTCTCTCAATCACAGCTTTCCTTTCTCTCTCACTCACTCACTCACAGCTTCTCTTTCACTCTCTCTCTCTCACTCACTCACAGCTTCTCTTTCTCTGTCTCTCACTCACTCACAACTTCTCTTTCTATCTCTCTCACACACACAGCTTCTCTTTCTCTCTCTCACTCACAGCTTATTTCTCTCTCTCAATCACAGCTTTTCTCTCTCTCACACACACACACTCAGAGCTTCACTTTCTCTCTCAATCTCACTCACAGCTTCTCTTTCTCCCTCTCTCACTCACACCTTCTCTCTCACTGACTCTCTCACTCACAGCTTCTCTTTCTCTCTCTCTCACAGCTCTTTCTCTCTCTCTCTCACTCACTCACAGCTTCTCTTTCTCTCTCTCTCACTCACTCACGACTTCTATTTCTCTCTCACACACACAAAGCTTCTCTTTCTCTCTATCTCTCTCACTTACAGCTTCCCTTTTCTCTCTCTCTCTCACTCACTCACAGCTTCTCTTTCTTTCTCTCTCTCTCTCTCACTCACAGCTTCTCTTACTCTCTCTCACTAATTCACAGCTTCTCTTTCTCTCTTTCTCTCTCTCTCACTCACTCACAGCTTCTCTTTCTCTCTCTCTCTCACTCACTCACAGCTTCTCCTGCTCTCTCACTCACAGCTTCTCTTTCTCTATCTCTCTCTCACTCACAGCTTCTCTTTCTCTCTCTCACTCACAGCTTCTCTTTCTCTCTCTCTCTCACTCACAGCTTCTCTTTCTCTCTCTCTCACTCACAGCTTCTCTCTCTCTCTCTCACTCACAGCTTCTCTTTCTCTCTCTCTCACATAGCTTCTGTTTCTCTCTCTCTCACTCACAGCTTCTCTCTCACTCATTCTCTTACTCACATCTTCTCTTTCTTTCTTTCTCTCTCTCACAGCTTCTCTTTTTCTCTCTCTCTCTCACTCACAGTTTCTCTTTCTCTCTCTCACACTCACTCACAGCTTCTCTCTCTTTCTCTGTCTCTCTCACTCACAGCTTCTCTTTCTCTCTCTCACACAGCTTCTCTCTCTCTCACTCCCTCACTGCTTTTCTCTCTCTCACTCACTCACTCTCAGCTTCTATTTCTCTCTCACACACACACAGCTTCTCTTTCTCTGTCTCTCACTCACAGCTTCTCTTTCTCTCTCTCTCACTCACTCACAACTTCTCTTTCTATCTCTCTCACTCACAGCTTCTCTTTTCTCTCTCTCTCACTCACTCCCAGCTTCTCTTTCCCTCTCTCCCACTCACTCACAGCTTCTCTTTCTCTCTCTCACTAAGTCACAGCTTCTCTTTCTCTCTCTCTCACTCATTCACAGCTTCTCTTTCTCTCTCTCTCACTCACTCACAGCTTCCCTTTCTCTCTCTCTCTCACTCACAGCTTTTCTTTCTCTCTCTCTCTCACTTACTCACAGCTTCTCTTTTGCTCTCTCTCTCACTCACAGCATTTCTCTCTCTCTTTCTCTCACTCACAGCTTCTCTTTCCCTTCTCTCTCTCTCACTCACAGCTTCTCCTTCTCTCTCTCTCACTCACAGCTTCTCTTTCTCTCTCTCTCTCACTCACAGCTTCTCTTTCTCTCTCACTCACAGCTTCTCTTTCTCTCTCTCTCACTCACAGCTTTTATTTCTCTCTCTCTCTCTCACTCACTCACAGTTTTTCTTTCGCTCTCGCTCTCTCTCTCACTCACAGCTTTTCTTTCTCTATCTCTCTCTCTCACTCACAGCATCTCTTTCCCTCTCTCCCACTCACTCACAGCTTCTCTTTCTCTCTCTCTCACTCACACCTCTCTCACTCACTCTCTCACTCACAGCTACTCTTTCTTTCTTTCTCTCTCTCACAGCTTCTCTTTCTCTTTCTCTCTCTCTCTCACTCACAGTTTCTCTATCTCTCTCTCACACTCACTCACAGCTTCTCTCTTTTTCTCCATCTCTCTCACTCAGCTTCTCTTTCTCTCTCTCTCACTCACAGCTTCTCATTCTCTCTCTCACTCTCTTACTCACACCTTCTCTCTCTCTCACTCACATCTACTCTTTCTCTTTCTCTCTCACTCACAGCTTGTCTTTCTCTCTCACACACACACTGCTTCTCTCTCTCACACACACAGCTTCTCTTTCTCTCTCTCTCACTCACAGCTTCTCTTTCTCTCTCTCTCACATAGCTTCTCTTTCTCTCTCTCTCATTCACAGCTTCTATTTCTCTCTCTCACTCATAGCTTCTTTCTCTCTCTCGCTCTCACTCACATTTTCTCTCTCTCTCACTCACAGCTTTACTTTCTCTCTCGCTCTCACTCACTCACAGCTTCTCTTTCGCTCTCTCTCTCACTCACAGCTTCTCTCTCTCTTTCTCTCGCTCACAGCTTCTCTTTCCCTTCTCTCTCTTTCACTCACAGCTTCTCTCTCTCTCACACACACTCACTCACTCACTCACAGCTTCTCACTCTCTCTCTCACACACTCACAGCTTCTCTTTCTCTCTCACTCTCTCACAGTTTCTCTTTCTCTCTCACAATCTCTCAGAGCTTCTCTCTCTCTCTCACTCACTCACAGCTTCTCTTTCTCTCTCACTCTCTCACAGCTTCTCTTTCTCTCTCAATCTCTGAGAGCTTCTCTCTCTCTCTCACTCACAGCTTCTCTTTCTCTCTCTCTCACTCACAGCTTCTTTCTCTCTCTCTCTCTCAATCACAGCTTTTCTTTCTCTCTCTCTCACTCACTCACAGCTTCTCTTTCACTCTCTCTCTCTCACTCACTCACAGCTTCTCTTTCTCTGTCTCTCACTCACAGCTTCTCTTTCTCTCACTCACTCACAACTTCTCTTTCTATCTCTCTCACACACAGCTTTCTTTCTCTCTCTCTCACTCACAGCTTCTCTTTCTCTCTCTCTCTCTCTCTCTCTCTCAGCTTCTCTTTCTCTCTCTCTCACTTACAGATTCTCTTTCTCTCACTCTCTCACTCACAGCTTCTCTTTCTCTTTCTCTCTCACTCACAGCTTTTCTTTCTCTCTCTCTCACTCACTCACCGCTTCTCTTTCTCTCTCTCTCTCACTCACAGCTTTTCTTTCTCTCTCTCTCACTCACTCACAGCTTCTCTTTCGCTCTCTCTCACATAGCTTCTCTCTCTCTCTCTCATTCACAGCTTCTATTTTGCTCTCTCTCACTCACAGCTTCTCTTTCTGTCTCTCTCTCTCACTCACAGCTTCTCTTTCTCTCTCTCTCTCACTCACAGCTTCTTTCTCTCTCTCACACACACTCACAGCTTTTCTTTCTCTCTCTCTCTCACTCACGCACTGCTTCTCTTTTACTCTCTCTCTCACTCACAGCTTCTCTCTCTATCTCTCTCTCTCACACACACACAGCTTCTGTTTCTCTCTCACTCTCTCCCACACCTTCTCTTTCTCTCTCTCTCACTCACTCACAGCTTCTCTTTCTCTCTCTCTCACTCACAGCTTCTCTCTCACTCACTCTCTTACTCACAGCTTCTCTTTCTTACTCTCTCTCACAGCTTCTCTTTCTCTCTCTCTCTCACTCACAGCTTCTCTTTCTCTCTCTCACACTCACTCACAGCTTCTCTCTCTTTCTCTGACTCTCTCACTCACAGCTTCTCTTTCTCTCTCACACACACAGCTTCTCTCTATCTCTCACTCACTCACTGCTTCTCTCTCTCTCACTCACTCACTCACAGCTTCTATTTCTCTCTCTCTCACACACAGCTTCTCTTTCTCTCTATCTCTCACTCACAGCTTCTCTTTTCTCTCTCTCTCACTCACTCACAGCTTCTCTTTCCTTCTCTCTCTCACTCACATCTTCTCTTTCTCTCTCTCTCTCACTCAGTCACAGCTTCTCTTTCTCTCTCACTCACAGCTTTATTTCTCTCTCTCTGTCTCACTCACAGCTTCTCTTTCTCTCTCTCTCTCATTCAGCTTCTCTTTCTCTCTCTCACTCACAGCTTCTCTTTCTCTCTCTCTCACAGCTTCTCTTTCTCTCTCACTCACTCACAGCTTTCTTTCTCTCTGTCTCACTCACAGCTTCTCTTTCTCTCTCTCTCTCACTCAGCTTCTCTTTCTCTCTCTCTCACTCACAGCTTCTCATTCTCTCTCTCACTCTCTTACTCACAGCTTCTCTTTCTCTCTCTCTCTCACTCACTCACAGCTTCTCTTTCTCTCTCTCTCTCTCTCACTCACAGCTTCTCCTTCTCTCTCACTCACAGCTTCTCTTTCTCTCTCTCTCTCTCACTCACAGCTTCTCTTTCTCTCTCTCACTCACAGCTTCTCTTTCTCTCTCTCTCTCACTCACAGCTTCTCTTTCTCTCTCTCTCACTCACAGCTTCTCTTTCTCTCTCTC
Organism: Bradypodion ventrale; assembly: GCA_035047345.1. Classification (NCBI taxonomy): domain Eukaryota; kingdom Metazoa; phylum Chordata; class Lepidosauria; order Squamata; family Chamaeleonidae; genus Bradypodion; species Bradypodion ventrale. Next base: position 208,490,524 of record JAWDJE010000002.1, read on the forward strand.
ACACACTCACTCACAGCTTCTCTCTCTTTCTCTGACTCTCTCACTCACAGCTTCTCTTTCTCTCTCTCTCACACAGCTTCTCTCTATCTCTCACTCACTCACTGCTTCTCTCTCTCTCTCTCTCTCACTCACTCACAGCTTCTATTTCTCTCTCTCTCACACATTGCTTCTCTTTCTCTCTATTTCTCACTCACAGCTTCTCTTTTCTCTCTCTCTCACTCACTCACAGCTTCTCTTTCCTTCTCTCTCTCACTCACATCTTCTCTTTCTCTCTCTCTCTCACTCAGTCACAGCTTCTCTTTCTCTCTCACTCACAGCTTTCTTTCTCTCTCTCTGTCTCACTCACAGCTTCTCTTTCTCTCTCTCTCATTCAGCTTCTCTTTCTCTCTCTCACTCACAGCTTCTCTTTCTCTCTCTCTCTCACTCACAGCTTCTCTTTCTCTCTCACTCACAGCTTGACTTTCTCTCTCACACACACACTGCTTCTCTCTCTCTCACAGCTTCTCTTTCTCTCTCACTCACTCACAGCTTTCTTTCTCTCTGTCTCACTCACAGCTTCTCTTTCTCTCTCTCTCTCACTCAGCTTCTCTTTCTCTATCTCTCACTCACAGCTTCTCATTCTCTCTCTCTCACTCTCTTACTCACAGCTTCTCTCTCTCTCTCTCACTCACATCTACCCTTTCTCTCTCTCACTCACTCACAGCTTGTCTTTCTCTCTCACACACACACTTCTTCTCTCTCTCTCTCACAGCTTCTCTCTCTCTCACTCTCACACTCACAGCTTCTCTCTCTCTCTCACACACATAGCATCTCTTTCTCTCTCTCTCATTCACAGCTTCTATTTCTCTCTCTCACTCACAGCTTCTCTTTCTCTCTCTCTCACTCACAGCTTCTTTCTCTCTCTCTCCCTTAATCACAGCTTTCCTTTCTCTCTCACTCACTCACTCACAGCTTCTCTTTCACTCTCTCTCTCTCACTCACTCACAGCTTCTCTTTCTGTGTCTCTCACTCACAGCTTCTCTTTCTCTCTCTCTCACTCACTCACAACTTCTCTTTCTATCTCTCTCACACACACAGCTTCTCTTTCTTTCTCTCTCACTCACAGCTTATTTCTCTCTCTCAATCACAGCTTTTCTCTCTCACACACACACACTCAGAGCTTCACTTTCTCTCTCAATCTCACTCACAGCTTCTCTTTCTCCCTCTCTCACTCACACCTTCTCTCTCACTCACTCTCTCACTCACAGCTTCTCTTTCTCTCTCTCTCAGAGCTCTTTCTCTCTCTCTCACTCACTCACAGCTTCTCTTTCTCTCTCTCTCAATCACTCACGACTTCTATTTCTCTCTCTCTCACACACAAAGCTTCTCTTTCTCTCTATCTCTCTCACTTACAACTTCCCTTTTCTCTCTCTCTCTCACTCACTCACAGCTTCTCTTTCTCTCTCTATCTCTCTCACTCACTCACAGCTTCCCTTTCTCTCTCTCTCACAGCTTCTCTTTCTCTCTCTCTCACTCACAGCTTCTCATTCTCTCTCTCTCACTCTCTCACTCACAGCTTGTCTTTCTCTCTCTCACTCACTCACAGCTTCTCTTTCTCTCTCTCTCTCACTCACAGTTTGTCTTTCTCTCTCACACACACTGCTTCTCTCTCTCTCACACAGCTTCTCTTTCTCTCTCTCGCACTCACACCTTCTCTTTCTCTCTCACACACATAGCTTCTATTTCTCTCTCACTCTTATTCACAGCTTCTATTTCTCTCTCTCTCACAGCTTCTCTCTCTCTCTCTCACTCACAGCTTTTATTTCTCTCTCTCTAACTCACTCACAGCTTCTCTTTCGCTCTTGCTCTCTCTCTCACTCACAGCTTTTCTTTCTCTCTCTCTCACTCACAGCATCTCTTTCCCTCTCTCTCTCTCACACACACAGCTTCTCTCTCACTCACAGCTTCTCTCTCTCTTTCTCTCTCTCACAGCTTCTCTTTCCCTTCTCTCTCTCTCACTCACAGCTTCTCTCTCACTCACTCACTCACAGCTTCTCACTGTCTCGCTCTCTCACTCTCTCACAGCTTCTCTTTCTCTCTCACAATCTCTCAGAGCTTCTCTCTCTCACTCACTCACTCACTCACAGCTTTCCTTTCTCTCTCTCACACACACTCACAGATTCTCCGTCTGTCTCACTGACAGCTTCTCTTTCTCTCTCTCTCACTCACAGCTTCTATTTCTCTCTGTATCTCTCACTCATAGCTTTTCTTTCTCTCTCTCTCTCACTCACAGCTTCTCTTTCACTCTCTCTCTCACTCACTCACAGTTTCTCTTTCTCTGTCTCTCACTCACAGCTTTTTTCTCTCTCACTCACTCACTCACAACTTCTCTTTCTATCACTCTCTCACACACAGCTTCTCTTTCTCTCTCTCTCACTCACTCACAGCTTCTCTTTCTCTCACTCACTCAAAGCTTCTCTTTCTCTGTCTCTCTCACAGCTTCTCTTTCTCTATATCTCTCTCACTCACAGCTTCTCTTTTCTCTCTCTCTCTCTCTCACTCACTCACAGCTTCTCTTTCTCTCTCTCTCACTCACAGCTTCTCTTTCTCTCTCACTAACTCATATCTTCTCTTTCTCTCTCTCTCTCACTCACTCACAGCTTCCCTTTCTCTCTCTCTCTCTCTCACTCACTCACAGCTGCTCTTTCTCTTTCTCTCTCACTCACTCACAGCTTCTCTTTCTCTCTCACTCACTCACAGCCTTCTTTCTCTCTCTGTCTCACACAGCTTCTCTTTCTCTCTCTCTCTCACTCAGCTTCTCTTTCTCTCTCACTCACTCACAGCTTCTATTTCTCTCAATCACTCACAGCTTCTCTTTCTCTGTCTCTCTCACAGCTTCTCTTTCTCTCTCTCTCTCACAGCTTCTCTATTCTCTCTCTCTCTCACTCACTCACAGCTTCTCTTTCTCTCTCTCTCACTCACTCACAGCTTCTCTTTCTCTCTCTCTCTCTCTCACTCACAGCTTCTCTTTCTCTCTCACTCACTCACAGCTTTCTTTTTCTCTCTGTCTCACTCACAGCTTCTCTTTCTCTCTCTCTCTCACTCAGCTTCTCTTTCTCTCTCTCACACTCACAGCTTCTTTTTCTCTCTCTCTCTCACTTGCAGCTTTTCTTTCTCTCTCTCTCACTCACTCACAGCTTCTCTTTCTCTCTCTCTCTCTCACAGCTTTTCTTTGTCTCTCTCTCTCACTCACTCACAGCTTCTCTTTCGCTCTCTCTCACACAGCTTCTATTTCTCTCTCTCTCATTCACAGCTTCTATTTCTCTCTCTCTCACTCACAGCTTCTCTTTCTCTCTCTCTCACTCACAGCTTCTTTCTCTCACACACACACACTCACAGCTTTTCTTTCTCTCTCTCTCTCACTCACTCACAGCTCTTTTGCTCTCTCTCTCACTCACAGCTACTCTCTCTCTATCTCTCTCTCACTCACACACACACAGCTTCTGTTTGTTTCTCTCTCACTCTCTCTCACAGCTTCTCTTTCTCTCTCTCACTCACTCACAGCTTCTCTTTCTCTTTCTCTCGCTCACAGCTTCTCTCTCACTCACTCTCTTACTCACAGCTTCTCTTTCTTTCTCTCTCTCACAGCTTCTCTCTCTCTCTCTCTCACTCATAGCTTCTCTTTCTCTCTCTCACTCTCTCACTCACTCACAGCTTCTTTTTCTCTCTCACTCACTCACAGCTTTCTTTCCATCTCTGTCTCACTCACAGCTTCTTTCTCTCTCTCTCTCAGCTTCTCTTTCTCTCACTCACAGATTCTCTCTGTCTCTCTCACTCACTCACAGCTTCCCTTTCTCTCTCTCTCTCTCTCACTCACTCACAGCTTCTCTTTCTCATTCTCTCTCACTCACTCACAGCTTCTCTTTCACTCCCACTCACTCACAGCCTTCTTTCTCTCTGTCTCACTCACAGCTTCTCTTTCTCTCTCTTTCTCACTCAGCTTCTCTTTCTCTCTCACTCACTCACAGCTTCTATTTCTCTCACTCACTCACAGCTTCTCTTTCTCTGTCTCTCTCACACCTTCTCTTTCTCTCTCTCTCATAGCTTCTCTATTCTCTCTCTCTCTCTCACTCACTCACAGCTTCTCTTTCTCTCTCTCTCACTCACTCACAGCTTCTCTTTCTCTCTCTCTCACTCACTCACAGCTTCTCTTTCTCTCTCACTCACTCACAGCTTTCTTTTTCTCTCTGTCTCACTCACAGCTTCTCTTTCTCTCTCTCTCTCTCACTCAGCTTCTCTTTCTCTCTCTCACACTCACAGCTTCTCTTTCTCTCTCTCTCACTTGCAGCTTTTCTTTCTCTCTCTCTCACTCACTCACTGCTTCTCTTTCTCTCTCTCTCACACACAGCTTTTCTTTCTCTCTCTCTCTCACTCACTCACAGCTTCTCTTTCGCTCTCTCTCACATAGCTTCTATTTCTCTCTCTCTCATTCACAGCTACTATTTCTCTCTCTCTCACTCAGAGCTTCTTTCTCTCTCACACACACACTCACATCTTTTCTTTCTCTCTCTCTCTCACTCACTCGCAGCTCTTTTGCTCTCTCTCTCACTCACAGCTTCTCTCTCTCTCTCTCACTCACTCACACACAGCTTCTGTTTCTCTCTCACTCTCTCTCACAGCTTCTCTTTCTCTCTCTCTCACTCACTCACAGCTTCTCTTTCTCTTTCTCTCGCTCACAGCTTCTCTCTCACTCACTCTCTTACTCACAGCTTCTCTTTCTTTCTCTCTCTCACAGCTTCTCTTCCTTTCTCTCTCTCTCTGTCACTCACAGCTTCTCTTTCTCTCTCTCTCTCACTCATTCACTGCTTCTCTTTCTCTCTCTCTCTCTCACTCACTCACAGCTTTCTTTCAATCTCTGTCTCACTCACAGCTTCTCTTTCTCTCTCTCTCACTCACAACTTCTTTCTCTCTCACACACACACTCACAGCTTTTCTTTCTCTCTCTCTCTCACTCACTCACAGCTCTTTTGCTCTGTCTCTCACTCACAGCTTCTCTCTATCTCTCTCTCACTCACACACACACAGCTTCTGTTTCTCTCTCACTCTCTCTCACAGCTTCTCTTTCTCTCTCTCTCATTCACTCACAGCTTCTCTTTCTCTTTCTCTCGCTCACATCTTCTCTCTCACTCCCTCTCTTACTCACAGCTTCGCTTTCTTTCTCTCTCTCACAGCTTCTCTTTCTCTCTCTCTCTCTCACTCACAGCTTCTCTCTCTCTCTCTCTCTCACTCACTCACAGCTTTCTTTCAATCTTTCTCACTCACAGCTTCTCTTTCTCTCTCTCTCTCACTCAGCTTCTCTTTCTCTCTCTCACTCACAGATTCTCTCTCTCTCTCTCTCTCACTCTCTCACAGTTTCCCTTTCTCTCTCTCTCTCACTCACTCACAGCTTCTCTTTCTCTTTCTCTCTCACTCACTCACAGCTTCTCTTTCTCTCTCACTCACTCACAGCCTTCTTTCTCTCTCTGTCTCACTCACAGCTTCTCTTTCTCTCTCTTTCTCTCTCAGCTTCTCTTTCTCTCTCACTCACAGCTTCTATTTCTCTCACTCACTCACAGCTTCTCTTTCTCTGTCTCTCTCACAGCTTCTCTTTCTCTCTCTCTCACAGCTTCTCTATTCTCTCTCTCTCTCACTCACTCACAGCTTCCCTTTCTCTCTCTCTCTCTCTCACTCACTCACAGCTTCTCTTTCTCTCTCTCTCTTACTCACTCACAGCTTCTCTTTCTCTCTCACTCACTCACAACTTTCTTTTTCTCTCTGTCTCACTCACAGCTTCTCTTTCTCTCTCTCTCTCTCACTCAGCTTCTCTTTCTCTCTCACACACTCACAGCTTCTCTTTCTCTCTCTCTCTCTCACTTGCAGCTTTTCTTTCTCTCTCTCTCACTCACTCACAGCTTCTCTTTCTCTCTCTCTCTCTCACAGCTTTTCTTTCTCTCTCTCTCTCACTCACTCACAGCTTCTCTTTCGCTCTCTCTCACATAGCTTCTCTTTCTCTCTCTCTCATTCACAGCTTCTATTTCTCTCTCTCTCACTCACAGCTTCTTTCTCTCTCACACACACACTCACATCTTTTCTTTCTCTCTCTCTCTCACTCACTCACAGCTCTTTTGCTCTCTCTCTCACTCACAGCTTCTCTCTCTCTATCTCTCTCTCACTCACACACACACAGCTTCTGTTTCTCTCTCACTCTCTCTCACAGTTTCTCTTTCTCTCTCTCTCACTCACTCACAGCTTCTCTTTCTCTTTCTCTCGCTCACAGCTTCTCTCTCACTCACTCTCTTACTCACAGCTTCTCTTTCTTTCTCTCTCTCACAGCTTCTCTTTCTCTCTCTCTCTCTCTCACTCACAGCTTCTCTTTCTCTCTCTCTCTCACTCATTCACAGCTTCTCTTTCTCTCTCTCTCTCTCACTCACTCACAGCTTTCTTTCAATCGCTGTCTCACTCACAGCTTCTCTTTCTCTCTCTCTCTCACTCAGCTTCTCTTTCTCTGTCTCTCTCACTCACTCACAGCTTCTCTTTCACTCTCTCTCACATAGCTTCTATTTCTCTCTCTCTCATTCACAGCTTCTATTTCTCTCTCTCTCACTCACAGCTTCTCTTTCTCTCTCTCTCACTCACAACTTCTTTCTCTCTCACACACACACTCACAGCTTTTCTTTCTCTCTCTCTCTCACTCACTCACAGCTCTTTTGCTCTGTCTCTCACTCACAGCTTCTCTCTCTCTATCTCTCTCTCACTCACACACACACAGCTTCTGTTTCTCTCTCACTCTCTCTCACAGCTTCTCTTTCTCTCTCTCTCACTCACTCACAGCTTCTCTTTCTCTTTCTCTCGCTCACAGCTTCTCTCTCACTCACTCTCTTACTCACAGCTTCTCTTTCTTTCTCTCTCTCACAGCTTCTCTTTCTCTCTCTCTCTCTCACTCACAGCTTCTCTTTCTCTCTCTCTCTCACTCACTCACAGCTTCTCTTTCTCTCTCTCTCTCACTCACTCACAGCTTTCTTTCAATCTCTGTCTCACTCACAGCTTCTCTTTCTCTCTCTCTCTCACTCAGCTTCTCTTTCTCTCTCTCTCTCACTCACTCACAGCTTCTCTTTCACTCTCTCTCACATAGCTTCTATTTCTCTCTCTCTCATTCACAGCTTCTGTTTCTCTCTCACTCTCTCTCACAGCTTCTCTTTCTCTCTCTCTCATTCACTCACAGCTTCTCTTTCTCTTTCTCTCGCTCACAGCTTCTCTCTCACTCCCTCTCTTACTCACAGCTTCTCTTTCTTTCTCTCTCTCACAGCTTCTCTTTCTCTCTCTCTCTCTCACTCACAGCTTCTCTCTCTCTCTCTCTCTCTCACTCACTCACAGCTTCTCTTTCTCTCTCACTCACTCACAGCTTTCTTTCAATCTGTCTCACTCACAGCTTCTCTTTTCTCTCTCTCACTCAGCTTCTCTTTCTCTCTCTCACTCACAGATTCTCTCTCTCTCTCTCTCTCACTCTCTCACAGTTTCCCTTTCTCTCTCTCTCTCACTCACTCACAGCTTCTCTTTCTCTTTCTCTCTCACTCACTCACAGCTTCTCTTTCTCTCTCACTCACTCACAGCCTTCTTTCTCTCTCTGTCTCACTCACAGCTTCTCTTTCTCTCTCTTTCTCTCTCAGCTTCTCTTTCTCTCTCACTCACAGCTTCTATTTCTCTCACTCACTCACAGCTTCTCTTTCTCTGTCTCTCTCACAGCTTCTCATTCTCTCTCTCTCTCTCACAGCTTCTCTATTCTCTCTCTCTCTCACTCACTCACAGCTTCCCTTTCTCTCTCTCTCTCACTCACTCACAGCTTCTCTTTCTCTCTCTCTCTCACTCACTCACAGCTTCTCTTTCTCTCTCACTCACTCACAGCTTTCTTTTTCTCTCTGTCTCACTCACAGCTTCTCTTTCTCTCTCTCTCTCACTCAGCTTCTCTTTCTCTCTCACACACAGCTTCTCTTTCTCTCTCTCTCACTTGCAGCTTTTCTTTCTCTCTCTCTCACTCACTCACAGCTTCTCTTTCTCTCTCTCTCTCACACAGCTTTTCTTTCTCTCTCTCTCTCACTCACTCACAGCTTCTCTTTCGCTCTCTCTCACATAGCTTCTATTTCTCTCTCTCTCATTCACAGCTTCTATTTCTCTCTCTCTCACTCACAGTTTCTCTTTCTCTCTCTCTCTCACTCACAGCTTCTTTCTCTCTCTCTCTCTCACTCACAGCTCTTTTGCTCTCTCTCACTCACAGCTTCTCTCTCTCTATCTCTCTCTCACTCACACACACACAGCGTCTGTTTCTCTCTCACTCTCTCTCACAGCTTCTCTTTCTCTCTCTCTCACTCACTCACAGCTTCTCTTTCTCTTTCTCTCGCTCACAGCTTCTCTCTCACTCACTCTCTTACTCACAGCTTCTCTTTCTTTCTCTCTCTCACAGCTTCTCTTTCTCTCTCTCTCTCACTCACAGCTTCTCTTTCTCTCTCTCACTCACTCACAGCTTCACTTTCTCTCTCTCTCTCTCACTCACTCACAGCTTTCTTTCAATCTCTGTCTCACTCAAAGCTTCTCTTTCTTTCTCTCTCTCACTCAGCTTCTCTTTCTCTCTCTCACTCACAGATTCTCTTTCTCTCTCTCTCTCTCACTCACAGCATCTCTTTCTCTCTCACTCACAGCTTCTCTTTCTCTCTCTCTCTCAATCACAGCTTTTCTTTCTTTCTCTCACTCACTCACAGCTTCTCTTTCACTCTCTCTCTCTCACTCACTCACAGCTTCACTTTCTCTGTCTCTCACTCACAGCTTCTCTTTCTCTCTCTCTCACTCACTCACAACTTCTCTTTCTATCTCTCTCACACACACAGCTTCTCTTTCTCTCTCTCTCTCTCACTCACTGACAGCTTCTATTTCTCTCACTCACTCACAGCTTCTCTTTCTCTGTCTCTCTCACAGCTTCTCTTTTTCGCTCTCTATCTCTCTCACTCACAGCTTCTCTTTTCTCTCTCTCTCACTCACTCACAGCTTCTCTTTCTCTCTCACACACACTCACAGCTTCTCTTTCTCTCTCTCACTAACACACATCTTCTCTCTCTCTCTCTCTCACTCATAGCTTCCCTTTCTCTCTCTCTCTCACTCACTCACAGCTTCTCTTTCTCTCTTTCACTCACTCCCAGCTTCTCTTACTCTCTCACGCACTCACAGCTTTCTTTCTCTCTCTGTCTCACTCACAGCTTCTCTTTCTCTCTCTCTCACTCAGCTTCTCTTTCTCTCTCACTCACTCACAGCTTCTGTTTCTCTCACTCACTCACAGCTTCTCTTTCTCAGTCTCTCTCACAGCTTCTCTTTCTCTCTATCTCTCTCACTCACAGCTTCTCTTTTCTCTCTCTCACTCCCTCACAGCTTCTCTCTCTCTCTCTCTCTCACTCACAGCTTCTCTTTCTCTCTCTCACTAACTCACATCTTCTCTTTCTCTCTCTCACTCACTCACAGCTTCCCTTTCTCTCTCTCTCTCACTCACTCACAGCTTCTCTTTCTCTCTCTCTCTCTCACTCACAGCTTCTCTTTCTCTCTCACTCACTCACAGCTTTCTTTCTCTCTCTTTCTCACTCACAGCTTCTCTTACTCTCTCTCTCTCTCACTCAGCTTCTCTTTCTCTCTCTCACACTCACAGCTTCTCTTTCTCTCTCTCTCACTCACAGCTTTTCTTTCTTTCTTTCTTTCTCTCACTCACTCACAGCTTCTCTTTTGCTCTCTCTCACATAGCTTCTCTTTCTCTCTCTCTCATTCACAGCTTCTATTTCTCTCTCTCTCTCTCACTCACAGCTTCTCTTTCTCTCTCTCTCACTCACAGCTTTTCTTTGTCTCTCTCTCACTCACTCACAGCTTCTCTTTCGCTCTCTCTCACATAGCTTCTCTTTCTCTCTCATTCACAGCTTCTATTTCTCTCTCTCACACACAGCTTCTCTTTCTCTCTCTCTCTCACTCACAGCTTCTTTCTCTCTCTCACACACACTCACAGCTTTTCTTTCTTTCTCTCTCTCACTCACTCACAGCTCTTTTCCTCTCTCTCTCACTCACAGCTTCTCTCTCTCTCTCTCTCTCTCACTCACACACACACAGCTTCTGTTTCTCTCTCACTCTCTCTCACAGCTTCTCTTTCTCTCTCTCTCATTCACTCACAGCTTCTCTTTCTCTCTCTCTTGCTCACAGCTTCTCTCTCACTCACTCTCTTACTCACAGCTTCTCTTTCTTTCTCTCTCTCCTAGCTTCTCTTTCTCTCTTTCTCTCTCACTCACAGCTTCTCTTTCTCTCTCTCTCTCACTCACTCACAGCTTCTCTTTCTCTCTCACTCACTCACAGCTTTCTTTCTCTCTCTGTCTCACTCACAGCTTCTCTTTTTCTCTCTCTCTCTCACTCAGCTTCTCTTTCTCTCTCTCTCACTTACAGATTCTCTTTCTCTCACACTCACAGCTTCTCTTTCTCTCTCTCTCTCACTCACAGCTTTTCTTTCTCTCTCTCTCTCACTCACTCACAGCTTCTCTTTCTCTCTCTCTCTCACTCACAGCTTTTCTTTCTTTCTCTCTCTCACTCACTCACAGCTTCTCTTTCACTCTCTCTCACATAGCTTCTCTTTCTCTCTCTCTCATTCACAGCTTCTATTTCGCTCTCTCTCACTCACAGCTTCTCTTTCTGTCTCTCTCTCACTCACAGCTTCTCTTTCTCTCTCTGTCTCTCTCACTCACAGCTTCTTTCTCTCTCACACACACACTCACAGCTTTCCTTTCTCTCTCTCTCACTCACTCACTGCTTCTCTTTTGCTCTCTCTCACTCACAGCTTCTCTCTCTATCTCTATCTCTCACACACACAGCTTCTGTTTCTCTCTCACTCTCTCTCACACCTTCTCTTTCTCTCTCTCTCACTCACTCACAGCTTCTCTTTCTCTCTCTCACTCACAGCTTCTCTCTCACTCACTCTCTTACTCACAGCTTCTCTTTCTTTCACTCTCTCACAGCTTCTCTCTCTCTCTCTCTCACTCACAGCTTCTCTTTCTCTCTCTCACACTCACTCACAGCTTCACTTTCACTCTCTCTCTCACTCAGCTTCTCTTTCTCTCTCTCTCACTCACAGCTTCTCATTCTCTCTCTCTCACTCTCTTACTCACAGCTTCCCTCTCTCTCTCACTCACATCTACTCTTTCTCTTTCTTTCTCACTCACAGCTTGTATTTCTCATTCTCACACACACTGCTTCTCTCTCTCTCACACAGCTTCTCTTTCTCTCTCTCTCTCACTCACAGCTTCTCTTTCTCTCTCTCTCACATAGCTTCTCTTTCTCTCTCTCTCATTCATAGCTTCTATTTCTCTCTCTCACTCTCAGCTTCTCTTTCTCTCTCTCGCTCTCACTCACATTTTCTCTCTCTCTCACTCACAGCTTTACTTTCTCTCTCGCTCTCACTCACTAACTCACAGCTTCTCTTTCGCTCGCTCTCTCACTCACAGCTTCTCTCTCTCTTTCTCTCGCTCACAGCTTCTCTTTCCCTTCTCTCTCTTTCACTCACAGCTTCTCTCTCTCACACACACTCACTCACTCACTCACAGCTTCTCTCTCTCTCTCTCTCTCACTCACTCACAGCTTCTCTTTCTCTCTCACTCTCTCACAGTTTCTCTTTCTCTCTCACAATCTCTCAGAACTTCTCTCTCTCACTCACTCACAGCTTTTCTTTCTCTCTCACTCTCTCACAGCTTCTCTTTCTCTCTCACAATCTCTCAGAGCTTCTCTCACTCTCTCACTCACAGCTTCTCTTTCTCTCTCTCTCACTCATAGCTTCTTTCTCTCTCTCTCTCTCAATCACAGCTTTCCTTTCTCTCTCACTCACTCACTCACAGCTTCTCTTTCACTCTCTCTCTCTCACTCACTCACAGCTTCTCTTTCTCTGTCTCTCACTCACAGCTTCTCTTTCTCTCTCTCTCACTCACTCACAACTTCTCTTTCTATCTCTCTCACACACAAAGCTTCTCTTTCTCTCTCTCTCACTCACAGCTTATTTCTCTCTCTCAATCACAGCTTTTCTCTCTCTCACACACACACACTCAGAGCTTCACTTTCTCTCTCAATCTCACTCACAGCTTCTCTTTCTCCCTCTCTCACTCACACCTTCTCTCTCACTCACTCTCTCACTCACAGCTTCTCTTTCTCTCTCTCTCACAGCTCTTTCTCTCTCTCTCTCACTCACTCACAGCTTCTCTTTCTCTCTCTCTCACTCACTCACGACTTCTATTTCTCTCTCTCTCACACACAAAGCTTCTCTTTCTCTCTATCTCTCTCACTCACAGCTTCCCTTTTCTCTCTCTCTCACTCACTCACAGCTTCTCTTTCTTTCTCTCTCTCTCTCTCACTCACAGCTTCTCTTACTCTCTCTCACTAATTCACAGCTTCTCTTTCTCTCTTTCTCTCTCTCTCACTCACTCACAGCTTCTCTTTCTCTCTCTCTCACTCACTCACAGCTTCTCCTTCTCTCTCACTCACAGCTTCTCTTTCTCTCTCTCTCTCTCACTCACAGCTTCTCTTTCTCTCTCTCACTCACACCTTCTCTCTCTCTCTCTCTCACTCACAGCTTCTCTTTCTCTCTCTCTCACTCACAGCTTCTCTTTCTTTCTCTCTCTCTCTCACACACAGCTTCTCTCTCTCTCTCTCACTCACAGCTTCTCTCTCACTCATTCTCTTACTCACATCTTCTCTTTCTTTCCTTCTCTCTCTCACAGCTTCTCTTTCTCTCTCTCTCTCTCACTCACAGTTTCTCTTTCTCTCTCTCACACTCACTCACAGCTTCTCTCTCTTTCTCTGTCTCTCTCACTCACAGCTTCTCTTTCTCTCTCTCTCACAGCTTCTCTCTCTCTCACTCCCTCACTGCTTTTTTCTCTCTCACTCACTCACTCACAGCTTCTATTTCTCTCTCTCTCACACACAGCTTCTCTTTCTCTGTCTCTCACTCACAGCTTCTCTTTCTCTCTCTCTCTCTCACTCACTCACAACTTCTCTTTCTATCTCTCTCACTCACAGCTTCTCTTTTCTCTCTCTCACACTCACTCACAGCTTCTCTTTCCCTCTCTCCCACTCACTCACAGCTTCTCTTTCTCTCTCTCACTAAGTCACAGCTTCTCTTTCTCTCTCTCTCTCTCACTCACTCACAGCTTCTCTTTCACTCTCTCTCACATAGCTTCTCTTTCTCACTCTCTCATTCACAGCTTCTATTTCGCTCTCTCTCACTCACAGCTTCTCTTTCTGTCTCTCTCTCACACTCACAGCTTCTCTCTCTCTCTCTCTCTCTCACTCACAGCTTCTTTCTCTCTCTCACACACACTCACAGCTTTTCTTTCTCTCTCTCTCTCTCACTCACTGCTACTCTTTTGCTCTCTTTCTCACTCACAGCTTCTCTCTCTCTCTCACACACACAGAGCTTCTGTTTCTCTCTCACTCTCTCTCACACCTTCTCTTTCTCTCTCTCACTCACTCACAGCTTCTCTTTCTCTCTCTCTCACTCACAGCTTCTCTCTCACTCACTCTCTTACTCATAGCTTCCTTTCTTTTTCTCTCTCACAGCTTCTCTTTCTCTCTCTCTCTCACTCACAGCATCTCTTTCTCTCACACTCACTCACAGCTTCTCTCTCTTTCTCTGTCTCTCTCACTCACAGCTTCTCTTTCTCTCTCTCTCTCACAGCTTCTCTCTCTCACTCACTCACTGCTTCTCTCTCTCTCTCTCTCTCTCACTCACTCACAGCTTCTATTTCTCTCTCTCTCACACACACAGCTTCTCTTTCTCTCTATCTCTTACTCACAGCTTCTCTTTTCTCTCTCTCTCTCACTCACTCACAGCTTCTCTTTCCTTCTCTCTCTCACTCACATCTTCTCTTTCTCTCTCTCTCTCACTCACTCACAGCTTCTCTTTCTCTCTCACTCACAGCTTTCTCTCTCTCTCTCTCTGTCTCACTCACAGCTTATCTTTCTCTCTCTCTCATTCAGCTTCTCTTTCTCTATCTCACTCACAGCTTGTCTTTCTCTCTCTCTCACTCACAGCTTGTCTTTCTCTCACACACACACACTGCTTCTCTCTCTCTCTCAGCTTCTCTTTCTCTCTCACTCACTCACAGCTTTCTTTCTCTCTGTCTCACTCACAGCTTCTCTTTCTCTCTCTGTCACTCACTCAGCTTCTCTTTTTCTCTCTCTCACTCACAGCTTCTCATTCTCTCTCTCTCACTCTCTTACTCACAGCTTCTCTCTCTCTCTCTCACTCACATCTACTCTTTCTCTTTCTCTCTCACTCACAGCTTGTCTTTCTCTCACACACACACACTGCTTCTCTCTCTCTCACACACAGCTTCTCTTTCTCTCTCTCTCTCACTCACAGCTTCTCTCTCTCTCTCACACACATAGCTTCTCTTTCTCTCTCTCTCATTCACAGCTTCTATTTCTCTCTCTCAATCACAGCTTCTCTTTCTCTCTCTCGCTCTCACTCACATTTTCTCTCTCTCTCTCACACTCACAGCTTTACTTTTTCTCTCGCTCTCACTCACTCACAGCTTCTCTTTCGCTCGCTCTCTCACTCACAGCTTCTCTCTCTCTTTCTCTCGCTCACAGCTTCTCTTTCCCTTCTCTCTCTTTCACTCACAGCTTCTCTCTCTCTCACACACACTCACTCACTCACAGCTTCTCACTCTCTCTCTCTCACTCACTCACAGCTTCTCTTTCTCTCTCACTCTCTCACAGTTTCTCTTTCTCTCTCACAATCTCTCAGAGCTTCTCTCTCTCTCACTCACTCACAGCTTCGCTTTCTCTCTCACTCTCTCACAGTTTCTCTTTCTCTCTCACAATCTCTCAGAGCTTCTCTCTCTCTCACTCACAGCTTCTCTTTCTCTCTCTCTCACTCACAGCTTCTTTCTCTCTCTCTCAATCACAGCTTTTCTTTCTCTCTCACTCTCTCACTCACAGCTTCTCTTTCACTCTCTCTCTCTCACTCACTCACAGCTTCTCTTTCTCTGTCTCTCACTCACAGCTTCTCTCTCTCTCTCTCACTCACTCACAACTTCTCTTTCTATTTCTCTCACTCACAGCTTTCTTTCTCTCTCTGTCTCACTCACAGCTTCTCTTTCTCTCTCTCTCTCACTCAGCTTCTCTTTCTCTCTCTCTCACTTACAGATTCTCTTTCTCTCTCTCTCTCACTCACAGCTTCTCTTTCTCTCTCTCTCTCACTCACAGCTTTTCTTTCTCTCTCTCTCACTCACTCACAGCTTCTCTTTCTCTCTCTCTCTCACTCACAGCTTTTCTTTCTCTCTCTCTCACTCACTCACAGCTTCTCTTTCTCTCTCTCTCTCACTCACAGCTTTTATTTCTCTCTCTCTCACTCACTCACAGCTTCTCTTTCTCTCTCTCTCTCTCACTCACAGCTTCTCTTTCTCTCTCTCTCTCTCACTCAGCTTCTCTTTCTCTCTCTCTCACTTACAGATTCTCTTTCTCTCTCTCTCTCGCTCACAGCTTCTCTTTCTCTCTCTCTCTCACTCACAGCTTTTCTTTCTCTCTCTCTCACTCACTCACAGATTCTCTTTCTCTCTCTCTCTCACTCACAGCTTCTCTTTCTCTCTCTCTCTCACTCACAACTTTTCTTTCTCTCTCTCTCACTCACTCACAGCTTCTCTCTCTCTATCTCTCTCTCACTCACACACACACAGCTTCTGTTTCTCTCTCACTCTCTCTCACAGCTTCTCTTTCTCTCTCTCTCACTCACTCACAGCTTCTCTTTCTCTTTCTCTCGCTCACAGCTTCTCTCTCACTCACTCTCTTACTCACAGCTTCTCTTTCTTTCTCTCTCTCACAGCTTCTCTTTCTCTCTCTCTCTCACTCACAGCTTCTCTTTCTCTCTCTCACTCACTCACAGCTTCACTTTCTCTCTCTCTCTCTCACTCACTCACAGCTTTCTTTCAATCTCTGTCTCACTCAAAGCTTCTCTTTCTTTCTCTCTCTCACTCAGCTTCTCTTTCTCTCTCTCACTCACAGATTCTCTTTCTCTCTCTCTCTCTCTCACTCACAGCTTCTCTTTCTCTCTCACTCACAGCTTCTCTTTCTCTCTCTCTCTCAATCACAGCTTTTCTTTCTCTCTCTCACTCACTCACAGCTTCTCTTTCACTCTCTCTCTCTCACTCACTCACAGCTTCACTTTCTCTGTCTCTCACTCACAGCTTCTCTTTCTCTTTCTCTCACTCACTCACAACTTCTCTTTCTATCTCTCTCACAAACACAGCTTCTCTTTCTCTCTCTCTCTCTCACTCACTGACAGCTTCTATTTCTCTCACTCACTCACAGCTTCTCTTTCTCTGTCTCTCTCACAGCTTCTCTTTTTCGCTCTCTATCTCTCTCACTCACAGCTTCTCTTTTCTCTCTCTCTCACTCACTCACAGCTTCTCTTTCTCTCTCACACACACTCACAGCTTCTCTTTCTCTCTCTCACTAACACACATCTTCTCTCTCTCTCTCTCTCACTCATAGCTTCCCTTTCTCTCTCTCTCTCACTCACTCACAGCTTCTCTTTCTCTCTTTCACTCACTCACAGCTTCTCTTACTCTCTCACGCACTCACAGCTTTCTTTCTCTCTCTGTCTCACTCACAGCTTCTCTTTCTCTCTCTCTCACTCAGCTTCTCTTTCTCTCTCACTCACTCACAGCTTCTGTTTCTCTCACTCACTCACAGCTTCTCTTTCTCAGTCTCTCTCACAGCTTCTCTTTCTCTCTATCTCTCTCACTCACAGCTTCTCTTTTCTCTCTCTCACTCCCTCACAGCTTCTCTCTCTCTCTCTCTCTCACTCACAGCTTCTCTTTCTCTCTCTCACTAACTCACATCTTCTCTTTCTCTCTCTCACTCACTCACAGCTTCCCTTTCTCTCTCTCTCTCACTCACTCACAGCTTCTCTTTCTCTCTCTCTCTCTCACTCACAGCTTCTCTTTCTCTCTCACTCACTCACAGCTTTCTTTCTCTCTCTTTCTCACTCACAGCTTCTCTTACTCTCTCTCTCTCTCACTCAGCTTCTCTTTCTCTCTCTCACACTCACAGCTTCTCTTTCTCTCTCTCTCACTCACAGCTTTTCTTTCTTTCTTTCTTTCTCTCACTCACTCACAGCTTCTCTTTTGCTCTCTCTCACATAGCTTCTCTTTCTCTCTCTCTCATTCACAGCTTCTATTTCTCTCTCTCTCTCTCACTCACAGCTTCTCTTTCTCTCTCTCTCACTCACAGCTTTTCTTTGTCTCTCTCTCACTCACTCACAGCTTCTCTTTCGCTCTCTCTCACATAGCTTCTCTTTCTCTCTCATTCACAGCTTCTATTTCTCTCTCTCTCACACAGCTTCTCTTTCTCTCTCTCTCTCACTCACAGCTTCTTTCTCTCTCTCACACACACTCACAGCTTTTCTTTCTTTGTCTCTCTCACTCACTCACAGCTCTTTTCCTTCTCTCTCTCACTCACAGCTTCTCTCTCTCTCTCTCTCTCTCACTCACACACACACAGCTTCTGTTTCTCTCTCACTCTCTCTCACAGCTTCTCTTTCTCTCTCTCTCATTCACTCACAGCTTCTCTTTCTCTCTCTCTTGCTCACAGCTTCTCTCTCACTCACTCTCTTACTCACAGCTTCTCTTTCTTTCTCTCTCTCCTAGCTTCTCTTTCTCTCTTTCTCTCTCACTCACAGCTTCTCTTTCTCTCTCTCTCTCACTCACTCACAGCTTCTCTTTCTCTCTCACTCACTCACAGCTTTCTTTCTCTCTCTGTCTCACTCACAGCTTCTCTTTTTCTCTCTCTCTCTCACTCAGCTTCTCTTTCTCTCTCTCTCACTTACAGATTCTCTTTCTCTCACACTCACAGCTTCTCTTTCTCTCTCTCTCTCACTCACAGCTTTTCTTTCTCTCTCTCTCTCACTCACTCACAGCTTCTCTTTCTCTCTCTCTCTCACTCACAGCTTTTCTTTCTTTCTCTCTCTCACTCACTCACAGCTTCTCTTTCACTCTCTCTCACATAGCTTCTCTTTCTCTCTCTCTCATTCACAGCTTCTATTTCGCTCTCTCTCACTCACAGCTTCTCTTTCTGTCTCTCTCTCACTCACAGCTTCTCTTTCTCTCTCTCTCTCTCTCACTCACAGCTTCTTTCTCTCTCACACACACACTCACAGCTTTCCTTTCTCTCTCTCTCTCACTCACTCACTGCTTCTCTTTTGCTCTCTCTCACTCACAGCTTCTCTCTCTATCTCTCTCTCTCACACACACAGCTTCTGTTTCTCTCTCACTCTCTCTCACACCTTCTCTTTCTCTCTCTCTCACTCACTCACAGCTTCTCTTTCTCTCTCTCACTCACAGCTTCTCTCTCACTCACTCTCTTACTCACAGCTTCTCTTTCTTTCACTCTCTCACAGCTTCTCTCTCTCTCTCTCTCACTCACAGCTTCTCTTTCTCTCTCTCACACTCACTCACAGCTTCACTTTCACTCTCTCTCTCACTCAGCATCTCTTTCTCTCTCTCTCACTCACAGCTTCTCATTCTCTCTCTCTCACTCTCTTACTCACAGCTTCTCTCTCTCTCTCTCACTCACATCTACTCTTTCTCTTTCTTTCTCACTCACAGCTTGTATTTCTCATTCTCACACACACTGCTTCTCTCTCTCTCACACAGCTTCTCTTTCTCTCTCTCTCTCACTCACAGCTTCTCTTTCTCTCTCTCTCACATAGCTTCTCTTTCTCTCTCTCTCATTCATAGCTTCTATTTCTCTCTCTCACTCTCAGCTTCTCTTTCTCTCTCTCGCTCTCACTCACATTTTCTCTCTCTCTCACTCACAGCTTTACTTTCTCTCTCGCTCTCACTCACTCACTCACAGCTTCTCTTTCACTCGCTCTCTCACTCACAGCTTCTCTCTCTCTTTCTCTCGCTCACAGCTTCTCTTTCCCTTCTCTCTCTTTCACTCACAGCTTCTCTCTCTCACACACACTCACTCACTCACTCACAGCTTCTCTCTCTCTCTCTCTCTCTCACTCACTCACAGCTTCTCTTTCTCTCTCTCACAGTTTCTCTTTCTCTCTCACAATCTCTCAGAACTTCTCTCTCTCACTCACTCACAGCTTTTCTTTCTCTCTCACTCTCTCACAGCTTCTCTTTCTCTCTCACAATCTCTCAGAGCTTCTCTCACTCTCTCACTCACAGCTTCTCTTTCTCTCTCTCTCACTCATAGCTTCTTTCTCTCTCTCTCTCTCAATCACAGCTTTCCTTTCTCTCTTACTCACTCACTCACAGCTTCTCTTTCACTCTCTCTCTCTCTCACTCACTCACAGCTTCTCTTTCTCTGTCTCTCACTCACAGCTTCTCTTTCTCTCTCTCTCACACACAAAGCTTCTCTTTCTCTCTCTCTCACTCACAGCTTATTTCTCTCTCTCAATCACAGCTTTTCTCTCTCTCACACACACACACTCAGAGCTTCACTTTCTCTCTCAATCTCACTCACAGCTTCTCTTTCTCCCTCTCTCACTCACACCTTCTCTCTCACTCACTCTCTCACTCACAGCTTCTCTTTCTCTCTCTCTCACAGCTCTTTCTCTCTCTCTCTCACTCACTCACAGCTTCTCTTTCTCTCTCTCTCACTCACTCACGACTTCTATTTCTCTCTCTCTCACACACAAAGCTTCTCTTTCTCTCTATCTCTCTCACTCACAGCTTCCCTTTTCTCTCTCTCTCACTCACTCACAGCTTCTCTTTCTTTCTCTCTCTCTCTCTCACTCACAGCTTCTCTTACTCTCTCTCACTAATTCACAGCTTCTCTTTCTCTCTTTCTCTCTCTCTCACTCACTCACAGCTTCTCTTTCTCTCTCTCTCACTCACTCACAGCTTCTCCTTCTCTCTCACTCACAGCTTCTCTTTCTCTCTCTCTCTCTCACTCACAGCTTCTCTTTCTCTCTCTCACTCACACCTTCTCTCTCTCTCTCTCTCACTCACAGCTTCTCTTTCTCTCTCTCTCACTCACAGCTTCTCTTTCTTTCTCTCTCTCTCTCACACACAGCTTCTCTCTCTCTCTCTCTCACTCACAGCTTCTCTCTCACTCATTCTCTTACTCACATCTTCTCTTTCTTTCCTTCTCTCTCTCACAGCTTCTCTTTCTCTCTCTCTCTCTCACTCACAGTTTCTCTTTCTCTCTCTCACACTCACTCACAGCTTCTCTCTCTTTCTCTGTCTCTCTCACTCACAGCTTCTCTTTCTCTCTCTCTCACAGCTTCTCTCTCTCTCACTCCCTCACTGCTTTTTTCTCTCTCACTCACTCACTCACAGCTTCTATTTCTCTCTCTCTCACACACAGCTTCTCTTTCACTGTCTCTCACTCACAGCTTCTCTTTCTCTCTCTCTCTCTCACTCACTCACAACTTCTCTTTCTATCTCTCTCACTCACAGCTTCTCTTTTCTCTCTCTCACACTCACTCACAGCTTCTCTTTCCCTCTCTCCCACTCACTCACAGCTTCTCTTTCTCTCTCTCACTAAGTCACAGCTTCTCTTTCTCTCTCTCTCTCTCACTCACTCACAGCTTCTCTTTCACTCTCTCTCACATAGCTTCTCTTTCTCACTCTCTCATTCACAGCTTCTATTTCGCTCTCTCTCACTCACAGCTTCTCTTTCTGTCTCTCTCTCACACTCACAGCTTCTCTTTCTCTCTCTCTCTCTCACTCACAGCTTCTTTCTCTCTCACACACACACACAGCTTTTCTTTCTCTCTCTCTCTCTCACTCACTGCTTCTCTTTTGCTCTCTTTCTCACTCACAGCTTCTCTCTCTCTCTCACACACACAGAGCTTCTGTTTCTCTCTCACTCTCTCTCACACCTTCTCTTTCTCTCTCTCACTCACTCACAGCTTCTCTTTCTCTCTCTCTCACTCACAGCTTCTCTCTCACTCACTCTCTTACTCATAGCTTCCTTTCTTTCTCTCTCTCACAGCTTCTCTTTCTCTCTCTCTCTCTCACTCACAGCATCTCTTTCTCTCACACTCACTCACAGCTTCTCTCTCTTTCTCTGTCTCTCTCACTCACAGCTTCTCTTTCTCTCTCTCTCTCACAGCTTCTCTCTCTCACTCACTCACTGCTTCTCTCTCTCTCTCTCTCTCTCACTCACTCACAGCTTCTATTTCTCTCTCTCTCACACACACAGCTTCTCTTTCTCTCTATCTCTTACTCAAGCTTCTCTTTTCTCTCTCTCTCTCACTCACTCACAGCTTCTCTTTCCTTCTCTCTCTCACTCACATCTTCTCTTTCTCTCTCTCTCTCACTCACTCACAGCTTCTCTTTCTCTCTCACTCACAGCTTTCTCTCTCTCTCTCTCTGTCTCACTCACAGCTTATCTTTCTCTCTCTCTCATTCAGCTTCTCTTTCTCTATCTCACTCACAGCTTGTCTTTCTCTCTCTCTCACTCACAGCTTTTCTTTCTCTCACACACACACACTGCTTCTCTCTCTCTCACAGCTTCTCTTTCTCTCTCACTCACTCACAGCTTTCTTTCTCTCTGTCTCACTCACAGCTTCTCTTTCTCTCTCTGTCACTCACTCAGCTTCTCTTTTTCTCTCTCTCACTCACAGCTTCTCATTCTCTCTCTCTCACTCTCTTACTCACAGCTTCTCTCTCTCTCTCTCACTCACATCTACTCTTTCTCTTTCTCTCTCACTCACAGCTTGTCTTTCTCTCACACACACACACTGCTTCTCTCTCTCTCACACACAGCTTCTCTTTCTCTCTCTCTCTCACTCACAGCTTCTCTCTCTCTCTCACACACATAGCTTCTCTTTATCTCTCTCTCATTCACAGCTTCTATTTCTCTCTCTCACTCACAGCTTCTCTTTCTCTCTCTCGCTCTCACTCACATTTTCTCTCTCTCTCTCACACTCACAGCTTTACTTTTTCTCTCGCTCTCACTCACTCACAGCTTCTCTTTCGCTCGCTCTCTCACTCACAGCTTCTCTCTCTCTTTCTCTCGCTCACAGCTTCTCTTTCCCTTCTCTCTCTTTCACTCACAGCTTCTCTCTCTCTCACACACACTCACTCACTCACTCACAGCTTCTCACTCTCTCTCTCTCACTCACTCACAGCTTCTCTTTCTCTCTCACTCTCTCACAGTTTCTCTTTCTCTCTCACAATCTCTCAGAGCTTCTCTCTCTCTCTCACTCACTCACAGCTTCGCTTTCTCTCTCACTCTCTCACAGTTTCTCTTTCTCTCTCACAATCTCTCAGAGCTTCTCTCTCTCTCTCACTCACAGCTTCTCTTTCTCTCTCTCTCACTCACAGCTTCTTTCTCTCTCTCTCAATCACAGCTTTTCTTTCTCTCTCACTCTCTCACTCACAGCTTCTCTTTCACTCTCTCTCTCTCACTCACTCACAGCTTCTCTTTCTCTGTCTCTCACTCACAGCTTCTCTCTCTCTCTCTCACTCACTCACAACTTCTCTTTCTATTTCTCTCACTCACAGCTTTCTTTCTCTCTCTGTCTCACTCACAGCTTCTCTTTCTCTCTCTCTCTCTCACTCAGCTTCTCTTTCTCTCTCTCTCACTTACAGATTCTCTTTCTCTCTCTCTCTCACTCACAGCTTCTCTTTCTCTCTCTCTCTCACTCACAGCTTTTCTTTCTCTCTCTCTCACTCACTCACAGCTTCTCTTTCTCTCTCTCTCTCACTCACAGCTTTTCTTTCTCTCTCTCACTCACTCACAGCTTCTCTTTCGCTCTCTCTCAGATAGCTTCTCTCTCTCTCATTCACAGCTTCTATTTCGCTCTCTCTCACTCACAGCTTCTCTTTCTGTCTCTCTCTCTCACTCACAGCTTCTCTTTCTCTCTCTCTCTCACTCACAGCTTCTTTCTCTCTCACACACACACTCACAGCTTTTCTTTCTCTCTCTCTCTCACTCACGCACTGCTTCTCTTTTACTCTCTCTCTCACTCACAGCTTCTCTCTCTATCTCTCTCTCTCTCACACACACAGCTTCTGTTTCTCTCTCACTCTCTCTCACACCTTCTCTTTCTCTCTCTCTCACTCACTCACAGCTTCTCTTTCTCTCTCTCTCACTCACAGCTTCTCTCTCACTCACTCTCTTACTCACATCTTCTCTTTCTTTCTCTCTCTCACAGCTTCTCTTTCTCTCTCTCTCTCTCACTCACAGCTTCTCTTTCTCTCTAACACACTCACTCACAGCTTCTCTCTCTTTCTCTGACTCTCTCACTCACAGCTTCTCTTTCTCTCTCTCTCTCTCACAGCTTCTCTCTATCTCTCACTCACTCACTGCTTCTCTCTCTCTCTCTCACTCACAGCTTCTATTTCTCTCTCTCACACACACACAGCTTCTCTTCCTCTCTATCTCTCACTCACAGCTTCTCTTTTCTCTCTCTCTCACTCACAGCTTCTCTTTCCTTCTCTCTCTCACTCACATCTTCTATTTTTCTCTCTGTCTCACTCACTCACAGCTTCTCTTTCTCTCTCACTCACAGCTTTCTTTCTCTCTCTCTGTCTCACTCACAGCTTTTCTTTCTCTCTCTCTCTCATTCAGCTTCTCTTTCTCTCTCTCACTCACAGCTTCTCTTTCTCTCTCTCTCTCACTCACAGCTTCTCTTTCTCTCTCTCTCACTCACAGCTTGTCTTTCTCTCTCACACACACACTGCTTCTCT
The DNA here is from genome assembly GCA_035047345.1 of Bradypodion ventrale. NCBI lineage: Eukaryota > Metazoa > Chordata > Lepidosauria > Squamata > Chamaeleonidae > Bradypodion > Bradypodion ventrale. Next base: position 208,514,259 of record JAWDJE010000002.1, read on the forward strand.
CTCTCTCACACAGCTTCTCTTTCTCTCTCACTCACTCACAGCTTTCTTTCTCTCTGTCTCACTCACAGCTTCTCTTTCTCTCTCTCTCTCACTCAGCTTCTCTTTCTCTCTCTCTCACTAACAGCTTCTCATTCTCTCTCTCTTACTCACAGCTTCTCTCTCTCTCTCTCTCACTCACATCTACTCTTTCTCTCTCTCACTCACTCACAGCTTGTCTTTCTCTCTCTCACACACACTGCTTCTCTCTCTCTCTCTCACAGCTTCTCTTTCTCTCACTCTCTCACTCACAGCTTCTCTCTCTTTCACACTTTCTCTCTCTCTCATTCACAGCTTCTATTTCTCTCTCTCACTCACAGCTTCTCTTTCTCTCTCTCGCTCTCACTCACATTTTCTCTCTCTCTCTCACTCACAGCTTTACTTTCTCTCTCGCTCTCACTCACTCACAGCTTCTCTTTCGCTCTCTCTCTCACTAACAGCTTCTCTCTCTTTCTCTCGCTCACAGCTTCTCTTTCCCTTCTCTCTCTTTCACTCACAGCTTCTCTCTCTCTCACTCACTCACTCACTCACTCACTCACTCACAGCTTCTCACTCTCTCTCTCTCATTCACTCACAGCTTCTCTTTCTCTCTCACTCTCTCACAGTTTCTCTTTCTCTCTCACAATCTCTCAGAGCTTCTCTCTCTCACTCACTCACAGATTCTCTTTCTCTCTCACTCTCTCACAGCTTCTCTTTCTCTCTCACAATCTTTCAGAGCTTCTCTCTCTCTCTCTCACTCACAGCTTCTCTTTCTCTCTCTCTCACTCACAGCTTCTTTCTCTCTCTCTCTCTCAATCACAGCTTTCCTTTCTCTCTCACTCACTCACTCACAGCTTCTCTATCACTCTCTCTCACTCACTCACTCACAGCTTCTCTTTCTCTGTCTCTCACTCACAGCTTCTCTTTCTCTCTCTCTCTCTCACTCAGAACTTCTCTTTCTATCTCTCTCACACACACAGCTTCTCTTTCTCTCTCTCTCACTCACAGCTTATTTCTCTCTCTCAATCACAGCTTTTCTCTCTCTCACACACACACACTCAGAGCTTCACTTTCTCTCTCAATCTCACTCACAGCTTCTCTTTCTCCCTCTCTCATTCACACTTTCTCTCTCACTCACTCTCTCACTCACAGCTTCTCTTTCTCTCTCTCACAGCTCTTTCTCTCTCTCACTCACTCACTCACAGCTTCTCTTTCTCTCTCTCTCACTCACTCACGACTTCTATTTCTCTCTCTCACACACAAAGCTTCTCTTTCTCTCTATCTCTCTCACTCACAGCTTCCCTTTTCTCTCTCTCTCACTCACTCACAGCTTCTCTTTCTTTCTCTCTCTCTCTCATTCACAGCTTCTCTTACTCTCGCTCACTAATTCACAGCTTCTCTTTCTCTCTTTCTCTCTCTCTCACTCACTCACAGCTTCTCTTTCTCTCTCTCTCTCACTCACTCACAGCTTCTCCTTCTCTCTCACTCACAGCTTCTCTTTCTCTCTCTCACTCACAGCTTCTCTCTCTCTCTCTCTCTCAATCACAGCTTCTCTTTCTCTCTCTCTCACTCACAGCTTCTCTTTCTCTCTCTCTCTCTCACTCACAGCTTCTCTTTCTCTCTCTCTCACATAGCTTCTCTTTCTCTCTCTCTCACATAGCTTCTCTTTCTCTCTCTCTCACTCACAGCTTCTCTCTCACTCATTCTCTTACTCACATCTTCTCTTTCTTTCTTTCTCTCTCTCACAGCTTCTCTTTCTCTCTCTCTCTCTCTCTCTCACTCACAGTTTCTCTTTCTCTCTCTCACACTCACTCACAGCTTCTCTCTCATTCTCTGTCTCTCTCACTCACAGCTTCTCTTTCTCTCTGTCTCTCACAGCTTCTCTCTCTCACTCCCTCACTGCTTTTCTCTCTCTCTCTCACTCACTCACAGCTTCTATTTCTCTCTCTCACACACACACAGCTTCTCTTTCTCTGTCTCTCACTCACTCACAACTTCTCTTTCTATCTCTCTCACTCACAGCTTCTCTTTTTTCTCTCTCTCACTCACTCACAGCTTCTCTTTCCCTCTCTCCCACTCACTCACAGCTTCTCTTTCTCTCTCTCACTAAGTCACAGCTTCTATTTCTCTCTCTCACACACACACAGCTTCTCTTACTCAATATCTCTTACTCACAGCTTCTCTTTTCTCTCTCTCTCACTCACTCACAGCTTCTCTTTCCTTCTCTCTCTCACTCACTCACAGCTTCTCTTTCTCTCTCTCTCTCACTCACAGCTTCTCTTTCTCTCTCTCTCACAGCTTTCTCTCTCTCTCTCTGTCTCACTCACAGCTTCTCTTTCTCTCTCTCTCATTCAGCTTCTCTTTCTCTCTCTCACTCACAGCTTCTCTTTCTCTCTCTCTCACTCACAGCTTGTCTTTCTCTCTCTCTCACTCACAGCTTGTCTTTCTCTCACACACACACACTGCTTCTCTCTCTCACAGCTTCTCTTTCTCTCTCACTCACTCACAGCTTTCTTTCTCTCTGTCTCACTCACAGCTTCTCTTTCTCTCTCTCTCTCTCACTCAGCTTCTCTTTTTCTCTCTCTCACTCACAGCTTCTCATTCTCTCTCTCTCACTCTCTTACTCACAGCTTCTCTCTCTCTCTCTCTCACTCACATCTACTCTTTCTCTTTCTCTCTCACTCACAGCTTGTCTTTCTCTCTCACACACACACTGCTTCTCTCTCTCTCTCACAGCTTCTCTTTCTCTCTCTCTCTCACTCACAGCTTCTCTTTCTCTCTCTCACATAGCTTCTCTTTCTCTCTCTCTCATTCACAGCTTCTATTTCTCTCTCTCACTCACAGCTTCTCTTTCTCTCTCTCTCGCTCTCACTCACATTTTCTCTCTCTCTCTCTCACTCACAGCTTTACTTTCTCTCTCGCTCTCACTCACTCACAGCTTCTCTTTCGCTCGCTCTCTCACTCACAGCTTCTCTCTCTCTTTCTCTCGCTCACAGCTTCTCTTTCCCTTCTCTCTCTTTCACTCACAGCTTCTCTCTCTCTCTCACACACTCACTCACTCACTCACAGCTTCTCACTCTCTCTCTCTCATTCACTCACAGCTTCACTTTCTCTCTCACTCTCTCACAGTTTCTCTTTCTCTCTCACCAATCTCTCAGAGCTTCTCTCTCTCTCTCACTCACTCACAACTTCTCTTTCTCTCCCACTCTCTCACAGTTTCTCTTTCTCTCTCACAATCTCTCAGAGCTTCTCTCTCTCTCTCACTCACAGGTTCTCTTTCTCTCTCTCTCACTCACAGCTTCTTTCTCTCTGTCTCAATCACAGCTTTTCTTTCTCTCTCACTCTCTCACTCACAGCTTCTCTTTCACTCTCTCTCTCTCACTCACTCACAGCTTCTCTTTCTCTGTCTCTCACTCACAGCTTCTCTTTCTCTCTCTCTCACTCACTCACAACTTCTTTTTCTATTTCTCTCACTCACAGATGTCTTTCTCTCTCTGTCTCACAGCTTCTCTTTCTCTCTCTCTCTCTCACTCAGCTTCTCTTTCTCTCTCTCTCACTTACAGATTCTCTTTCTCTCTCTCTCACTTACAGATTCTCTTTCTCTCTCTCTCTCACTCACAGCTTCTCTTTCTCTCTCTCTCTCACTCACAGCTTTTCTTTCTCTCTCTCTCACTCACTCACAGCTTCTCTTACTCTCTCTCTCACTCACTCACAGCTTCTCTTTCGCTCTCTCTCAGATAGCTTCTCTCTCTCTCTCTCATTCAAAGCTTCTATTTCGCTCTCTCTCACTCACAGCTTCTCTTTCTGTCTCTCTCTCTCACTCACAGCTTCTCTTTCTCTCTTTCTCTCTCACTCACAGCTTCTTTCTCTCTCTCACACACACTCACAGCTTTTCTTTCTCTCTCTCTCACACACGCACTGCTTCTCTTTTACTCTCTCTCTCACTCACAGCTTCTCTCTCTATCTCTCTCTCTCTCACACACACAGCTTCTGTTTTTCTCTCACTCTCTCTCACACCTACTCTTTCTCTCTCTCTCACTCACTCACAGCTTCTCTTTCTATCTCTCTCACTCACAGCTTCTCTCTCACTCACTCTCTTACTCACAGCTTCTCTTTCTTTCTCTCTCTCACAGCTTCTCTTTCTCTCTCTCTCTCTCACTCACAGCTTCTCTTTCTCTCTCTCACACTCACTCACAGCTTCTCTCTCTTTCTCTGACTCTCTCACTCACAGCTTCTCTTTCTCTCTCTCTCTCACAGCTTCTCTCTATCTCTCACTCACTCACTGCTTCTCTCTCTCTCTCACTCACTCACTCACAGCTACTATTTCTCTCTGTCACACACACACAGCTTCTCTTTCTCTCTATCTCTCACTCACAGCTTCTCTTTTCTCTCTCTCTCACTCACTCACAGCTTCTCTTTCCTTCTCTCTCTCACTCACATCTTCTCTTTTTCTCTCTCTCTCACTCACTCACAGCTTCTCTTTCTCTCTCACTCACAGCTTTCTTTCTCTCTCTCTGTCTCACTCACAGCTTCTCTTTCTCTCTCTCTCTCATTCAGCTTCTCTTTCTCTCTCTCACTCACAGCTTCTCTTTCTCTCTCTCACTCACAGCTTCTCTTTCTCTCTCTCTCACTCACAGCTTGTCTTTCTCTCTCACACACACACTGCTTCTCTCTCTCTCTCACAGCTTCTCTTTCTCTCTCACTCACTCACAGCTTTCTTTCTCTCTGTCTCACTCACAGCTTCTCTTTCTCTCTCTCTCTCTCTCACTCAGCTTCTCTTTCTCTCTCTCTCACTCACAGCTTCTCATTCTCTCTCTCTCACTCTCTTACTCACAGCTTCTCTCTCTCTCTCTCACTCACATCTACTCTTTCTCTTTCTCTCTCACTCACAGCTTGTCTTTCTCTCTCTCACACACACTGCTTCTCTCTCTCACACACACAGCTTCTCTTTCTCTCTCTCTCTCACTCAGACCTTCTCTTTCTCTCTCTCTCACATAACTTCTCTTTCTCTCTCTCTCATTCACAGCTTCTATTTCTCTCTCTCACTCACAGCTTCTTTCTCTCTCTCGCTCTCACTCACATTTTCTCTCTCTCTCTCACTCACAGCTTTACTTTCTCTCTCGCTCTCACTCACTCACAGCTTCTCTTTTGCTCGCTCTCTCACTAACAGCTTCTCTCTCTCTTTCTCTCGCTCACAGCTTCTCTTTCCCTTCTCTCTCTTTCACTCACAGCTTCTCTCTCTCTCACTCACTCCCTCACTCTCTCACAGCTTCTCACTCTCTCTCTCTCACTCACTCACAGCTTCTCTTTCTCTCTCACTCTCTCACAGTTTCTCTTTCTCTCTCACAATCTCTCAGAGCTTCTCTCTCTCTCACTCACTCACAGCTTCTCTTTCTCTCTCACTCTCTCACAGCTTCTCTTTCTCTCTCACAATCTTTCAGAGCTTCTCTCTCTCTCTCTCACTCACAGCTTCTCTTTCTCTCTCTCTCACTCACAGCTTCTTTCTCTCTCTCTCTCTCAATCACAGCTTTCCTTTCTCTCTCACTCACTCACTCACAGCTTCTCTTTCACTCTCTCTCTCTCACTCACTCACAGCTTCTCTTTCTCTGTCTCTCACTCACTCACAACTTCTCTTTCTATCTCTCTCACACACACAGCTTCTCTTTCTCTCTCTCTCACTCACAGCTTCTTTCTCTCTCTCTCAATCACAGCTTTTCTTTCTCTCTCACTCTCTCACTCACAGCTTCTCTTTCACTCTCTCTCTCACTCACTCACAGCTTCTCTTTCTCTGTCTCTCACTCACAGCTTCTCTTTCTCTCTCTCTCACTCACTCACAACTTCTCTTTCTATTTCTCTCACTCACAGATTTCTTTCTCTCTCTGTCTCACAGCTTCTCTTTCTCTCTCACTCACAGCTTTCTTTCTCTCTCTCTGTCTCACTCACAGCTTCTCTTTCTCTCTCTCTCTCATTCAGCTTCTCTTTCTCTCTCTCACTCACAGCTTCTCTTTCTCTCTCTCACTCACAGCTTCTCTTTCTCTCTCTCTCACTCACAGCTTGTCTTTCTCTCTCACACACACACTGCTTCTCTCTCTCTCACAGCTTCTCTTTCTCTCTCACTCACTCACAGCTTTCTTTCTCTCTGTCTCACTCACAGCTTCTCTTTCTCTCTCTCTCTCACTCAGCTTCTCTTTCTCTCTCTCTCACTCACAGCTTCTCATTCTCTCTCTCTCACTCTCTTACTCACACCTTCTCTCTCTCTCTCACTCACATCTACTCTTTCATTTTCTCTCTCACTCACAGCTTGTCTTTCTCTCTCACACACACACTGCTTCTCTCTCTCTCACACACAGCTTCTCTTTCTCTCTCTCTCTCACTCAAAGCTTCTCTTTCTCTCTCTCTCACATAGCTTCTCTTTCTCTCTCTCTCATTCACAGCTTCTATTTCTCTCTCACACTCATAGCTTCTTTTTCTCTCTCACTCTCACTCACATTTTCTCTCTCTCTCACTCACAGCTTTACTTTCTCTCTCGCTCTCACTCACTCACAGCTTCTCTTTCGCTCGCTCTCTCACTCACAGCTTCTCTCTCTCTTTCTCTCGCTCACAGCTTCTCTTTCCCTTCTCTCTCTTTCACTCACACCTTCTCTCTCTCTCACACACACTCACTCACTCACTCACAGCTTCTCACTCTCTCTCAAACACACTCACAGCTTCTCTTTCTCTCTCACTCACTCACAGTTTGTCTTTCTCTCTCACAATCTCTGAGAGCTTCTCTCTCTCTCTCACTCACTCACAGCTTCTCTTTCTCTCTCACTCTCTCACAGCTTCTCTTTCTCTCTCAATCTCTGAGAGCTTCTCTCTCTCTCTCACTCACAGCTTCTCTTTCTCTCTCTCACACTCACAGCTTCTTTCTCTCTCTCTCTCAATCACAGCTTTTCTTTCTCTCTCTCTCACTCACTCACAGCTTCTCTTTCACTCTCTCTCTCTCTCACTCACAGCTTCTCTTTCTCTGTCTCTCACTCACAGCTTCTCTTTCTCTCTCTCTCACTCAATCACAACTTCTCTTTCTATCTCTCTCACACACAGCTTTCTTTCTCTCTCTCTCTCACTCACAGCTTCTCTTTCTCTCTCTCTCTCTCAGCTTCTTTTTCTCTCTCTCTCACTTACAGATTCTCTTTCTCTCACTCTCTCACTCACAGCTTCTCTTTCTCTCTCTCTCTCACTCACAGCTTTTCTTTGTCTCTCTCTCACTCACTCACAGCTTCTCTTTCTCTCTCTCTCACATAGCTTATCTCTCTCTCTCTCATTCACAGCTTCTATTTCGCTCTCTCTCACTCACAGCTTCTCTTTCTGTCTCTCTCTCTCACTCACAGCTTCTCTTTCTCTCTCTCTCTCTCACTCACAGCTTCTTTCTCTCTCACACACACACTCACAGCTTTACTTTCTCTCTCTCTCTCACTCACGCACTGCTTCTCTTTTACTCTCTCTCTCACTCACAGCTTCTCTCTCTATCTCTATCTCTCTCACACACACAGCTTCTGTTTCTCTCTCACTCTCTCCCACACCTTCTCTTTCTCTCTCTCTCACTCACTCACAGCTTCTCTTTCTCTCTCTCTCACTCACAGCTTCTCTCTCACTCACTCTCTTACTCACAGCTTCTCTTTCTTTCTCTCTCTCACAGCTTCTCTTTCTCTCTCTCTCTCACTCACAGCTTCTCTTTCTCTCTCTCACACTCACTCACAGCTTCTCTCTCTTTCTCTGACTCTCACTCACAGCTTCTCTTTCTCTCTCTCTCACACAGCTTCTCTCTATCTCTCACTCACTCACTGCTTCTCTCTCTCTCACTCACTCACTCACAGCTTCTATTTCTCTCTCTCTCACACACAGCTTCTCTTTCTCTCTATCTCTCACTCACAGCTTCTCTTTTCTCTCTCTCTCACTCACTCACAGCTTCTCTTTCCTTCTCTCTCTCACTCACATCTTCTCTTTCTCTCTCTCTCTCACTCAGTCACAGCTTCTCTTTCTCTCTCACTCACAGCTTTCTTTCTCTCTCTCTGTCTCACTCACAGCTTCTCTTTCTCTCTCTCTCTCATTCAGCTTCTCTTTCTCTCTCTCACTCACAGCTTCTATTTCTCTCTCTCTCTCACTCACAGCTTCTCTTTCTCTCTCACTCACAGCTTGTCTTTCTCTCTCACACACACACTGCTTCTCTCTCTCTCTCACAGCTTCTCTTTCTCTCTCACTCACTCACAGCTTTCTTTCTCTCTGTCTCACTCACAGCTTCTCTTTCTCTCTCTCTCTCTCACTCAGCTTCTCTTTCTCTCTCTCTCACTCACAGCTTCTCATTCTCTCTCTCACACTCACTCACAGCTTCACTTTCACTCTCTCTCTCACTCAGCATCTCTTTCTCTCTCTCTCACTCACAGCTTCTCATTCTCTCTCTCTCACTCTCTTACTCACAGCTTCTCTCTCTCTCTCTCACTCACATCTACTCTTTCTCTTTCTTTCTCACTCACAGCTTGTATTTCTCATTCTCACACACACTGCTTCTCTCTCTCTCACACAGCTTCTCTTTCTCTCTCTCTCTCACTCACAGCTTCTCTTTCTCTCTCTCTCACATAGCTTCTCTTTCTCTCTCTCTCATTCATAGCTTCTATTTCTCTCTCTCACTCTCAGCTTCTCTTTCTCTCTCTCGCTCTCACTCACATTTTCTCTCTCTCTCACTCACAGCTTTACTTTCTCTCTCGCTCTCACTCACTCACTCACAGCTTCTCTTTCACTCGCTCTCTCACTCACAGCTTCTCTCTCTCTTTCTCTCGCTCACAGCTTCTCTTTCCCTTCTCTCTCTTTCACTCACAGCTTCTCTCTCTCACACACACTCACTCACTCACTCACAGCTTCTCTCTCTCTCTCTCTCTCTCACTCACTCACAGCTTCTCTTTCTCTCTCTCACAGTTTCTCTTTCTCTCTCACAATCTCTCAGAACTTCTCTCTCTCACTCACTCACAGCTTTTCTTTCTCTCTCACTCTCTCACAGCTTCTCTTTCTCTCTCACAATCTCTCAGAGCTTCTCTCACTCTCTCACTCACAGCTTCTCTTTCTCTCTCTCTCACTCATAGCTTCTTTCTCTCTCTCTCTCTCAATCACAGCTTTCCTTTCTCTCTCACTCACTCACTCACAGCTTCTCTTTCACTCTCTCTCTCTCTCACTCACTCACAGCTTCTCTTTCTCTGTCTCTCACTCACAGCTTCTCTTTCTCTCTCTCTCACACACAAAGCTTCTCTTTCTCTCTCTCTCACTCACAGCTTATTTCTCTCTCTCAATCACAGCTTTTCTCTCTCACACACACACACACTCAGAGCTTCACTTTCTCTCTCAATCTCACTCACAGCTTCTCTTTCTCCCTCTCTCACTCACACCTTCTCTCTCACTCACTCTCTCACTCACAGCTTCTCTTTCTCTCTCTCTCACAGCTCTTTCTCTCTCTCTCTCACTCACTCACAGCTTCTCTTTCTCTCTCTCTCACTCACTCACGACTTCTATTTCTCTCTCTCTCACACACAAAGCTTCTCTTTCTCTCTATCTCTCTCACTCACAGCTTCCCTTTTCTCTCTCTCTCACTCACTCACAGCTTCTATTTCTTTCTCTCTCTCTCTCTCACTCACAGCTTCTCTTACTCTCTCTCACTAATTCACAGCTTCTCTTTCTCTCTTTCTCTCTCTCTCACTCACTCACAGCTTCTCTTTCTCTCTCTCTCACTCACTCACAGCTTCTCCTTCTCTCTCACTCACAGCTTCTCTTTCTCTCTCTCTCTCTCACTCACAGCTTCTCTTTCTCTCTCTCACTCACACCTTCTCTCTCTCTCTCTCTCACTCACAGCTTCTCTTTCACTCTCTCTCACTCACAGCTTCTCTTTCTTTCTCTCTCTCTCTCACACACAGCTTCTCTCTCTCTCTCTCTCACTCACAGCTTCTCTCTCACTCATTCTCTTACTCACATCTTCTCTTTCTTTCCTTCTCTCTCTCACAGCTTCTCTTTCTCTCTCTCTCTCTCACTCACAGTTTCTCTTTCTCTCTCTCACACTCACTCACAGCTTCTCTCTCTTTCTCTGTCTCTCTCACTCACAGCTTCTCTTTCTCTCTCTCTCACAGCTTCTCTCTCTCTCACTCCCTCACTGCTTTTTTCTCTCTCACTCACTCACTCACAGCTTCTATTTCTCTCTCTCTCACACACAGCTTCTCTTTCACTGTCTCTCACTCACAGCTTCTCTTTCTCTCTCTCTCTCTCACTCACTCACAACTTCTCTTTCTATCTCTCTCACTCACAGCTTCTCTTTTCTCTCTCTCACACTCACTCACAGCTTCTCTTTCCCTCTCTCCCACTCACTCACAGCTTCTCTTTCTCTCTCTCACTAAGTCACAGCTTCTCTTTCTCTCTCTCTCTCTCACTCACTCACAGCTTCTCTTTCACTCTCTCTCACATAGCTTCTCTTTCTCACTCTCTCATTCACAGCTTCTATTTCGCTCTCTCTCACTCACAGCTTCTCTTTCTGTCTCTCTCTCACACTCACAGCTTCTCTTTCTCTCTCTCTCTCTCACTCACAGCTTCTTTCTCTCTCTCACACACACACAGCTTTTCTTTCTCTCTCTCTCTCTCACTCACTGCTTCTCTTTTGCTCTCTTTCTCACTCACAGCTTCTCTCTCTCTCTCACACACACAGAGCTTCTGTTTCTCTCTCACTCTCTCTCACACCTTCTCTTTCTCTCTCTCACTCACTCACAGCTTCTCTTTCTCTCTCTCTCACTCACAGCTTCTCTCTCACTCACTCTCTTACTCATAGCTTCCTTTCTTTCTCTCTCTCACAGCTTCTCTTTCTCTCTCTCTCTCTCACTCACAGCATCTCTTTCTCTCACACTCACTCACAGCTTCTCTCTCTTTCTCTGTCTCTCTCACTCACAGCTTCTCTTTCTCTCTCTCTCTCACAGCTTCTCTCTCTCACTCACTCACTGCTTCTCTCTCTCTCTCTCTCTCTCACTCACTCACAGCTTCTATTTCTCTCTCTCTCACACACACAGCTTCTCTTTCTCTCTATCTCTTACTCACAGCTTCTCTTTTCTCTCTCTCTCTCACTCACTCACAGCTTCTCTTTCCTTCTCTCTCTCACTCACATCTTCTCTTTCTCTCTCTCTCTCACTCACTCACAGCTTCTCTTTCTCTCTCACTCACAGCTTTCTCTCTCTCTCTCTCTGTCTCACTCACAGCTTATCTTTCTCTCTCTCTCATTCAGCTTCTCTTTCTCTATCTCACTCACAGCTTGTCTTTCTCTCTCTCTCACTCACAGCTTTTCTTTCTCTCACACACACACACTGCTTCTCTCTCTCTCACAGCTTCTCTTTCTCTCTCACTCACTCACAGCTTTCTTTCTCTCTGTCTCACTCACAGCTTCTCTTTCTCTCTCTGTCACTCACTCAGCTTCTCTTTTTCTCTCTCTCACTCACAGCTTCTCATTCTCTCTCTCTCACTCTCTTACTCACAGCTTCTCTCTCTCTCTCTCACTCACATCTACTCTTTCTCTTTCTCTCTCACTCACAGCTTGTCTTTCTCTCACACACACACACTGCTTCTCTCTCTCTCACACACAGCTTCTCTTTCTCTCTCTCTCTCACTCACAGCTTCTCTCTCTCTCTCACACACATAGCTTCTCTTTCTCTCTCTCTCATTCACAGCTTCTATTTCTCTCTCTCACTCACAGCTTCTCTTTCTCTCTCTCGCTCTCACTCACATTTTCTCTCTCTCTCTCACACTCACAGCTTTACTTTTTCTCTCGCTCTCACTCACTCACAGCTTCTCTTTCGCTCGCTCTCTCACTCACAGCTTCTCTCTCTCTTTCTCTCGCTCACAGCTTCTCTTTCCCTTCTCTCTCTTTCACTCACAGCTTCTCTCTCTCTCACACACACTCACTCACTCACTCACAGCTTCTCACTCTCTCTCTCTCACTCACTCACAGCTTCTCTTTCTCTCTCACTCTCTCACAGTTTCTCTTTCTCTCTCACAATCTCTCAGAGCTTCTCTCTCTCTCTCACTCACTCACAGCTTCGCTTTCTCTCTCACTCTCTCACAGTTTCTCTTTCTCTCTCACAATCTCTCAGAGCTTCTCTCTCTCTCTCACTCACAGCTTCTCTTTCTCTCTCTCTCACTCACAGCTTCTTTCTCTCTCTCTCAATCACAGCTTTTCTTTCTCTCTCACTCTCTCACTCACAGCTTCTCTTTCACTCTCTCTCTCTCACTCACTCACAGCTTCTCTTTCTCTGTCTCTCACTCACAGCTTCTCTCTCTCTCTCTCACTCACTCACAACTTCTCTTTCTATTTCTCTCACTCACAGCTTTCTTTCTCTCTCTGTCTCACTCACAGCTTCTCTTTCTCTCTCTCTCTCTCACTCAGCTTCTCTTTCTCTCTCTCTCACTTACAGATTCTCTTTCTCTCTCTCTCTCACTCACAGCTTCTCTTTCTCTCTCTCTCTCACTCACAGCTTTTCTTTCTCTCTCTCTCACTCACTCACAGCTTCTCTTTCTCTCTCTCTCTCACTCACAGCTTTTCTTTCTCTCTCTCACTCACTCACAGCTTCTCTTTCGCTCTCTCTCAGATAGCTTCTCTCTCTCTCATTCACAGCTTCTATTTCGCTCTCTCTCACTCACAGCTTCTCTTTCTGTCTCTCTCTCTCACTCACAGCTTCTCTTTCTCTCTCTCTCTCACTCACAGCTTCTTTCTCTCTCACACACACACTCACAGCTTTTCTTTCTCTCTCTCTCTCACTCACGCACTGCTTCTCTTTTACTCTCTCTCTCACTCACAGCTTCTCTCTCTATCTCTCTCTCTCTCACACACACAGCTTCTCTTTCTCTCTCACTCTCTCTCACACCTTCTCTTTCTCTCTCTCTCACTCACTCACAGCTTCTCTTTCTCTCTCTCTCACTCACAGCTTCTCTCTCACTCACTCTCTTACTCACATCTTCTCTTTCTTTCTCTCTCTCACAGCTTCTCTTTCTCTCTCTCTCTCTCACTCACAGCTTCTCTTTCTCTCTAACACACTCACTCACAGCTTCTCTCTCTTTCTCTGACTCTCTCACTCACAGCTTCTCTTTCTCTCTCTCTCTCTCACAGCTTCTCTCTATCTCTCACTCACTCACTGCTTCTCTCTCTCTCTCTCACTCACAGCTTCTATTTCTCTCTCTCACACACACACAGCTTCTCTTCCTCTCTATCTCTCACTCACAGCTTCTCTTTTCTCTCTCTCTCACTCACAGCTTCTCTTTCCTTCTCTCTCTCACTCACATCTTCTATTTTTCTCTCTGTCTCACTCACTCACAGCTTCTCTTTCTCTCTCACTCACAGCTTTCTTTCTCTCTCTCTGTCTCACTCACAGCTTTTCTTTCTCTCTCTCTCTCATTCAGCTTCTCTTTCTCTCTCTCACTCACAGCTTCTCTTTCTCTCTCTCTCTCACTCACAGCTTCTCGTTCTCTCTCTCTCACTCACAGCTTGTCTTTCTCTCTCACACACACACTGCTTCTCTCTCTCTCACACAGCTTCTCTTTCTCTCTCACTCACTCACAGCTTTCTTTCTCTCTGTCTCACTCACAGCTTCTCTTTCTCTCTCTCTCTCACTCAGCTTCTCTTTCTCTCTCTCTCACTAACAGCTTCTCATTCTCTCTCTCTCACTCTCTTACTCACAGCTTCTCTCTCTCTCTCTCTCACTCACATCTACTCTTTCTCTCTCTCACTCACTCACAGCTTGTCTTTCTCTCTCTCACACACACTGCTTCTCTCTCTCTCTCTCACAGCTTCTCTTTCTCTCACTCTCTCACTCACAGCTTCTCTCTCTTTCACACTTTCTCTCTCTCTCATTCACAGCTTCTATTTCTCTCTCTCACTCACAGCTTCTCTTTCTCTCTCTCGCTCTCACTCACATTTTCTCTCTCTCTCTCACTCACAGCTTTACTTTCTCTCTCGCTCTCACTCACTCACAGCTTCTCTTTCGCTCTCTCTCTCACTAACAGCTTCTCTCTCTTTCTCTCACTCACAGCTTCTCTTTCCCTTCTCTCTCTTTCACTCACAGCTTCTCTCTCTCTCACTCACTCACTCACTCACTCACTCACTCACAGCTTCTCACTCTCTCTCTCTCATTCACTCACAGCTTCTCTTTCTCTCTCACTCTCTCACAGTTTCTCTTTCTCTCTCACAATCTCTCAGAGCTTCTCTCTCTCACTCACTCACAGATTCTCTTTCTCTCTCACTCTCTCACAGCTTCTCTTTCTCTCTCACAATCTTTCAGAGCTTCTCTCTCTCTCTCTCACTCACAGCTTCTCTTTCTCTCTCTCTCACTCACAGCTTCTTTCTCTCTCTCTCTCTCAATCACAGCTTTCCTTTCTCTCTCACTCACTCACTCACAGCTTCTCTATCACTCTCTCTCACTCACTCACTCACAGCTTCTCTTTCTCTGTCTCTCACTCACAGCTTCTCTTTCTCTCTCTCTCTCTCACTCAGAACTTCTCTTTCTATCTCTCTCACACACACAGCTTCTCTTTCTCTCTCTCTCACTCACAGCTTATTTCTCTCTCTCAATCACAGCTTTTCTCTCTCTCACACACACACACTCAGAGCTTCACTTTCTCTCTCAATCTCACTCACAGCTTCTCTTTCTCCCTCTCTCATTCACACTTTCTCTCTCACTCACTCTCTCACTCACAGCTTCTCTTTCTCTCTCTCACAGCTCTTTCTCTCTCTCACTCACTCACTCACAGCTTCTCTTTCTCTCTCTCTCACTCACTCACGACTTCTATTTCTCTCTCTCACACACAAAGCTTCTCTTTCTCTCTATCTCTCTCACTCACAGCTTCCCTTTTCTCTCTCTCTCACTCACTCACAGCTTCTCTTTCTTTCTCTCTCTCTCTCATTCACAGCTTCTCTTACTCTCGCTCACTAATTCACAGCTTCTCTTTCTCTCTTTCTCTCTCTCTCACTCACTCACAGCTTCTCTTTCTCTCTCTCTCTCACTCACTCACAGCTTCTCCTTCTCTCTCACTCACAGCTTCTCTTTCTCTCTCTCACTCACAGCTTCTCTCTCTCTCTCTCTCTCAATCACAGCTTCTCTTTCTCTCTCTCTCACTCACAGCTTCTCTTTCTCTCTCTCTCTCTCACTCACAGCTTCTCTTTCTCTCTCTCTCACATAGCTTCTCTTTCTCTCTCTCTCACATAGCTTCTCTTTCTCTCTCTCTCACTCACAGCTTCTCTCTCACTCATTCTCTTACTCACATCTTCTCTTTCTTTCTTTCTCTCTCTCACAGCTTCTCTTTCTCTCTCTCTCTCTCTCTCTCACTCACAGTTTCTCTTTCTCTCTCTCACACTCACTCACAGCTTCTCTCTCATTCTCTGTCTCTCTCACTCACAGCTTCTCTTTCTCTCTGTCTCTCACAGCTTCTCTCTCTCACTCCCTCACTGCTTTTCTCTCTCTCTCTCACTCACTCACAGCTTCTATTTCTCTCTCTCACACACACACAGCTTCTCTTTCTCTGTCTCTCACTCACTCACAACTTCTCTTTCTATCTCTCTCACTCACAGCTTCTCTTTTTTCTCTCTCTCACTCACTCACAGCTTCTCTTTCCCTCTCTCCCACTCACTCACAGCTTCTCTTTCTCTCTCTCACTAAGTCACAGCTTCTATTTCTCTCTCTCACACACACACAGCTTCTCTTACTCAATATCTCTTACTCACAGCTTCTCTTTTCTCTCTCTCTCACTCACTCACAGCTTCTCTTTCCTTCTCTCTCTCACTCACTCACAGCTTCTCTTTCTCTCTCTCTCTCACTCACAGCTTCTCTTTCTCTCTCTCTCACAGCTTTCTCTCTCTCTCTCTGTCTCACTCACAGCTTCTCTTTCTCTCTCTCTCATTCAGCTTCTCTTTCTCTCTCTCACTCACAGCTTCTCTTTCTCTCTCTCTCACTCACAGCTTGTCTTTCTCTCTCTCTCACTCACAGCTTGTCTTTCTCTCACACACACACACTGCTTCTCTCTCTCACAGCTTCTCTTTCTCTCTCACTCACTCACAGCTTTCTTTCTCTCTGTCTCACTCACAGCTTCTCTTTCTCTCTCTCTCTCTCACTCAGCTTCTCTTTTTCTCTCTCTCACTCACAGCTTCTCATTCTCTCTCTCTCACTCTCTTACTCACAGCTTCTCTCTCTCTCTCTCTCACTCACATCTACTCTTTCTCTTTCTCTCTCACTCACAGCTTGTCTTTCTCTCTCACACACACACTGCTTCTCTCTCTCTCTCTCACAGCTTCTCTTTCTCTCTCTCTCTCACTCACAGCTTCTCTTTCTCTCTCTCACATAGCTTCTCTTTCTCTCTCTCTCATTCACAGCTTCTATTTCTCTCTCTCACTCACAGCTTCTCTTTCTCTCTCTCTCGCTCTCACTCACATTTTCTCTCTCTCTCTCTCACTCACAGCTTTACTTTCTCTCTCGCTCTCACTCACTCACAGCTTCTCTTTCGCTCGCTCTCTCACTCACAGCTTCTCTCTCTCTTTCTCTCGCTCACAGCTTCTCTTTCCCTTCTCTCTCTTTCACTCACAGCTTCTCTCTCTCTCTCACACACTCACTCACTCACTCACAGCTTCTCACTCTCTCTCTCTCATTCACTCACAGCTTCACTTTCTCTCTCACTCTCTCACAGTTTCTCTTTCTCTCTCACCAATCTCTCAGAGCTTCTCTCTCTCTCTCACTCACTCACAACTTCTCTTTCTCTCCCACTCTCTCACAGTTTCTCTTTCTCTCTCACAATCTCTCAGAGCTTCTCTCTCTCTCTCACTCACAGGTTCTCTTTCTCTCTCTCTCACTCACAGCTTCTTTCTCTCTGTCTCAATCACAGCTTTTCTTTCTCTCTCACTCTCTCACTCACAGCTTCTCTTTCACTCTCTCTCTCTCACTCACTCACAGCTTCTCTTTCTCTGTCTCTCACTCACAGCTTCTCTTTCTCTCTCTCTCACTCACTCACAACTTCTTTTTCTATTTCTCTCACTCACAGATGTCTTTCTCTCTCTGTCTCACAGCTTCTCTTTCTCTCTCTCTCTCTCACTCAGCTTCTCTTTCTCTCTCTCTCACTTACAGATTCTCTTTCTCTCTCTCTCACTTACAGATTCTCTTTCTCTCTCTCTCTCACTCACAGCTTCTCTTTCTCTCTCTCTCTCACTCACAGCTTTTCTTTCTCTCTCTCTCACTCACTCACAGCTTCTCTTACTCTCTCTCTCACTCACTCACAGCTTCTCTTTCGCTCTCTCTCAGATAGCTTCTCTCTCTCTCTCTCATTCACAGCTTCTATTTCGCTCTCTCTCACTCACAGCTTCTCTTTCTGTCTCTCTCTCTCACTCACAGCTTCTCTTTCTCTCTTTCTCTCTCACTCACAGCTTCTTTCTCTCTCTCACACACACTCACAGCTTTTCTTTCTCTCTCTCACACACACGCACTGCTTCTCTTTTACTCTCTCTCTCACTCACAGCTTCTCTCTCTATCTCTCTCTCTCTCACACACACAGCTTCTGTTTTTCTCTCACTCTCTCTCACACCTACTCTTTCTCTCTCTCTCACTCACTCACAGCTTCTCTTTCTATCTCTCTCACTCACAGCTTCTCTCTCACTCACTCTCTTACTCACAGCTTCTCTTTCTTTCTCTCTCTCACAGCTTCTCTTTCTCTCTCTCTCTCTCACTCACAGCTTCTCTTTCTCTCTCTCACACTCACTCACAGCTTCTCTCTCTTTCTCTGACTCTCTCACTCACAGCTTCTCTTTCTCTCTCTCTCTCACAGCTTCTCTCTATCTCTCACTCACTCACTGCTTCTCTCTCTCTCTCACTCACTCACTCACAGCTTCTATTTCTCTCTGTCACACACACACAGCTTCTCTTTCTCTCTATCTCTCACTCACAGCTTCTCTTTTCTCTCTCTCTCACTCACTCACAGCTTCTCTTTCCTTCTCTCTCTCACTCACATCTTCTCTTTTTCTCTCTCTCTCACTCACTCACAGCTTCTCTTTCTCTCTCACTCACAGCTTTCTTTCTCTCTCTCTGTCTCACTCACAGCTTCTCTTTCTCTCTCTCTCTCATTCAGCTTCTCTTTCTCTCTCTCACTCACAGCTTCTCTTTCTCTCTCTCACTCACAGCTTCTCTTTCTCTCTCTCTCACTCACAGCTTGTCTTTCTCTCTCACACACACACTGCTTCTCTCTCTCTCTCACAGCTTCTCTTTCTCTCTCACTCACTCACAGCTTTCTTTCTCTCTGTCTCACTCACAGCTTCTCTTTCTCTCTCTCTCTCTCTCACTCAGCTTCTCTTTCTCTCTCTCTCACTCACAGCTTCTCATTCTCTCTCTCTCACTCTCTTACTCACAGCTTCTCTCTCTCTCTCTCACTCACATCTACTCTTTCTCTTTCTCTCTCACTCACAGCTTGTCTTTCTCTCTCTCACACACACTGCTTCTCTCTCTCACACACACAGCTTCTCTTTCTCTCTCTCTCTCACTCAGACCTTCTCTTTCTCTCTCTCTCACATAGCTTCTCTTTCTCTCTCTCTCATTCACAGCTTCTATTTCTCTCTCTCACTCACAGCTTCTTTCTCTCTCTCGCTCTCACTCACATTTTCTCTCTCTCTCTCACTCACAGCTTTACTTTCTCTCTCGCTCTCACTCACTCACAGCTTCTCTTTTGCTCGCTCTCTCACTAACAGCTTCTCTCTCTCTTTCTCTCGCTCACAGCTTCTCTTTCCCTTCTCTCTCTTTCACTCACAGCTTCTCTCTCTCTCACTCACTCCCTCACTCTCTCACAGCTTCTCACTCTCTCTCTCTCACTCACTCACAGCTTCTCTTTCTCTCTCACTCTCTCACAGTTTCTCTTTCTCTCTCACAATCTCTCAGAGCTTCTCTCTCTCTCACTCACTCACAGCTTCTCTTTCTCTCTCACTCTCTCACAGCTTCTCTTTCTCTCTCACAATCTTTCAGAGCTTCTCTCTCTCTCTCTCACTCACAGCTTCTCTTTCTCTCTCTCTCACTCACAGCTTCTTTCTCTCTCTCTCTCTCAATCACAGCTTTCCTTTCTCTCTCACTCACTCACTCACAGCTTCTCTTTCACTCTCTCTCTCTCACTCACTCACAGCTTCTCTTTCTCTGTCTCTCACTCACTCACAACTTCTCTTTCTATCTCTCTCACACACACAGCTTCTCTTTCTCTCTCTCTCACTCACAGCTTCTTTCTCTCTCTCTCAATCACAGCTTTTCTTTCTCTCTCACTCTCTCACTCACAGCTTCTCTTTCACTCTCTCTCTCACTCACTCACAGCTTCTCTTTCTCTGTCTCTCACTCACAGCTTCTCTTTCTCTCTCTCTCACTCACTCACAACTTCTCTTTCTATTTCTCTCACTCACAGATTTCTTTCTCTCTCTGTCTCACAGCTTCTCTTTCTCTCTCACTCACAGCTTTCTTTCTCTCTCTCTGTCTCACTCACAGCTTCTCTTTCTCTCTCTCTCTCATTCAGCTTCTCTTTCTCTCTCTCACTCACAGCTTCTCTTTCTCTCTCTCACTCACAGCTTCTCTTTCTCTCTCTCTCACTCACAGCTTGTCTTTCTCTCTCACACACACACTGCTTCTCTCTCTCTCACAGCTTCTCTTTCTCTCTCACTCACTCACAGCTTTCTTTCTCTCTGTCTCACTCACAGCTTCTCTTTCTCTCTCTCTCTCACTCAGCTTCTCTTTCTCTCTCTCTCACTCACAGCTTCTCATTCTCTCTCTCTCACTCTCTTACTCACACCTTCTCTCTCTCTCTCACTCACATCTACTCTTTCATTTTCTCTCTCACTCACAGCTTGTCTTTCTCTCTCACACACACACTGCTTCTCTCTCTCTCACACACAGCTTCTCTTTCTCTCTCTCTCTCACTCAAAGCTTCTCTTTCTCTCTCTCTCACATAGCTTCTCTTTCTCTCTCTCTCATTCACAGCTTCTATTTCTCTCTCACACTCATAGCTTCTTTTTCTCTCTCACTCTCACTCACATTTTCTCTCTCTCTCACTCACAGCTTTACTTTCTCTCTCGCTCTCACTCACTCACAGCTTCTCTTTCGCTCGCTCTCTCACTCACAGCTTCTCTCTCTCTTTCTCTCGCTCACAGCTTCTCTTTCCCTTCTCTCTCTTTCACTCACACCTTCTCTCTCTCTCACACACACTCACTCACTCACTCACAGCTTCTCACTCTCTCTCAAACACACTCACAGCTTCTCTTTCTCTCTCACTCACTCACAGTTTGTCTTTCTCTCTCACAATCTCTGAGAGCTTCTCTCTCTCTCTCACTCACTCACAGCTTCTCTTTCTCTCTCACTCTCTCACAGCTTCTCTTTCTCTCTCAATCTCTGAGAGCTTCTCTCTCTCTCTCACTCACAGCTTCTCTTTCTCTCTCACACACTCACAGCTTCTTTCTCTCTCTCTCTCAATCACAGCTTTTCTTTCTCTCTCTCTCACTCACTCACAGCTTCTCTTTCACTCTCTCTCTCTCTCACTCACAGCTTCTCTTTCTCTGTCTCTCACTCACAGCTTCTCTTTCTCTCTCTCTCACTCAATCACAACTTCTCTTTCTATCTCTCTCACACACAGCTTTCTTTCTCTCTCTCTCTCACTCACAGCTTCTCTTTCTCTCTCTCTCTCTCAGCTTCTTTTTCTCTCTCTCTCACTTACAGATTCTCTTTCTCTCACTCTCTCACTCACAGCTTCTCTTTCTCTCTCTCTCTCACTCACAGCTTTTCTTTGTCTCTCTCTCACTCACTCACAGCTTCTCTTTCTCTCTCTCTCACATAGCTTATCTCTCTCTCTCTCATTCACAGCTTCTATTTCGCTCTCTCTCACTCACAGCTTCTCTTTCTGTCTCTCTCTCTCACTCACAGCTTCTCTTTCTCTCTCTCTCTCTCACTCACAGCTTCTTTCTCTCTCACACACACACTCACAGCTTTACTTTCTCTCTCTCTCTCACTCACGCACTGCTTCTCTTTTACTCTCTCTCTCACTCACAGCTTCTCTCTCTATCTCTATCTCTCTCACACACACAGCTTCTGTTTCTCTCTCACTCTCTCCCACACCTTCTCTTTCTCTCTCTCTCACTCACTCACAGCTTCTCTTTCTCTCTCTCTCACTCACAGCTTCTCTCTCACTCACTCTCTTACTCACAGCTTCTCTTTCTTTCTCTCTCTCACAGCTTCTCTTTCTCTCTCTCTCTCACTCACAGCTTCTCTTTCTCTCTCTCACACTCACTCACAGCTTCTCTCTCTTTCTCTGACTCTCACTCACAGCTTCTCTTTCTCTCTCTCTCACACAGCTTCTCTCTATCTCTCACTCACTCACTGCTTCTCTCTCTCTCTCTCACTCACTCACAGCTTCTATTTCTCTCTCTCTCACACACAGCTTCTCTTTCTCTCTATCTCTCACTCACAGCTTCTCTTTTCTCTCTCTCTCACTCACTCACAGCTTCTCTTTCCTTCTCTCTCTCACTCACATCTTCTCTTTCTCTCTCTCTCTCACTCAGTCACAGCTTCTCTTTCTCTCTCACTCACAGCTTTCTTTCTCTCTCTCTGTCTCACTCACAGCTTCTCTTTCTCTCTCTCTCTCATTCAGCTTCTCTTTCTCTCTCTCACTCACAGCTTCTATTTCTCTCTCTCTCTCACTCACAGCTTCTCTTTCTCTCTCACTCACAGCTTGTCTTTCTCTCTCACACACACACTGCTTCTCTCTCTCTCTCACAGCTTCTCTTTCTCTCTCACTCACTCACAGCTTTCTTTCTCTCTGTCTCACTCACAGCTTCTCTTTCTCTCTCTCTCTCTCACTCAGCTTCTCTTTCTCTCTCTCTCACTCACAGCTTCTCATTCTCTCTCTCTCACTCTCTTACTCACAGCTTCTCTCTCTCTCTCTCACACACATCTACTCTTTCTCTCTCTCACTCACTCACAGCTTGTCTTTCTCTCTCACACACACATTGCTTCTCTCTCTCTCTCACAGCTTCTCTTTCTCTCACTCTCTCACTCACAGCTTCTTTCTCTCTCACACACACATAGCGTCTCTTTCTCTCTCTCTCATTCACAGCTTCTATTTTTCTCTATCTCACTCACAGCTTCTCTTTCTCTCTCTCTCACTCACAGCTTCTTTCTCTCTCTCTCCCTCAATCACAGCTTTCCTTTCTCTCTCACTCACTCACTCACAGCTTCTCTTTCACTCTCTCTCTCTCTCACTCACTCACAGCTTCTCTTTCTGTGTCTCTCACTCACAGCTTCTCTTTCTCTCTCTCTCACTCACTAACAACTTCTCTTTCTATCTCTCTCACACACACAGCTTCTCTTTCTCTCTCTCTCAGTCACAGCTTATTTCTCTCTCTCAATCACAGCTTTTCTCTCTCTCACACACACACACTCAGAGCTTCACTTTCTCTCTCAATCTCACTCACAGCTTCTCTTTCTCCCTCTCTCACTCACACCTTCTCTCTCACTCACTCTCTCACTCACAGCTTCTCTTTCTCTCTCTCTCAGAGCTCTTTCTCTCTCTCTCTCACTCACTCACAGCTTCTCTTTCTCTCTCTCTCACTCACTCACGACTTCTATTTCTCTCTCACACACACACAAAGCTTCTCTTTCTCTCTATCTCTCTCACTCACAGCTTCCCTTTTCTCTCTCTCTCTCACTCACTCACAGCTTCTCTTTCTTTCTCTCTCTCTCTCACTCACAGCTTCTCTTTCTCTCTCACTAATTCACAGCTTCTCTTTCTCTCTTTCTCTCTCTCTCACTCACTCACAGCTTCTCTTTCTCTCTCTCTCTCACTCACTCACAGCTTCTCCTTCTCTCTCACTCACAGCTTCTCTTTCTCTCTCTCTCTCACTCACAGCTTCTCTTTCTCTCTCTCTCACACAGCTTCTCTTTCTCTCTCTCTCTCACTCACAGCTTCTCTTTCTCTCTCTCTCACTCACAACTTCTCTTTCTCTCTCTCACACACTCACTCACAGCTTCTCTCTCTTTCTCTGACTCTCTCACTCACAGCTTCTCTTTCTCTCTCTCTCACACAGCTTCTCTCTATCTCTCACTCACTCACTGCTTCTCTCTCTCTCTCACTCACTCACTCACAGCTTCTATTTCTCTCTCTCACACACATTGCTTCTCTTTCTCTCTATTTCTCACTCACAGCTTCTCTTTTCTCTCTCTCTCACTCACTCACAGCTCCTCTTTCCTTCTCTCTCTCACTCACATCTTCTCTTTCTCTCTCTCTCTCACTCAGTCACAGCTTCTCTTTCTCTCTCACTCACAGCTTTCTTTCTCTCTCTCTGTCTCACTCACAGCTTCTCTTTCTCTCTCTCTCTCATTCAGCTTCTCTTTCTCTCTCTCACTCACAGCTTCTCTTTCTCTCTCTCTCTCACTCACAGCTTCTCTTTCTCTCTCACTCACAGCTTGTCTTTCTCTCTCACACACACACTGCTTCTCTCTCTCTCACAGCTTCTCTTTCTCTCTCACTCACTCACAGCTTTCTTTCTCTCTGTCTCACTCACAGCTTCTCTTTCTCTCTCTCTCTCACTCAGCTTCTCTTTCTCTCTCTCTCACTCACAGCTTCTCATTCTCTCTCTCTCACTCTCTTACTCACAGCTTCTCTCTCTCTCTCACTCACATCTACTCTTTCTCTCTCTCACTCACTCACAGCTTGTCTTTCTCTCTCACACACACACTTCTTCTCTCTCTCTCTCACAGCTTCTCTTTCTCTCACTCTCTCACTCACAGCTTCTCTCTCTCTCTCACACACACATAGCGTCTCTTTCTCTCTCTCTCATTCACAGCTTCTATTTCTCTCTCTCACTCACAGCTTTCCTTTCTCTCTCACTCACTCACTCACAGCTTCTCTTTCACTCTCTCTCTCTCACTCACTCACAGCTTCTCTTTCTGTGTCTCTCACTCACAGCTTCTCTTTTTCTCTCTCTCACTCACTCACAGCTTCTCTTTCTCTCTCTCTCAGAGCTCTTTCTCTCTCTCTCACTCACTCACAGCTTCTCTTTCTCTCTCTCTCAATCACTCACGACTTCTATTTCTCTCTCTCTCACACACAAAGCTTCTCTTTCTCTCTATCTCTCTCACTCACAGCTTCCCTTTTCTCTCTCTCTCACTCACTCACAGCTTCTCTTTCTTTCTTTCTCTCTCTCACTCACAGCTTCTCTTTCTCTCTAATTCACAGCTTCTCTTTCTCTCTTTCTCTCTCTCTCACTCACTCACAGCTTCTCCTTCTCTCTCACTCACAGCTTCTCTTTCTCTCTCTCTCTCACTCACAGCTTCCCTTTCTCTCTCTCACTCACAGCTTCTCTTTCTCTCTCTCTCTCACTCACAGCTTCTCTTTCTCTCTCTCTCACTCACAGCTTCTCTTTCTCTCTCTCTCTCACTCACAGCTTCTCTTTCTCTCTCTCTCACATAGCTTCTCTTTCTCTCTCTCTCACTCACAGCTTCTCTCTCACTCATTCTCTTACTCACATCTTCTCTTTCTTTCTTTCTCTCTCTCACAGCTTCTCTTTCTCTCTCTCACTCTCTCACTCACAGCTTCTCTTTCTCTCTCACACATTCACTCACAGCTTCTCTCCCTTTCTCTGTCTCTCTCACTCACAGCTTCTCTTTCTCTCTCTCACACAGCTTCTCTCTCTCACTCCCTCACTGCTTTTCTCTCTCTCTCTCACTCACTCACAGCTTCTATTTCTCTCTCTCACACACACAGCTTCTCTTTCTCTCTATCTCTCTCACTCACAGCTTCTCTTTTCTCTCTCTCTCTCACTCACTCACAGCTTCTCTTTACCTCTCTTCCACTCACTCACAGCTTCTCTTTCTCTCTCTCACCAAGTCACAGCTTCTCTTTCTCTCTCTCTCACTCACTCACAGCTTCTCTTTCTCTCTCTCTCTCTCACTCACAGCTTTTCTTTCTCTCTCTCTCTCACTTACTCACAGCTTCTCTTTTGCTCTCTCTCTCACTCACAGCATTTCTCTCTCTCTCTTTCTCTCACTCACAGCTTCTCTTTCCCTTCTCTCTCTCTCACTCACAGCTTCTCTTTCTCTCTCTCACCAAGTCACAGCTTCTCTTTCTCTCTCTCTCACTCACTCACAGCTTCTCTTTCTCTCTCTCTCTAACTCACTGCTTCTCTCTCTCTCCTTCTCTCACTCACAGTTTTTCTTTTGCTCTCGCTCTCTCTCTCACTCACAGCTTTTCTTTCTCTATCTCTCTCTCTCACTCACAGCATCTCTTTCCCTCTCTCCCACTCACTCACAGCTTCTCTTTCTCTCTCTCTCACTCACACCTCTCTCACTCACTCTCTCACTCACAGCTACTCTTTCTTTCTCTCTCTCTCTCACATCTTCTCTTTCTCTTTCTCTCTCTCTCTCTCACTCACAGCTTCTCTTTCTCTCTCTCACACTCACTCACAGCTTCTCTCTTTTTCTCCGTCTCTCTAACTCACAGCTTCTCTTTCTCTCTCACACACTCACTCACAGCTTCTCTATCTTTCTCTGTCTCTCTCACTCACAGCTTCTCGTTCTCTCTCTCTCACAGCTTCTCTTTCTCTCTCTCTCTCACTCACTCACAGCTTCTCTTTCTCTCTGTCTCTCACTCACTCACGACTTCTATTTCTCTCTCTCACACACACACAGCTTCTCTTTCTCTCACACACACTCACTCACAGCTTCTCTTTCTCTCTCTCTCTCACTCACAGCTTCTCTTTCTCTCTCTCACTAACTCACAGCTTCTCTTTCTTTCTCTCTCTCTCATTCACTCACAGCTTCCCTTTCTCTCTCTCTCACTCACACACAGCTTCTCTTTCTCTCTCTCTCTCTCACTCACAGCTTCTCATTCTCTCTCTCTCACTCTCTTACTCACAGCTTCTCTCTCTCTCTCTCTCTCACTCACATCTACTCTTTCTCTTTCTCTCTCACTCACAGCTTGTCTTTCTCTCACACACACTGCTTCTCTCTCTCTCTCACACAGCTTCTCTTTCTCTCTCTCTCTCACTCACAGCTTCTCTTTCTCTCTCTCTCACATAGCTTCTCTTTCTCTCTCTCTCATTCACAGCTTCTATTTCTCTCTCTCACTCACAGCTTCTTTCTCTTTCTCGCTCTCACTCACATTTTCTCTCTCTCTCTCACTCACAGCTTTACTTTCTCTCTCGCTCTCACTCACTCACAGCTTCTCTTTTGCTCGCTCTCTCACTAACAGCTTCTCTCTCTCTTTCTCTCGATCACAGCTTCTCTTTCCCTTCTCTCTCTTTCACTCACAGCTTCTCTCTCTCTCACTCACTCACTCACTCACTCACAGCTTCTCACTCTCTCTCTCTCACTCACAGCTTCTCTTTCTCTCTCACTCTCTCACAGTTTCTCTTTCTCTCTCACAATCTCTCAGAGCTTCTCTCTCTCTCACTCACTCACAGCTTCTCTTTCTCTCTCACAATCTTTCAGAGCTTCTCTCTCTCTCTCTCACTCACAGCTTCTCTTTCTCTCTCTCTCACTCACAGCTTCTTTCTCTCTCTCTCTCTCAATCACAGCTTTCCTTTCTCTCTCACTCACTCACTCACAGCTTCTCTTTCACTCTCTCTCACTCACTCACTCACAGCTTCTCTTTCTCCCTCTCTCACTCACTCACAACTTCTCTTTCTATCTCTCTCTCACACACAGCTTCTCTTTCTCTCTCTCACTCACAGCTTCTCTTTCTCTCTCTCACTCACAGCTTCTCTTTCTCTCTCTCTCACTCACAGCTTGTCTTTCTCTCTCTCACACACACTGCTTCTCTCTCTCTCACAGCTTCTCTTTCTCTCTCACTCACTCACAGCTTTCTTTCTCTCTGTCTCACTCACAGCTTCTCTTTCTCTCTCTCTCTCTCTCACTCAGCTTCTCTTTCTCTCTCTCTCACTCACAGCTTCTCATTCTCTCTCTCTCACTCTCTTACTCACAGCTTCTCTCTCTCTCTCTCGCTCTCACTCACATTTTCTCTCTCTCTCTCACTCACAGCTTTACTTTCTCTCTCACTCTCACTCACTCACAGCTTCTCTTTTGCTCGCTCTCTCACTAACAGCTTCTCTCTCTCTTTCTCTCGCTCACAGCTTCTCTTTCCCTTCTCACTCTTTCACTCACAGATTCTCTCTCTCTCACTCACTCACTCACTCACAGCTTCTCACTCTCTCTCTCTCACTCACACACAGCTTCTCTTTCTCTCTCACTCTCTCACAGTTTCTCTTTCTCTCTCACAATCTCTCAGAGCTTCTCTCTCTCTCACTCACTCACAGCTTCTCTTTCTCTCTCACTCTCTCACGGCTTCTCTTTCTCTCTCACAATCTTTCAGAGCTTCTCTCTCTCTCTCTCACTCACAGCTTCTCTTTCTCTCTCTCTCACTCACAGCTTCTTTCTCTCTCTCTCTCTCAATCACAGCTTTCCTTTCTCTCTCACTCACTCACTCACAGCTTCTCTTTCACTCTCTCTCTCTCACTCACTCACAGCTTCTCTTTCTCTGTCTCTCACTCACTCACAACTTCTCTTTCTATCTCTCTCACACACACAGCTTCTCTTTCTCTCTCTCACTCACTCAGCTTCTCTTTCTCTCTCTCTCACTCACAGCTTCTCATTCTCTCTCTCTCACTCTCTTACTCACAGCTTCTCTCTCTCTCTCGCTCTCACTCACATTTTCTCTCTCTCTCTCACTCACAGCTTTACTTTCTCTCTCGCTCTCACTCACTCACAGCTTCTCTTTTGCTCGCTCTCTCACTAACAGCTTCTCTCTCTCTTTCTCTCGCTCACAGCTTCTCTTTCCCTTCTCACTCTTTCACTCACAGCTCCTCTCTCTCTCACTCACTCACTCACAGCTTCTCACTCTCTCTCTCTCACTCACTCACAGCTTCTCTTTCTCTCTCACTCGCTCAAGTTTCTCTTTCTCTCTCACAATCTCTCAGAGCTTCTCTCTCTCTCACTCACTCACAGCTTCTCTTTCTCTCTCACAATCTTTCAGAGCTTCTCTCTCTCTCTCTCACTCACAGCTTCTCTTTCTCTCTCTCTCACTCACAGCTTCTCTTTCTCTCTCTCTCTCAATCACAGCTTTCCTTTCTCTCTCACTCACTCACTCACAGCTTCTCTTTCACTCTCTCTCTCTCACTCACTCACAGCTTCTCTTTCTCTGTCTCTCACTCACTCACAACTTCTCTTTCTATCTCTCTCACACACACAGCTTCTCTTTCTCTCTCTCTCAGTCACAGCTTATTTCTCTCTCTCAATCACAGCTTTTCTCTCTCTCACACACACACACTCAGAGCTTCACTTTCTCTCTCAATCTCACTCACAGCTTCTCTTTCTCCCTCTCTCACTCACACCTTCTCTCTCACTCACTCTCTCACTCACAGCTTCTCTTTCTCTCTCTCTCACAGCTCTTTCTCTCTCTCTCTCACTCACTCACAGCTTCTCTTTCTCTCTCTCTCACTCACTCACGACGTCTATTTCTCTCTCTCTCACACACAAAGTTTCTCTCTATCTCTCTCACTCACAGCTTCCCTTTTCTCTCTCTCTCTCACTCACTCACAGCTTCTCTTTCTTTCTCTCTCTCTCACTCACAGCTTCTCTTTCTCTCTCTCACTGATTCACAGCTTCTCTTTCTCTCTTTCTCTCTCTCTCACTCACTCACAGCTTCTCTTTCTCTCTCTCTCTCACTCACTCACAGCTTCTCCTTCTCTCTCACTCACAGCTTCTCTTTCTCTCTCTCTCTCACTCACAGCTTCTCTTTCTCTCTCTCTCTCACTCACAGCTTTACTTTCTCTCTCGCTCTCACTCACTCACAGCTTCTCTTTTGCTCGCTCTCTCACTAACAGCTTCTCTCTCTCTTTCTCTCGCTCACAGCTTCTCTTTCCCTTCTCACTCTTTCACTCACAGCTTCTCTCTCTCTCACTCACTCACTCACTCACAGCTTCTCACTCTCTCTCTCTCACTCACACACAGCTTCTCTTTCTCTCTCACTCTCTCACAGTTTCTCTTTCTCTCTCACAATCTCTCAGAGCTTCTCTCTCTCACTCACTCACAGCTTCTCTTTCTCTCTCACTCTCTCACGGCTTCTCTTTCTCTCTCACAATCTTTCAGAGCTTCTCTCTCTCTCTCTCACTCACAGCTTCTCTTTCTCTCTCTCTCACTCACAGCTTCTTTCCCTCTCTCTCTCTCAATCACAGCTTTCCTTTCTCTCTCACTCACTCACTCACAGCTTCTCTTTCACTCTCTCTCTCTCACTCACTCACAGCTTCTCTTTCTCTGTCTCTCACTCACTCACAACTTCTCTTTCTATCTCTCTCACACACAAAGCTTCTCTTTCTCTCTCTCACTCACAGCTTCTCTTTCTCTCTCTCACTCACAGCTTCTCTTTCTCTCTCTCTCACTCACAGCTTGTCTTTCTCTCTCACACACACACTGCTTCTCTCTCTCTCTCACAGCTTCTCTTTCTCTCTCACTCACTCACAGCTTTCTTTCTCTCTGTCTCACACACAGCTCTTTCTCTCTCTCACTCACTCAGCTTCTCTTTCTCTCTCTCTCACTCACAGCTTCTCATTCTCTCTCTCTCACTCTCTTACTCACAGCTTCTCTCTCTCTCTCGCTCTCACTCACATTTTCTCTCTCTCTCCCACTCACAGCTTTACTTTCTCTCTCGCTCTCACTCACTCACAGCTTCTCTTTTGCTCGCTCTCTCACTAACAGCTTCTCTCTCTCTTTCTCTCGCTCACAGCTTCTCTTTCCCTTCTCACTCTTTCACTCACAGCTCCTCTCTCTCTCACTCACTCACTCACTCACTCACAGCTTCTCACTCTCTCTCTCTCACTCACTCACAGCTTCTCTTTCTCTCTCACTCTCTCAAGTTTCTCTTTCTCTCTCACAATCTCTCAGAGCTTCTCTCTCTCTCACTCACTCACAGCTTCTCTTTCTCTCTCACTCTCTCACAGCTTCTCTTTCTCTCTCACAATCTTTCAGAGCTTCTCTCTCTCTCTCTCACTCACAGCTTCTCTTTCTCTCTCTCTCACTCACAGCTTCTCTTTCTCTCTCTCTCTCAATCACAGCTTTCCTTTCTCTCTCACTCACTCACTCACAGCTTCTCTTTCACTCTCTCTCTCTCACTCAGTCACAGCTTCTCTTTCTCTGTCTCTCACTCACTCACAACTTCTCTTTCTATCTCTCTCACACACACAGCTTCTCTTTCTCTCTCTCTCACTCACAGCTTATTTCTCTCTCTCAATCACAGCTTTTCTCTCTCTCACACACACACACTCAGAGCTTCACTTTCTCTCTCAATCTCACTCACAGCTTCTCTTTCTCCCTCTCTCACTCA
Organism: Bradypodion ventrale; assembly: GCA_035047345.1. NCBI lineage: Eukaryota > Metazoa > Chordata > Lepidosauria > Squamata > Chamaeleonidae > Bradypodion > Bradypodion ventrale. The sequence continues at coordinate 208,544,685 of JAWDJE010000002.1, forward strand.
CACCTTCTCTCTCACTCACTCTCTCACTCACAGCTTCTCTTTCTCTCTCTCTCACAGCTCTTTCTCTCTCTCTCTCACTCACTCACAGCTTCTCTTTCTCTCTCTCTCACTCACTCACGACGTCTATTTCTCTCTCACACACACACAAAGCTTCTCTTTCTCTCTATCTCTCTCACTCACAGCTTCCCTTTTCTCTCTCTCTCTCACTCACTCACAGCTTCTCTTTCTTTCTCTCTCTCTCACTCACAGCTTCTCTTTCTCTCTCTCACTGATTCACAGCTTCTCTTTCTCTCTTTCTCTCTCTCTCACTCACTCACAGCTTCTCTTTCTCTCTCTCTCTCACTCACTCACAGCTTCTCCTTCTCTCTCACTCACAGCTTCTCTTTCTCTCTCTCTCTCACTCACAGCTTCTCTTTCTCTCTCTCTCTCACTCACAGCTTTACTTTCTCTCTCGCTCTCACTCACTCACAGCTTCTCTTTTGCTCGCTCTCTCACTAACAGCTTCTCTCTCTCTTTCTCTCGCTCACAGCTTCTCTTTCCCTTCTCACTCTTTCACTCACAGCTTCTCTCTCTCTCTCTCACTCACTCACTCACAGCTTCTCACTCTCTCTCTCTCACTCACACACAGCTTCTCTTTCTCTCTCACTCTCTCACAGTTTCTCTTTCTCTCTCACAATCTCTCAGAGCTTCTCTCTCTCTCACTCACTCACAGCTTCTCTTTCTCTCTCACTCTCTCACGGCTTCTCTTTCTCTCTCACAATCTTTCAGAGCTTCTCTCTCTCTCTCTCACTCACAGCTTCTCTTTCTCTCTCTCTCTCACTCACAGCTTCTTTCTCTCTCTCTCTCTCAATCACAGCTTTCCTTTCTCTCTCACTCACTCACTCACAGCTTCTCTTTCACTCTCTCTCTCTCACTCACTCACAGCTTATCTTTCTCTGTCTCTCACTCACTCACAACTTCTCTTTCTATCTCTCTCACACACACAGCTTCTCTTTCTCTCTCTCACTCACAGCTTCTCTTTCTCTCTCTCACTCACAGCTTCTCTTTCTCTCTCTCTCACTCACAGCTTGTCTTTCTCTCTCACACACACACTGCTTCTCTCTCTCTCACACAGCTTCTCTTTCTCTCTCACTCACTCACAGCTTTCTTTCTCTCTGTCTCACTCACAGCTCTTTCTCTCTCTCACTCACTCAGCTTCTCTTTCTCTCTCTCTCACTCACAGCTTCTCATTCTCTCTCTCTCACTCTCTTACTCACAGCTTCTCTCTCTCTCTCGCTCTCACTCACATTTTCTCTCTCTCTCTCACTCACAGCTTTACTTTCTCTCTCGCTCTCACTCACTCACAGCTTCTCTTTTGCTCGCTCTCTCACTAACAGCTTCTCTCTCTCTTTCTCTCGCTCACAGCTTCTCTTTCCCTTCTCACTCTTTCACTCACAGCTCCTCTCTCTCTCACTCACTCACTCACTCACTCACAGCTTCTCACTCCCTCTCTCTCACTCACTCACAGCTTCTCTTTCTCTCTCACTCTCTCAAGTTTCTCTTTCTCTCTCACAATCTCTCAGAGCTTCTCTCTCTCTCACTCACTCACAGCTTCTCTTTCTCTCTCACTCTCTCACAGCTTCTCTTTCTCTCTCACAATCTTTCAGAGCTTCTCTCTCTCTCTCTCACTCACAGCTTCTCTTTCTCTCTCTCTCACTCACAGCTTCTCTTTCTCTCTCTCTCTCAATCACAGCTTTCCTTTCTCTCTCACTCACTCACTCACAGCTTCTCTTTCACTCTCTCTCTCTCACTCACTCACAGCTTCTCTTTCTCTGTCTCTCACTCACTCACAACTTCTCTTTCTATCTCTCTCACACACACAGCTTCTCTTTCTCTCTCTCTCACTCACAGCTTATTTCTCTCTCTCAATCACAGCTTTTCTCTCTCTCTCACACACACACTCAGAGCTTCACTTTCTCTCTCAATCTCACTCACAGCTTCTCTTTCTCCCTCTCTCACTCACACCTTCTCTCTCACTCACTCTCTCACTCACAGCTTCTCTTTCTCTCTCTCTCACAGCTCTTTCTCTCTCTCTCTCACTCACTCACAGCTTCTCTTTCTCTCTCTCTCACTCACTCACGACGTCTATTTCTCTCTCTCTCACACACAAAGCTTCTCTTTCTCTCTATCTCTCTCACTCACAGCTTCCCTTTTCTCTCTCTCTCTCACTCACTCACAGCTTCTCTTTCTTTCTCTCTCTCTCACTCACAGCTTCTCTTTCTCTCTCTCACTGATTCACAGCTTCTCTTTCTCTCTTTCTCTCTCTCTCACTCACTCACAGCTTCTCTTTCTCTCTCTCTCTCACTCACTCACAGCTTCTCCTTCTCTCTCACTCACAGCTTCTCTTTCTCTCTCTCTCTCACTCACAGCTTCTCTTTCTCTCTCTCTCACTCACAGCTTCTCTTTCTCTCTCTCTCACTCACAGCTTCTCTTTCTCTCTCTCTCACATAGCTTCTCTTTCTCTGTCTCTCACTCACAGCTTCTCTTTTCTCTCTCTCTCACTCACTCACAACTTCTCTTTCTATCTCTCTCACTCACAGCTTCTCTTTTCTCTCTCACACACTCACTCACAGCTTCTCTTTCCCTCTCTCCCACTGACTCACAGCTTCTCTTTCTCTCTCTCACTAAGTCACAGCTTCTCTTTCTCTCTCTCTCTCACTCATTCACAGCTTCTCTTTCTCTCTCTCTCACTCACTCACAGCTTCCCTTTCTCTCTCTCTCTCACTCACAGCTTTTCTTTCTCTCTCTCTCACTTACTCACAGCTTCTCTTTTGCTCTCTCTCTCACTCACAGCATTTCTCTCTCTCTCTTTCTCTCACTCACAGCTTCTCTTTCCCTTCTCTCTTTCTCACTCACAGCTTCTCCTTCTCTCTCTCTCACTCACAGCTTCTCTTTCTCTCTCTCTCTCACTCACAGCTTCTCTCTCTCTCATTCACAGCTTCTCTTTCTCTCTCTCTCACTCACAGCTTTTATTTCTCTCTCTCTCTCTCTCACTCACAGTTTTTCTTTCACTCTCGCTCTCTCTCTCACTCACAGCTTTTCTTTCTCTCTCTCTCTCTCTCGCTCACAGCATCTCTTTCCCTCTCTCCCACTCACTCACAGCTTCTCTTTCTCTCTCTCTCACTCACACATCTCTCACTCACTCTCTCACTCACAGCTACTCTTTCTTTCTTTCTCTCTCTCACAGCTTCTCTTTCTCTTTCTCTCTCTCTCTCACTCACAGCTTCTCTTTCTCTCTCTCACACTCACTCACAGCTTCTCTCTTTTTCTCCATCTCTCTCACTCAGCTTCTCTTTCTCTCTCTCTCACTCACAGCTTCTCATTCTCTCTCTCTCACTCTCTTACTCACAGCTTCTCTCTCTCTCTCTCTCACTCACATCTACTCTTTCTCTTTCTCTCTCACTCACAGCTTGTCTTTCTCTCTCACACACACACTGCTTCTCTCTCTCACACACACAGCTTCTCTTTCTCTCTCTCTCACATAGCTTCTCTTTCTCTCTCTCTCATTCACAGCTTCTATTTCTCTCTCTCACTCACAGCTTCTTTCTCTCTCTCGCTCTCACTCACATTTTCTCTCTCTCTCTCACTCACAGCTTTACTTTCTCTCTCGCTCTCACTCACTCACAGCTTCTCTTTTGCTCGCTCTCTCACTAACAGCTTCTCTCTCTTTCTCTCGCTCACAGCTTCTCTTTCCCTTCTCTCTCTTTCACTCACAGCTTCTCTCTCACTCACTCACTCACTCACTCTCTCACAGCTTCTCACTCTCTCTCTCTCACTCACTCACAGCTTCTCTTTCTCTCTCACTCTCTCACAGTTTCTCTTTCTCTCTCACAATCTCTCAGAGCTTCTCTCTCTCTCACTCACTCACAGCTTCTCTTTCTCTCTCACTCTCTCACAGCTTCTCTTTCTCTCTCACATTCTTTCAGAGCTTCTCTCTCTCTCTCTCACTCACAGCTTCTCTTTCTCTCTCTCTCACTCACAGCTTCTTTCTCTCTCTCTCTCTCTCAATCACAGCTTTCCTTTCTCTCTCACTCACTCACTCACAGCTTCTCTTTCACTCTCTCTCTCTCACTCACTCACAGCTTCTCTTTCTCTGTCTCTCACTCACTCACAACTTCTCTTTCTATCTCTCTCACACACACAGCTTCTCTTTCTCTCTCTCACTCACAGCTTATTTCTCTCTCTCAATCACAGCTTTTCTCTCTCTCACACACACACACTCAGAGCTTCACTTTCTCTCTCAATCTCACTCACAGCTTCTCTTTCTCCCTCTCTCACTCACACCTTCTCTCTCACTGACTCTCTCACTCACAGCTTCTCTTTCTCTCTCTCTCACAGCTCTTTCTCTCTCTCTCTCACTCACTCACAGCTTCTCTTTCTCTCTCTCTCACTCACTCACGACTTCTATTTCTCTCTCACACACACACAAAGCTTCTCTTTCTCTCTATCTCTCTCACTTACAGCTTCCCTTTTCTCTCTCTCTCTCACTCACTCACAGCTTCTCTTTCTTTCTCTCTCTCTCTCTCACTCACAGCTTCTCTTACTCTCTCTCACTAATTCACAGCTTCTCTTTCTCTCTTTCTCTCTCTCTCACTCACTCACAGCTTCTCTTTCTCTCTCTCTCTCACTCACTCACAGCTACTCCTTCTCTCTCACTCACAGCTTCTCTTTCTCTCTCTCTCTCTCACTCACAGCTTCTCTTTCTCTCTCTCTCTCACTCACTCACAGCTTCTCTTTCTCTGTCTCTCACTCACAGCTTCTCTTTCTCTCTCTCTCACTCACTCACAACTTCTCTTTCTATCTCTCTCACACACAGCTTTCTTTCTCTCTCTCTCACTCACAGCTTCTCTTTCTCTCTCTCTCTCTCTCAGCTTCTCTTTCTCTCTCTCTCACTTACAGATTCTCTTTCTCTCACTCTCTCACTCACAGCTTCTCTTTCTCTTTCTCTCTCACTCACAGCTTTTCTTTCTCTCTCTCTCACTCACTCACCGCTTCTCTTTCTCTCTCTCTCTCACTCACCGCTTTTCTTTCTCTCTCTCTCACTCACTCACAGCTTCTCTTTCGCTCTCTCTCACATAGCTTCTCTCTCTCTCTCTCATTCACAGCTTCTATTTCGCTCTCTCTCACTCACAGCTTCTCTTTCTGTCTCTCTCTCTCACTCACAGCTTCTCTTTCTCTCTCTCTCTCACTCACAGCTTCTTTCTCTCTCTCACACACACTCACAGCTTTTCTTTCTCTCTCTCTCTCACTCACGCACTGCTTCTCTTTTACTCTCTCTCTCACTCACAGCTTCTCTCTCTATCTCTCTCTCTCTCACACACACAGCTTCTGTTTCTCTCTCACTCTCTCCCACACCTTCTCTTTCTCTCTCTCTCACTCACTCACAGCTTCTCTTTCTCTCTCTCTCACTCACAGCTTCTCTCTCACTCACTCTCTTACTCACAGCTTCTCTTTCTTACTCTCTCTCACAGCTTCTCTTTCTCTCTCTCTCTCACTCACAGCTTCTCTTTCTCTCTCTCACACTCACTCACAGCTTCTCTCTCTTTCTCTGACTCTCTCACTCACAGCTTCTCTTTCTCTCTCTCACACACAGCTTCTCTCTATCTCTCACTCACTCACTGCTTCTCTCTCTCTCACTCACTCACTCACAGCTTCTATTTCTCTCTCTCACACACACAGCTTCTCTTTCTCTCTATCTCTCACTCACAGCTTCTCTTTTCTCTCTCTCTCACTCACTCACAGCTTCTCTTTCCTTCTCTCTCTCACTCACATCTTCTCTTTCTCTCTCTCTCTCACTCAGTCACAGCTTCTCTTTCTCTCTCACTCACAGCTTTATTTCTCTCTCTCTGTCTCACTCACAGCTTCTCTTTCTCTCTCTCTCTCATTCAGCTTCTCTTTCTCTCTCTCACTCACAGCTTCTCTTTCTCTCTCTCTCTCACTCACAGCTTCTCTTTCTCTCTCACTCACAGCTTGTCTTTCTCTCTCACACACACACTGCTTCTCTCTCTCACACAGCTTCTCTTTCTCTCTCACTCACTCACAGCTTTCTTTCTCTCTGTCTCACTCACAGCTTCTCTTTCTCTCTCTCTCTCTCACTCAGCTTCTCTTTCTCTCTCTCTCTCACTCACAGCTTCTCATTCTCTCTCTCTCACTCTCTTACTCACAGCTTCTCTCTCTCTCTCTCTCTCACTCACATCTACTCTTTCTCTCTCTCACTCACTCACAGCTTGTCTTTCTCTCTCACACACACACTGCTTCTCTCTCTATCTCACAGCTTCTCTTTCTCTCACTCTCTCACTCACAGCTTCTCTCTCTCACACACACACATAGCATCTCTTTCTCTCTCTCTCATTCACAGCTTCTATTTCTCTCTCTCACTCACAGCTTCTCTTTCTCTCTCTCTCACTCACAGCTTCTTTCTCTCTCTCTCCCTCAATCACAGCTTTCCTTTCTCTCTCACTCACTCACTCACAGCTTCTCTTTCACTCTCTCTCTCTCACTCACTCACAGCTTCTCTTTCTGTGTCTCTCACTCACAGCTTCTCTTTCTCTCTCTCTCACTCACTCACAACTTCTCTTTCTATCTCTCTCACACACACAGCTTCTCTTTCTCTCTCTCTCAGTCACAGCTTATTTCTCTCTCTCAATCACAGCTTTTCTCTCTCTCACACACACACACTCAGAGCTTCACTTTCTCTCTCAATCTCACTCACAGCTTCTCTTTCTCCCTCTCTCACTCACACCTTCTCTCTCACTCACTCTCTCAATCACAGCTTCTCTTTCTCTCTCTCTCAGAGCTCTTTCTCTCTCTCTCTCACTCACTCACAGCTTCTCTTTCTCTCTCTCACTCACTCACGACTTCTATTTCTCTCTCTCACACACACAAAGCTTCTCTTTCTCTCTATCTCTCTCACTCACAGCTTCCCTTTTCTCTCTCTCTCACTCACTCACAGCTTCTCTTTCTTTCTCTCTCTCTCTCTCACTCACAGCTTCTCTTTCTCTCTCTCACTAATTCACAGCTTCTCTTTCTCTCTTTCTCTCTGTCTCACTCACTCACAGCTTCTCTTTCTCTCTCTCTCACTCACTCACAGCTTCTCCTTCTCTCTCACTCACAGCTTCTCTTTCTCTCTCTCTCTCACTCACAGCTTCTCTTTTTCTCTCTCACTCACAGCTTCTCTTTCTCTCTCTCTCACTCACAGCTTCTCTTTCTCTCTCTCTCACTCACAGCTTCTCTTTCTCTCTCTCTCACACTCACTCACAGCTTCTCTCTCTTTCTCTGACTCTCTCACTCACAGCTTCTCTTTCTCTCTCTCACACACAGCTTCTCTCTATCTCTCACTCACTCACTGCTTCTCTCTCTCTCTCACTCACTCACAGCTTCTATTTCTCTCTCTCACACACATTGCTTCTCTTTCTCTCTATTTCTCACTCACAGCTTCTCTTTTCTCTCTCTCACTCACTCACAGCTTCTCTTTCCTTCTCTCTCTCACTCACATCTTCTCTTTCTCTCTCTCTCTCACTCAGTCACAGCTTCTCTTTCTCTCTCACTCACAGCTTTCTTTCTCTCTCTCTGTCTCACTCACAGCTTCTCTTTCTCTCTCTCTCTCATTCAGCTTCTCTTTCTCTCTCTCACTCACAGCTTCTCTTTCTCTCTCTCTCTCACTCACAGCTTCTCTTTCTCTCTCACTCACAGCTTGTCTTTCTCTCTCACACACACACTGCTTCTCTCTCTCTCACAGCTTCTCTTTCTCTCTCACTCACTCACAGCTTTCTTTCTCTCTGTCTCACTCACAGCTTCTCTTTCTCTCTCTCTCTCTCACTCAGCTTCTCTTTCTCTCTCTCTCACTCACAGCTTCTCATTCTCTCTCTCTCACTCACTCACAGCTTCTCTTTCTCTCTCTCTCACTCACAGCTTCTCTCTCACTCACTCTCTTACTCACAGCTACTCTTTCTTTCTTTCTCTCTCTCACAGCTTCTCTTTCTCTCTCTCTCTCACTCACAGCTTCTCTTTCTCTCTCTCACACTCACTCACAGCTTCTCTCTCTTTCTCTGTCTCTCTCACTCAAAGCTTCTCTTTCTCTCTCTCTCTCACAGCTTCTCTCTCACTCACTCACTCACTCACTGCTTCTCTTTCTCTCTCTCACTCACTCACAGCTTCTATTTCTCTCTCTCTCTCTCACTCACAGCTTATCTTTCTCTCTCTCACTAAGTCACAGCTTCTCTTTCTCTCTCTCACTCACTCACAGCTTCTCTTTCTCTCTCTCTCACTCACTCACAGCTTCTCTTTCTCTCTCTCTCTCACTCACTCATAGCTTCTCTTTCCCTCTCTCTCTCACTCACACAGCTTCTGTTTCTCTCTCTCTTTCTCTCTATCTCTCACTCACAGCTTCTCTTTTCTCTCTCTCTCTCACTCACTCACAGCTTCTCTTTCTCTCCCTCTCACTCACAGCTTCTCCTTCTCTCTCTCACTAACTCACAGCTTCTCTCTCTTTCTCTGTCTTTCACTCACTCACAGCTTCTCTTTCTCTCTCTCGCTCTCTCACTCACAGCTTCTCTTTTTCTCTCTCTCTCTCACTCACTCACTCACAGCTTCTCTTTCTCACTCACTCACTATACAGCTATCTTTCTCTCTCTGTCTCACTCACAGATTCACTCTCTCTCTCTCACTCAGTTTCTCTTTCTCTCTCTCACTCACAGCTTCTCTTTCTCTCTCTCTCACTCACATCTTCTCTTTCTTTCTCTCTCTCACTCACAGCTTCTCTCTCTCTCACTCACAGCTTGTCTTTCTCTCTCACACAAACACTGCTTCTCTCTCTTTCTCACAGCTTCTCTTTCTCTCTCTCTCACATAGCTTCTCTTTCTCTCTCTCTCTCATTCACTGCTTCTATTTCTCTCTCTCTCACTCACTGCTTCTCTTTCTCTCTCTCTCTCACTCACAGCTTCTCTCTCTCTCTCATATCTTTTCTTTCTCTCTCTCTCTCTCACTCACAGCTTCTTTTGCTCTCTCTCTCACTCACAGCTTCTCTCTCTCTCTTTCTCTCACTCACAACTTCTCTTTCCCTTTTCTCTCTCTCACTCAAAGCTTCTCCTTCTCTCTCTCTCACTCACTCAAAGCTTCTCACTCTCTCTCTTTCACTCACTCACAGCTTCTCTTTCTCTCTCACTCTCTCACAGATTCTCTTTCTCTCTCTCTCTCACTCACAGCTTCTCTTTCTCTCTCACACACACACAGATTCTCTCTCTCTCTCTCTCACTCACTCACAGCTTTTATTTCTCTCTCTCTCACTCACTCACAGCTTCTCTCTCTTTCTCTGTCTCTCTCACTCACAGCTTCTCTTCTTCTCTCTCTCTCACAGCTTCTCTCTCACACACTCACAGCTTGTCTTTCTCTGTCACACAAACACTGCTTCTCTCTCTCTTTCTCACAGCTTCTCTTTCTCTCTCTCACTCACAGCTTCTCTTTCTCTCTCTCTCACATAGCTTCTCTTTCTCTCTCTCTCACTCACAGCTTCTCTCTCACTCACTCTCTTTCTCACAGCTTCTCTTTCTTTCTTTCTCTCTCTCACAGCTTCTATTTCTCTCTCACACACATAGCTTCTCTTACTCTCTCTCTCTCTTTCACAGCTTCTATTTCTCTCTCTCTCACTCACAGCTTCTCTTTCTCTCTCTCTCTCACTCACAGCTTCTTTCTCTTTCTCTCTCATACCTTTTCTTTCTCTCTCTCTCTCACTAACTCACAGCTTCTCTTTTGCTCTCTCTCTCACTCACAGCTTCTCTCTCTCTCTCTTTCTCTCACTCACAGCTTCTCTTTCCCTTCTCTCTCTCTCTCACTCAAAGCTTCTCCTTCTCTCTCTCTCACTCACTCACAGCTTCTCACTCTCTCTCTTTCACTCACTCACAGCTTCTCTTTCTCTCTCACTGTCTCCCAGCTTCTCTTTTTCTCTCTCTCTCTCTCATTCACAGCTTCTCTTTCTCTCTCACTCACTCACAGCTTCTCTTTCGCTCTCACTCTCTCTCACTCACAGCTTTTCTTTCTTTCTCTCTCCCTCTCACTCACAGCATCTCTTTCCCTCTGTCTCTCTCACACACACTGCTTCTCTCTCTCTCACACACACATAGCTTCTGTTTCTCTCTCACTCTCTCTCACAGCTTCTCTTTCTCTCTCTCACTCACTCACAGCTTCTCTTTCTCTCTCTCTCACAGCTTCTCTCTCACTCACTCTCTTACTCACAGCTACTCTTTCTTTCTTTCTTTCTCTCACAGCTTCTCTTTCTCTCTCTCTCTCACTCACAGCTTCTCTTTCTCTCTCTCACACTCACTCACAGCTTCTCTCTCTTTCTCTGTCTCTCTCACTCAAAGCTTCTCTTTCTCTCTCTCTCTCACAGCTTCTCTCTCACTCACTCACTCACTCACTGCTTCTCTTTCTCTCTCTCACTCACTCACAGCTTCTATTTCTCTCTCTCTCTCACTCACAGCTTCTCTTTCTCTCTCACTAAGTCACAGCTTCTCTTTCTCTCTCTCCTTCACTCACAGCTTCTCTTTCTCTGTCTCTCACTCACTCACAGCTTCTCTTTCTCTCTCTCTCTCACTCACTCACAGCTTCTCTTTCCCTCTCTCTCTCACTCACACAGCTTCTGTTTCTCTCTCTCTTTCTCTCTATCTCTCACTCACAGCTTCTCTTTTCTCTCTCTCTCACTCACACAGCTTCTCTTTCTCTCCCTCTCACTCACAGCTTCTCTTTCTCTCTCTCACTAACTCACAGCTTCTCTCTCTTCCTCTGTCTTTCACTCACTCACAGCTTCTCTTTCTCTCTCTCGCTCTCTCACTCACAGCTTCTCTTTTTCTCTCTCTCTCTCACTCACTCACTCACAGCTTCTCTTTCTCACTCACTCACTATACAGCTTTCTTTCTCTCTCTGTCTCACTCACAGATTCACTCTCTCTATCTCACTCAGCTTCTCTTTCTCTCTCTCACTCACAGCTTCTCTTTCTCTCTCTCTCACTCACATCTTCTCTTTCTTTCTCTCTCTCACTCACAGCTTCTCTCTCTCTCACTCACAGCTTGTCTTTCTCTCTCACACAAACACTGCTTCTCTCTCTTTCTCACAGCTTCTCTTTCTCTCTCTCACACACAGCTTCTCTTTCTCTCTCTCTCACATAGCTTCTCTTTCTCTCTCTCTCATTCACTGCTTCTATTTCTCTCTCTCTCACTCACAGCTTCTCTTTCTCTCTCTCTCTCACTCACAGCTTCTCTCTCTCTCTCTCATTTCTTTTCTTTCTCTCTCTCTCTCTCACTCACAGCTTCTCTTTTGCTCTCTCTCTCACTCACAGCTTCTCTCTCTCTTTCTCTCACTCACAACTTCTCTTTCCCTTTTCTCTCTCTCACTCAAAGCTTCTCCTTCTCTCTCTCTCACTCACTCAAAGCTTCTCACTCTCTCTCTTTCACTCACTCACAGCTTCTCTTTCTCTCTCACTCTCTCACAGATTCTCTTTCTCTCTCTCTCTCACTCACAGCTTCTCTTTCTCTCTCACACACACACAGATTCTCTTTCTCTCTCTCTCTCTCACTTACAACTTTTATTTCTCTCTCTCTCACTCACTCACAGCTTCTCTCTCTTTCTCTGTCTTTCTCACTCACAGCTTCTCTTCTTCTCTCTCTCTCACAGCTTCTCTCTCACACACTCACTCACTCACTGCTTCTTTCTCTCTCTCTCACTCACTCACTCACAGCTTCTATTTCTCTCTCACACACACTCACAGCTTCTCTTTCTCTCTATCTCTCTCACTCACAGCTTCTCTTTTCTCTCTCTCTCTCACTCACTCACAGCTTCTCTTTCTCTCTCTCTCTCTCACTCACAGCTTCTCTTTCTCTCTCTCACTGTCACAGCTTCTCTTTCTCACTCTCTCACTCACTCACAGCTTCTCTTTCTCTCTCTCTCTCACTCACTCATAGCTTTTCTTTCTCTCTCTCTCTCACTCACTCACAACTTCTCTTTCCCTCTCTCTCTCACTCACTCACAGCTTCTCTTTCTCTCTCTCTCTCTCACTCACAGATTCTCTTTCTCCCTCTCACTAACTCACAGCTTCTCTTTCTCTCTCTCATTCACTCACAGCTTCTCTTTCTCTCTCTCTCTCTCTCACTCACTCACAGCATCTCTTTTTCTCTCTCTCTCACACACTCACTCACAGCTTCTCTTTCTCACTCACTCACTATACAGCTTTCTTTCTCTCTCTGTCTCACTAACAGATTCTCTTTCTCTTTCTCTCTCTCTCTCTCAGCTTCCCTTTCTCTCTCTCTCTCACTCACAGCTTCTCTTTCTCTTTCTCTCTCTCTCATTCACAGCTTCTCTTTCTTTCTCTCAATCTCTCACTCACAGCTTCTCTCTCTCACTCACAGCTTGTCTTTCTCTCTCACACAAACACTGCTTCTCTCTCTCTTTCTCACAGCTTCTTTCTCTCTCTCTCACTCACAGCTTCTCTTTCTCTCTCTCACACGTAGCTTGTCTTACTCCCTCTCTCTCATTCACAGCTTCTATTTCACTCTCACTCACTCACAGCTTCTCTTTCTCTCTCTCTCTCACTCACAGCTTCTTTCTCTCTCTCTCTCTCATACCTTTTCTTTCTCTCTCTCTCTCACTAACTCACATCTTCTCTTTTGCTCTCTCTGTCACTCACAGCTTTTCTTTCTCTCTCTCTCACAGCATCTCTTTCCCTCTCTCTCTCACACACACACAGCTTCTCTCTCTCACACACACAGCTTCTGTTTCTCTCTCACTCTCTCTCACAGCTTCTCTTTCTCTCTCTCTCACTCACTCACAGCTTCTCTTTCTCTCTCTCACTCACAGCTTCTCTCTCACTCACTCTCTTACTCACAGCTACTCTTTCTTTCTTTCTCTCTCTCACAGCTTCTCTTTCTCTCTCTCTCTCACTCACAGCTTCTCTTTCTCTCTCTCTCACTCACTCACAGCTTCTCTTTCTCTTTCTCTCTCTCTCACTCACAGCTTCTCTCTCACTCACTCTCTTACTCACAGCTACTCTTTCTTTCTCTCTCTCACAGCTTCTCTCTCACTCACTCACTCACTCACTGCTTCTCTTTCTCTCTCTCACTCACTCACAGCTTCTATTTCTCTCTCTCTCTCTCACTCACAGCTTCTCTTTCTCTCTCTCACTAAGTCACAGCTTCTCTTTCTCTCTCTCTCACTCACTCACAGCTTCTCTTTCTCTCTCTCTCACTCACTCACAGCTTCTCTTTCTCTCTCTCTCTCACTCACTCATAGCTTCTCTTTCCCTCTCTCTCTCACTCACACAGCTTCTGTTTCTCTCTCTCTTTCTCTCTATCTCTCACTCACAGCTTCTCTTTTCTCTCTCTCACTCACTCACAGATTCTCTTTCTCTCCCTCTCACTCACAGCTTCTCTTTCTCTCTCTCACTAACTCACAGCTTCTCTCTCTTTCTCTGTCTCTCACTCACTCACAGCTTCTCTCTCTCTCTCTCTCTCTCTCACTCACAGCTTCTCTTTTTCTCTCTCTCTCTCACTCACTCACTCACAGCTTCTCTTTCTCACTCACTCACTATACAGCTTTCTTTCTCTCTCTGTCTCACTCACAGATTCACTCTCTCTCTCTCACTCAGCTTCTCTTTCTCTCTCTCACTCACAGCTTCTCTTTCTCTCTCTCTCACTCACATCTTCTCTTTCTTTCTCTCTCTCACTCACAGCTTCTCTCTCTCTCACTCACAGCTTGTCTTTCTCTCTCACACAAACACTGCTTCTCTCTCTTTCTCACAGCTTCTCTTTCTCTCTCTCACTCACAGCTTCTCTTTCTCTCTCTCTCACATAGCTTCTCTTTCTCTCTCTCTCTCATTCACTGAATCTATTTCTCTCTCTCTCACTCACAGCTTCTCTTTCTCTCTCTCTCTCACTCACAGCTTCTCTCTCTCTCTCTCATATCTTTTCTTTCTCTCTCTCTCTCTCACTCACAGCTTCTCTTTTGCTCTCTCTCTCACTCACAGCTTCTCTCTCTCTTTCTCTCACTCACAACTTCTCTTTCCCTTTTCTCTCTCTCACTCAAAGCTTCTCCTTCTCTCTCTCTCACTCACTCAAAGCTTCTCACTCTCTCTCTTTCACTCACTCACAGCTTCTCTTTCTCTCTCACTCTCTCACAGATTCTCTTTCTCTCTCTCTCTCACTCACAGCTTCTCTTTCTCTCTCACACACACACAGATTCTCTTTCTCTCTCTCTCTCACTCACAGCTTTTATTTCTCTCTCTCTCACTCACTCACAGCTTCTCTCTCTTTCTCTGTCTCTCTCACTCACAGCTTCTCTTCTTCTCTCTCTCTCACAGCTTCTCTCTCACACACTCACTCACTCACTGCTTCTCTTTCTCTCTCTCTCACTCACTCACTCACAGCTTCTATTTCTCTCTCACACACACTCACAGCTTCTCTTTCTCTCTATCTCTCTCACTCACAGCTTCTCTTTTCTCTCTCTCTCTCACTCACTCACAGCTTCTCTTTCTCTCTCTCTCTCTCTCACTCACAGCTTCTCTTTCTCTCTCTCACTGTCACAGCTTCTCTTTCTCACTCTCTCACTCACTCACAGCTTCTCTTTCTCTCTCTCTCTCACTCACTCATAGCTTTTCTTTCTCTCTCTCTCTCACTCACTCACAGCTTCTCTTTCCCTCTCTCTCTCACTCACTCACAGCTTCTCTTTCTCTCTCTCTCTCACTCACAGATTCTCTTTCTCCCTCTCACTAACTCACAGCTTCTCTTTCTCTCTCTCATTCACTCACAGCTTCTCTTTCTCTCTCTCTCTCTCACTCACTCACAGCTTCTCTTTTTCTCTCTCTCTCACTCACTCACTCACAGCTTCTCTTTCTCACTCACTCACTATACAGCTTTCTTTCTCTCTCTGTCTCACTAACAGATTCTCTTTCTCTTTCTCTCTCTCTCTCTCAGCTTCCCTTTCTCTCTCTCTCTCACTCACAGCTTCTCTTTCTCTTTCTCTCTCTCTCATTCACAGCTTCTCTTTCTTTCTCTCAATCTCTCACTCACAGCTTCTCTCTCTCACTCACAGCTTGTCTTTCTCTCTCACACAAACACTGCTTCTCTCTCTCTTTCTCACAGCTTCTTTCTCTCTCTCTCACTCACAGCTTCTCTTTCTCTCTCTCACACGTAGCTTCTCTTACTCCCTCTCTCTCATTCACAGCTTCTATTTCACTCTCACTCACTCACAGCTTCTCTTTCTCTCTCTCTCTCACTCACAGCTTCTTTCTCTCTCTCTCTCTCATACCTTTTCTTTCTCTCTCTCTCTCACTAACTCACATCTTCTCTTTTGCTCTCTCTGTCACTCACAGCTTTTCTTTCTCTCTCTCTCTCACAGCATCTCTTTCCCTCTCTCTCTCACACACACACAGCTTCTCTCTCTCTCACACACACAGCTTCTGTTTCTCTCTCACTCTCTCTCACAGCTTCTCTTTCTCTCTCTCTCACTCACTCACAGCTTCTCTTTCTCTCTCTCTCACTCACAGCTTCTCTCTCACTCACTCTCTTACTCACAGCTACTCTTTCTTTCTTTCTCTCTCTCACAGCTTCTCTTTCTCTCTCTCTCACTCACAGCTTCTCTTTCTCTCTCACACACTCACTCACAGCTTCTCTCTCTTTCTCTGTCTCTCTCACTCAAAGCTTCTCTTTCTCTCTCTCTCTCACAGCTTCTCTCTCACTCACTCACTCACTCACTGCTTCTCTTTCTCTCTCTCACTCACTCACAGCTTCTATTTCTCTCTTTCTCTCTCACTCACAGCTTCTCTTTCTCTCTCTCACTAAGTCACAGCTTCTCTTTCTCTCTCTCTCACTCACTCACAGCTTCTCTTTCTCTCTCTCTCACTCACTCACAGCTTCTCTTTCTCTCTCTCTCTCACTCATAGCTTCTCTTTCCCTCTCTCTCTCACTCACACAGCTTCTGTTTCTCTCTCTCTTTCTCTCTATCTCTCACTCACAGCTTCTCTTTTCTCTCTCTCTCACTCACTCACAGCTTCTCTTTCTCTCCCTCTCACTCACAGCTTCTCTTTCTCTCTCTCACTAACTCACAGCTTCTCTCTCTTTCTCTGTCTCTCACTCACTCACAGCTTCTCTTTCTCTCTCTCTCTCTCTCACTCACAGCTTCTCTTTTTCTCTCTCTCTCACTCACTCACTCACAGCTTCTCTTTCTCACTCACTCACTATACAGCTTTCTTTCTCTCTCTGTCTCACTCACAGATTCACTCTCTCTCTCTCACTCAGCTTCTCTTTCTCTCTCTCACTCACAGCTTCTCTTTCTCTCTCTCTCACTCACATCTTCTCTTTCTTTCTCTCTCTCACTCACAGCTTCTCTCTCTCTCACTCACAGCTTGTCTTTCTCTCTCACACAAACACTGCTTCTCTCTCTTTCTCACAGCTTCTCTTTCTCTCTCTCACTCACAGCTTCTCTTTCTCTCTCTCTCACATAGCTTCTCTTTCTCTCTCTCTCTCATTCTCTGCTTCTATTTCTCTCTCTCTCACTCACAGCTTCTCTTTCTCTCTCTCTCTCACTCACAGCTTCTCTCTCTCTCTCTCATATCTTTTCTTTCTTTCTCTCTCTCTCACTCACAGCTTCTCTTTTGCTCTCTCTCTCACTCACAGCTTCTCTCTCTCTTTCTCTCACTCACAACTTCTCTTTCCCTTTTCTCTCTCTCACTCAAAGCTTCTCCTTCTCTCTCTCTCACTCACTCAAAGCTTCTCTTTCTCTCTCACTCTCTCACAGATTCTCTTTCTCTCTCTCTCACTCACAGCTTCTCTTTCTCTCTCACACACACAGATTCTCTTTCTCTCTCTCTCTCATTCACAGCTTTTATTTCTCTCTCTCTCACTCACTCACAGCTTCTCTCTCTTTCTCTGTCTTTCTCACTCACAGCTTCTCTTCTTCTCTCTCTCTCACAGCTTCTCTCTCACTCACTCACTCACTCACTGCTTCTCTTTCTCTCTCTCTCACTCACTCACTCACAGCTTCTATTTCTCTCTCACACACACTCACAGCTTCTCTTTCTCTCTATCTCTCTCACTCACAGCTTCTCTTTTCTCTCTCTCTCTCACTCACTCACAGCTTCTCTTTCTCTCTCTCTCTCTCTCACTCACAGCTTCTCTTTCTCTCTCTCACTAAGTCACAGCTTCTCTATCTCACTCTCTCACTCACTCACAGCTTCTCTTTCTCTCTCTCTCTCTCACTCACTCATAGCTTTTCTTTCTCTCTCTCTCTCACTCACTCACAGCTTCTCTTTCCCTCTCTCTCTCACTCACTCACAGCTTCTCTTTCTCTCTCTCTCTCTCACTCACAGATTCTCTTTCTCCCTCTCACTAACTCACAGCTTCTCTTTCTCTCTCTCATTCACTCACAGCTTCTCTTTCTCTCTCTCTCTCTCACTCAGTCACATCTTCTCTTTTTCTCTCTCTCTCACTCACTCACTCACAGCTTCTCTTTCTCACTCACTCACTATACAGCTTTCTTTCTCTCTCTGTCTCACTAACAGATTCTCTTTCTCTTTCTCTCTCTCTCTCTCAGCTTCCCTTTCTCTCTCTCTCTCACTCACAGCTTCTCTTTCTCTTTCTCTCCCTCTCATTCACAGCTTCTCTTTCTTTCTCTCAATCTCTCACTCACAGCTTCTCTCTCTCACTCACAGCTTGTCTTTCTCTCTCACACAAACACTGCTTCTCTCTCTCTTTCTCACAGCTTCTTTCTCTCTCTCTCACTCAAAGCTTCTCTTTCTCTCTCTCACACATAACTTCTCTTACTCTCTCTCTCTCATTCACAGCTTCTATTTCTCTCTCTCTCACAGCTTCTCTTTCTCTCTCTCTCTCACTCACAGCTTCTTTCTCTCTCTCTCTCTCTCATACCTTTTCTTTCTCTCTCTCTCACTAACTCACATCTTCTCTTTTGCTCTCTCTGTCACTCACAGCTTCTCTCTCTCTCTCTTTCTCTCACTCACAGCTTCTCTTTCCCTTCTCTCTCTCTCACTCAAAGCTTCTCCTTCTCTCTCTCTCACTCACTCACAGCTTCTCACTCTCTATCTTTCACTCACTCACAGCTTCTCTTTCTCTCTCACTCTCTCACAGCTTCTCTTTTTTTTTCTCTCTCTCTCACTCACAGCTTCTCTTTCTCTCTCACTCACTCACAGCTTCTCTTTCGCTCTCACTCTCTCTCACTCACAGCTTTTCTTTCTTTCTCTCTCTCTCTCACTCACAGCATCTCTTTCCCTCTCTCTCTCTCACACACACAGCTTCTCTCTCTCTCACACACACAGCTTCTGTTTCTCTCTCACTCTCTCTCACAGCTTCTCTTTCTCTCTCTCTCACTCACTCACAGCTTCTCTTTCTCTCTCACTCACTCACAGCTTCTCTCTCACTCACTCTCTTACTCACAGCTACTCTTTCTTTCTTTCTCTCTCTCACAGCTTCTCTCTCACTCACTCTCTCACTCACAGCTTCTCTTTCTCTCACACACAGCTTCTCTTTCTCTCTCACTCTCTCTCTCACAGCTTCTCTCTCTCTCTCTCACTCACAGCTTCTCACTCTCTCTCTTTCACTCACTCACAGCTTCTCTTTCTCTCTCACTTTCTCACAGCTTCTCTTTCTCTCTCACTCACAGCTTCTCTTTCTCTCTCTCTCTCACTCACAGCTTCTCTTTCTCTCTCTCTCACTCACAGCTTCTCTTTCTCTCTCTCTCTCTCACTCACAGCTTTTATTTCTCTCTCACTCACTCACAGCTTCTCTTTCTTTCTCTCTCTCTCACTCACAGCTTCTCTCACTCACTCTCTTACTCACAGCTACTCTTTCTTTCTTTCTCTCTCTCACAGCTTCTATTTCTCTCTCACACACACACAGCTTCTCTTTCTCTCTATCTCTCTCAATCACAGCTTCTCTTCTCTCTCTCTCTCTCCCTCACTCACAGCTTCTCTTTCCTTTTCTCTCTCACTCACAGCTTCTCTTTCTCTCTCTCACTAACTCACAGCTTCTCTTTCTCTCTCACTCACTCACAGCTTTCTTTCTCTCTCTCTATGTCTCACTCACAGCTTCTCTTTCTCTCTCTCTCTCACTCTGCTTCTCTTTCTATCTCTCTCTCAGTCACAGCTTCTCTTTCTCTCTCTCTCTCAATCATCTGTGAGTGAAGAGAAAGAGAAAGACAAGCTGTGTTTGTGTGTGTGTGTGTGAGAAGGAGAAGCTTTGAGTGAGTGAGAGAGAGAAGCTCTGAGAGATTGTGAGAGAGAAAGAGAAGCTGTGAGTGAGAGAGAGAGAAAGAAAGAGAAGCTGTGAGTGAGTGAGAGAGAGAGAAAAAAAGAGAGGCTGTGAGTGAGTAAGAGAGAGAGATAGAGAAGATGTGTGTTAGTGTGAGAGAGAGAAAGAGAAGATGTGAGTGAGAGAGACAGAGAGAGAAATAGAAGCTGTGAGTGAGCGAGATAGAGAAAGAGAAGCTGTGAGTGAGTGAGAGAGAGAGAGAAAGAGAAGCTGTGAGTGAGTGAGAGAGAGAGAGAGAAGCTGTGAGTGCGAGAGACAGAGAGAGAAAGGGATGCTGTGAGTGAGTGAGAGAGAGAGAAAGAGAAGCTGTGAGTGAGAGAGAGAGAGAAAGAGAAGCTGTAAATGAGAGAGAGAAATAGAAGCTGTGAGTGAGAGAGAGAGAAAGAGAAACTGTGAGTGGGAGAGTGAGAAAGAGAAGCTGTGAGTGAGTGAGAGAGAGAAAAAGGTGTGAGTGAGAGAGAGAAAGAGAAAGAGAAGCTGTGAGTGAGAGCGTGAGAGAAAGAGAAGCTGTGAGTGAGAGAGAGAAAGAGAAGCTGTGAGTGAGTGAGAGAGAGAGAAAAGAGAAGCTGTGAGTGAGAGAGATAGTGAGAGAGAGAAGCTGTGAGTGAGTGAGTGAGAGAGAGAGAAAGAGAAGCTGTGAGTGAGTGAGAGAGAGAAAGAGAAGCTGTGAGTTAGTGAGAGAGAGAAAGAGAAGCTGTGAGTGAGAGAGACAGAGAGAGAAAGAGAAGCGTGAGTGAGTGAGAGAGAGAGAAAGAAAGAAAGAGAAGCTGTGAGTGAGAGAGGGAGAGAGAAAGAGAAGCTGTGAGTGAGAGAGAGAGAAAGAGAAGCTGTGAGTGAGAGAGAGATAGAAATAGAAGCTGTTAGTGAGAGAGAGAGAAAGAGAAGCTGTGAGTTTGAGAGAGAAAGAGAAGCTTTGAGTGAGAGAGAGAGAGAAAGAGAAGCTGTGAGTGAGAGAGTGAAAGAGAAGCAGTGAATGAGTGAGAGAGAGAGAAAGAGAAGCTGTAAGTGAGAGAGAGAGAAAGAGAAACTGTGAGTGAGAGAGAGAGAAAGAGATGCTTTGTGTGTGTGTGTGAGAGAGAAAAAGAAGCTGTGAGTGAGTGAGTGAGAGATAGAGAAAGAGAAGCTGTGAGTGAGAGAGAGAGAAAGAGAAGCTGTGTGAGAGAGAGAAAGAGCAGCTGTGAGTGAGAGTGCGAAAAAGAAGTGGTGAGTGAGGGAGGGAGAGAGAAAGAGAAGCTGTGAGTGAGAGAGAGATAGAAATAGAAGCTGTTAGTGAGAGAGAGATAAAGAAAAGCTGTGAGTGAGAGAGAAAGAGAAGCTTTGAGTGAGAGAGAGAGAAAGAAAAACTGTGAGTGAGAGAGTGAAAGAGAAGCGGTGAATGAGTGAGAGAGAGAGAAAGAGAAGCTGTGAGTGAGAGAGAGAGAAAGAGAAGCTGTGAGTGAGAGAGAGAGAGAAAGAGATGCTGTGTGTGTGAGAGAGAGAAAAAGAAGCTGTGAGTGAGTGAGTGAGTGAGAGAGAGAGAAAGAGAAGCTGTGAGTGAGAGAGAGAGAAAGAGAAGCTGTGTGTGAGAGAGAGAAAGAGCAGCTGTGAGTGAGAGTGCGAAAAAGAAGTTGTGAGTGAGTGAGGGAGAAAGAAAGAGAAGCTGTGAGTGAGAGAGACAGAGAAGCTGTGAGTGAGTGAGAGAGAGAAGCTTTGAATGAGAGAGAGAGAGAGAGAAGCTGTGAGTGAGAGAGAGAGAGAAAGAGAAGCTGTGAGTGAAAGTGAGAAAGAGAAAGAGAAGCTGTGAGTGAGAGAGAGAGAAAGAGAAGCTGTGAGGGAGAGAGAGAGAAAGAGAAGCTGTGAGTGAGTGAGAGAGAGAGAGAGAGAAGCTGTGAGTGAGTGAGAGAGAGAGAAAGAAAAGCTGTAAGAGAGAGAAAAAGAAGCTGTGAGTGAGAGATACAGAGAGAGAGAGAAGCTGTGAGTGAGTGAGAGAGAGCGAGAAAGAGAAGCTGTGAGAGAGAGAGAGACAGAAAGAGAAGCTGTGAGTGAGTGAGAGAGAGAAAGAGAATTTGTGAGTTTGTGAGAGAGAGAGAGAAAGAGAAGTTGTGAGTGAGAGAGACAGAGAGAGAAAGAGAAGCATGAGTGAGTGAGAGAGAGAGAGAAAGGAAGAGAAGCTGTGAGTGAGAGAGAAAGAGAGAGAAAGAGAAGCTGTGAGTGAGAGAGAGAGAGAAAGAGAAGCTATGAGTGAGAGAGAGAGAAGCTGTGAGTGAGAGTGAGAGAGAGAGAGAGAAAGAGAAGCTGTGAGTGAGTGAGAGAGAGAGAGAAAGAGAAGCTGTGAGTGAGTGAGAGAGAAGCTGTGAGTGAGTGGGAGAGAGAGAAAGTGAAGCTGTGAGTGAGAGAGACAGCGAGAGAAAGAGAAGCTGTGAGTGAGAGAGAGAGAGAGAAAGAGAAGCTGTGAGTGTGTGAGAGAGAGAAAGAGATGCTGTGTGAGAGAGAGAAAGAGAAGCTGTCAGAGAGACAGAGAGCGAGAGAAGCTTTGAATGAGTGAGAGAGAGAGAAAGAGAAAGAGAAGCTGTGAGTGAGTGAGAGAGAGAGAAAGAGAAGCTGTGAGTGAGAGAGAGAGAAAGAGAAGCTGTGAGTGCAAGAGACAGAGAGAGAAAGAGAAGCTGTGAGTGAGAGATAGAGAAGCTGTGAATGACAGAGAGAGAGAAATAGGAGCTGTTAGTGAGAGAGAGAGGAAGAGAAGCTATGAGTTAGAGAGAGAGAGAAAGAGAAGCTTTGAGTGAGAGAGAGAGAGAGAAAGAGAAGCTGTGAGTGAGAGAGTGAAAGAGAAGCGGTGAATAAGTGAGAGAGAGAAAGAGAAGCTGTGAGTGAGTGAGTGAGTGAGAGGGAGAGAGAAAGAGAAGCTGTGGGTGAGAGAGAGCGAAAGAGAAGCTGTGAGAGATAGAGAGAAAGAGAAGCTGTGAGTGAGAGAGCGTAACAGAAGTGGTGATTGAGTGAGAGAGAGAAAGAGAAGCTGTGACTGAGAGAGAGAGAGCAAAGAGAAGCTGTGAGTGAGTGATAGAGAGAGAAAATGAAAAGCTGTGAGTGAGAGAGAGAGAGAGAGGGAGAAAGAAGCTATGAGTGAGAGAGAGAGAGAGAAAGAGAAGCTGTGTGTGTGAGAGAGATAGAAAGCGAAGTTGTGAGTGAGTGAGAGAGAGAGAAAGAGAAGCTGTGAGTGAGAGACAGAGACAGAGAAGCTGTGAGTGAGAGAGTGAAAGAGAAGTTGTGAGTGAGTGTGTGAGAGAGAAGAAAAAGCTGTGATTGACAGAGGGAGAGAGAAAGAAGCTCTGAGTGAGAGAGTGAGTGAGAGAGGAGCTGTGGGTGAGAGAGAGAGAAAGAGAAAGATAAAGAGAAGCTTTGAGTGAGTGAGAGAGAGAGAGAAAGAGAAGCTGTGAGAGAGAGTGAGAGAGAAACAGAAGCTGTGTGTGTGAGAGAGAGAGAAGCTGTGAGTGAGTGAGAGAGATAGGGAAAGAAAAGATGTGAGTGAGAGAGAGACGGAAAGAGATGCTGTGAGTGAGAGAGAGAGCGAGAGAAAGAGAAGTTGTGAGTAAGAGAGCGAGAGAGCGAAAGAGAAGCTGTGAGTGAGTGAGAGAGAGAGAAAGAGAAGCTGTGAGTGAGAGAGTGAGAAAGAGAAGATGTGAGTGAGAGAGAGAGAAAGACAAGCAATGAGTGAGAGTGAGAGGGAGAAGCTGTGAGTGAAGAGAGAGAGAAAGAGAAGCTGTGAGTGAGAGAGAGAGAGAAAGAGAAGCTGTGTGTGTGTGAGAGAGAGAAGCAGTGTGTGTGTGAGAGAGAAAGACAAGCTGTGAGTGTGAGAGAGAGATAAAGAGTAGCTGTGAGTGAGAGAGAGAGAGAAAGAGAAGCTGTGAGTGATAGAGTGAGAGAGAGAATGAGAAGATGTGAGTGAGTGAGAGAGAAAGAGAAGCTGAGTGAGAGTGAGAGAGGGAAAGAGAAGCTGTGAGTGAGACAGAGAGAGAGAAAGAAAGCTGTGAGTGAGTGAGAGAAAGAGAAGCTGTGAGTGAGTGAGAGAGAGACAGCAAGAGAAGCTGTGAGTGAGTGAGAGAGAGAGAGAAAGGGAAGCTGTGAGTGTGTGTGTGTGAGAGAGAAGCTGTCAGATAGTGAGAGTGAGAAAGAGAAAGAGAAGCTGTGAGTGAGTGAGAGAGAGAGAGAGAAAGAGAAGCTGTGAGTGAGAGAGAGAGAGAAAAGAGAAGCTGCGAGTGAGAGAGATAGAGAGAAAAAGAAGCTGTGTGTGTGTGAGAGAGAAATAGAAGTTGTGAGTGAGTGAGAGAGAGAGAGAAAGTGAAGCTGTGAGTGAGTGAGAGAGAGAGAGAAGCTGTGTGTGTGAGAGAGAAAGAGAAGCTGTGAGTGAGAGAGACAGAGAAAGAGAGAGAAGCTGTGAGTGAGTTTGAGAGAGAGAAAGAGAAGCTGTGAGTGAGAGAGAAAGAGAGAGAGAAAGAGAAGCTGTGTGTGTGAGAGAGAGAAAGAGAAGCTGTGAGTGAGTGAGAGAGAGAGAAAGAGAAGCTTTGAGAGAGAGTGAGAGAGATAGAGAAAGAGAAGCTGTGTGTGTGTGAGAGAGAGAAATAGAAGCTGGGAGTGAGAGAGAGAGAGAGAAAGAGAAGCTATGAGTGTGAGAGAGAGAAATAGAAGCTGGGAGTGAGTGAGAGAGAGACTAAGAGAAGCTATGAGTGAGAGAGAGAGAAAGAGTAGCTGTGAGTGAGGGAGAGAGGGAAAGAGAAGCTGTGAGTGAGAGAGAGAGAGAGAGAAGCTGCGAGTGAGAGAGAGAAAGAGAAAGAGAAGCTGTGAGTGAGAGAGAGAGAGAGAAAGAGAAGCTGTGAGTGAGAGAGAGAGAAAGTGAAGCTGTGTGTGAGAGAGAGAGAGAGAAAAGAGAAGCTGTGAGAGAGAGAGATAAAGAGAAAGAGAAGCTGTGAGTATAGAGAGACAGCAAAAGAGAAGCTGTGAGTGAGTGAGTGAGAGAGAAAGAAAAGCTGTGAGTGAGTGAGAGAGAGAGAAAGAAGCTGTGAGTGAGAGAGAGAAAGAGAAGCTGTGAGTGAGAGAGACAGAGAGAAAGAGAAGCTGTGAGTGAGAGAGAGAGAGATAAGCTGTGATTGAGAGAGAGAGAGAAAGAGAAGCTGTGAGAGATAGTAAGAAAGAAAGAGAAGCTGTGAGTAAGAGAGTGAGTGAGAGACAAGCTGTGAGTGAGAGAGAGAGAGAAGCTGTGAGTGAGTGAGAGAGAGATAGAAAGAGAAGCTGTGAGAGAATGAGAGATAAAGAGAAGCTGTGTGTGTGTGTGTGAGAGAGAGAAGCTGTGAGTGAGTGAGAGAGAGTGAGAAAGAGAAGCTGTGAGTGAGTGAGAGAGAGAGAAGCTGTGAGTGAGTGAGAGAGAGAGAAAGAGAAGCTGTGAGTGAGAGAGTGAGAAAGAGAAGATGTGAGTGAGAGAGAGAGAAAGACAAGCAATGAGTGAGAGAGAGAGAGAAAGAGAAGCTGTGAGTGAGTGAGAGAGAGAGAAAGAGATGCTGTGTGTGTGAGAGAGAGAAAAACAGAAGTTGTGTGTGTGGGTGAGAGAGAGAAGCTGTGAGTGAGAGAGAGGGAAAGAGATGCTGTGAGTGAGAGAGAGAGAGAGAGAAAGAGAAGCTGTGAGTGAGAGAGAGAGAGAAGGAGAAGCTATGAGTGAGAAAGAGCGAGAAGGGAAAGAGAAGCTGTGAGTGAGAGAAAGAGAGAGAGAGAGAAGCTGTGAGTGAGAGGGAGAGCGAAAGAGAAGCTGTGAGTGAGTGAGAGAGAGAGAGAAAGAGAGAGAGCTGTGAGTGAGTGTGAGAGAGAGAAAGAGAAGCTGTGAGTGAGAGAGAGAGAAAGAGAAGCTGTGAGAGAGAGAAAGAAAGAAAGAGAAGGTGTGAGTAAGAGAGTGTGAGAGAGAAGCTGTGAGTGAGAGAGAGAGAAAGAGGAGCTGTGAGTGAGTGAGAGAGAGAGAAAAAGCTGTGTGAGAGAGTGAGAAAGAGAAGCTGTGAGTGAGAGACAGAGAAAGAGAAGCTGTGAGTGAGAGAGAGAGAGAGAAATAGAAGCTGTGAGTGTCTGAGAGAGAAAGAGAAGCTGTGATTGAGAGAGAAGTAGAAGCAGTGAAGGAGTGAGAGAGAGAGAAAGAGAAGCTGTGAATGAGTGGGAGAGAGAGAGAAAGAGAAGCTGTGAGTGAGTGAGAGAGAGAGAGAAAGAGAAGCTGTGAGTGAGTGAGAGAGAGAGAGAAAGAGAAGCTGTGAGTGAGTGAGAGAGAGAAATAGAAGCTGTGAGTTAGTGAGAGAGAGAAAGAGAACCCGTGAGTAATAGAGAGAGAGAAGCTGTGAGTGAGAGAGAGAGAGAGAAAGAGAAGCTGTGAGTGAGTGAGAGGGAAAGAGAAGCTGTGAGTGAGTAAGAGAGAGAGAGAAAGAAAAGCTATGAGTGAGTGAGAGAGAGAGAGAGAAAGAGAAGCTGTGAGTGAGTGAGAGAGAGAGAAAGAGAAGCTGTGACTTAGTGAGAGAGAAAGAGAAGCTGTGTGTGTGAGAGAGAGAGAGAGAGAAGCTGTGAGTGAGTGAGAGAGAGAGAAAGAGAAGCTGTGAGAGAGAGTGAGAGAGAGAGAAAGAAAAGCTATGAGTGAGTGAGAGAGAGAGAGAGAAAGAGAAGCTGTGAGTGAGTGAGAGAGAGAGAAAGAGAAGCTGTGACTTAGTGAGAGAGAAAGAGAAGCTGTGAGAGAGAGTGAGAGAGAAACAGAAGCTGTGTGTGTGTGAGAGAGAGAGAAGCTGTGAGTGAGTGAGAGAGAGAGGGAAAGAAAAGATGTGAGTGAGAGAGAGAGGGAAAGAGATGCTGTGAGTGAGAGAGAGAGCGAAAGAGAAGCTGTGAGTGAGTGAGAGAGAGAGAGAAAATCTGTGAGTGAGTGAGAGAGAGAGAGAAAGAGAAGCTGTGAGTGAGAGTGAGAAAGAGAAGATGTGAGTATGAGAGAGAGAAAGACAAGCAGTGAGTGAGAGTGAGAGGAAGAAGCTGTGAGTGAAGAGAGAGAGAGAAAGGGAAGCTGTGAGTGATAGAGTGAGAGAGAGAGAATGAGAAGATGTGAGTGAGAGAGAGAGAAAGAGAAGCTGAGTGAGAGAGAGAGAGAAAGAGAAGCTGTGAGTGAGACAGAGAGAGAGAAAGAAAGCTGTGAGTGAATGAGAGAAAGAGCAGCTGTGAGTGAGTGAGAGAGAGAGAGAGAGAAGCTTGTGTGAGTGAGAGAGAGAGAAAGGGAAGCTGTGAGTGAGAGAGAGAGAGAAGCTGTGAGTTAGTGAGAGAGAGAAAGAGAAAGAGAAGCAGTGAGTGAGAGAGAGAGAGAGAAAGAGAAGCTGTGAGTGAGAGAGAGAGAGAGAGAGAAAAGAGAAGCAGTGAGTGAGAGAGAGAGAGAGAAAGAGAAGCTGTGAGTGAGAGAGAGAGAGAGAGAGAGAAAAGAGAAGCTGTGAGTGAGAGAGATAGAGAGAAAGAGAAGCTGTGTGTGTGAGAGAGAAATAGAAGTTGTGAGTGAGTGAGAGAGAGAGAGAAAGAGAAGCTGTGAGTGAGAGAGAGAGAGAGAAGCTGTGTGTGAGAGAGAGAAAGAGAAGCTGTGCGTGAGAGAGACAGAGAAAGAGAGAGAAGCTGTGAGTGAGTGTGAGAGAGTGAAATAGAAGCTGTGAGTG
Organism: Bradypodion ventrale; assembly: GCA_035047345.1. Lineage (NCBI taxonomy): Eukaryota > Metazoa > Chordata > Lepidosauria > Squamata > Chamaeleonidae > Bradypodion > Bradypodion ventrale. The sequence goes on from JAWDJE010000002.1 coordinate 208,571,704, forward strand.
AGAGAGTCACAGAGAGAGAAAGAGAAGCTGTGAGAGAGAGAAAGAAAGAAAGAGAAGCTGTGAGTGAGAGATTGTGTGAGAGAGAAGGAGTGAGTGAGAGAGAGAGAGAAAGAGAAGCTGTGAGTGAGTGAGAGAGAGAGAAAGAGAAGCTTTGAGAGAGAGTGAGAGAGAGAGAGAAAGAGAAGCTGTGAGTGAGAGAGAGAGAGAAAGAGAAGCTGTGAGTGAGATAGATAGAGAGAAAGAGAAGCTGTGTGTGTGTGACAGAGAGAAATCGAAGCTGGGAGTGAGTGAGAGAGAGAGAGAAAGAGAAGCCATGAGTAATAGAGAGAGAGAAGCTGTGAGTGAGAGAGAGAGAGAGAAAGAGAAGCTGTGAGTGAGTGAGAGGGAAAGAGAAGCTGTGAGTGAGTAAGAGAGAGAGAGAAAGAAAAGCTATGAGTGAGTGAGAGAGAGAGAGAGAGAGAGAAGCTGTGAGTGAGTGAGAGAGATAAAGAGAAGCTGTGACTTAGTGAGAGAGAAAGAGAAGCTGTGTGTGAGAGAGAGAGAGAGAAAGAGAAGCTGTGAGTGAGTGAGAGAGAGAGAAAGAGAAGCTGTGAGAGAGAGTGAGAGAGAGAGAAAGAAAAGCTATGAGTGAGTGAGAGAGAGAGAGAGAAAGAGAAGCTGTGAGTGAGTGAGAGAGAGAGAAAGAGAAGCTGTGACTTAGTGAGAGAGAAAGAGAAGCTGTGAGTGAGAGAGAGAGAGAGAAAGAGAAGCTGTGAGTGAGTGAGAGAGAGAGAAAGAGAAGCTGTGAGAGAGAGTGAGAGAGAAACAGAAGCTGTGTGTGTGTGAGAGAGAGAGAAGCTGTGAGTGAGTGAGAGAGAGAGGGAAAGAAAAGATGTGAGTGAGAGAGAGAGGGAAAGAGATGCTGTGAATGAGAGAGAGAGCGAAAGAGAAGCTGTGAGTGAGTGAGAGAGAGAGAGAAAATCTGTGAGTGAGTGAGAGAGAGAGAGAAAGAGAAGCTGTGAGTGAGAGTGAGAAAGAGAAGATGTGAGTATGAGAGAGAGAAAGACAAGCAGTGAGTGAGAGTGAGAGGAAGAAGCTGTGAGTGAAGAGAGAGAGAGAAAGGGAAGCTGTGAGTGATAGAGTGAGAGAGAGAGAATGAGAAGATGTGAGTGAGAGAGAGAGAAAGAGAAGCTGAGTGAGAGAGAGAGAGAAAGAGAAGCTGTGAGTGAGACAGAGAGAGAGAGAGAAAGCTGTGAGTGAGTGAGAGAAAGAGCAGCTGTGAGTGAGTGAGAGAGAGAGAGAGAAACTTGAGTGAGTGAGAGAGAGAGAGAGAAAGGGAAGCTGTGAGTGAGAGAGAGAGAGAAGCTGTGAGTTAGTGAGAGAGAGAAAGAGAAAGAGAAGCTGTGAGTGAGAGAGAGAGAGAGAAAGAGATGCTGTGAGTGAGAGAGAGAGAGAGAGAAAAGAGAAGCTGTGAGTGAGAGAGATAGAGAGAAAGAGAAGCTGTGTGTGTGAGAGAGAAATAGAAGTTGTGAGTGAGTGAGAGAGAGAGAGAAAGAGAAGCTGTGAGTGAGAGAGAGAGAGAGAAGCTGTGTGTGTGAGAGAGAAAGAGAAGCTGTGCGTGAGAGAGACAGAGAAAGAGAGAGAAGCTGTGAGTGAGTGTGAGAGAGTGAAATAGAAGCTGTGAGTGAGAGAGTCACAGAGAGAGAAAGAGAAGCTGTGAGAGAGAGAAAGAAAGAAAGAGAAGCTGTGAGTGAGAGATTGTGTGAGAGAGAAGGTGTGAGTGAGAGAGAGAGAGAAAGAGAAGCTGTGAGTGAGTGAGAGAGAGAGAAAGAGAAGCATTGAGAGAGAGTGAGAGAGAGAGAGAAAGAGAAGCTGTGAGTGAGAGAGAGAGAGAAAGAGAAGCTGTGAGTGAGATAGATAGAGAGAAAGAGAAGCTGTGTGTGTGTGAGAGAGAGAAATCGAAGCTGGGAGTGAGTGAGAGAGAGATAAAGAGAAGCTATGAGTGAGAGAGAGAAAGAGTAGCTGTGAGTGAGAGAGAGAGAGGGAAAGAGAAGCTGTGTGAGTGAGAGAGAGAAAGAGAAAGAAAAGCTGTGAGAGAGAGAGAGAGAGAAAGAGAAGCTGTGTGAGAGAGTGAGAAAGAGAAGCTGTGAGTGAGAGAGAGAGAGAAAGAGAAGCTGTGAGTGAGAGACAGAGAAAGAGAAGCTGTGAGTGAGAGAGAGAGAGAGAAAGAGAAGCTGTGAGTGTCTGAGAGAGAAAGAGAAGCTGTGATTGAGAGAGAAATAGAAGCTGTGAAGGAGCGAGAGAGAGAGAAAGAGAAGCTGTGAATGAGTGGGAGTGAGAGAGAAAGAGAAGCTGTGAGTGAGTGAGAGAGAGAGAGAAAGAGAAGCTGTGAGTGAGTGGGAGAGATAGAGAGATAGAGAAAGAGAAGCTGTGTGAGTGAGAGAGAGAGAAATAGAAGCTGTGAGTTAGTGAGAGAGAGAAAGAGAAGCCGTGATTGAGAGAGAGAGAGAGAGAAGCTGTGAGTGAGAGAGAGAGAGAGAGAGAGAGAAAAGCTGTGAGTGAGTGAGAGAGAGAGGGAAAGAGAAGCTGTGAGTGAGTGAGAGAGAGAGAGAAAGAAAAGCTATGAGTGAGTGAGTGAGAAAGAGTAGCTGTGAGTGAGAGAGAGAGAGAGGGAAAGAGAAGCTGTGTGAGAGAGAGAGAGAAGCTGTGAGTGAGAGAGAGAGAGAAAGAGAAGCTGTGAGTGAGAGAGAGAGAAAGTGAAGCTGTGTGTGAGAGAGAGAGAGAAAAGAGAAGCTGTGAGAGAGAGAGAGAAAGAGAAAGAGAAGCTGTGAGTAGAGAGAGACAGCAAAAGAGAAGCTGAGTGAGTGAGAGAGAGAGAAAGAAGCTCTGAGTGAGAGAGAGAAAGAGAAGCTGTGAGTGAGAGAGACAGAGAGAAAGAGAAGCTGAGAGTGAGAGAGAGAGATAAGCTGTGATTGAGAGGGAGAGAGAGAAAGAGAAGCTGTGAGAGATAGTAAGAAAGAAAGAGAAGCTGTGAGTAAGAGAGTGAGTGAGAGACAAGCTGTGAGTGAGAGAGAGAGAAGCTGTGAGTGAGTGAGAGATAGATAGAAAGAGAAGCTGTGAGAGAATGAGAGATAAAGAGAAGCTGTGTGTGTGTGTGTGTGTGTGTGAGAAGCTGTGAGTGAGTGAGAGAGAGTGAGAAAGAGAAGCTGTGAGTGAGTGAGAGAGAGAGAAGCTGTGAGTGAGTGAGAGAGAGAGAAAGAGAAGCTGTGAGAGAGTGTGAGAAAGAGAAGATGTGAGTGAGTGAGAGAGAAAGACAAGCAATGAGTGAGAGAGAGAGAAAGAGAATCTGTGAGTTTGTGAGAGAGAGAGAAAGAGAAGCTGTGAGAGAGAGTGAGAGAGAAACAGAAGTTGTGTGTTGTGTGAGAGAGAGAAGCTGTGAGTGAGAGAGAGGGAAAGAGATGCTGTGAGTGAGAGAGAGAGAGAGAGAAAGAGAAGCTGTGAGTGAGAGAGAGAGAAGGAGAAGCTGTGAGTGAGAAAGAGCGAGAAGGGAAAGAGAAGCTGTGAGTGAGAGAAAAAGAGAGAGAGAAGCTGTGAGTGAGTGAGAGAGAGAGAAAGAGAAGCTCTGATTTAGTGAGAGGGAAAGAAAAGATGTGAGTGAGAGAGAGAGGGAAAGAGATGCTGTGAGTGAGAGAGAGAGAGAAAGAGAAGCTGTGAGTGAGAGAGAGAGAGAGAGAGCGAAAGAGAAGCTGTGAGTGAGTGAGTGAGAGAGAGAGAAAATCTGTGAGTGAGTGAGAGAGAGAGAGAGAAGGAGAAGCTGTGAGTGAGAGAGAGAGAGAAAGACAAGCAGTGAGTGAGAGTGAGAGGAAGAAGCTGTGAGTGAAGAGAGAGAGAGAAAGAGAAGCTGTGAGTGAGAGAGTGAAAGAGAAGCTGTGTGTGAGAGAGAGAGAAGCAGTGTGTGTGTGAGAGAGAAAGACAAGCTGTGAGTGAGATAGAGAGAAAAAGAAGCTATGAGTGAGAGAGAGAAAGAGAAGCTGTGAGTGATAGAGTGAGAGAGAGAGAATGAGAAGATGTGAGTGAGAGAGAGAAAGAGAAGCTGAGTGAGAGAGAGAGAGAAAGAGAAGCTGTGAGTGAGACAGAGAGAGAGAGAAAGAAAGCTGTGAGTGAGTGAGAGAGAGAGAGTGAGAGAAGCTGTGAGTGAGTGAGAGAGAGAGAGAAAGGGAAGCTGTGAGTGAGAGAGAGAGAGAGAGTGAGAAGCTGTGAGTTAGTGAGAGAGAGAAAGAGAAAGAGAAGCTGTGAGTGAGAGAGAGAGAGAGAAAGAGAAGCTGTGAGTGAGAGAGAGAGAAAAAAGAGAAGCTGTGAGTGAGAGAGATAGAGAGAAAGAGAAGCTGTGTGTGTGAGAGAGAAATAGAACGTGAGTGAGTGAGAGAGAGAGAGAAAGAGAGAAAGAGAAGGTGTGAGTGAGTGAGAGAGAGAGAGAAGCTGTGAGAGAGAGAGAGAAAGAGAAGCTGTGAGTGAGAGAGACAGAGAAAGAGAGAGAAGCTGTGAGTGAGTGTGAGAGAGAGAAAGAGAATCTGTGAGTGAGAGAGACACAGAGAGAGAAAGAGAAGGTGTGAGTGAGAGAGACAGAGAAAGAGAGAGAAGCTGTGAGTGAGTGTGAGAGAGAGAAAGAGAATCTGTGAGTGAGAGAGACACAGAGAGAGAAAGAGAAGGTGTGAGAGAGAGAAAGAAAGAAAGAGAACCTGTGAGTGAGAGAGTGAGTGAGAGAGAAGGTGGGAGTGACAGAGAGAGAGAAAGAGAAGCTGTGAGTGAGTGAGAGAGAGAGAAAGAGAAGCTTTGAGAGAGAGTGAGAGAGAGAGAAAGAGAAGCTGTGAGTGAGAGAGAGAGAGAAAGAGAAGCTGTGAGTGAGAGAGATAGAGAGAAAGAGAAGCTGTGTGTGTGTGAGAGAGAAATAGAAGCTGAGAGTGAGTGAGAGAGAGAGAGAAAGAGAAGCTATGAGAGAGAGAAAGAGTAGCTGTGAGTGAGAGAGAGAGAGGGAAAGAGAAGCTGTGAGTGAGAGAGAGAGAGAAGCTGTGAGTGAGAGAGAGAAAGAGAAAGAGAAGCTGTGAGTGAGAGAGAGAGAGAAGCTGTGAGTGAGAGAGAGAGAGAGAGAAGCTGTGTGTGAGAGAGAGAGAGAAAAGAGAAGCTGTGAGAGAGAAAGAGATAGAGAAAGAGAAGCTGTGAGTAGAGAGAGGGAGCAAAAGAGAAGCTGTGAGTGAGTGAGTGAGAGAGAAAGAAAAGCTGTGAGTGAGTGAGAGAGAGAGAAAGAAGCTGTGAGTGAGAGAGAGAAAGAGAAGCTGTGAGTGAGAGAGAGAGAGAGAGAGTTAAGCTGTGAGTGAGAGAGAGAGAGAAAGAGAAGCTGTGAGAGATAGTAAGAAAGAAAGAGAAGCTGTGAGTAAGAGAGTGAGTGAGAGACAAGCTGTGAGTGAGAGAGAGTGAGAGAAGCTGTGAGTGAGTGAGAGAGAGATAGAAAGAGAAGCTGTGAGAGAATGAGAGATAAAGAGAAGCTGTGTGTGTGTGAGAGAGAGAAGTTGTGAGTGAGTGAGAGAGAGTGAAAAAGAGAAGCTATGAGTGAGAGAGAAAGAGAAGCTGTGAGTGAGTGAGAGAGAGAGAGAAAGAGAAGCTATGAGAGAGAGAAAAAGAGAAGCTGTGCGTGAGTGAGAGTGATAGAGAGAAGGTGTGAGTGAGTGAGAGAGATAGTGAAGGAGAAGCTGTGAGTGAGAGAGAGAGTAGGGAAAGAGAAGCTGTGAGTGAGTGAGAGAGAAGGTGTGAGTGAGAGAGAGAGAAAGAGAAGCTGTGAGTGAGTGAGAGAGAGAGAAAGAGAAGCTGTGAGAGAGAGTGAGAGAGAAACAGAAGCTGTGTGCGTGTGTGAGATAGAGAAGCTGAGTGAGTAAGAGAGGGAAAGAGATGCTGTGAGTGAGAGAGATAGAGATAGAAAGAAAGCTGTGAGTGATTGAGAGAGACAGAGAAGCTGTGAGAGAGAGAGAAAGAGAAGCTGTGAGAGAGAGAAAGAGAAGCTGTGAGTAAGAGAGAGAGAGAGAAAGAGAAGCTGTGAATGAGTGAGAGAGATAGAGAGAAAGAGAAGCTCTGTGTGTGATAGAGAGACATAGAAGTTGTGAGTGAGTGAGAGAGAGAGAGAAAGAGAAGCTGTGAGTGAGTGAGAGAGAGAGAGAGAGAAAGAGAAGCTGTGAGAGAGAGAGAGAAAGAGAAGCTGTAAGTGAGAGAGACAGAGAAAGAGAGAGAAGCTGTGAGTGTGTGAGACAGAGAAAGAGAAGCTGTGAGTGAGAGAGAGAGAGAAATGCTGTGAGAGAGAGAAAGAAAGAAAGAGAAGCTTGAGTGAGAGAGTGAGTGAGAGAGAAGGTGTGAGTGAGAGAGAGAGAAAGAGAAGCTGTGAGTGAGTGAGAAAGAGAAGCTGTGAGTGAGAGAGAGAGAAAGAGAAGCTGTGAGTGAGAGACAGAGAAAGAGAAGCTGTGAGTGAGAGAGAGAGAGAAAGTGAAGCTGTGAGTGTCTGAGAGAGAAAGAGAAGCTGTGAGTGAGAAAAAGATAAGCTGTGATTGAGAGAGAAATAAAGCTGTGAAGGAGTGAGAGAGAGAGAAAGAGAAGCTGTGAATGAGCCAGAGAGAGAGAAAGAAAGCTGTGAGTGGGTGAGAGAGAAAGAGAAGCTGTGAGTGAGTGGGAGAGAGAGAGAAAGAGAAGCTGTGAGTGAGTGAGAGAGAGAGAGAAAGAGAAGCTGTGAGTGAGTGAGAGAGAGAGAAATAGAAGCTGTGAGTTAGTGAGAGAGAGAAAGAGAAGCCGTTAGAGAGAGAGAGAGAAAGAGAAGCTGTGAGTGAGTGAGAGTGAGAGAGAAAGAGAAGCTGTGAGTTAGTGAGAGAGAGAGAAAGAGAAGCTGTGAGTGAGAGAGAGAGAGAGAAAGAGAAAGAGAAGCTGTGAGTGAGAGAGATAGAGAGAAAGAGAAGCTGTGTGTGTGTGAAAGAGAGAAATAGAAGCTGTGAGTGAGTGAGAGAGAGAGAGAGAAAGAGTAGCAGTGAGTGAGTGAGAGAGAGAGAAGCTGTGAGAGAGAGAGAGAAAGAGAAGCTGTGAGTGAGAGAGACAGAGAAAGAGAGAGAAGCTGTGAGTGAGTGTGAGAGAGAGAAAGAGAAGCTGTGAGTGAGACAGAGAGAGAGAGAGAGAGAGAGAAAGAGAATCTGTGAGAGAGAGAAAGAAAGAAAGAGAAGCTGTGTGTAAGAGAGTGTGAGAGAGAAGCTGTGAGTGAGAGAGAGAAAGAGAAGCTGTGAGTGAGTGAGAGAGAGCGAAAGAGGCTGTGAGAGAGAGTGAGAGAGAAAAAGAAGCTGTGTGTGTGAGAGAGAGAAGCTGTGAGTGAGTGAGAGAGAGAGGGAAAGAGATGCTGTGAGTGAGAGAGAGATAGAGAAAGAAAAGCTGTGAGTGAGAGAGAGAGCAAAAGAGAAGCAGTGAGTGAGTGAGAGAGAGAGAAATAAAAGCTGTGAGTGAGAGATAGAGAGAGAAAGAGAAGCTGTGAGTGAGAGAGAGAGAGAGAGAAAGAGAAGCTGTGAGTGATAGAGAGAGAAAGAGAAGATGTGAGAGAGTGAGAGAGAGAGAAAGAGAAGCTGTGAGTGAGTGAGAGAGAGATAGAAAGAGAAGCTGTGAGTGAGTGAGAGAGAGAGAGAAAGAGAAGCTGTGAGTTAGTGAGAGAGAGAGAAAGAGAAGCTGTGAATGAGAGAGAGAGAGAAAGAGAAAGAGAAGCTGTGAGTGAGTGAGAGAGAGAGAGAAAAGAGAAGCTGTGAGTGAGAGAGGTAGAGAGAAAGAGAAGCTGTGTGAGTGAGAGAGAGAGAAATAGAAGTTGTGAGTGAGTGAGAGAGAGAGAGAAAGAGAAGCTGTGAGTGAGTGAGAGAGAGAAAGAGAAGCTGTGTGAGAGAGGGAAAGATAAGCTGTGAGTGAGAGAGACAGAGAGAGAGAAGCTGTGAGTAAGAGAGAGAGAGAGAAAGAGAAGCTGTGAGTGAGAGAGAGAGAAAGAAAAGCTGTGACTGAGTGAGAGAGAGAGAGAAAGAGATTCTGTGAGTGAGTGAGAGGGAGAGAAAGAGAAGCTGTCACTGCGAGAGACAGAGAGAGAAAGAGAAGCTGTGAGTGAGTGAGAGAGAGAGACAGAGAAGCTGTGAGTGAGAGAGAGAGAGAGAAAGAGAAGCTGTGAATGAGAGAGAGAGAATTAGAAGCTATGAGTGAAAGAGAGAGAAAGAGAAGCTGTGAGTGAGAGAGAGAGAGAAAGAGAAGATGTGCGTGTCTGAGAGAGAAAGAGAAGCTGTGAGAGATAAAAAGATAAGCTGTGCTTGAGAGAGAAATAGAAGCTGTGAATGAGTGAGAGAGAGAGAAAGAGAAGCTGTGTGTGTGTGATAGATACAATGAAAAGTTGTGAGTGAGTGAGAGAGAGAGAAAAAGAAGCTGTGAGTGAGAGACAGAGAAAGAGAAGCTGAGTGAGATAGAGAGAGTGAAAGAGAAGCTGTGAGTGAGAGAGAGAGAAAGAAAAGCTGGTATTGAGAGAGAGAGAGAGAGAAAGAAGCTGTGAGTGAGAGAGAGAGAGAAAGAGAAGCTGTGAGAGAGAGACGGAGAATCTGTGAGTGTGTGTGAGAGAGAGAAAGAGGTTGTGAGTGAGTGAGTGAGAGTGAGAAGCTCTGAGAGATTGTGACAGAGAGAGAAGGTGTGAGAGAGTGAGAGAGAAAAATAAGCTGTGAGTGAGTGAGAGAGAGAGAGTGAGAAGCTGTGAGTGAGTGAGAGAGAGAGGGAGAAGCTGTGAGTGAGAGAGAGAGAGAAGGGAAAGAGAAGCTGTGAGTGAGAGAAAGAGAGAGAGAGAGAAGCTTTGAGTGAGAGAGAGAGCAAAAGAGAAGCTGTGAGTGAGTGAGAGAGAGAGAGAAAGAAAAGCTGTGAGTGTGTGTGTGAGAGAGAAAGAAGCTGTGAGTGAGAGAGAGAGAGAGAAAGAGAAGCTGTGAGTGAGAGAGAGAGAAATAGAAGCTGTGAATGAGAGAGAGAGAAAGAGAAGCTATGTGAGAGAGAGAAAGAGAAGCTGTGAGTGAGAGAGAGAAAGAGAAGCTATGTGAGAGAGAGAAAGAGAAGCTGTGAGTGAGAGAGAGAAAGAGAAGCTGTGAGTGAGAGAGAGAGAAAGAGAAGCTGTGAGTGAGAGACAGAGAAAGAGAAGCTGTGAGTGAGTGAGAGAGAGAGAGTGAGAAGCTGTGAGTGAGTGAGAGAGAGAGAGAGAAGCTGTGAGTGAGAGAGAGAGAAAGGAAAGAGAAGCTGTGCGTGAGAGAAAGAGAGAGAGAGAAGCTGTGAGTGAGAGAGAGAAAGAATCTGTGAGTGAGAGAGAGAGAGAAAGGGAAGCTATGAGTGAGAGATACAGAAAGTAATAGAAGCTGTGAGTGAGTGAGAGAGAAAGAGAAGCTGTGAGTGAGTGAGAGAGAGATAGAAAGAAAAGCTGTGAGTGAGTGAGAGAGAGAGAGAAAGAAAAGCTGTGAGTGAGAGAGAGAGAAGCTGTGAGTGAGAGAGAGAGAGAGAAAGAGAAGCTGTGAGTGAGAGAGAGAGAATTAGAAGCTGTGAATGAGAGAGAGAGAGAAGCTATGTGAGAGAGAGAAAGAGAAGCTGTGAGTGAGAGAGAGAGAAAGAGAAGCTGTGTGAGAGAGAGAGAAGCAGTGTGTGTGAGAGAGAAAGACAAGCTGTGAGTGAGAGAGAGAGAGAAAGAGAAGCTGTGAGTGAGAGACAGAGAGAAAGAGAAGCTGTGAGTGAGAGAGTGAGAGAGAGAAGCTGAGAGAGAGAGAGAAGCTGTGAGTGAGACAGAGAGAGAGAGAAAGAAAGCTGTGAGTGAGTGAGAGAGAAAGAGAAGCTGTGAGTGAGTGGGAGAGAGAGAGAGAGATGCTGTGAGTGAGTGAGAGAGAGAGAGAAAGGGAAGCTGTGAGTGAATGAGAGAGAGAGAGAGAGAGAAAGAGAAGCTGTGAGTTAGTGAGACAGAGAAAGAGAAGCTGTGAGTGAGTGAGAGAGAGAGAGAAAGAGAAGCTGTGAGTGAGTGAGAGAGAGAGAAAGAGAAGCTGTGAGTGAGAGAGAGAGAAAGAGAAGCTGTGAGTGAGAGAGAGAGAGAAAAATTGAAGCTGTGAGTGAGAGAGAAGGAGAAGCTGAGTGAGAGAGAGAGAGGAAGAGAAGCTGTGAGTGAGACAGAGAGAGAAAGAAAGCTGTGAGTGAGTGAGAGAGAAAGAGAAGCTGTGAGTGAGTGAGAGAGAGAGAAAGAGAAGCTGTGTGTGTGAGAGAGAAATAGAAGTTGCGAGTGAGTGAGAGAGAGAGAGAAAGAGAAGCTATGTGAGAGAGAGAAAGAGAAGCTGTGAGTGAGAGAGAGAAAGAGAAGCTATGTGAGAGAGAGAAAGAGAAGCTGTGAGTGAGAGAGAGAAAGAGAAGTTGTGAGTGAGAGAGAGAGAAAGAGAAGCTGTGAGTGAGAGACAGAGAAAGAGAAGCTGTGAGTGAGTGAGTGAGAGAGAGAGAGTGAAAGAGAAGCTGTGAGTGAGTGAGAGAGAGGGGAAGAAAAGCTGTGATTGAGAGAGAGAGAGAGAAAGAAAGAAGTTGTGAGTGAGAGAGAGAGAAAGGGAAGCTATGAGTGAGAGATACAGAGAGAAATAGAAGCTGTGAGGGAGAGAGAGAGAAAGAGAAGCTGTGAGTGAGAGTGAGACGGAGAATCTTGTGTGTGTGAGAGAGAGAAAGAGAAGCTGTGTGAGTGAGTGAGAGAGAGAAGCTATGAGAGATTGTGAGAGAGAAAGAGAATCTGTGAGAGAGTGAGAGAGAAACAGAAGCTGTGAGTGAGTGAGAGAGAGAGAGAGTGAGAAGCTGTGAGTGAGTGAGTGAGAGAGAGAGAAGCTGTGAGTGAGAGAGAGAGAAAGGAAAGAGAAGCTGTGCATGAGAGAAAGAGAGAGAGAGAAGCTGTGAGTGAGAGAGATAGAGAGAAAGAAGCTGTGAGTGAGAGAGAGAGAGAGAAAGGGAAGCTATGAGTGAGAGATACAGAAAGTAATAGAAGCTGTGAGTGAGTGAGAGAGAAAGAGAAGCTGTGAGTGAGTGAGAGAGAGAGAGAAAGAGAAGCTGTGAGTGAGTGAGAGAGAGAGAGAAAGAAAAGCTGTGAGTGAGAGAGAGAGAAGCTGTGAGTGAGAGAGAGAGACAAAGAGAAGCTGTGAGTGAGAGAGAGAGAAATAGAAGCTGTGAATGAGAGAGAGAGAGAAAGAGAAGCTATGTGAGAGAGAGAAAGAGAAGCTGTGAGTGAGAGAGAGAGAAAGAGAAGCTGTGTGAGAGAGAGAGCAGTGTGTGTGTGAGAGAGAAAGACAAGCTGTGAGTGAGAGAGAGAGAGAAAGAGAAGCTGTGAGTGAGAGACAGAGAGAAAGAGAAGCTGTGAGTGAGAGAGTGAGAGAGAGAAGCTGAGAGAGAGAGAGAGAGAAGCTGTGAGTGAGACAGAGAGAGAGAGAAAGAAAGCTGTGAGAGAGTGAGAGAGAAAGAGAAGCTGTGAGTGAATGGGACAGAGAGAGAGACGCTGTGAGTGAGTGAGAGAGAGAGAGAAAGGGAAGCTGTGAGTGAATGAGAGAGAGAGAGAGAGAAGCTGTGAGTTAGTGAGACAGAGAAAGAGAAGCTGTGAGTGAGTGAGAGAGAGAGAGAAAGAGAAGCTGTGAGTGAGTGAGAGAGAGAGAAAGAGAGTCTGTGAGTGAGAGAGATAGAGAAAGAGAAGCTGTGAGTGAGAGAGTGAAAGAGAAGCTGTGTGTGAGAGAGAGAGAAGCAGTGTGTGTGTGAGAGAGAAAGACAAGCTGTGAGTGAGATAGAGAGAAAAAGAAGCTATGAGTGAGAGAGAGAAAGAGAAGCTGTGAGTGATAGAGTGAGAGAGAGAGAATGAGAAGATGTGAGTGAGAGAGAGAAAGAGAAGCTGAGTGAGAGAGAGAGAGAAAGAGAAACTGTGAGTGAGACAGAGAGAGAGAGAAAGAAAGCTGTGAGTGAGTGAGAGAGAGAGAGTGAGAGAAGCTGTGAGTGAGTGAGAGAGAGAGAGAAAGGGAAGCTTTGAGTGAGAGAGAGAGTGAGAAGCTGTGAGTTAGTGAGAGAGAGAAAGAGAAAGAGAAGCTGTGAGAGAGAGAGAGAGAGAAAGAGAAGCTGTGAGTGAGAGAGAGAGAAAAAAGAGAAGCTGTGAGTGAGAGAGATAGAGAGAAAGAGAAGCTGTGTGTGTGAGAGAGAAATAGAACTTGTGAGTGAGTGAGAGAGAGAGAGAAAGAGAGAAAGAGAAGGTGTGAGTGAGTGAGAGAGAGAGAGAAGCTGTGAGAGAGAGAGAGAAAGAGAAGCTGTGAGTGAGAGAGACAGAGAAAGAGAGAGAAGCTGTGAGTGAGTGTGAGAGAGAGAAAGAGAATCTGTGAGTGAGAGAGACACAGAGAGAGAAAGAGAAGGTGTGAGAGAGAGAAAGAAAGAAAGAGAACCTGTGAGTGAGAGAGTGAGTGAGAGAGAAGGTGGGAGTGACAGAGAGAGAGAAAGAGAAGCTTTGAGAGAGAGTGAGAGAGAGAGAAAGAGAAGCTGTGAGTGAGAGAGAGAGAAAGAGAAGCTGTGAGTGAGAGAGATAGAGAGAAAGAGAAGCTGTGTGTGTGTGAGAGAGAAATAGAAGCTGAGAGTGAGTGAGAGAGAGAGAGAAAGAGAAGCTGTGAGAGAGAGAAAGAGTAGCTGTGAGTGAGAGAGAGAGAGGGAAAGAGAAGCTGTGAGTGAGAGAGAGAGAGAAGCTGTGAGTGAGAGAGAGAAAGAGAAAGAGAAGCTGTGAGTGAGAGAGAGAGAGAAGCTGTGAGTGAGAGAGAGAGAGAGAAGCTGTGTGAGAGAGAGAGAGAGAGAAAAGAGAAGCTGTGAGAGAGAAAGAGATAGAGAAAGAGAAGCTGTGAGTAGAGAGAGGGAGCAAAAGAGAAGCTGTGAGTGAGTGAGTGAGAGAGAAAGAAAAGCTGTGAGTGAGTGAGAGAGAGAGAAAGAAGCTGTGAGTGAGAGAGAGAAAGAGAAGCTGTGAGTGAGAGAGAGAGAGTTAAGCTGTGAGTGAGAGAGAGAGAGAGAAAGAGAAGCTGTGATAGATAGTAAGAAAGAAAGAGAAGCTGTGAGTAAGAGAGTGAGTGAGAGACAAGCTGTGAGTGAGAGAGAGTGAGAGAAGCTGTGAGTGAGTGAGAGATAGAAAGAGAAGCTGTGAGAGAATGAGAGATAAAGAGAAGCTGTGTGTGTGTGTGTGAGAGAGAAGTTGTGAGTGAGTGAGAGAGAGTGTAAAAGAGAAGCTGTGAGTGAGAGAGAAAGAGAAGCTGTGAGTGAGTGAGAGAGAGAGAGAAAGAGAAGCTGTGAGAGAGAGAAAAAGAGAAGCTGTGCGTGAGTGAGAGTGATAGAGAGAAGGTGTGAGTGAGTGAGAGAGATAGAGAAGGAGAAGCTGTGAGTGAGAGAGAGAGTAGGGAAAGAGAAGCTGTGAGTGAGTGAGAGAGAAGGTGTGAGTGAGAGAGAGAGAAAGAGAAGCTGTGAGTGAGTGAGAGAGAGAGAAAGAGAAGCTGTGAGAGAGAGTGAGAGAGAAACAGAAGCTGTGTGCGTGTGTGAGATAGAGAAGCTGAGTGAGTAAGAGAGGGAAAGAGATGCTGTGAGTGAGAGAGATAGAGATAGAAAGAAAGCTGTGAGTGATTGAGAGAGACAGAGAAGCTGTGTGAGAGAGAGAAAGAGAAGCTGTGAGAGAGAGAAAGAGAAGCTGTGAGTAAGAGAGAGAGAGAGAGAAAGAGAAGCTGTGAATGAGTGAGAGAGATAGAGAGAAAGAGAAGCTCTGTGTGTGATAGAGAGACATAGAAGTTGTGAGTGAGTGAGAGAGAGAGAGAAAGAGAAGCTGTGAGTGAGTGAGAGAGAGAGAGAGAGAAAGAGAAGCTGTGAGAGAGAGAGAGAAAGAGAAGCTGTAAGTGAGAGAGACAGAGAAAGAGAGAGAAGCTGTGAGTGAGTGTGAGACAGAGAAAGAGAAGCTGTGAGTGAGAAAGAGAGAGAAATGCTGTGAGAGAGAGAAAGAAAGAAAGAGAAGCTTGAGTGAGAGAGTGAGTGAGAGAGAAGGTGTGAGTGAGAGAGAGAGAAAGAGAAGCTGTGAGTGAGTGAGAGAGAGAGAGAAAGAGAAGCTGTGAGAGAGAGTGAGAGAGAAACAGAAGCTGTGTGTGTGTGAGAGAGAAAAGCTGTGAGTGAGTGAGAGAGAGGGAAAGAGATGCTGTGAGTGAGAGAGAGAGAGAGAGAAGCTGTGAGTGAGAGAGAGAGAGAAGGAGAAGCTGTGAGTGAGAGAGAGAAGGGAAAGAGAAGCTCTGAGTGAGAGAAAGAGAGAGAGAGAGAAGCTGTGAGTGAGAGAGAGAGCGAAAGAGAAGCTGTGAGTGAGGGAGAGAGAGAGAAAGAGAAGCTGTGTGAGAGAGTGAGAAAGAGAAGCTGTGAGTGAGAGAGAGAAAAAGAGAAGCTGTGAGTGAGAAAAAGATAAGCTGTGATTGAGAGAGAAATAAAGCTGTGAAGGAGTGAGAGAGAGAGAAAGAGAAGCGGTGAATGAGCCAGAGAGAGAAAGAAAGCTGTGAGTGGGTGAGAGAGAAAGAGAAGCTGTGAGTGAGTGGGAGAGAGAGAGAAAGAGAAGCTGTGAGTGAGTGAGAGAGAGAGAGAAAGAGAAGCTGTGAGTGAGTGAGAGAGAGAGAAATAGAAGCTGTGAGTTAGTGAGAGAGAGAAAGAGAAGCCGTGAGAGAGAGAGAGAGAAAGAGAAGCTGTGAGTGTGTGAGAGTGAGAGAGAAAGAGAAGCTGTGAGTTAGTGAGAGAGAGAGAAAGAGAAGCTGTGAGTGAGAGAGAGAGAGAAAGAGAAAGAGAAGCTGTGAGTGAGAGAGATAGAGAGAAAGAGAAGCTGTGTGTGTGTGAAAGAGAGAAATAGAAGCTGTGAGTGAGTGAGAGAGAGAAAGAGAAGCAGTGAGTGAGTGAGAGAGAGAGAAGCTGTGAGAGAGAGAGAGAAAGAGAAGCTGTGAGTGAGAGAGACAGAGAAAGAGAGAGAAGCTGTGAGTGAGTGTGAGAGAGAGAAAGAGAAGCTGTGAGTGAGACAGAGAGAGAGAGAGAGAAAGAGAATCTGTGAGAGAGAGAAAGAAAGAAAGAGAAGCTGTGTGTAAGAGAGTGTGAGAGAGAAGCTGTGAGTGAGAGAGAGAAAGAGAAGCTGTGAGTGAGTGAGAGAGAGCGAAAGAGGCTGTGAGAGAGAGTGAGAGAGAAAAAGAAGCTGTGTGTGTGAGAGAGAGAAGCTGTGAGTGAGTGAGAGAGAGAGGGAAAGAGATGCTGTGAGTGAGAGAGAGATAGAGAAAGAAAAGCTGTGAGTCAGAGAGAGAGCAAAAGAGAAGCTGTGAGTGAGTGAGAGAGAGAGAAATAAAAGCTGTGAGTGAGAGATAGAGAGAGAAAGAGAAGCTGTGAGTGAGAGAGAGAGAGAGAAAGAGAAGCTGTGAGTGATAGAGAGAGAAAGAGAAGATGTGAGAGAGTGAGAGAGAGAGAAAGAGAAGCTGTGAGTGAGTGAGAGAGAGATAGAAAGAGAAGCTGTGAGTGAGTGAGAGAGAGAGAGAAAGAGAAGCTGTGAGTTAGTGAGAGAGAGAGAAAGAGAAGCTGTGAATGAGAGAGAGAGAGAAAGAGAAAGAGAAGCTGTGAGTGAGTGAGAGAGAGAGAGAAAAGAGAAGCTGTGAGTGAGAGAGGTAGAGAGAAAGAGAAGCTGTGTGAGTGAGAGAGAGAGAAATAGAAGTTGTGAGTGAGTGAGAGAGAGAGAGAAAGAGAAGCTGTGAGTGAGTGAGAGAGAGAAAGAGAAGCTGTGTGAGAGAGGGAAAGATAAGCTGTGAGTGAGAGAGACAGAGAGAGAGAAGCTGTGAGTAAGAGAGAGAGAGAGAAAGAGAAGCTGTGAGTGAGAGAGAGAGAAAGAAAAGCTGTGACTGAGTGAGAGAGAGAGAGAAAGAGATGCTGTTAGTGAGTGAGAGGGAGAGAAAGAGAAGCTGTCACTGCGAGAGACAGAGAGAGAAAGAGAAGCTGTGAGTGAGTGAGAGAGAGAGACAGAGAAGCTGTGAGTGAGAGAGAGAGAGAGAAAGAGAAGCTGTGAATGAGAGAGAGAGAATTAGAAGCTATGAGTGAAAGAGAGAGAAAGAGAAGCTGTGAGTGAGAGAGAGAGAGAAAGAGAAGATGTGCGTGTCTGAGAGAGAAAGAGAAGCTGTGAGAGATAAAAAGATAAGCTGTGCTTGAGAGAGAAATAGAAGCTGTGAATGAGTGAGAGAGAGAGAAAGAGAAGCTGTGTGTGTGTGATAGATAGAATGAAAAGTTGTGAGTGAGTGAGAGAGAGAGAAAAAGAAGCTGTGAGTGAGAGACAGAGAAAGAGAAGCTGAGTGAGAGAGAGAGAGTGAAAGAGAAGCTGTGAGTGAGAGAGAGAGAAAGAAAAGCTGGTATTGAGAGAGAGAGAGAGAGAAGGAAGCTGTGAGTGAGAGAGAGAGAGAAAGAGAAGCTGTGAGAGAGAGACGGAGAATCTGTGAGTGTGTGTGTGAGAGAGAAAGAGGTTGTGAGTGAGTGAGTGAGAGTGAGAAGCTCTGAGAGATTGTGAGAGAGAGAGAAGGTGTGAGAGAGTGAGAGAGAAAGATAAGCTGTGAGTGAGTGAGAGAGAGAGAGTGAGAAGCTGTGAGTGAGTGAGAGAGAGAGGGAGAAGCTGTGAGTGAGAGAGAGAGAGAAGGGAAAGAGAAGCTGTGAGTGAGAGAAAGAGAGAGAGAGAGAAGCTTTGAGTGAGAGAGAGAGCAAAAGAGAAGCTGTGAGTGAGTGAGAGAGAGAGAGAGAAAGAAAAGCTGTGAGTGTGTGTGTGAGAGAGAAAGAAGCTGTGAGTGAGAGAGAGAGAGAGAAAGAGAAGCTGTGAGTGAGAGAGAGAGAAATAGAAGCTGTGAATGAGAGAGAGAGAAAGAGAAGCTATGTGAGAGAGAGAAAGAGAAGCTGTGAGTGAGAGAGAGAAAGAGAAGCTATGTGAGAGAGAGAAAGAGAAGCTGTGAGTGAGAGAGAGAAAGAGAAGCTGTGAGTGAGAGAGAGAGAAAGAGAAGCTGTGAGTGAGAGACAGAGAAAGAGAAGCTGTGAGTGAGTGAGAGAGAGTGAAAGAGAAGCTGTGAGTGAGTGAGAGAGAGGGGAAGAAAAGCTGTGATTGAGAGAGAGAGAGAGAGAAAGAAGTTGTGAGTGAGAGAGAGAGAAAGGGAAGCTATGAGTGAGAGATACAGAGAGAAATAGAAGCTGTGAGGGAGAGAGAGAGAAAGAGAAGCTGTGAGTGAGAGAGAGACGGAGAATCTTGTGTGTGTGAGAGAGAGAAAGAGAAGATGTGTGAGTGAGTGAGAGAGAGAAGCTATGAGAGATTGTGAGAGAGAAAGAGAATATGTGAGAGAGTGAGAGAGAAACAGAAGCTGTGAGTGAGTGAGAGAGAGAGAGTGAGAAGCTGTGAGTGAGTGAGAGAGAGAGAGAAGCTGTGAGTGAGAGAGAGAGAAAGGAAAGAGAAGCTGTGCGTGAGAGAAAGAGAGAGAGAGAAGCTGTGAGTGAGAGAGAGAAAGAATCTGTGAGTGAGAGAGAGAGAGAAAGGGAAGCTATGAGTGAGAGATACAGAAAGTAATAGAAGCTGTGAGTGAGTGAGAGAGAAAGAGAAGCTGTGAGTGAGGGAGAGAGAGATAGAAAGAGAAGCTGTGAGTGAGTGAGAGAGAGAGAGAAAGAAAAGCTGTGAGTGAGAGAGAGAGAAGCTGTGAGTGAGAGAGAGAGAGAGAAAGAGAAGCTGTGAGTGAGAGAGAGAGAAATAGAAGCTGTGAATGAGAGAGAGAGAGAGAAAGAGAAGCTATGTGAGAGAGAGAAAGAGAAGCTGTCAGTGAGAGATAGAGAAAGAGAAGCTGTGTGTGAGAGAGAGAAGCAGTGTGTGTGTGAGAGAAAGACAAGCTGTGAGTGAGAGAGAGAGAGAAAGAGAAGCTGCGAGTGAGAGACAGAGAGAAAGAGAAGCTGTGAGTGAGAGAGTGAGAGAGAGAAGCTGAGAGAGAGAGAGAAGCTGTGAGTGAGACAGAGAGAGAGAGAAAGAAAGCTGTGAGTGAGTGAGAGAGAAAGAGAAGCTGTGAGTGAGTGGGAGAGAGAGAGAGATGCTGTGAGTGAGTGAGAGAGAGAGAGAAAGGGAAGCTGTGAGTGAATGAGAGAGAGAGAGAGAGAAAGAGAAGCTGTGAGTTAGTGAGACAGAGAAAGAGAAGCTGTGAGTGAGTGAGAGAGAGAGAGAAAGAGAAGCTGTGAGTGAGTGAGAGAGAAAGAGAAGCTGTGAGTGAGAGAGAGAGAAAGAGAAGCTGTGAGTGAGAGAGAGAGAGAAAAAGAGAAGCTGTGAGTGAGAGAGAAGGAGAAGCTGAGTGAGAGAGAGAGAGGAAGAGAAGCTGTGAGTGAGACAGAGAGAGAAAGAAAGCTGTGAGTGAGTGAGAGAGAAAGAGAAGCTGTGAGTGAGTGAGAGAGAGAGAAAGAGAAGCTGTGTGTGAGAGAGAGAAATAGAAGTTGCGAGTGAGAGGGAGAGAGAGAGAAAGAGAAGCTATGTGAGAGAGAGAAAGAGAAGCTGTGAGTGAGAGAGAGAAAGAGAAGCTATGTGAGAGAGAGAAAGAGAAGCTGTGAGTGAGAGAGAGAAAGATAAGTTGTGAGTTAGAGAGAGAGAAAGAGAAGCTGTGAGTGAGAGACAGAGAAAGAGAAGCTGTGAGTGAGTGAGTGAGAGAGAGAGAGTGAAAGAGAAGCTGTGAGTGAGTGAGAGAGAGGGGAAGAAAAGCTGTGATTGAGAGAGAGAGAGAGAGAAAGAAAGAAGTTGTGAGTGAGAGAGAGAGAAAGGGAAGCTATGAGTGAGAGATACAGAGAGAAATAGAAGCTGTGAGGGAGAGAGAGAGAAAGAGAAGCTGTGAGTGAGAGTGAGACGGAGAATCTTGTGTGTGTGAGAGAGAGAAAGAGAAGCTGTGTGAGTGAGTGAGAGAGAGAAGCTATGAGAGATTGTGAGAGAGAAAGAGAATCTGTGAGAGAGTGAGAGAGAAACAGAAGCTGTGAGTGAGTGAGAGAGAGAGAGAGTGAGAAGCTGTGAGTGAGTGAGTGAGAGAGCGAGAGAAGCTGTGAGAGAGAGAGAGAAAGAGAAGCTGTGAGTGAGAGAGACAGAGAAAGAGAGAGAAGCTGTGAGTGAGTGTGAGAGAGAGAAAGAGAATCTGTGAGTGAGAGAGACACAGAGAGAGAAAGAGAAGGTGTGAGAGAGAGAAAGAAAGAAAGAGAACCTGTGAGTGAGAGAGTGAGTGAGAGAGAAGGTGGGAGTGACAGAGAGAGAGAAAGAGAAGCTGTGAGTGAGTGAGAGAGAGAGAAAGAGAAGCTTTGAGAGAGAGTGAGAGAGAGAGAAAGAGAAGCTGTGAGTGAGAGAGAGAGAAAGAGAAGCTGTGAGTGAGAGAGATAGAGAGAAAGAGAAGCTGTGTGTGTGTGAGAGAGAAATAGAAGCTGAGAGTGAGTGAGAGAGAGAGAGAAAGAGAAGCTGTGAGAGAGAGAAAGAGTAGCTGTGAGTGAGAGAGAGAGAGGGAAAGAGAAGCTGTGAGTGAGAGAGAGAGAGAAGCTGTGAGTGAGAGAGAGAAAGAGAAAGAGAAGCTGTGAGTGAGAGAGAGAGAGAAGCTGTGAGTGAGAGAGAGAGAGAGAAGCTGTGTGAGAGAGAGAGAGAGAGAAAAGAGAAGCTGTGAGAGAGAAAGAGATAGAGAAAGAGAAGCTGTGAGTAGAGAGAGGGAGCAAAAGAGAAGCTGTGAGTGAGTGAGTGAGAGAGAAAGAAAAGCTGTGAGTGAGTGAGAGAGAGAGAAAGAAGCTGTGAGTGAGAGAGAGAAAGAGAAGCTGTGAGTGAGAGAGAGAGAGTTAAGCTGTGAGTGAGAGAGAGAGAGAGAAAGAGAAGCTGTGATAGATAGTAAGAAAGAAAGAGAAGCTGTGAGTAAGAGAGTGAGTGAGAGACAAGCTGTGAGTGAGAGAGAGTGAGAGAAGCTGTGAGTGAGTGAGAGATAGAAAGAGAAGCTGTGAGAGAATGAGAGATAAAGAGAAGCTGTGTGTGTGTGTGTGAGAGAGAAGTTGTGAGTGAGTGAGAGAGAGTGTAAAAGAGAAGCTGTGAGTGAGAGAGAAAGAGAAGCTGTGAGTGAGTGAGAGAGAGAGAGAAAGAGAAGCTGTGAGAGAGAGAAAAAGAGAAGCTGTGCGTGAGTGAGAGTGATAGAGAGAAGGTGTGAGTGAGTGAGAGAGATAGAGAAGGAGAAGCTGTGAGTGAGAGAGAGAGTAGGGAAAGAGAAGCTGTGAGTGAGTGAGAGAGAAGGTGTGAGTGAGAGAGAGAGAAAGAGAAGCTGTGAGTGAGTGAGAGAGAGAGAAAGAGAAGCTGTGAGAGAGAGTGAGAGAGAAACAGAAGCTGTGTGCGTGTGTGAGATAGAGAAGCTGAGTGAGTAAGAGAGGGAAAGAGATGCTGTGAGTGAGAGAGATAGAGATAGAAAGAAAGCTGTGAGTGATTGAGAGAGACAGAGAAGCTGTGTGTGAGAGAGAAAGAGAAGCTGTGAGAGAGAGAAAGAGAAGCTGTGAGTAAGAGAGAGAGAGAGAGAAAGAGAAGCTGTGAATGAGTGAGAGAGATAGAGAGAAAGAGAAGCTCTGTGTGTGATAGAGAGACATAGAAGTTGTGAGTGAGTGAGAGAGAGAGAGAAAGAGAAGCTGTGAGTGAGTGAGAGAGAGAGAGAGAGAAAGAGAAGCTGTGAGAGAGAGAGAGAAAGAGAAGCTGTAAGTGAGAGAGACAGAGAAAGAGAGAGAAGCTGTGAGTGAGTGTGAGACAGAGAAAGAGAAGCTGTGAGTGAGAAAGAGAGAGAAATGCTGTGAGAGAGAGAAAGAAAGAAAGAGAAGCTTGAGTGAGAGAGTGAGTGAGAGAGAAGGTGTGAGTGAGAGAGAGAGAAAGAGAAGCTGTGAGTGAGTGAGAGAGAGAGAGAAAGAGAAGCTGTGAGAGAGAGTGAGAGAGAAACAGAAGCTGTGTGTGTGTGAGAGAGAAAAGCTGTGAGTGAGTGAGAGAGAGGGAAAGAGATGCTGTGAGTGAGAGAGAGAGAGAGAGAAGCTGTGAGTGAGAGAGAGAGAGAAGGAGAAGCTGTGAGTGAGAGAGAGAAGGGAAAGAGAAGCTCTGAGTGAGAGAAAGAGAGAGAGAGAGAAGCTGTGAGTGAGAGAGAGAGCGAAAGAGAAGCTGTGAGTGAGGGAGAGAGAGAGAAAGAGAAGCTGTGTGAGAGAGTGAGAAAGAGAAGCTGTGAGTGAGAGAGAGAAAAAGAGAAGCTGTGAGTGAGAAAAAGATAAGCTGTGATTGAGAGAGAAATAAAGCTGTGAAGGAGTGAGAGAGAGAGAAAGAGAAGCTGTGAATGAGCCAGAGAGAGAAAGAAAGCTGTGAGTGGGTGAGAGAGAAAGAGAAGCTGTGAGTGAGTGGGAGAGAGAGAGAAAGAGAAGCTGTGAGTGAGTGAGAGAGAGAGAGAAAGAGAAGCTGTGAGTGAGTGAGAGAGAGAGAAATAGAAGCTGTGAGTTAGTGAGAGAGAGAAAGAGAAGCCGTGAGAGAGAGAGAGAGAAAGAGAAGCTGTGAGTGAGTGAGAGTGAGAGAGAAAGAGAAGCTGTGAGTTAGTGAGAGAGAGAGAAAGAGAAGCTGTGAGTGAGAGAGAGAGAGAGAAAGAGAAAGAGAAGCTGTGAGTGAGAGAGATAGAGAGAAAGAGAAGCTGTGTGTGTGTGAAAGAGAGAAATAGAAGCTGTGAGTGAGTGAGAGAGAGAAAGAGAAGCAGTGAGTGAGTGAGAGAGAGAGAAGCTGTGAGAGAGAGAGAGAAAGAGAAGCTGTGAGTGAGAGAGACAGAGAAAGAGAGAGAAGCTGTGAGTGAGTGTGAGAGAGAGAAAGAGAAGCTGTGAGTGAGACAGAGAGAGAGAGAGAGAAAGAGAATCTGTGAGAGAGAGAAAGAAAGAAAGAGAAGCTGTGTGTAAGAGAGTGTGAGAGAGAAGCTGTGAGTGAGAGAGAGAAAGAGAAGCTGTGAGTGAGTGAGAGAGAGCGAAAGAGGCTGTGAGAGAGAGTGAGAGAGAAAAAGAAGCTGTGTGTGTGAGAGAGAGAAGCTGTGAGTGAGTGAGAGAGAGAGGGAAAGAGATGCTGTGAGTGAGAGAGAGATAGAGAAAGAAAAGCTGTGAGTCAGAGAGAGAGCAAAAGAGAAGCTGTGAGTGAGTGAGAGAGAGAGAAATAAAAGCTGTGAGTGAGAGATAGAGAGAGAAAGAGAAGCTGTGAGTGAGAGAGAGAGAGAAAGAGAAGCTGTGAGTGATAGAGAGAGAAAGAGAAGATGTGAGAGAGTGAGAGAGAGAGAAAGAGAAGCTGTGAGTGAGTGAGAGAGAGATAGAAAGAGAAGCTGTGAGTGAGTGAGAGAGAGAGAGAAAGAGAAGCTGTGAGTTAGTGAGAGAGAGAGAAAGAGAAGCTGTGAATGAGAGAGAGAGAGAAAGAGAAAGAGAAGCTGTGAGTGAGTGAGAGAGAGAGAGAAAAGAGAAGCTGTGAGTGAGAGAGGTAGAGAGAAAGAGAAGCTGTGTGAGTGAGAGAGAGAGAAATAGAAGTTGTGAGTGAGTGAGAGAGAGAGAGAAAGAGAAGCTGTGAGTGAGTGAGAGAGAGAAAGAGAAGCTGTGTGAGAGAGGGAAAGATAAGCTGTGAGTGAGAGAGACAGAGAGAGAGAAGCTGTGAGTAAGAGAGAGAGAGAGAAAGAGAAGCTGTGAGTGAGAGAGAGAGAAAGAAAAGCTGTGACTGAGTGAGAGAGAGAGAGAAAGAGATGCTGTTAGTGAGTGAGAGGGAGAGAAAGAGAAGCTGTCACTGCGAGAGTCAGAGAGAGAAAGAGAAGCTGTGAGTGAGTGAGAGAGAGAGACAGAGAAGCTGTGAGTGAGAGAGAGAGAGAGAAAGAGAAGCTGTGAATGAGAGAGAGAGAATTAGAAGCTATGAGTGAAAGAGAGAGAAAGAGAAGCTGTGAGTGAGAGAGAGAGAGAAAGAGAAGATGTGCGTGTCTGAGAGAGAAAGAGAAGCTGTGAGAGATAAAAAGATAAGCTGTGCTTGAGAGAGAAATAGAAGCTGTGAATGAGTGAGAGAGAGAAAGAGAAGCTGTGTGTGTGTGATAGATAGAATGAAAAGTTGTGAGTGAGTGAGAGAGAGAGAAAAAGAAGCTGTGAGTGAGAGACAGAGAAAGAGAAGCTGAGTGAGAGAGAGAGAGTGAAAGAGAAGCTGTGAGTGAGAGAGAGAGAAAGAAAAGCTGGTATTGAGAGAGAGAGAGAGAGAAGGAAGCTGTGAGTGAGAGAGAGAGAGAAAGAGAAGCTGTGAGAGAGAGACGGAGAATCTGTGAGTGTGTGTGTGAGAGAGAAAGAGGTTGTGAGTGAGTGAGTGAGAGTGAGAAGCTCTGAGAGATTGTGAGAGAGAGAGAAGGTGTGAGAGAGTGAGAGAGAAAGATAAGCTGTGAGTGAGTGAGAGAGAGAGAGTGAGAAGCTGTGAGTGAGTGAGAGAGAGAGGGAGAAGCTGTGAGTGAGAGAGAGAGAGAAGGGAAAGAGAAGCTGTGAGTGAGAGAAAGAGAGAGAGAAGCTTTGAGTGAGAGAGAGAGCAAAAGAGAAGCTGTGAGTGAGTGAGAGAGAGAGAGAGAAAGAAAAGCTGTGAGTGTGTGTGTGAGAGAGAAAGAAGCTGTGAGTGAGAGAGAGAGAGAGAAAGAGAAGCTGTGAGTGAGAGAGAGAGAAATAGAAGCTGTGAATGAGAGAGAGAGAAAGAGAAGCTATGTGAGAGAGAGAAAGAGAAGCTGTGAGTGAGAGAGAGAAAGAGAAGCTATGTGAGAGAGAGAAAGAGAAGCTGTGAGTGAGAGAGAGAAAGAGAAGCTGTGAGTGAGAGAGAGAGAAAGAGAAGCTGTGAGTGAGAGACAGAGAAAGAGAAGCTGTGAGTGAGTGAGAGAAAGTGAAAGAGAAGCTGTGAGTGAGTGAGAGAGAGGGGAAGAAAAGCTGTGATTGAGAGAGAGAGAGAGAAAGAAGTTGTGAGTGAGAGAGAGAGAAAGGGAAGCTATGAGTGAGAGATACAGAGAGAAATAGAAGCTGTGAGGGAGAGAGAGAGAAAGAGAAGCTGTGAGTGAGAGAGAGACGGAGAATCTTGTGTGTGTGAGAGAGAGAAAGAGAAGATGTGTGAGTGAGTGAGAGAGAGAAGCTATGAGAGATTGTGAGAGAGAAAGAGAATATGTGAGAGAGTGAGAGAGAAACAGAAGCTGTGAGTGAGTGAGAGAGAGAGAGTGAGAAGCTGTGAGTGAGTGAGAGAGAGAGAGAAGCTGTGAGTGAGAGAGAGAGAAAGGAAAGAGAAGCTGTGCGTGAGAGAAAGAGAGAGAGAGAAGCTGTGAGTGAGAGAGAGAAAGAATCTGTGAGTGAGAGAGAGAGAGAAAGGGAAGCTATGAGTGAGAGATACAGAAAGTAATAGAAGCTGTGAGTGAGTGAGAGAGAAAGAGAAGCTGTGAGTGAGGGAGAGAGAGATAGAAAGAGAAGCTGTGAGTGAGTGAGAGAGAGAGAGAAAGAAAAGCTGTGAGTGAGAGAGAGAGAAGCTGTGAGTGAGAGAGAGAGAGAGAAAGAGAAGCTGTGAGTGAGAGAGAGAGAAATAGAAGCTGTGAATGAGAGAGAGAGAGAGAAAGAGAAGCTATGTGAGAGAGAGAAAGAGAAGCTGTCAGTGAGAGATAGAGAAAGAGAAGCTGTGTGTGAGAGAGAGAAGCAGTGTGTGTGTGAGAGAAAGACAAGCTGTGAGTGAGAGAGAGAGAGAAAGAGAAGCTGCGAGTGAGAGACAGAGAGAAAGAGAAGCTGTGAGTGAGAGAGTGAGAGAGAGAAGCTGAGAGAGAGAGAGAAGCTGTGAGTGAGACAGAGAGAGAGAGAAAGAAAGCTGTGAGTGAGTGAGAGAGAAAGAGAAGCTGTGAGTGAGTGGGAGAGAGAGAGAGATGCTGTGAGTGAGTGAGAGAGAGAGAGAAAGGGAAGCTGTGAGTGAATGAGAGAGAGAGAGAGAGAAAGAGAAGCTGTGAGTTAGTGAGACAGAGAAAGAGAAGCTGTGAGTGAGTGAGAGAGAGAGAGAAAGAGAAGCTGTGAGTGAGTGAGAGAGAAAGAGAAGCTGTGAGTGAGAGAGAGAGAAAGAGAAGCTGTGAGTGAGAGAGAGAGAGAAAAAGAGAAGCTGTGAGTGAGAGAGAAGGAGAAGCTGAGTGAGAGAGAGAGAGGAAGAGAAGCTGTGAGTGAGACAGAGAGAGAAAGAAAGCTGTGAGTGAGTGAGAGAGAAAGAGAAGCTGTGAGTGAGTGAGAGAGAGAGAAAGAGAAGCTGTGTGTGAGAGAGAGAAATAGAAGTTGCGAGTGAGAGAGAGAGAGAGAGAAAGAGAAGCTATGTGGGAGAGAGAAAGAGAAGCTGTGAGTGAGAGAGAGAAAGAGAAGCTATGTGAGAGAGAGAAAGAGAAGCTGTGAGTGAGAGAGAGAAAGATAAGTTGTGAGTTAGAGAGAGAGAAAGAGAAGCTGTGAGTGAGAGACAGAGAAAGAGAAGCTGTGAGTGAGTGAGTGAGAGAGAGAGAGTGAAAGAGAAGCTGTGAGTGAGTGAGAGAGAGGGGAAGAAAAGCTGTGATTGAGAGAGAGAGAGAGAGAAAGAAAGAAGTTGTGAGTGAGAGAGAGAGAAAGGGAAGCTATGAGTGAGAGATACAGAGAGAAATAGAAGCTGTGAGGGAGAGAGAGAGAAAGAGAAGCTGTGAGTGAGAGTGAGACGGAGAATCTTGTGTGTGTGTGAGAGAGAAAGAGAAGCTGTGTGAGTGAGTGAGAGAGAGAAGCTATGAGAGATTGTGAGAGAGAAAGAGAATCTGTGAGAGAGTGAGAGAGAAACAGAAGCTGTGAGTGAGTGAGAGAGAGAGAGAGTGAGAAGCTGTGAGTGAGTGAGTGAGAGAGAGAGAAGCTGTGAGTGAGAGAGAGAGAAAGGAAAGAGAAGCTGTGCGTGAGAGAAAGAGAGAGAGAGAAGCTGTGAGTGAGAGAGATAGAGAGAAAGAAGCTGTGAGTGAGAGAGAGAGAGAAAGGGAAGCTATGAGTGAGAGATACAGAAAGTAATAGAAGCTGTGAGTGAGTGAGAGAGAAAGAGAAGCTGTGAGTGAGTGAGAGAGAGAGAGAGAAAGAGAAGCTGTGAGTGAGTGAGAGAGAGAGAGAAAGAAAAGCTGTGAGTGAGAGAGAGAGAAGCTGTGAGTGAGAGAGAGAGACAAAGAGAAGCTGTGAGTGAGAGAGAGAGAAATAGAAGCTGTGAATGAGAGAGAGAGAGAAAGAGAAGCTATGTGAGAGAGAGAAAGAGCTGTGAGTGAGAGAGAGAGAAAGAGAAGCTGTGTGAGAGAGAGAGCAGTGTGTGTGTGAGAGAGAAAGACAAGCTGTGAGTGAGAGAGAGAGAGAGAGAAAGAGAAGCTGTGAGTGAGAGACAGAGAGAAAGAGAAGCTGTGAGTGAGAGAGTGAGAGAGAGAAGCTGAGAGAGAGAGAGAGAAAAGCTGTGAGTGAGACAGAGAGAGAGAGAGAAAGAAAGCTGTGAGAGAGTGAGAGAGAAAGAGAAGCTGTGAGTGAATGGGACAGAGAGAGAGACGCTGTGAGTGAGTGAGAGAGAGAGAGAAAGGGAAGCTGTGAGTGAATGAGAGAGAGAGAGAGAGAGAGAAGCTGTGAGTTAGTGAGACAGAGAAAGAGAAGCTGTGAGTGAGTGAGAGAGAGAGAGAAAGAGAAGCTGTGAGTGAGTGAGAGAGAGAGAAAGAGAATCTGTGAGTGAGAGAGATAGAGAAAGAGAAGCTGTGAGTGAGACAGAGAGAGAAAGAAAGCTGTGAGTGAGTGAGAGAGAAAGAGAAGCTGTGAGTGAGTGAGAGAGAGAGAAAGAGAAGCTGTGTGTGTGAGAGAGAAATAGAAGTTGCGAGTGAGTGAGAGAGAGAGAGAAAGAGAAGCTGTGAGTGAGTGAGAGAGAGAGAGAAGCTGTGTGTGAGAGAGAAAGAGAAGCTGTGAGTGAGAGAGACAGAGAAAGAGAGAGAAGCTGTGAGTGAGTGTGAGAGAAAGAGAAGCTGTGAGTGAGAGAGACACACAGAGAGAAAGAGAAGCTGTGAGAGAGAGAAAGAAAGAAAGAGAAGCTGTGAGTGAGAGAGTGAGTGAGAGAGAAGGTGTGAGTGAGAGAGAGAGAGAAAGAGAAGCTGTGAGTGAGAGAGAGAGAGAGAAAGAGAAGCTGTGAGTGAGAGAGATAGAGAGAAAGAGAAGCTGTGTGTGTGAGAGAGAGAAATAGAAGCTGGGAGTGAGTGAGAGAGAGAGAGAAAGAGAAGCTATGAGTGAGAGAGAGAAAGAGTAGCTGTGAGTGAGAGAGAGAGAGGGAAAGAGAAGCTGTGAGAGAGAGAGAGAGAGAAGCTGTGAGTGAGAGAGAGAAAGAGAAAGAGAAGCTGTGAGTGAGAGAGTGAGAGAGAAAGAGAAGCTGTGAGTGAGTGAGAGAGAGAGAAGCTGTGTGTGTGAGAGAGAGAGAGAAAAGAGAAGCTGTGAGAGAGAAAGAGAAACAGAAGCTGTGAGAAGAGAGAGAGAGCAAAAGAGAAGCTGTGAGTGAGTGAGTGAGAGAGAAAGAAAAGCTGTGAGTGAGTGAGAGAGAGAGAAAGAAGCTGTGAGTGTGAGAGAGAAAGAGAAGCTGTGAGTGAGAGAGACAGAGAGAAAGAGAAGCTGTGAGTGAGAGAGAGAGAGTAAAGCTGTGAGTGAGAGAGAGAGAGAAAGAGAAGCTGTGAGAGATAGTAAGAATGAAAGAGAAGCTGTAAGAGAGTGAGTGAGAGACAAGCTGTGAGTGAGAGAGAGTGAGAGAAGCTGTGAGTGAGTGAGAGAGAGATAGAAAGAGAAGCTGTGAGAGAATGAGAGATAAAGAGAAGCTGTGTTTGTGTGTGAGAGAGAGAAGTTGTGAGTGAGTGAGAGAGAGTGAGAAAGAGAAGCTGTGAGTGAGAGAGAGAGAGACGCTGTGAGTGAGTGAGAGAGAGAGCGAAAGAGAAGCTGTGAGAGAGAGAGTGAGAGAGAAAGAGAAGCTGTGAGAGAGAGAAAAAGAGAAGCTGTGCGTGAGTGAGAGAGAGAGAGAAGGTGTGAGTGAGTGAGAGAGATTGAGAAGGAGAAGCTGTGAGTGAGAGTGAGACGGAGAATCTTGTGTGTGTGTGAGAGAGAAATAGAAGCTGTGAGGGAGAGAGAGAGAAAGAGAAGCTGTGAGTGAGAGTGAGACGGAGAATCTTGTGTGTGTGTGAGAGAGAAAGAGAAGCTGTGTGAGTGAGTGAGAGAGAGAAGCTATGAGAGATTGTGAGAGAGAAAGAGAATCTGTGAGAGAGTGAGAGAGAAACAGAAGCTGTGAGTGAGTGAGAGAGAGAGAGAGTGAGAAGCTGTGAGTGAGTGAGTGAGAGAGAGAGAAGCTGTGAGTGAGAGAGAGAGAAAGGAAAGAGAAGCTGTGCGTGAGAGAAAGAGAGAGAGAGAAGCTGTGAGTGAGAGAGATAGAGAGAAAGAAGCTGTGAGTGAGAGAGAGAGAGAGAAAGGGAAGCTCTGAGTGAGAGATACAGAAAGTAATAGAAGCTGTGAGTGAGTGAGAGAGAAAGAGAAGCTGTGAGTGAGTGAGAGAGAGAGAGAAAGAGAAGCTGTGAGTGAGTGAGAGAGAGAGAGAAAGAAAAGCTGTGAGTGAGAGAGAGAAGCTGTGAGTGAGAGAGAGAGACAAAGAGAAGCTGTGAGTGAGAGAGAGAGAAATAGAAGCTGTGAATGAGAGAGAGAGAGAAAGAGAAGCTATGTGAGAGAGAGAAAGAGCTGTGAGTGAGAGAGAGAGAAAGAGAAGCTGTGTGAGAGAGAGAGCAGTGTGTGTGTGAGAGAGAAAGACAAGCTGTGAGTGAGAGAGAGAGAGAAAGAGAAGCTGTGAGTGAGAGACAGAGAGAAAGAGAAGCTGTGAGTGAGAGAGTGAGAGAGAGAAGCTGAGAGAGAGAGAGAGAGAAGCTGTGAGTGAGACAGAGAGAGAGAGAGAAAGAAAGCTGTGAGAGAGTGAGAGAGAAAGAGAAGCTGTGAGTGAATGGGACAGAGAGAGAGACGCTGTGAGTGAGTGAGAGAGAGAGAGAAAGGGAAGCTGTGAGTGAATGAGAGAGAGAGAGAGAGAGAGAAGCTGTGAGTTAGTGAGACAGAGAAAGAGAAGCTGTGAGTGAGTGAGAGAGAGAGAGAAAGAGAAGCTGTGAGTGAGTGAGAGAGAGAGAAAGAGAATCTGTGAGTGAGAGGGATAGAGAAAGAGAAGCTGTGAGTGAGACAGAGAGAGAAAGAAAGCTGTGAGTGAGTGAGAGAGAAAGAGAAGCTGTGAGTGAGTGAGAGAGAGAGAAAGAGAAGCTGTGTGTGTGAGAGAGAAATAGAAGTTGCGAGTGAGTGAGAGAGAGAGAGAAAGAGAAGCTGTGAGTGAGTGAGAGAGAGAGAGAAGCTGTGTGTGAGAGAGAAAGAGAAGCTGTGAGTGAGAGAGACAGAGAAAGAGAGAGAAGCTGTGAGTGAGTGTGAGAGAAAGAGAAGCTGTGAGTGAGAGAGACACACAGAGAGAAAGAGAAGCTGTGAGAGAGAGAAAGAAAGAAAGAGAAGCTGTGAGTGAGAGAGTGAGTGAGAGAGAAGGTGTGAGTGAGAGAGAGAGAGAAAGAGAAGCTGTGAGTGAGAGAGAGAGAGAGAAAGAGAAGCTGTGAGTGAGAGAGATAGAGAGAAAGAGAAGCTGTGTGTGTGTGAGAGAGAAATAGAAGCTGGGAGTGAGTGAGAGAGAGAGCGAAAGAGAAGCTATGAGTGAGAGAGAGAAAGAGTAGCTGTGAGTGAGAGAGAGAGAGGGAAAGAGAAGCTGTGAGAGAGAGAGAGAGAGAGAAGCTGTGAGTGAGAGAGAGAAAGAGAAAGAGAAGCTGTGAGTGAGAGAGTGAGAGAGAAAGAGAAGCTGTGAGTGAGTGAGAGAGAGAGAAGCTGTGTGTGTGAGAGAGAGAGAGAAAAGAGAAGCTGTGAGAGAGAAAGAGAAACAGAAGCTGTGAGAAGAGAGAGAGAGCAAAAGAGAAGCTGTGAGTGAGTGAGTGAGAGAGAAAGAAAAGCTGTGAGTGAGTGAGAGAGAGAGAAAGAAGCTGTGAGTGTGAGAGAGAAAGAGAAGCTGTGAGTGAGAGAGACAGAGAGAAAGAGAAGCTGTGAGTGAGAGAGAGAGAGTAAAGCTGTGAGTGAGAGAGAGAGAGAAAGAGAAGCTGTGAGAGATAGTAAGAATGAAAGAGAAGCTGTAAGAGAGTGAGTGAGAGACAAGCTGTGAGTGAGAGAGAGTGAGAGAAGCTGTGAGTGAGTGAGAGAGAGATAGAAAGAGAAGCTGTGAGAGAATGAGAGATAAAGAGAAGCTGTGTTTGTGTGTGAGAGAGAGAAGTTGTGAGTGAGTGAGAGAGAGTGAGAAAGAGAAGCTGTGAGTGAGAGAGAGAGAGACGCTGTGAGTGAGTGAGAGAGAGAGCGAAAGAGAAGCTGTGAGAGAGAGAGTGAGAGAGAAAGAGAAGCTGTGAGAGAGAGAAAAAGAGAAGCTGTGCGTGAGTGAGAGAGAGAGAGAGAAGGTGTGAGTGAGTGAGAGAGATTGAAAAGGAGAAGCTGTGAGTGAGAGAGAGAGTAGGGAAAGAGAAGCTGTGAGTGAGTGAGAGAGAAGGTGTGAGTGACAGAGAGAGAAAGAGAAGCTGTGAGTGAGTGAGAGAGAGAGAAAGAGAAGCTGTGAGAGAGAGTGAGAGAGAAACAGAAGCTGTGTGTGTGTGAGAGAGAGAAGCTGAGTGAGTAAGAGAGGGAAAGTGATGCTGTGAATGAGAGAGATAGAGATAGAAAGAAAGCTGTGAGTGATTGAGAGAGACAGAGAAGCTGTGAGAGAGAGAGAGAAAGAGAAGCTGTGAGTTAGTGAGAGAGAGAAAGAGAAGCTGTGAGTGAGAGAGAGAGAGAGAGAAAGAGAAGCTGTGAGTGATTGAGAGAGATAGAGAGAAAGAAGCTGTGTGTGGGATAGAGAGACATAGAAGTTGTGAGTGAGTGAGAGAGAGAGAGAAAGAGAAGCTGTGAGTGAGTGAGAGAGAGAGAGAGAAAGAGAAGCTGTGAGAGAGAGAGAGAAAGAGAAGCTGTAAGTGAGAGAGACAGAGAAAGAGAGAGAAGCTGTGAGTGAGTGTGAGACAGAGAAAGAGAAGCTGTGAGTGAGAGAGAAAGAGAAAAGCTGTGAGAGAGAGAATGAAAGAAAGAGAATCTTGAGTGAGAGTGAGTGAGAAGGTGTGAGTGAGAGAGAGAGAAAGAGAAGCTGTGAGTGAGTGAGAGAGAGAGAAAGAGAATCTGTGAGTGAGAGAGATAGAGAAAGAGAAGCTGTGAGTGAGAGAGAGAGAGAAAAAGAGAAGCTGTGAGTGAGAGAGAAGGAGAAGCTGAGTGAGAGAGAGAGAGAGGAAGAGAAGCTGTGAGTGAGACAGAGAGAGAAAGAAAGCTGTGAGTGAGTGAGAGAGAAAGAGAAGCTGTGAGTGAATGAGAGAGAGAGAAAGAGAAGCTGTGTGTGTGAGAGAGAAATAGAAGTTGCGAGTGAGTGAGAGAGAGAAAGAGAAGCTGTGAGTGAGTGAGAGAGAGAGAGAAGCTGTGTGTGAGAGAGAAAGAGAAGCTGTGAGTGAGAGAGACAGAGAAAGAGAGAGAAGCTGTGAGTGAGTGTGAGAGAGAGAAAGAGAAGCTGTGAGTGAGAGAGACACACAGAGAGAAAGAGAAGCTGTGAGAGAGAGAAAGAAAGAAAGAGAAGCTGTGAGTGAGAGAGTGAGTGAGAGAGAAGGTGTGAGTGAGAGAGAGAGAGAAAGAGAAGCTGTGAGTGAGAGAGAGAGAGAGAAAGAGAAGCTGTGAGTGGGAGAGATAGAGAGAAAGAGAAGCTGTGTGTGTGTGAGAGAGAAATAGAAGCTGGGAGTGAGTGAGAGAGAGAGAGAAAGAGAAGCTATGAGTGAGAGAGAGAAAGAGTAGCTGTGAGTGAGAGAGAGAGAGGGAAAGAGAAGCTGTGTGAGAGAGAAAGATAAGCTGTGAGTGAGTGAGAGAGAGAGGGAGAAGCTGTGAGTGAGAGAGAGAGAGAAGGGAAAGAGAAGCTGTGAGTGAGAGAAAGAGAGAGAGAGAGAAGCTTTGAGTGAGAGAGAGAGCAAAAGAGAAGCTGTGAGTGAGTGAGAGAGAGAGAGAAAGAAAAGCTGTGAGTGTGTGTGTGAGAGAGAAAGAAGCTGTGAGTGAGAGAGAGAGAGAGAAAGAGAAGCTGTGAGTGAGAGAGAGAGAAATAGAAGCTGTGAATGAGAGAGAGAGAAAGAGAAGCTATGTGAGAGAGAGAAAGAGAAGCTGTGAGTGAGAGAGAGAAAGAGAAGCTATGTGAGAGAGAGAAAGAGAAGCTGTGAGTGAGAGAGAGAAAGAGAAGCTGTGAGTGAGAGAGAGAGAAAGAGAAGCTGTGAGTGAGAGACAGAGAAAGAGAAGCTGTGAGTGAGTGAGAGAGAGTGAAAGAGAAGCTGTGAGTGAGTGAGAGAGAGGGGAAGAAAAGCTGTGATTGAGAGAGAGAGAGAGAGAAAGAAGTTGTGAGTGAGAGAGAGAGAAAGGGAAGCTATGAGTGAGAGATACAGAGAGAAATAGAAGCTGTGAGGGAGAGAGAGAGAAAGAGAAGCTGTGAGTGAGAGAGAGACGGAGAATCTTGTGTGTGTGAGAGAGAGAAAGAGAAGATGTGTGAGTGAGTGAGAGAGAGAAGCTATGAGAGATTGTGAGAGAGAAAGAGAATATGTGAGAGAGTGAGAGAGAAACAGAAGCTGTGAGTGAGTGAGAGAGAGAGAGTGAGAAGCTGTGAGTGAGTGAGAGAGAGAGAGAGAAGCTGTGAGTGAGAGAGAGAGAAAGGAAAGAGAAGCTGTGCGTGAGAGAAAGAGAGAGAGAGAAGCTGTGAGTGAGAGAGAGAAAGAATCTGTGAGTGAGAGAGAGAGAGAAAGGGAAGCTATGAGTGAGAGATACAGAAAGTAATAGAAGCTGTGAGTGAGTGAGAGAGAAAGAGAAGCTGTGAGTGAGGGAGAGAGAGATAGAAAGAGAAGCTGTGAGTGAGTGAGAGAGAGAGAGAAAGAAAAGCTGTGAGTGAGAGAGAGAGAAGCTGTGAGTGAGAGAGAGAGAGAGAAAGAGAAGCTGTGAGTGAGAGAGAGAGAAATAGAAGCTGTGAATGAGAGAGAGAGAGAGAAAGAGAAGCTATGTGAGAGAGAGAAAGAGAAGCTGTCAGTGAGAGAGAGAGAAAGAGAAGCTGTGTGTGAGAGAGAGAAGCAGTGTGTGTGTGAGAGAAAGACAAGCTGTGAGTGAGAGAGAGAGAGAAAGAGAAGCTGTGAGTGAGAGACAGAGAGAAAGAGAAGCTGTGAGTGAGAGAGTGAGAGAGAGAAGCTGAGAGAGAGAGAGAAGCTGTGAGTGAGACAGAGAGAGAGAGAAAGAAAGCTGTGAGTGAGTGAGAGAGAAAGAGAAGCTGTGAGTGAGTGGGAGAGAGAGAGAGATGCTGTGAGTGAGTGAGAGAGAGAGAGAAAGGGAAGCTGTGAGTGAATGAGAGAGAGAGAGAGAGAGAAAGAGAAGCTGTGAGTTAGTGAGACAGAGAAAGAGAAGCTGTGAGTGAGTGAGAGAGAGAGAGAAAGAGAAGCTGTGAGTGAGTGAGAGAGAGAGAAAGAGAAGCTGTGAGTGAGAGAGAGAGAAAGAGAAGCTGTGAGTGAGAGAGAGAGAGAAAAAGAGAAGCTGTGAGTGAGAGAGAAGGAGAAGCTGAGTGAGAGAGAGAGAGGAAGAGAAGCTGTGAGTGAGACAGAGAGAGAAAGAAAGCTGTGAGTGAGTGAGAGAGAAAGAGAAGCTGTGAGTGAGTGAGAGAGAGAGAAAGAGAAGCTGTGTGTGAGAGAGAGAAATAGAAGTTGCGAGTGAGAGAGAGAGAGAGAGAAAGAGAAGCTATGTGAGAGAGAGAAAGAGAAGCTGTGAGTGAGAGAGAGAAAGAGAAGCTATGTGAGAGAGAGAAAGAGAAGCTGTGAGTGAGAGAGAGAAAGAGAAGTTGTGAGTTAGAGAGAGAGAAAGAGAAGCTGTGAGTGAGAGACAGAGAAAGAGAAGCTGTGAGTGAGTGAGTGAGAGAGAGAGAGTGAAAGAGAAGCTGTGAGTGAGTGAGAGAGAGGGGAAGAAAAG
Source organism: Bradypodion ventrale (assembly GCA_035047345.1). NCBI lineage: Eukaryota > Metazoa > Chordata > Lepidosauria > Squamata > Chamaeleonidae > Bradypodion > Bradypodion ventrale. The sequence continues at coordinate 208,605,919 of JAWDJE010000002.1, forward strand.
CTGTGATTGAGAGAGAGAGAGAGAGAAAGAAAGAAGTTGTGAGTGAGAGAGAGAGAAAGGGAAGCTATGAGTGAGAGATACAGAGAGAAATAGAAGCTGTGAGGGAGAGAGAGAGAAAGAGAAGCTGTGAGTGAGAGTGAGACGGAGAATCTTGTGTGTGTGTGAGAGAGAAAGAGAAGCTGTGTGAGTGAGTGAGAGAGAGAAGCTATGAGAGATTGTGAGAGAGAAAGAGAATCTGTGAGAGAGTGAGAGAGAAACAGAAGCTGTGAGTGAGTGAGAGAGAGAGAGAGTGAGAAGCTGTGAGTGAGTGAGTGAGAGAGAGAGAAGCTGTGAGTGAGAGAGAGAGAAAGGAAAGAGAAGCTGTGCGTGAGAGAAAGAGAGAGAGAGAAGCTGTGAGTGAGAGAGATAGAGAGAAAGAAGCTGTGAGTGAGAGAGAGAGAGAGAAAGGGAAGCTATGAGTGAGAGATACAGAAAGTAATAGAAGCTGTGAGTGAGTGAGAGAGAAAGAGAAGCTGTGAGTGAGAGAGAGAGAGAAAGAGAAGCTGTGAGTGAGTGAGAGAGAGAGAGAAAGAAAAGCTGTGAGTGAGAGAGAGAGAAGCTGTGAGTGAGAGAGAGAGACAAAGAGAAGCTGTGAGTGAGAGAGAGAGAAATAGAAGCTGTGAATGAGAGAGAGAGAGAAAGAGAAGCTATGTGAGAGAGAGAAAGAGCTGTGAGTGAGAGAGAGAGAAAGAGAAGCTGTGTGAGAGAGAGAGCAGTGTGTGTGTGTGAGAGAAAGACAAGCTGTGAGTGAGAGAGAGAGAGAAAGAGAAGCTGTGAGTGAGAGACAGAGAGAAAGAGAAGCTGTGAGTGAGAGAGTGAGAGAGAGAAGCTGAGAGAGAGAGAGAGAGAAGCTGTGAGTGAGACAGAGAGAGAGAGAGAAAGAAAGCTGTGAGAGAGTGAGAGAGAAAGAGAAGCTGTGAGTGAATGGGACAGAGAGAGAGACGCTGTGAGTGAGTGAGAGAGAGAGAGAAAGGGAAGCTGTGAGTGAATGAGAGAGAGAGAGAGAGAGAGAAGCTGTGAGTTAGTGAGACAGAGAAAGAGAAGCTGTGAGTGAGTGAGAGAGAGAGAGAAAGAGAAGCTGTGAGTGAGTGAGAGAGAGAGAAAGAGAATCTGTGAGTGAGAGAGATAGAGAAAGAGAAGCTGTGAGTGAGACAGAGAGAGAAAGAAAGCTGTGAGTGAGTGAGAGAGAAAGAGAAGCTGTGAGTGAGTGAGAGAGAGAGAAAGAGAAGCTGTGTGTGTGAGAGAGAAATAGAAGTTGCGAGTGAGTGAGAGAGAGAGAGAAAGAGAAGCTGTGAGTGAGTGAGAGAGAGAGAGAGAGAAGCTGTGTGTGAGAGAGAAAGAGAAGCTGTGAGTGAGAGAGACAGAGAAAGAGAGAGAAGCTGTGAGTGAGTGTGAGAGAAAGAGAAGCTGTGAGTGAGAGAGACACACAGAGAGAAAGAGAAGCTGTGAGAGAGAGAAAGAAAGAAAGAGAAGCTGTGAGTGAGAGAGTGAGTGAGAGAGAAGGTGTGAGTGAGAGAGAGAGAGAAAGAGAAGCTGTGAGTGAGAGAGAGAGAGAAAGAGAAGCTGTGAGTGAGAGAGATAGAGAGAAAGAGAAGCTGTGTGTGTGAGAGAGAGAAATAGAAGCTGGGAGTGAGTGAGAGAGAGAGAGAAAGAGAAGCTATGAGTGAGAGAGAGAAAGAGTAGCTGTGAGTGAGAGAGAGAGGGAAAGAGAAGCTGTGAGAGAGAGAGAGAGAGAAGCTGTGAGTGAGAGAGAAAAAGAGAAAGAGAAGCTGTGAGTGAGAGAGTGAGAGAGAAAGAGAAGCTGTGAGTGAGTGAGAGAGAGAGAAGCTGTGTGTGTGAGAGAGAGAGAGAAAAGAGAAGCTGTGAGAGAGAAAGAGAAACAGAAGCTGTGAGAAGAGAGAGAGAGCAAAAGAGAAGCTGTGAGTGAGTGAGTGAGAGAGAAAGAAAAGCTGTGAGTGAGTGAGAGAGAGAGAAAGAAGCTGTGAGTGTGAGAGAGAAAGAGAAGCTGTGAGTGAGAGAGACAGAGAGAAAGAGAAGCTGTGAGTGAGAGAGAGAGAGTAAAGCTGTGAGTGAGAGAGAGAGAGAAAGAGAAGCTGTGAGAGATAGTAAGAATGAAAGAGAAGCTGTAAGAGAGTGAGTGAGAGACAAGCTGTGAGTGAGAGAGAGTGAGAGAAGCTGTGAGTGAGTGAGAGAGAGATAGAAAGAGAAGCTGTGAGAGAATGAGAGATAAAGAGAAGCTGTGTTTGTGTGTGAGAGAGAGAAGTTGTGAGTGAGTGAGAGAGAGTGAGAAAGAGAAGCTGTGAGTGAGAGAGAGAGAGACGCTGTGAGTGAGTGAGAGAGAGAGCGAAAGAGAAGCTGTGAGAGAGAGAGTGAGAGAGAAAGAGAAGCTGTGAGAGAGAGAAAAAGAGAAGCTGTGCGTGAGTGAGAGAGAGAGAGAGAAGGTGTGAGTGAGTGAGAGAGATTGAGAAGGAGAAGCTGTGAGTGAGAGTGAGACGGAGAATCTTGTGTGTGTGTGAGAGAGAAATAGAAGCTGTGAGGGAGAGAGAGAGAAAGAGAAGCTGTGAGTGAGAGTGAGACGGAGAATCTTGTGTGTGTGAGAGAGAGAAAGAGAAGCTGTGTGAGTGAGTGAGAGAGAGAAGCTATGAGAGATTGTGAGAGAGAAAGAGAATCTGTGAGAGAGTGAGAGAGAAACAGAAGCTGTGAGTGAGTGAGAGAGAGAGAGAGTGAGAAGCTGTGAGTGAGTGAGTGAGAGAGAGAGAAGCTGTGAGTGAGAGAGAGAGAAAGGAAAGAGAAGCTGTGCGTGAGAGAAAGAGAGAGAGAGAAGCTGTGAGTGAGAGAGATAGAGAGAAAGAAGCTGTGAGTGAGAGAGAGAGAGAGAAAGGGAAGCTATGAGTGAGAGATACAGAAAGTAATAGAAGCTGTGAGTGAGTGAGAGAGAAAGAGAAGCTGTGAGTGAGTGAGAGAGAGAGAGAAAGAGAAGCTGTGAGTGAGTGAGAGAGAGAGAGAAAGAAAAGCTGTGAGTGAGAGAGAGAGAAGCTGTGAGTGAGAGAGAGAGACAAAGAGAAGCTGTGAGTGAGAGAGAGAGAAATAGAAGCTGTGAATGAGAGAGAGAGAGAAAGAGAAGCTATGTGAGAGAGAGAAAGAGCTGTGAGTGAGAGAGAGAGAAAGAGAAGCTGTGTGAGAGAGAGAGCAGTGTGTGTGTGAGAGAGAAAGACAAGCTGTGAGTGAGAGAGAGAGAGAAAGAGAAGCTGTGAGTGAGAGACAGAGAGAAAGAGAAGCTGTGAGTGAGAGAGTGAGAGAGAGAAGCTGAGAGAGAGAGAGAGAGAAGCTGTGAGTGAGACAGAGAGAGAGAGAGAAAGAAAGCTGTGAGAGAGTGAGAGAGAAAGAGAAGCTGTGAGTGAATGGGACAGAGAGAGAGACGCTGTGAGTGAGTGAGAGAGAGAGAGAAAGGGAAGCTGTGAGTGAATGAGAGAGAGAGAGAGAGAGAAGCTGTGAGTTAGTGAGACAGAGAAAGAGAAGCTGTGAGTGAGTGAGAGAGAGAGAGAAAGAGAAGCTGTGAGTGAGTGAGAGAGAGAGAAAGAGAATCTGTGAGTGAGAGAGATAGAGAAAGAGAAGCTGTGAGTGAGACAGAGAGAGAAAGAAAGCTGTGAGTGAGTGAGAGAGAAAGAGAAGCTGTGAGTGAGTGAGAGAGAGAGAAAGAGAAGCTGTGTGTGTGAGAGAGAAATAGAAGTTGCGAGTGAGTGAGAGAGAGAGAGAAAGAGAAGCTGTGAGTGAGTGAGAGAGAGAGAGAAGCTGTGTGTGAGAGAGAAAGAGAAGCTGTGAGTGAGAGAGACAGAGAAAGAGAGAGAAGCTGTGAGTGAGTGTGAGAGAAAGAGAAGCTGTGAGTGAGAGAGACACACAGAGAGAAAGAGAAGCTGTGAGAGAGAGAAAGAAAGAAAGAGAAGCTGTGAGTGAGTGAGAGAGAAGGTGTGAGTGAGAGAGAGAGAGAAAGAGAAGCTGTGAGTGAGAGAGAGAGAGAGAAAGAGAAGCTGTGAGTGAGAGAGATAGAGAGAAAGAGAAGCTGTGTGTGTGTGAGAGAGAAATAGAAGCTGGGAGTGAGTGAGAGAGAGAGAGAAAGAGAAGCTATGAGTGAGAGAGAGAAAGAGTAGCTGTGAGTGAGAGAGAGAGAGGGAAAGAGAAGCTGTGAGAGAGAGAGAGAGAGAAGCTGTGAGTGAGAGAGAGAAAGAGAAAGAGAAGCTGTGAGTGAGAGAGTGAGAGAGAAAGAGAAGCTGTGAGTGAGTGAGAGAGAGAGAAGCTGTGTGTGTGAGAGAGAGAGAGAAAAGAGAAGCTGTGAGAGAGAAAGAGAAACAGAAGCTGTGAGAAGAGAGAGAGAGCAAAAGAGAAGCTGTGAGTGAGTGAGTGAGAGAGAAAGAAAAGCTGTGAGTGAGTGAGAGAGAGAGAAAGAAGCTGTGAGTGTGAGAGAGAAAGAGAAGCTGTGAGTGAGAGAGACAGAGAGAAAGAGAAGCTGTGAGTGAGAGAGAGAGAGTAAAGCTGTGAGTGAGAGAGAGAGAGAAAGAGAAGCTGTGAGAGATAGTAAGAATGAAAGAGAAGCTGTAAGAGAGTGAGTGAGAGACAAGCTGTGAGTGAGAGAGAGTGAGAGAAGCTGTGAGTGAGTGAGAGAGAGATAGAAAGAGAAGCTGTGAGAGAATGAGAGATAAAGAGAAGCTGTGTTTGTGTGTGAGAGAGAGAAGTTGTGAGTGAGTGAGAGAGAGTGAGAAAGAGAAGCTGTGAGTGAGAGAGAGAGAGACGCTGTGAGTGAGTGAGAGAGAGAGCGAAAGAGAAGCTGTGAGAGAGAGAGTGAGAGAGAAAGAGAAGCTGTGAGAGAGAGAAAAAGAGAAGCTGTGCGTGAGTGAGAGAGAGAGAGAGAAGGTGTGAGTGAGTGAGAGAGATTGAGAAGGAGAAGCTGTGAGTGAGAGTGAGACGGAGAATCTTTTGTGTGTGTGAGAGAGAAATAGAAGCTGTGAGGGAGAGAGAGAGAAAGAGAAGCTGTGAGTGAGAGTGAGACGGAGAATCTTGTGTGTGTGTGAGAGAGAAAGAGAAGCTGTGTGAGTGAGTGAGAGATAGAAGCTATGAGAGATTGTGAGAGAGAAAGAGAATCTGTGAGAGAGTGAGAGAGAAACAGAAGCTGTGAGTGAGTGAGAGAGAGAGAGAGTGAGAAGCTGTGAGTGAGTGAGTGAGAGAGAGAGAAGCTGTGAGTGAGAGAGAGAGAAAGGAAAGAGAAGCTGTGCGTGAGAGAAAGAGAGAGAGAGAAGCTGTGAGTGAGAGAGATAGAGAGAAAGAAGCTGTGAGTGAGAGAGAGAGAGAGAAAGGGAAGCTATGAGTGAGAGATACAGAAAGTAATAGAAGCTGTGAGTGAGTGAGAGAGAAAGAGAAGCTGTGAGTGAGTGAGAGAGAGAGAGAAAGAGAAGCTGTGAGTGAGTGAGAGAGAGAGAAAGAAAAGCTGTGAATGAGAGAGAGAGAAGCTGTGAGTGAGAGAGAGAGACAAAGAGAAGCTGTGAGTGAGAGAGAGAGAAATAGAAGCTGTGAATGAGAGAGAGAGAGAAAGAGAAGCTATGTGAGAGAGAGAAAGAGCTGTGAGTGAGAGAGAGAGAAAGAGAAGCTGTGTGAGAGAGAGAGCAGTGTGTGTGTGAGAGAGAAAGACAAGCTGTGAGTGAGAGAGAGAGAGAAAGAGAAGCTGTGAGTGAGAGACAGAGAGAAAGAGAAGCTGTGAGTGAGAGAGTGAGAGAGAGAAGCTGAGAGAGAGAGAGAGAGAAGCTGTGAGTGAGACAGAGAGAGAGAGAGAAAGAAAGCTGTGAGAGAGTGAGAGAGAAAGAGAAGCTGTGAGTGAATGGGACAGAGAGAGAGACGCTGTGAGTGAGTGAGAGAGAGAGAGAAAGGGAAGCTGTGAGTGAATGAGAGAGAGAGAGAGAGAGAGAAGCTGTGAGTTAGTGAGACAGAGAAAGAGAAGCTGTGAGTGAGTGAGAGAGAGAGAGAAAGAGAAGCTGTGAGTGAGTGAGAGAGAGAGAAAGAGAATCTGTGAGTGAGAGAGATAGAGAAAGAGAAGCTGTGAGTGAGACAGAGAGAGAAAGAAAGCTGTGAGTGAGTGAGAGAGAAAGAGAAGCTGTGAGTGAGTGAGAGAGAGAGAAAGAGAAGCTGTGTGTGTGAGAGAGAAATAGAAGTTGCGAGTGAGTGAGAGAGAGAGAGAAAGAGAAGCTGTGAGTGAGTGAGAGAGAGAGAGAAGCTGTGTGTGAGAGAGAAAGAGAAGCTGTGAGTGAGAGAGACAGAGAAAGAGAGAGAAGCTGTGAGTGAGTGTGAGAGAAAGAGAAGCTGTGAGTGAGAGAGACACACAGAGAGAAAGAGAAGCTGTGAGAGAGAGAAAGAAAGAAAGAGAAGCTGTGAGTGAGAGAGTGAGTGAGAGAGAAGGTGTGAGTGAGAGAGAGAGAGAAAGAGAAGCTGTGAGTGAGAGAGAGAGAGAGAAAGAGAAGCTGTGAGTGAGAGAGATAGAGAGAAAGAGAAGCTGTGTGTGTGTGAGAGAGAAATAGAAGCTGGGAGTGAGTGAGAGAGAGAGAGAAAGAGAAGCTATGAGTGAGAGAGAGAAAGAGTAGCTGTGAGTGAGAGAGAGAGAGGGAAAGAGAAGCTGTGAGAGAGAGAGAGAGAAGCTGTGAGTGAGAGAGAGAAAGAGAAAGAGAAGCTGTGAGTGAGAGAGTGAGAGAGAAAGAGAAGCTGTGAGTGAGTGAGAGAGAGAGAAGCTGTGTGTGTGAGAGAGAGAGAGAAAAGAGAAGCTGTGAGTGAGAGAGAGAGAAATAGAAGCTGTGAGTGAGTGAGAGAGAAAGAGAAGCTATGTGAGAGAGAGAGAGAAAGAGAAGCTGTGAGTGAGAGACAGAGAGAAAGAGAAGCTGTGAGTGAGAGAGTGAGAGAGAGAAGCTGAGAGAGAGAGAGAGAGAAGCTGTGAGTGAGACAGAGAGAGAGAGAGAAAGAAAGCTGTGAGAGAGTGAGAGAGAAAGAGAAGCTGTGAGTGAATGGGACAGAGAGAGAGAGACGCTGTGAGTGAGTGAGAGAGAGAGAGAAAGGGAAGCTGTGAGTGAATGAGAGAGAGAGAGAGAGAGAAGCTGTGAGTTAGTGAGACAGAGAAAGAGAAGCTGTGAGTGAGTGAGAGAGAGAGAGAAAGAGAAGCTGTGAGTGAGTGAGAGAGAGAGAAAGAGAATCTGTGAGTGAGAGAGATAGAGAAAGAGAAGCTGTGAGTGAGACAGAGAGAGAAAGAAAGCTGTGAGTGAGTGAGAGAGAAAGAGAAGCTGTGAGTGAGTGAGAGAGAGAGAAAGAGAAGCTGTGTGTGTGAGAGAGAAATAGAAGTTGCGAGTGAGTGAGAGAGAGAGAGAAAGAGAAGCTGTGAGTGAGTGAGAGAGAGAGAGAAGCTGTGTGTGAGAGAGAAAGAGAAGCTGTGAGTGAGAGAGACAGAGAAAGATAGAGAAGCTGTGAGTGAGTGTGAGAGAAAGAGAAGCTGTGAGTGAGAGAGACACACAGAGAGAAAGAGAAGCTGTGAGAGAGAGAAAGAAAGAAAGAGAAGCTGTGAGTGAGAGAGTGAGTGAGAGAGAAGGTGTGAGTGAGAGAGAGAGAGAAAGAGAAGCTGTGAGTGAGAGAGAGAGAGAGAAAGAGAAGCTGTGAGTGAGAGAGATAGAGAGAAAGAGAAGCTGTGTGTGTGTGAGAGAGAAATAGAAGCTGGGAGTGAGTGAGAGAGAGAGAGAAAGAGAAGCTATGAGTGAGAGAGAGAAAGAGTAGCTGTGAGTGAGAGAGAGAGAGGGAAAGAGAAGCTGTGAGAGAGAGAGAGAGAGAGAAGCTGTGAGTGAGAGAGAGAAAGAGAAAGAGAAGCTGTGAGTGAGAGAGTGAGAGAGAAAGAGAAGCTGTGAGTGAGTGAGAGAGAGAGAAGCTGTGTGTGTGAGAGAGAGAGAGAAAAGAGAAGCTGTGAGAGAGAAAGAGAAACAGAAGCTGTGAGAAGAGAGAGAGAGCAAAAGAGAAGCTGTGAGTGAGTGAGTGAGAGAGAAAGAAAAGCTGTGAGTGAGTGAGAGAGAGAGAAAGAAGCTGTGAGTGTGAGAGAGAAAGAGAAGCTGTGAGTGAGAGAGACAGAGAGAAAGAGAAGCTGTGAGTGAGAGAGAGAGAGTAAAGCTGTGAGTGAGAGAGAGAGAGAAAGAGAAGCTGTGAGAGATAGTAAGAATGAAAGAGAAGCTGTAAGAGAGTGAGTGAGAGACAAGCTGTGAGTGAGAGAGAGTGAGAGAAGCTGTGAGTGAGTGAGAGAGAGATAGAAAGAGAAGCTGTGAGAGAATGAGAGATAAAGAGAAGCTGTGTTTGTGTGTGAGAGAGAGAAGTTGTGAGTGAGTGAGAGAGAGTGAGAAAGAGAAGCTGTGAGTGAGAGAGAGAGACGCTGTGAGTGAGTGAGAGAGAGAGCGAAAGAGAAGCTGTGAGAGCGAGAGTGAGAGAGAAAGAGAAGCTGTGAGAGAGAGAAAAAGAGAAGCTGTGCGTGAGTGAGAGAGAGAGAGAGAAGGTGTGAGTGAGTGAGAGAGATTGAGAAGGAGAAGCTGTGAGTGAGAGAGAGAGTAGGGAAAGAGAAGCTGTGAGTGAGTGAGAGAGAAGGTGTGAGTGAGAGAGAGAGAAAGAGAAGCTGTGAGTGAGTGAGAGAGAGAGAAAGAGAAGCTGTGAGAGAGAGTGAGAGAGAAACAGAAGCTGTGTGTGTGTGAGAGAGAGAAGCTGAGTGAGTAAGAGAGGGAAAGAGATGCTGTGAATGAGAGAGATAGAGATAGAAAGAAAGCTGTGAGTGATTGAGAGAGACAGAGAAGCTGTGAGAGAGAGAGAAAGAGAAGCTGTGAGTTAGTGAGAGAGAGAAAGAGAAGCTGTGAGTGAGAGTGAGAGAGAGAGAGAGAAAGAGAAGCTGTGAGTGATTGAGAGAGATAGAGAGAAAGAAGCTGTGTGTGGGATAGAGAGACATAGAAGTTGTGAGTGAGTGAGAGAGAGAGAGAAAGAGAAGCTGTGAGTGAGTGAGAGAGAGAGAGAGAAAGAGAAGCTGTGAGAGAGAGAGAGAAAGAGAAGCTGTAAGTGAGAGAGACAGAGAAAGAGAGAGAAGCTGTGAGTGAGTGTGAGACAGAGAAAGAGAAGCTGTGAGTGAGAGAGAAAGAGAAAAGCTGTGAGAGAGAGAATGAAAGAAAGAGAATCTTGAGTGAGAGTGAGTGAGAAGGTGTGAGTGAGAGAGAGAGAAAGAGAAGCTGTGAGTGAGTGAGAGAGAGAGAAAGAGAATCTGTGAGTGAGAGAGATAGAGAAAGAGAAGCTGTGAGTGAGAGAGAGAGAGAAAAAGAGAAGCTGTGAGTGAGAGAGAAGGAGAAGCTGAGTGAGAGAGAGAGAGAGGAAGAGAAGCTGTGAGTGAGACAGAGAGAGAAAGAAAGCTGTGAGTGAGTGAGAGAGAAAGAGAAGCTGTGAGTGAGTGAGAGAGAGAGAAAGAGAAGCTGTGTGTGTGAGAGAGAAATAGAAGTTGCGAGTGAGTGAGAGAGAGAGAGAAAGAGAAGCTGTGAGTGAGTGAGAGAGAGAGAGAAGCTGTGTGTGTGAGAGAAAGAGAAGCTGTGAGTGAGAGAGACAGAGAAAGAGAGAGAAGCTGTGAGTGAGTGTGAGAGAGAGAAAGAGAAGCTGTGAGTGAGAGAGACACACAGAGAGAAAGAGAAGCTGTGAGAGAGAGAAAGAAAGAAAGAGAAGCTGTGAGTGAGAGAGTGAGTGAGAGAGAAGGTGTGAGTGAGAGAGAGAGAGAAAGAGAAGCTGTGAGTGAGAGAGAGAGAGAAAGAGAAGCTGTGAGTGGGAGAGATAGAGAGAAAGAGAAGCTGTGTGTGTGTGAGAGAGAAATAGAAGCTGGGAGTGAGTGAGAGAGAGAGAGAAAGAGAAGCTATGAGTGAGAGAGAGAAAGAGTAGCTGTGAGTGAGAGAGAGAGAGGGAAAGAGAAGCTGTGTGTGAGAGAGAGAGAAGCTGTGAGTGAGAGAGAAAAAGAGAAAGAGAAGCTGTGAGTGAGAGAGTGAGAGAGAAAGAGAAGCTGTGAGTGAGTGAGAGAGAGAGAAGCTGTGTGTGTGAGAGAGAGAGAGAAAAGAGAAGCTGTGAGAGAGAAAGAGAAAGAGAAGCTGTGAGAAGAGAGAGAGAGCAAAAGAGAAGCTGTGAGTGAGTGAGTGAGTGAGAGAGAAAGAAAAGCTGTGAGTGAGTGAGAGAGAGAGAAAGATGCTGTGAGTGTGAGAGAGAAAGAGAAGCTGTGAGTGAGAGAGACAGAGAGAAAGAGAAGCTGTGAGTGAGAGAGAGACAGTAAAGCTGTGAGTGAGAGAGAGAGAGAAAGAGAAGCTGTGAGAGATAGTAAGAATGAAAGAGAAGCTGTGAGTAAGAGAGTGAGTGAGAGATAAGCTGTGAGTGAGAGAGAGTGAGAGAAGCTGTGAGTGAGTGAGAGAGAGATAGAAAGAGAAGCTGTGAGAGAATGAGAGATAAAGAGAAGCTGTGTTTGTGTGTGAGAGAGAGAAGTTGTGAGTGAGTGAGAGAGTGAGAAAGAGAAGCTGTGAGTGAGAGAGAGAGAGACGCTGTGAGTGAGTGAGAGAGAGAGCGAGAGAGAAGCTGTGAGAGAGAGAGTGAGAGAGAAAGAGAAGCTGTGAGAGAGAGAAAAAGAGAAGCTGTGCGTGAGTGAGAGAGAGAGAGAAGGTGTGAGTGAGTGAGAGAGATTGAGAAGGAGAAGCTGTGAGTGAGAGAGAGAGTAGGGAAAGAGAAGCTGTGAGTGAGTGAGAGAGAAGGTGTGAGTGAGAGAGAGAGAAAGAGAAGCTGTGAGTGAGTGAGAGAGAGAGAAAGAGAAGCTGTGAGAGAGAGTGAGAGAGAAACAGAAGCTGTGTGTGTGTGAGAGAGAGAAGCTGAGTGAGTAAGAGAGGGAAAGAGATGCTGTGAATGAGAGAGATAGAGATAGAAAGAAAGCTGTGAGTGATTGAGAGAGACAGAGAAGCTGTGAGAGAGAGAGAGAAAGAGAAGCTGTGAGTTAGTGAGAGAGAGAAAGAGAAGCTGTGAGTGAGAGAGAGAGAAAGAGAGAAAGAGAAGCTGTGAGTGATTGAGAGAGATAGAGAGAAAGAAGCTGTGTGTGGGATAGAGAGACATAGAAGTTGTGAGTGAGTGAGAGAGAGAGAGAAAGAGAAGCTGTGAGTGAGTGAGTGAGAGAGAGAGAAAGAGAAGCTGTGAGAGAGAGAGAGAAAGAGAAGCTGTAAGTGAGAGAGACAGAGAAAGAAAGAGAAGCTGTGAGTGAGTGTGAGAAAGAGAAAGAGAAGCTGTGAGTGAGAGAGAAAGAGAAAAGCTGTGAGAGAGAGAAAGAAAGAAAGAGAATCTTGAGTGAGAGAGTGAGTGAGAGAGAAGGTGTGAGTGAGAGAGAGAGAAAGAGAAGCTGTGAGTGAGTGAGAGAGAGAGAGAAAGAGAAGCTGTGAGAGAGAGTGAGAGAGAAACAGAAGCTGTGTGGGTGTGAGAGAGAGAGAAGCTGTGAGTGAGTGAGAGAGAGGGAAAGAGATGCTGTGAGTGAGAGCGAGAGCGAGAGCGAGAGAGAAGCTGTGAGTGAGAGAGAGAGAAGGAGAAGCTGTGAGTGAGAGAGAGAGAAGGGAAAGAGAAGCTCTGAGTGAGAGAAAGAGAGAGAGAGAGAAGCTGTGAGTGAGAGAGCGAGCGAAAGAGAAGCTGTGAGTGAGTGAGAGAGAGAAAGAGAGAGAGCTGTGAGTGAGTGTGAGAGAGAGAAAGAGAAGCTGTGAGTGAGAGAGAGAGAGAGAAAGAGAAGCTGTGACACAGAGAAAGAAAGAAAGAGAAGCTGTGAGTAAGAGAGTGTGAGAGAGAAGATCTGAGTGAGAGAGAGAGAAAGAGAAGCTGTGAGTGAGTGAGAGAGAGAGAAAGAGAAGCTGTGTGAGAGAGTGAGAAAGAGAAGCTGTGAGTGAGAGAGAGAGAAAGAGAAGCTGTGAGTGAGAGACAGAGAAAGAGAAGCTGTGAGTGAGAGAGAGAGAGAAAGTGAAGCTGTGAGTGTCTGAGAGAGAAAGAGAAGCTGTGAGTGAGAAAAAGATAAGCTGTGATTGAGAGAGAAATAAAGCTGTGAAGGAGTGAGAGAGAGAGAAAGAGAAGCTGTGAATGAGCCAGAGAGAGAAAGAAAGCTGTGAGTGGGTGAGAGAGAAAGGGAAGCTGTGAGTGAGAGAGAGAGAGTGAGAAGCTGTGAGTTAGTGAGAGAGAGAAAGAGAAAGAGAAGCTGTGAGTGAGAGAGAGAGAGAGAAAGAGAAGCTGTGAGTGAGAGAGAGAGAGAAAAAAGAGAAGCTGTGAGTGAGAGAGATAGAGAGAAAGAGAAGCTGTGTGTGTGAGAGAGAAATAGAAGTTGTGAGTGAGTGAGAGAGAGAGAGAGAGAGAAAGAGAAGCTGTGAGTGAGTGAGAGAGAGAGAAGCTGTGAGAGAGAGAGAGAAAGAGAAGCTGTGAGTGAGAGAGACAGAGAGAGAGAAAGAGAAGGTGTGAGAGAGAGAAAGAAAGAAAGAGAACCTGTGAGTGAGAGAGTGAGTGAGAGAGAAGGTGGGAGTGACAGAGAGAGAGAAAGAGAAGCTGTGAGTGAGTGAGAGAGAGAGAAAGAGAAGCTTTGAGAGAGAGTGAGAGAGAGAGAAAGAGAAGCTGTGAGTGAGAGAGAGAGAGAAAGAGAAGCTGTGAGTGAGAGAGATAGAGAGAAAGAGCTGTGTGTGTGTGAGAGAGAAATAGAAGCTGAGAGTGAGTGAGAGAGAGAGAGAAAGAGAAGCTATGAGAGAGAGAAAGAGTAGCTGTGAGTGAGAGAGAGAGAGGGAAAGAGAAGCTGTGAGTGAGAGAGAGAGAGAGAAGCTGTGAGTGAGAGAGAGATAGAGAAAGAGAAGCTGTGAGTGAGAGAGAGAGAAGTTGTGAGTGAGAGAGAGAGAGAGAGAAGCTGTGTGAGAGAGAGAGAGAGAGAAAAGAGAAGCTGTGAGAGAGAAAGAGAAAGAGAAAGAGAAGCTGTGAGTAGAGAGAGGGAGCAAAAGAGAAGCTGTGAGTGAGTGAGTGAGAGAGAAAGAAAAGCTGTGAGTGAGTGAGTGAGAGAGAAAGAAGCTGTGAGTGAGAGAGAGAAAGAGAAGCTGTGAGTGAGAGAGAGAGAGTTAAGCTGTGAGTGAGAGAGAGAGAAAGAGAAGCTGTGAGAGATAGTAAGAAAGAAAGAGAAGCTGTGAGTAAGAGAGTGAGTGAGAGACAAGCTGTGAGTGAGAGAGAGTGAGAGAAGCTGTGAGTGAGTGAGAGAGAGATAGAAAGAGAAGCTGTGAGAGAATGAGAGATAAAGAGAAGCTGTGTGTGTGTGTGAGAGAGAGAAGTTGTGAGTGAGTGAGAGAGAGTGAAAAAGAGAAGCTGTGAGTGAGAGAGAAAGAGAAGCTGTGAGTGAGTGAGAGAGAGAGATAAAGAGAAGCTGTGAGAGAGAGAAAAAGAGAAGCTGTGCGTGAGTGAGAGTGATAGAGAGAAGGTGTGAGTGAGTGAGAGAGATAGAGAAGGAGAAGCTGTGAGTGAGAGAGAGAGTAGGGAAAGAGAAGCTGTGAGTGAGTGAGAGAGAAGGTGTGAGTGAGAGAGAGAGAAAGAGAAGCTGTGAGTGAGTGAGAGAGAGAGAAAGAGAAGCTGTGAGAGAGAGTGAGAGAGAAACAGAAGCTGTGTGCGTCTGTGAGATAGAGAAGCTGAGTGAGTAAGAGAGGGAAAGAGATGCTGTGAGTGAGAGAGATAGAGATAGAAAGAAAGCTGTGAGTGATTGAGAGAGACAGAGAAGCTGTGAGAGAGAGAGAAAGAGAAGCTGTGAGAGAGAGAAAGAGAAGCTGTGAGTAAGAGAGAGAGAGAAAGAGAAGCTGTGAATGAGTGAGAGAGATAGAGAGAAAGAGAAGCTCTGTGTGTGATAGAGAGACATAGAAGTTGTGAGTGAGTGAGAGAGAGAGAGAAAGAGAAGCTGTGAGTGAGTGAGAGAGAGAGAGAAAGAGAAGCTGTGTGTGAGAGAGAGTAAGAGAAGCTGTAAGTGAGAGAGACAGAGAAAGAGAGAGAAGCTGTGAGTGAGTGTGAGACAGAGAAAGAGAAGCTGTGAGTGAGAGAGAGAGAGAAATGCTGTGAGAGAGAGAGAGAAAGAAAGAGAAGCTTGAGTGAGAGAGTGAGTGAGAGAGAAGGTGTGAGTGAGAGAGAGAGAAAGAGAAGCTGTGAGTGAGTGAGAGAGAGAGAGAAAGAGAAGCTGTGAGCGAGAGTGAGAGAGAAACAGAAGCTGTGTGTGTGTGAGAGAGAAAAGCTGTGAGTGAGTGACAGAGAGGGAAAGAGATGCTGTGAGTGAGAGAGAGAGAGAGAGAGAAGCTGTGAGTGAGGGAGAGAGAGAAGGAGAAGCTGTGAGTGAGAGAGAGAAGGGAAAGAGAAGCTCTGAGTGAGAGAAAGAGAGAGAGAGAAGCTGTGAGTGAGAGAGAGAGCGAAAGAGAAGCTGTGAGTGAGGGAGAGAGAGAGAAAGAGAAGCTGTGTGAGAGAGTGAGAAAGAGAAGCTGTGAGTGAGAGAGAGAGAAAGAGAAGCTGTGAGTGAGAGACAGAGAAAGAGAAGCTGTGAGTGAGAGAGAGAGAGAAAGTGAAGCTGTGAGTGTCTGAGAGAAAAAGAGAAGCTGTGAGTGAGAAAAAGATAAGCTGTGATTGAGAGAGAAATAAAGCTGTGAAGGAGTGAGAGAGAGAGAAAGAGAAGCTGTGAATGAGCCAGAGAGAGAGAAAGAAAGCTGTGAGTGGGTGAGAGAGAAAGAGAAGCTGTGAGTGAGTGGGAGAGAGAGAGAAAGAGAAGCTGTGAGTGAGTGAGAGAGAGAGAGAAAGAGAAGCTGTGAGTGAGTGAGAGAGAGAGAAATAGAAGCTGTGAGTTAGTGAGAGAGAGAAAGAGAAGCCGTGAGAGAGAGAGAGAAAGAGAAGCTGTGAGTGAGTGAGAGTGAGAGAGAAAGAGAAGCTGTGAGTTAGTGAGAGAGAGAGAAAGAGAAGCTGTGAGTGAGAGAGAGAGAGAGAAAGAGAAAGAGAAGCTGTGAGTGAGAGAGATAGAGAGAAAGAGAAGCTGTGTGTGTGTGAAAGAGAGAAATAGAAGCTGTGAGTGAGTGAGAGAGAGAGAGAGAAAGAGAAGCAGTGAGTGAGTGAGAGAGAGAGAAGCTGTGAGAGAGAGAGAGAAAGAGAAGCTGTGAGTGAGAGAGACAGAGAAAGAGAGAGAAGCTGTGAGTGAGTGTGAGAGAGAGAAAGAGAAGCTGTGAGTGAGACAGAGAGAGAGAGAGAGAGAAAGAGAATCTGTGAGAGAGAGAAAGAAAGAAAGAGAAGCTGTGTGTAAGAGAGTGTGAGAGAGAAGCTGTGAGTGAGAGAGAGAAAGAGAAGCTGTGAGTGAGTGAGAGAGAGCGAAAGAGAGGCTGTGAGAGAGAGTGAGAGAGAAAAAGAAGCTGTGTGTGTGAGAGAGAGAAGCTGTGAGTGAGTGAGAGAGAGAGGGAAAGAGATGCTGTGAGTGAGAGAGAGATAGAGAAAGAAAAGCTGTGAGTGAGAGAGAGAGCAAAAGAGAAGCTGTGAGTGAGTGAGAGAGAGAGAAATAAAAGCTGTGAGTGAGAGATAGAGAGAGAAAGAGAAGCTGTGAGTGAGAGAGAGAGAGAGAGAGAAAGAGAAGCTGTGAGTGATAGAGAGAGAAAGAGAAGATGTGAGAGAGTGAGAGAGAGAGAAAGAGAAGCTGTGAGTGAGTGAGAGAGAGATAGAAAGAGAAGCTGTGAGTGAGTGAGAGAGAGAGAGAAAGAGAAGCTGTGAGTTAGTGAGAGAGAGAGAAAGAGAAGCTGTGAATGAGAGAGAGAGAGAGAAAGAGAAAGAGAAGCTGTGAGTGAGTGAGAGAGAGAGAGAAAAGAGAAGCTGTGAGTGAGAGAGGTAGAGAGAAAGAGAAGCTGTGTGAGTGAGAGAGAGAGAAATAGAAGTTGTGAGTGAGTGAGAGAGAGAGAGAAAGAGAAGCTGTGAGTGAGTGAGAGAGAGAAAGAGAAGCTGTGTGAGAGAGGGAAAGATAAGCTGTGAGTGAGAGAGACAGAGAGAGAGAAGCTGTGAGTAAGAGAGAGAGAGAGAAAGAGAAGCTGTGAGTGAGAGAGAGAGAAAGAAAAGCTGTGACTGAGTGAGAGAGAGAGAGAAAGAGATGCTGTGAGTGAGTGAGAGGGAGAGAAAGAGAAGCTGTCAGTGCGAGAGACAGAGAGAGAAAGAGAAGCTGTGAGTGAGTGAGAGAGAGAGACAGAGAAGCTGTGAGTGAGAGAGAGAGAGAGAAAGAGAAGCTGTGAATGAGAGAGAGAGAATTAGAAGCTATGAGTGAAAGAGAGAGAAAGAGAAGCTGTGAGTGAGAGAGAGAGAGAAAGAGAAGATGTGCGTGTCTGAGAGAGAAAGAGAAGCTGTGAGAGATAAAAAGATAAGCTGTGCTTGACAGAGAAATAGAAGCTGTGAATGAGTGAGCGAGAGAGAAAGAGAAGCTGTGTGTGTGTGATAGATAGAATGAAAAGTTGTGAGTGAGTGAGAGAGAGAGAAAAAGAAGCTGTGAGTGAGAGACAGAGAAAGAGAAGCTGAGTGAGAGAGAGAGAGTGAAAGAGAAGCTGTGAGTGAGAGAGAGAGAAAGAAAACCTGGTATTGAGAGAGAGAGAGAGAGAAAGAAGCTGGGAGTGAGAGAGAGAGAGAAAGAGAAGCTGTGAGTGAGAGAGACGGAGAATCTGTGAGTGTGTGTGTGAGAGAGAAAGAGATTGTGAGTGAGTGAGTGAGAGTGAGAAGCTCTGAGAGATTGTGAGAGAGAAAGAGAAGGTGTGAGAGAGTGAGAGAGAAAGATAAGCTGTGAGTGAGTGAGAGAGAGAGAGTGAGAAGCTGTGAGTGAGTGAGAGAGAGAGGGAGAAGCTGTGAGTGAGAGAGAGAGAGAAGGGAAAGAGAAGCTGTGAGTGAGAGAAAGAGAGAGAGAGAGAAGCTGTGAGTGAGAGAGAGAGCAAAAGAGAAGCTGTGAGTGAGTGAGAGAGAGAGAGAAAGAAAAGCTGTGAGTGTGTGTGTGAGAGAGAAAGAAGCTGTGAGTGAGAGAGAGAGAGAAAGAGAAGCTGTGAGTGAGAGAGAGAGAAATAGAAGCTGTGAATGAGAGAGAGAGAAAGAGAAGCTATGTGAGAGAGAGAAAGAGAAGCTGTGAGTGAGAGAGAGAAAGAGAAGCTATGTGAGAGAGAGAAAGAGAAGCTGTGAGTGAGAGAGAGAAAGAGAAGCTGTGAGTGAGAGAGAGAGAAAGAGAAGCTGTGAGTGAGAGACAGAGAAAGAGAAGCTGTGAGTGAGTGAGAGAGAGTGAAAGAGAAGCTGTGAGTGAGTGAGAGAGAGGGGAAGAAAAGCTGTGATTGAGAGAGAGAGAGAGAAAGAAGTTGTGAGTGAGAGAGAGAGAAAGGGAAGCTATGAGTGAGAGATACAGAGAGAAATAGAAGCTGTGAGGGAGAGAGAGAGAAAGAGAAGCTGTGAGTGAGTGAGAGAGAGAGATAAAGAGAAGCTGTGAGAGAGAGAAAAAGAGAAGCTGTGCGTGAGTGAGAGTGATAGAGAGAAGGTGTGAGTGAGTGAGAGAGATAGAGAAAGAGTAGCTGTGAGTGAGAGAGAGAGAGGGAAAGAGAAGCTGTGTGTGAGAGAGAGAGAAGCTGTGAGTGAGAGAGAAAAAGAGAAAGAGAAGCTGTGAGTGAGAGAGTGAGAGAGAAAGAGAAGCTGTGAGTGAGAGAGAGAGAAGCTGTGTGTGTGAGAGAGAGAGAGAAAAGAGAAGCTGTGAGAGAGAAAGAGAAAGAGAAGCTGTGAGAAGAGAGAGAGAGCAAAAGAGAAGCTGTGAGTGAGTGAGTGAGAGAGAAAGAAAAGCTGTGAGTGAGTGAGAGAGAGAGAAAGATGCTGTGAGTGTGAGAGAGAAAGAGAAGCTGTGAGTGAGAGAGACAGAGAGAAAGAGAAGCTGTGAGTGAGAGAGAGACAGTAAAGCTGTGAGTGAGAGAGAGAGAGAAAGAGAAGCTGTGAGAGATAGTAAGAATGAAAGAGAAGCTGTGAGTAAGAGAGTGAGTGAGAGATAAGCTGTGAGTGAGAGAGAGTGAGAGAAGCTGTGAGTGAGTGAGAGAGAGATAGAAAGAGAAGCTGTGAGAGAATGAGAGATAAAGAGAAGCTGTGTTTGTGTGTGAGAGAGAGAAGTTGTGAGTGAGTGAGAGAGTGAGAAAGAGAAGCTGTGAGTGAGAGAGAGAGAGACGCTGTGAGTGAGTGAGAGAGAGAGCGAGAGAGAAGCTGTGAGAGAGAGAGTGAGAGAGAAAGAGAAGCTGTGAGAGAGAGAAAAAGAGAAGCTGTGCGTGAGTGAGAGAGAGAGAGAAGGTGTGAGTGAGTGAGAGAGATTGAGAAGGAGAAGCTGTGAGTGAGAGAGAGAGTAGGGAAAGAGAAGCTGTGAGTGAGTGAGAGAGAAGGTGTGAGTGAGAGAGAGAGAAAGAGAAGCTGTGAGTGAGTGAGAGAGAGAGAAAGAGAAGCTGTGAGAGAGAGTGAGAGAGAAACAGAAGCTGTGTGTGTGTGTGAGAGAGAAGCTGAGTGAGTAAGAGAGGGAAAGAGATGCTGTGAATGAGAGAGATAGAGATAGAAAGAAAGCTGTGAGTGATTGAGAGAGACAGAGAAGCTGTGAGAGAGAGAGAGAAAGAGAAGCTGTGAGTTAGTGAGAGAGAGAAAGAGAAGCTGTGAGTGAGAGAGAGAGAAAGAGAGAAAGAGAAGCTGTGAGTGATTGAGAGAGATAGAGAGAAAGAAGCTGTGTGTGGGATAGAGAGACATAGAAGTTGTGAGTGAGTGAGAGAGAGAGAGAAAGAGAAGCTGTGAGTGAGTGAGAGAGAGAGAGAGAAAGAGAAGCTGTGAGAGAGAGAGAGAAAGAGAAGCTGTAAGTGAGAGAGACAGAGAAAGAGAGAGAAGCTGTGAGTGAGTGTGAGAAAGAGAAAGAGAAGCTGTGAGTGAGAGAGAAAGAGAAAAGCTGTGAGAGAGAGAAAGAAAGAAAGAGAATCTTGAGTGAGAGAGTGAGTGAGAGAGAAGGTGTGAGTGAGAGAGAGAGAAAGAGAAGCTGTGAGTGAGTGAGAGAGAGAGAGAAAGAGAAGCTGTGAGAGAGAGTGAGAGAGAAACAGAAGCTGTGTGGGTGTGAGAGAGAGAGAAGCTGTGAGTGAGTGAGAGAGAGGGAAAGAGATGCTGTGAGTGAGAGCGAGAGCGAGAGCGAGAGAGAAGCTGTGAGTGAGAGAGAGAGAAGGAGAAGCTGTGAGTGAGAGAGAGAGAAGGGAAAGAGAAGCTCTGAGTGAGAGAAAGAGAGAGAGAGAGAAGCTGTGAGTGAGAGAGCGAGCGAAAGAGAAGCTGTGAGTGAGTGAGAGAGAGAAAGAGAGAGAGCTGTGAGTGAGTGTGAGAGAGAGAAAGAGAAGCTGTGAGTGAGAGAGAGAGAGAGAAAGAGAAGCTGTGACACAGAGAAAGAAAGAAAGAGAAGCTGTGAGTAAGAGAGTGTGAGAGAGAAGATCTGAGTGAGAGAGAGAGAAAGAGAAGCTGTGAGTGAGTGAGAGAGAGAGAAAGAGAAGCTGTGTGAGAGAGTGAGAAAGAGAAGCTGTGAGTGAGAGAGAGAGAAAGAGAAGCTGTGAGTGAGAGACAGAGAAAGAGAAGCTGTGAGTGAGAGAGAGAGAGAAAGTGAAGCTGTGAGTGTCTGAGAGAGAAAGAGAAGCTGTGAGTGAGAAAAAGATAAGCTGTGATTGAGAGAGAAATAAAGCTGTGAAGGAGTGAGAGAGAGAGAAAGAGAAGCTGTGAATGAGCCAGAGAGAGAAAGAAAGCTGTGAGTGGGTGAGAGAGAAAGGGAAGCTGTGAGTGAGAGAGAGAGAGTGAGAAGCTGTGAGTTAGTGAGAGAGAGAAAGAGAAAGAGAAGCTGTGAGTGAGAGAGAGAGAGAGAAAGAGAAGCTGTGAGTGAGAGAGAGAGAGAAAAAAGAGAAGCTGTGAGTGAGAGAGATAGAGAGAAAGAGAAGCTGTGTGTGTGAGAGAGAAATAGAAGTTGTGAGTGAGTGAGAGAGAGAGAGAGAGAGAAAGAGAAGCTGTGAGTGAGTGAGAGAGAGAGAAGCTGTGAGAGAGAGAGAGAAAGAGAAGCTGTGAGTGAGAGAGACAGAGAGAGAGAAAGAGAAGGTGTGAGAGAGAGAAAGAAAGAAAGAGAACCTGTGAGTGAGAGAGTGAGTGAGAGAGAAGGTGGGAGTGACAGAGAGAGAGAAAGAGAAGCTGTGAGTGAGTGAGAGAGAGAGAAAGAGAAGCTTTGAGAGAGAGTGAGAGAGAGAGAAAGAGAAGCTGTGAGTGAGAGAGAGAGAGAAAGAGAAGCTGTGAGTGAGAGAGATAGAGAGAAAGAGCTGTGTGTGTGTGAGAGAGAAATAGAAGCTGAGAGTGAGTGAGAGAGAGAGAGAAAGAGAAGCTATGAGAGAGAGAAAGAGTAGCTGTGAGTGAGAGAGAGAGAGGGAAAGAGAAGCTGTGAGTGAGAGAGAGAGAGAGAAGCTGTGAGTGAGAGAGAGAAAGAGAAAGAGAAGCTGTGAGTGAGAGAGAGAGAAGTTGTGAGTGAGAGAGAGAGAGAGAGAAGCTGTGTGAGAGAGAGAGAGAGAAAAGAGAAGCTGTGAGAGAGAAAGAGAAAGAGAAAGAGAAGCTGTGAGTAGAGAGAGGGAGCAAAAGAGAAGCTGTGAGTGAGTGAGTGAGAGAGAAAGAAAAGCTGTGAGTGAGTGAGTGAGAGAGAAAGAAGCTGTGAGTGAGAGAGAGAAAGAGAAGCTGTGAGTGAGAGAGAGAGAGTTAAGCTGTGAGTGAGAGAGAGAGAAAGAGAAGCTGTGAGAGATAGTAAGAAAGAAAGAGAAGCTGTGAGTAAGAGAGTGAGTGAGAGACAAGCTGTGAGTGAGAGAGAGTGAGAGAAGCTGTGAGTGAGTGAGAGAGAGATAGAAAGAGAAGCTGTGAGAGAATGAGAGATAAAGAGAAGCTGTGTGTGTGTGTGAGAGAGAGAAGTTGTGAGTGAGTGAGAGAGAGTGAAAAAGAGAAGCTGTGAGTGAGAGAGAAAGAGAAGCTGTGAGTGAGTGAGAGAGAGAGATAAAGAGAAGCTGTGAGAGAGAGAAAAAGAGAAGCTGTGCGTGAGTGAGAGTGATAGAGAGAAGGTGTGAGTGAGTGAGAGAGATAGAGAAGGAGAAGCTGTGAGTGAGAGAGAGAGTAGGGAAAGAGAAGCTGTGAGTGAGTAAGAGAGAAGGTGTGAGTGAGAGAGAGAGAAAGAGAAGCTGTGAGTGAGTGAGAGAGAGAGAAAGAGAAGCTGTGAGAGAGAGTGAGAGAGAAACAGAAGCTGTGTGCGTCTGTGAGATAGAGAAGCTGAGTGAGTAAGAGAGGGAAAGAGATGCTGTGAGTGAGAGAGATAGAGATAGAAAGAAAGCTGTGAGTGATTGAGAGAGACAGAGAAGCTGTGAGAGAGAGAGAAAGAGAAGCTGTGAGAGAGAGAAAGAGAAGCTGTGAGTAAGAGAGAGAGAGAAAGAGAAGCTGTGAATGAGTGAGAGAGATAGAGAGAAAGAGAAGCTCTGTGTGTGATAGAGAGACATAGAAGTTGTGAGTGAGTGAGAGAGAGAGAGAAAGAGAAGCTGTGAGTGAGTGAGAGAGAGAGAGAAAGAGAAGCTGTGTGTGAGAGAGAGAAAGAGAAGCTGTAAGTGAGAGAGACAGAGAAAGAGAGAGAAGCTGTGAGTGAGTGTGAGACAGAGAAAGAGAAGCTGTGAGTGAGAGAGAGAGAGAAATGCTGTGAGAGAGAGAGAGAAAGAAAGAGAAGCTTGAGTGAGAGAGTGAGTGAGAGAGAAGGTGTGAGTGAGAGAGAGAGAAAGAGAAGCTGTGAGTGAGTGAGAGAGAGAGAGAAAGAGAAGCTGTGAGCGAGAGTGAGAGAGAAACAGAAGCTGTGTGTGTGTGAGAGAGAAAAGCTGTGAGTGAGTGACAGAGAGGGAAAGAGATGCTGTGAGTGAGAGAGAGAGAGAGAGAGAAGCTGTGAGTGAGAGAGAGAGAGAAGGAGAAGCTGTGAGTGAGAGAGAGAAGGGAAAGAGAAGCTCTGAGTGAGAGAAAGAGAGAGAGAGAAGCTGTGAGTGAGAGAGAGAGCGAAAGAGAAGCTGTGAGTGAGGGAGAGAGAGAGAAAGAGAAGCTGTGTGAGAGAGTGAGAAAGAGAAGCTGTGAGTGAGAGAGAGAGAAAGAGAAGCTGTGAGTGAGAGACAGAGAAAGAGAAGCTGTGAGTGAGAGAGAGAGAGAAAGTGAAGCTGTGAGTGTCTGAGAGAAAAAGAGAAGCTGTGAGTGAGAAAAAGATAAGCTGTGATTGAGAGAGAAATAAAGCTGTGAAGGAGTGAGAGAGAGAGAAAGAGAAGCTGTGAATGAGCCAGAGAGAGAGAAAGAAAGCTGTGAGTGGGTGAGAGAGAAAGAGAAGCTGTGAGTGAGTGGGAGAGAGAGAGAAAGAGAAGCTGTGAGTGAGTGAGAGAGAGAGAGAAAGAGAAGCTGTGAGTGAGTGAGAGAGAGAGAAATAGAAGCTGTGAGTTAGTGAGAGAGAGAAAGAGAAGCCGTGAGAGAGAGAGAGAAAGAGAAGCTGTGAGTGAGTGAGAGTGAGAGAGAAAGAGAAGCTGTGAGTTAGTGAGAGAGAGAGAAAGAGAAGCTGTGAGTGAGAGAGAGAGAGAGAAAGAGAAAGAGAAGCTGTGAGTGAGAGAGATAGAGAGAAAGAGAAGCTGTGTGTGTGTGAAAGAGAGAAATAGAAGCTGTGAGTGAGTGAGAGAGAGAGAGAGAAAGAGAAGCAGTGAGTGAGTGAGAGAGAGAGAAGCTGTGAGAGAGAGAGAGAAAGAGAAGCTGTGAGTGAGAGAGACAGAGAAAGAGAGAGAAGCTGTGAGTGAGTGTGAGAGAGAGAAAGAGAAGCTGTGAGTGAGACAGAGAGAGAGAGAGAGAGAAAGAGAATCTGTGAGAGAGAGAAAGAAAGAAAGAGAAGCTGTGTGTAAGAGAGTGTGAGAGAGAAGCTGTGAGTGAGAGAGAGAAAGAGAAGCTGTGAGTGAGTGAGAGAGAGCGAAAGAGAGGCTGTGAGAGAGAGTGAGAGAGAAAAAGAAGCTGTGTGTGTGAGAGAGAGAAGCTGTGAGTGAGTGAGAGAGAGAGGGAAAGAGATGCTGTGAGTGAGAGAGAGATAGAGAAAGAAAAGCTGTGAGTGAGAGAGAGAGCAAAAGAGAAGCTGTGAGTGAGTGAGAGAGAGAGAAATAAAAGCTGTGAGTGTGAGATAGAGAGAGAAAGAGAAGCTGTGAGTGAGAGAGAGAGAGAGAGAGAAAGAGAAGCTGTGAGTGATAGAGAGAGAAAGAGAAGATGTGAGAGAGTGAGAGAGAGAGAAAGAGAAGCTGTGAGTGAGTGAGAGAGAGATAGAAAGAGAAGCTGTGAGTGAGTGAGAGAGAGAGAGAAAGAGAAGCTGTGAGTTAGTGAGAGAGAGAGAAAGAGAAGCTGTGAATGAGAGAGAGAGAGAGAAAGAGAAAGAGAAGCTGTGAGTGAGTGAGAGAGAGAGAGAAAAGAGAAGCTGTGAGTGAGAGAGGTAGAGAGAAAGAGAAGCTGTGTGAGTGAGAGAGAGAGAAATAGAAGTTGTGAGTGAGTGAGAGAGAGAGAGAAAGAGAAGCTGTGAGTGAGTGAGAGAGAGAAAGAGAAGCTGTGTGAGAGAGGGAAAGATAAGCTGTGAGTGAGAGAGACAGAGAGAGAGAAGCTGTGAGTAAGAGAGAGAGAGAGAAAGAGAAGCTGTGAGTGAGAGAGAGAGAAAGAAAAGCTGTGACTGAGTGAGAGAGAGAGAGAAAGAGATGCTGTGAGTGAGTGAGAGGGAGAGAAAGAGAAGCTGTCAGTGCGAGAGACAGAGAGAGAAAGAGAAGCTGTGAGTGAGTGAGAGAGAGAGACAGAGAAGCTGTGAGTGAGAGAGAGAGAGAGAAAGAGAAGCTGTGAATGAGAGAGAGAGAATTAGAAGCTATGAGTGAAAGAGAGAGAAAGAGAAGCTGTGAGTGAGAGAGAGAGAGAAAGAGAAGATGTGCGTGTCTGAGAGAGAAAGAGAAGCTGTGAGAGATAAAAAGATAAGCTGTGCTTGACAGAGAAATAGAAGCTGTGAATGAGTGAGCGAGAGAGAAAGAGAAGCTGTGTGTGTGTGATAGATAGAATGAAAAGTTGTGAGTGAGTGAGAGAGAGAGAAAAAGAAGCTGTGAGTGAGAGACAGAGAAAGAGAAGCTGAGTGAGAGAGAGAGAGTGAAAGAGAAGCTGTGAGTGAGAGAGAGAGAAAGAAAACCTGGTATTGAGAGAGAGAGAGAGAGAAAGAAGCTGGGAGTGAGAGAGAGAGAGAAAGAGAAGCTGTGAGTGAGAGAGACGGAGAATCTGTGAGTGTGTGTGTGAGAGAGAAAGAGATTGTGAGTGAGTGAGTGAGAGTGAGAAGCTCTGAGAGATTGTGAGAGAGAAAGAGAAGGTGTGAGAGAGTGAGAGAGAAAGATAAGCTGTGAGTGAGTGAGAGAGAGAGAGTGAGAAGCTGTGAGTGAGTGAGAGAGAGAGGGAGAAGCTGTGAGTGAGAGAGAGAGAGAAGGGAAAGAGAAGCTGTGAGTGAGAGAAAGAGAGAGAGAGAGAAGCTGTGAGTGAGAGAGAGAGCAAAAGAGAAGCTGTGAGTGAGTGAGAGAGAGAGAGAGAAAGAAAAGCTGTGAGTGTGTGTGTGAGAGAGAAAGAAGCTGTGAGTGAGAGAGAGAGAGAAAGAGAAGCTGTGAGTGAGAGAGAGAGAAATAGAAGCTGTGAATGAGAGAGAGAGAAAGAGAAGCTATGTGAGAGAGAGAAAGAGAAGCTGTGAGTGAGAGAGAGAAAGAGAAGCTATGTGAGAGAGAGAAAGAGAAGCTGTGAGTGAGAGAGAGAAAGAGAAGCTGTGAGTGAGAGAGAGAGAAAGAGAAGCTGTGAGTGAGAGACAGAGAAAGAGAAGCTGTGAGTGAGTGAGAGAGAGTGAAAGAGAAGCTGTGAGTGAGTGAGAGAGAGGGGAAGAAAAGCTGTGATTGAGAGAGAGAGAGAGAAAGAAGTTGTGAGTGAGAGAGAGAGAAAGGGAAGCTATGAGTGAGAGATACAGAGAGAAATAGAAGCTGTGAGGGAGAGAGAGAGAAAGAGAAGCTGTGAGTGAGTGAGAGAGAGAGATAAAGAGAAGCTGTGAGAGAGAGAAAAAGAGAAGCTGTGCGTGAGTGAGAGTGATAGAGAGAAGGTGTGAGTGAGTGAGAGAGATAGAGAAGGAGAAGCTGTGAGTGAGAGAGAGAGTAGGGAAAGAGAAGCTGTGAGTGAGAGAGAGAGAAGGTGTGAGTGAGAGAGAGAGAAAGAGAAGCTGTGAGAGAGAGTGAGAGAGAAACAGAAGCTGTGTGCGTCTGTGAGATAGAGAAGCTGAGTGAGTAAGAGAGGGAAAGAGATGCTGTGAGTGAGAGAGATAGAGATAGAAAGAAAGCTGTGAGTGATTGAGAGAGACAGAGAAGCTGTGAGAGAGAGAGAAAGAGAAGCTGTGAGAGAGAGAAAGAGAAGCTGTGAGTAAGAGAGAGAGAGAAAGAGAAGCTGTGAATGAGTGAGAGAGATAGAGAGAAAGAGAAGCTCTGTGTGTGATAGAGAGACATAGAAGTTGTGAGTGAGTGAGAGAGAGAGAGAAAGAGAAGCTGTGAGTGAGTGAGAGAGAGAGAGAAAGAGAAGCTGTGTGTGAGAGAGAGAAAGAGAAGCTGTAAGTGAGAGAGACAGAGAAAGAGAGAGAAGCTGTGAGTGAGTGTGAGACAGAGAAAGAGAAGCTGTGAGTGAGAGAGAGAGAGAAATGCTGTGAGAGAGAGAGAGAAAGAAAGAGAAGCTTGAGTGAGAGAGTGAGTGAGAGAGAAGGTGTGAGTGAGAGAGAGAGAAAGAGAAGCTGTGAGTGAGTGAGAGAGAGAGAGAAAGAGAAGCTGTGAGCGAGAGTGAGAGAGAAACAGAAGCTGTGTGTGTGTGAGAGAGAAAAGCTGTGAGTGAGTGACAGAGAGGGAAAGAGATGCTGTGAGTGAGAGAGAGAGAGAGAGAGAAGCTGTGAGTGAGAGAGAGAGAGAAGGAGAAGCTGTGAGTGAGAGAGAGAA
The DNA here is from genome assembly GCA_035047345.1 of Bradypodion ventrale. Classification (NCBI taxonomy): domain Eukaryota; kingdom Metazoa; phylum Chordata; class Lepidosauria; order Squamata; family Chamaeleonidae; genus Bradypodion; species Bradypodion ventrale. The sequence continues at coordinate 208,632,108 of JAWDJE010000002.1, forward strand.
GGGAAAGAGAAGCTCTGAGTGAGAGAAAGAGAGAGAGAGAAGCTGTGAGTGAGAGAGAGAGCGAAAGAGAAGCTGTGAGTGAGGGAGAGAGAGAGAAAGAGAAGCTGTGTGAGAGAGTGAGAAAGAGAAGCTGTGAGTGAGAGAGAGAGAAAGAGAAGCTGTGAGTGAGAGACAGAGAAAGAGAAGCTGTGAGTGAGAGAGAGAGAGAAAGTGAAGCTGTGAGTGTCTGAGAGAAAAAGAGAAGCTGTGAGTGAGAAAAAGATAAGCTGTGATTGAGAGAGAAATAAAGCTGTGAAGGAGTGAGAGAGAGAGAAAGAGAAGCTGTGAATGAGCCAGAGAGAGAGAAAGAAAGCTGTGAGTGGGTGAGAGAGAAAGAGAAGCTGTGAGTGAGTGGGAGAGAGAGAGAAAGAGAAGCTGTGAGTGAGTGAGAGAGAGAGAGAAAGAGAAGCTGTGAGTGAGTGAGAGAGAGAGAAATAGAAGCTGTGAGTTAGTGAGAGAGAGAAAGAGAAGCCGTGAGAGAGAGAGAAAAAGAGAAGCTGTGAGTGAGTGAGAGTGAGAGAGAAAGAGAAGCTGTGAGTTAGTGAGAGAGAGAGAAAGAGAAGCTGTGAGTGAGAGAGAGAGAGAGAAAGAGAAAGAGAAGCTGTGAGTGAGAGAGATAGAGAGAAAGAGAAGCTGTGTGTGTGTGAAAGAGAGAAATAGAAGCTGTGAGTGAGTGAGAGAGAGAGAGAAAGAGAAGCAGTGAGTGAGTGAGAGAGAGAGAAGCTGTGAGAGAGAGAGAGAAAGAGAAGCTGTGAGTGAGAGAGACAGAGAAAGAGAGAGAAGCTGTGAGTGAGTGTGAGAGAGAGAAAGAGAAGCTGTGAGTGAGACAGAGAGAGAGAGAGAGAGAAAGAGAATCTGTGAGAGAGAGAAAGAAAGAAAGAGAAGCTGTGTGTAAGAGAGTGTGAGAGAGAAGCTGTGAGTGAGAGAGAGAAAGAGAAGCTGTGAGTGAGTGAGAGAGAGCGAAAGAGAGGCTGTGAGAGAGAGTGAGAGAGAAAAAGAAGCTGTGTGTGTGAGAGAGAGAAGCTGTGAGTGAGTGAGAGAGAGAGGGAAAGAGATGCTGTGAGTGAGAGAGAGATAGAGAAAGAAAAGCTGTGAGTGAGAGAGAGAGCAAAAGAGAAGCTGTGAGTGAGTGAGAGAGAGAGAAATAAAAGCTGTGAGTGAGAGATAGAGAGAGAAAGAGAAGCTGTGAGTGAGAGAGAGAGAGAGAAAGAGAAGCTGTGAGTGATAGAGAGAGAAAGAGAAGATGTGAGAGAGTGAGAGAGAGAGAAAGAGAAGCTGTGAGTGAGTGAGAGAGAGATAGAAAGAGAAGCTGTGAGTGAGTGAGAGAGAGAGAGAAAGAGAAGCTGTGAGTTAGTGAGAGAGAGAGAAAGAGAAGCTGTGAATGAGAGAGAGAGAAAGAGAAAGAGAAGCTGTGAGTGAGTGAGAGAGAGAGAGAAAAGAGAAGCTGTGAGTGAGAGAGGTAGAGAGAAAGATAAGCTGTGTGAGTGAGAGAGAGAGAAATAGAAGTTGTGAGTGAGTGGGAGAGAGAAAGAGAAGCTGTGAGTGAGTGAGAGAGAGAAAGAGAAGCTGTGTGAGAGAGGGAAAGATAAGCTGTGAGTGAGAGAGACAGAGAGAGAGAAGCTGTGAGTAAGAGAGAGAGAGAAAGAGAAGCTGTGAGTGAGAGAGAGAGAAAGAAACGCTGTGACTGAGTGAGAGAGAGAGAAAGAGATGCTGTGAGTGAGTGAGAGGGAGAGAAAGAGAAGCTGTCAGTGCGAGAGACAGAGAGAGAGAGAGAAGCTGTGAGTGAGTGAGAGAGAGAGACAGAGAAGCTGTGAGTGAGAGAGAGAGAGAGAAAGAGAAGCTGTGAATGAGAGAGAGAGAATTAGAAGCTATGAGTGAAAGAGAGAGAAAGAGAAGCTGTGAGTGAGAGAGAGAGAGAAAGAGAAGATGTGAGTGTCTGAGGGAGAAAGAGAAGTTGTGAGAGAGAAAAAGATAAGCTGTGCTTGAGAGAGAAATAGAAGCTGTGAATGAGTGAGAGAGAGAGAAAGAGAAGCTATGTGTGTGTGATAGATAGAATGAGAAGTTGTGAGTGAGTGAGAGAGAGAGAGAAAGAGAAGCTGTGAGTGAGAGACAGAGAAAGAGAAGCTGAGTGAGAGAGAGAGAGTGAAAGAGAAGCTGTGAGTGAGAGAGAGAGAAAGAAAAGCTGGTATTGAGAGAGAGAGAGAGAGAGAGAAAGAAGCTGTGAGTGAGAGAGAGAGAGAAAGAGAAGCTGTGAGTGAGAGAGACGGAGAATCTGTGAGTGTGTGTGTGAGAGAGAAAGAGGTTGTGAGTGAGTGAGTGAGAGTGAGAAGCTCTGAGAGATTGTGAGAGAGAAAGAGAAGGTGTGAGAGAGTGAGAGAGAAAGATAAGCTGTGAGTGAGTGAGAGAGAGAGAGTGAGAAGCTGTGAGTGAGTGAGAGAGAGGGAGAAGCTGTGAGTGAGAGAGAGAGAGAGAAGTGAAAGAGAAGGTGTGAGTGAGAGAAAGAGAGAGAGAGAGAGAAGCTGTGAGTGAGAGAGAGAGCAAAAGAGAAGCTGTGAGTGAGTGAGAGAGAGAGAGAGAAAGAAAAGCTGTGAGTGTGTGTGTGAGAGAGAAAGAAGCTGTGAGTGAGAGAGAGAGAGAGAAAGAGAAGCTGTGAGTGAGAGAGAGAGAAATAGAAGCTGTGAATGAGAGAGAGAGAAAGAGAAGCTATGTGAGAGAGAGAAAGAGAAGCTGTGAGTGAGAGAGAGAAAGAGAAGCTATGTGAGAGAGAGAAAGAGAAGCTGTGAGTGAGAGAGAGAAAGAGAAGCTGTGAGTGAGAGAGAGAGAAAGAGAAGCTGTGAGTGAGAGACAGAGAAAGAGAAGCTGTGAGTGAGTGAGAGAGAGTGAAAGAGAAGCTGTGAGTGAGTGAGAGAGAGGGGAAGAAAAGCTGTGATTGAGAGAGAGAGAGAGAAAGAAGTTGTGAGTGAGAGAGAGAGAAAGGGAAGCTATGAGTGAGAGATACAGAGAGAAATAGAAGCTGTGAGGGAGAGAGAGAGAAAGAGAAGCTGTGAGTGAGAGAGAGACGGAGAATCTTGTGTGTGTGAGAGAGAAAGAGAAGCTGTGTGAGTGAGTGAGAGAGAGAAGCTATGAGAGATTGTGAGAGAGAAAGAGAATATGTGAGAGAGTGAGAGAGAAACAGAAGCTGTGAGTGAGTGAGAGAGAGAGAGTGAGAAGCTGTGAGTGAGTGAGAGAGAGAGAGAGAAGCTGTGAGTGAGAGAGAGAGAAAGGAAAGAGAAGCTGTGCGTGAGAGAAAGAGAGAGAGAGAAGCTGTGAGTGAGAGAGAGAGAGAGAAAGAATCTGTGAGTGAGAGAGAGAGAGAAAGGGAAGCTATGAGTGAGAGATACAGAAAGTAATAGAAGCTGTGAGTGAGTGAGAGAGAAAGAGAAGCTGTGAGTGAGTGAGAGAGAGATAGAAAGAGAAGCTGTGAGTGAGTGAGAGAGAGAGAGAAAGAAAAGCTGTGAGTGAGAGAGAGAGAAGCTGTGAGTGAGAGAGAGAGAGAGAAAGAGAAGCTGTGAGTGAGAGAGAGAGAAATAGAAGCTGTGAATGAGAGAGAGAGAGAAAGACAAGCTATGTGAGAGAGAGAAAGAGAAGCTGTGAGTGAGAGAGAGAGAAAGAGAAGCTGTGTGAGAGAGAGAGAAGCAGTGTGTGTGTGAGAGAAAGACAAGCTGTGAGTGAGAGAGAGAGAGAAAGAGAAGCTGTGAGTGAGAGACAGAGAGAAAGAGAAGCTGTGAGTGAGAGAGTGAGAGAGAGAAGCTGAGAGAGAGAGAGAAGCTGTGAGTGAGACAGAGAGAGAGAAAGAAAGCTGTGAGTGAGTGAGAGAGAAAGAGAAGCTGTGAGTGAGTGGAAGAGAGAGAGAGAGATGCTGTGAGTGAGTGAGAGAGAGAGAGAAAGGGAAGCTGTGAGTGAATGAGAGAGAGAGAGAGAGAGAGAAAGAGAAGCTGTGAGTTAGTGAGACAGAGAAAGAGAAGCTGTGAGTGAGTGAGAGAGAGAGAGAAAGAGAAGCTGTGAGTGAGTGAGAGAGAGAGAAAGAGAAGCTGTGAGTGAGAGAGAGAGAAAGAGAAGCTGTGAGTGAGAGAGAGAGAGAAAAAGAGATGCTGTGAGTGAGAGAGAAGGAGAAGCTGAGTGAGAGAGAGAGAGAGGAAGAGAAGCTGTGAGTGAGACAGAGAGAGAAAGAAAGCTGTGAGTGAGTGAGAGAGAAAGAGAAGCTGTGAGTGAGTGAGAGAGAGAGAAAGAGAAGCTGTGTGTGTGAGAGAGAAATAGAAGTTGCGAGTGAGTGAGAGAGAGAGAGAAAGAGAAGCTATGTGAGAGAGAGAAAGAGAAGCTGTGAGTGAGAGAAGGAAAGAGAAGCTATGTGAGAGAGAGAAAGAGAAGCTGTGAGTGAGAGAGAGAAAGAGAAGTTGTGAGTGAGAGAGAGAGAAAGAGAAGCTGTGAGTGAGAGACAGAGAAAGAGAAGCTGTGAGTGAGTGAGAGAGAGAGAGTGAAAGAGAAGCTGTGAGTGAGTGAGAGAGAGGGGAAGAAAAGCTGTGATTGAGAGAGAGAGAGAAAGAAAGAAGTTGTGAGTGAGAGAGAGAGAAAGGGAAGCTATGAGTGAGAGATACAGAGAGAAATAGAAGCTGTGAGGGAGAGAGAGAGAAAGAGAAGCTGTGAGTGAGAGTGAGACGGAGAATCTTGTGTGTGTGAGAGAGAGAAAGAGAAGCTGTGTGAGTGAGTGAGAGAGAGAAGCTATGAGAGATTGTGAGAGAGAAAGAGAATCTGTGAGAGAGTGAGAGAGAAACAGAAGCTGTGAGTGAGTGAGTGAGAGAGAGAGTGAGAAGCTGTGAGTGAGTGAGTGAGAGAGAGAGAAGCTGTGAGTGAGAGAGAGAGAAAGGAAAGAGAAGCTGTGCGTGAGAGAAAGAGAGAGAGAGAAGCTGTGAGTGAGAGAGATAGAGAGAAAGAAGCTGTGAGTGAGAGAGAGAGAGAAAGGGAAGCTATGAGTGAGAGATACAGAAAGTAATAGAAGCTGTGAGTGAGTGAGAGAGAAAGAGAAGCTGTGAGTGAGTGAGAGAGAGAGAGAAAGAGAAGCTGTGAGTGAGTGAGAGAGAGAGAGAAAGAAAAGCTGTGAGTGAGAGAGAGAGAAGCTGTGAGTGAGTGAGAGAGACAAAGAGAAGCTGTGAGTGAGAGAGAGAGAAATAGAAGCTGTGAATGAGAGAGAGAGAGAAAGAGAAGCTATGTGAGAGAGAGAAAGAGAAGCTGTGAGTGAGAGAGAGAGAAAGAGAAGCTGTGTGAGAGAGAGAGCAGTGTGTGTGTGAGAGAGAAAGACAAGCTGTGAATGAGAGAGAGAGAGAAAGAGAAGCTGTGAGTGAGAGACAGAGAAAGAGAAGCTGTGAGTGAGAGAGTGAGAGAGAGAAGCTGAGAGAGAGAGTGAGAGAAGCTGTGAGTGAGACAGAGAGAGAGAGAGAAAGAAAGCTGTGAGAGAGTGAGAGAGAAATAGAAGCTGTGAGTGAATGGGACAGAGAGAGACGCTGTGAGTGAGTGAGAGAGAGAGAGAAAGGGAAGCTGTGAGTGAATGAGAGAGAGAGAGAGAGAGAGAGAAGCTGTGAGTTAGTGAGACAGAGAAAGAGAAGCTGTGAGTGAGTGAGAGAGAGAGAGAAAGAGAAGCTGTGAGTGAGTGAGAGAGAGAGAAAGAGAATCTGTGAGTGAGAGAGATAGAGAAAGAGAAGCTGTGAGTGAGAGAGAGAGAGAGGAAGAGAAGCTGTGAGTGAGAGAGAAGGAGAAGCTGAGTGAGAGAGAGAGAGAGGAAGAGAAGCTGTGAGTGAGACAGAGAGAGAAAGAAAGCTGTGAGTGAGTGAGAGAGAAAGAGAAGCTGTGAGTGAGTGAGAGAGAGAGAAAGAGAAGCTGTGTGTGTGAGAGAGAAATAGAAGTTGCGAGTGAGAGAGAGAGAGAGAGAAAGAGAAGCTGTGAGTGAGTGAGAGAGAGAGAGAAGCTGTGTGTGTGAGAGAAAGAGAAGCTGTGAGTGAGAGAGACAGAGAAAGAGAGAGAAGCTGTGAGTGAGTGTGAGAGAGAGAAAGAGAAGCTGTGAGTGAGAGAGACACACAGAGAGAAAGAGAAGCTGTGAGAGAGAGAAAGAAAGAAAGAGAAGCTGTGAGTGAGAGAGTGAGTGAGAGAGAAGGTGTGAGTGAGAGAGAGAGAGAAAGAGAAGCTGTGAGTGAGAGAGAGAGAGAGAGAGAAAGAGAAGCTGTGAGTGAGAGAGATAGAGAGAAAGAGAAGCTGTGTGTGTGAGAGAGAGAAAAGAGAAGCTGTGAGAGAGAAAGAGAAAGAGAAGCTGTGAGAAGAGAGAGAGAGCAAAAGAGAAGCTGTGAGTGAGTGAGTGAGAGAGAAAGAAAAGCTGTGAGTGAGTGAGAGAGAGAGAAAGAAGCTGTGAGTGTGAGAGAGAAAGAGAAGCTGTGAGTGAGAGAGACAGAGAGAAAGAGAAGCTGTGAGTGAGAGAGAGAGAGTAAAGCTGTGAGTGAGAGAGAGAGAGAAAGAGAAGCTGTGAGAGATAGTAAGAATGAAAGAGAAGCTGTGAGTAAGAGAGTGAGTGAGAGACAAGCTGTGAGTGAGAGAGAGTGAGAGAAGCTGTGAGTGAGTGAGAGAGAGATAGAAAGAGAAGCTGTGAGAGAATGAGAGATAAAGAGAAGCTGTGTTTGTGTGTGAGAGAGAGAAGTTGTGAGTGAGTGAGAGAGAGTGAGAAAGAGAAGCTGTGAGTGAGAGAGAGAGAGACGCTGTGAGTGAGTGAGAGAGAGAAAAAGAGAAGCTGTGCGTGAGTGAGAGAGAGAGAGAGAAGGTGTGAGTGAGTGAGAGAGATTGAGAAGGAGAAGCTGTGAGTGAGAGAGAGAGTAGGGAAAGAGAAGCTGTGAGTGAGTGAGAGAGAAGGTGTGAGTGAGAGAGAGAGAAAGAGAAGCTGTGAGTGAGTGAGAGAGAGAGAAAGAGAATCTGTGAGAGAGAGTGAGAGAGAAACAGAAGCTGTGTGTGTGTGAGAGAGAAGCTGAGTGAGTAAGAGAGGGAAAGAGATGCTGTGAATGAGAGAGATAGAGATAGAAAGAAAGCTGTGAGTGATTGAGAGAGACAGAGAAGCTGTGAGAGAGAGAGAGAAAGAGAAGCTGTGAGTTAGTGAGAGAGAGAAAGAGAAGCTGTGAGAGAGAGAGAGAGAGAGAGAGAAAGAGAAGCTGTGAGTGATTGAGAGAGATAGAGAGAAAGAAGCTGTGTGTGGGATAGAGAGACATAGAAGTTGTGAGTGAGTGAGAGAGAGAGAGAAAGAGAAGTGAGAGAGACAGAGAAAGAGAGAGAAGCTGTGAGTGAGTGTGAGACAGAGAAAGAGAAGCTGTGAGTGAGTGAGTGAGAGAGAGAGAGAGAAAGAAAAGCTGTGAGTGTGTGTGTGAGAGAGAAAGAAGCTGTGAGTGAGTGAGAGAGAGAAATAGAAGCTGTGAGTGAGAGAGAGAGAAATAGAAGCTGTGAATGAGAGAGAGAGAGAAAGAGACGCTATGTGAGAGAGAGAAAGAGAAGCTGTGAGTGAGGGAGAGAAAGAGAAGCTGTGAGTGAGAGAGAGAGAAAGAGAAGCTGTGAGTGAGAGAGAGAGAGAGAGAAAGAGAAGCTGTGAGTGAGAGAGATAGAGAGAAAGAGAAGCTGTGTGTGTGAGAGAGAGAAATAGAAGCTGGGAGTGAGTGAGAGAGAGAGAGAGTAGGGAAAGAGAAGCTGTGAGTGAGTGAGAGAGAAGGTGTGAGTGAGAGAGAGAGAAAGAGAAGCTGTGAGTGAGTGAGAGAGAGAGAAAGAGAATCTGTGAGAGAGAGTGAGAGAGAAACAGAAGCTGTGTGTGTGTGAGAGAGAAGCTGAGTGAGTAAGAGAGGGAAAGAGATGCTGTGAATGAGAGAGATAGAGATAGAAAGAAAGCTGTGAGTGATTGAGAGAGACAGAGAAGCTGTTAGTGAGAGAGAGAAAGAGAAGCTGTGAGTGAGAGAGAGAGAGAGAGAGAGAGAGAAGCTGTGAGTGATTGAGAGAGATAGAGAGAAAGAAGCTGTGTGTGGGATAGAGAGACATAGAAGTTGTGAGTGAGTGAGAGAGAGAGAGAAAGAGAAGCTGTGAGTGAGTGAGAGAGAGAGAGAGAAAGAGAAGCTGTGAGAGAGAGAGAGAAAGAGAAGCTGTAAGTGAGAGAGACAGAGAAAGAGAGAGAAGCTGTGAGTGAGTGTGAGACAGAGAAAGAGAAGCTGTGAGTGAGAGAGAAAGAGAAAAGCTGTGAGAGAGAGAAAGAAAGAAAGAGAAGCTTGAGTGAGAGAGTGAGTGAGAGAGAAGGTGTGAGTGAGAGAGAGAGAAAGAGAAGCTGTGAGTGAGTGAGAGAGAGAGAGAAAGAGAAGCTGTGAGAGAGAGTGAGAGAGAAACAGAAGCTGTGTGGGTGTGAGAGAGAGTGAAGCTGTGAGTGAGTGAGAGAGAGGGAAAGAGATGCTGTGAGTGAGAGAGAGGGAGAGAGAAGCTGTGAGTGAGAGAGAGAGAGAAGGAGAAGCTGTGAGTGAGAGAGAGAGAAGGGAAAGAGAAGCTCTGAGTGAGAGAAAGAGAGAGAGAGAGAAGCTGTGAGTGAGAGAGAGAGCGAAAGAGAAGCTGTGAGTGAGTGAGAGAGAGAAAGAGAGAGAGCTGTGAGTGAGTGTGAGAGAGAGAAAGAGAAGCTGTGAGTGAGAGAGAGAGAGAGAAAGAGAAGCTGTGACAGAGAGAAAGAAAGAAAGAGAAGCTGTGAGTAAGAGAGTGTGAGAGAGAAGCTGTGAGTGAGAGAGAGAGAAAGAGAAGCTGTGAGTGAGTGAGAGAGAGAGAAAGAGTAGCTGTGTGAGAGAGTGAGAAAGAGAAGCTGTGAGTGAGAGAGAGAGAAAGAGAAGCTGTGAGTGAGAGACAGAGAAAGAGAAGCTGTGAGTGAGAGAGAGAGAGAAAGTGAAGCTGTGAGTGTCTGAGAGAGAAAGAGAAGTTGTGAGTGAGAAAAAGATAAGCTGTGATTGAGAGAGAAATAAAGCTGTGAAGGAGTGAGAGAGAGAGAAAGAGAAGCTGTGAATGAGCCAGAGAGAGAGAAAGAAAGCTGTGAGTGGGTGAGAGAGAAAGAGAAGCTGTGAGTGAGTGGGAGAGAGAGAGAAAGAGAAGCTGTGAGTGAGTGAGAGAGAGAGAGAGAGATGCTGTGAGTGAGAGAGAGATAGAGAAAGAAAAGCTGTGAGTGAGAGAGAGAGAGCAAAAGAGAAGCTGTGAGTGAGTGAGAGAGAGAGAAATAAAAGCTGTGAGTGAGAGAGAGAGAGAAAGAGAAGCTGTGAGTGAGAGAGAGAGAGAGAAGCTGTGAGTGAGAGAGAGAGAAAGAGAAGATGTGAGAGAGTCAGAGAGAGAGAAAGAGAAGCTGTGAGTGAGTTAGAGAGAGATAGAAAGAGAAGCTGTGAGTGAGTGAGAGAGAGAGAGAAAGAGAAGCTGTGAGTTAGTGAGAGAGAGAAAGAGAAGCTGTGAGTGAGAGAGAGATTGAGAAAGAGAAAGAGAAGCTGTGAGTGAGAGAGAGAGAGAGAAAAGAGAAGCTGTGAGTGAGAGAGGTAGAGAGAAAGATAAGCTGTGTGAGTGAGAGAGAGAGAAATAGAAGTTGTGAGTGAGTGGGAGAGAGAAAGAGAAGCTGTGAGTGAGTGAGAGAGAGAAAGAGAAGCTGTGTGAGAGAGGGAAAGATAAGCTGTGAGTGAGAGAGACAGAGAGAGAGAAGCTGTGAGTAAGAGAGAGAGAGAAAGAGAAGCTGTGAGTGAGAGAGAGAGAAAGAAACGCTGTGACTGAGTGAGAGAGAGAGAAAGAGATGCTGTGAGTGAGTGAGAGGGAGAGAAAGAGAAGCTGTCAGTGCGAGAGACAGAGAGAGAGAGAGAAGCTGTGAGTGAGTGAGAGAGAGAGACAGAGAAGCTGTGAGTGAGAGAGAGAGAGAGAAAGAGAAGCTGTGAATGAGAGAGAGAGAATTAGAAGCTATGAGTGAAAGAGAGAGAAAGAGAAGCTGTGAGTGAGAGAGAGAGAGAAAGAGAAGATGTGAGTGTCTGAGGGAGAAAGAGAAGTTGTGAGAGAGAAAAAGATAAGCTGTGCTTGAGAGAGAAATAGAAGCTGTGAATGAGTGAGAGAGAGAGAAAGAGAAGCTATGTGTGTGTGATAGATAGAATGAGAAGTTGTGAGTGAGTGAGAGAGAGAGAGAAAGAGAAGCTGTGAGTGAGAGACAGAGAAAGAGAAGCTGAGTGAGAGAGAGAGAGTGAAAGAGAAGCTGTGAGTGAGAGAGAGAGAAAGAAAAGCTGGTATTGAGAGAGAGAGAGAGAGAGAGAAAGAAGCTGTGAGTGAGAGAGAGAGAAAGAGAAGCTGTGAGTGAGAGAGACGGAGAATCTGTGAGTGTGTGTGTGAGAGAGAAAGAGGTTGTGAGTGAGTGAGTGAGAGTGAGAAGCTCTGAGAGATTGTGAGAGAGAAAGAGAAGCTGTGAGTGAGAGACAGAGAAAGAGAAGCTGAGTGAGAGAGAGAGAGTGAAAGAGAAGCTGTGAGTGAGAGAGAGAGAAAGAAAAGCTGGTATTGAGAGAGAGAGAGAGAGAGAGAAAGAAGCTGTGAGTGAGAGAGAGAGAAAGAGAAGCTGTGAGTGAGAGAGACGGAGAATCTGTGAGTGTGTGTGTGAGAGAGAAAGAGGTTGTGAGTGAGTGAGTGAGAGTGAGAAGCTCTGAGAGATTGTGAGAGAGAAAGAGAAGGTGTGAGAGAGTGAGAGAGAAAGATAAGCTGTGAGTGAGTGAGAGAGAGAGAGTGAGAAGCTGTGAGTGAGTGAGAGAGAGAGGGAGAAGCTGTGAGTGAGAGAGAGAGAAGTGAAAGAGAAGGTGTGAGTGAGAGAAAGAGAGAGAGAGAGAGAAGCTGTGAGTGAGAGAGAGAGCAAAAGAGAAGCTGTGAGTGAGTGAGTGAGAGAGAGAGAGAGAAAGAAAAGCTGTGAGTGTGTGTGTGAGAGAGAAAGAAGCTGTGAGTGAGTGAGAGAGAGAAATAGAAGCTGTGAGTGAGAGAGAGAGAAATAGAAGCTGTGAATGAGAGAGAGAGAGAAAGAGACGCTATGTGAGAGAGAGAAAGAGAAGCTGTGAGTGAGGGAGAGAAAGAGAAGCTGTGAGTGAGAGAGAGAGAAAGAGAAGCTGTGACTGTGTGTGAGAGAGAAAGAGAAGTTGTGAGTGAGTGAGAGAGAGAAAGAGAAGCTGTGAGTGAGAGACAGAGAAAGAGAAGCTGTGAGTGAGTGAGAGAGAGTGAAAGAGAAGCTGTGAGTGAGTGAGAGAGAGGGGAAGAAAAGCTGTGATTGAGAGAGAGAGAGAAAGAAGTTGTGAGTGAGAGAGAGAGAAAGGGAAGCTATGAGTGAGAGATACAGAGAGAAATAGAAGCTGTGAGGGAGAGAGAGAGAACATAAGAACATAAGAACAGCCTTGCTGGAACAGGCCACAGCCCATCCAGTCCAGCATTCTGTCTCACACAGTGGCTCACCATTTCCTTCAGGGTATTCCCAAGCAGATGCCCTCACCTGCTTAGGATTCCCTGGAAATGGCATTGAGAGATATCCTGCCTATCTCTCCAACCCGGAGGTTGTCCTTAGGTAGCCATAATTATAGCCATTGATAGCCTTGTCCTCCATGAACTTGTCTAATCCTTTCTTAAAGCTGTCAAGACTGACAGCTGTCACCACTTCTTCTGGCAGGGAGTTCCATAGACCAGTAATCCTCTGGGTGAAAAAGTACTTTCTCTTATTTGTTTGAGAACTAGTACCCAAAAGTTTCATGGAGTGTCCCCTAGTTCTAGTGTTGTGCGATAGGGAAAACAGTTTTTCCTTATCTACTTTGTCCACACCGTGCATGATTTTATAAACTTCAATCAGGTCACCTCTTAGACGCCGTCGTTCAAGAGTGAAAAGGCCCAACCGTTGCAGCCTCAGATGGTAAGGAAGGTGTTCCAGTCCCCTAATCATTCTGGTTGCCCTCCTCTGTACTTTCTCCAACTCCATAATATCCTTCTGGAGGTATGGCGACCAGAACTGTACACAATATTCCAGATGGGGCCTCACCATAGATTTATAAAGAGGCAAAATGACACTTGCTGACTTATTTTCTATACCCTTCCTAATGATCCCTAACATTGAGTTTGCTTTTTTCACTGCTGAGGCACACTGGGTTGACACCTTCATTGAGCTGTCCACCAGGACACCAAGGTCCCTTTTCTTGTTTGTCGCAGAGAGTTCAGACCCCATCAGTTTATAAATGTAATTGGGGTTTTTTGCCCCAACATGCATCACTCTGCACTTACTGATGTTGAAGCTCATTTGCCACTGTTTTGCCCATTCCCCCAGTGTCAAGAGATCCCTCTGGAGCTCTTCACAATCTCTCACAGTTTTCACTACCCTGTATAATTTAGTGTCGTCAGCAAATTTGGCTACCTTGCTTTTTACTCCTACCTCTAGATCATTTATGAAGAGGTTGAAAAGCAGGGGTCCCAGTACTGAACCTTGGGGGACCCCACTCTTTACTTCCCTCCACTTGGAGAAGTGTCCATTTAGTGCTACCCTCTGTTTCCTGTCCCTTAGCCAGTTGCTGATCCAGGACAAGACCTGTCCCTTTATTCCATGACTGGTAAGTTTATTCAAGAGCCTTTGGTGTGGGACCTTGTCAAAAGCCTTCTGAAAGTCCAGATAAACAATGTCAACTGGATCCCCCTTATCCACATGCTTGTTGACACTCTCAAAAAATTCCAACAGATTAGTGAGGCATGATTTGCCCTTGCAAAAGCCATGTTGGCTCTCCTTTAGCAGCGCCTTCTCTTCTATGTGCCTATTAATTCTATCTTTTAGGATGGTTTCCATCACTTTACCTGGGACACATGTCAAACTGACAGGCCGGTAATTTCCTGGATCACCCCTGGATCCTTTTTTGAAAATTGGTGTTACATTCGCTACCTTCCAGTCATTAGGCACAAAGCCTGATTTGAGGGAAAGATTATATATTTTGGCTAGGATATCAGCAATTTCATCTTTAAGTTCCCTGAGAACTCGTGGATGGATGCCATCTGGTCCTGGGGATTTGTTAGTGTTTAGCTTAACAAGACATGCAAGGACCTCCTCCCTGGTTATTTCTATCTTGCTTAATTCTTCGGTTTCCCTCCCTACGAAGATAGGCTCTGTTTTGGGAATGTGGTCTCTGTCTTCTTCAGTGAATACTGAAGCAAAGAATTCATTGAGTCTCTCTGCAATCTCTGTTTCCTCTTTAATAACCCCTTGCCTTCCATTGTCATCTAATGGTCCAATGGCCTTCCTAGTTGGGTTCTTACTTCTAATGTACTTAAAGAAGTCTTTGTTATTTCTCTGAGTATTTTTAGCTATACGCTCCTCAAAGTCTTCCTTTGCTTTCCTGATTGTTGCCTTGCATTTGTTCTGCCAAAATTTATGTTTCTGCCTGCTGTCCTCATTTGGACAAGCCTTCCATCTTCTAAATGAGCTTTTCTTGCTCTTGATCACTTCCCGAACAGCTCCTGTAAGCCACATCGGAGTCCTCTTGGACCTGGCAGTGCCCTTTTTCCTTTTGGGTATGCATTCCAATTGAGCCTCTGTTATTGTTTTTGTAAACAGCCTCCATGCCTCTTGGAGTGTTTGGACTCTCTCAATTTTCCCTTTCAGAGAAGCTGTGAGTGAGAGAGAGACGGAGAATCTGTGTGTGTGTGTGAGAGAGAGAAAGAGAAGCTGTGTGAGTGAGTGAGAGAGAGAAGCTATGAGAGATTGTGAGAGAGAAAGAGAATCTGTGAGAGAGTGAGAGAGAAAGAGAAGCTGTGAGTGAGAGAGAGAGAGTGAGAAGCTGTGAGTGAGTGAGAGAGAGAGAGAAGCTGTGAGTGAGAGAGAGAGAAGGGAATGAGAAGCTGTGCGTGAGAGAAAGAGAGAGAGAGAAGCTGTGAGTGAGAGAGAGAGAGAGAAAGAAGCTGTGAGTGAGAGAGAGAGAGAGAAAGGGAAGCTATGAGTGAGAGATACAGAAAGTAATAGAAGCTGTGAGTGAGTGAGAGAGAAAGAGAAGCAGTGAGTGAGTGAGAGAGAGAGAAAGAGAAGCTGTGAGTGAGAGAGAGAGAGAGAAAGAGAAGCAGTGAGTGAGTGAGAGAGAGAGAAAGAGAAGATGTGAGTGAGAGAGAGAGAGAGAAAGAGAAGCTGTGAGTGAGAGAGAGAGAAAGAGAAGCTGTGTGAGAGAGTGAGAAAGAGAATCTGTGAGTGAGAGAGATAGAAAGAGAAGCTGTGAGTGAGAGACAGAGAAAAAGAAGCTGTGAGTGAGAGAGAGAGAGAAAGTGAAGCTGTGAGTGTCTGAGAGAGAAAGAGAAGCTGTGAGTGAGAAAAAGAGAAGCTGTGATTGAGAGAGAAATAAAGCTGTGAAGGAGTGAGAGAGAGAGAAAGAGAAGCTGTGAATGAGCCAGAGAGACAGAAAGAAAGCTGTGAGTGGGTGAGAGAGAAAGAGAAGCTGTGAGTGAGTGGGAGAGAGAGAGAAAGAGAAGCTGTGAGTGAGTGAGAGAGAGAGAGAAAGAGAAGCTGTGAGTGAGTGAGAGAGAGAGAAATAGAAGCTGTGAGTTAGTGAGTGAGAGAAAGAGAAGCCGTGAGAGAGAGAGAGAGAAAGAGAAAGAGAAGCTGTGAGTGAGTGAGAGTGAGAGAGAGAAAAGAGAAGCTGCGAGTGAGAGAGATAGAGAGAAAGAGAAGCTGTGTGTGTGTGAGAGAGAAATAGAAGCTGTGAGTGAGTGAGAGAGAGAGAAAGAGAAGCAGTGAGTGAGTGTGAGAGAGAGAGAAGCTGTGAGAGAGAGAGAGAAAGAGAAGCTGTGAGTGAGAGAGACAGAGAAAGAGAGAAAAGCTGTGAGTGAGTGTGAGAGAGAGAAAGAGAAGCTGTGAGTGAGACAAAGAGAGAGAGAGAGAGAATCTGTGAGAGAGAGAAAGAAAGAAAGAGAAGCTGTGTGTAAGAGAGTGTGAGAGAGAAGCTGTGAGTGAGAGAGAGAAAGAGAAGCTGTGAGTGAGTGAGAGAGAGCGAAAGAGAGGCTCTGAGAGAGAGTGAGAGAGAAAAAGAAGCTGTGTGTGTGAGAGAGAGAAGCTGTGAGTGAGTGAGAGAGAGAGGTAAAGAGATGCTGTGAGTGAGAGAGAGATAGAGAAAGAAAAGCTGTGAGTGAGAGAGAGAGAGAGCAAAAGAGAAGCTGTGAGTGAGTGAGAGAGAGAGAAATAAAAGCTGTGAGTGAGAGAGAGAGAGAAAGAGAAGCTGTGAGTGAGAGAGAGAGAGAGAGAGAGAAGCTGTGAGTGATAGAGAGAGAAAGAGAAGATGTGAAAGAGTGAGAGAGAGAGAAAGAGAAGCTGTGAGTGAGTGAGAGAGAGATAGAAAGAGAAGCTGTGAGTGAGTGAGAGAGAGAGAAAGAGAAGCTGTGAGTTAGTGAGAGAGAGAGAAAGAGAAGCTGTGAGTGAGAGAGAGAGAGAAAGAGAAAGAGAAGCTGTGAGTGAGTGAGAGAGAGAGAGAAAAGAGAAGCTGTGAGTGAGAGAGGTAGAGAGAAAGAGAAGCTGTGTGAGTGAGAGAGAGAGAAATAGAAGTTGTGAGTGAGTGAGAGAGAGAGAGAAAGAGAAGCTGTGAGTGAGTGAGAGAGAGAAAGAGAAGCTGTGTGAGAGAGGGAAAGATAAGCTGTGAGTGAGAGAGACAGAGAGAGAGAAGCTGTGAGTAAGAGAGAGAGAGAGAAAGAGAAGCTGTGAGTGAGAGAGAGAAAGAAAAGCTGTGACTGAGTGAGGGAGAGAGAGAAAGAGATGCTGTGAGTGAGTGAGAGGGAGAGAAAGAGAAGCTGTCAGTGCGAGAGACAGAGAGAAAAAGAGAAGCTGTGAGTGAGTGAGAGAGAGAGACAGAGAAGCTGTGAGTGAGAGAGAGAGAGAGAAAGAGAAGCTGTGAATGAGAGAGAGAGAATTAGAAGCTATGAGTGAAAGAGAGAGAAAGAGAAGCTGTGAGTGAGAGAGAGAGAGAAAGAGAAGATGTGAGTGAGAGAGACGGAGAATCTGTGAGTGCGTGTGTGAGAGAGAAAGAGGTTGTGAGTGAGTGAGTGAGAGTGAGAAGCTCTGAGAGATTGTGAGAGAGAAAGAGAAGGTGTGAGAGAGTGAGAGAGAAAGATAAGCTGTGAGTGAGTGAGAGAGAGAGAGTGAGAAGCTATGAGTGAGTGAGAGAGAGAGGGAGAAGATGTGAGTGAGAGAGAGAGAGAAGGGAAAGAGAAGCTGTGAGTGAGAGAAAGAGAGAGAGAAAGAGAAGCTGTGAGTGAGAGAGAGAGCAAAAGAGAAGCTGTGAGTGAGTGAGAGAGAGAGAGGGAAAGAAAAGCTGTGAGAGTGTGTGTGAGAGAGAAAGAATCTGTGAGTGAGAGAGAGAGAGAGAAAGAGAAGCTGTGAGTGAGAGAGAGAGAAATAGAAGCTGTGAATGAGAGAGAGAGAAAGAGAAGCTATGTGAGAGAGAGAAAGAGAAGCTGTGAGTGAGAGAGAGAAAGAGAAGCTATGTGAGAGAGAAAGAGAAGCTATGAGTGAGAGAGAGAAAGAGAAGCTGTGAGTGAGAAAGAGAGAAAGAGAAGCTGTGAGTGAGAGACAGAGAAAGAGAAGCTGTGAGTGAGTGAGAGAGAGAGAGTGAAAGAGAAGCTGTGAGTGAGTGAGAGAGAGGGGAAGAAAAGCTGTGATTGAGAGAGAGAGAGAGAGAGAAGTTGTGAGTGAGAGAGAGAGAGAAAGGGAAGCTATGAGTGAGAGATACAGAGAGAAATAGAAGCTGTGAGGGAGAGAGAGAGAAAGAGAAGCTGTGAGTGAGAGAGAGATGGAGAATCTTGTGTGTGTGTGAGAGAGAAAGAGAAGCTGTGTGAGTGAGTGAGAGAGAGAAGCTATGAGAGATTGTGAGAGAGAAAGAGAATCTGTGAGAGAGTGAGAGAGAAACAGAAGCTGTGAGTGAGTGAGAGAGAGAGAGTAAGAAGCTGTGTGTGAGTGAGTGAGAGAGAGAGAAGCTGTGAGTGAGAGAGAGAGAAAGGAAAGAGAAGCTGTGCGTGAGAGAAAGAGAGAGAGAGAAGCTGTGAGTGAGAGAGATAGAGAGAAAGAAGCTGTGAGTGAGAGGAGAGAAAGGGAAGCTATGAGTGAGAGATACAGAAAGTAATAGAAGCTGTGAGTGAGTGAGAGAGAAAGAGAAGCTGTGAGTGAGTGAGAGAGAGAGAGAGAGAAAGAGAAGCTGTGAGTGAGTGAGAGAGAGAGAGAAAGAAAAGCTGTGAGTGAGAGAGAGAGAAGCTGTGAGTGAGAGAGAGAGAGACAAAGAGAAGCTGTGAGTGAGAGAGAGAGAAATAGAAGCTGTGAATGAGAGAGAGAGAGAAAGAGAAGCTATGTGTGAGAGAGAAAGAGAAGCTGTGAGTGAGAGAGAGAGAAAGAGAAGCTGTGTGAGAGAGAGAGCAGTGTGTGTGAGAGAGAAAGACAAGCTGTGAGTGAGAGAGAGAGAGAAAGAGAAGCTGTGAGTGAGAGACAGAGAGAAAGAGAAGCTGTGAGTGAGAGAGTGAGAGAGAGAAGCTGAGAGAGAGAGAGAGAGAAGCTGTGAGTGAGACACACAGAGAGAGAGAAAGAAAGCTGTGAGAGAGTGAGAGAGAGAGAGACGCTGTGAGTGAGTGAGAGAGAGAGAGAAAGGGAAGCTGTGAGTGAATGAGAGAGAGAGAGAGAGAGAAAGAGAAGCTGTGAGTTAGTGAGACAGAGAAAGAGAAGCTGTGAGTGAGTGAGTGAGAGAGAGAGAGAAAGAGAAGCTGTGAGTGAGTGAGAGAGAGAGAAAGAGAAGCTGTGTGAGAGAGATAGAGAAAGAGAAGCTGTGAGTGAGAGAGAGAGAGAAAAAGAGAAGCTGTGAGTGAGAGAGAAGGAGAAGCTGAGTGAGAGAGAGAGAGAGGAAGAGAAGCTGTGAGTGAGACAGAGAGAGAAAGAAAGCTGTGTGTGAGTGAGAGAGAAAGAGAAGCTGTGAGTGAGTGAGAGAGAGAGAAAGAGAAGCTGTGTGTGTGAGAGAGAAATAGAAGTTGCGAGTGAGTGAGAGAGAGAGAGAAAGAGAAGCTGTGAGTGAGTGAGAGAGAGAGAGAAGCTGTGTGTGAGAGAGAAAGAGAAGCTGTGAGTGAGAGAGACAGAGAAAGAGAGAGAAGCTGTGAGTGAGTGTGAGAGAGAGAAAGAGAAGCTGTGAGTGAGAGAGACACACAGAGAGAAAGAGAAGCTGTGAGAGAGAGAAAGAAAGAAAGAGAAGCTGTGAGTGAGAGAGTGAGTGAGAGAGAAGGTGTGAGTGAGAGAGAGAGAGAAAGAGAAGCTGTGAGTGAGAGAGAGAGAGAGAGAAAGAGAAGCTGTGAGTGAGAGAGATAGAGAGAAAGAGAAGCTGTGTGTGTGAGAGAGAGAAATAGAAGCTGGGAGTGAGTGAGAGAGAGAGAGAAAGAGAAGCTATGAGTGAGAGAGAGAAA
Source organism: Bradypodion ventrale (assembly GCA_035047345.1). Classification (NCBI taxonomy): domain Eukaryota; kingdom Metazoa; phylum Chordata; class Lepidosauria; order Squamata; family Chamaeleonidae; genus Bradypodion; species Bradypodion ventrale. The sequence continues at coordinate 208,650,648 of JAWDJE010000002.1, forward strand.
GAGTAGCTGTGAGTGAGAGAGAGGGAGGGAAAGAGAAGCTGTGTGTGTGAGAGAGAGAGAGAGAAGCTGTGAGTGAGAGAGAGAAAGAGAAAGAGAAGCTGTGAGTGAGAGAGTGAGAGAGAAAGAGAAGCTGTGAGTGAGTGAGAGAGAGAGAAGCTGTGTGTGTGAGAGAGAGAGAGAAAAGAGAAGCTGTGAGAGAGAAAGAGAAAGAGAAAGAGAAGCTGTGAGAAGAGAGAGAGCAAAAGAGAAGCTGTGAGTGAGTGAGTGAGAGAGAAAGAAAAGCTGTGAGTGAGTGAGTGAGAGAGAAAGAAGCTGTGAGTGTGAGAGAGAAAGAGAAGCTGTGAGTGAGAGAGACAGAGAGAAAGAGAAGCTGTGAGTGAGAGAGAGAGAGTTAAGCTGTGAGTGAGAGAGAGAGAGAGAAAGAGAAGCTGTGAGTGAGAGAGACAGAGAAAGAGAGAGAAGCTGTGAGTGAGTGTGAGAGAGAGAAAGAGAAGCTGTGAGTGAGAGAGACACACAGAGAGAAAGAGAAGCTGTGAGAGAGAGAAAGAAAGAAAGAGAAGCTGTGAGTGAGAGAGTGAGTGAGAGAGAAGGTGTGAGTGAGAGAGAGAGAGAAAGAGAAGCTGTGAGTGAGAGAGAGAGAGAGAGAAAGAGAAGCTGTGAGTGAGAGAGATAGAGAGAAAGAGAAGCTGTGTGTGTGAGAGAGAGAAATAGAAGCTGGGAGTGAGTGAGAGAGAGAGAGAAAGAGAAGCTATGAGTGAGAGAGAGAAAGAGTAGCTGTGAGTGAGAGAGAGGGAGGGAAAGAGAAGCTGTGTGTGTGAGAGAGAGAGAGAGAAGCTGTGAGTGAGAGAGAGAAAGAGAAAGAGAAGCTGTGAGTGAGAGAGTGAGAGAGAAAGAGAAGCTGTGAGTGAGTGAGAGAGAGAGAAGCTGTGTGTGTGAGAGAGAGAGAGAAAAGAGAAGCTGTGAGAGAGAAAGAGAAAGAGAAAGAGAAGCTGTGAGAAGAGAGAGAGCAAAAGAGAAGCTGTGAGTGAGTGAGTGAGAGAGAAAGAAAAGCTGTGAGTGAGTGAGTGAGAGAGAAAGAAGCTGTGAGTGTGAGAGAGAAAGAGAAGCTGTGAGTGAGAGAGACAGAGAGAAAGAGAAGCTGTGAGTGAGAGAGAGAGAGTTAAGCTGTGAGTGAGAGAGAGAGAGAGAAAGAGAAGCTGTGAGAGATAGTAAGAATGAAAGAGAAGCTGTGAGTAAGAGAGTGAGTGAGAGACAAGCTGTGAGTGAGAGAGAGTGAGAGAAGCTGTGAGTGAGTGAGAGAGAGATAGAAAGAGAAGCTGTGAGAGAATGAGAGATAAAGAGAAGCTGTGTTTGTGTGTGTGAGAGAGAAGTTGTGAGTGAGTGAGAGAGAGTGAGAAAGAGAAGCTGTGAGTGAGAGAGAGAGAGACGCTGTGAGTGAGTGAGAGAGAGAGCGAAAGAGAAGCTGTGAGAGAGAGAGTGAGAGAGAAAGAGAAGCTGTGAGAGAGAGAAAAAGAGAAGCTGTGTGTGAGTGAGAGAGAGAGAGAAGGTGTGAGTGAGTGAGAGAGATTGAGAAGGAGAAGCTGTGAGTGAGTGAGAGAGTAAGGAAAGAGAAGCTGTGAGTGAGTGAGAGAGAAGGTGTGAGTGAGAGAGAGAGAAAGAGAAGCTGTGAGTGAGTGAGAGAGAGAGAAAGAGAAGCTGTGAGAGAGTGAGAGAGAGAAACAGAAGCTGTGTGTGTGTGAGAGAGAGAAGCTGAGTGAGTAAGAGAGGGAAAGAGATGCTGTGAATGAGAGAGATAGAGATAGAAAGAAAGCTGTGAGTGATTGAGAGAGACAGAGAAGCTGTGAGAGAAAGAGAGAAAGAGAAGCTGTGAGTTAGTGAGAGAGAGAAAGAGAAGCTGTGAGTGAGAGAGAGAGAGAGAGAGAAAGAGAAGCTGTGAGTGATTGAGAGAGATAGAGAGAAAGAAGCTGTGTGTGGGATAGAGAGACATAGAAGTTGTGAGTGAGTGAGAGAGAGAGAGAAAGAGAAGCTGTGAGTGAGTGAGAGAGAGAGAGAGAGAGAAAGAGAAGCTATGAGAGAGAGAGAGAAAGAGAAGCTGTAAGTGAGAGAGACAGAGAAAGAGAGAGAAGCTGTGAGTGAGTGTGAGACAGAGAAAGAGAAGCTGTGAGTGAGAGAGAAAGAGTAAAGCTGTGAGAGAGAGAAAGAAAGAAAGAGAAGCTTGAGTGAGAGAGTGAGTGAGAGAGAAGGTGTGAGTGAGAGAGAGAGAAAGAGAAGCTGTGAGTGAGTGAGAGAGAGAGAGAAAGAGAAGCTGTGAGAGAGAGTGAGAGAGAAACAGAAGCTGTGTGGGTGTGAGAGAGAGAGAAGCTGTGAGTGAGTGAGAGAGAGGGAAAGAGATGCTGTGAGTGAGAGAGAGAGAGAGAAGCTGTGAGTGAGAAAGAGAGAGAAGGAGAAGCTGTGAGTGAGAGAGAGAGAAGGGAAAGAGAAGCGCTGAGTGAGAGAAAGAGAGAGAGAGAGAGAAGCTGTGAGTGAGAGAGAGAGCGAAAGAGAAGCTGTGAGTGAGTGAGAGATAGAAAGAGAGAGAGCTGTGAGTGAGTGTGAGAGAGAGAAAGAGAAGCTGTGAGTGAGAGAGAGAGAGAGAAAGAGAAGCTGTGACAGAGAGAAAGAAAGAAAGAGAAGCTGTGAGTAAGAGAGTGTGAGAGAGAAGCTGTGAGTGAGAGAGAGAGAAAGAGAAGCTGTGCGTGAGTGAGAGAGAGAGAAAGAGAAGCTGTGTGAGAGAGTGAGAAAGAGAAGCTGTGAGTGAGAGACAGAGAAAGAGAAGCTGTGAGTGAGAGACAGAGAAAGAGAAGCTGTGAGTGAGAGAGAGAGAGAAAGTGAAGCTGTGAGTGTCTGAGAGAGAAAGAGAAGCTGTGAGTGAGAAAAAGATAAGCTGTGATTGAGAGAGAAATAAAGCTGTGAAGGAGTGAGAGAGAGAGAAAGAGAAGCTGTGAATGAGCCAGAGAGAGAGAAAGAAAGCTGTGAGTGGGTGAGAGAGAAAGAGAAGCTGTGAGTGAGTGGGAGAGAGAGAGAAAGAGAAGCTGTGAGTGAGTGAGAGAGAGAGAGAGATGCTGTGAGTGAGAGAGAGAGAAAGAAAAGCTGTGAGTGAGAGAGAGAGAGCAAAAGAGAAGCTGTGAGTGAGTGAGAGAGAGAAATAAAAGCTGTGAGTGAGAGAGAGAGAGAAAGAGAAGCTGTGAGTGAGAGAGAGAGAGAAAGAGAAGCTGTGAGTGAGAGAGAGAGAAAGAGAAGATGTGAGAGAGTCAGAGAGAGAGAAAGAGAAGCTGTGAGTGAGTGAGAGAGAGATAGAAAGAGAAGCTGTGAGTGAGTGAGAGAGAGAGAGAAAGAGAAGCTGTGAGTTAGTGAGAGAGAGAAAGAGAAGCTGTGAGTGAGAGAGAGATTGAGAAAGAGAAAGAGAAGCTGTGAGTGAGTGAGAGAGAGAGAGAGAAAAGAGAAGCTGTGAGTGAGAGAGGTAGAGAGAAAGAGAAGCTGTGTGAGTGAGAGAGAGAGAAATAGAAGTTGTGAGTGAGTGAGAGAGAGAGAGAAAGAAAAGCTGTGAGTGAGTGAGAGAGAGAAAGAGAAGCTGTGTGAGAGAGGGAAAGATAAGCTGTGAGTGAGAGACAGAGAGAGAGAAGCTGTGAGTAAGAGAGAGAGAGAGAAAGAGAAGCTGTGAGTGAGAGAGAGAGAAAGAAACGCTGTGACCGAGTGAGAGAGAGTGAAAGAGATGCTGTGAGTGAGTGAGAGGGAGAGAAAGAGAAGCTGTCAGTGCAAGAGACAGAGAGAGAGAGAGAAGCTGTGAGTGAGTGAGAGAGGGAGACAGAGAAGCTGTGAGTGAGAGAGAGAGAGAGAGAGAAGCTGTGAATGAGAGAGAGAGAATTAGAAGCTATGAGTGAAAGAGAGAGAAAGAGAAGCTGTGAGTGAGAGAGAGAGAGAAAGAGAAGATGTGAGTGTCTGAGGGAGAAAGAGAAGCTGTGAGAGAGAAAAAGATAAGCTGTGCTTGAGAGAGAAATAGAATCTGTGAATGAGTGAGAGAGAGAGAAAGAGAAGCTATGTGTGTGTGATAGATAGAATGAGAAGTTGTGAGTGAGTGAGAGAGAGAGAGAAAGAGAAGCTGTGAGTGAGAGACAGAGAACGAGAAGCTGAGTGAGAGAGAGAGAGTGAAAGAGAAGCTGTGAGTGAGAGAGAGAGAAAGAAAAGCTGGTATTGAGAGAGAGAGAGAGAGAGAAAGAAGCTGTGAGTGAGAGAGAGAGAGAAAGAGAAGCTGTGAGTGAGAGAGACGGAGAATCTGTGAGTGTGTGTGTGAGAGAGAAAGAGGTTGTGAGTGAGTGAGTGAGAGTGTGAAGCTCTGAGAGATTGTGAGAGAGAAAGAGAAGGTGTGAGAGAGTGAGAGAGAAAGATAAGCTGTGAGTGAGTGAGAGAGAGAGAGTGAGAAGCTGTGAGTGAGTGAGAGAGAGAGGGAGAAGCTGTGAGTGAGAGAGAGAGAGAGAGAAGTGAAAGAGAAGGTGTGAGTGAGAGAAAGAGAGAGAGAGAGAAGCTGTGAGTGAGAGAGAGAGCAAAAGAGAAGCTGTGAGTGAGTGAGAGAGAGAGAGAAAGAAAAGCTGTGAGTGTGTGTGTGAGAGAGAAAGAAGCTGTGAGTGAGAGAGAGAGAGAAAGAGAAGCTGTGAGTGAGAGAGAGAGAAATAGAAGCTGTGAATGAGAGAGAGAGAAAGAGACGCTATTGAGAGAGAGAAAGAGAAGCTGTGAGTGAGGGAGAGAAAGAGAAGCTGTGAGAGAGAGAGAGAGAAAGAGAAGCTGTGACTGTGTGTGAGAGAGAAAGAGAAGTTGTGAGTGAGTGAGAGAGAGAGAAAGAGAAGCTGTGAGTGAGAGACAGAGAAAGAGAAGCTGTGAGTGAGTGAGAGAGAGTGAAAGAGAAGCTGTGAGTGAGTGAGAGAGAGGGGAAGAAAAGCTGTGATTGAGAGAGAGAGAGAAAGAAGTTGTGAGTGAGAGAGAGAGAAAGGGAAGCTATGAGTGAGAGATACAGAGAGAAATAGAAGCTGTGAGGGAGAGAGAGAGAACTTAAGAACATAAGAACAGCCTTGCTGGAACAGGCCAAAGCCCATCCAGTCCAGCATTCTGTCTCACACAGTGGCTCACCATTTCCTTCAGGGTATTCCCAAGCAGATGCCCTCACCTGCTTAGGATTCCCTGGAAATGGCATTGAGAGATATCCTGCCTATCTCTCCAACCCGGAGGTTGTCCTTAGGTAGCCATAATTATAGCCATTGATAGCCTTGTCCTCCATGAACTTGTCTAATCCTTTCTTAAAGCTGTCAAGACTGACAGCTGTCACCACTTCTTATGGTAGGGAGTTCCATAGACCAGTAATCCTCTGGGTGAAAAAGTACTTTCTCTTATTTGTTTGAGAACTAGTACCCAAAAGTTTCATGGAGTGTCCCCTAGTTCTAGTGTTGTGCGATAGGAAAACAGTTTTTCCTTATCTACTTTGTCCACACCGTGCATGATTTTATAAACTTCAATCAGGTCACCTCTTAGACGCCGTCGTTCAAGAGTGAAAAGGCCCAACCGTTGCAGCCTCAGATGGTAAGGAAGGTGTTCCAGTCCCCTAATCATTCTGGTTGCCCTCCTCTGTACTTTCTCCAACTCCATAATATCCTTCTGGAGGTATGGCGACCAGAACTGTACACAATATTCCAGATGGCGCCTCACCATAGATTTATAAAGAGGCAAAATGACACTTGCTGACTTATTTTCTATACCCTTCCTAATGATCCCTAACATTGAGTTTGCTTTTTTCACTGCTGAGGCACACTGGGTTGACACCTTCATTGAGCTGTCCACCAGGACACCAAGGTCCCTTTCCTGGTTTGTCGCAGAGAGTTCAGACCCCATCAGTTTATAAATGTAATTGGGGTTTTTTGCCCCAACATGCATCACTCTGCACTTACTGATGTTGAAGCTCATTTGCCACTGTTTTGCCCATTCCCCCAGTGTCAAGAGATCCCTCTGGAGCTCTTCACAATCTCTCACAGTTTTCACTACCCTGTATAATTTAGTGTCGTCAGCAAATTTGGCTACCTTGCTTTTTACTCCTACCTCTAGATCATTTATGAAGAGGTTGAAAAGCAGGGGTCCCAGTACTGAACCTTGGGGGAACCCACTCTTTACTTCCCTCCACTTGGAGAAGTGTCCATTTAGTGCTACCCTCTGTTTCCTGTCCCTTAGCCAGTTGCTGATCCAGGACAAGACCTGTCCCTTTATTCCATGACTGGTAAGTTTATTCAAGAGCCTTTGGTGTGGGACCTTGTCAAAAGCCTTCTGAAAGTCCAGATAAACAATGTCAACTGGATCCCCCTTATCCACATGCTTGTTGACACTCTCAAAAAATTCCAACAGATTAGTGAGGCATGATTTGCCCTTGCAAAAGCCATGTTGGCTCTCCTTTAGCAGCGCCTTCTCTTCTATGTGCCTATTAATTCTATCTTTTAGGATGGTTTCCATCACTTTACCTTGGACACATGTCAAACTGACAGGCCGGTAATTTCCTGGATCACCCCTGGATCCTTTTTTGAAAATTGGTGTTACATTCGCTACCTTCCAGTCATCAGGCACAAAGCCTGATTTGAGGGAAAGATTATATATTTTGGCTAGGATATCAGCAATTTCATCTTTAAGTTCCCTGAGAACTCGTGGATGGATGCCATCTGGTCCTGGGGATTTGTTAGTGTTTAGCTTAACAAGACATGCAAGGACCTCCTCCCTGGTTATTTCTATCTTGCTTAATTCTTCGGTTTCCCTCCCTACGAAGATAGGCTCTGTTTTGGGAATGTGGTCTCTGTCTTCTTCAGTGAATACTGAAGCAAAGAATTCATTGAGTCTCTCTGCAATCTCTGTTTCCTCTTTAATAACCCCTTGCCTTCCATTGTCATCTAATGGTCCAATGGCCTTCCTAGTTGGGTTCTTACTTCTAATGTACTTAAAGAAGTCTTTGTTATTTCTCTGAGTATTTTTAGCTATACGCTCCTCAAAGTCTTCCTTTGCTTTCCTGATTGTTGCCTTGCATTTGTTCTGCCAGAATTTATGTTTCTGCCTGCTGTCCTCATTTGGACAAGCCTTCCATCTTCTAAATGAGCTTTTCTTGCTCTTGATCACTTCCCGAACAGCTCCTGTAAGCCACATCGGAGTCCTCTTGGACTTGGCAGTGCCCTTTTTCCTTTTGGCTATGCATTCCAATTGAGCCTCTGTTATTGTTTTTGTAAACAGCCTCCATGCCTCTTGGAGTGTTTGGACTCTCTCAATTTTCCCTTTCAGAGAAGCTGTGAGTGAGAGAGAGATGGAGAACCTGTGTGTGTGTGAGAGAGAGAAAGAGAAGCTGTGTGAGTGAGTGAGAGAGAGAAGCTATGAGAGATTGTGAGAGAGAAAGAGAATCTGTGAGAGAGTGAGAGAGAAAGAGAAGCTGTGAGTGAGAGAGAGAGAGTGAGAAGCTGTGAGTGAGTGAGAGAGAGAGAGAAGCTGTGAGTGAGAGAGAGAGAAGGGAATGAGAAGCTGTGCGTGAGAGAAAGAGAGAGAGAGAAGCTGTGAGTGAGTGAGAGAGAGAAAGAAGCTGTGAGTGAGAGAGAGAGAGAGAAAGGGAAGCTATGAGTGAGAGATACAGAAAGTAATAGAAGCTGTGAGTGAGTGAGAGAGAAAGAGAAGCTGTGAGTGAGTGAGAGAGAGAGAGAAAGAGAAGCTGTGAGTGAGTGAGAGAGAGAGAGAAAGAAAAGCTGTGAGTGAGAGAGAGAAGCTGTGAGTGAGAGAGAGAGAGAGAAAGAAAGAGAAGCTGTGAGTGAGAGAGAGAGAAATAGAAGCTGTGAATGAGAGAGAGAAAGAGAAGCTATGTGAGAGAGAGAAAGAGAAGCTGTGAGTGAGAGAGAGTGAGAAAGAGAAGCTGTGTGAGAAAGAGAGAAGCAGTGTGTGTGTGAGAGAGAAAGACAAGCTGTGAGTGAGAGAGAGAGAGAAAGAGAAGCTGTGAGTGAGAGACAGAGAGAAAGAGAAGCTGTGAGTGAGAGAGTGAGAGAGAGAAGCTGAGAGAGCGAGAGCGAGAGAGAAGCTGTGAGTGAGACAGAGAGAGAGAGAAAGAAAGCTGTGAGTGAGTGAGAGAGAAAGAGAAGCTGTGAGTGAGTGGGAGAGAGAGAGAGACGCTGTGAGTGAGTGAGAGAGAGAGAGAAAGGGAAGCTGTGAGTGAATGAGAGAGAGAGAGAGAGAAAGAGAAGCTGTGAGTTAGTGAGAGAGAGGAAAGAGAAGCTGTGAGTGAGTGAGAGAGAGAGAAAGAGAAGCTGTGAGTGAGTGAGAGAGAAAAAGAGAAGTTGTGAGTGAGAGAGAGAGAGAAAGAGAAGCTGTGAGTGAGAGAGAAGGAGAAGCTGAGTGAGAGAGAGAGAGAGGAAGAGAAGCTGTGAGTGAGACAGAGAGAGAAAGAAAGCTGTGAGTGAGTGAGAGAGAAAGAGAAGCTGTGAGTGAGTGAGAGAGAGAGAGAAAGAGAAGCTGTGAGTGAGTGAGAGAGAGAAAGAGAGAAAGAGAAGCTGTGAGTGAATGAGAGAGAGAAAGAAAGAAAAGCTGTGAGTGAGAGAGAGAGAGAGAAAGGGAAGCTATGAGTGAGAGATACAGAAAGTAATAGAAGCTGTGAGTGAGTGAGAGAGAAAGAGAAGCTGTGAGTGAGAGAGAGAGAGAAAGAGAAGCTGTGAGTGAGTGAGAGAGAGAGAAAGAGAGAAAGAAAGAGAAGCTGTGAGTTAGTGAGAGAGAGAAAGAGAAGCTGTGAGTGAGAGAGAGAGAGAGAAAGAGAAGCTGTGAATGAGTGAGAGAGAGAGAAAAGAGAAGCTGTGAGTGAGAGAGATAGAGAGAAAGAGAAGCTTTGTGTGTGTGTGAGAGAGAAATAGAAGTCGTGAGTGAGTGAGAGAGATAGAGAAAGAGAAGATGTGAGTGAGAGAGAGAAAAGAAGTTGTGAGTGAGTGAGAGAGAGAGAGAAAGAGAAGCTGTGAGTGAGAGACAGAGAAAGAGACGCTGTGAGTGAGTGAGAGAGAGAGAGAGTGAAAGAGAAGCTGTGAGTGAGTGAGAGAGAGAGAAAGAAAAGCTGTGATTGAGAGAGAGAGAGAAAGAAGCTGTGAGTGAGAGAGAGAGAGAGAAAGGGAAGCTATGAGTGAGAGATACAGAAAGTAATAGAAGCTGTGAGTGAGAGAGAGAGAATGAGAAGCTGTGAGTGAGAGAGAGATGGAGAATCTGTGAGTGTGTGTGTGTGAGAGAAAGAGAAGCTGTGAGTGAGTGAGTGAGTGAGAGAGAGAAGCTCTGAGAGATTGTGAGAGAGAAAGAGAAGCTGTGAGAGAGTGAGAGAGAAAGAGAAGCTGTGAGTGAGAGAGTGAGAGAGAGAAGCTGAGAGAGAGAGAGAGAAGCTGTGAGTGAGACAGAGAGAGAGAGAGAAAGAAAGCTGTGAGTGAGTGAGAGAGAAAGAGAAGCTGTGAGTGAGTGGGAGAGAGAGAGAGAGAAGCTGTGAGTGAGTGAGAGAGAGAGAGAAACTGAAGCTGTGAGTGAATGAGAGAGAAAGAAAGAAAAGCTGTGAGTGAGAGAGAGAAGCTGTGAGTGACAGAGAGAGAGAGAGAAAGAGAAGCTGTGAGTGAGAGAGAGAGAAAGAGAAGCTGTGAATGAGAGAGAGAGAGAAAGAGAAGCTATGTGAGAGAGAGAGAAGCAGTGTGTGTGTGAGAGAGAAAGACAAGCTGTGAGTGAGAGAGAGAGAGAAAGAGAAGCTGTGAGTGAGAGACAGAGAGAAAGAGAAGCTGTGAGTGAGAGAGTGAGAGAGAGAAGCTGAGAGAGAGAGAGAGAGAAGCTGTGAGTGAGACAGAGAGAGAGAGAAAGAAAGCTGTGAGTGAGTGAGAGAGAAAGAGAAGCTGTGAGTGAGTGGGAGAGAAAGAGAGATACGCTGTGAGTGAGTGAGAGAGAGAGAAAGGGAAGCTGTGAGTGAATGAGAGAGAGAGAGAGAGAGAGAAAGAGAAGCTGTGAGTTAGTGAGAGAGAGAAAGAGAAGCTGTGAGTGAGTGAGAGAGAGAGAGAAAGAGAAGCTCTGAGTGAGTGAGTGAGAGAGAAAGAGAAGCTGTGAGTGAGAGAGAGAGAGAAAGAGAAGCTGTGAGTGAGAGAGAGAGAGAAAAAGAGAAGCTGTGAGTGAGAGAGAAGGAGAAGCTGAGTGAGAGAGAGAGAGAGAGGAAGAGAAGCTGTGAGTGAGACAGAGAGAGAAAGAAAGCTGTGAGTGAGTGAGAGAGAAAGAGGAGCTGTGAGTGAGTGAGAGAGAGAGAGAGAAAGAGAAGCTGTGAGTGAGTGAGAGAGAGAGAAAGAGAAAGAGAAGCTGTGAGTTAGTGAGAGAGAGAAAGTGAAGCTGTGAGTGAGAGAGAGAATGAGAAAGAGAAGCTGTGAGTGAGTGAGAGAGAGAGAAAAGAGAAGCTGTGAGTGAGAGACAGAGAGAAAGAGAAGCTGTGAGTGAGAGAGTGAGAGAGAGAAGCTGAGAGAGCGAGAGCGAGAGAGAAGCTGTGAGTGAGACAGAGAGAGAGAGAAAGAAAGCTGTGAGTGAGTGAGAGAGAAAGAGAAGCTGTGAGTGAGTGGGAGAGAGAGAGAGACGCTGTGAGTGAGTGAGAGAGAGAGAGAAAGGGAAGCTGTGAGTGAATGAGAGAGAGAGAGAGAGAAAGAGAAGCTGTGAGTTAGTGAGAGAAAGAGAAGCTGTGAGTGAGTGAGAGAGAGAGAAAGAGAAGCTGTGAGTGAGTGAGAGAGAGAAAAAGAGAAGTTGTGAGTGAGAGAGAGAGAGAAAGAGAAGCTGTGAGTGAGAGAGAAGGAGAAGCTGAGTGAGAGAGAGAGGGGAAGAGAAGCTGTGAGTGAGACAGAGAGAGAAAGAAAGCTGTGAGTGAGTGAGAGAGAAAGAGAAGCTGTGAGTGAGTGAGAGAGAGAGAGAAAGAGAAGCTGTGAGTGAGTGAGAGAGAGAAAGAGAGAAAGAGAAGCTGTGAGTGAATGAGAGAGAGAAAGAAAGAAAAGCTGTGAGTGAGAGAGAGAGAGAGAAAGGGAAGCTATGAGTGAGAGATACAGAAAGTAATAGAAGCTGTGAGTGAGTGAGAGAGAAAGAGAAGCTGTGAGTGAGAGAGAGAGAGAAAGAGAAGCTGTGAGTGAGTGAGAGAGAGAGAAAGAGAGAAAGAAAGAGAAGCTGTGAGTGAGAGAGAGAGAGAGAAAGAGAAGCTGTGAATGAGTGAGAGAGAGAGAAAAGAGAAGCTGTGAGTGAGAGAGATAGAGAGAAAGAGAAGCTTTGTGTGTGTGAGAGAGAGAAATAGAAGTCATGAGTGAGTGAGAGAGAGAGAGAAAGAGAAGATGTGAGTGAGAGAGAGAAAAGAAGTTGTGAGTGAGTGAGAGAGAGAGAGAAAGAGAAGCTGTGAGTGAGAGACAGAGAAAGAGACGCTGTGAGTGAGTGAGAGAGAGAGAGAGTGAAAGAGAAGCTGTGAGTGAGTGAGAGAGAGAGAAAGAAAAGCTGTGATTGAGAGAGAGAGAGAAAGAAGCTGTGAGTGAGAGAGAGAGAGAGAAAGGGAAGCTATGAGTGAGAGATACAGAAAGTAATAGAAGCTGTGAGTGAGAGAGAGAGAATGAGAAGCTGTGAGTGAGAGAGAGACGGAGAATCTGTGAGTGTGTGTGTGTGAGAGAAAGAGAAGCTGTGAGTGAGTGAGTGAGTGAGAGAGAGAAGCTCTGAGAGATTGTGAGAGAGAAAGAGAAGCTGTGAGAGAGTGAGAGAGAAAGAGAAGCTGTGAGTGAGAGAGTGAGAGAGAGAAGCTGAGCGAGAGAGAGAGAAGCTGTGAGTGAAACAGAGAGAGAGAGAGAAAGAAAGCTGTGAGTGAGTGAGAGAGAAAGAGAAGCTGTGAGTGAGTGGGAGAGAGAGAGAGAGAGAGAAGCTGTGAGTGAGTGAGAGAGAGAGAGAAACTGAAGCTGTGAGTGAATGAGAGAGAGAAAGAAAGAAAAGCTGTGAGTGAGAGAGAGAAGCTGTGAGTGACAGAGAGAGAGAGAGAAAGAGAAGCTGTGAGTGAGAGAGAGAGAAAGAGAAGCTGTGAATGAGAGAGAGAGAGAAAGAGAAGCTATGTGAGAGAGAGAGAAGCAGTGTGTGTGTGAGAGAGAAAGACAAGCTGTGAGTGAGAGAGAGAGAGAAAGAGAAGCTGTGAGTGAGAGACAGAGAGAAAGAGAAGCTGTGAGTGAGAGAGTGAGAGAGAGAAGCTGAGAGAGAGAGAGAGAGAAGCTGTGAGTGAGACAGAGAGAGAGAGAAAGAAAGCTGTGAGTGAGTGAGAGAGAAAGAGAAGCTGTGAGTGAGTGGGAGAGAAAGAGAGATACGCTGTGAGTGAGTGAGAGAGAGAGAGAAAGGGAAGCTGTGAGTGAATGAGAGAGAGAGAGAGAGAGAGAAAGAGAAGCTGTGAGTTAGTGAGAGAGAGAAAGAGAAGCTGTGAGTGAGTGAGAGAGAGAGAGAAAGAGAAGCTGTGAGTGAGTGAGTGAGAGAGAAGGAGAAGCTGTGAGTGAGAGAGAGAGAGAAAGAGAAGCTGTGAGTGAGAGAGAGAGAGAAAAAGAGAAGCTGTGAGTGAGAGAGAAGGAGAAGCTGAGTGAGAGAGAGAGAGAGAGGAAGAGAAGCTGTGAGTGAGACAGAGAGAGAAAGAAAGCTGTGAGTGAGTGAGAGAGAAAGAGGAGCTGTGAGTGAGTGAGAGAGAGAGAGAGAAAGAGAAGCTGTGAGTGAGTGAGAGAGAGAGAAAGAGAAAGAGAAGCTGTGAGTTAGTGAGAGAGAGAAAGTGAAGCTGTGAGTGAGAGAGAGAATGAGAAAGAGAAGCTGTGAGTGAGTGAGAGAGAGAGAAAAGAGAAGCTGTGAGTGAGAGAGAGAGAGAGTGAAAGAGAAGCTGTGAGTGAGTGAGTGAGAGAGAAAGAAAAGCTATGATTGAGAGAGAGAGAGAAAGAAGCTGTGAGTGAGAGAGAGAGAGAGAAAGGGAAGCTATGAGTGAGAGATACAGAAAGTAATAGAAGCTGTGAGTGAGAGAGAGAGAATGAGAAGCTGTGAGTGAGAGAGAGACGGAGAATCTGTGAGTGTGTGTGTGTGAGAGAAAGAGAAGCTGTGAGTGAGTGAGTGAGTGAGAGAGAGAAGCTCTGAGAGATTGTGAGAGAGAAAGAGAAGCTGTGAGAGAGTGAGAGAGAAAGAGAAGCTGTGAGTGAGAGAGTGAGAGAGAGAAGCTGAGAGAGAGAGAGAAGCTGTGAGTGAGACAGAGAGAGAGAGAGAAAGAAAGCTGTGAGTGAGTGAGAGAGAAAGAAAGCTGTGAGTGAGTGAGAGAGAAAGAGAAGCTGTGAGTGAGTGAGAGAGAGAGAGAAAGAGAAGCTGTGAGTGAGTGAGAGAGAGAGAAAGAGAAGCTGTGAGTTAGTGAGAGAGAGAAAGTGAAGCTGTGAGTGAGAGAGAGAGTGAGAAAGAGAAGCTGTGAGTGAGTGAGAGAGAGAGAAAAGAGACGCTGTGAGTGAGAGAGAGAGAGAGAGTGAAAGAGAAGCTGTGAGTGAGTGAGAGAGAGAGAAAGAAAAGCTGTGATTGAGAGATACAGAAAGTAATAGAAGCTGTGAGTGAGAGAGAGAATGAGAAGCTGTGAGTGAGAGAGAGACGGAGAATCTGTGAGTGTGTGTGTGTGAGAGAAAGAGAAGCTGTGAGTGAGTGAGTGAGTGAGAGAGAGAAGCTCTGAGAGATTGTGAGAGAGAAAGAGAAGCTGTGAGAGAGTGAGAGAGAAAGAGAAGCTGTGAGTGAGAGAGTGAGAGAGAGAAGCTGAGAGAGAGAGAGAGAAGCTGTGAGTGAGACAGAGAGAGAGAGAGAAAGAAAGCTGTGAGTGAGTGAGACAGAAAGAGAAGCTGTGAGTGAGAGACAGAGAAAGAGAAGCTGTGAGTGAGTGAGAGAGAGAGAGTGAAAGAGAAGCTGTGAGTGAGTGAGAGAGAGAGAGAAAGAAAACCTGTGATTGAGAGAGAGATTGAGAAAGAAGCTGTGAGTGAGAGAGAGAGAGAGAAAGGGAAGCTATGAGTGAGAGATACAGAAAGTAATAGAAGCTGTGAGTGAGTGAGAGAGAAAGAGAAGCTGTGAGTGAGTGAAAGAGAGAGAGAAAGAGAAGCTGTGAGTGAGTGAGAGAGAGAGAAAGAGAGAAAGAAAGAGAAGCTGTGAGTTAGTGAGAGAGAGAAAGAGAAGCTGTGAGTGAGAGAGAGAGAGAAAGAGAAGCTGTGAGTGAGTGAGAGAGAGAGAAAAGAGAAGCTGTGAGTGAGAGAGATAGAGAGAAAGAGAAGCTTTGTGTGTGTGTGAGAGAGAAATAGAAGTTGTGAGTGAGTGAGAGAGAGAGAGAAAGAGAAGCTGTGAGTGAGAGAGAGAAAAGAAGTTGTGAGTGAGTGAGAGAGAGAGAGAGAAAGAGAAGCTGTGAGTGAGAGACAGAGAAAGAGACGCTGTGAGTGAGTGAGAGAGAGAGTGAAAGAGAAGCTGTGAGTGAGAGAGAGAGAGAGAAAGAAAAGCTGTGATTGAGAGAGAGAGAGAAAGAAGCTGTGAGTGAGAGAGTGAGAGAGAAAGGGAAGCTATGAGTGAGAGATACAGAAAGTAATAGAAGCTGTGAGTAAGAGAGAGAGAATGAGAAGCTGTGAGTGAGAGAGAGACGGAGAATCTGTGAGTGTGTGTGTGTGAGAGAAAGAGAAGCTGTGAGTGAGTGAGTGAGAGAGAGAAGCTCTGAGAGATTGTGAGAGAGAAAGAGAAGCTGTGAGAGAGTGAGAGAGAAAGAGAAGCTGTGAGTGAGAGAGTGAGAGAGAGAAGCTGAGAGAGAGAGAGAGAAGCTGTGAGTGAGACAGAGAGAGAGAGAGAAAGAAAGGTGTGAGTGAGTGAGAGAGAAAGAGAAGCTGTTAGTGAGTGGGAGAGAGAGAGAGAGAAGCTGTGAGTGAGTGAGAGAGAGAGAGAAACGGAAGCTGTGAGTGAATGAGAGAGAGAGAAAGAAAAGCTTTGAGTGAGAGAGAGAGAAGCTGTGAGTGAGAGAGAGAGAGAAAGAAGCTGTGAGTGAGAGAGAGAGAGAGAAAGGGAAGCTATGAGTGAGAGATACAGAAAGTAATAGAAGCTGTGAGTGAGAGAGAGAGAATGAGAAGCTGTGAGTGAGAGAGAGACGGAGAATCTGTGAGTGTGTGTGTGTGAGAGAAAGAGAAGCTGTGAGTGAGTGAGTGAGTGAGAGAGAGAAGCTCTGAGAGATTGTGAGAGAGAAAGAGAAGCTGTGAGAGAGTGAGAGAGAAAGAGAAGCTGTGAGTGAGAGAGTGAGAGAGAGAAGCTGAGCGAGAGAGAGAGAAGCTGTGAGTGAGACAGAGAGAGAGAGAGAAAGAAAGCTGTGAGTGAGTGAGAGAGAAAGAGAAGCTGTGAGTGAGTGGGAGAGAGAGAGAGAGAGAAGCTGTGAGTGAGTGAGAGAGAGAGAGAAACTGAAGCTGTGAGTGAATGAGAGAGAGAAAGAAAGAAAAGCTGTGAGTGAGAGAGAGAAGCTGTGAGTGACAGAGAGAGAGAAAGAGAAGCTGTGAGTGAGAGAGAGAGAAAGAGAAGCTGTGAATGAGAGAGAGAGAGAAAGAGAAGCTATGTGAGAGAGAGAGAAGCAGTGTGTGTGTGAGAGAGAAAGACAAGCTGTGAGTGAGAGAGAGAGAGAAAGAGAAGCTGTGAGTGAGAGACAGAGAGAAAGAGAAGCTGTGAGTGAGAGAGTGAGAGAGAGAAGCTGAGAGAGAGAGAGAGAGAAGCTGTGAGTGAGACAGAGAGAGAGAGAAAGAAAGCTGTGAGTGAGTGAGAGAGAAAGAGAAGCTGTGAGTGAGTGGGAGAGAAAGAGAGATACGCTGTGAGTGAGTGAGAGAGAGAGAGAAAGGGAAGCTGTGAGTGAATGAGAGAGAGAGAGAGAGAGAGAAAGAGAAGCTGTGAGTTAGTGAGAGAGAGAAAGAGAAGCTGTGAGTGAGTGAGAGAGAGAGAGAAAGAGAAGCTGTGAGTGAGTGAGTGAGAGAGAAAGAGAAGCTGTGAGTGAGAGAGAGAGAGAAAGAGAAGCTGTGAGTGAGAGAGAGAGAGAAAAAGAGAAGCTGTGAGTGAGAGAGAAGGAGAAGCTGAGTGAGAGAGAGAGAGAGAGGAAGAGAAGCTGTGAGTGAGACAGAGAGAGAAAGAAAGCTGTGAGTGAGTGAGAGAGAAAGAGGAGCTGTGAGTGAGTGAGAGAGAGAGAGAGAAAGAGAAGCTGTGAGTGAGTGAGAGAGAGAGAAAGAGAAAGAGAAGCTGTGAGTTAGTGAGAGAGAGAAAGTGAAGCTGTGAGTGAGAGAGAGAATGAGAAAGAGAAGCTGTGAGTGAGTGAGAGAGAGAGAAAAGAGAAGCTGTGAGTGAGAGAGAGAGAGAGAGTGAAAGAGAAGCTGTGAGTGAGTGAGAGAGAGAGAAAGAAAAGCTATGATTGAGAGAGAGAGAGAAAGAAGCTGTGAGTGAGAGAGAGAGAGAGAAAGGGAAGCTATGAGTGAGAGATACAGAAAGTAATAGAAGCTGTGAGTGAAAGAGAGAGAATGAGAAGCTGTGAGTGAGAGAGAGACGGAGAATCTGTGAGTGTGTGTGTGAGAGAGAAAGAGAAGCTGTGAGTGAGTGAGTGAGTGAGAGAGAGAAGCTCTGAGAGATTGTGAGAGAGAAAGAGAAGCTGTGAGAGAGTGAGAGAGAAAGAGAAGCTGTGAGTGAGAGAGTGAGAGAGAGAAGCTGAGAGAGAGAGAAGCTGTGAGTGAGACAGAGAGAGAGAGAGAAAGAAAGCTGTGTGTGAGAGAGAGAGAAAGAAAGCTGTGAGTGAGTGAGAGAGAAAGAGAAGCTGTGAGTGAGTGAGAGAGAGAGAGAAAGAGAAGCTGTGAGTGAGTGAGAGAGAGAGAAAGAGAAGCTGTGAGTTAGTGAGAGAGAGAAAGTGAAGCTGTGAGTGAGAGAGAGAGTGAGAAAGAGAAGCTGTGAGTGAGTGAGAGAGAGAGAAAAGAGACGCTGTGAGTGAGAGAGAGAGAGTGAAAGAGAAGCTGTGAGTGAGTGAGAGAGAGAGAAAGAAAAGCTGTGATTGAGAGAGAGAGAGAAAGAAGCTGTGAGTGAGAGAGAGAGAGAGAAAGGGAAGCTATGATTGAGAGATACAGAAAGTAATAGAAGCTGTGAGTGAGAGAGAGAATGAGAAGCTGTGAGTGAGAGAGAGACGGAGAATCTGTGAGTGTGTGTGTGTGAGAGAAAGAGAAGCTGTGAGTGAGTGAGTGAGTGAGAGAGAGAAGCTCTGAGAGATTGTGAGAGAGAAAGAGAAGCTGTGAGAGAGTGAGAGAGAAAGAGAAGCTGTGAGTGAGAGAGTGAGAGAGAGAAGCTGAGAGAGAGAGAGAGAGAAGCTGTGAGTGAGACAGAGAGAGAGAGAGAAAGAAAGCTGTGAGTGAGTGAGACAGAAAGAGAAGCTGTGAGTGAGAGACAGAGAAAGAGAAGCTGTGAGTGAGTGAGAGAGAGAGAGTGAAAGAGAAGCTGTGAGTGAGTGAGAGAGAGAGAGAAAGAAAACCTGTGATTGAGAGAGAGATTGAGAAAGAAGCTGTGAGTGAGAGAGAGAGAGAAAAAGGGAAGCTATGAGTGAGAGATACAGAAAGTAATAGAAGCTGTGAGTGAGTGAGAGAGAAAGAGAAGCTGTGAGTGAGTGAGAGAGAGAGAGAAAGAGAAGCTGTGAGTGAGAGAGAGAAAAGAAGTTGTGAGTGAGTGAGAGAGAGAGAGAGAAAGAGAAGCTGTGAGTGAGAGACAGAGAAAGAGACGCTGTGAGTGAGTGAGAGAGAGAGAGTGAAAGAGAAGCTGTGAGTGAGAGAGAGAGAGAGAAAGAAAAGCTGTGATTGAGAGAGAGAGAGAAAGAAGCTGTGAGTGAGAGAGTGAGAGAGAAAGGGAAGCTATGAGTGAGAGATACAGAAAGTAATAGAAGCTGTGAGTAAGAGAGAGAGAATGAGAAGCTGTGAGTGAGAGAGAGACGGAGAATCTGTGAGTGTGTGTGTGTGAGAGAAAGAGAAGCTGTGAGTGAGTGAGTGAGAGAGAGAAGCTCTGAGAGATTGTGAGAGAGAAAGAGAAGCTGTGAGAGAGTGAGAGAGAAAGAGAAGCTGTGAGTGAGAGAGTGAGAGAGAGAAGCTGAGAGAGAGAGAGAAGCTGTGAGTGAGACAGAGAGAGAGAGAGAAAGAAAGGTGTGAGTGAGTGAGAGAGAAAGAGAAGCTGTTAGTGAGTGGGAGAGAGAGAGAGAGAAGCTGTGAGTGAGTGAGAGAGAGAGAGAAACGGAAGCTGTGAGTGAATGAGAGAGAGAGAAAGAAAAGCTTTGAGTGAGAGAGAGAGAAGCTGTGAGTGAGAGAGAGAGAGAGAAAGAGAAGCTGTGCGTGAGAGAAAGAGAGAGAGAAGCTGTGAGTGAGTGAGAGAGAGAAAGAAGCTGTGAGTGAGAGAGAGAGAGAAAGGGAAGCTATGAGTGAGAGATACAGAAAGTAATAGAAGCTGTGAGTGAGTGAGAGAGAAAGTGAAGCTGTGAGTGAGTGAGAGAGAGAGAGAAAGAGAAGCTGTGAGTGAGTGAGAGAGAGAGAGAAAGAAAAGCTGTGAGTGAGAGAGAGAGAAGCTGTGAGTGAGAGAGAGAGAGAAAGAGAAGCTGTGAGTGAGAGAGAGAGAAATAGAAGCTGTGAATGAGAGAGAGAGAAAGAGAAGCTATGTGAGAGAGAGAAAGAGAAGCTGTGAGTGAGAGAGAGTGAGAAAGAGAAGATGTGTGAGAGAGAGAAGCAGTGTGTGTGTGAGAGAGAAAGACAAGCTGTGAGTGAGAGAGAGAGAGAAAGAGAAGCTGTGAGTGAGAGACAGAGAGAAAGAGAAGCTGTGAGTGAGAGAGTGAGAGAGAGAAGCTGAGAGAGAGAGAGAGATAAGCTGTGAGTGAGACAGAGAGAGAGAGAAAGAAAGCTGTGAGTGAGTGAGAGAGAAAGAGAAGCTGTGAGTGAGTGGGAGAGAAAGGGAGAGACGCTGTGAGTGAGTGAGAGAGAGAGAGAAAGGGAAGCTGTGAGTGAATGAGAGAGAGAGAGAGAGAGAGAAAGAGAAGCTGTGAGTGAGTGAGAGAGAGAGAGAAAGAGAAGCTGTGAGTGAGTGAGAGAGAGAGAGAAAGAGAAGCTGTGAGAGACAGAGAGAAAGAGAAGCTGTGAGTGAGAGAGACAGAGAAAGAGAGAGAAGCTGTGAGTGAGTGTGAGAGAGAGAAAGAGAAGCTGTGAGTGAGAGAGACAGAGAAAAGAGAGAGAAGCTGTGAGTGAGTGTGTGAGAGAGAGAGAGAAGCTGTGAGAGAGAGAGAGAGAAAGAGAAGCTGTGAGAGAGAGAAAGAAAGAAAGAGTAGCTGTGAGTGAGAGAGTGAGTGAGAGAGGTGTGAGTGAGAGAGAGAGAAAGAGAAGCTGTGTGTGAGTGGGAGAGAGGGAAAGAGATGCTGTGAGTGAGAGAGAGATAGAGAAAGAAAAGCTGTGAGTGAGAGAGAGAGCGAGAGCGAAAGAAAAGCTGTGAGTGAGTGAGAGAGAGAGAAATAAAAGCTGTGAGTG
This sequence comes from Bradypodion ventrale, assembly GCA_035047345.1. NCBI lineage: Eukaryota > Metazoa > Chordata > Lepidosauria > Squamata > Chamaeleonidae > Bradypodion > Bradypodion ventrale. Next base: position 208,670,261 of record JAWDJE010000002.1, read on the forward strand.
AGAGAGAGAGAAAGAGAAGCTGTGAGTGAGAGAGAGAGAGAAAGAGAAGCTGTGAGTGAGAGAGAGAGAGAAAGAGAAGCTGTGAGTGAGAGAGAGAGAAGGAGAAGCTGTGAGTGAGAGAGAGAAGGGAAAGAGAAGCTGTGAGTGAGAGAAAGAGAGAGAGAGATGCTGTGAGTGAGAGAGAGAGCAAAAGAGAAAGTTTGAGTAAGTGAGAGAGAGAGAGAGAGAAAGAAAAGCTGTGAGAGAGAGAGAGAGAGAAAGAAGCTGTGAGTGAGAGAGAGAGAAAGAGAAGCTGTGAGTGAGCGAGAGAGAGAGAAAGAGAAGCTGTGAATGAGTGAGAGAGAGAGAAAGAGAAGCTGTGACAGTGAGAGAGAGAAAGAGAAGCTGTGAGTGATTGGGAGAGAGGGAAAGAGAAACTGTGAGTGAGTGAGAGAGAGAGAAAAGAGAAGCTGTGAGTGAGAGAGATAGAGAGAAAGAGAAGCTGTGTGTGTGAGAGAGAGAGAGAAATAGAAGCTGTGAGTGAGTGAGAGAGAGAGAGAAAAGCAGTGAGGGAGTGAGAGAGAGAGAAGCTGTGTGTGAGAGAGAAAGAGAAGCTGTGAGTGAGAGAGACAGAGAAAGATAGAGAAGCTGGGAGTGAGTGTGAGAGAGAGAAAGAGAAGCTGTGAGTGAGGGAGAGAGAGAGAGAGAAGCTGTGAGAGAGAGAAAGAAAGAAAGAGAAGATGTGAGTAAGAGAATGAGTGAGAGAGAAGCTGTGAGTGAGAGAGAGAGAAAGAGAAGCTATGTGAGAGAGAGAGAAAGAGAAGCTGAGTGAGAGAGAGAGAAAAAGAGAAGCTGTGAGTGAGAGAGAAGGAGAAGCTGAGTGAGAGAGAGAGAGGAAGAGAAGCTGTGAGTGAGACAGAGAGAGAAAGAAAGCTGTGAGTGAGTGAGAGAGAAAGAGAAGCTGTAAGTGAGTGAGAGAGAGAGAGAAAGAGAAGCTGTGAGTGAGTGAGAGAGAGAGAAAGAGAGAAAGAGAAGCTGTGATTTAGTGAGAGAGAGAAAGAGAAGCTGTGAGTGAGAGAGAGAGAGAAAGAGAAGCTGTGAGTGAGTGAGAGAGAGAGAAAAGAGAAGCTGTGAGTGAGAGAGATAGAGAGAAAGAGAAGCTTTGTGTGTGTGAGAGAGAGAAATAGAAGTCGTGAGTGAGTGAGTGAGAGAGAGAGAGAGAAAGAGAAGCTGTGAGTGAGAGAGAGAAAAGAAGTTGAGTGAGTGAGAGAGAGAGAGAAAGAGAAGCTGTGAGTGAGAGACAGAGAAAGAGAGGCTGTGAGTGAGTGAGAGAGAAAGAGAGAAAGAGAAGCTGTGATTTAGTGAGAGAGAGAAAGAGAAGCTGTGAGTGAGAGAGAGAGAGAAAGAGAAGCTGTGAGTGAGTGAGAGAGAGAGAAAAGAGAAGCTGTGAGTGAGAGAGATAGAGAGAAAGAGAAGCTTTGTGTGTGAGAGAGAGAGAAATAGAAGTCGTGAGTGAGTGAGAGAGAGAGAGAGAAAGAGAAGCTGTGAGTGAGAGAGAGAAAAGAAGTTGAGTGAGTGAGAGAGAGAGAGAAAGAGAAGCTGTGAGTGAGAGACAGAGAAAGAGAGGCTGTGAGTGAGTGAGAGAGAGAGAGTGAAAGAGAAGCTGTGAGTGAGTGAGTGAGAGAGAAAGAAAAGCTGTGATTGAGAGAGAGAGAGAGAGAAAGAAGCTGTGAGTGAGAGAGAGAGAGAGAGAGAAGCTGTGAGTGAGAGAGAGATGGAGAATCTGTGTGTGTGTGTGTGAGAGAAAGAGAAGCTGTGTGAGTGAGTGAGAGAGAGAAGCTATGAGAGATTGTGAGAGAGAAAGAGAATCTGTGAGAGAGTGAGAGAGAAAGAGAAGCTGTGAGTGAGAGAGAGAGAGTGAGAAGCTGTGAGTGAGTGAGTGAGAGAGAGAAGCTGTGAGTGAGAGAGAGAGAAGGGAAAGAGAAGCTGTGCGTGAGAGAAAGAGAGAGAGAGAAGCTGTGAGTGAGAGAGAGAGAGAGAAAGAAGCTGTGAGTGAGAGAGAGAGAGAGAAAGGGAAGCTATGAGTGAGAGATACAGAAAGTAATAGAAGCTGTGAGTGAGAGAGAGAGAGAAAGAGAAGCTGTGAGTGAGAGTGAGACGGAGAATCTGTGAGTTTGTGTATGTGAGAGAAAGAGAAGCTGTGAGTGGGTGAGTGAGTGAGTGAGAGAGAGAGAGAAGCTCTGAGAGATTGTGAGAGAGAAAGAGAAGCTGTGAGAGAGTGAGAGAGAAAGAGAAGCTGTGAGTGAGTGAGAGAGAGTGAGAAGCTGTGAGTGAGTGTGTGGGAGAGAGAGAGAGTCAGAAGCTGTGAGTGAGAGAGAGAGAAGGGAAAGAGAAGCTGTGAGTGAGAGAAAGAGAGAGAGAAGCTGTGAGTGAGAGAGAGAGCGAAAGAGAAGCTGTGAGTGAGTGAGAGAGAAAGAGAAAGAAAAGCTGTAAGTGAGGGAGAGAGAGATAGAAGCTGTGAGTGAGAGAGAGAGAGAGAAAGAGAAGTTGTGAGTGTGAGAGAGAAATAGAAGCTGTGAATGAGAATGAGAGAGAAAGAGAAGCTATGTGAGAGAGAGAGAAAGAGAAGCTGTGAGTGAGAGAGAGAGAAAGAGAAGTTGTGTGAGAGAGAGAAGCAGTGTGTGCGTGAGAGATAAAGACAAGCGGAGTGAGAGAGAGAGAGAGAAAGAGTAGCTGTGAGTGAGACAGAGAGAGAAAGAGAAGCTGTGAGTGAGAGAGGGAGAGGGAGAGAATGGGAAGCTGTGAGTGAGAGAGAGAGAAAGAGAAGCTGAGAGAGAGAGAGAGAAGCTGTGAGTGAGACACAGAGAGAAAGAAATCTGTGAGTGAGTGAGAGAGTAAGAGAAGCTGTGAGTGAGAGAGAGAAAGAAAAAGCTGTGAGTTGGTGAGAGAGAAAGAGAAGCTGTGAGTGAGAGAGAGAGAGAGAGAGAAGCTGTGAGTGAGTGTGAGAGAGATATATAAAAGAGAAGCTGTGAGTGAGAGAAATAGAGAGAAAGAGAAGCTTTGTGTGTGTGTGTGAGAGAGAAATAGAAGTCGTGAGTGAGTGAGTGAGAGAGAGAAAGAGAAGCAGTGAGAGACTGAGAGAGAGGGAAAGAGCTGTGTGTGAGAGAGAAAGAGAAGCTGTGAGTAAGAGAGACAGAGAAAGAGAGAGAAGCTGTGAGTGAGTGTGAGAGAAAGAAAGAGAAGCTGTGAGTGAGAGAGAGAGAGAGGAAGAGAAGCTGTGAGGGAGAGAAAGAAAGAAAGAGAAGCTGTGAGTGAGAGAGTGAGTGAGAGAGAAGGTGTGAGTGAGAGAGGGAGAAAGAGAAGCTATGAGTGAGAGAGAGAGAGAAAGAGAAGCTGTGAGTGTGTGAGAGAGAGAGAGAGAAAAGAGAAGCTGTGAGTGAGAGAAAGAAAGAGAAGCTGTGAGTAAGAGAGTGAGTGTGAGAGAGAAATAGAAGCTGTGAGTGAGTGAGAGAGAGAGAAAGAGAAGCTGTGCGTGTGAGAGAGATAGAAAGAGTTGTGAGTGAGTGAGAGAGAGAGAAAGAGAAGCTGTGAGTGAGAGACAGAGAAAGAGAAGCTGTGAGTGAGTGAGAGAGAGAGTGAAAGAGAAGCTGTGAGTGAGTGAGTGAGAGAGAAAGAAAATCTGTGATTGAGAGAGAGATGGAGAATCTGTGAGTGTGTGTGTGAGAGAGAAAGAGAAGCTGTGAGTGAGTGAGTGAGAGAGAGAAGCTCTGAGAGATTGTGAGAGAGAAAGAGAAGCTGTGAGAGAGTGAGAAAGAGAAGCTGTGAGTGAGTGAGTGAGAGAGAGAGAGTGAGAAGCTGTGAGTGAGTGAGTGAGTGAGAGAGAGAGAGAAGCTGTGAGTGAAAGAGAGAGAAGCGAAAGAGAAGCTGTGAGCGAGAGAAAGAGAGAGAGAAGCTGTGAGTGAGAGAGCGAGCGAAAGAGAAGCTGTGAGTGAGTGAGAGCAAGAGAGAAAGTAAAGCTGTGAGTGAAAGAGAGAGAGAGAAAATGTGAGTGAGAGAGAGAGAAAGAGAAGCTGTGAGTGAGATAGAGATATAGAAGCTGTGAATGAGAGAGAGAGAAAGAGAAGCTATGTGTGAGAGAGAGAAAGAGAAGCTGTGAGTGAGAGAGAGAGAGAAAGAGAAGCTGTGTGAGAGAGAGAGAAGCAGTGTGTGTGTGAGAGAGAAAGACATGCTGTGAGTGAGAGAGAGAGAGAAAGAGTAGCTGTGAGTGAGAGAGAGAGAGAAAGAGAAGCTGTGAGTGAGAGAGAGAGAATGAGAAGCTGTGAGTGAGAGATAAAAAGAGAAGCTGAGTGAGAGAGAGAGAGAAAGAGAAGCTGTGAGTGAGACAGAGAGAAAGAAAGCTGTGAGTGAGTGAGAGAGAAAGAGAAGCTATGAGAGTGAGAGAGAAGCAGTGTGTGTGAGAGAGAAAGACAAGGTGTGAGTGAGAGAGAGAGAAAGAGATGCTGTGAGTGAGAGAGAGAGAAAGAGAAGCTGTGAGTGAGTGAGAGAGAGAGAAAGAGAAGCTGTGAATGAGTGAGAGAGAGAGAAAGAGAAGGTGTGACAGTGAGAGAGAGAGAAAGAGAAGATGTGAGTGAGTGAGAGAGAGAGAAAGAGAAGCTGTGAATGAGTGAGAGAGAGAGAGAAAGAGAAGATGTGAGTGAGTGGGAGAGAGGGAAAGAGAAGCTGTGAGTGAGTGAGAGAGAGAGAAAAGAGAAGCTGTGAGTGAGAGAGATAGAGAGAAAGAGAAGCTGTGTGTGTGTGTGAGAGAGAAATAGAAGCTGTGAGTGAGTGAGAGAGAGAGAGAAAAGCAGTGAGGGAGTGAGAGAGAGAGAGAGAAGCTGTGTGTGAGAGAGAAAGAGAAGCTGTGAGTGAGAGAGACAGAGAAAGATAGAGAAGCTGGGAGTGAGTGTGAGAGAGAGAAAGAGAAGCTGTGAGTGAGGGAGAGAGAGAGAGAGAAGCTGTGAGAGAGAGAAAGAAAGAAAGAGAAGATGTGAGTAAGAGAATGAGTGAGAGAGAAGCTGTGAGTGAGAGAGAGAGAAAGAGAAGCTATGTGAGAGAGAGAGAAAGAGAAGCTGAGTGAGAGAGAGAGAAAGAGAAGCTGTGAGTGAGAGAGAAAAAGCTGTGTGAGAGAGAGAGAAAAAGAGAAGCTGTGAGTTAGAGAGAAGGAGAAGCTGAGTGAGAGAGAGAGAGGAAGAGAAGCTGTGAGTGAGACAGAGAGAGAAAGAAAGCTGTGAATGAGTGAGAGAGAAAGAGAAGCTGTAAGTGAGTGAGAGAGAGAGAAAGAGAAGCTGTGAGTGAGTGAGAGAGAGAGAAAGAGAGAAAGAGAAGCTGTGAGAGAGTGAGAGAGAAAGAGAAGCTGTGAGTGAGAGAGTGAGAGAGAGAAGCTGAGAGAGAGAGAGAGAGAAGCTGTGAGTGAGACAGAGAGAGAGAGAGAAAGAAAGCTGTGAGTGAGTGAGACAGAAAGAGAAGCTGTGAGTGAGAGAAAGAAAGAGAAGCTGTGAGTAAGAGAGTGAGTGAGAGAGAGAAATAGAAGCTGTGATTGAGTGAGAGAGAGAGAAAGAGAAGCTGTGTGTGTGAGAGAGATAGAAAGAGTTGTGAGTGAGTGAGAGAGAGAGAAAGAGAAGCTGTGAGTGAGACACAGAGAAAGAGAAGCTGTGAGTGAGTGAGAGAGAGAGAGTGAGAGAGAAGCTGTGAGTGAGTGAGTGAGAGAGTGAGAGAGAAAGAAAAGCTGTGATTGAGAGAGAGATGGAGAATCTGTGAGTGTGTGTGTGAGAGAGAAAGAGAAGCTGTGAGTGAGTGAGTGAGAGAGAGAAGCTCTGAGAGATTGTGAGAGAGAAAGAGAAGCTGTGAGAGAGTGAGAGAGAAAGAGAAGCTGTGAGTGAGAGAGTGAGAGAGAGAAGCTGAGAGAGAGAGAGAGAAGCTGTGAGTGAGACAGAGAGAGAGAGAGAGAAAGAAAGCTGTGAGTGAGTGAGAGAGAAAGAGAAGCTGTGAGTGAGTGGGAGAGAGAGAGAGAAGCTGTGAGTGAGTGAGAGAGAGAGAGAAACGGAAGCTGTGAGTGAATGAGAGAGAGAGAGAGAGAAAGAGAAGCTGTGAGTTAGTGAGAGAGAGAAAGAGAAGCTGTGAGAGAGAGAGAGAGAAAGAGAAGCTGTGAGTGAGAGAGAGAAGGGAAAGAGAAGCTGTGAGTGAGAGAAAGAGAGAGAGAGATGCTGTGAGTGAGAGAGAGAGCAAAAGAGAAAGTTTGAGTAAGTGAGAGAGAGAGAGAAAGAAAAGCTGTGAGAGAGAGAGAGAGAGAGAGAAGCTGTGAGTGAGAGAGAGAGAGAAAAAGAAGCTGTGAGTGAGTGAGAGAGAGAGAAAGAGAAGCTGTGAATGAGTGAGAGAGAGAGAAAGAGAAGCTGTGACAGTGAGAGAGAGAAAGAGAAGCTGTGAGTGAGTGGGAGAGAGGGAAAGAGAAGCTGTGAATGAGTGAGAGAGAGAGAAAAGAGAAGCTGTGAGTGAGAGAGATAGAGAGAAAGAGAAGCTGTGTGTGTGAGAGAGAGAGAAATAGAAGCTGTGAGTGAGTGAGAGAGAGAGAGAAAAGCAGTGAGGGAGTGAGAGAGAGAAGCTGTGTGTGAGAGAGAAAGAGAAGCTGTGAGTGAGAGAGACAGAGAAAGAGAGAGAAGCTGTGAGTGAGTGTGTGTGAGAGAAAGAGAAGCTGTGAGTGAGAGAGAGAGAGAGAAGCTGTGAGAGAGAGAGAGAAAGAAAGAGAAGCTGTGAGTAAGAGAATGAGTGAGAGAGAAGCTGTGAGTGAGAGAGAGAGAAAGAGAAGCTGTGAGTGAGTGAGAGAGATAGAAAGAGAAGCTGAGTGAGAGAGAGAGAGAAAGAGAAGCTGTGAGTGAGACAGAGAGAGAGAAAGAAAGCTGTGAGTGAGAGAGAAAGAGAAGCTGTGAGTGAGAGAGAGAGAAGGAGAAGCTGTGAGTGAGAGAGAGAAGGGAAAGAGAAGCTGTGAGTGAGAGAAAGATAGAGAGAGATGCTGTGAGTGAGAGAGAGAGCAAAAGAGAAAGTTTGAGTAAGTGAGAGAGAGAGAGAAAGAAAAGCTGTGAGAGAGAGAGAGAGAGAAAGAAGCTGTGAGAGAGAGAGAAAGAGAAGCTGTGAGTGAGTGAGAGAGAGAGAAAGAGAAGCTGTGAATGAGTGAGAGAGAGAGAAAGGGAAGCTGTGACAGTGAGAGAGAGAAAGAGAAGCTGTGAGTGAGTGGGAGAGAGGGAAAGAGTAGCTGTGAGTGAGTGAGAGAGAGAGAAAAGAGAAGCTGTGAGTGAGAGAGATAGAGAGAAAGAGAAGCTGTGTGTGTGTGTGAGAGAGAAATAGAAGCTGTGAGTGAGTGAGAGAGAGAGAAAAGCAGTGAGGGAGTGAGAGAGAGAGAGGCTGTGTGAGAGAGAGAAAGAGAAGCTGTGAGTGTGAGAGACAGAGAAAGAGAGAGAAGCTGTGAGTGAGTGTGAGAGAGAGAAAGAGAAGCTGTGAGAGAGAGAGAGAGAGAAGCTGTGAGAGAGAGAAAGAAAGAAAGAGAAGATGTGAGTAAGAGAATGAGTGAGAGAGAAGCTGTGAGTGAGAGAGAGAGAAAGAGAAGCTATGTGAGAGAGAGAGAAAGAGAAGCTGAGTGAGAGAGAGAGAAAGAGAAGCTGTGAGTGAGAGAGAAAAAGCTGTGAGTGAGAGAGAGAGAAAAAGAGAAGCTGTGAGTGAGAGAGAAGGAGAAGCTGAGTGAGAGAGAGAGAGGAAGAGAAGCTGTGAGTGAGACAGAGAGAGAGAAAGAAAGCTGTGAGTGAGTGAGAGAGAAAGAGAAGCTGTAAGTGAGTGAGAGAGAGAGAGAAAGAGAAGCTGTGAGTGAGTGAGAGAGAGAGAAAGAGAGAAAGAGAAGCTGTGATTTAGTGAGAGAGAGAAAGAGAAGCTGTGAGTGAGAGAGAGAGAAAGAGAAGCTGTGAGTGAGTGAGAGAGAGAAAAGAGAAGCTGTGAGTGAGAGACATAGAGAGAAAGAGAAGCTTTGTGTGTGAGAGAGAGAGAAATAGAAGTCGTGAGTGAGTGAGAGAGAGAGAGAGAGAAAGAGAAGCTGTGAGTGAGAGAGAGAAAAGAAGTTGAGTGAGTGAGAGAGAGAGAGAGAAAGAGAAGCTGTGAGTGAGAGACAGAGAAAGAGAGGCTGTGAGTGAGTGAGAGAGAGAGAGTGAAAGAGAAGCTGTGAGTGAGTGAGTGAGAGAGAAAGAAAAGCTGTGATTGAGAGAGAGAGAGAGAAAGAAACTGTGAGTGAGAGAGAGAGAGAGAAAGGGAAGCTATGAGTGAGAGATACAGAAAGTAATAGAAGCTGTGAGTGTGAGAGAGAGAGAAAGAGAAGCTGTGAGTGAGAGAGAGACGGAGAATCTGTGAGTTTGTGTATGTGAGAGAAAGAGAAGCTGTGAGTGAGTGAGTGAGAGAGAGAAGCTCTGTGAGATTGTGAGAGAGAAAGAGAAGCTGTGAGAGAGTGAGAGAGAAAGAGAAGCTGTGAGTGAGTGAGAGAGAGAGTGAGAAGCTGTGAGTGAGTGTGAGTGGGAGGGAGAGAGAGTCAGAAGCTGTGAGTGAGAGAGAGAGAAGGGAAAGAGAAGCTGTGAGTGAGAGAAAGAGAGAGAGAAGCTGTGAGTGAGAGAGAGAGCGAAAGAGAAGCTGTGAGTGACTGAGAGAGAAAGAGAAAGAAAAGCTGTAAGTGAGGGAGAGAGAGATAGAAGCTGTGAGTGAGAGAGAGAGAGAAAGAGAAGTTGTGAGTGTGAGAGAGAAATAGAAGCTGTGAATGAGAATGAGAGAGAAAGAGAAGGTATGTGAGAGAGAGAGAAAGAGAAGCTGTGAGTGAGAGAGAGAGAAAGAGAAGCTGTGAGAGAGAGAGAAGCAGTGTGTGCGTGAGAGATAAAGACAAGCGGAGAGTGAGAGAGAGAGAAACAGTAGCTGTGAGTGAGACAGAGAGAGAAAGAGAAGCTGTGAGTGAGAGAGTGAGAGGGAGAGAATGGGAAGCTGTGAGTGAGAGAGAGAGAAAGAGAAGCTGAGAGAGAGAGAGAGAAGCTGTGAGTGAGACATAGAGAGAAAGAAATCTGTGAGTGAGTGAGAGAGAAAGAGAAGCTGTGAGTGAGAGAGAGAGAGAAAGAGCTGTGAGTTGGTGAGAGAGAAAGAGAAGCTGTGAGTGAGAGAGAGAGAGAGAGAAAGAGAAGCTGTGAGTGAGTGTGAGAGAGATATATAAAAGAGAAGCTGTGAGTGAGAGAAATAGAGAGAAAGAGAAGCTTTGTGTGTGTGTGTGTGAGAGAAATAGAAGTCGTGAGTGAGTGAGTGAGAGAGAGAAAGAGAAGCAGTGAGAGACTGAGAGAGAGAGAGAAAGAGCTGTGAGAGAGAGAGAAAGAGAAGCTGTGAGTAAGAGAGACAGAGAAAGAGAGAGAAGCTGTGACTGAGTGTGAGAGAAAGAAAGAGAAGCTGTGAGTGAGAGAGAGAGAGAGAAAGAGAAGCTGTGAGAGAGAGAAAGAAAGAAAGAGAAGCTGTGAGTGAGAGAGTGAGTGAGAGAGGTGTGAGTGAGAGAGGGAGAAAGAGAAGCTATGAGTGAGAGAGAGAGAGAAAGAGAAGCTGTGAGTGTGTGAGAGAGAGAGAGAGAGAAAAGAGAAGCTGTGAGTGAGAGAAAGAAAGAGAAGCTGTGAGTAAGAGAGTGAGTGAGAGAGAGAAATAGAAGGTGTGAGTGAGTGAGAGAGAGAGAAAGAGAAGCTGTGTGTGTGAGAGAGATAGAAAGAGTTGTGAGTGAGTGAGAGAGAGAAAGAGAAGCTGTGAGTGAGAGACAGAGAAAGAGAAGCTGTGAGTGAGTGAGAGAGAGAGAGTGAAAGAGAAGCTGTGAGTGAGTGAGTGAGAGAGAAAGAAAAGCTGTGATTGAGAGAGAGATGGAGAATCTGTGAGTGTGTGTGTGAGAGAGAAAGAGAAGCTGTGAGTGAGTGAGAAAGAGAAGCTGTGAGTGAGTGAGAGAGAGAGAGTGAGAAGCTGTGAGTGAGTGAGTGAGTGAGAGAGAGAGAGAGAGAAGCTGTGAGTGAAAGAGAGAGAAGCGAAAGAGAAGCTGTGAGCGAGAGAAAGAGAGAGAGAAGCTGTGAGTGAGAGAGCGAGCGAAAGAGAAGCTGTGAGTGAGTGAGAGCAAGAGAGAAAGTAAAGCTGTGAGTGAAAGAGAGAGAGAGAGAAAACGTGAGTGAGAGAGAGAGAAAGAGAAGCTGTGAGTGAGATAGAGATATAGAAGCTGTGAATGAGAGAGAGAGAAAGAGAAGCTATGTGAGAGAGAGAGAAAGAGAAGCTGTGAGTGAGAGAGAGAAAGAGAAGCTGTGTGAGAGAGAGAGAAGCAGTGTGTGTGAGAGAGAGAAAGACAAGCTGTGAGTGAGAGAGAGATAGAAAGAGTAGCTGTGAGTGAGAGAGAGAGAAAGAGAAGCTGTGAGTGAGAGAGAGAGAATGAGAAGCTGTGAGTGAGAGAGAGAGAAAGAGAAGCTGAGTGAGAGAGAGACAGAAAGAGAAGCTGTGAGTGAGAGAGAGAGAAAGAGAAGCTGAGTTAGAGAGAGACAGAAAGAGAAGCTGTGAGTGAGACAGAGAGAAAGAAAGCTGTGAGTGAGTGAGAGAGAAAGAGAAGCTGTGTGAGAGAGAGAGAAGCAGTGTGTGTGAGAGAGAAAGACAAGCTGTGAGTGAGAGAGAGAGAAAGAGAAGCTGTGAGTGAGAGAGAGAGAAAGAGAAGCTGTGAGTGAGAGAGAGAAAGAGAAGCTGAGTGAGAGAGAGAGAAAGAGAAGCTGTGAGTGAGACAGAGAGAGAGAAAGAAAGCTCTGAGTGAGAGAGAAAGAGAAGCTGTGAGTGAGTGAGAGAGAGAAAGAGAAGGTGTGAGTGAGACAGAAAGAAAGAAAGCTGTGAGTGACTGAGAGAGAGAGAGAAAGAGCTGTGTGTGTGAGAGAGAGAGAAGCTGTGAGTAAGAGAGACAGAGAAAGAGAGAGAAGCTGTGAGTGAGTGTGAGAGAAAGAAAGAGAAGCTGTGAGTGAGAGAGAGAGAGAAAGAGAAGCTGTGAGAGACAGAAAGAAAGAAAGAGAAGCTGTGAGTGAGAGAGTGAGTGAGAGAGAAGGTGTGAGTGAGAGAGGGAGAAAGAGAAGCTGTGAGTGAGAGAGAGAGAGAAAGAGAAGCTGTGAGTGTGTGAGAGAGAGAGAGAGAGAAGAGAAGGTGTGAGTGAGAGAAAGAAAGAGAAGCTGTGAGTAAGAGAGTGAGTGAGAGAGAGAAATAGAAGCTGTGATTGAGTGAGAGAGAGAGAAAGAGAAGCTGTGTGTGTGAGAGAGATAGAAAGAGTTGTGAGTGAGTGAGAGAGAGAGAAAGAGAAGCTGTGAGTGAGACACAGAGAAAGAGAAGCTGTGAGTGAGTGAGAGAGAGAGAGTGAAAGAGAAGCTGTGAGTGAGTGAGTGAGAGAGAAAGAAAAGCTGTGATTGAGAGAGAGATGGAGAATCTGTGAGTGTGTGTGAGAGAGAAAGAGAAGCTGTGAGTGAGTGAGTGAGAGAGAGAAGCTGTGAGTGAGTGTGAGAGAGAGAAAGAGAAGCTGTGAGAGAGAGAGAGAAAGAGAAAGAGAAGCTGTGAGTGAGAGACAGAGAAAGAGAAGCTGTGAGTGAGTGAGAGAGAGAGTGAAAGAGAAGCTGTGAGTGAGTGAGTGAGAGAGAAAGAAAAGCTGTGATTGAGAGAGAGATGGAGAATCTGTGAGTGTGTGTGTGTGAGAGAAAGAGAAGCTGTGAGTGAGTGAGAAAGATAAGCTGTGAGTGAGTGAGAGAGAGAGAGTGAGAAGCTGTGAGTGAGTGAGTGAGAGAGAGAGAGAGAGAAGCTGTGAGTGAAAGAGAGAGAAGCGAAAGAGAAGCTGTGAGCGAGAGAAAGAGAGAGAGAAGCTGTGAGTGAGAAAGCGAGCGAAAGAGAAGCTGTGAGTGAGTGAGAGCAAGAGAGAAAGTAAAGCTGTGAGTGAAAGAGAGAGAGAGAGAAAACGTGAGTGAGAGAGAGAGAAAGAGAAGCTGTGAGTGAGATAGAGATATAGAAGCTGTGAATGAGAGAGAGAGAAAGAGAAGCTATGTGAGAGAGAGAGAAAGAGAAGCTGTGAGTGAGAGAGAGAGAGAAAGAGAAGCTGTGAGAGAGAGAGAAGCAGTGTGTGTGACAGAGAAAGACAAGCTGTGAGTGAGAGAGAGAGAGAGAAAGAGTAGCTGTGAGTGAGAGAGAGAGAAAGAGAAGCTGTGAGTGAGAGAGAGAGAATGAGAAGCTGTGAGTGAGAGAGAGAGAAAGAGAAGCTGAGTGAGAGAGAGACAGAAAGAGAAGCTGTGAGTGAGACAGAGAGAAAGAAAGCTGTGAGTGAGTGAGAGAGAAAGAGAAGCTGTGAGAGAGAGAGAGAAGCAGTGTGTGTGAGAGAGAAAGACAAGCTGTGAGTGAGAGAGAGAGAGAAAGAGAAGCTGTGAGTGAGAGAGAGAGAAAGAGAAGCTGTGAGTGAGAGAGAGAAAGAGAAGCTGAGTGAGAGAGAGAGAGAAAGAGAAGCTGTGAGTGAGACAGAGAGAGAGAAAGAAAGCTCTGAATGAGAGAGAAAGAGTAGCTGTGAGTGAGTGAGAGAGAGAGAGAAAGAGGTGTGAGTGAGACAGAGAGAAAGAAAGCTGTGAGTGACTGAGAGAGAGAAAGAGCTGTGTGTTTGTGAGAGAGAGAAGCTGTGAGTAAGAGAGACAGAGAAAGAGAGAGAAGCTGTGAGTGAGTGTGAGAGAAAGAAAGAGAAGCTGTGAGTGAGAGAGAGAGAGAAAGAGAAGCTGTGAGAGACAGAAAGAAAGAAAGAGAAGCTGTGAGTGAGAGAGTGAGTGAGAGAGAAGGTGTGAGTGAGAGAGGGAGAAAGAGAAGCTGTGAGTGAGAGAGAGAGAAAGAGAAGCTGTGAGTGTGTGTGTGAGAGAGAGAAGAGAAGCTGTGAGTGAGAGAAAGAAAGAGAAGCTGTGAGTAAGAGAGTGAGTGAGAGAGAGAAATAGAAGCTGTGATTGAGTGAGAGAGAGAGAAAGAGAAGCTGTGTGTGAGAGAGAGATAGAAAGAGTTGTGAGTGAGTGAGAGAGAGAGAAAGAGAAGCTGTGAGTGAGACACAGAGAAAGAGAAGCTGTGAGTGAGTGAGAGAGAGAGAGTGAAAGAGAAGCTGTGAGTGAGTGAGTGAGAGAGAAAGAAAAGCTGTGATTGAGAGAGAGATGGAGAATCTGTGAGTGTGTGTGTGAGAGAGAAAGAGAAGCTGTGAGTGAGTGAGTGAGAGAGAGAAGCTCTGAGAGATTGTGAGAGAGAAAGAGAAGCTGTGAGAGAGTGAGAGAGAAAGAGAAGCTGTGAGTGAGAGAGTGAGAGAGAGAAGCTGAGAGAGAGAGAGAGAGAAGCTGTGAGTGAGACAGAGAGAGAGAGAGAAAGAAAGCTGTGAGTGAGTGAGAGAGAAAGAGAAGCTGTGAGTGAGTGGGAGAGAGAGAGAAGCTGTGAGTGAGTGAGAGAGAGAGAGAAACGGAAGCTGTGAGTGAATGAGAGAGAGAGAGAGAGAGAAAAAGAAGCTGTGAGTTAGTGAGAGAGAGAAAGAGAAGCTGTGAGAGAGAGAGAGAGAAAGAGAAGCTGTGAGTGAGAGAGAGAAGGGAAAGAGAAGCTGTGAGTGAGAGAAAGAGAGAGAGAGATGCTGTGAGTGAGAGAGAGAGCAAAAGAGAAAGTTTGAGTAAGTGAGAGAGAGAGAGAAAGAAAAGCTGTGAGAGAGAGAGAGAGAGAAAGAAGCTGTGAGTGAGAGAGAGAGCGAAAGAGAAGCTGTGAGTGAGTGAGAGAGAGAGAAAGAGAAGCTGTGAATGAGTGAGAGAGAGAGAAAGAGAAGCTGTGACAGTGAGAGAGAGAAAGAGAAGCTGTGAGTGATTGGGAGAGAGGGAAAGAGAAGCTGTGAGTGAGTGAGAGAGAGAAATAGAAGCTGTGATTGAGTGAGAGAGAGAGAAAGAGAAGCTGTGTGTGTGAGAGAGATAGAAAGAGTTGTGAGTGAGTGAGAGAGAGAGAAAGAGAAGCTGTGAGTGAGACACAGAGAAAGAGAAGCTGTGAGTGAGTGAGAGAGAGAGAGTGAAAGAGAAGCTGTGAGTGAGTGAGTGAGAGAGAAAGAAAAGCTGTGATTGAGAGAGAGATGGAGAATCTGTGAGTGTGTGTGTGAGAGGGAAAGAGAAGCTGTGAGTGAGTGAGTGAGAGAGAGAAGCTCTGAGAGATTGTGAGAGAGAAAGAGAAGCTGTGAGAGAGTGAGAGAGAAAGAGAAGCTGTGAGTGAGAGAGTGAGAGAGAGAAGCTGAGAGAGAGAGAGAAGCTGTGAGTGAGACAGAGAGAGAGAGAGAAAGAAAGCTGTGAGTGAGTGAGAGAGAAAGAGAAGCTGTGAGTGAGTGGGAGAGAGAGAGAGAAGCTGTGAGTGAGTGAGAGTGAGAGAGAGAGAAGAGAAGCTGTGAGTGAGAGAAAGAAAGAGAAGCTGTGAGTAAGAGAGTGAGTGAGAGAGAGAAATAGAAGCTGTGATTGAGTGAGAGAGAGAGAAAGAGAAGCTGTGTGTGTGAGAGAGATAGAAAGAGTTGTGAGTGAGTGAGAGAGAGAGAAAGAGAAGCTGTGAGTGAGACACAGAGAAAGAGAAGCTGTGTGAGTGAGAGAGAGAGAGTGAAAGAGAAGCTGTGAGTGAGTGAGTGAGAGAGAAAGAAAAGCTGTGATTGAGAGAGAGATGGAGAATCTGTGAGTGTGTGTGTGAGAGAGAAAGAGAAGCTGTGAGTGAGTGAGTGAGAGAGAGAAGCTCTGAGAGATTGTGAGAGAGAAAGAGAAGCTGTGAGAGATTGAGAGAGAAAGAGAAGCTGTGAGTGAGAGAGTGAGAGAGAGAAGCTGAGAGAGAGAGAGAGAGAAGCTGTGAGTGAGACAGAGAGAGAGAGAAAGAAAGCTGTGAGTGAGTGAGAGAGAAAGAGAAGCTGTGAGTGAGTGGGAGAGAGAGAGAAGCTGTGAGTGAGTGAGAGAGAGAGAGAAACGGAAGCTGTGAGTGAATGAGAGAGAGAGAGAGAGAGAAAGAGAAGCTGTGAGTTAGTGAGAGAGAGAAAGAGAAGCTGTGAGAGAGAGAGAGAGAAAGAGAAGCTGTGAGTGAGAGAGAGAAGGGAAAGAGAAGCTGTGAGTGAGAGAAAGAGAGAGAGAGATGCTGTGAGTGAGAGAGAGAGCAAAAGAGAAAGTTTGAGTAAGTGAGAGAGAGAGAAAGAAAAGCTGTGAGAGAGAGAGAGAGAAAGAAGCTGTGAGTGAGAGAGAGAGAGAAAGAGAAGCTGTGAGTGAGTGAGAGAGAGAGAAAGAGAAGCTGTGAATGAGTGAGAGAGAGAGAAAGAGAAGCTGTGACAGTGAGAGAGAGAAAGAGAAGCTGTGAGTGAGTGGGAGAGAGGGAAAGAGAAGCTGTGAGTGAGTGAGAGAGAGAAATAGAAGCTGTGATTGAGTGAGAGAGAGAGAAAGAGAAGCTGTGTGTGTGAGAGAGATAGAAAGAGTTGTGAGTGAGTGAGAGAGAGAGAAAGAGAAGCTGTGAGTGAGACACAGAGAAAGAGAAGCTGTGAGTGAGTGAGAGAGAGAGAGTGAAAGAGAAGCTGTGAGTGAGTGAGAGAGAAAGAAAAGCTGTGATTGAGAGAGAGATGGAGAATCTGTGAGTGTGTGTGTGAGAGAGAAAGAGAAGCTGTGAGTGAGTGAGTGAGAGAGAGAAGCTCTGAGAGATTGTGAGAGAGAAAGAGAAGCTGTGAGAGAGTGAGAGAGAAAGAGAAGCTGTGAGTGAGAGAGTGAGAGAGAGAAGCTGAGAGAGAGAGAGAAGCTGTGAGTGAGACAGAGAGAGAGAGAGAAAGAAAGCTGTGAGTGAGTGAGAGAGAAAGAGAAGCTGTGAGTGAGTGGGAGAGAGAGAGAGAAGCTGTGAGTGAGTGAGAGAGAGAGAGAAACGGAAGCTGTGAGTGAATGAGAGAGAGAGAGAGAAAGAGAAGCTGTGTTAGTGAGAGAGAGAAAGAGAAGCTGTGAGAGAGAGAGAGAGAAAGAGAAGCTGTGAGTGAGAGAGAGAAGGGAAAGAGAAGCTGTGAGTGAGAGAAAGAGAGAGAAAGATGCTGTGAGTGAGAGAGAGAGCAAAAGAGAAAGTTTGTGTAAGTGAGAGAGAGAGAAAGAAAAGCTGTGTGTGCGAGAGAGAGAAAGAAGCTGTGAGTGAGAGAGAGAGAGAAAGAGAAGCTGTGAGTGAGTGAGAGAGAGAGAGAGAAGCTGTGAATGAGTGAGAGAGAGAGAAAGAGAAGATGTGACAGTGAGAGAGAGAAAGAGAAGCTGTGAGTGAGTGGGAGAGAGGGAAAGAGAAGCTGTGAGTGAGTGAGAGAGAGAGAAAAGAGAAGCTGTGAGTGAGAGAGATAGAGAGAAAGAGAAGCTGTGAGTGAGTGAGTGAGAGAGAAAGAAAAGCTGTGATTGAGAGAGAGATGGAGAATCTGTGAGTGTGTGTGTGAGAGAGAAAGAGAAGCTGTGAGTGAGTGAGTGAGAGAGAGAAGCTCTGAGAGATTGTGAGAGAGAAAGAGAAGCTGTGAGAGATTGAGAGAGAAAGAGAAGCTGTGAGTGAGAGAGTGAGAGAGAGAAGCTGAGAGAGAGAGAGAGAAGCTGTGAGTGAGACAGAGAGAGAGAGAGAAAGAAAGCTGTGAGTGAGTGAGAGAGAAAGAGAAGCTGTGAGTGAGTGGGAGAGAGAGAGAAGCTGTGAGTGAGTGAGAGAGAGAGAGAAACGGAAGCTGTGAGTGAATGAGAGAGAGAGAGAGAGAGAAAGAGAAGCTGTGAGTTAGTGAGAGAGAGAAAGAGAAGCTGTGAGAGAGAGAGAGAGAAAGAGAAGCTGTGAGTGAGAGAGAGAAGGGAAAGAGAAGCTGTGAGTGAGAGAAAGAGAGAGAGAGATGCTGTGAGTGAGAGAGAGAGCAAAAGAGAAAGTTTGAGTAAGTGAGAGAGAGAGAAAGAAAAGCTGTGAGAGAGAGAGAGAGAAAGAAGCTGTGAGTGAGAGAGAGAGAGAAAGAGAAGCTGTGAGTGAGTGAGAGAGAGAGAAAGAGAAGCTGTGAATGAGTGAGAGAGAGAGAAAGAGAAGCTGTGACAGTGAGAGAGAGAAAGAGAAGCTGTGAGTGAGTGGGAGAGAGGGAAAGAGAAGCTGTGAGTGAGTGAGAGAGAGAAATAGAAGCTGTGATTGAGTGAGAGAGAGAGAAAGAGAAGCTGTGTGTGTGAGAGAGATAGAAAGAGTTGTGAGTGAGTGAGAGAGAGAGAAAGAGAAGCTGTGAGTGAGACACAGAGAAAGAGAAGCTGTGAGTGAGTGAGAGAGAGAGAGTGAAAGAGAAGCTGTGAGTGAGTGAGAGAGAAAGAAAAGCTGTGATTGAGAGAGAGATGGAGAATCTGTGAGTGTGTGTGTGAGAGAGAAAGAGAAGCTGTGAGTGAGTGAGTGAGAGAGAGAAGCTCTGAGAGATTGTGAGAGAGAAAGAGAAGCTGTGAGAGAGTGAGAGAGAAAGAGAAGCTGTGAGTGAGAGAGTGAGAGAGAGAAGCTGAGAGAGAGAGAGAGAAGCTGTGAGTGAGACAGAGAGAGAGAGAGAAAGAAAGCTGTGAGTGAGTGAGAGAGAAAGAGAAGCTGTGAGTGAGTGGGAGAGAGAGAGAGAAGCTGTGAGTGAGTGAGAGAGAGAGAGAAACGGAAGCTGTGAGTGAATGAGAGAGAGAGAGAGAGAAAGAGAAGCTGTGTTAGTGAGAGAGAGAAAGAGAAGCTGTGAGAGAGAGAGAGAGAAAGAGAAGCTGTGAGTGAGAGAGAGAAGGGAAAGAGAAGCTGTGAGTGAGAGAAAGAGAGAGAAAGATGCTGTGTGTGAGAGAGAGAGCAAAAGAGAAAGTTTGTGTAAGTGAGAGAGAGAGAAAGAAAAGCTGTGTGTGAGAGAGAGAGAAAGAAGCTGTGAGTGAGAGAGAGAGAGAAAGAGAAGCTGTGAGTGAGTGAGAGAGAGAGAGAGAAGCTGTGAATGAGTGAGAGAGAGAGAAAGAGAAGATGTGACAGTGAGAGAGAGAAAGAGAAGCTGTGAGTGAGTGGGAGAGAGGGAAAGAGAAGCTGTGAGTGAATGAGAGAGAGAGAAAAGAGAAGCTGTGAGTGAGAGAGATAGAGAGAAAGAGAAGCTGTGTGTGTGTGAGAGAGAGAAATAGAAGCTGTGAGTGAGTGAGAGAGAGAGAGAAAAGCAGTGAGGGAGTGAGAGAGAGAGAAGCTGTGTGAGAGAGAGAAAGAGAAGCTGTGAGTGAGAGAGACAGAGAAAGAGAGAGAAGCTGTGAGTGAGTGTGAGAGAGAGAAAGAGAAGCTGTGAGTGAGAGAGAGAGAGAGAAGCTGTGAGAGAGAGAAAGAAAGAAAGAGATGTGAGTAAGAGAATGAGTGATAGAGAAGCTGTGAGTGAGAGAGAGAGAAAGAGAAGCTATGTGAGAGAGAGAGAAAGAGAAGCTGAGTGAGAGAGAGAGAAAGAGAAGCTGTGAGTGAGAGAGAAAAAGCTGTGAGTGTGAGAGAGAGAAAAAGAGAAGTTGTGAGTGAGAGAGAAGGAGAAGCTGAGTGAGAGAGAGAGAGGAAGAGAAGCTGTGAGTGAGACAGAGAGAGAAAGAAAGCTGTGAGTGAGTGAGAGAGAAAGAGAAGCTGTAAGTGAGTGAGAGAGAGAGAGAAAGAGAAGCTGTGAGTGAGTGAGAGAGAGAGAAAGAGAGAAAGAGAAGCTGTGATTTAGTGAGAGAGAGAAAGAGAAGCTGTGAGTGAGAGAGAGAGAGAAAGAGAAGCTGTGAGTGAGAGAGATAGAGAGAAAGAGAAGCTTTGTGTGTGTGTGAGAGAGAAATAGAAGTCGTGAGTGAGTGAGAGAGAGAGAGAAAAAGAAGCTGTGAGTGAGAGAGAGAAAAGAAGTTGAGTGAGTGAGAGAGAGAGAGAGAGAAAGAGAAGCTGTGAGTGAGAGACAGAGAAAGAGAGGCTGTGAGTGAGTGAGAGAGAGAGAGAGAGTGAAAGAGAAGCTGTGAGTGAGTGAGAGAGAGAGAAAGAAAAGCTGTGATTGAGAGAGAGAGAGAGAAAGAAGCTGTGAGTGAGAGAGAGAGAGAGAAAGGGAAGCTATGAGTGAGAGATACAGAAAGTAATAGAAGCTGTGAGTGAGAGAGAGAGAGAAAGAGAAGCTGTGAGTGAGAGAGAGACGGAGAATCTGTGAGTTTCTGTATGTGAGAGAAAGAGAAGCTGTGAGTGAGTGAGTGAGAGAGAGAAGCTCTGAGAGATTGTGAGAGAGAAAGAGAAGCTGTGAGAGAGTGAGAGAGAAAGAGAAGCTGTGAGTGAGTGAGAGAGAGAGAGTGAGAAGCTGTGAGTGAGTGTGAGTGGGAGAGAGAGAGAGTCAGAAGCTGTGAGTGAGAGAGAGAATGGAAAGAGAAGCTGTGAGTGAGAGAAAGAGAGAGAGAAGCTGTGAGTGAGAGAGAGAGCAAAAGAGAAGCTGTGAGTGAGTGAGAGAGAAAGAGAAAGAAAAGCTGTAAGTGAGGGAGAGAGAGATAGAAGCTGTGAATGAGAGAGAGAGAGAAAGAGAAGTTGTGAGTGTGAGAGAGAAATAGAAGCTGTGAATGAGAATGAGAGAGAAAGAGAAGCTATGTGAGAGAGAGAGAAAGAGAAGCTGTGAGTGAGAGAGAGAGATAGGGAAGCTGTGAGAGAGAGAGAAGCAGTGTGTGAGTGAGAGATAAAGACAAGCTGTGAGTGAGAGAGAGAGAAAGAGTAGCTGTGAGTGAGACAGAGAGAGAAAGAGAAGCTGTGAGTGAGAGAGTGAGAGGGAGAGAATGGGAAGCTGTGAGTGAGAGAGAGAGAAAGAGAAGCTGAGAGAGAGAGAGAAGCTGTGAGTGAGACACAGAGAGAAAGAAATCTGTGAGTGAGTGAGAGAGAAAGAGAAGCTGTGAGTGAGAGAGAGAGAGAAAGACCTGTGAGTTGGTGAGAGAGAAAGAGAAGCTGTGAGTGAGAGAGAGAGAGAGAGAGAAAGAGAAGCTGTGAGTGAGTGTGAGAGAGATATATAAAAGAGAAGCTGTGAGTGAGAGAAATAGAGAGAAAGAGAAGCTTTGTGTGTGTGTGAGAGAGAAATAGAAGTCGTGAGTGAGTGAGTGTGAGAGAGAAAGAGAAGCAGTGAGAGACTGAGAGAGAGAGAGAAAGAGCTGTGTGAGAGAGAGAAAGAGAAGCTGTGAGTAAGAGAGACAGAGAAAGAGAGAGAAGCTGTGAGTGAGTGTGAGAGAAAGAAAGAGAAGCTGTGAGTGAGAGAGTGAGTGAGAGAGAAGGTGTGAGTGAGAGAGGGAGAAAGAGAAGCTATGAGAGAGAGAGAGAGAGAAAGAGAAGCTGTGAGTGTGTGTGAGAGAGAGAGAAAAGAGAAGCTGTGAGTGAGAGAAAGAAAGAGAAGCTGTGAGTAAGAGAGTGAGTGAGAGAGAGAAATAGAAGCTGTGAGTGAGTGAGAGAGAGAAAGAGAAGCTGTGCGTGTGAGAGAGATAGAAAGAGTTGTGAGTGAGTGAGAGAGAGAGAAAGAGAAGCTGTGAGTGAGAGACAGAGAAAGAGAAGCTGTGAGTGAGTGAGAGAGAGAGAGTGAAAGAGAAGCTGTGAGTGAGTGAGTGAGAGAGAAAGAAAAGCTGTGATTGAGAGAGAGATGGAGAATCTGTGAGTGTGTGTGTGAGAGAAAGAGAAGCTGTGAGTGAGTGAGAAAGAGAAGCTGTGAGTGACAGAGAGAGAGTGAGAAGCTGTGAGTGAGTGAGTGAGTGAGAGAGAGAGAGAGAAGCTGTGAGTGAAAGAGAGAGAAGCGAAAGAGAAGCTGTGAGCGAGAGAAAGAGAGAGAGAAGCTGTGAGTGAGAGAGCGAGCGAAAGAGAAGCTGTGAGTGAGTGAGAGCAAGAGAGAAAGTAAAGCTGTGATTGAAAGAGAGAGAGAGAGAAAACGTGAGTGAGAGAGAGAGAAAGAGAAGCTGTGAGTGAGATAGAGATATAGAAGCTGTGAATGAGAGAGAGAGAAAGAGAAGCTATGTGTGTGAGAGAGAAAGAGAAGCTGTGAGTGAGAGAGAGAGAGAAAGAGAAGCTGTGTGAGAGAGAGAGAAGCAGTGTGTGTGAGAGAGAGAAAGACAAGTTGTGAGTGAGAGAGAGAGAGAAAGAGTAGCTGTGTGAGAGAGAGAGAGAGAAAGAGAAGCTGTGAGTGAGAGAGAGAGAATGAGAAGCTGTGAGTGAGAGAGAGAGAAAGAGAAGCTGAGTGAGAGAGAGAGAGAGAAAGATAAGCTGTGAGTGAGACAGAGAGAAAGAAAGCTGTGAGTGAGTAAGAGAGAAAGAGAAGCTGTGAGAGAGAGAGAGAAGCAGTGTGTGTGAGAGAGAAAGACAAGCTGTGAGTGAGAGAGAGAGAAAGAGAAGCTGTGAGTGAGAGAGAGAGAAATAGAAGCTGTGAGTGAGAGAGAGAAAGAGAAGCTGAGTAAGAGAGAGAGAGAAAGAGAAGCTGTGAGTGAGACAGAGAGAGAAAGAAAGCTGTGAGTGGGAGAGAAAGAGAAGCTGTGAGTGAGTGAGAGAGAGAGAGAAAGAGAAGGTGTGAGTGAGACAGAGAGAAAGAAAGAAAGCTGTGAGTGACTGAGAGAGAGAGAAAGAGCTGTGTGTGTGTGTGAGAGAGAAGCTGTGAGTAAGAGAGACAGAGAAAGAGAGAGAAGCTGTGAGTGAGTGTGAGAGAAAGAAAGAGAAGCTGTGAGTGAGAGAGAGAGAAAGAGAAGCTGTGAGAGACAGAAAGAAAGAAAGAGAAGCTGTGAGTGAGAGAGAAGGTGTGAGTGAGAGAGGGAGAAAGAGAAGCTGTGAGTGAGAGAGAGAGAGAAAGAGAAGCTGTGAGTGTGTGAGAGAGAGAGAGAGAGAAGAGAAGCTGTGAGTGAGAGAAAGAAAGAGAAGCTGTGAGTAAGAGAGTGAGTGAGAGAGAGAAATAGAAGCTGTGATTGAGTGAGAGAGAGAGAAAGAGAAGCTGTGTGTGTGAGAGAGATAGAAAGAGTTGTGAGTGAGTGAGAGAGAGAGAAAGAGAAGCTGTGAGTGAGACACAGAGAAAGAGAAGCTTTGAGTGAGTGAGAGAGAGAGAGTGAAAGAGAAGCTGTGAGTGAGTGAGTGAGAGAGAAAGAAAAGCTGTGATTGAGAGAGAGATGGAGAATCTGTGAGTGTGTGTGAGAGAGAGAAAGAGAAGCTGTGAGTGAGTGAGTGAGAGAGAGAAGCTCTGAGAGATTGTGAGAGAGAAAGAGAAGCTGTGAGAGAGTGAGAGAGAAAGAGAAGCTGTGAGTGAGAGAGTGAGAGAGAGAAGCTGAGAGAGAGAGAGAGAAGCTGTGAGTGAGACAGAGAGAGAGAGAGAAAGAAAGCTGTGAGTGAGTGAGAGAGAAAGAGAAGCTGTGAGTGAGTGGGAGAGAGAGAGAGAAGCTGTGAGTGAGTGAGAGAGAGAGAGAAACGGAAGCTGTGAGTGAATGAGAGAGAGAGAGAGAAAGAGAAGCTGTGAGTTAGTGAGAGAGAGAAAGAGAAGCTGTGAGAGAGAGAGAGAGAAAGAGAAGCTGTGAGTGAGTGAGAGAGAGAGAAAGAGAAGCTGTGTGTGTGTGAGAGAGAGAAAGAGAAGCTGTGTGTGTGAGAGAGAGAAATAGAAGTCGTGAGTGAGTGAGAGAGAGAGAGAAAGAGAAGCTGTGAGTTAGTGAGAGAGAGAGAGAGAGAAAGAGAAGCTGTGAGAGACAGAGAGAAAGAGAAGCTGTGAGTGAGAGAGACAGAGAAAGACAGAGAAGCTGTGAGTTAGTGAGAGAGAGGAAGAGAAGCTGAGAGTGTGTGTGAGAGAGAAAGAGAAGCTGTGAGTGTGTGTGTGAGAGAGAAAGAGAAGCTGTGTGTGTGAGAGAGAGAGAAATAGAAGTCGTGAGTGAGTGAGAGAGAGAGAAAGAGAAGCTGTGAGTTAGTGAGACAGAGAGAGAAAGAGAAGCTGTGAGAGACAGAGAAAGAGAGAGAAGCTGTGAGTGAGTGTGTGAGAGAGAAAGAGAAGCTGTGAGTGAGAGAGACAGAGAAAAGAGAGAGAAGCTGTGAGTGAGTGTGAGAGAGAGAAAGAGAAGCTGTGAGAGAGAGAGAGAGAAAGAGAAGCTGTGAGAGAGAGAAAGAAAGAAAGAGTAGCTGTGAGTGAGAGAGTGAGTGAGAGAGGTGTGAGTGAGAGAGAGAGAAAGAGAAGCTGTGTGTGAGTGGGAGAGAGGGAAAGAGATGCTGTGAGTGAGAGAGTGAGTGAGAGAGAGTGAGTGAAAGAGAAGCTGTGAGTGAGTGAGTGAGAGAGAAAGAAAAGCTGTGATTGAGAGAGAGATGGAGAATCTGTGAGTGTGTGTGAGAGAGAGAAAGAGAAGCTGTGAGTGAGTGAGTGAGAGAGAGAAGCTCTGAGAGATTGTGAGAGAGAAAGAGAAGCTGTGAGAGAGTGAGAGAGAAAGAGAAGCTGTGAGAGAGAGAAAGAAAGAGAAGCTGTGAGTGAGAGAGTGAGTGAGAGAGAAGGTGTGAGTGAGAGAGGGAGAAAGAGAAGCTGTGAGTGAGAGAGATTGAGAAAGAGAAGCTGTGAGTGACTGAGAGAGAGAGAGAAAGAGCTGTGTGTGAGAGAGAAAGAGAAGCTGTGAGTAAGAGAGACAGAGAAAGAGAGAGAAGCTGTGAGTGAGTGTGAGAGAAAGAAAGAGAAGCTGTGAGTGAGAGAGAGAGAGAAAGAGAAGCTGTGAGAGACAGAAAGAAAGAAAGAGAAGCTGTGAGTGAGAGAGTGAGTGAGAGAGAAGGTGTGAGTGAGAGAGGGAGAAAGAGAAGCTGTGAGTGAGAGAGAGAGAAAGAGAAGCTGTGAGTGTGTGTGAGAGAGAGAGAGAAGAGAAGCTGTGAGTGAGAGAAAGAAAGAGTAAGAGAGTGAGTGAGAGAGAAATAGAAGCTGTGATTGAGTGAGAGAGAGAGAAAGAGAAGCTGTGTGTGTGAGAGAGATAGAAAGAGTTGTGAGTGAGTGAGAGAGAGAGAAAGAGAAGCTGTGAGTGAGACACAGAGAAAGAGAAGCTGTGAGTGAGTGAGAGAGAGAGAGTGAAAGAGAAGCTGTGAGTGAGTGAGTGAGAGAGAAAGAAAAGCTGTGATTGAGAGAGAGATGGAGAATCTGTGAGTGTGTGTGAGAGAGAGAACGAGAAGCTGTGAGTGAGTGAGTGTGAGAGAGACGCTCTGAGAGATTGTGAGAGAGAAAGAGAAGCTGTGAGAAAGTGAGAGAGAAAGAGAAGCTGTGAGTGAGAGAGTGAGAGAGAGAAGCTGAGAGAGAGAGAGAGAAGCTGTGAGTGAGACAGAGAGAGAGAGAGAAAGAAAGCTGTGAGTGAGTGAGAGAGAAAGAGAAGCTGTGAGTGAGTGGGAGAGAGAGAGAAGCTGTGAGTGAGTGAGAGAGAGAGAGAAACGGAAGCTGTGAGTGAATGAGAGAGAGAGAGAGAGAAAGAGAAGCTGTGAGTTAGTGAGAGAGAGAAAGAGAAGCTGTGAGAGAGAGAGAGAGAAAGAGAAGCTGTGAGTGAGTGAGTGAGAGAGAAAGAGAAGCTGTGTGTGTGTGTGAGAGAGAGAAAGAGAAGCTGTGTGTGTGTGTGTGAGAGAGAAATAGAAGTCGTGAGTGAGTGAGAGAGAGAGAGAAAGAGAAGCTGTGAGTTAGTGAGAGAGAGAGAGAAAGAGAAGCTGTGAGAGACAGAGAGAAAGAGAAGCTGTGAGTGAGAGAGACAGAGAAAGACAGAGAAGCTGTGAGTTAGTGAGAGAGAGGAAGAGAAGCTGAGAGTGACAGAGAGAGAGAAAGAGAAGCTGTGAGTGAGTGAGAGAGAGAGAAAGAGAATCTGTGTGTGTGTGTGAGAGAGAAATAGAAGTCGTGAGTGAGTGAGAGAGAGAGAAAGAGAAGCTGTGAGTTAGTGAGACAGAGAGAGAGAAAGAGAAGCTGTGAGAGACAGAGAAAGAGAGAGAAGCTGTGAGTGTGAGAGAGAAAGAGAAGCTGTGAGTGAAAGAGACAGAGAAAAGAGAGAGAAGCTGTGAGTGAGTGTGAGAGAGAGAAAGAGAAGCTGTGAGAGAGAGAGAGAGAGAGAAAGAGAAGCTGTGAGAGAGAGAAAGAAAGAAAGAGTAGCTGTGAGTGAGAGAGTGAGTGAGAGAGGTGTGAGTGAGAGAGAGAGAAAGAGAAGCTGTGTGTGAGTGGGAGAGAGGGAAAGAGATGCTGTGAGTGAGAGAGTGAGTGAGAGAGAGAGTGAAAGAGAAGCTGTGAGTGAGTGAGTGAGAGAGAAAGAAAAGCTGTGATTGAGAGAGAGATGGAGAATCTGTGAGTGTGTGTGTGAGAGAGAAAGAGAAGCTGTGAGTGAGTGAGTGAGAGAGAGAAGCTCTGAGAGATTGTGAGAGAGAAAGAGAAGCTGTGAGAGAGTGAGAGAGAAAGAGAAGCTGTGAGAGAGAGAAAGAAAGAGAAGCTGTGAGTGAGAGAGTGAGTGAGAGAGAAGGTGTGAGTGAGAGAGGGAGAAAGAGAAGCTGTGAGTGAGAGAGAGAGAGAAAGAGAAGCTGTGAGTGACTGAGAGAGAGAGAGAAAGAGCTGTGTGTGAGAGAGAAAGAGAAGCTGTGAGTAAGAGAGACAGAGAAAGAGAGAGAAGCTGTGAGTGAGTGTGAGAGAAAGAAAGAGACGCTGTGAGTGAGAGAGAGAGAGAAAGAGAAGCTGTGAGAGACAGAAAGAAAGAAAGAGAAGCTGTGAGTGAGAGAGTGAGTGAGAGAGAAGGGGTGAGTGAGAGAGGGAGAAAGAGAAGCTGTGAGTGAGAGAGAGAGAGAAAGAGAAGCTGTGAGTGTGTGTGAGAGAGAGAGAGCGAAGAGAAGCTGTGAGTGAGAGAAAGAAAGAGAAGCTGTGAGTAAGAGAGTGAGTGAGAGAGAGAAATAGAAGCTGTGATTGAGTGAGAGAGAGAGAAAGAGAGAAAGAGAAGCTGTGAGTGAGTGAGAGAGAGAGTGAAAGAGAAGCTGTGAGTGAGTGAGTGAGAGAGAAAGAAAAGCTGTGATTGAGAGAGAGATGGAGAATCTGTGAGTGTGTGTGTGAGAGAGAAAGAGAAGCTGTGAGTGAGAGAGAGAGAGAGAGAAAGTAAGCTGTGAGTGAGTGAGAGAGAAAGAGAAGCTGTGAGTGAGTGGGAGAGAGAGAGAGAACCTGTGAGTGAGTGAGAGAGAGAGAGAAACGGAAGCTGTGAGTGAATGAGAGAGAGAGAGAGAGAGAGAAGCTGTGAGTTAGTGAGAGAGAGAAAGAGAAGCTGTGTGTGTGTGAGAGAGAGAGAGAAAGAGAAGCTGTGTGTGTGTGAGAGAGAAATAGAAGTCGTGAGTGAGTGAGAGTGAGAGAGAAAGAGAAGCTGTGAGTTAGTGAGAGAGAGAGAGAGAAAGAGAAGCTGTGAGAGACAGAGAGAAAGAGAAGCTGTGAGTGAGAGAGACAGAGAAAGACAGAGAAGCTGTGAGTTAGTGAGAGAGAGGAAGAGAAGCTGAGAGTGAGAGAGAGAAAGAGAAAGAGAAGCTGTGAGTGAGTGATAGAGAGAGAAAGAGAAGCTGTGTGTGTGTGAGAGAGAGAAATAGAAGTCGTGAGTGAGTGAGAGAGAGAGAAAGATAAGCTGTGAGTTAGTGAGACAGAGAGAGAGAAAGAGAAGCTGTGAGAGACAGAGAAAGAGAGAGAAGCTGTGAGTGAGTGTGTGAGAGAGAAAGAGAAGCTGTGAGAGAGATAGAGAGAAAGAGAAGCTGTGTGAGAGAGAAAGAAAGTGTAGCTGTGAGTGAGAGAGTGAGTGAGAGA
The DNA here is from genome assembly GCA_035047345.1 of Bradypodion ventrale. Taxonomy (NCBI): domain Eukaryota; kingdom Metazoa; phylum Chordata; class Lepidosauria; order Squamata; family Chamaeleonidae; genus Bradypodion; species Bradypodion ventrale. The sequence goes on from JAWDJE010000002.1 coordinate 208,697,061, forward strand.
GGTGTGAGTGAGAGAGAGAGAAAGAGAAGCTGTGTGTGAGTGGGAGAGAGGGAAAGAGATGCTGTGAGTGAGAGAGAGAGAGAAAGAAAAGCTGTGAGGGAGAGAGAGAGAGCGAAAGAAAAGCTGTGAGTGAGTGAGAGAGAGAGAAATAAAAGCTGTGAGTGAGAGAGAGAGAAAGAGAAGCTGTGAGTGAGAGAGAGAGAGAGAAAGAGAAGCTGTGAGTGAGAGAGAGAGAGAAAGAGAAGCTGTGAGTGAGAGAGAGAGAAGGAGAAGCTGTGAGTGAGAGAGAAGGGAAAGAGAAGCTGTGAGTGAGAGAAAGAGAGAGAGAGAGATGCTGTGAGTGAGAGAGAGAGCAAAAGAGAAAGTTTGAGTAAGTGAGAGAGAGAGAAAGAAAAGCTGTGAGAGAGAGAGAGAAAGAGAAGCTGTGAGTGAGTGAGAGAGAGAGAAAGAGAAGCTGTGAATGAGTGAGAGAGAGAGAAAGAGAAGCTGTGACAGTGAGAGAGAGAAAGAGAAGCTGTGAGTGAGTGGGAGAGAGGGAAAGAGAAGCTGTGAGTGAGTGAGAGAGAGAGAAAAGAGAAGCTGTGAGTGAGAGAGATAGAGAGAAAGAGAAGCTGTGTGTGTGTGAGAGAGAGAAATAGAAGCTGTGAGTGAGAGAGAGAGAAAAGCAGTGAGGGAGTGAGAGAGAGAGAAGCTGTGTGTGAGAGAGAAAGAGAAGCTGTGAGTGAGAGAGACAGAGAAAGAGAGAGAAGCTGTGAGTGAGTGTGAGAGAGAGAAAGAGAAGCTGTGAGTGAGAGAGAGAGAAGCTGTGAGAGAGAGAAAGAAAGAAAGAGAAGATGTGAGTAAGAGAATGAGTGAGAGAGAAGCTGTGAGTGAGAGAGAGAGAAAGAGAAGCTATGTGAGAGAGAGAGAAAGAGAAGCTGAGTGAGAGAGAGAGAAAGAGAAGCTGTGAGTGAGAGAGAGAGAAAGAGAAGCTGTGAGTGAGAGAGAGAGAGAAAAAGAGAAGCTGTGAGTGAGAGAGAAGGAGAAGCTGAGTGAGGGAGAGAGAGGAAGAGAAGCTGTGAGTGAGACAGAGAGAGAAAGAAAGCTGTGAGTGAGTGAGAGAGAAAGAGAAGCTGTGAGTGAGTGAGAGAGAGAGAGAAAGAGAAGCTGTGAGTGAGTGAGAGAGAGAGAAAGAGAAAGAGAAGCTGTGATTTAGTGAGAGAGAGAAAGAGAAGCTGTGAGTGAGAGAGAGAGAGAAAGAGAAGCTGTGAGTGAGTGAGAGAGAGAGAAAAGAGAAGCTGTGAGTGAGAGAGATAGAGAGAAAGAGAAGCTTTGTGTGTGTGAGAGAGAGAAATAGAAGTCGTGAGTGAGTGAGAGAGAGAGAGTGAGAAAGAGAAGCTGTGAGTGAGAGAGAGAAAAGAAGTTGAGTGAGTGAGAGAGAGAGAGAGAAAGAGAAGCTGTGAGTGAGAGAAAGAGAGGCAGTGAGTGAGTGAGAGAGAGAGAGTGAAAGAGAAGCTGTGAGTGAGTGAGAGAGAGAGAAAGAAAAGCTGTGATTGAGAGAGAGAGAGAGAAAGAAGCTGTGAGTGAGAGAGAGAGAGAGAAAGGGAAGCTATGAGTGAGAGATACAGAAAGTAATAGAAGCTGTGAGTGAGAGAGAAAGAGAAAGAGAAGCTGTGAGTGAGAGAGAGACGGAGAATCTGTGAGTTTGTGTGTGTGAGAGAAAGAGAAGCTGTGAGTGAGTGAGAGAGAGAAGCTCTGAGAGATTGTGAGAGAGAAAGAGAAGCTGTGAGAGAGTGAGAGAGAAAGAGAAGCTGTGAGTGAGTGAGAGAGAGAGTGAGAAGCTGTGAGTGAGTGTGAGTGGGAGAGAGAGAGAGACAGAAGCTGTGAGTGAGAGAGAGAGAAGGGAAAGAGAAGCTGTGAGTGAGAGAAAGAGAGAGAGAAGCTGTGAGTGAGAGAGAGAGCGAAAGAGAAGCTGTGAGTGAGTGAGAGAGAAAGAGAAAGAAAAGCTGTAAGTGAGGGAGAGAGAGTTAGAAGCTGTGAGTGAGAGAGAGAGAGAAAGAGAAGTTGTGAGTGTGAGGGAGAAATAGAAGCTGTGAATGAGAATGAGAGAGAAAGAGAAGCTATGTGTGAGAGAGAGAAAGAGAAGCTGTGAGTGAGAGATAGAGAAAGAGAAGCTGTGAGAGAGAGAGAAGCAGTGTGTGCGTGAGAGATAAAGACAAGCAGAGAGTGAGAGAGAGAGAGAGAGAGTAGCTGTGAGTGAGACAGAGAGAGAAAGAGAAGCTGTGAGTGAGAGAGGGAGAGGGAGAGAATGGGAAGCTGTGAGTGAGAGAGAGAGAAAGAGAAGCTGAGAGAGAGAGAGAGAGAAGCTGTGAGTGAGACACAGAGAGAAAGAAATCTGTGAGTGAGTGAGAGAGAAAGAGAAGCTGTGAGTGAGAGAGAGAGAAAGACCTGTGAGTTGGTGAGAGAGAAAGAGAAGCTGTGAGTGAGAGAGAGAGAGAGAGAAAGAGAAGCTGTGAGTGAGTGTGAGAGAGAGATATAAAAGAGAAGCTGTGAGTGAGAGAAATAGAGAGAAAGAGAAGCTTTGTGTGTGTGTGTGAGAGAGAAATAGAAGTCGTGAGGGAGTGAGTGAGAGAGTGAGAAAGAGAAGCTTTGAGTGAGTGAGAGAGAGAGAGTGAGAAGCTGTGAGTGAGTGAGTGAGAGAGAGAGAGAGAGAGAAGCTGTGAGTGAAAGAAAGAGAAGCAAAAGAGAAGCTGTGAGTGAGAGAAAGTGAGAGAGAAGCTGTGAGTGAGAGAGCGAGCGAAAGAGAAGCTTTGAGTGAGTGAGAGCAAGAGAGAAAGTAAAGCTGTGAGTGAAAGAGAGATTGAGAAAAAATGTGAGTGAGAGAGAGAGAAAGAGAAGCTGTGAGTGTGAGAGAGAAATAGCTGTGAATGAGAGAGAGAGAAAGAGAAGCTGTGAGTGAGAGAGAGAGAGAGAAAGAGAAGCTGTGAGAGAGAGAAGCAGTGTGTGTGTGTGAGAGAAAGACAAGCTGTGAGTGAGAGAGAGAGAGAAAGAGTAGCTGTGAGTGAGAGAGAGAAAGAGAAGCTGTGAGTGAGAGAGAGAGAATGAGAAGCTGTGAGTGAGAGAGAGAGAAAGAGAAGCTGAGTGAGAGAGAGAGAGAGAAAGAGAAGCTGTGAGTGAGACAAAGAGAAAGAAAGCTGTGAGTGAGTGAGAGAGAAAGAGAAGCTGTGAGAGAGAGAGAAGCAGTGTGTGTGCGAGAGAAAGACAAGCTGTGAGTGAGAGAGAAAGAAAGAGAAGCTGTGAGTGAGAGAGAGAGAAAGAGAAGCTGTGAGTTAGTGAGAGAGAGAGAGAGAGAAAGAGAAGCTGTGAGAGACAGAGAGAAAGAGAAGCTGTGAGTGAGAGAGACAGAGAAAGAGAGAGAAGCTGTGAGTGAGTGTGTGAGAGAGAAAGAGAAGCTGTGAGTGAGAGAAAGAGAAGCTGTGAGAGAGAGAGAGAGAGAGAGAGAAAGAAAGAGTAGCTGTGAGTGAGAGAGTGAGTGAGAGAGGTGTGAGTGAGAGAGAGAGAAAGAGAAGCTGTGTGTGAGTGGGAGAGAGGGAAAGAGATGCTGTGAGTGAGAGAGAGAGATAGAGAAAGAAAAGCTGTGAGGGAGAGAGAGAGAGAGAGCGAAAGAAAAGCTGTGAGTGAGTGAGAGAGAGAGAAATAAAAGCTGTGAGTGAGAGAGAGAGAAAGAGAAGCTGTGAGAGAGAGAGAGAAAGAGAAGCTGTGAGTGTGAGAGAGAGAAAGAGAAGCTGTGAGTGAGAGAGAGAGAAGGAGAAGCTGTGAGTGAGAGAGAGAGAAGGGAAAGAGAAGCTGTGAGTGAGAGAAAGAGAGAGAGAGATGCTGTGAGTGAGAGAGAGAGCAAAAGAGAAAGTTTGAGTAAGTGAGAGAGAGAGAGAGAAAGAAAAGCTGTGAGAGAGAGAGAGAGAAAGAAGCTGTGAGTGAGAGAGAGAGAGAAAGAGAAGCTGTGAGTGAGTGAGAGAGAGAGAAAGAGAAGCTGTGAATGAGTGAGAGAGAGAGAAAGAGATGCTGTGACAGTGAGAGATAGAAAGAGAAGCTGTGAGTGAGTGGGAGAGAGGGAAAGAGAAGCTGTGAGTGAGTGAGAGAGAGAGAAAAGAGAAGCTGTGAGTGAGAGAGATAGAGAGAAAGAGAAGCTGTGTGTGTGAGAGAGAGAGAAATAGAAGCTGTGAGTGAGTGAGAGAGAGAGAGAAAAGCAGTGAGGGAGTGAGAGAGAGAGAAGCTGTGTGAGAGAGAGAAAGAGAAGCTGTGAGTGAGAGAGACAGAGAAAGAGAGAGAAGCTGTGAGTGAGTGTGAGAGAGAGAAAGAGAAGCAGTGAGTGAGAGAGAGAGAGAGAGAAAGAGAAGCTGTGAGAGAGAAAAAGAAAGAAAGAGAAGATGTGAGTAAGAGAATGAGTGAGAGAGAAGCTGTGAGTGAGAGAGAGAGAAAGAGAAGCTATGTGAGAGAGAGAGAGAGAAGCTGTGTGTGAGAGAGAGAAAGAGAAGATGTGAGTGAGAGAGAGAGAAAGAGAAGCTGTGAGTGAGAGAGAGAGAGAAAAAGAGAAGCTGTGAGTGAGAGAGAAGGAGAAGCTGAGTGAGAGAGAGAGAGAGGAAGAGAAGCTGTGAGTGAGACAGAGAGAGAAAGAAAGCTGTGAGTGAGTGAGAGAGAAAGAGAAGCTGTGAGTGAGTGAGAGAGAGAGAGAAAGAGAAGCTGTGAGTGAGTGAGAAAGAGAGAAAGAGAGAAAGTGAAGCTGTGATTTAGTGAGAGAGAGAAAGAGAAGCTGTGAGTGAGAGAGAGAGAGAGAAAGAGAAGCTGTGAGTGAGAGAGATAGAGAGAAAGAGAAGCTTTGTGTGTGAGAGAGAAATAGAAGTCGTGAGTGAGTGAGAGAGAGAGAGAAAGAGAAGCTGTGAGTGAGAGAGAGAAAAGAAGTTGAGTGAGTGAGAGAGAGAGAGAGAAAGAGAAGCTGTGAGTGAGAGACAGAGAAAGAGAAGCTGTGAGTGAGTGAGAGAGAGAGAGTGAAAGAGAAGCTGTGAGTGAGTGAGAGAGAGAGAAAGAAAAGCTGTGATTGAGTGAGAGAGAGAGAAATGGAAGCTATGAGTGAGAGATACAGAAAGTAATAGGAGATATGAGTGAGAGAGAGAGAGAAAGAGAAGCTGTGCGTGAGAGAGAGACGGAGAATCTGTGAGTGTGTGTGTGAGAGAAAGAGAAGCTGTGAGTGAGTGAGTGAGATAGAGAAGCTCTGAGAGATTGTGAGAGAGAAAGAGAAGCTGTGAGAGAGTGAGAGAGAAAGAGAAGCTGTGAGTGAGTGAGAGAGAGAGAGTGAGAAGCTGTGAGTGAGTGTGAGTGGGAGAGAGAGAGAGATAGAAGCTGTGAGTGAGAGAGAGAGCGAAAGAGAAGCTGTGAGTGAGTGAGAGAGAAAGAGAAAGAAAATCTGTAAGTGAGGGAGAGAGAGATAGAAGCTGTGAGAGAGAGAGAGAAAGAGAAGTTGTGAGTGTGAGAGAGAAATAGAAGCTGTGAATGAGAATGAGAGAGAAAGAGAAGCTATGTGAGAGAGAGAGAGAAAGAGAAGCTGTGAGTGAGAGAGAGAGAAAGAGAAGCTGTGAGAGAGAGAGAAGCAGTGTGTGCGTGAGAGATAAAGACAAGCGGAGAGTGAGAGAGAGAGAGAAAGAGTAGCTGTGAGTGAGACAGAGAGAGAAAGAGAAGCTGTGAGTGTGAGTGAGAGAGAGAGAATGAGAAGCTGTGAGTGAGAGAGAGAGAAAGAGAAGCTGAGAGAGAGAGAGAGAAGCTGTGAGTGAGACAGAGAGAGAAAGAAATCTGTGAGTGAGTGAGAGAGAAAAAGAAGCTGTGAGTGAGAGAGAGAGAGAAAGAGCTGTGAGTTGGTGAGAGAGAAAGAGAAGCTGTGAGAGAGAGAGAGAGAGAGAAAGAGAAGCTGTGAGTGAGTGTGAGAGAGATATAAAAGAGAAGCTGTGAGTGAGAGAAATAGAGAGAAAGAGAAGCTTTGTGTGTGTGTGAGAGAGAGAAATAGAAGTCGTGAATGAGTGAGAGAGAGAGAGAAAGAGAAGCTGTGAGTGACTGAGAGAGAGAGAGAAAGAGAAGCTGTGAGTGAGAGAGAGAGAGAGAGAGAAAAGAGAAGCTGTGAGTGAGAGAGATAGAGAGAAAGAGAAGCTGTGTGTGTGAGAGAGAAATAGAAGTTGCGAGTGAGTGAGAGAGAGAGAGAGAGAAAGAGAAGCTGTGAGTGAGTGAGAGAGAGAGAAGCTGTGAGAAGGAGAAAGAGAAGCTGTGAGTGAGAGAGACAGAGAAAGAGAGAGAAGCTGTGAGTGAGTGTGGGAGAGAGAAAGAGAAGCTGTGAGTGAGAGAGACACACAGAGAGAAAGAGAAGCTGTGAGAGAGAGAAAGAAAGAAAGAGAAGCTGTGAGTGAGAGAGTGAGTGAGAGAGAGAGAGAAGCTTTGAGAGAGAGTGAGAGAGAGAGAAAGAGAAGCTGTGAGTGAGAGAGAGAGAGAGAAAGAGAAGCTGTGAGTGAGAGAGATAGAGAGAAAGAGAAGCTGTGTGTGTGTGAGAGAGAAATAGAAGCTGGGCGTGAGTGAGAGAGAGAGAGAAAGAGAAGCTATGAGTGAGAGAGAGAAGGAGTAGCTGTGAGTGAGAGAGAGAGAGAGGGAAAGAGAAGCTGTGATTGAGAGAGAGAGAGAGAGAAGCTGTGAGTGAGAGAGAGAAAGAGAAAGAGAAGCTGTGAGTGAGAGAGAGAGAGAAAGAGAAGCTGTGAGTGAGAGAGATAGAGAGAAAGAGAAGCTTTGTGTGTGTGAGAGAGAGAAATAGAAGTCGTGAGTGAGTGAGTGAGAGAGAGAGAGAGAGAGAGAAAGAGAAGCTGTGAGTGAGAGAGAGAAAAGAAGTTGAGTGAGTGAGAGAGAGAGAGAAAGAGAAGCTGTGAGTGAGAAACAGAGAAAGAGAGGCTGTGAGTGAGTGAAAGAGAGAGAGTGAAAGAGAAGCTGTGAGTGAGTGAGAGAGAGAGAAAGAAAAGCTGTGATTGAGAGAGAGAGAGAGAAAGAAGCTGTGAGTGAGAGAGAGAGAGAGAAAGGGAAGCTATGAGTGAGAGATACAGAAAGTAATAGAAGCTGTGAGTGAGAGAGAGAGAGAAAGAGAAGCTGTGAGTGAGAGAGAGATGGAGAATCTGTGAGTTTGTGTGTGTGAGAGAAAGAGAAGCTGTGAGTGAGTGTGAGAGAGAGAAGCTCTGAGAGATTGTGAGAGAGAAAGAGAAGCTGTGAGAGAGTGAGAGAGAAAGAGAAGCTGTGAGTGAGTGAGAGAGAGAGAGTGAGAAGCTGTGAGTGAGTGTGAGTGGGAGAGAGAGAGAGATAGAAGCTGTAAGTGAGGGAGAGAGAGATAGAAGCTGTGAGAGAGAGAGAGAAAGAGAAGTTGTGAGTGTGAGAGAGAAATAGAAGCTGTGAATGAGAATGAGAGAGAAAGAGAAGCTATGTGAGAGAGAGAGAGAAAGAGAAGCTGTGAGTGAGAGAGAGAAAGAGAAGCTGTGAGAGAGAGAAGCAGTGTGTGCGTGAGAGATAAAGACAAGCGGAGAGTGAGAGAGAGAGAAAGAGTAGCTGCGAGTGAGACAGAGAGAGAAAGAGAAGCTGTGAGTGTGAGTGAGAGAGAGAGAATGAGAAGCTGTGAGCGAGAGAGAGAGAAAGAGAAGCTGAGAGAGAGAGAGAGAGAAGCTGTGAGTGAGACAGAGAGAGAAAGAAATCTGTGAGTGAGTGAGAGAGAAAAAGAAGCTGTGAGTGAGAGAGAGAGAGAGGAAGAGCTGTGAGTTGGTGAGAGAGAAAGAGAAGCTGTGAGAGAGAGAGAGAGAGAGAGAAAGAGAAGCTGTGAGTGAGTGTGAGAGAGATATAAAAGAGAAGCTGTGAGTGAGAGAAATAGAGAGAAAGAGAAGCTTTGTGTGTGTGTGTGAGAGAGAAATAGAAGTCGTGAATGAGTGAGAGAGAGAGAGAAAGAGAAGCTGTGAGTGACTGAGAGAGAGAGAGAATGAGAAGCTGTGAGTGAGAGAGAGAGAAAAGAGAAGCTGTGAGTGAGAGAGATAGAGAGAAAGAGAAGCTGTGTGTGAGAGAGAGAAATAGAAGTTGCGAGTGAGTGAGAGAGAGAGAGAAAGAGAAGCTGTGAGTGAGTGAGAGAGAGAGAAGCTGTGAAAAGGAGAGAAAGAGAAGCTGTGAGTGAGAGAGACAGAGAAAGAGAGAGAAGCTGTGAGTGAGTGTGGGAGAGAGAAAGAGAAGCTGTGAGTGAGAGAGACACACAGAGAGAAAGAGAAGCTGTGAGAGAGAGAAAGAAAGAAAGAGAAGCTGTGAGTGAGAGAGTGAGTGAGAGAGAGAGAGAAGCTTTGAGAGAGAGTGAGAGAGAGAGAAAGAGAAGCTGTGAGTGAGAGAGAGAGAGAGAAAGAGAAGCTGTGAGTGAGAGAGATAGAGAGAAAGAGAAGCTGTGTGTGTGTGAGAGAGAAATAGAAGCTGGGAGTGAGTGAGAGAGAGAGAGAAAGAGAAGCTATGAGTGAGAGAGAGAAGGAGTAGCTGTGAGTGAGAGAGAGAGAGGGAAAGAGAAGCTGTGAGTGAGAGAGAGAGAGAGAAGCTGTGAGTGAGAGAGAGAAAGAGAAAGAGAAGCTGTGAGTGAGAGAGAGAGAGAAAGAGAAGCTGTGAGTGAGAGAGAGAGAGAAAGAGAAGCTGTGAGTGAGAGAGATAGAGAGAAAGAGAAGCTTTGTGTGTGTGTGAGAGAGAAATAGAAGTTGTGAGTGAGTGAGAGAGAGAGAGAGAAAGAGAAAGAGAAGCTGTGAGTGAGAGAGAGACGGAGAATCTGTGAGTTTGTGTGTGTGAGAGAAAGAGAAGCTGTGAGTGAGTGTGAGAGAGAGAAGCTCTGAGAGATTGTGAGAGAGAAAGAGAAGCTGTGAGAGAGTGAGAGAGAAAGAGAAGCTGTGAGTGAGTGAGAGAGAGAGAGTGAGAAGCTGTGAGTGAGTGTGAGTGGGAGAGAGAGAGAGATAGAAGCTGTGAGTGAGAGAGAGAGCGAAAGAGAAGCTGAGAGTGAGTGAGAGAGAAAGAGAAAGAAAAGCTGTAAGTGAGGGAGAGAGAGATAGAGGCTGTGAGAGAGAGAGAGAAAGAGAAGTTGTGAGTGTGAGAGAGAAATAGAAGCTGTGAATGAGAATGAGAGAGAAAGAGAAGCTATGTGAGAGAGAGAGAGAAAGAGAAGCTGTGAGTGAGAGAGAGAAAGAGAAGCTGTGAGAGAGAGAGGTGCAGTGTGTGCGTGAGAGATAAAGACAAGCGGAGAGTGAGAGAGAGAGAAAGAGTAGCTGCGAGTGAGACAGAGAGAGAAAGAGAAGCTGTGAGTGTGAGTGAGAGAGAGAGAATGAGAAGCTGTGAGCGAGAGAGAGAGAAAGAGAAGCTGAGAGAGAGAGAGAGAAAAGCTGTGAGTGAGACAGAGAGAGAAAGAAATCTGTGAGTGAGTGAGAGAGAAAAAGAAGCTGTGAGTGAGAGAGAGAGAGAGGAAGAGCTGTGAGTTGGTGAGAGAGAAAGAGAAGCTGTGAGAGAGAGAGAGAGAGAAAGAGAAGCTGTGAGTGAGTGTGAGAGAGATATAAAAGAGAAGCTGTGAGTGAGAGAAATAGGGAGAAAGAGAAGCTTTGTGTGTGTGTGAGAGAGAGAAATAGAAGTCGTGAATGAGTGAGAGAGAGAGAGAAAGAGAAGCTGTGAGTGACTGAGAGAGAGAGAGAAAGAGAAGCTGTGAGTGAGAGAGAGAGAGAGAGAAAAGAGAAGCTGTGAGTGAGAGAGATAGAGAGAAAGAGAAGCTGTGTGTGAGAGAGAGAAATAGAAGTTGCGAGTGAGTGAGAGAGAGAGAGAAAGAGAAGCTGTGAGTGAGTGAGAGAGAGAGAAGCTGTGAAAAGGAGAGAAAGAGAAGCTGTGAGTGAGAGAGACAGAGAAAGAGAGAGAAGCTGTGAGTGAGTGTGGGAGAGAGAAAGAGAAGCTGTGAGTGAGAGAGACACACAGAGAGAAAGAGAAGCTGTGAGAGAGAGAAAGAAAGAAAGAGAAGCTGTGAGTGAGAGAGTGAGTGAGAGAGAGAGAAGCTTTGAGAGAGAGTGAGAGAGAGAGAAAGAGAAGCTGTGAGTGAGAGAGAGAGAGAAAGAGAAGCTGTGAGTGAGAGAGATAGAGAGAAAGAGAAGCTGTGTGTGTGAGAGAGAGAAATAGAAGCTGGGAGTGAGTGAGAGAGAGAGAGAAAGAGAAGCTATGAGTGAGAGAGAGAAGGAGTAGCTGTGAGTGAGAGAGAGAGAGGGAAAGAGAAGCTGTGAGTGAGAGAGAGAGAGAGAAGCTGTGAGTGAGAGAGAGAAAGAGAAAGAGAAGCTGTGAGTGAGAGAGAGAGAGAAAGAGAAGCTGTGAGTGAGAGAGATAGAGAGAAAGAGAAGCTTTGTGTGTGTGTGAGAGAGAAATAGAAGTTGTGAGTGAGTGAGAGAGAGAGAGAGAGAGAGAAAGAGAAGCTGTGAGTGAGAGAGAGAAAAGAAGTTGAGTGAGTGAGAGAGAGAGAGAAAGAGAAGCTGTGAGTGAGAGACAGAGAAAGAGAGGCTGTGGGTGAGTGAGAGAGAGAGAGTGAAAGAGAAGCTGTGAGTGAGTGAGAGAGAGAGAAAGAAAAGCTGTGATTGAGAGAGAGAGAGAGAGAGAGAGAAGCTGTGAGTGAGAGAGAGAGAGAGAAAGGGAAGCTATGAGTGAGAGATACAGAAAGTAATAGAAGCTGTGAGTGAGAGAGAGAGAGAAAGAGAAGCTGTGAGTGAGAGAGAGACGGAGAATCTGTGAGTTTGTGTGTGTGAGAGAAAGAGAAGCTGTGAGTGAGTGAGTGAGAGAGAGAAGCTCTGAGAGATTGTGAGAGAGAAAGAGAAGCTGTGAGAGAGTGAGAGAGAAAGAGAAGCTGTGTGTGAGTGAGAGAGAGAGAGTGAGAAGCTGTGAGTGAGTGTGAGTGGGAGAGAGAGAGAGACAGAAGCTGTGAGTGAGAGAGAGAGAAGGGAAAGAGAAGCTGTGAGTGAGAGAAAGAGAGAGAGAAGCTGTGAGTGAGAGAGAGAGCGAAAGAGAAGCTGTGAGTGAGTGAGAGAGAAAGAGAAAGAAAAGCTGTAAGTGAGGGAAAGAGAGATAGAAGCAGTGAGTGAGAGTGAGAGAGCGAATGAGAAGTTGTGAGTGTGAGAGAGAAATAGAAGCTGTGAATGAGAATGAGAGAGAAAGAGAAGCTATGTGAGAGAGAGAGAAAGAGAAGCTGTGAGAGAGAGAAGCAGTGTGTGCGTGAGAGATAAAGACAAGCGGAGAGTGAGAGAGAGAGAGAAAGAGTAGCTGTGAGTGAGACAGAGAGAGAAAGAGAAGCTGTGAGTGAGAGAGTGAGAGGGAGAGAATGGGAAGCTGTGAGTGAGAGAGAGAGAAAGAGAAGCTGAGAGAGAGAGAGAGAAGCTGTGAGTGAGACAGAGAGAGAAAGAAATCTGTGAGTTGGTGAGAGAGAAAGAGAAGCTGTGAGTGAGAGAGAGAGAAAGAGAAGCTGTGAGTGAGTGTGAGAGAGATATATAAAAGAGAAGCTGTGAGTGAGAGAAATAGAGAGAAATAGAAGCTTTGTGTGTGTGTGTGAGAGAGAAATAGAAGTTGTGAGTGAGTGAGTGAGAGAGTGAGAAAGAGAAGCTGTGAGTGAGTGAGAGAGAGAGAGAGAAGCTGTGAGTGAGTGAGTGAGTGAGTGAGAGAGAGAGAAGCGAAAGAGAAGCTGTGAGCGAGAGAAAGAGAGAGAGAATCTGTGAGTGAGAGAGCGAGCGAAAGAGAAGCTGTGAGTGAGTGAGAGCAAGAGAGAAAGTAAAGCTGTGAGTGAAAGAGAGAGAGAGAGAAAATGTGAGTGAGAGAGAGAGAAAGAGAACCTGTGAGTGAGAGAGAGAAATAGAAGCTTTGAATGAGAGAGAGAGAAAGAGAAGCTATGTGAGAGAAAGACAAGCTGTGAGTGAGAGAGAGAGAGAAAGAGTAGCTGTGAGTGAGAGAGAGAGAGAAAGAGAAGCTGTGAGTGAGAGAGAGAGAATTAGAAGCTGTGAGTGAGAGAGAGAGAAAGAGAAGCTGAGTGAGAGAGAGAGAGAGAAAGAGAAGCTGTGAGTGAGACAGAGAGAAAGAAAGCTGTGAGTGAGTGAGAGAGAAAGAGAAGCTGTGAGAGAGAGAGAAGCAGTGTGTGTGTGAGAGAAAGACAAGCTGTGAGTGAGAGAGAAAGAAAGAGAAGCTGTGAGTGAGACAGAGAGAAAGAGAAGCTGTGAGTGAGAGAGAGAAAGAGAAGCTGAGTGAGAGAGAGAAAGAGAAGCTGTGAGTGAGACAGAGAGAGAGAAAGAAAGCTGTGAGTGAGAGAGAAAGAGAAGCTGTGAGTGAGTGAGAGAGAGAGAGAAAGAGAAGGTGTGAGTGAGAGAGAGAGAGAGAAAGAAAGAGAAGCTGTGAGAGAGAGAAAGAAAGAAAGAGAAGATGTGAGTAAGAGAATGAGTGAGAGAGAAGCTGTGAGTGAGAGAGAGAGAAAGAGAAGTTGTGAGTGAGAGAGAGAGAGAAAGAGAAGCTGTGAGTGAGAGAGAGAGAAAAAGAGAAGCTGTGAGTGAGAGAGAAGGAGAAGCTGAGTTAGAGAGAGAGAGAGGAAGAGAAGCTGTGAGTGAGACAGAGAGAGAAAGAAAGCTGTGAGTGAGTGAGAGAGAAAGAGAAGCTGTGAGTGAGTGAGAGAGAGAGAAAGAGTAGCTGTGAGTGAGTGAGAGAGAGAGAAAGAGAGAAAGTGAAGCTGTGATTTAGTGAGAGAGAGAAAGAGAAGCTGTGAGTGAGAGAGAGAGAGAGAAAGAGAAGCTGTGAGTGAGTGAGAGAGAGAGAAAAGAGAAGCTGTGAGTGAGAGAGATAGAGAGAAAGAGAAGCTTTGTGTGTGTGATAGAGAGAAATAGAAGTCGTGAGTGAGTGAGAGAGAGAGAGAGAAAGAGAAGCTGTGAGTGAGAGAGAGAAAAGAAGTTGAGTGAGTGAGAGAGAGAGAGAGAAAGAGAAGCTGTGAGTGAGAGACAGAGAAAGAGAAGCTGTGAGTGAGTGAGAGAGAGAGAGTGAAAGAGAAGCTGTGAGTGAGTGAGAGAGAGAGAAAGAAGCTGTGAGTGTGAGAAAGAAAGAGAAGCTGTGAGTGAGAGAGACAGAGAGAAAGAGAAGCTGTGAGTGAGAGAGAGAGAGTTAAGCTGTGAGTGAGAGAGAGAGAAAGAGAAGCTGTGAGAGATAGTAAGAAAGAAAGAGAAGCTGTGAGTAAGAGAGTGAGTGAGAGACAAGCTGTGAGTGAGAGAGAGTGAGAGAAGCTGTGAGTGAGTGAGAGAGAGATAGAAAGAGAAGGTGTGAGAGAATGAGAGATAAAGAGAAGCTGTGTTTGTGTGTGTGAGAGAGAAGTTGTGAGTGAGTGAGAGAGAGTGAGAAAGAGGAGCTGTGAGTGAGAGAGAGAGAGAAGCTGTGCGTGAGTGAGAGAGAGAGAGAGAAGGTGTGAGTGAGTGAGAGAGATAGAGAAGGAGAAGCTGTGAGTGAGAGAGAGAGTAGGGAAAGAGAAGCTGTGAGTGAGTGAGAGAGAAGGTGTGTGAGAGAGAGAGAAAGAGAAGCTGTGAGTGAGTGAGAGAGAGAGAAAGAGAAGCTGTGAGAGAGAGTGAGAGAGAAACAGAAGCTGTGTGTGTGTGTGAGAGAGAAGCTGAGTGAGTAAGAGAGGGAAAGAGATGCTGTGAGTGAGAGAGATAGAGATAGAAAGAAAGCTGTGAGTGATTGAGAGAGACAGAGAAGCTGTGTGTGAGAGAGAGAAAGAGAAGCTGTGAGTTAGTGAGAGAGAGAAAGAGAAGCTGTGAATGAGCCAGAGAGAGAGAAAGAAAGCTGTGAGTGGGTGAGAGAGAAAGAGAAGCTGTGAGTGAGTGGGAGAGAGAGAGAAAAGGAAGCTGTGAGTGAGTGAGAGAGAGAGAGAAAGAAAGAGATGCTGTGAGTGAGAGAGAGATAGAGAAAGAAAAGCTGTGAGTGAGAGAGAGAGAGCAAAAGAGAAGCTGTGAGTGAGTGAGAGAGAGAGAAATAAAAGCTGTGAGTGAGAGAGAGAGAGAAAGAGAAGCTGTGAGTGTGAGAGAGAGAGAGAAAGAGAAGCTGTGAGTGAGAGAGAGGGAAAGAGAAGATGTGAGAGAGTGAGAGAGAGAGAGAGAAGCTGTGAGTGAGTGAGAGATAGATAGAAAGAGAAGCTGTGAGTGAGTGAGAGAGAGAGAGAAAGAGAAGCTGGGAGTGAGAGAGAGAGAGAGAAAGAGAAAGAGAAGCTGTGAGTGAGTGAGAGAGAGAGAGAGAAAAGAGAAGCTGTGAGTGAGAGAGGTAGAGAGAAAGAGAAGCTGTGTGAGTGAGAGAGAGAGAAATAGAAGTTGTGAGTGAGTGAGAGAGAGAGAGAAAGAGAAGCTGTGAGTGAGTGAGAGAGAGAAAGAGAAGCTGTGTGAGAGAGGGAAAGATAAGCTGTGAGTGAGAGAGACAGAGAGAGAGAAGCTGTGAGTAAGAGAGAGAGAGAGAGAGAAGCTGTGAGTGAGAGAGAGAGAAAGAAACGCTGTGACTGAGTGAGAGAGAGAGAGAAAAAGATGCTGTGAGTGAGTGAGAGGGAGAGAAAGAGAAGCTGTCAGTGTGAGAGACAGAGAGAGAGAGAGAAGCTGTGAGTGAGTGAGAGAGAGAGACAGAGAAGCTGTGAGTGAAAGAGAGAGAAAGAGAAGCTGTGAGTGAGAGAGAGAGAGAAAGAGAAGATGTGAGTGTCTGAGAGAGAAAGAGAAGCTGTGAGAGAGAAAAAGATAAGCTGTGCTTGAGAGAGAAATAGAAGCTGTGAATGAGTGAGTGAGAGAGAAAGAGAAGCTGTGTGTGTGTGATAGATAGAATGAGAAGTTGTGAGTGAGTGAGAGAGAGAGAAAGAGAAGCTGTGAGTGAGAGACAGAGAAAGAGAAGCTGAGTGAGAGAGTGAGAGTGAAAGAGAAGCTGTGAGTGAGAGAGAGAGAAAGAAAAGCTGGTATTAAGAGAGAGCGAGAGAGAGAAAGAAGCTGTGAGTGAGAGAGAGAGAGAAAGAGAAGCTGTGAGTGAGAGAGACGGAGAATCTGTGAGTGTGTGTGTGAGAGAGAAAGAGGTTGTGAGTGAGTGAGTGAGAGTGAGAAGCTCTGAGAGATTGTGAGAGAGAAAGAGAAGGTGTGAGAGAGTGAGAGAGAAAGATAAGCTGTGAGTGAGAGAGAGAGTGAGAAGCTGTGAGTGAGTGAGAGAGAGAGGGAGAAGCTGTGAGTGAGAGAGAGAAGGGAAAGAGAAGGTGTGAGTGAGAGAAAGAGAGAGAGAGAGAGAAGCTGTGAGTGAGAGAGAGAGCAAAAGAGAAGCTGTGAGTGAGTGAGAGAGAGAGAGAGAAAGAAAAGCTGTGAGTGTGTGTGTGAGAGAGAAAGAAGCTGTGAGTGAGAGAGAGAGAGAGAAAGAGAATCTGTGAGTGAGAGAGAGAGAAATAGAAGCTGTGAATGAGAGACAAAGAGAAGCTATGTGAGAGAGAGAAAGAGAAGCTGTCAGTGAGAGAGAGAAAGAGAAGCTGTGAGTGAGAGAGAGAGAAAGAGAAGCTGTGACTGTGTAAGAGAGAGAAAGAGATGTTGTGAGTGAGTGAGAGAGAGAGAAAGAGAAGCTGTGAGTGAGAGACAGAGAAAGAGAAGCTGTGAGTGAGTGAGAGAGAGAGAGTGAAAGAGAAGCTGTGAGTGAGTGAGAGAGAGGGGAAGAAAAGCTGTGATTGAGAGAGAGAGAGAGAGAGAGAAGTTGTGAGTGAGAGAGAGAGAAAGGGAAGCTATGAGTGAGAGATACAGAGAGAAATAGAAGCTGTGAGGGAGATAGAGAGAAAGAGAAGCTGTGAGTGAGAGAGAGAAGGAGAATCTGTGTGTGTGTGTGAGAGAGAAAGACAAGCTGTGTGAGTGAGTGAGAGAGAGAAGCTATGAGAGATTGTGAGAGAGAAAGAGAATCTGTGAGAGAGTGAGAGAGAAAGAGAAGCTGTGAGTGAGTGAGAGAGAGAGTGAGAAGCTGTGAGTGAGTGAGAGAGAGAGAGAAGCTGTGAGTGAGAGAGAGAGAAAGGAAAGAGAAGCTGTGCGTGAGAGAAAGAGAGAGAGAAGCTGTGAGTGAGAGAGAGAGAGAGAGAAAGAAGCTGTGAGTGAGAGAGAGAGAAAGTGAAGCTGTGATTGAGTGAGAGAGAGAGAGAAAGAGAAGCTGTGAGTGAGTGAGAGAGAGAGAGAAAGAAAAGCTGTGAGTGAGAGAGAGAGAAGCTGTGAGTGAGAGAGAGAGAGAAAGAGAAGCTGTGAGTGAGAGAGAGAGAAATAGAAGCTGTGAATGAGAGAGAGAGAGAAAGAGAAGCTATGTGAGAGAGAGAATGAGAAGCTGTGAGTGAGAGAGAGTGAGAAAGAGAAGCTGTGTGAGAGAGAGAGAAGCAGTGTGTGTGTGAGAGAGAAAGACAAGCTGTGAGTGAGAGAGAGAGAGAAAGAGAAGCTGTGAGTGAGAGACAGAGAGAAAGAGAACCTGTGAGTGAGAGAGTGAGAGAGAGAAGCTGAGAGAGAGAGAGAGAAGCTGTGAGTGAGACAGAGAGAGAGAAAGAAAGCTGTGAGTGAGTGAGAGAGAAAGAGAAGCTGTGAGTGAGGGGGAGAGAGAGAGAGAGACGCTGTGAGTGAGTGAGAGAGAGAGAGAAAGAGAAGCTGTGAGAGAGAGTGAGAGAGAAACAGAAGCTGTGTGGGTGTGAGAGAGAGCGAAGCTGTGAGTGAGAGAGAGAGGGGAAAAGAGATGCTGTGAGTGAGAGAGAGAGAGAGAGAGAAGCTGTGAGTGAGAGAAAGAGAGAAGGAGAAGCTGTGAGTGAGAGAGAGAAGGGAAAGAGAAGCTCTGAGTGAGAGAAAGAGAGAGAGAGAAGCTGTGAGTGAGAGAGAGAGCGAAAGAGAAGCTGTGAGTGAGAGAGAGAGAGAGAGAGAGAAAGAAGTTGTGAGTGAGAGAGAGAGAGAAAGGGAAGCTATGAGTGAGAGATACAGAGAGAAATAGAAGCTGTGAGGGAGATAGAGAGAAAGAGAAGCTGTGAGTGAGAGAGAGAAGGAGAATCTGTGTGTGTGTGAGAGAGAAAGAGAAGCTGTGTGAGTGAGTGAGAGAGAGAAGCTATGAGAGATTGTGAGAGAGAAAGAGAATCTGTGAGAGAGTGAGAGAGAAAGAGAAGCTGTGAGTGAGTGAGAGAGAGAGAGTGAGAAGCTGTGAGTGAGTGAGAGAGAGAGAAGCTGTGAGTGAGAGAGAGAGAAAGGAAAGAGAAGCTGTGTGAGAGAAAGAGAGAGAGAGAAGCTGTGAGTCAGAGAGAGAGAGAGAAAGAAGCTGTGAGTGAGAGAGAGAGAGAAAGGGAAGCTATGAGTGAGAGATACAGAAAGTAATAGAAGCTGTGAGTGAGTGAGAGAGAAAGTGAAGCTGTGAGTGAGTGAGAGAGAGAGAGAAAGAGAAGCTGTGAGTGAGTGAGAGAGAAAGAAAAGCTGTAGGTGAGAGAGAGAGAAGCTGTGAGTGAGAGAGAGAGAGAGAAAGAGAAGCTGTGAGTGAGAGAGAGAGAAATAGAAGCTGTGAATGAGAGAGAGAGAGAGAAAGAGAAGCTATGTGAGAGAGAGAAAGAGAAGCTGTGAGTGAGAGAGAGTGAGAAAGAGAAGCTGTGTGAGAGAGAGAGAAGCAGTGTGTGTGAGAGAGAGAAAGACAAGCTGTGAGTGAGAGAGAGAGAGAAAGAGAAGCTGTGAGTGAGAGACAGAGAGAAAGAGAAGCTGTGAGTGAGATAGTGAGAGAGAGAAGCTGAGAGAGAGAGAGAGAAGCTGTGAGTGAGACAGAGAGAGAGAGAAAGAAAGCTGTGAGTGAGTGAGAGAGAAAGAGAAGCTGTGAGTGAGTGGGAGAGAGAGAGAGAGACGCTGTGAGTGAGTGAGAGAGAGAGAAAGAGAAGCTGTGAGAGAGAGTGAGAGAGAAACAGAAGCTGTGTGGGTGTGAGAGAGAGAGAAGTTGTGAGTGAGTGAGAGAGAGGGAAAGAGATGCTGTGAGTGAGAGAGAGAGAGAGAGAAGCTGTGAGTGAGAGAGAGAGAGAAGGAGAAGCTGTGAGTGAGAGAGAGAGAAGGGAAAGAGAAGCTCTGAGTGAGAGAAAGAGAGAGAGAGAGAAGCTGTGAGTGAGAGAGAGAGCGAAAGAGAAGCTGTGAGTAAGTGAGAGAGAGAAAGAGAGAGAGCTGTGAGTGAATGTGAGAGAGAGAAAGAGAAGCTGTGAGTGAGAGAGAGAGAGAGAAAGAGAAGCTGTGACAGAGAGAAAGAAAGAAAGAGAAGCTGTGAGTAAGAGAGTGTGAGAGAGAAGCTGTGAGTGAGAGAGAGAGAAAGAGAAGCTGTGAGTGAGTGAGAGAGAGAGAAAGAGAAGCTGTGTGAGAGAGTGAGAAAGAGAAGCTGTGAGTGAGAGAGAGAGAAAGAGAAGCTGTGAGTGAGAGACAGAGAAAGAGAAGCTGTGAGTGAGAAAGAGAGAGAAAGTGAAGCTGTGAGTGTCTGAGAGAGAAAGAGAAGCTGTGAGTGAGAAAAAGATAAGCTGTGATTGAGAGAGAAATAAAGCTGTGAAGGAGTGAGAGAGAGAGAAAGAGAAGCTGTGAATGAGCCAGAGAGAGAGAAAGAAAGCTGTGAGTGGGTGAGAGAGAAAGAGAAGCTGTGAGTGAGTGGGAGAGAGAGAGAAAGAGAAGCTGTGAGTGAGTGAGAGAGAGAGAGAAAGAAAGAGATGCTGTGAGTGAGAGAGAGATAGAGAAAGAAAAGCTGTGAGTGAGAGAGAGAGAGAGCAAAAGAGAAGCTGTGAGTGAGTGAGAGAGAGAGAAATAAAAGCTGTGAGTGAGAGAGAGAGAGAGAAAGAGAAGCTGTGAGTGTGAAAGAGAGAGAGAAAGAGAAGCTGTGAGTGAGAGAGAGGGAAAGAGAAGATGTGAGAGAGTGAGAGAGAGAGAGAAGCTGTGAGTGAGTGAGAGATAGATAGAGAGAGAAGCTGTGAGTGAGTGAGAGAGAGAGAGAGAAAGAGAAGCTGTGAGTTAGTGAGAGAGAGAGAAAGAGAAGCTGGGAGTGAGAGAGAGAGAGAGAAAGAGAAAGAGAAGCTGTGAGTGAGTGAGAGAGAGAGAAAAGAGAATCTGTGAGTGAGAGAGGTAGAGAGAAAGAGAAGCTGTGTGAGTGAGAGAGAGAGAAATAGAAGTTGTGAGTGAGTGAGAGAGAGAGAGAAAGAGAAGCTGTGAGTGAGTGAGAGAGAGAAAGAGAAGCTGTGTGAGAGAGGGAAAGATAAGCTGTGAGTGAGAGAGACAGAGA
Organism: Bradypodion ventrale; assembly: GCA_035047345.1. Lineage (NCBI taxonomy): Eukaryota > Metazoa > Chordata > Lepidosauria > Squamata > Chamaeleonidae > Bradypodion > Bradypodion ventrale. The sequence goes on from JAWDJE010000002.1 coordinate 208,716,393, forward strand.
GAGAGAAGCTGTGAGTAAGAGAGAGAGAGAAAGAGAAGCTGTGAGTGAGTGAGAGAGAAAGAGAAGCTGTGAGTGAGAGAGAGAGAGAAAGAGAAGATGTGAGTGTCTGAGAGAGAAAGAGAAGCTGTGAGAGAGAAAAAGATAAGGTGTGCTTGAGAGAGAAATAGAAGCTGTGAATGAGTGAGTGAGAGAGAAAGAGATGCTGTGAGTGAGTGAGAGGGAGAGAAAGAGAAGCTGTCAGTGCGAGAGACAGAGAGAGAGAGAGAAGCTGTGAGTGAGAGAGAGAGAGAGACAGAGAAGCTGTGAGTGAAAGAGAGAGAAAGAGAAGCTGTGAGTGAGAGAGAGAGAGAAAGAGAAGATGTGAGTGTCTGAGAGAGAAAGAGAAGCTGTGAGAGAGAAAAAGATAAGGTGTGCTTGAGAGAGAAATAGAAGCTGTGAATGAGTGAGTGAGAGAAAGAAAGAGAAGCTGTGTGTGTGTGATAGATAGAATGAGAAGTTGTGAGTGAGTGAGAGAGAGAGAAAGAGAAGCTGTGAGTGAGAGACAGAGAAAGAGAAGCTGAGTGAGAGAGAGAGAGTGAAAGAGAAGCTGTGAGTGAGAGAGAGAGAAAGAAAAGCTGGTATTGAGAGAGAGAGAGAGAAAGAAGCTGTGAGTGAGAGAGAGAGAGAAAGAGAAGCTGTGAGTGAGAGAGACGGAGAATCTGTGAGTGTGTGTGTGAGAGAGAAAGAGGTTGTGAGTGAGTGAGTGAGAGTGAGAAGCTCTGAGAGATTGTGAGAGAGAAAGAGAAGGTGTGAGAGAGTGAGAGAGAAAGATAAGCTGTGAGTGAGTGAGAGAGAGAGAGTGAGAAGCTGTGAGTGAGTGAGAGAGAGAGGGAGAAGCTGTGAGTGAGTGAGAGAGAGAAGGGAAAGAGAAGGTGTGAGTGAGAGAAAGAGAGAGAGAGAGAAGCTGTGAGTGAGAGAGAGAGAGCAAAAGAGAAGCTGTGAGTGAGTGAGAGATAGAGAGAGAAAGAAAAGCTGTGAGTGTGTGTGAGAGAGAGAAAGAAGCTGTGAGTGAGAGAGAGAGAGAGAAAGAGAAGCTGTGAGTGAGAGAGAGAGAAATAGAAGCTGTGAATGAGAGACAGAGAAAGAGAAGCTATGTGAGAGAGAGAAAGAGAAGCTGTGAGTGAGAGAGAGAAAGAGAAGCTGTGAGTGAGAGAGAGAGAAAGAGAAGCTGTGACTGTGTAAGAGAGAGAAAGAGATGTTGTGAGTGAGTGAGAGAGAGAGAAAGAGAAGCTGTGAGTGAGAGACAGAGAAAGAGAAGCTGTGAGTGAGTGAGAGAGAGAGAGTGAAAGAGAAGCTGTGAGTGAGTGAGAGAGAGGGGAAGAAAAGCTGTGATTGAGAGAGAGAGAGAGAGAGAGAAGTTGTGAGTGAGAGAGAGAGAGAAAGGGAAGCTATGAGTGAGAGATACAGAGAGAAATAGAAGCTGTGAGGGAGATAGAGAGAAAGAGAAGCTGTGAGTGAGAGAGAGAAGGAGAATCTGTGTGTGTGTGAGAGAGAGAAAGAGAAGCTGTGTGAGTGAGTGAGAAAGAGAAGCTATGAGAGATTGTGAGAGAGAAAGAGAATCTGTGAGAGAGTGAGAGAGAAAGAGAAGCTGTGAGTGAGTGAGAGAGAGAGAGTGAGAAGCTGTGAGTGAGTGAGAGAGAGAGAGAAGCTGTGAGTGAGAGAGAGAGAAAGGAAAGAGAAGCTGTGCGTGAGAGAAAGAGAGAGAGAGAAGCTGTGAGTGAGAGAGAGAGAGAGAGAAAGAAGCTGTGAGTGAGAGAGAGAGAGAAAGGGAAGCTATGAGTGAGAGATACAGAAAGTAATAGAAGCTGTGAGTGAGTGAGAGAGAAAGTGAAGCTGTGAGTGAGTGAGAGAGAGAGAGAAAGAGAAGCTGTGAGTGAGTGAGAGAGAGAGAGAAAGAAAAGCTGTGAGTGAGAGAGAGAGAAGCTGTGAGTGAGAGAGAGAGAGAGAAAGAGAAGCTGTGAGTGAGAGAGAGAGAAATAGAAGCTGTGAATGAGAGAGAGAGAGAAAGAGAAGCTATGTGAGAGAGAGAAAGAGAAGCTGTGAGTGAGAGAGAGTGAGAAAGAGAAGCTGTGTGAGAGAGAGAGAAGCAATGTGTGTGTGAGAGAGAAAGACAAGCTGTGAGTGAGAGAGAGAGAGAAAGAGAAGCTGTGAGTGAGAGACAGAGAGAAAGAGAAGCTGTGAGTGAGAGAGTGAGAGAGAGAAGCTGAGAGAGAGAGAGAGAGAAGCTGTGAGTGAGACAGAGAGAGAGAGAAAGAAAGCTGTGAGTGAGTGAGAGAGAAAGAGAAGCTGTGAGTGAGTGGGAGAGAGAGAGAGAGACGCTGTGAGTGAGTGAGAGAGAGAGAGAAAGAAAGGGAAGCTGTGAGTGAATGAGAGAGAGAGAGAGAGAAAGAGAAGCTGTGAGTTAGTGAGAGAGAGAAAGAGAAGCTGTGAGTGAGTGAGAGAGAGAGAGAAAGAGAAGCTGTGAGTGAGTGAGAGAGAGAGAAAGAGAAGCTGTGAGTGAGAGAGAGAGAGAAAGAGAAGCTGTGAGTGAGAGAGGAGAAGCTGAGTGAGAGAGAGAGAGAGGAAGAGAAGCTGTGAGTGAGACAGAGAGAGAAAGAAAGCTGTGAGTGAGTGAGAGAGAAAGAGACGCTGTGAGTGAGTGAGTGAGAGAGAGAAAGAGAAGCTGTGAGTGAGTGAGAGAGAGAGAAAGAGAGAAAGAGAAGCTGTGAGTTAGTGAGAGAGAGAGAAAGAGAAGCTGTGAGTTAGTGAGAGAGAGTGAGAAAGAGAAGCTGTGAGTGAGTGAGAGAGAGAGAAAAGAGAAGCTGTGAGTGAGAGAGATAGAGAGAAAGAGAAGCTTTGTGTGTGAGAGAGAGAAATAGAAGTCGTGAGTGAGTGAGAGAGAGAGAGAAAGAGAAGCTGTGAGTGAGAGAGAGAAAAGAAGTTGTGAGTGAGTGAGTGAGAGTGAGAGAAAGAGAAGCTGTGAGTGAGAGACAGAGAAAGAGAAGCTGTGAGTGAGTGAGAGAGAGAGAGTGAAAGAGAAGCTGTGAGTGAGTGAGAGAGAGAGAAAGAAAAGTTGTGATTGAGAGAGAGAGAGAAAGAAGCTGTGAGTGAGAGAGAGAGAGAAAGGGAAGCTATGAGTGAGAGATACAGAAAGTAATAGAAGCTGTGAGTGAGTGAGAGAGAAAGAGAAGCTGTGAGTGAGTGAGAGAGAGAGAAAGAGAAGCTGTGAGTGAGTGAGAGAGAGAGAAAGAGAGAAAGAAAGAGAAGCTGTGAGTTAGTGAGAGAGAGAGAGAAAGAAAAGCTGTGAGTGAGAGAGAGAGAAGCTGTGAGTGAGAGAGAGAGAGAGAGAAAGAGAAGCTGTGAGAGAGAGAGAGAAATAGAAGCTGTGAATGAAAGAGAGAGAGAAAGAGAAGCTATGTGAGAGAGAGAAAGAGAAGCTGTGAGTGAGAGAGATTGAGAAAGAGAAGCTGTGTGAGAGAGAGAGAAGCAGTGTGTGTGTGAGAGAGAAAGACAAGCTGTGAGTGACAGAGAGAGAGAAAGAGAAGCTGTGAGTGAGAGAGAAAGAGAAGCTGTGAGTGAGAGAGTGAGAGAGAAGCTGAGAGAGAGAGAGAGAGAAGCTGTGAGTGAGACAGAGAGAGAGAGAAAGAAAGCTGTGAGTGAGTGAGAGAGAAAGAGAAGCTGTGAGTGAGTGGGAGAGAAAGAGAGAGACGCTGTGAGTGAGTGAGAGAGAGAGAGAAAGGGAAGCTGTGAGTGAATGAGAGAGAGAGAGAGAGAAAGAGAAGCTGTGAGTTAGTGAGAGAGAGAAAGAGAAGCTGTGAGTGAGTGAGAGAGAGAGAGAAAGAGAAGCTGTGAGTGAGTGAGAGAGAGAGAAAGAGAAGCTGTGAGTGAGAAAGAGAGAGAAAGAGAAGCTGTGAATGAGAGAGAGAGAGAAAAAGAGAAGCTGTGAGTGAGAGAGAAGGAGAAGCTGAGTGAGAGAGAGAGAGAAGAAGAGAAGCTGTGAGTGAGACAGAGAGAGAAAGCTGTGAGTGAGTGAGAGAGAAAGAGAAGCTGTGAGTGAGTGACAGAGAGAGAGAAAGAGAAGCTGTGAGTGAGTGAGAGAGAGAGATAGAGAGAAAGAGAAGCTGTGAGTTAGTGAGAGAGAGAAAGAGAAGCTGTGAGTGAGAGTGAGAGTGAGAAAGAGAAGCTGTGAGTGAGTGAGAGAGAGAGAAAAGAGAAGCTGTGAGTGAGAGAGATAGAGAGAATGAGAAGCTTTGTGTGTGTGAGAGAGAGAAATAGAAGTCGTCAGTGAGTGAGAGAGAGAGAGAGAAAGAGAAGCTGTGAGTGAGAGAGAGAAAAGAAGTTGTGAGTGAGTGAGAGAGAGAGAGAGAGAAAGAGAAGCTGTGAGTGAGAGACAGAGAAAGAGAAGCTGTGAGTGAGTGAGAGAGAGAGAGTGAAAGAGAAGCTGTGAGTGAGAGGGAGAGAAAGAAAAGCTGTGATTGAGAGAGAGAGAGAGAAAGAAGCTGTGAGTGAGAGAGAGAGAGAAAGGGAAGCTATGAGTGAGAGATACAGAAAGTAATAGAAGCTGTGAGTGAGTGAGAGTGAAAGAGAAGCTGTGAGTGAGTGAGAGAGAGAGAGAAAGAGAAGCTGTGAGTGAGTGAGAGAGAGAGAAAGAAAGAGAAGCTGTGAGTTAGTGAGAGAGAGAAAGAGAAGCTGTGAGTGAGAGAGAGAGAGAAAGAGATGCTGTGAATGAGTGAGAGAGAGAGAAAAGAAAAGCTGTGAGTGAGAGAGATAGAGAGAAAGGGAAGCTATGAGTGAGAGATACAGAAAGTAATAGAAGCTGTGAGTGAGTGAGAGAGAAAGTGAAGCTGTGAGTGAGTGAGAGAGAGAGAGAAAGAGAAGCTGTGAGTGAGTGAGAGAGAAAGAAAAGCTGTGAGTGAGAGAGAGAGAAGCTGTGAGTGAGAGAGAGAGAGAGAAAGAGAAGCTGTGAGTGAGAGAGAGAGAAATAGAAGCTGTGAATGAGAGAGAGAGAGAAAGAGAAGCTATGTGAGAGAGAGAAAGAGAAGCTGTGAGTGAGAGAGAGTTGGAAAGAGAAGCTGTGTGAGAGAGAGAGAAGCAGTGTGTGTGTGAGAGAGAAAGACAAGCTGTGAGTGAGAGAGAGAGAGAAAGAGAAGCTGTGAGTGAGAGACAGAGAGAAAGAGAAGCTGTGAGTGAGAGAGTGAGAGAGAGAAGCTGAGAGAGAGAGAGAGAAGCTGTGAGTGAGACAGAGAGAGAGAGAAAGAAAGCTGTGAGTGAGTGAGAGAGAAAGAGAAGCTGTGAGTGAGTGGGAGAGAGAGAGAGAGATGCTGTGAGTGAGTGAGAGAGAGAGAGAGAAAGAGAAGCTGTGAGAGAGAGTGAGAGAGAAAGAGAAGCTGTGACAGAGAGAAAGAAAGAAAGAGAAGCTGTGAGTAAGAGAGTGTGAGAGAGAAGCTGTGAGTGAGAGAGAGAGAAAGAGAAGCTGTGAGTGAGTGAGAGAGAGAGAGAGAAAGAGAAGCTGTGTGAGAGAGTGAGAAAGAGAAGCTGTGAGTGAGAGAGAGAGAAAGAGAAGCTGTGAGTGAGAGACAGAGAAAGAGAAGCTGTGAGTGAGAAAGAGAGAGAAAGTGAAGCTGTGAGTGTCTGAGAGAGAAAGAGAAGCTGTGAGTGAGCCAGAGAGAGAGAAAGAAAGCTGTGAGTGGGTGAGAGAGAAAGAGAAGCTGTGAGTGAGTGGGAGAGAGAGAGAAAGAGAAGCTGTGAGTGAGTGAGAGAGAGAGAGAAAGAAAGAGATGCTGTGAGTGAGAGAGAGATAGAGAAAGAAAAGCTGTGAGTGAGAGAGAGAGCGAGCAAAAGAGAAGCTGTGAGTGAGTGAGAGAGAGAGAAATAAAAGCTGTGAGTGAGAGAGAGAGAGAGAAAGAGAAGCTGTGAGTGAGAGAGAGGGAAAGAGAAGATGTGAGAGAGTGAGAGAGAGAGAGAGAGAAGCTGTGAGTGAGTGAGAGATAGATAGAAAGAGAAGCTGTGAGTGAGTGAGAGAGAGAGAGAAAGAGAAGCTGTGAGTTAGTGAGAGAGAGAGAAAGAGAAGCTGGGAGTGAGAGAGAGAGAGAGAAAGAGAAAGAGAAGCTGTGAGTGAGTGAGAGAGAGAGAGAGAAAAGAGAAGCTGGGAGTGAGAGAGGTAGAGAGAAAGAGAAGCTGTGTGAGTGAGAGAGAGAGAAATAGAAGTTGTGAGTGAGTGAGAGAGAGAGAAAGAGAAGCTGTGAGTGAGTGAGAGAGAGAAAGAGAAGCTGTGTGAGAGAGGGAAAGATAAGCTGTGAGTGAGAGAGACAGAGAGAGAGAAGCTGTGAGTAAGAGAGAGAGAGAGAAAGAGAAGCTGTGAGTGAGTGAGAGAGAAAGAAACGCTGTGACTGAGTGAGAGAGAGAGAGAAAGAGATGCTGTGAGTGAGTGAGAGGGAGAGAAAGAGAAGCTGTCAGTGCGAGAGACAGAGAGAGAGAGAGAAGCTGTGAGTGAGTGAGAGAGAGAGACAGAGAAGCTGTGAGTGAAAGAGAGAGAAAGAGAAGCTGTGAGTGAGAGAGAGAGAGAAAGAGAAGATGTTAGTGTCTGAGAGAGAAAGAGAAGCTGTGAGAGAGAAAAAGATAAGGTGTGCTTGAGAGAGAAATAGAAGCTGTGAATGAGTGAGTGAGAGAGAAAGAAAGAGAAGCTGTGTGTGTGTGATAGATAGAATGAGAAGTTGTGAGTGAGTGAGAGAGAGAGAAAGAGAAGCTGTGAGTGAGAGACAGAGAAAGAGAAGCTGAGTGAGAGAGAGAGAGTGAAAGAGAAGCTGTGAGTGAGAGAGAGAGAAAGAAAAGCTGGTATTGAGAGAGAGAGAGAGAGAAAGAAGCTGTGAGTGAGAGAGAGAGAGAAAGAGAAGCTGTGAGTGAGAGAGACGGAGAATCTGTGAGTGTGTGTGAGAGAGAAAGAGGTTGTGAGTGAGTGAGTGAGAGTGAGAAGCTCTGAGAGATTGTGAGAGAGAAAGAGAAGGTGTGAGAGAGTGAGAGAGAAAGATAAGCTGTGAGTGAGTGAGAGAGAGAGAGTGAGAAGCTGTGAGTGAGAGAGAGAGAGAGGGCGAAGCTGTGAGTGAGAGAGAGAGAGAACGGAAAGAGAAGGTGTGAGTGAGAGAAAGAGAGAGAGAGAGAAGCTGTGAGAGAGAGAGCAAAAGAGAAGCTGTGAGTGAGTGAGAGAGAGAGAGAGAAAGAAAAGCTGTGAGTGTGTGTGTGAGAGAGAAAGAAGCTGTGAGTGAGAGAGAGAGAGAGAAAGAGAAGCTGTGAGTGAGAGAGAGAGAAATAGAAGCTGTGAATGAGAGACAGAGAAAGAAAAGCTATGTGAGAGAGAGAAAGAGAAGCTGTGAGTGAGAGAGAGAAAGAGAAGCTGTGAGTGAGAGAGAGAGAAAGAGAAGCTGTGACTGTGTAAGAGAGAGAAAGAGATGTTGTGAGTGAGTGAGAGAGAGAGAAAGAGAAGCTGTGAGTGAGAGACAGAGAAAGAGAAGCTGTGAGTGAGTGAGAGAGAGAGAGTGAAAGAGAAGCTGTGAGTGAGTGAGAGAGAGGGGAAGAAAAGCTGTGATTGAGAGAGAGAGAGAGAGAGAGAAAGAAGTTGTGAGTGAGAGAGAGAGAGAAAGGGAAGCTATGAGTGAGAGATACAGAGAGAAATAGAAGCTGTGAGGGAGATAGAGAGAAAGAGAAGCTGTGAGTGAGAGAGAGAAGGAGAATCTGTGTGTGTGAGAGAGAGAGAAAGAGAAGCTGTGTGAGTGAGTGAGAGAGAGAAGCTATGAGAGATTGTGAGAGAGAAAGAGAATCTGTGAGAGAGAGAGAGAAAGAGAAGCTGTGAGTGAGTGAGAGAGAGAGAGTGAGAAGCTGTGAGTGAGTGAGAGAGAGAGAGAAGCTGTGAGTGAGAGAGAGAGAAAGGAAAGAGAAGCTGTGCGTGAGAGAAAGAGAGAGAGAGAAGCTGTGAGTGAGAGAGAGAGAGAGAGAGAAAGAAGCTGTGAGTGAGAGAGAGAGAGAAAGGGAAGCTATGAGTGAGAGATACAGAAAGTAATAGAAGCTGTGAGTGAGTGAGAGAGAAAGTGAAGCTGTGAGTGAGTGAGAGAGAGAGAGAAAGAGAAGCTGTGAGTGAGTGAGAGAGAGAGAAAAGAAAAGCTGTGAGTGAGAGAGAGAAGCTGTGAGTGAGAGAGAGAGAGAGAAAGAGAAGCTGTGAGAGAGAGAGAGAGAAATAGAAGCTGTGAATGAGAGAGAGAGAGAAAGAGAAGCTATGTGAGAGAGAGAAAGAGAAGCTGTGAGTGAGAGAGAGTGAGAAAGAGAAGCTGTGTGAGAGAGAGAGAAGCAGTGTGTGTGAGAGAGAGAAAGACAAGCTGTGAGTGAGAGAGAGAGAGAAAGAGAAGCTGTGAGTGAGAGACAGAGAGAAAGAGAAGCTGTGAGTGAGAGAGTGAGAGAGAGAAGCTGAGAGAGAGAGAGAGAGAAGCTGTGAGTGAGACAGAGAGAGAGAGAAAGAAAGCTGTGAGTGAGTGAGAGAGAAAGAGAAGCTGTGAGTGAGTGGGAGAGAGAGAGAGACGCTGTGAGTGAGTGAGAGAGAGAGAGAAAGAAAGAAAGGGAAGCTGTGAGTGAATGAGAGAGAGAGAGAGAAAGAGAAGCTGTGAGTTAGTGAGAGAGAGAAAGAGAAGCTGTGAGTGAGTGAGAGAGAGAGAGAAAGAGAAGCTGTGAGTGAGTGAGAGAGAGAGAAAGAGAAGCTGTGAGTGAGAGAGAGAGAGAAAGAGAAGCTGTGAGTGAGAGAGGAGAAGCTGAGTGAGAGAGAGAGAGAGGAAGAGAAGCTGTGAGTGAGACAGAGAGAGAAAGAAAGCTGTGAGTGAGTGAGAGAGAAAGAGACGCTGTGAGTGAGTGAGAGAGAGAGAGAAAGAGAAGCTGTGAGTGAGTGAGAGAGAGAGAAAGAGAGAAAGAGAAGCTGTGAGTTAGTGAGAGAGAGAGAAAGAGAAGCTGTGAGTTAGTGAGAGAGAGTGAGAAAGAGAAGCTGTGAGTGAGTGAGAGAGAGAGAAAAGAGAAGCTGTGAGTGAGAGAGAGAGAAAGAGAAGCTGTGACTGTGTAAGAGAGAGAAAGAGATGTTGTGAGTGAGTGAGAGAGAGAGAAAGAGAAGCTGTGAGTGAGAGACAGAGAAAGAGAAGCTGTGAGTGAGTGAGAGAGAGAGAGTGAAAGAGAAGCTGTGAGTGAGTGAGAGAGAGGGGAAGAAAAGCTGTGATTGAGAGAGAGAGAGAGAGAGAAAGAAGTTGTGAGTGAGAGAGAGAGAGAAAGGGAAGCTATGAGTGAGAGATACAGAGAGAAATAGAAGCTGTGAGGGAGATAGAGAGAAAGAGAAGCTGTGAGTGAGAGAGAGAAGGAGAATCTGTGTGTGTGAGAGAGAGAGAAAGAGAAGCTGTGTGAGTGAGTGAGAGAGAGAAGCTATGAGAGATTGTGAGAGAGAAAGAGAATCTGTGAGAGAGTGAGAGAGAAAGAGAAGCTGTGAGTGAGTGAGAGAGAGAGAGTGAGAAGCTGTGAGTGAGTGAGAGAGAGAGAGAAGCTGTGAGTGAGAGAGAGAGAAAGGAAAGAGAAGCTGTGCGTGAGAGAAAGAGAGAGAGAGAAGCTGTGAGTGAGAGAGAGAGAGAAAGAAGCTGTGAGTGAGAGAGAGAGAAAGGGAAGCTATGAGTGAGAGATACAGAAAGTAATAGAAGCTGTGAGTGAGTGAGAGAGAAAGTGAAGCTGTGAGTGAGTGAGAGAGAGAGAGAAAGAGAAGCTGTGAGTGAGTGAGAGAGAGAGAGAAAGAAAAGCTGTGAGTGAGAGAGAGAAGCTGTGAGTGAGAGAGAGAGAGAAAGAGAAGCTGTGAGAGAGAGAGAGAGAAATAGAAGCTGTGAATGAGAGAGAGAGAGAAAGAGAAGCTATGTGAGAGAGAGAAAGAGAAGCTGTGAGTGAGAGAGAGTGAGAAAGAGAAGCTGTGTGTGAGAGAGAGAAGCAGTGTGTGTGAGAGAGAGAAAGACAAGCTGTGAGTGAGAGAGAGAGAGAAAGAGAAGCTGTGAGTGAGAGACAGAGAGAAAGAGAAGCTGTGAGTGAGAGAGTGAGAGAGAGAAGCTGAGAGAGAGAGAGAGAGAAGCTGTGAGTGAGACAGAGAGAGAGAGAAAGAAAGCTGTGAGTGAGTGAGAGAGAAAGAGAAGCTGTGAGTGAGTGGGAGAGAGAGAGAGAGACGCTGTGAGTGAGTGAGAGAGAGAGAGAAAGAAAGGGAAGCTGTGAGTGAATGAGAGAGAGAGAGAGAAAGAGAAGCTGTGAGTTAGTGAGAGAGAGAAAGAGAAGCTGTGAGTGAGTGAGAGAGAGAGAGAAAGAGAAGCTGTGAGTGAGTGAGAGAGAGAGAAAGAGAAGCTGTGAGTGAGAGAGAGAGAGAAAGAGAAGCTGTGAGTGAGAGAGGAGAAGCTGAGTGAGAGAGAGAGAGAGGAAGAGAAGCTGTGAGTGAGACAGAGAGAGAAAGAAAGCTGTGAGTGAGTGAGAGAGAAAGAGACGCTGTGAGTGAGTGAGAGAGAGAGAGAAAGAGAAGCTGTGAGTGAGTGAGAGAGAGAGAAAGAGAGAAAGAGAAGCTGTGAGTTAGTGAGAGAGAGAGAAAGAGAAGCTGTGAGTTAGTGAGAGAGAGTGAGAAAGAGAAGCTGTGAGTGAGTGAGAGAGAGAGAAAAGAGAAGCTGTGAGTGAGAGAGATAGAGAGAAAGAGAAGCTTTGTGTGTGTGTGAGAGAAATAGAAGTCGTGAGTGAGTGAGAGAGAGAGAGAAAGAGAAGCTGTGAGTGAGAGAGAGAAAAGAAGTTGTGAGTGAGTGAGTGAGAGTGAGAGAAAGAGAAGCTGTGAGTGAGAGACAGAGAAAGAGAAGCTGTGAGTGAGTGAGAGAGAGAGAGGGAAAGAGAAGCTGTGAGTGAGTGAGAGAGAGAGAAAGAAAAGTTGTGATTGAGAGAGAGAGAAAGAAGCTGTGAGTGAGAGAGAGAGAAAGGGAAGCTATGAGTGAGAGATACAGAAAGTAATAGAAGCTGTGAGTGAGTGAGAGAGAAAGAGAAGCTGTGAGTGAGTGAGAGAGAGAGAGAAAGAGAAGCTGTGAGTGAGTGAGAGAGAAGCTGTGAGTGAGAGAGAGAGAGAGAGAAAGAGAAGCTGTGAGAGAGAGAGAGAAATAGAAGCTGTGAATGAAAGAGAGAGAGAAAGAGAAGCTATGTGAGAGAGAGAAAGAGAAGCTGTGAGTGAGAGAGATTGAGAAAGAGAAGCTGTGTGAGAGAGAGAGAAGCAGTGTGTGTGTGAGAGAGAAAGACAAGCTGTGAGTGACAGAGAGAGAGAAAGAGAAGCTGTGAGTGAGAGACAGAGAGAAAGAGAAGCTGTGAGTGAGAGAGTGAGAGAGAAGCTGAGAGAGAGAGAGAGAGAAGCTGTGAGTGAGACAGAGAGAGAGAGAAAGAAAGCTGTGAGTGAGTGAGAGAGAAAGAAAGCTGTGAGTGAGTGGGAGAGAAAGAGAGAGACGCTGTGAGTGAGTGAGAGAGAGAGAGAAAGGGAAGCTGTGAGTGAATGAGAGAGAGAGAGAGAGAAAGAGAAGCTGTGAGTTAGTGAGAGAGAGAAAGAGAAGCTGTGAGTGAGTGAGAGAGAGAGAGAAAGAGAAGCTGTGAGTGAGTGAGAGAGAGAGAAAGAGAAGCTGTGAGTGAGAAAGAAAGAGAAAGAGAAGCTGTGAGTGAGAGAGAGAGAGAAAAAGAGAAGCTGTGAGTGAGAGAGAAGAAGAAGCTGAGTGAGAGAGAGAGAGAAGAAGAGAAGCTGTGAGTGAGACAGAGAGAGAAAGCTGTGAGTGAGTGAGAGAGAAAGAGAAGCTGTGAGTGAGTGACAGAGAGAGAGAAAGAGAAGCTGTGAGTGAGTGAGAGAGAGAGAAAGAGAGAAAGAGAAGCTGTGAGTTAGTGAGAGAGAGAAAGAGAAGCTGTGAGTGAGAGTGAGAGTGAGAAAGAGAAGCTGTGAGTGAGTGAGAGAGAGAGAAAAGAGAAGCTGTGAGTGAGAGAGATAGAGAGAATGAGAAGCTTTGTGTGTGTGAGAGAGAGAAATAGAAGTCGTGAGTGAGTGAGAGAGAGAGAGAAAGAGAAGCTGTGAGTGAGAGAGAGAAAAGAAGTTGTGAGTGAGTGAGAGAGAGAGAGAGAGAAAGAGAAGCTGTGAGTGAGAGACAGAGAAAGAGAAGCTGTGAGTGAGTGAGAGAGAGAGAGTGAAAGAGAAGCTGTGAGTGAGAGGGAGAGAAAGAAAAGCTGTGATTGAGAGAGAGAGAGAGAAAGAAGCTGTGAGTGAGAGAGAGAGAGAAAGGGAAGCTATGAGTGAGAGATACAGAAAGTAATAGAAGCTGTGAGTGAGTGAGAGAGAAAGAGAAGCTGTGAGTGAGTGAGAGAGAGAGAGAAAGAGAAGCTGTGAGTGAGTGAGAGAGAGAGAAAGAAAGAGAAGCTGTGAGTTAGTGAGAGAGAGAAGGAGAAGCTGTGAGTGAGAGAGAGAGAGAGAGAGAGATGCTGTGAATGAGTGAGAGAGAGAGAAAAGAAAAGCTGTGAGTGAGAGAGATAGAGAGAAAGAGAAGCTTTGTGTGTGTGTGAGAGAGAAATAGAAGTCGTGAGTGAGTGAGAGAGAGAGAGAAAGAGAAGCTGTGAGTGAGAGAGAGAAAATAAGTTGTGAGTGAGTGAGAGAGAGAGAGAGAAAGAGAAGCTGTGAGTGAGAGACAGAGAAAGAGACGCAGTGAGTGAGTGAGAGAGAGAGAGTGAAAGAGAAGCGGTGAGTGAGTGAGAGAGAGAGAAAGAGAGAAAGAGAAGCTGTGAGTTAGTGAGAGAGAGAAAGAGAAGCTGTGAGTGAGAGTGAGAGTGAGAAAGAGAAGCTGTGAGTGAGTGAGAGAGAGAGAAAAGAGAAGCTGTGAGTGAGAGAGAGATAGAGAGAATGAGAAGCTTTGTGTGTGTGTGAGAGAGAAATAGAAGTCGTGAGTGAGTGAGAGAGAGAGAGAGAAAGAGAAGCTGTGAGTGAGAGAGAGAGAGAAAGAGAAGCTGTGAGTGAGAGAGAGAGAAAAAGAGAAGCTGTGAGTGAGAGAGAAGGAGAAGCTGAGTGAGAGAGAGAGGAAGAGAAGCTGTGAGTGAGACAGAGAGAGAAAGAAAGCTGTGAGTGAGTGAGAGAGAAATAGAAGCTGTGAATGAAAGAGAGAGAGAAAGAGAAGCTATGTGAGAGAGAGAAAGAGAAGCTGTGAGTGAGAGAGATTGAGAAAGAGAAGCTGTGTGAGAGAGAGAGAAGCAGTGTGTGTGTGAGAGAGAAAGACAAGCTGTGAGTGACAGAGAGAGAGAAAGAGAAGCTGTGAGTGAGAGACAGAGAGAAAGAGAAGCTGTGAGTGAGAGAGTGAGAGAGAAGCTGAGAGAGAGAGAGAGAGAAGCTGTGAGTGAGACAGAGAGAGAGAGAAAGAAAGCTGTGAGTGAGTGAGAGAGAAAGAGAAGCTGTGAGTGAGTGGGAGAGAAAGAGAGAGACGCTGTGAGTGAGTGAGAGAGAGAGAGAAAGGGAAGCTGTGAGTGAATGAGAGAGAGAGAGAGAGAAAGAGAAGCTGTGAGTTAGTGAGAGAGAGAAAGAGAAGCTGTGAGTGAGTGAGAGAGAGAGAGAAAGAGAAGCTGTGAGTGAGTGAGAGAGAGAGAAAGAGAAGCTGTGAGTGAGAAAGAGAGAGAAAGAGAAGCTGTGAGTGAGAGAGAGAGAGAAAAAGAGAAGCTGTGAGTGAGAGAGAAGGAGAAGCTGAGTGAGAGAGAGAGAGAAGAAGAGAAGCTGTGTGTGAGACAGAGAGAGAAAGCTGTGAGTGAGTGAGAGAGAAAGAGAAGCTGTGAGTGAGTGACAGAGAGAGAGAAAGAGAAGCTGTGAGTGAGTGAGAGAGAGAGAAAGAGAGAAAGAGAAGCTGTGAGTTAGTGAGAGAGAGAAAGAGAAGCTGTGAGTGAGAGTGAGAGTGAGAAAGAGAAGCTGTGAGTGAGTGAGAGAGAGAGAAAAGAGAAGCTGTGAGTGAGAGAGATAGAGAGAATGAGAAGCTTTGTATGTGTGTGAGAGAGAAATAGAAGTCGTGAGTGAGTGAGAGAGAGAGAGAAAGAGAAGCTGTGAGTGAGAGAGAGAAAAGAAGTTGTGAGTGAGTGAGAGAGAGAGAGAAAAAGAGAAGCTGTGAGTGAGAGACAGAGAAAGAGAAGCTGTGAGTGAGTGAGAGAGAAGCTGTGAGTGAGAGAGAGAGAGAGAAAGAGAAGGTGTGAGAGAGAGAGAGAAATAGAAGCTGTGAATGAAAGAGAGAGAGAAAGAGAAGCTATGTGAGAGAGAGAAAGAGAAGCTGTGAGTGAAAGAGATTGAGAAAGAGAAGCTGTGTGAGAGAGAGAGAAGCAGTGTGTGTGAGAGAGAGAAAGACAAGCTGTGAGTGACAGAGAGAGAGAAAGAGAAGCTGTGAGTGAGAGACAGAGAGAAAGAGAAGCTGTGAGTGAGAGAGTGAGAGAGAAGCTGAGAGAGAGAGAGAGAGAAGCTGTGAGTGAGAAAGAGAGAGAGAGATTAAGAAAGCTGTGAGTGAGTGAGAGAGAAAGAGAAGCTGTGAGTGAGTGGGAGAGAAAGAGAGAGACGCTGTGAGTGAGTGAGAGAGAGAGAGAAAGGGAAGCTGTGAGTGAATGAGAGAGAGAGAGAGAGAGAAAGAGAAGCTGTGAGTTATTGAGAGAGAGAAAGAGAAGCTGTGAGTGAGTGAGAGAGAGAGAGAAAGAGAAGCTGTGAGTGAGTGAGAGAGAGAGAAAGAGAAGCTATGAGTGAGAAAGAGAGAGAAAGAGAAGCTGTGAGTGAGAGAGAGAGAGAAAAAGAGAAGCTGTGAGTGAGAGAGAAGGAGAAGCTGAGTGAGAGAGAGAGAGAAGAAGAGAAGTTGTGAGTGAGACAGAGAGAGAAAGCTGTGAGTGAGTGAGAGAGAAAGAGAAGCTGTGAGTGAGTGACAGAGAGAGAGAAAGAGAAGCTGTGAGTGAGTGAGAGAGAGAGAAAGAGAGAAAGAGAAGCTGTGAGTTAGTGAGAGAGAGAAAGAGAAGCTGTGAGTGAGAGTGAGAGTGAGAAAGAGAAGCTGTGAGTGAGTGAGAGAGAGAGAAAAGAGAAGCTGTGAGTGAGAGAGATAGAGAGAATGAGAAGCTTTGTGTGTGTGTGAGAGAGAAATAGAAGTCGTGAGTGAGTGAGAGAGAGAGAGAAAGAGAAGCTGTGAGTGAGAGAGAGAGAGAAAGAGAAGCTGTGAGTGAGAGAGAGAGAAAAAGAGAAGCTGTGAGTGAGAGAGAAGGAGAAGCTGAGTGAGAGAGAGAGAGAGGAAGAGAAGCTGTGAGTGAGACAGAGAGAGAAAGAAAGCTGTGAGTGAGTGAGAGAGAAAGAGAAGCTGTGAGTGAGTGAGAGAGAGAGAGAAAGAGAAGCTGTGAGTGAGTGAGAGAGAGAGAAAGAGAGAAAGAGAAGCTGTGAGTTAGTGAGAGAGAGAAAGAGAAGCTGTGAGTGAGAGAGAGAGTGAGAAAGAGAAGCTGTGAGTGAGTGAGAGAGAGAGAAAAGAGAAGCTGTGAGTGAGAGAGATAGAGAGAAAGAGAAGCTTTGTGTGTGTGTGAGAGAGAAATAGAAGTCGTGAGTCAGTGAGAGAGAGAGAGAAAGAGAAGCTGTGAGTGAGAGAGAGAAAAGAAGTTGTGAGTGAGTGAGAGAGAGATAGAGAGAGAAAGAGAAGCTGTGAGTGAGAGACAGAGAAAGAGAAGCTGTGAGTGAGAGAGAGAGAAGCTGTGAGTGAGAGAGAGAGAGAGAGAAAGAGAAGCTGTGAATGAAAGAGAGAGAAAGAGAAGCTATGTGAGAGAGAGAAAGAGAAGCTGTGAGTGAGAGAGATTGAGAAAGAGAAGCTGTGTGAGAGAGAGAGAAGCAGTGTGTGTGTGAGAGAGAAAGACAAGCTGTGAGTGACAGAGAGAGAAAGAGAAGCTGTGAGTGAGAGACAGAGAGAAAGAGAAGCTGTGAGTGAGAGAGTGAGAGAGAAGCTGAGAGAGAGAGAGAGAGAAGCTGTGAGTGAGACAGAGAGAGAGAGATAGAAAGCTGTGAGTGAGTGAGAGAGAAAGAGAAGCTGTGAGTGAGTGGGAGAGAAGGAGAGAGACGCTGTGAGTGAGTGAGAGAGAGAGAGAAAGGGAAGCTGTGAGTGAATGAGAGAGAGAGAGAGAAAGAGAAGCTGTGAGTTAGTGAGAGAGAGAAAGAGAAGCTGTGAGTGAGTGAGAGAGAGAGAGAAAGAGAAGCTGTGAGTGAGTGAGTGAGAGAGAAAGAGAAGCTGTGAGTGAGAAAGAGAGAGAAAGAGAAGCTGTGAGTGAGAGAGAGAGAGAAAAAGAGAAGCTGTGAGTGAGAGAGAAGGAGAAGCTGAGTGAGAGAGAGAGAGAAGAAGAGAAGCTGTGAGTGAGACAGAGTGAGAAAGCTGTGAGTGAGTGAGAGAGAAAGAGAAGCTGTGAGTGAGTGACAGAGAGAGAGAAAGAGAAGCTGTGAGTGAGTGAGAGAGAGAGAAAGAGAGAAAGAGAAGCTGTGAGTTAGTGAGAGAGAGAAAGAGAAGCTGTGAGTGAGAGTGAGAGTGAGAAAGAGAAGCTGTGAGTGAGTGAGAGAGAGAGAAAAGAGAAGCTGTGAGTGAGAGAGATAGAGAGAATGAGAAGCTTTGTGTGTGTGTGAGAGAGAAATAGAAATCGTGAGTGAGTGAGAGAGAGAGAGAAAGAGAAGCTGTGAGTGAGAGAGAGAAAAGAAGTTGTGAGTGAGTGAGAGAGAGAGAGAGAGAAAAAGAGAAGCTGTGAGTGAGAGACAGAGAAAGAGAAGCTGTGAGTGAGTGAGAGAGAGAGAGTGAAAGAGAAGCTGTGTGTGAGAGGGAGAGAAAGAAAAGCTGTGATTGAGAGAGAGAGAGAGAAAGAAGCTGTGAGTGAGAGAGAGAGAGAAAGGGAAGCTATGAGTGAGAGATACAGAAAGTAATAGAAGCTGTGAGTGAGTGAGAGAGAAAGAGAAGCTGTGAGTGAGTGAGAGAGAGAGAGAAAGAGAAGCTGTGAGTGAGTGAGAGAGAGAGAAAGAAAGAGAAGCTGTGAGTTAGTGAGAGAGAGAAAGAGAAGCTGTGAGTGAGAGAGAGAGAGAGAAAGAGAAGCTGTGAATGAGTGAGAGAGAGAGAAAAGAAAAGCTGTGAGTGAGAGAGATAGAGAGAAAGAGAAGCTTTGTGTGTGTGAGAGAGAGAAATAGAAGTCGTGAGTGAGTGAGAGAGAGAGAAAGAGAAGCTGTGAGTGAGAGAGAGAAAAGAAGTTGTGAGTGAGTGAGTGAGAGAGAGAGAGAGAAAGAGAAGCTGTGAGTGAGAGACAGAGAAAGAGATGCAGTGAGTGAGTGAGAGAGAGAGAGTGAAAGAGAAGCGGTGAGTGAGTGAGAGAGAGAGAAAGAAAAGCTGTGATTGAGAGAGAGAGAGAAAGAAGCTGTGAGTGAGAGAGAGAGAGAGAAAGGGAAGCTATGAGTGAGAGATACAGAAAGTAATAGAAGCTGTGAGTGAGAGAGAGAGAATGAGAAGCTGTGAGTGAGAGAGAGACGGAGAATCTGTGAGTGTGTGTGTGTGAGAGAAAGAGAAGCTGTGAGTGAGTGAGTGAGAGAGAGAAGCTCTGAGAGATTGTGAGAGAGAAAGAGAAGCTGTGAGAGAGTGAGAGAGAAATAGAAGCTGTGAGTGAGAGAGTGAGAGAGAGAAGCTGAGAGAGAGAGAGAGAAGCTGTGAGTGAGACAGAGAGAGAGAAAAAGAAAGCTGTGAGTGAGTGAGAGAGAGAGAGAGAGAGAGAAGCTGTGAGTGGGTGAGAGAGAGAGAAACGGAAGCTGTGAGTGAATGAGAGAGAGAGAGAAAGAAAAGCTGTGTGTGAGAGAGAAGCTGTGAGTGAGAGAGAGAGAGAGAAAGAGAAGCTGTGAGTGAGAGAGAGAGAAATAGAAGCTGTGAATGAGAGAGAGAGAAAGAGAAGCTATGTGTGAGAGAGAAAGAGAAGCTGTGAGTGAGATAGAGTGAGAAAGAGAAGCTGTGTGAGAGAGAGAGAAGCGGTGTGTGTGTGAGAGAGAAAGACAAGCTGTGAGTGAGAGAGAGAGAGAAAGAGAAGCTGTGAGTGAGAGACAGAGAGAAAGAGAAGGTGTGAGTGAGAGAGTGAGAGAGAGAAGCTGAGAGAGAGAGAGAAGCTGTGAGTGAGAGAGAGAGAAAGAAAGCTGTGAGTGAGTGAGAGAGAGAGAAGCTGTGAGTGAGTGGGAGAGAAAGAGAGAGACGCTGTGAGTGAGTGAGAGAGAGAGAGAAAGGGAAGCTGTGAGTGAATGAGAGAGAGAGAGAGAGAGAGAAGCTGTGAGTTAGTGAGAGAGAGAAAGAGAAGCTGTGAGTGAGTGAGAGAGAGAGAGAAAGAGAAGCTGTGAGTGAGTGAGAGAGAGAGAGAGAAAGAGAAGCTGTGAGTGAGAGAGAGAGAGAAAGAGAAGCTGTGAATGAGAGAGAGAGAGAAAAAGAGAAGCTGTGAGTGAGAGAGAAGGAGAAGCTGAGTGAGAGAGAGAGAGAGGAAGAGAAGCTGTGAGTGAGACAGAGAGAGAAAGAAAGCTGTGAGTGAGTGAGAGAGAAAGAGAAGCTGTGTGAGTGAGAGAGAGAGAAAGAGAAGCTGTGAGTGAGTGAGAGAGAGAGAAAGAGAGAAAGAGAAGCTGTGAGTTAGTGAGAGAGAGAAAGAGAAGCTGTGAGTGAGAGAGAGAGTGAGAAAGAGAAGCTGTGAGTGAGTGAGAGAGAGAGAAAAGAGAAGCTGTGAGTGAGAGAGATAGAGAGAAAGAGAAGCTTTGTGTGTGTGAGAGAGAGAAATAGAAGTCCTGAGTGAGTGAGAGAGAGAGAGAAAGAGAAGCTGTGAGTGAGAGAGAGAAAAGAAGTTGTGAGTGAGTGAGAGAGAGATAGAGAGAGAAAGAGAAGCTGTGAGTGAGAGACAGAGAAAGAGAAGCTGTGAGTGAGTGAGAGAGAGAGAGTGAAAGAGAAGCTGTGAGTGAGTGAGAGAGAGAGAAAGAAAAGCTGTGATTGAGAGAGAGAGAGAAAGAAGCTGTGAGTGAGAGAGAGAGAGAAAGGGAAGCTATGAGTGAGAGATACAGAAAGTAATAGAAGCTGTGAGTGAGTGAGAGAGAAAGAGAAGCTGTGAGTGAGTGAGAGAGAGAGAGAAAGAGAAGCTGTGAGTGAGTGAGAGAGAGAGAAAGAGAGAAAGAAAGAGAAGCTGTGAGTTAGTGAGAGAGAGAAAGAGAAGCTGTGAGTGAGAGAGAGAGAGAGAAAGAGAAGCTGTGAATGAGTGAGAGAGAGAGAAAAGAGAAGCTGTGAGTGAGAGAGATAGAGAGAAAGAGAAGCTTTGTGTGTGAGAGAGAGAAATAGAAGTCGTGAGTGAGTGAGAGAGAGAGAGAAAGAAAAACTGTGAGTGAGAGAGAGAAAAGAAGTTGTGAGTGAGTGAGACAGAGAGAGAGAAAGAGAAGCTGTGAGTGAGAGACAGAGAAAGAGACGCTGTGAGTCAGTGAGAGAGTGAGAGTGAAAGAGAAGCTGTGAGTGAGTGTGAGAGAGAAAGAAAAGCTGTGATTGAGAGAGAGAGAGAAAGAAGCTGTGTGTGTGAGAGAGAGAGAGAGACAGGGAAGCTATGAGTGAGAGATACAGAAAGTAATAGAAGCTGTGAGTGAGAGAGAGAGAGAATGAGAAGCTGTGAGTGAGAGACGGAGAATCTGTGAGTGTGTGTGTGAGAGAGAAAGAGAAGCTGTGAGTGAGTGAGTGAGAGAGAGAAGCTCTGAGAGATTGTGAGTGAGAAAGAGAAGCTGTGAGAGAGTGAGAGAGAAAGAGAAGCTGTGAGTGAGACAGAGAGAGAGAGAGAGAAAGAAAGCTGTGAGTGAGTGAGAGAGAAAGAGAAGCTGTGAGTGAGTGGGAGAGAGAGAGAGAGAATGTGAGTGAGTGAGTGAGTGAGAGAAACGGAAGCTGTGAGTGAATGAGAGAGAGAGAGAGAGAAAGAGAAGCTGTGAGTTAGTGAGAGAGAGAAAGAGAAGCTGTGAGAGAGAGAGAGAAGCTGTGTGTGAGTGAGAGAGAAATAGAAGTCGTGAGTGAGTGAGAGAGAGAGAGAAAGAGCAGCTGTGAGTTAGTGAGAGAGAGAGAGAGAAAGAGAAGCTGTGAGAGACAGAGAGAAAGAGAAGCTGTGAGTGAGAGAGACAGAGAAAGACAGAGAAGCTGTGAGTTAGTGAGAGAGAGGAAGAGAAGCTGAGAGTGAGAGAGAGAAAGAGAAGCTGTGAGTGAGAGAGAGAGAAGGGAAAGAGAAGGTGTGAGTGAGAGAAAGAGAGAGAGAGAGAGAAGCTGTGAGTGAGAGAGAGAGCAAAAGAGAAGCTGTGAGTGAGTGAGAGAGAGAGAGAGAAAGAAAAGCTGTGAGTGTGTGTGTGAGAGAGAAAGAAGCTGTGAGTGAGAGAGAGAGAGAGAAAGAGAAGCTGTGAGTGAGAGAGAGAGAAATAGAAGCTGTGAATGAGAGACAGAGAAAGAGAAGCTATGTGAGAGAGAGAAAGAGAAGCTGTGAGTGAGAGAGAGAAAGAGAAGCTGTGAGTGAGAGAGAGAGAAAGAGAAGCTGTGACTGTGTAAGAGAGAGAAAGAGATGTTGTGAGTGAGTGAGAGAGAGAGAAAGAGAAGCTGTGAGTGAGAGACAGAGAAAGAGAAGCTGTGAGTGAGTGAGAGAGAGAGAGTGAAAGAGAAGCTGTGAGTGAGTGAGAGAGAGGGGAAGAAAAGCTGTGATTGAGAGAGAGAGAGAGAGAGAGAAAGAAGTTGTGAGTGAGAGAGAGAGAGAAAGGAAAGCTATGAGTGAGAGATACAGAGAGAAATAGAAGCTGTGAGGGAGATAGAGAGAAAGAGAAGCTGTGAGTGAGAGAGAGAAGGAGAATCTGTGTGTGTGTGAGAGAGAGAAAGAGAAGCTGTGTGAGTGAGTGAGAGAGAGAAGCTATGAGAGATTGTGAGAGAGAAAGAGAATCTGTGAGAGAGTGAGAGAGAAAGAGAAGCTGTGAGTGAGTGAGAGAGAGAGAGTGAGAAGCTGTGAGTGAGTGAGAGAGAGAGAGAAGCTGTGAGTGAGAGAGAGAGAAAGGAAAGAGAAGCTGTGCGTGAGAGAAAGAGAGAGAGAGAAGCTGTGAGTGAGAGAGAGAGAGAGAGAAAGAAGCTGTGAGTGAGAGAGAGAGAGAAAGGGAAGCTATGAGTGAGAGATACAGAAAGTAATAGAAGCTGTGAGTGAGTGAGAGAGAAAGTGAAGCTGTGAGTGAGTGAGAGAGAGAGAGAAAGAGAAGCTGTGAGTGAGTGAGAGAGAGAGAGAAAGAAAAGCTGTGAGTGAGAGAGAGAGAAGCTGTGAGTGAGAGAGAGAGAGAGAAAGAGAAGCTGTGAGTGAGAGAGAGAGAAATAGAAGCTGTGAATGAGAGAGAGAGAGAAAGAGAAGCTATGTGAGAGAGAGAAAGAGAAGCTGTGAGTGAGAGAGAGTGAGAAAGAGAAGCTGTGTGAGAGAGAGAGAAGCAGTGTGTGTGAGAGAGAGAAAGACAAGCTGTGAGTGAGAGAGAGAGAGAAAGAGAAGCTGTGAGTGAGAGACAGAGAGAAAGAGAAGCTGTGAGTGAGAGAGTGAGAGAGAGAAGCTGAGAGAGAGAGAGAGAGAAGCTGTGAGTGAGACAGAGAGAGAGAGAAAGAGAGCTGTGAGTGAGTGAGAGAGAAAGAGAAGCTGTGAGTGAGTGGGAGAGAGAGAGAGAGACGCTGTGAGTGAGTGAGTGAGAGAGAGAGAGAAAGAAAGGGAAGCTGTGAGTGAATGAGAGAGAGAGAGAGAGAAAGAGAAGCTGTGAGTGAGTGAGAGAGAGAGAGAAAGAAAAGCTGTGAGTGAGAGAGAGAGAAGCTGTGAGTGAGAGAGAGAGAGAGAA
Source organism: Bradypodion ventrale (assembly GCA_035047345.1). NCBI lineage: Eukaryota > Metazoa > Chordata > Lepidosauria > Squamata > Chamaeleonidae > Bradypodion > Bradypodion ventrale. The sequence continues at coordinate 208,738,336 of JAWDJE010000002.1, forward strand.
AGAGAAGCTGTGAGTGAGAGAGAGAGAAATAGAAGCTGTGAATGAGAGAGAGAGAGAAAGAGAAGCTATGTGAGAGAGAGAAAGAGAAGCTGTGAGTGAGAGAGAGTGAGAAAGAGAAGCTGTGTGAGAGAGAGAGAAGCAGTGTGTGTGAGAGAGAGAAAGACAAGCTGTGAGTGAGAGAGAGAGAGAAAGAGAAGCTGTGAGTGAGAGACAGAGAGAAAGAGAAGCTGTGAGTGAGAGAGTGAGAGAGAGAAGCTGAGAGAGAGAGAGAGAGAAGCTGTGAGTGAGACAGAGAGAGAGAGAAAGAGAGCTGTGAGTGAGTGAGAGAGAAAGAGAAGCTGTGAGTGAGTGGGAGAGAGAGAGAGAGACGCTGTGAGTGAGTGAGTGAGAGAGAGAGAGAAAGAAAGGGAAGCTGTGAGTGAATGAGAGAGAGAGAGAGAGAAAGAGAAGCTGTGAGTTAGTGAGAGAGAGAAAGAGAAGCTGTGAGTGAGTGAGAGAGAGAGAGAAAGAGAAGCTGTGAGTGAGTGAGAGAGAGAGAAAGAGAAGCTGTGAGTGAGAGAGAGAGAGAAAGAGAAGCTGTGAGTGAGAGAGGAGAAGCTGAGTGAGAGAGAGAGAGAGGAAGAGAAGCTGTGAGTGAGACAGAGAGAGAAAGAAAGCTGTGAGTGAGTGAGAGAGAAAGAGACGCTGTGAGTGAGTGAGTGAGAGAGAGAAAGAGAAGCTGTGAGTGAGTGAGAGAGAGAGAAAGAGAGAAAGAGAAGCTGTGAGTTAGTGAGAGAGAGAGAAAGAGAAGCTGTGAGTTAGTGAGAGAGAGTGAGAAAGAGAAGCTGTGAGTGAGTGAGAGAGAGAGAAAAGAGAAGCTGTGAGTGAGAGAGATAGAGAGAAAGAGAAGCTTTGTGTGTGTGAGAGAGAAATAGAAGTCGTGAGTGAGTGAGAGAGAGAGAGAAAGAGAAGCTGTGAGTGAGAGAGAGAAAAGAAGTTGTGAGTGAGTGAGTGAGAGTGAGAGAAAGAGAAGCTGTGAGTGAGAGACAGAGAAAGAGAAGCTGTGAGTGAGTGAGAGAGAGAGAGTGAAAGAGAAGCTGTGAGTGAGTGAGAGAGAGAGAAAGAAAAGTTGTGATTGAGAGAGAGAGAGAAAGAAGCTGTGAGTGAGAGAGAGAGAGAAAGGGAAGCTATGAGTGAGAGATACAGAAAGTAATAGAAGCTGTGAGTGAGTGAGAGAGAAAGAGAAGCTGTGAGTGAGTGAGAGAGAGAGAGAAAGAGAAGCTGTGAGTGAGTGAGAGAGAAGCTGTGAGTGAGAGAGAGAGAGAGAGAAAGAGAAGCTGTGTGAGAGAGAGAGAAATAGAAGCTGTGAATGAAAGAGAGAGAGAAAGAGAAGCTATGTGAGAGAGAGAAAGAGAAGCTTTGTGAGTGAGAGAGATTGAGAAAGAGAAGCTGTGTGTGAGAGAGAGAAGCAGTGTGTGTGTGAGAGAGAAAGACAAGCTGTGAGTGACAGAGAGAGAGAAAGAGAAGCTGTGAGTGAGAGACAGAGAGAAAGAGAAGTTGTGAGTGAGAGAGTGAGAGAGAAGCTGAGAGAGAGAGAGAGAGAAGCTGTGAGTGAGACAGAGAGAGAGAGAAAGAAAGCTGTGAGTGAGTGAGAGAGAAAGAAAGCTGTGAGTGAGTGGGAGAGAAAGAGAGAGACGCTGTGAGTGAGTGAGAGAGAGAGAGAAAGGGAAGCTGTGAGTGAGAGAGTGAGAGAGAGAAGCTGAGAGAGAGAGAGAGAGAAGCTGTGAGTGAGACAGAGAGAGAGAGAAAGAGAGCTGTGAGTGAGTGAGAGAGAAAGAGAAGCTGTGAGTGAGTGGGAGAGAGAGAGAGAGACGCTGTGAGTGAGTGAGTGAGAGAGAGAGAGAAAGAAAGGGAAGCTGTGAGTGAATGAGAGAGAGAGAGAGAGAAAGAGAAGCTGTGAGTTAGTGAGAGAGAGAAAGAGAAGCTGTGAGTGAGTGAGAGAGAGAGAGAAAGAGAAGCTGTGAGTGAGTGAGAGAGAGAGAAAGAGAAGCTGTGAGTGAGAGAGAGAGAGAAAGAGAAGCTGTGAGTGAGAGAGGAGAAGCTGAGTGAGAGAGAGAGAGAGGAAGAGAAGCTGTGAGTGAGACAGAGAGAGAAAGAAAGCTGTGAGTGAGTGAGAGAGAAAGAGACGCTGTGAGTGAGTGAGTGAGAGAGAGAAAGAGAAGCTGTGAGTGAGTGAGAGAGAGAGAAAGAGAGAAAGAGAAGCTGTGAGTTAGTGAGAGAGAGAGAAAGAGAAGCTGTGAGTTAGTGAGAGAGAGTGAGAAAGAGAAGCTGTGAGTGAGTGAGAGAGAGAGAAAAGAGAAGCTGTGAGTGAGAGAGATAGAGAGAAAGAGAAGCTTTGTGTGTGTGTGAGAGAAATAGAAGTCGTGAGTGAGTGAGAGAGAGAGAGAAAGAGAAGCTGTGAGTGAGAGAGAGAAAAGAAGTTGTGAGTGAGTGAGTGAGAGTGAGAGAAAGAGAAGCTGTGAGTGAGAGACAGAGAAAGAGAAGCTGTGAGTGAGTGAGAGAGAGAGAGTGAAAGAGAAGCTGTGAGTGAGTGAGAGAGAGAGAAAGAAAAGTTGTGATTGAGAGAGAGAGAGAAAGAAGCTGTGAGTGAGAGAGAGAGAGAAAGGGAAGCTATGAGTGAGAGATACAGAAAGTAATAGAAGCTGTGAGTGAGTGAGAGAGAAAGAGAAGCTGTGAGTGAGTGAGAGAGAGAGAGAAAGAGAAGCTGTGAGTGAGTGAGAGAGAAGCTGTGAGTGAGAGAGAGAGAGAGAGAAAGAGAAGCTGTGTGAGAGAGAGAGAAATAGAAGCTGTGAATGAAAGAGAGAGAGAAAGAGAAGCTATGTGAGAGAGAGAAAGAGAAGCTGTGAGTGAGAGAGATTGAGAAAGAGAAGCTGTGTGTGAGAGAGAGAAGCAGTGTGTGTGTGAGAGAGAAAGACAAGCTGTGAGTGACAGAGAGAGAGAAAGAGAAGCTGTGAGTGAGAGACAGAGAGAAAGAGAAGTTGTGAGTGAGAGAGTGAGAGAGAAGCTGAGAGAGAGAGAGAGAGAAGCTGTGAGTGAGACAGAGAGAGAGAGAAAGAAAGCTGTGAGTGAGTGAGAGAGAAAGAAAGCTGTGAGTGAGTGGGAGAGAAAGAGAGAGACGCTGTGAGTGAGTGAGAGAGAGAGAGAAAGGGAAGCTGTGAGTGAATGAGAGAGAGAGAGAGAGAGAAAGAGAAGCTGTGAGTTAGTGAGAGAGAGAAAGAGAAGCTGTGAGTGAGTGAGAGAGAGAGAGAAAGAGAAGCTGTGAGTGAGTGTGAGAGAGAGAAAGAGAAGCTGTGAGTGAGAGAGAAGAAGAAGCTGAGTGAGAGAGAGAGAGAAGAAGAGAAGCTGTGAGTGAGACAGAGAGAGAAAGCTGTGAGTGAGTGAGAGAGAAAGAGAAGCTGTGAGTGAGTGACAGAGAGAGAGAAAGAGAAGCTGTGAGTGAGTGAGAGAGAGAGAAAGAGAGAAAGAGAAGCTGTGAGTTAGTGAGAGAGAGAAAGAGAAGCTGTGAGTGAGAGTGAGAGTGAGAAAGAGAAGCTGTGAGTGAGTGAGAGAGAGAGAAAAGAGAAGCTGTGAGTGAGAGAGATAGAGAGAATGAGAAGCTTTGTGTGTGTGTGAGAGAGAAATAGAAGTCGTGAGTGAGTGAGAGAGAGAGAGAAAGAGAAGCTGTGAGTGAGAGAGAGAAAAGAAGTTGTGAGTGAGTGAGAGAGGGAGAGAGAGAAAGAGAAGCTGTGAGTGAGAGACAGAGAAAGAGAAGCTGTGAGTGAGTGAGAGAGAGAGAGTGAAAGAGAAGCTGTGAGTGAGAGGGAGAGAAAGAAAAGCTGTGATTGAGAGAGAGAGAGAGAAAGAAGCTGTGAGTGAGAGAGAGAGAGAAAGGGAAGCTATGAGTGAGAGATACAGAAAGTAATAGAAGCTGTGAGTGAGTGAGAGAGAAAGAGAAGCTGTGAGTGAGTGAGAGAGAGAGAGAAAGAGAAGCTGTGAGTGAGTGAGAGAGAGAGAAAGAAAGAGAAGCTGTGAGTTAGTGAGAGAGAGAAGGAGAAGCTGTGAGTGAGAGAGAGAGAGAGAAAGAGATGCTGTGAATGAGTGAGAGAGAGAGAAAAGAAAAGCTGTGAGTGAGAGAGATAGAGAGAAAGAGAAGCTTTGTGTGTGTGTAAGAGAGAAATAGAAGTCGTGAGTGAGTGAGAGAGAGAGAGAAAGAGAAGCTGTGAGTGAGAGAGAGAAAATAAGTTGTGAGTGAGTGAGAGAGAGAGAGAGAAAGAGAAGCTGTGAGTGAGAGACAGCGAAAGAGACGCAGTGAGTGAGTGAGAGAGAGAGAGTGAAAGAGAAGCGGTGAGTGAGTGAGAGAGAGAGAAAGAAAAGCTGTGATTGAGAGAGAGAGAGAAAGAAGCTGTGAGTGAGAGAGAGAGAGAGAATGGGAAGCTATGAGTGAGAGATACAGAAAGTAATAGAAGCTGTGAGTGAGAGAGAGAGAATGAGAAGCTGTGAGTGAGAGAGAGACGGAGAATCTGTGAGTGTGTGTGTGTGAGAGAAAGAGAAGCTGTGAGTGAGTGAGTGAGAGAGAGAAGCTCTGAGAGATTGTGAGAGAGAAAGAGAAGCTGTGAGAGAGTGAGAGAGAAAGAGAAGCTGTGAGAGAGAGTGAGAGAGAGAAGCTGAGAGAGAGAGAGAAGCTGTGAGTGAGACAGAGAGAGAGAGAAAGAAAGCTGTGAGTGAGTGAGAGAGAAAGAGAAGCTGTGAGTGAGTGGGAGAGAGAGAGAGAGAGAGAAGCTGTGAGTGAGTGAGAGAGAGAGAAACGGAAGCTGTGAGTGAATGAGAGAGAGAGAGAAAGAAAAGCTGTGTGAGAGAGAGAAGCTGTGAGTGAGAGAGAGAGAGAGAAAGAGAAGCTGTGAGTGAGAGAGAGAGAAATAGAAGCTGTGAATGAGAGAGAGAGAAAGAGAAGCTATGTGAGAGAGAGAAAGAGAAGCTGTGAGTGAGATAGAGTGAGAAAGAGAAGCTGTGTGAGAGAGAGAGAAGCGGTGTGTGTGTGAGAGAGAAAGACAAGCTGTGAGTGAGAGAGAGAGAGAAAGAGAAGCTGTGAGTGAGAGACAGAGAGAAAGAGAAGCTGTGAGTGAGAGAGTGAGAGAGAGAAGCTGAGAGAGAGAGAGAAGCTGTGAGTGAGACAGAGAGAGAGAGAAAGAAAGCTGTGAGTGAGTGAGAGAGAAAGAGAAGCTGTGAGTGAGTGGGAGAGAAAGAGAGAGACGCTGTGAGTGAGTGAGAGAGAGAGAGAAAGGGAAGCTGTGAGTGAATGAGAGAGAGAGAGAGAGAGAAGCTGTGAGTTAGTGAGAGAGAGAAAGAGAAGCTGAGAGTGAGTGAGAGAGAGAGAGAAAGAGAAGCTGTGAGTGAGTGAGAGAGAGAGAGAGAAAGAGAAGCTGTGAGTGAGAGAGAGAGAGAAAAAGAGAAGCTGTGAGTGAGAGAGAGAGAGAAAAAGAGAAGCTGTGAGTGAGAGAGAAGGAGAAGCTGAGTGAGAGAGAGAGCGAGGAAGAGAAGCTGTGAGTGAGACAGAGAGAGAAAGAAAGCTGTGAGTGAGTGAGAGAGAAAGAGAAGCTGTGAGTGAGTGAGAGAGAGAGAGAAAGAGAAGCTGTGAGTGAGTGAGAGAGAGAGAAAGAGAGAAAGAGAAGCTGTGAGTTAGTGAGAGAGAGAAAGAGAAGCTGTGAGTGAGAGAGAGAGTGAGAAAGAGAAGCTGTGAGTGAGTGAGAGAGAGAGAAAAGAGAAGCTGTGAGTGAGAGAGATAGAGAGAAAGAGAAGCTTTGTGTGTGTGTGTGAGAGAGAAATAGAAGTCGTGAGTGAGTGAGAGAGAGAGAGAGAAAGAGAAGCTGTGAGTGAGAGAGAGAAAAGAAGTTGTGAGTGAGTGAGAGAGAGATAGAGAGAGAAAGAGAAGCTGTGAGTGAGAGACAGAGAAAGAGAAGCTGTGAGTGTGAGAGAGAGAAGCTGTGAGTGAGAGAGAGAGAGAGAGAAAGAGAAGCTGTGTGAGAGAGAGAGAAATAGAAGCTGTGAATGAAAGAGAGAAAGAGAAGCTATGTGAGAGAGAGAAAGAGAAGCTGTGAGTGAGAGAGATTGAGAAAGAGAAGCTGTGTGAGAGAGAGAGAAGCAGTGTGTGTGTGAGAGAGAAAGACAAGCTGTGAGTGACAGAGAGAGAGAAAGAGAAGCTGTGAGTGAGAGACAGAGAGAAAGAGAAGCTGTGAGTGAGAGAGTGAGAGAGAAGCTGAGAGAGAGAGAGAGAAGCTGTGAGTGAGACAGAGAGAGAGAGAAAGAAAGCTGTGAGTGAGTGAGAGAGAAAGAGAAGCTGTGAGTGAGTGGGAGAGAAAGAGAGAGACGCTGTGAGTGAGTGAGAGAGAGAGAGAAAGGGAAGCTGTGAGTGAATGAGAGAGAGAGAGAGAGAAAGAGAAGCTGTGAGTTAGTGAGAGAGAGAAAGAGAAGCTGTGAGTGAGTGAGAGAGAGAGAGAAAGAGAAGCTGTGAGTGAGTGAGAGAGAGAGAGAGAAAGAGAAGCTGTGAGTGAGAGAGAGAGAAAGAGAAGCTGTGAGTGAGAGAGAGAGAGAAAAAGAGAAGCTGTGAGTGAGAGAGAAGGAGAAGCTGAGTGAGAGAGAGAGAGAGGAAGAGAAGCTGTGAGTGAGACAGAGAGAGAAAGAAAGAAAGCTGTGAGTGAGTGAGAGAGAAAGAGAAGCTGTGAGTGAGTGAGAGAGAGAGAGAAAGAGAAGCTGTGAGTGAGTGAGAGAGAGAGAGAGAGAGAAAGAGAAGCTGTGAGTTAGTGAGAGAGAGAAAGAGAAGCTGTGAGTGAGAGAGAGAGTGAGAAAGAGAAGCTGTGAGTGAGTGAGAGAGAGAGAAAAGAGAAGCTGTGAGTGAGAGAGATAGAGAGAAAGAGAAGCTTTGTGTGTGTGTGAGAGAGAAATAGAAGTCGTGAGTGAGTGAGAGAGAGAGAGAAAGAGAAGCTGTGAGTGAGAGAGAGAAAAGAAGTTGTGAGTGAGTGAGAGAGAGATAGAGAGAGAAAGAGAAGCTGTGAGTGAGAGACAGAGAAAGAGAAGCTGTGAGTGAGAGAGAGAGAAGCTGTGAGTGAGAGAGAGAGAGAGAGAAAGAGAAGCTGTGAGAGAGAGAGAGAAATAGAAGCTGTGAATGAAAGAGAGAGAGAAAGAGAAGCTATGTGAGAGAGAGAGAGAGAAGCTGTGAGTGATAGAGATTGAGAAAGAGAAGCTGTGAGAGAGAGAGAGAAGCAGTGTGTGTGTGAGAGAGAAAGACAAGCTGTGAGTGACAGAGAGAGAGAAAGAGAAGCTGTGAGTGAGAGACAGAGAGAAAGAGAAGCTGTGAGTGAGAGAGTGAGAGAGAAGCTGAGAGAGAGAGAGAGAAGCTGTGAGTGAGACAGAGAGAGAGAGAAAGAAAGCTGTGAGTGAGTGAGAGAGAAAGAGAAGCTGTGAGTGAGTGGGAGAGAAAGAGAGAGACACTGTGAGTGAGTGAGAGAGAGAGAGAAAGGGAAGCTGTGAGTGAATGAGAGAGAGAGAGAGAAAGAGAAGCTGTGAGTTAGTGAGAGAGAGAAAGAGAAGCTGTGAGTGAGTGAGAGAGAGAGAGAAAGAGAAGCTGTGAGTGAGTGAGAGAGAGAGAAAGAGAAGCTGTGAGTGAGAAAGAGAGAGAAAGAGAAGCTGTGAGTGAGAGAGAGAGAGAAAAAGAGAAGCTGTGAGTGAGAGAGAAGGAGAAGCTGAGTGAGAGAGAGAGAGAAGAAGAGAAGCTGTGAGTGAGACAGAGAGAGAAAGCTGTGAGTGAGTGAGAGAGAAAGAGAAGCTGTGAGTGAGTGACAGAGAGAGAGAAAGAGAAGCTGTGAGTGAGTGAGAGAGAGAGAAAGAGAGAAAGAGAAGCTGTGAGTTAGTGAGAGAGAGAAAGAGAAGCTGTGAGTGAGAGTGAGAGTGAGAAAGAGAAGCTGTGAGTGAGTGAGAGAGAGAGAAAAGAGAAGCTGTGAGTGAGAGAGATAGAGAGAATGAGAAGCTTTGTATGTGTGTGAGAGAGAAATAGAAGTCGTGAGTGAGTGAGAGAGAGAGAGAAAGAGAAGCTGTGAGTGAGAGAGAGAAAAGAAGTTGTGAGTGAGTGAGAGAGAGAGAGAGAAAAAGAGAAGCTGTGAGTGAGAGACAGAGAAAGAGAAGCTGTGAGTGAGAGAGAGAGAAGCTGTGAGTGAGAGAGAGAGAAAGAGAAGCTGTGAGAGAGAGAGAAATAGAAGCTGTGAATGAAAGAGAGAGAGAAAGAGAAGCTATGTGAGAGAGAGAAAGAGAAGCTGTGAGTGAAAGAGATTGAGAAAGAGAAGCTGTGTGTGAGAGAGAGAAGCAGTGTGTGTGAGAGAGAGAAAGACAAGCTGTGAGTGACAGAGAGAGAGAAAGAGAAGCTGTGAGTGAGAGACAGAGAGAAAGAGAAGCTGTGAGTGAGAGAGTGAGAGAGAAGCTGAGAGAGAGAGAGAGAAGCTGTGAGTGAGACAGAGAGAGAGAGAAAGAAAGCTGTGAGTGAGTGAGAGAGAAAGAGAAGCTGTGAGTGAGTGGGAGAGAAAGAGAGAGACGCTGTGAGTGAGTGAGAGAGAGAGAGAAAGGGAAGCTGTGAGTGAATGAGAGAGAGAGAGAGAGAGAGAAAGAGAAGCTGTGAGTTAGTGAGAGAGAGAAAGAGAAGCTGTGAGTGAGTGAGAGAGAGAGAGAAAGAGAAGCTGTGAGTGAGTGAGAGAGAGAGAAAGAGAAGCTGTGAGTGAGAAAGAGAGAGAAAGAGAAACTGTGAGTGAGAGAGAGAGAGAAAAAGAGAAGCTGTGAGTGAGAGAGAAGGAGATGCTGAGTGAGAGAGAGAGAGAAGAAGAGAAGCTGTGAGTGAGACAGAATGAGAAAGCTGTGAGTGAGTGAGAGAGAAATAGAAGCTGTGAGTGAGTGACAGAGAGAGAGAAAGAGAAGCTGTGAGTGAGTGAGAGAGAGAGAAAGAGAGAAAGAGAAGCTGTGAGTTAGTGAGAGAGAGAAAGAGAAGCTGTGAGTGAGAGTGAGAGTGAGAAAGAGAAGCTGTGAGTGAGTGAGAGAGAGAGAAAAGAGAAGCTGTGAGTGAGAGAGATAGAGAGAATGAGAAGCTTTGTGTGTGTGAGAGAGAGAAATAGAAGTCGTGAGTGAGTGAGAGAGAGAGAGAACGAGAAGCTGTGAGTGAGAGAGAGAGAAAGAGAAGCTGTGACTGAGAGAGAGAGAGAAAAAGAGAAGCTGTGAGTGAGAGAGAAGGAGAAGCTGAGTGAGAGAGAGAGAGAGGAAGAGAAGCTGTGAGTGAGACAGAGAGAGAAAGAAAGCTGTGAGTGAGTGAGAGAGAAAGAGAAGCTGTGAGTGAGTGAGAGAGAGAGAGAAAGAGAAGCTGTGAGTGAGTGAGAGAGAGAGAAAGAGAGAAAGAGAAGCTGTGAGTTAGTGAGAGAGAGAAAGAGAAGCTGTGAGTGAGAGAGAGAGTGAGAAAGAGAAGCTGTGAGTGAGTGAGAGAGAGAGAAAAGAGAAGCTGTGAGTGAGAGAGATAGAGAGAAAGAGAAGCTTTGTGTGTGTGTGAGAGAGAAATAGAAGTCGTGAGTGAGTGAGAGAGAGAGAGAAAGAGAAGCTGTGAGTGAGAGAGAGAAAAGAAGTTGTGAGTGAGTGAGAGAGAGATAGAGAGAGAAAGAGAAGCTGTGAGTGAGAGACAGAGAAAGAGAAGCTGTGAGTGAGAGAGAGAGAAGCTGTGAGTGAGAGAGAGAGAGAGAGAAAGAGAAGCTGTGAGAGAGAGAGAGAAATAGAAGCTGTGAATGAAAGAGAGAGAGAAAGAGAAGCTATGTGAGAGAGAGAAAGAGAAGCTGTGAGTGAGAGAGATTGAGAAAGAGAAGCTGTGTGAGAGAGAGAGAAGCAGTGTGTGTGTGAGAGAGAAAGACAAGCTGTGAGTGACAGAGAGAGAGAAAGAGAAGCTGTGAGTGAGAGACAGAGAGAAAGAGAAGCTGTGAGTGAGAGAGTGAGAGAGAAGCTGAGAGAGAGAGAGAGAGAAGCTGTGAGTGAGACAGAGAGAGAGAGATAGAAAGCTGTGAGTGAGAGAGAGAAAGAGAAGCTGTGATTGAGTGGGAGAGAAAGAGAGAGACGCTGTGAGTGAGTGAGAGAGAGAGAGAAAGGGAAGCTGTGAGTGAATGAGAGAGAGAGAGAGAGAAAGAGAAGCTGTGAGTTAGTGAGAGAGAGAAAGAGAAGCTGTGAGTGAGTGAGAGAAAGAGAGAAAGAGAAGCTGTGAGTGAGTGAGAGAGAGAGAAAGAGAAGCTGTGAGAGAGACAGAGAAAAGAGAGAGAAAAGAGAGAGAAGCTGTGAGTGAGTGTGAGAGAGAGAAAGAGAAGCTGTGAGAGAGAGAGAGAAAGAGAAGCTGTGAGAGAGAGAAAGAGAAGCTGTGAGTGAGAGAGAGAAAAGAAGTTGTGAGTGAGTGAGAGAGAGAGAGAGAAAAAGAGAAGCTGTGAGTGAGAGACAGAGAAAGAGAAGCTGTGAGTGAGAGAGAGAGAAGCTGTGAGTGAGAGAGAGAGAGAGAGAAAGAGAAGCTGTGAGAGAGAGAGAAATAGAAGCTGTGAATGAAAGAGAGAGAGAAAGAGAAGCTATGTGAGAGAGAGAAAGAGAAGCTGTGAGTGAAAGAGATTGAGAAAGAGAAGCTGTGTGTGAGAGAGAGAAGCAGTGTGTGTGAGAGAGAGAAAGACAAGCTGTGAGTGACAGAGAGAGAGAAAGAGAAGCTGTGAGAGAGAAAGAGAAGCTGTGAGTGAGAGAGTGAGAGAGAAGCTGAGAGAGAGAGAGAGAGAAGCTGTGAGTGAGACAGAGAGAGAGAGAAAGAAAGCTGTGAGTGAGTGAGAGAGAAAGAGAAGCTGTGAGTGAGTGGGAGAGAAAGAGAGAGACGCTGTGAGTGAGTGAGAGAGAGAGAGAAAGGGAAGCTGTGAGTGAATGAGAGAGAGAGAGAGAGAGAGAAAGAGAAGCTGTGAGTTAGTGAGAGAGAGAAAGAGAAGCTGTGAGTGAGTGAGAGAGAGAGAGAAAGAGAAGCTGTGAGTGAGTGAGAGAGAGAGAAAGAGAAGCTGTGAGTGAGAAAGAGAGAGAAAGAGAAGCTGTGAGTGAGAGAGAGAGAGAAAAAGAGAAGCTGTGAGTGAGAGAGAAGGAGATGCTGAGTGAGAGAGAGAGAGAAGAAGAGAAGCTGTGAGTGAGACAGAGAGAGAAAGCTGTGAGTGAGTGAGAGAGAAAGAGAAGCTGTGAGTGAGTGACAGAGAGAGAGAAAGAGAAGCTGTGAGTGAGTGAGAGAGAGAGAAAGAGAGAAAGAGAAGCTGTGAGTTAGTGAGAGAGAGAAAGAGAAGCTGTGAGTGAGAGTGAGAGTGAGAAAGAGAAGCTGTGAGTGAGTGAGAGAGAGAGAAAAGAGAAGCTGTGAGTGAGAGAGATAGAGAGAATGAGAAGCTTTGTGTGTGTGTGAGAGAGAAATAGAAGTCGTGAGTGAGTGAGAGAGAGAGAGAACGAGAAGCTGTGAGTGAGAGAGAGAGAAAGAGAAGCTGTGACTGAGAGAGAGAGAGAAAAAGAGAAGCTGTGAGTGAGAGAGAAGGAGAAGCTGAGTGAGAGAGAGAGAGAGGAAGAGAAGCTGTGAGTGAGACAGAGAGAGAAAGAAAGCTGTGAGTGAGTGAGAGAGAAAGAGAAGCTGTGAGTGAGTGAGAGAGAGAGAGAAAGAGAAGCTGTGAGTGAGTGAGAGAGAGAGAAAGAGAGAAAGAGAGAAAGAGAAGCTGTGAGTTAGTGAGAGAGAGAAAGAGAAGCTGTGAGTGAGAGAGAGAGTGAGAAAGAGAAGCTGTGAGTGAGTGAGAGAGAGAGAAAAGAGAAGCTGTGAGTGAGAGAGATAGAGAGAAAGAGAAGCTTTGTGTGTGTGTGAGAGAGAAATAGAAGTCGTGAGTGAGTGAGAGAGAGAGAGAAAGAGAAGCTGTGAGTGAGAGAGAGAAAAGAAGTTGTGAGTGAGTGAGAGAGAGATAGAGAGAGAAAGAGAAGCTGTGAGTGAGAGACAGAGAAAGAGAAGCTGTGAGTGAGAGAGAGAGAAGCTGTGAGTGAGAGAGAGAGAGAGAGAAAGAGAAGCTGTGAGAGAGAGAGAGAAATAGAAGCTGTGAATGAAAGAGAGAGAGAAAGAGAAGCTATGTGAGAGAGAGAAAGAGAAGCTGTGAGTGAGAGAGATTGAGAAAGAGAAGCTGTGTGAGAGAGAGAGAAGCAGTGTGTGTGTGAGAGAGAAATAGAAGTCGTGAGTGAGTGAGAGAGAGAGAGAAAGAGAAGCTGTGAGTGAGAGAGAGAAAAGAAGTTGTGAGTGAGTGAGAGAGAGATAGAGAGAGAAAGAGAAGCTGTGAGTGAGAGACAGAGAAAGAGAAGCTGTGAGTGAGTGAGAGAGAGAGAGAAAGAGAAGCTGTGAGTGAGAGAGAGAAAAGAAGTTGTGAGTGAGTGAGAGAGAGATAGAGAGAGAAAGAGAAGCTGTGAGTGAGAGAGAGAGAAAGAAAAGCTGTGATTGAGAGAGAGAGAGAAAGAAGCTGTGAGTGAGAGAGAGAGAGAAAGGGAAGCTATGAGTGAGAGATACAGAAAGTAATAGAAGCTGTGAGTGAGTGAGAGAGAAAGAGAAGCTGTGAGTGAGTGAGAGAGAGAGAGAAAGAGAAGCTGTGAGTGAGTGAGAGAGAGAGAAAGAGAGAAAGAAAGAGAAGCTGTGAGTTAGTGAGAGAGAGAAAGAGAAGCTGTGAGTGAGAGAGAGAGAGAGAGAAAGAGAAGCTGTGAATGAGTGAGAGAGAGAGAAAAGAGAAGCTGTGAGTGAGAGAGATAGAGAGAAAGAGAAGCTTTGTGTGTGAGAGAGAGAAATAGAAGTCGTGAGTGAGTGAGAGAGAGAGAGAAAGAAAAGCTGTGAGTGAGAGAGAGAAAAGAAGTTGTGAGTGAGTGAGACAGAGAGAGAGAAAGAGAAGCTGTGAGTGAGAGACAGAGAAAGAGACGCTGTGAGTGAGTGAGAGAGTGAGAGTGAAAGAGAAGCTGTGAGTGAGTGAGAGAGAGATAGAAAAGCTGTGATTGAGAGAGAGAGAGAAAGAAGCTGTGAGTGAGAGAGAGAGAGAGAAAGGGAAGCTATGAGTGAGAGATACAGAAAGTAATAGAAGCTGTGAGTGAGAGAGAGAGAGAATGAGAAGCTGTGAGTGAGAGACGGAGAATCTGTGAGTGTGTGTGTGAGAGAGAAAGAGAAGCTGTGAGTGAGTGAGTGAGAGAGAGAAGCTCTGAGAGATTGTGAGTGAGAAAGAGAAGCTGTGAGAGAGTGAGAGAGAAAGAGAAGCTGTGAGTGAGACAGAGAGAGAGAGAGAGAGAAAGAAAGCTGTGAGTGAGTGAGAGAGAAAGAGAAGCTGTGAGTGAGTGGGAGAGAGAGAGAGAGAGAGAAGCTGTGAGTGAGTGAGTGAGAGAAACGGAAGCTGTGAGTGAATGAGAGAGAGAGAGAGAGAGAGAGAAGCTGTGAGTTAGTGAGAGAGAGAAAGAGAAGCTGTGAGAGAGAGAGAAGCTGTGTGTGAGTGAGAGAGAAATAGAAGTCGTGAGTGAGTGAGAGAGAGAGAGAAAGAGCAGCTGTGAGTTAGTGAGAGAGAGAGAGAGAAAGAGAAGCTGTGAGAGACAGAGAGAAAGAGAAGCTGTGAGTGAGAGAGACAGAGAAAGACAGAGAAGCTGTGAGTTAGTGAGAGAGAGGAAGAGAAGCTGAGAGTGAGAGAGAGAAAGAGAAGCTGTGAGTGAGTGAGAGAGAGAGAAAGAGAAGCTGTGTGTGTGTGAGAGAGAGAAATAGAAGTCGTGAGTGAGTGAGAGAGAGAGAGAAAGAGAAGCTGTGAGTTAGTGAGACAGAGAGAGAGAAAGAGAAGCTGTGAGAGACAGAGAGAAAGAGAAGCTGTGAGTGAGAGAGACAGAGAAAGAGAGAGAAGCTGTGAGTTAGTGTGTGAGAGAGAAAGAGAAGCTGTGAGTGAGAGAGACAGAGAAAAGAGAGAGAAGCTGTGAGTGAGTGTGAGAGAGAGAAAGAGAAGCTGTGAGAGAGAGAGAGAAAGAGAAGCTGTGAGAGAGAGAAAGAAAGAAAGAAAGAGTAGCTGTGAGTGAGAGAGTGAGTGAGAGAGGTGTGAGTGAGAGAGAGAGAAAGAGAAGCTGTGTGTGAGTGGGAGAGAGGGAAAGAGATGCTGTGAGTGAGAGAGAGAGATAGAGAAAGAAAAGCTGTGAGGGAGAGAGAGAGCGAGAGTGAAAGAAAAGCTGTGAGTGTGTGAGAGAGAGAGAAATAAAAGCTGTGAGTGAGAGAGAGAGAAAGAGAAGCTGTGCGTGAGAGAGAGAGAGAGAGAAAGAGAAGCTGTGAGTGAGAGAGAGAGAGAAAGAGAAGCTGTGAGTGAGAGAGAGAGAGAGAAGGAGAAGCTGTGAGTGAGAGAGAGAAGCAGTGTGTGTGTGAGAGAGAAAGACAAGCTGTGAGTGAGAGAGAGAGAGAAAGAGAAGCTGTGAGTGAGAGACAGAGAGAAAGAGAAGCTTTGAGTGAGAGTGAGAGAGAGAAGCTGAGAGAGAGAGAGAGAGAGTAGCTGTGAGTGAGACAGAGAGAGAGAGAAAGAAAGCTGTGAGTGAGTGAGAGAGAAAGAGAAGCTGTGAGTGAGTGGGAGAGAAAGAGAGAGACGCTGTGAGTGACTGAGAGAGAGAGAGAAAGGGAAGCTGTGTGTGAGAGAGAAGCAGTGTGTGTGTGAGAGAGAAAGACAAGCTGTGAGTGAGAGAGAGAGAGAAAGAGAAGCTGTGAGTGAGAGACAGAGAGAAAGAGAAGCTGTGAGTGAGAGAGTGAGAGAGAGAAGCTGAGAGAGAGAGAGAGAGAAGCTGTGAGTGAGACAGAGAGAGAGAAAGAAAGCTGTGAGTGAGTGAGAAAGAAAGAGAAGCTGTGAGTGAGTGGGAGAGAAAGAGAAAGACGCTGTGAGTGAGTGAGAGAGAGAGAGAAAGGGAAGATGTGAGTGAATGAGAGAGAGAGAGAGAGAAAGAGAAGCTGTGAGTTAGTGAGAGAGAGAAAGAGAAGCTGTGAGTGAGTGAGAGAGAGAGAGAAAGAGAAGCTGTGAGTGAGTGAGAGAGAGAGAAAGAGAAGCTGTGAGTGAGAGAGAGAGAGAAAGAGAAGCTGTGAGTGAGAGAGAGAGAAAAAGAGAAGCTGTGAGTGAGAGAGAAGGAGAAGCTGAGTGAGAGAGAGAGAGAGGAAGAGAAGCTGTGAGAGACAGAGAGAAAGAGAAGCTGTGAGTGAGAGAGACAGAGAAAGACAGAGAAGCTGTGAGTTAGTGAGAGAGAGGAAGAGAAGCTGAGAGTGAGAGAGAGAAAGAGAAGCTGTGAGTGAGTGAGAGAGAGAGAAAGAGAAGCTGTGTGTGTGTGAGAGAGAGAAATAGAAGTCGTGAGTGAGTGAGAGAGAGAGAAAAAGAGAAGCTGTGAGTTAGTGAGACAGAGAGAGAGAAAGAGAAGCTGAGAGACAGAGAGAAAGAGAAGCTGTGAGTGAGAGAGACAGAGAACGAGAGAGAAGCTGTGAGTTAGTGTGTGAGAGAGAAAGAGAAGCTGTGAGTGAGAGAGACAGAGAAAAGAGAGAGAAGCTGTGAGTGAGTGTGAGAGAGAGAAAGAGAAGCTGTGAGAGAGAGAGAGAAAGAGAAGTTGTGAGAGAGAGAAAGAAAGAAAGAAAGAGTAGCTGTGAGTGAGAGAGTGAGTGAGAGAGGTGTGAGTGAGAGAGAGAGAAAGAGAAGCTGTGTGTGAGTGGGAGAGAGGGAAAGAGATGCTGTGAGTGAGAGAGAGAGAGAGAGAAAGAAAAGCTGTGAGGGAGAGAGAGAGCGAGAGTGAAAGAAAAGCTGTGAGTGAGTGAGAGAGAGAGAAATAAAAGCTGTGAGTGAGAGAGAGAAAGAGAAGCTGTGCGTGAGAGAGAGAGAGAGAGAAAGTGAAGCTGTGAGTGAGAGAGAGAGAGAAAGAGAAGCTGTGAGTGAGAGAGAGAGAAGGAGAAGCTGTGAGTGAGAGAGAGAAGCAGTGTGTGTGTGAGAGAGAAAGACAAGCTGTGAGTGAGAGAGAGAGAGAAAGAGAAGCTGTGAGTGAGAGACAGAGAGAAAGAGAAGCTTTGAGTGAGAGAGTGAGAGAGAGAAGCTGAGAGAGAGAGAGAGTAGCTGTGAGTGAGACAGAGAGAGAGAGAAAGAAAGCTGTGAGTGAGTGAGAGAGAAAGAGAAGCTGTGAGTGAGTGGGAGAGAAAGAGAGAGACGCTGTGAGTGAGTGAGAGAGAGAGAGAAAGGGAAGCTGTGTGAGACAGAGAAGCAGTGTGTGTGTGAGAGAGAAAGACAAGCTGTGAGTGAGAGAGAGAGAGAAAGAGAAGCTGTGAGTGAGAGACAGAGAGAAAGAGAAGCTGTGAGTGAGAGAGTGAGAGAGAGAAGCTGAGAGAGAGAGAGAGAAGCTGTGAGTGAGACAGAGAGAGAGAAAGAAAGCTGTGAGTGAGTGAGAGAGAAAGAGAAGCTGTGAGTGAGTGGGAGAGAAAGAGAGAGACGCTGTGAGTGAGTGAGAGAGAGAGAGAAAGGGAAGATGTGAGTGAATGAGAGAGAGAGAGAGAGAAAGAGAAGCTGTGAGTTAGTGAGAGAGAGAAAGAGAAGCTGTGAGTGAGTGAGAGAGAGAGAGAAAGAGAAGCTGTGAGTGAGTGAGAGAGAGAGAAAGAGAAGCTGTGAGTGAGAGAGAGAGAGAAAGAGAAGCTGTGAGTGAGAGAGAGAGAGAAAAAGAGAAGCTGTGAGTGAGAGAGAAGGAGAAGCTGAGTGAGAGAGAGAGAGAGGAAGAGAAGCTGTGAGAGACAGAGAGAAAGAGAAGCTGTGAGTGAGAGAGACAGAGAAAGACAGAGAAGCTGTGAGTTAGTGAGAGAGAGGAAGAGAAGCTGAGAGTGAGAGAGAGAAAGAGAAGCTGTGAGTGAGTGAGAGAGAGAGAAAGAGAAGCTGTGTGTGTGTGTGAGAGAGAAATAGAAGTCGTGAGTGAGTGAGAGAGAAAAAGAGAAGCTGTGAGTTAGTGAGACAGAGAGAGAGAAAGAGAAGCTGAAAGACAGAGAGAAAGAGAAGCTGTGAGTGAGAGAGACAGAGAAAGAGAGAGAAGCTGTGAGTGAGTGTGAGAGAGAGAAAGAGAAGCTTTGAGTGAGAGAGACAGAGAAAAGAGAGAGAAGCTGTGAGTGAGTGTGAGAGAGAGAAAGAGAAGCTGTGAGAGAGAGAGAGAGAAGCTGTGAGAGAGAGAAAGAAAGAAAGAAAGAGTAGCTGTGAGTGAGAGAGTGAGTGAGAGAGGTGTGAGTGAGAGAGAGAGAAAGAGAAGCTGTGTGTGAGTGGGAGAGAGGGAAAGAGATGCTGTGAGTGAGAGAGAGAGATAGAGAAAGAAAAGCTGTGAGGGAGAGAATGAGCGAGAGTGAAAGAAAAGCTGTGAGTGAGTGAGAGAGAGAGAAATAAAAGCTGTGAGTGAGAGAGAGAGAAAGAGAAGCTGTGAGTGAGAGAGAGAGAGAGAAAGAGAAGCTGTGAGTGAGAGAGAGAGAGAAAGAGAAGCTGTGAGTGAGAGAGAGAGAAGGAGAAGCTGTGAGTGAGAGAGAGAAGCAGTGTGTGTGTGAGAGAAAGACAAGCTGTGAGTGAGAGAGAGAGAGAAAGAGAAGCTGTGAGTGAGAGACAGAGAGAAAGAGAAGCTGTGAGTGAGAGAGTGAGAGAGAGAAGCTGAGAGAGAGAGAGAGAGAAGCTGTGAGTGAGACAGAGAGAGAGAGAGAAGCTGAGAGAGAGAGAGAGAGAAGCTGTGAGTGAGACAGAGAGAGAGAAAGAAAGCTGTGAGTGAGTGAGAGAGAAAGAGAAGCTGTGAGTGAGTGGGAGAGAAAGAGAGAGACGCTGTGAGTGAGTGAGAGAGAGAGAGAAAGGGAAGATGTGAGTGAATGAGAGAGAGAGAGAGAGAGAAAGAGAAGCTGTGAGTGAGTGAGAGAGAGAGAGAAAGAGAAGCTGTGAGTGAGTGAGAGAGAGAGAAAGAGAAGCTGTGAGTGAGGGAGAGAGAGAAAGAGAAGCTGTGAGTGAGAGAGAGAGAGAAAAAGAGAAGCTGTGAGTGAGAGAGAAGGAGAAGCTGAGTGAGAGAGAGAGAGAGAGAGAGAGGAAGAGAAGCTGTGAGTGAGACAGAGAGAGAAAGAAAGCTGTGAGTGAGTGAGAGAGAAAGAGAAGCTGTGAGTGAGTGAGAGAGAGAGAGAAAGAGAAGCTGTGAGTGAGTGAGAGAGAAAGAGAGAAAGAGAAGTTGTGAGTTAGTGAGAGAGAGAAAGAGAAGCTGTGAGTGAGAGAGAGAGTGAGAAAGAGAAGCTGTGAGTGAGTGAGAGAGAGAGAAAAGAGAAGCTGTGAGTGAGAGAGATAGAGAGAAAGAGAAGCTTTTTGTGTGTGTGAGAGAGAAATAGAAGTCGTGAGTGAGTGAGAGAGAGAGAAAGAGAAGCTGTGAGTGAGAGAGAGAAAAGAAGTTGTGAGTGAGTGAGAGAGAGAGAGAGAAAGAGAAGCTGTGAGTGAGAGACAGAGAAGGAGAATCTGTGAGTGAGTGAGAGAGAGAGTGAAAGAGAAGCTGTGAGTGAGTGAGAGAGAGAGAAAGAAAAGCTGTGATTGAGAGAGAGAGAGAGAGAAGCTGTGAGTGAGAGAGAGAGAGAGAAAGGGAAGCTATGAGTGAGAGATACAGAAAGTAATAGAAGCTGTGAGTGAGTGAGAGAGAAAGAGAAGCTGTGAGTGAGTGAGAGAGAGAGAGAAAGAGAAGCTGTGAGTGAGTGAGAGAGAGAGAAAGAGAGAAAGAAAGAGAAGCTGTGAGTTAGTGAGAGAGAGAAAGAGAAGCTGTGAGTGAGAGAGAGAGAGAGAAAGAGAAGCTGTGAATGAGTGAGAGAGAGAGAAAAGAGAAGCTGTGAGTGAGAGAGATAGAGAGAAAGAGAAGCTTTGTGTGTGTGAGAGAGAGAAATAGAAGTCGTGAGTGAGTGAGAGAGAGAGAGAAAGAGAAGCTGTGAGTGAGAGAGAGAAAAGAAGTTGTGAGTTAGTGAGACAGAGAGAGAGAAAGAGAAGCTGTGAGTGAGAGACAGAGAAAGAGACGCTGTGAGTGAGTGAGAGAGACAGAGTGAAAGAGAAGCTGTGTGTGAGTGAGAGAGAGAGAAAGAAAAGCTGTGATTGAGAGAGAGAGAGAGACAGGGAAGCTATGAGTGAGAGATACAGAAAGTAATAGAAGCTGTGAGTGAGAGAGAGAGAGAATGAGAAGCTGTGAGTGAGAGAGAGACGGAGAATCTGTGAGTGTGTGTGTGTGAGAGAAAGAGAAGCTGTGAGTGAGTGAGTGTAGGAATGCATCTGGATTCTGTCAGGCTGTCTCTGACACATTTTGTAAACAAAAGCCTCTTTGCTTGCTATTCTCCTTATCTCTCTTTCTTTGGGTTCTGACACTTCTGATTGGCTGTTTGCCCTCAGTTTTGTCTCTGTTAAGTTTCGTTTCGGGTATACAATGCTTGCCTAAGTTTTGTTTCTGAGAGTCTCTGCCTGAATAAAGAGGAGGAGTCAGTATCTTTTGCTCAGCCAAAGGTGCAGCGTGTGTGTGTGTTCTTCTCTCTATCTCTGTTTCCCCCCTACTCCGTCTAATGAAGCTGGACTTCGTGGACTCGTAAGTTTCTACCTCAAAAGATCTGAGGACATAAACTGCTGCTAATGAGGCTGACTGATTGAGAAGGTATCTTTACATGAATCAAATCCCAACAAGTGGCGCTCCGTGTGATGCTTTGAACTACAATGAGAGAGCCTGCTTTGAACTCTGCTTCAGCAATTAACACCTCATAATCGACCGGGGAAAGTCTCATTCACCTACGACCAGACAGGTCCGACCAGAGGAAAGGTCCAATCGAGCGCTTGAGAATTACAACAGGGTGAGTGGAAAATGGGGTGTTTGCTTTCTTCACAAATGCAGGAACTTTGTAGAGATATCTCAGATCTTTTGCATGACAATGGGCAAAAGGTTGATGAGCAGGAGATACAAAAGCTAGCTAAAGCTATAGCAAAAATCTGTCCTTGGTTTAAATATGAAGGTCTGGACTTAAAACAGTGGAAACAGATAGGGAGAGAAATGCAGAAGCATAATGGAATTTCTAGATCAATATTATTTACATGGGAGGAAGTTAGGGACTGCCTTCAGAGACTTACTCCAAAAAATATTTTATTGTCTCAAAGACTTGATGGCCACCCCCTCCCACAGCTTTTGCCTCCAGATAAAGGGGGGGCCATGGCAACTGCTCCTCCATCATATGAGAAACAACAGCCTCCTGATGGGGGTGGAGGTAGAAAAGAAGATGGGACATTATATCCTGCCTTGCAATTAGATCCTGGCTTGCAGCAATCAGGCACTTTTAGCCCTACAAAAGACCTGTTCTCTGCTGTGTTAACTACAGCTGTGCTGGATATGGAACCTGTTGATGTATATCCAGTGAACAGAGAGCCGCTTGCAAATGAGACTGCTGCAATACTAGTGCCAGCTGATGGGGAACAAATGGTGGGGACCTCATCACAGATTGAAGCTGTTAATGCATGCAGAGTGGCAGGAAGCAAGGACTGTGTTTCAAAGAGCAGCATAGGGGATCTCAGCCCCCCCTGAAGCAACCCTCATCACAAAAGCAGGAGAAGCTGAGTAGTAAATTTGATATCTCACGTTTGGGCAGGAAGATCCTGCAGAAATGGAAGGATGGCCCAAAGGAGGAACGCACAAAACCCAAGACAAAAAAGGGGTGCAAGTACAAACTAACAGATGCAGGTTGTCATAAGGTTGAGAATCATATGCTGGAGATGAAAGAAATACAGAGAAAGAGGGGGGTTAATCTTGCCTGTATGGACAGCAGGCTGTGGCAAAAATACAAGGAGTTTTTGGCTGATCTTGAACTGCCCAACTCCAGAGTGAGCTGTCCCAAGCTTCAAGCATCAGGATTGCAGGGAAAGCAACTTGGACTTCCCTGTGATTTTCTTCTGTGTGAAAATTACTTGCAACTTCTGGAGAAGTCTTTGTGCCTTCACACCTCCTCGGCCTGCCTTAATGCAGAGGGGTGTGGCCGGAGCATGAAGGAATGTGTGTTTGCCTGAAAAGCTGAAAAGGGGGGTTGTGTGGGATTGTCTTGTGAAGTCAGTGAGACTTAATTTATGGCTTAATTTCAACTTGCCATGCCAAGGACTGTGCTGGAGAGGAGATGGTGTTTCAGAGAGCTTCAATCAAGATTGGGACTTTTAATTTGGACATTTTAACTGGACTAAAAAGAAAAAAAAGTTTGTGTGGATTGTAAACAATAATTGGCTTTGTTTGAATTATAAAACCTGACAGCCTTTTTAAGAAATTGTCTACCTGCTCATGCTAATGAGATTTGTACTGTATTTGAGTTACCATGCTATGCTGATTATAAGTTATTGAATGCCTCTTTCACTTTACATCCAGTGGGAGAAGAAGAAGTTTAATGCCTTACTCATGTAATTGGGGAAGTAAGAACTGCTTTCTAATATGCAACCAGACCTCCTTCATGTAAGGAAGAAAAAAAAATGTTCATGTCTTGTTTATGCTTAAATGTTTTGCTTATTCTTTTGCAGGAGAAAGACCTGTCTTTGCTTATGTTATGTATTGTCTTATGAAACTGCATTTCTCAAGGTACCTCCAGAAGCACATGGAAGAGGTTTCAGTACTCTATGATTATTTTTGGTTATGGGGTAGTTATAACAGTTCTTATAAGCTTAATTATACCTTGTTTAACACTACTATTGAAGATATATATATGATGTGTTTCCTATGTTTACTCCTGATTATTCTGCTATAGATAGTGGTTCAATTTGCAATGGATGGCAAATCAAGGATCCTAACATGTGGTTCTTTTTTAATGGAGTTGCCACGAATTTCCATCCAGGACAATATCAATGTGCAGCATTGGGTTATTTTACCTTACCCGTACAGGTGCAAATGCCGCCTCAGGCACATGCACGGCGCCGGAGAGCTGCTGCCGGCCCGATGGGTTCTGGTTGCAATGATGAAGTGATAATCGATGTTCAGCTGTCTAATGGTAGCTCCTGGGGGAGAGCTATAGGGAGTGCTATCACTGGCGCACTCACATTGGGATCATACCCAGGTGTCATTTCCCAGGAGAATAGAAGGTCCATTTTGGGACTCACCTGTAGGCTGGAGAAATCAATCAATGCCACAGGGAGGGTCATACGGGATCTTCAAATGGAAATCACTGAGCTTCATCAAGACCAAATGCAGGACAGACTGGCCATAGATTACCTGTTAGCAAAATCCAGAGGATATTGTAAACTGGTCGGGAACCAGGGATGTTGGGTAAAATTCCAGGATCTGAATAATACTATTGAGAAAGAACTTCAGAATTTACAGGAGAGTATTATTAACAATGTACGCACTGATGTTAATCTCTTTGATTGGGTGACTTCTTGGTTTCCTGATTTATCTGTCCTTAGACAAGTTTTCTTTTATGGGTTTATTATTATTATCTGCTTTATACCTTTGTATTTTTGCATTACTTGTATTCCTAATCTTATTTCTATGTGTAACACATGTCCATTGCGTAGAAGGGAGATATCGAGTTTTGCACGACGGCAATTGTATTCAATGAGGTATCATCCTCCGGAACAAAGTACCATGAGTCAGGAGGGGTACGATGTCCAGGAGGACAGTGATGATGTATATGATGACATGCAGGGGTATGATTAGCCGTCCCTCTCTCAAATTTAAATGAAAAAGGAGGACATGTAGGAATGCATCTGGATTCTGTCAGGCTGTCTCTGACACATTTTGTAAACAAAAGCCTCTTTGCTTGCTATTCTCCTTATCTCTCTTTCTTTGGGTTCTGACACTTCTGATTGGCTGTTTGCCCTCAGTTTTGTCTCTGTTAAGTTTCGTTTCTGGTATACAATGCTTGCCTAAGTTTTGTTTCTGAGAGTCTCTGCCTGAATAAAGTCGAGGAGTCAGTATCTTTTGCTCAGCCAAAGGTGCAGCGTGTGTGTGTGTTCTTCTCTCTATCTCTGTTTCCCCCCTACTCCGTCTAATGAAGCTGGACTTCGTGGACTCGTAAGTTTCTACCTCAAAAGATCTGAGGACATAAACTGCTGCTAATGAGGCTGAGTGATTGAGAAAGTATCTTTACATGAATCAAATCCCAACAAGTGAGTGAGAGAGAGAAGCTCTGAGAGATTGTGAGAGAGAAAGAGAAGCTGTGAGAGAGTGAGAGAGAAAGAGAAGCTGTGAGTGAGACAGAGAGAGAGAGAGAAAGAAAGCTGTGAGTGAGTGAGAGAGAAAGAGAAGCTGTGAGTGAGTGGGAGAGAGAGAGAGAGAGAAGCTGTGAGTGAGTGAGTGAGAGAGAGAAACGGAAGCTGTGAGTGAATGAGAGAGAGAGAGAGAGAAAGAGAAGCTGTGAGTTAGTGAGAGAGAGAAAGAGAAGCTGTGAGAGAGAGAAAGAGAAGCTGTGAGTGAGTGAGAGAGAGAGAAAGAGAAGCTGTGTGTGTGTGTGAGAGAGAAAGAGAAGCTGTGTGTGTGAGAGAGAGAAATAGAAGTCGTGAGTGAGTGAGAGAGAGAGAGAAAGAGAAGCTGTGAGTTAGTGAGAGAGAGAGAAAGAGAGAAAGAAAGAGAAGCTGTGAGTTAGTGAGAGAGAGAAAGAGAAGCTGTGAGTGAGAGAGAGAGAGAAAGAGAAGCTGTGAATGAGTGAGAGAGAGAGAAAAGAGAAGCTGTGAGTGAGAGAGATAGAGAGAAAGAGAAGCTTTGTGTGTGTGTGAGAGAGAAATAGAAGTCGTGAGTGAGTGAGAGAGAGAGAGAAAGAGAAGCTGTGAGTGAGAGAGAGAAAAGAAGTTGTGAGTGAGTGAGACAGAGAGAGAGAAAGAGAAGCTGTGAGTGAGAGACAGAGAAAGAGACGCTGTGAGTGAGTGAGAGAGAGAGTGAAAGAGAAGCTGTGAGTGAGTGAGAGAGAGAGAAAGAAAAGCTGTGATTGAGAGAGAGAGAGAGAAAGAAGCTGTGAGTGAGAGAGAGAGAGACAGGGAAGCTATGAGTGAGAGATACAGAAAGTAATAGAAGCTGTGAGTGAGAGAGAGAGAGAATGAGAAGCTGTGAGTGAGAGAGAGACGGAGAATCTGTGAGTGTGTGTGTGAGAGAGAAAGAGAAGCTGTGAGTGAGTGAGTGAGAGAGAGAAGCTCTGAGAGATTGTGAGAGAGAAAGAGAAGCTGTGAGAGAGTGAGAGAGAAAGAGAAGCTGTGAGTGAGACAGAGAGAGAGAGAGAAAGAAAGCTGTGAGTGAGTGAGAGAGAAAGAGAAGCTGTGAGTGAGTGGGAGAGAGAGAGAGAGAAGCTGTGAGTGAGTGAGTGAGAGAGAGAAACGGAAGCTGTGAGTGAATGAGAGAGAGAGAGAGAGAGAGAAAGAGAAGCTGTGAGTTAGTGAGGGAGAGAAAGAGAAGCTGTGAGAGAGAGAGAGAGAAAGAGAAGCTGTGAGTGAGTGAGAGAGAGAGAAAGAGAAGCTGTGTGTGTGTGAGAGAGAGAGAAAGAGAAGCTGTGTGTGTGTGAGAGAGAAATAGAAGTCGTGAGTGAGTGAGAGAGAGAGAGAAAGAGAAGCTGTGAGTTAGTGAGAGAGAGAGAGAAAGAGAAGCTGTGAGAGACAGAGAGAAAGAGAAGCTGTGAGAGAGAGACAGAGAAAGACAGAGAAGCTGTGAGTTAGTGAGAGAGAGGAAGAGAAGCTGAGAGTGAGAGAGAGAAAGAGAAGCTGTGAGTGAGTGAGAGAGAGAGAAAGAGAAGCTGTGTGTGTGTGTGAGAGAGAAATAGAAGTCGTGAGTTAGTGAGAGAGAGAAAGAGAAGCTGTGAGTTAGTGAGACAGAGAGAAAGAGAAGCTGTGAGAGACAGAGAGAAAGAGAAGCTGTGAGTGAGAGATACAGAGAAAGAGAGAGAAGCTGTGAGTGAGTGTGAGAGAGAGAAAGAGAAGCTGTGAGTGAGAGAGACAGAGAAAAGAGAGAGAAGCTGTGAGTGAGTGTGAGAGAGAGAAAGAGAAGCTGTGTGAGAGAGAGAGAAAGAGAAGCTGTGAGAGAGAGAAAGAAAGAAAGAAAGAGTAGCTGTGAGTGAGAGAGTGAGTGAGAGAGGTGTGAGTGAGAGAGAGAGAAAGAGAAGCTGTGTGTGAGTGGGAGAGAGGGAAAGAGATGCTATGAGTGAGAGAGAGAGAGAGAAAGAAAAGCTGTGAGGGAGAGAGAGAGCGGGAGTGAAAGAAAAGCTGTGAGTGAGTGAGAGAGAGAGAAATAAAAGCTGTGAGTGCGAGAGAGAGAAAGAGAAGATGAGTGTGAGAGAGAGAGAGAGAAAGAGAAGCTGTGAGTGAGAGAGAGAGAGAGAGAGAAGCTGTGAGTGAGAGAGAGAGAAGGAGAAGCTGTGAGTGAGAGAGAGAAGGGAAAGAGAAGCTGTGAGTGAGAGAAAGAGAGAGAGATGCTGTGAGTGAGAGAGAGAGCAAAAGAGAAAGTTTGAGTAAGTGAGAGAGAGAGAGAAAGAAAAGCTGTGAGAGAGAGAGAGAGAGAGAAAGAAGCTGTGCGTGAGAGAGAGAGAAAGAGAAGCCGTGAGTGAGTGAGAGAGAGAGAAAGAGAAGATGTGAATGAGTGAGAGAGAGAGAAAGAGAAGCTGTGACAGTGAGAGAGAGAAAGAGAAGCTGTGAGTGAGTGGGAGAGAGGGAAAGAGAAGCTGTGAGTGAGTGAGAGAGAGAGAAAAGAGAAGCTGTGAGTGAGAGAGATAGAGAGAGAGAAGCTGTGTGTGTGAGAGAGAGAGAAATAGAAGCTGTGAGTGAGTGAGAGAGAGAGAGAAAAGCAGTGAGGGAGTGAGAGAGAGAGAAGCTGTGTGTGTGAGAGAAAGAGAAGCTGTGAGTGAGAGAGACAGAGAAAGAGAAAGAAGCTGTGAGTGAGTGTGAGAGAGAGAAAGAGAAGCTGTGAGTGAGAGAGAGAGAGAGAGAAGCTGTGAGAGAGAGAAAGAAAGAAAGAGAAAATGTGAGTAAGAGAATGTGAGAGAGAAGCTGTGAGTGAGAGAGAGAGAAAGAGAAGCTATGTGTGTGAGAGAGAAAGAGAAGCTGAGTGAGAGAGAGAGAAAGAGAAGCTGTGAGTGAGAGAGAGAGAGAAAGAGAAGCTGTGAGTGAGAGAGAGAGAAAAAAAGAGAAGCTGTGAGTGAGAGAGAAGGAGAAGCTGAGTGAGAGAGAGAGAGAGGAAGAGAAGCTGTGAGTGAGACAGAGAGAGAAAGAAAGCTGTGAGTGAGTGAGAGAGAAAGAGAAGCTGTGAGTGAGTGAGAGAGAGAGAGAAAGAGAAGCTGTGAGTGAGTGAGAGAGAGAGAAAGAGAGAAAGAGAAGCTGTGATTTAGTGAGAGAGAGAGAAAGAGAAGCTGTGAGTGAGAGAGAGAGAGAAAGAGAAGCTGTGAGTGAGTGAGAGAGAGAGAAAAGAGAAGCTGTGAGTGAGAGAGATAGAGAGAAAGAGAAGCTTTGTGTGTGTGAGAGAGAGTAATAGAATTCGTGAGTGAGTGAGAGAGAGAGAGAGAGAAAGAGAAGCTGTGAGAGAGAGAGAGAAAAGAAGTTGAGTGAGTGAGAGAGAGAGAGAGAAAGAGAAGCTGTGAGTGAGAGACAGAGAAAGAGAGGCTGTGAGTGAGTGAGAGAGAGAGAGAGTGAAAGAGAAGCTGTGAGTGAGTGAGAGAGAGAGAAAGAAAAGCTGTGATTGAGAGAGAGAGAGAGAGAGAAAGAAGCTGTGAGTGAGAGAGAGAGAGAGAAAGGGAAGCTATGAGTGAGAGATACAGAAAGTAATAGAAGCTGTGAGTGAGAGAGAGAGAGAAAGAGAAGCTGTGAGTGAGAGAGAGACGGAGAATCTGTGAGTGAGTGAGTGAGAGAGAGAAGCTCTGAGAGATTGTGAGAGAGAAAGAGAAGCTGTGAGAGAGTGAGAGAGAAAGAGAAGCTGTGAGTGAGTGAGAGAGAGAAAGAGAAGCTGTGAGTGAGAGAGAGAGAGTGAGAAAGAGAAGCTTTGTGTGTGTGTGAGAGAGAAATAGAAGTCGTGAGTGAGTGAGAGAGAGAGAAAGAGAAGCTGTGAGTGACAGAGAGAAAAGAAGTTGTGAGTGAGTGAGAGAGAGAGAGAAAGAGAAGCTGTGAGTGAGAGACAGAAAAGAGAAGCTGTGAGTGAGTGAGAGAGAGAGAGTGAAAGAGAAGATGTGAGTGAGTGAGAGAGAGAGAGAGAAAAGCTGTGATTGAGAGAGAGAGAGAGAAAGAAGCTGTGAGTGAGAGAGAGAGAGAGAAAGGGAAGCTATGAGTGAGAGATACAGAAAGTAATAGAAGCTGTGAGTGAGTGAGAGAGAAAGAGAAGCTGTGAGTGAGTGAGAGAGAGAGAGAAAGAGAAGCTGTGAGTGAGTGAGAGAAAGAGAAAGAGAGAAAGAAAGAGAAGCTGTGAGGTAGTGAGAGAGAGGAAAGGGAAGCTGTGAGTGAGAGAGATAGAGAGAAAGAGAAGCTTTGTGTGTGTGTGAGAGAGAAATAGAAGTTGTGAGTGAGTGAGAGAGAGAGAGAAAGAGAAGCTGTGAGTGAGAGTGAGAAAAGAAGTTGTGAGTGAGTGAGACAGAGAGAGAGAAAGAGAAGCTGTGAGTGAGAGACAGAGAAAGAGACGCTGTGAGTGAGTGAGAGAGAGAGAGAGAGAGTGAAAGAGAAGCTGTGAGTGAGTGAGAGAGAGAGAAAGAAAAGCTGTGATTGAGAGAGAGAGAGAAAGAAGCTGTGAGTGAGAGAGAGAGAGACAGGGAAGCAATGAGTGAGAGATACAGAAAGTAATAGAAGCTGTGAGTGAGAGAGAGAGAGAATGAGAAGCTGTGAGTGAGAGAGAGACGGATCTGTGAGTGTGTGTGTGTGAGAGAAAGAGAAGCTGTGAGTGAGTGAGAGAGAGAAGCTCTGAGAGATTGTGAGAGAGAAAGAGAAGCTGTGAGAGAGTGAGAGAGAAAGAGAAGCTGTGAGTGAGACAGAGAGAGAGAGAGAAAGAAAGCTGTGAGTGAGTGAGAGAGAAAGAGAAGCTGTGAGTGAGTGGGAGAGAGAGAGAGAGAGAAGCTATGAGGGAGTGAGTGAGAGAGAGAAACGGAAGCTGTGAGTGAATGAGAGAGAGAGAGAAAGAGAAGCTGTGAGTTAGTGAGAGAGAGAAAGAGAAGCTGTGAGAGAGAGAGAGAAAGAGAAGCTGTGAGTGAGTGAGAGAGAGAGAAAGAGAAGCTGTGTGTGTGAGAGAGAGAGAAAGAGAAGCTGTGTGTGTGAGAGAGAGAAATAGAAGTCGTGAGTGAGTGAGAGAGAGAGAGAAAGAGAAGCTGAGAGTTAGTGAGTGAGAGAGAGAAAGAGTAGCTGTGAGAGACAGAGAGAAAGAGAAGCTGTGAGTGAGAGAGACAGAGAAAGACAGAGAAGCTGTGAGTTAGTGAGAGAGAGGAAGAGAAGCTGAGAGTGAGAGAGAGAAAGAGAAGCTGTGAGTGAGTGAGAGAGAGAGAAAGAGAAGCTGTGTGTGTGTGAGAGAGAAATAGAAGTCGTGAGTGAGAGAGAGAGAGAAAGAGAAGCTGTGAGTTAGTGAGACAGAGAGAGAGAAAGAGAAGCTGTGAGAGACAGAGAGAAAGAGAAGCTGTGAGTGAGAGAGACAGAGAAAGAGAGAGAAGCTGTGAGTGAGTGTGAGAGAGAGAAAGAGAAGCTGTGAGTGAGAGAGACAGAGAAAAGAGAGAGAAGCTATGAGTAAGTGTGAGAGAGAGAAAGAGAAGCTGTGAGAGAGAGAGAGAAAGAGAAGCTGTGAGAGAGAGAAAGAAAGAAAGAAAGAGTAGCTGTGAGTGAGAGTGAGTGAGAGAGGTGTGAGTGAGAGAGAGAGAAAGAGAAGCTGTGTGTGAGTGGGAGAGAGGGAAAGAGATGCTGTGATTGAGAGAGAGAGAGAGAGAAAGAAAAGCTGTGAGGGAGAGAGAGAGAGAGAAAGAGAGAAAGAGGAGCTGTGATTTAGTGAGAGAGAGAAAGAGAAGCTGTGAGTGAGAGAGAGAGAGAAAGAGAAGCTGTGAGTGAGTGAGAGAAAGAGAAATAAAAGCTGTGAGTGAGAGAGAGAGAAAGAGAAGCTGTGAGTGAGAGAGAGAGAGAGAAAGAGAAGCTGTGAGTGAGAGAGAGAGAGAAAGAGAAGCTGTGAGTGAGAGAGAGAGAAGGAGAAGCTGTGAGTGAGAGAGAGAAGGGAAAGAGAAGCTGTGAGTGAGAGAAAGAGAGAGAGAGATGCTGTGAGTGAGAGAGAGAGCAAAAGAGAAAGTTTGAGTAAGTGAGAGAGAGAGAGAGAAAGAAAAGCTGTGAGAGAGAGAGAGAGAAAGAAGCTGTGAGTGAGAGAGAGAGAGAAAGAGAAGCTGTGAGTGAGTGAGAGAGAGAGAAAGAGAAGATGTGAATGAGTGAGAGAGAGAGAAAGAGAAGCAGTGACAGTGAGAGAGAGAAAGAGAAGCTGTGAGTGAGTGGGAGAGAGGGAAAGAGAAGCTGTGAGTGAGTGAGAGAGAGAGAAAAGAGAAGCTGTGAGTGAGAGAGATAGAGAGAAAGAGAAGCTGTGTGTGTGTGAGAGAGAGAAATAGAAGCTGTGAGTGAGTGAGAGAGAGAGAGAAAAGCAGTGAGGGAGTGTGAGAGAGAGAAGCTGTGTGTGAGAGAGAAATAGAAGCTGTGAGTGAGAGAGACAGAGAAAGAGAGAGAAGCTGTGAGTGAGTGTGAGAGAGAGAAAGAGAAGCTGTGAGTGAGAGAGAGAGAGAGAGAGAAGCTGTGAGAGAGAGAAAGAAAGAAAGAGAAGATGTGAGTAAGAGAATGAGTGGGAGAGAAGCTGTGAGTGAGAGAGAGAGAAAGAGAAGCTATGTGTGTGAGAGAGAAAGAGAAGCTGAGTGAGAGAGAGAGAAAGAGAAGCTGTGAGTGAGAGAGAGAGAGAAAGAGAAGCTGTGAGTGAGAGAGAGAGAGAAAAAGAGAAGCTGTGAGTGAGTGAGAGAGAGAGAAAGAGAGAAAGAGGAGCTGTGATTTAGTGAGAGAGAGAAAGAGAAGCTGTGAGTGAGAGAGAGAGAGAAAGAGAAGCTGTGAGTGAGTGAGAGAGAGAGAAAAGAGAAGCTGTGAGTGAGAGAGATAGAGAGAAAGAGAAGCTTTGTGTGTGTGTGAGAGAGAAATAGAAGTCGTGAGTGAGTGAGAGAGAGAGAGAGAGAGAGAGAAGCTGTGAGTGAGAGAGAGAAAAGAAGTTGAGTGAGTGAGAGAGAGAGAGAGAAAGAGAAGCTGTGAGTGAGACAGAGAAAGAGAGGCTGTGAGTGAGTGAGAGAGAGAGAGTGAAAGAGAAGCTGTGAGTGAGTGAGAGAGAGAGAAAGAAAAGCTGTGATTAATAGAGAGAGAAAGAGAAGCTGTGAGTGAGAGAGAGAGAGAGAGAGAAGCTGTGAGAGAGAGAAAGAAAGAAAGAGAAGATGTGAGTAAGAGAATGAGTGGGAGAGAAGCTGTGAGTGAGAGAGAGAGAAAGAGAAGCTATGTGTGTGAGAGAGAAAGAGAAGCTGAGTGAGAGAGAGAAAGAGAAGCTGTGAGTGAGAGAGAGAGAGAAAGAGAAGCTGTGAGTGAGAGAGAGAGAGAAAAAGAGAAGCTGTGAGTGAGAGAGAAGGAGAAGCTGAGTGAGAGAGAGAGAGGAAGAGAAGCTGTGAGTGAGACAGAGAGAGAAAGAAAGCTGTGAGTGAGTGAGAGAGAAAGAGAAGCTGTGAGTGAGTGAGAGAGAGAGAAAAAGAAAAGCTGTGAGTGAGTGAGAGAGAGAGAAAGA
Organism: Bradypodion ventrale; assembly: GCA_035047345.1. Classification (NCBI taxonomy): domain Eukaryota; kingdom Metazoa; phylum Chordata; class Lepidosauria; order Squamata; family Chamaeleonidae; genus Bradypodion; species Bradypodion ventrale. The sequence goes on from JAWDJE010000002.1 coordinate 208,769,149, forward strand.
GAGAAAGAGAAGCTGTGATTTAGTGAGAGAGAGAAAGAGAAGCTGTGAGTGAGAGAGACAGAGAAAGAGAGAGAAGCTGTGAGTGAGTGTGAGAGAGAGAAAGAGAAGCTGTGAGTGAGAGAGACAGAGAAAAGAGAGAGAAGCTATGAGTAAGTGTGAGAGAGAGAAAGAGAAGCTGTGAGAGAGAGAGAGAAAGAGAAGCTGTGAGAGAGAGAAAGAAAGAAAGAAAGAGTAGCTGTGAGTGAGAGTGAGTGAGAGAGGTGTGAGTGAGAGAGAGAGAAAGAGAAGCTGTGTGTGAGTGGGAGAGAGGGAAAGAGATGCTGTGATTGAGAGAGAGAGAGAGAGAAAGAAAAGCTGTGAGGGAGAGAGAGAGCGAGAGTGAAAGAAAAGCTGTGAGTGAGTGAGAGAAAGAGAAATAAAAGCTGTGAGTGAGAGAGAGAGAAAGAGAAGCTGTGAGTGAGAGAGAGAGAGAGAGAAAGAGAAGCTGTGAGTGAGAGAGAGAGAGAAAGAGAAGCTGTGAGTGAGAGAGAGAGAGAAAGAGAAGCTGTGAGTGAGAGAGAGAGAGAAAAAGAGAAGCTGTGAGTGAGTGAGAGAGAGAGAAAGAGAGAAAGAGGAGCTGTGATTTAGTGAGAGAGAGAAAGAGAAGCTGTGAGTGAGAGAGAGAGAGAAAGAGAAGCTGTGAGTGAGTGAGAGAGAGAGAAAAGAGAAGCTGTGAGTGAGAGAGATAGAGAGAAAGAGAAGCTTTGTGTGTGTGTGAGAGAGAAATAGAAGTCGTGAGTGAGTGAGAGAGAGAGAGAGAGAGAGAGAGAAGCTGTGAGTGAGAGAGAGAAAAGAAGTTGAGTGAGTGAGAGAGAGAGAGAGAAAGAGAAGCTGTGAGTGAGACAGAGAAAGAGAGGCTGTGAGTGAGTGAGAGAGAGAGAGTGAAAGAGAAGCTGTGAGTGAGTGAGAGAGAGAGAAAGAAAAGCTGTGATTAATAGAGAGAGAAAGAGAAGCTGTGAGTGAGAGAGAGAGAGAGAGAAGCTGTGAGAGAGAGAAAGAAAGAAAGAGAAGATGTGAGTAAGAGAATGAGTGGGAGAGAAGCTGTGAGTGAGAGAGAGAGAAAGAGAAGCTATGTGTGTGAGAGAGAAAGAGAAGCTGAGTGAGAGAGAGAAAGAGAAGCTGTGAGTGAGAGAGAGAGAGAAAGAGAAGCTGTGAGTGAGAGAGAGAGAGAAAAAGAGAAGCTGTGAGTGAGAGAGAAGGAGAAGCTGAGTGAGAGAGAGAGAGGAAGAGAAGCTGTGAGTGAGACAGAGAGAGAAAGAAAGCTGTGAGTGAGTGAGAGAGAAAGAGAAGCTGTGAGTGAGTGAGAGAGAGAGAGAAAGAAAAGCTGTGAGTGAGTGAGAGAGAGAGAAAGAGAGAAAGAGAAGCTGTGATTTAGTGAGAGAGAGAAAGAGAAGCTGTGAGTGAGAGAGAGAGAGAAAGAGAAGCTGTGAGTGAGTGAGAGAGAGAGAAAAGAGAACCTGTGAGTGAGAGAGATAGAGAGAAAGAGAAGCTTTGTGTGTGTGAGAGAGAGAAATAGAAGTTGTGAGTGAGTGAGAGAGAGAGAGAGAGAGAAAGAGAAGCTGTGTGTGAGAGAGAGAAAAGAAGTTGAGTGAGTGAGAGAGAGAGAGAGAAAGAGAAGCTGTGAGTGAGACAGAGAAAGAGAGGCTGTGAGTGAGTGAGAGAGAGAGAGTGAAAGAGAAGCTGTGTGAGTGAGAGAGAGAGAAAGAAAAGCTGTGATTAAGAGAGAGAGAAAGAAAGAAGCTGTGAGTGAGAGAGAGAGAGAAAGGGAAGCTATGAGTGAGAGATACAGAAAGTAATAGAAGCTGTGAGTGAGAGAGAGAGAAAGAGAAGCTGTGAGTGAGAGAGAAACGGAGAATCTGTGAGTTTGTGTATGTGAGAGAAAGAGAAGCTGTGAGTGAGTGAGTGAGAGAGAGAAGCTCTGAGAGATTGTGAGAGAGAAAGAGAAGCTGTGAGAGAGTGAAAGAGAAAGAGAAGCTGTGAGTGAGTGAGAGAGAGAAAAAGAGAAGCTGTGAGTGAGAGAGAAGGAGAAGCTGAGTGAGAGAGAGAGAGGAAGAGAAGCTGTGAGTGAGACAGAGAGAGAAAGAAAGCTGTGAGTGAGTGAGAGAGAAAGAGAAGCTGTGAGTGAGTGAGAGAGAGAGAGAAAGAAAAGCTGTGAGTGAGTGAGAGAGAGAGAAAGAGAGAAAGAGAAGCTGTGATTTAGTGAGAGAGAGAAAGAGAAGCTGTGAGTGAGAGAGAGAGAGAAAGAGAAGCTGTGAGTGAGTGAGAGAGAGAGAAAAGAGAACCTGTGAGTGAGAGAGATAGAGAGAAAGAGAAGCTTTGTGTGTGTGAGAGAGAGAAATAGGAGTTGTGAGTGAGTGAGAGAGAGAGAGAGAGAGAAAGAGAAGCTGTGTGTGAGAGAGAGAAAAGAAGTTGAGTGAGTGAGAGAGAGAGAGAGAAAGAGAAGCTGTGAGTGAGACAGAGAAAGAGAGGCTGTGAGTGAGTGAGAGAGAGAGAGTGAAAGAGAAGCTGTGTGAGTGAGAGAGAGAGAAAGAAAAGCTGTGATTAAGAGAGAGAGAAAGAAAGAAGCTGTGAGTGAGAGAGAGAGAGAAAGGGAAGCTATGAGTGAGAGATACAGAAAGTAATAGAAGCTGTGAGTGAGAGAGAGAGAGAAAGAGAAGCTGTGAGTGAGAGAGAAACGGAGAATCTGTGAGTTTGTGTATGTGAGAGAAAGAGAAGCTGTGAGTGAGTGAGTGAGAGAGAGAAGCTCTGAGAGATTGTGAGAGAGAAAGAGAAGCTGTGAGAGAGTGAAAGAGAAAGAGAAGCTGTGAGTGAGTGAGAGAGAGAGAGTGAGAAGCTGTGAGTGAGTGTGAGTGGGAGAGAGAGAGAGACAGAAGCTGTGAGTGAGAGAGAGAGAAGGGAAAGAGAAGCTGTGAGTGAGAGAAAGAGAGAGAGAAGCTGTGAGTGAGAGAGAGAGCGAAAGAGAAGCTGTGAGTGAGTGAGAGAGAAAGAGAAAGAAAAGCTGTAAGTGAGGGAGAGAGAGATAGAAGCTGTGAGTGAGAGAGAGAGAGAGAAAGAGAAGTTGTGAGTGTGAGAGAGAAATAGAAGCTGTGAATGAGAATGAGAGAGAAAGAGAAGCTATGTGTGTGAGAGAGAAAGAGAAGCTGTGAGTGAGAGAGAGAGAAAGAGAAGCTGTGAGAGAGAGAGAAGCAGTGTGTGCGTGAGAGATAAAGACAAGCGGAGAGTGAGAGAGAGAGAGAAAGAGTAGCTGTGAGTGAGACAGAGAGAGAAAGAGAAGCTGTGAGTGAGAGAGTGAGAGGGAGAGAATGGGAAGCTGTGAGTGAGAGAGAGAGAAAGAGAAGCTGAGAGAGAGAGAGAGAGAGAAGCTGTGAGTGAGACAGAGAGAGAAAGAAATCTGTGAGTGAGTGAGAGAGAAAGAGAAGCTGTGAGTGAGAGAGAGAGAGAAAGAGCTGTGAGTTGGTGAGAGAGAAAGAGAAGCTGTGAGTGAGAGAAAGAGAGAGAGAAGCTGTGAGTGAGAGAGAGAGCGAAAGAGAAGCTGTGAGTGAGTGAGAGAGAAAGAGAAAGAAAAGCTGTAAGTGAGGGAGAGAGAGATAGAAGCTGTGAGTGAGAGAGAGAGAGAGAAAGAGAAGTTGTGAGTGTGAGAGAGAAATAGAAGCTGTGAATGAGAATGAGAGAGAAAGAGAAGCTATGTGTGTGAGAGAGAAAGAGAAGCTGTGAGTGAGAGAGAGAGAAAGAGAAGCTGTGAGAGAGAGAGAAGCAGTGTGTGCGTGAGAGATAAAGACAAGCGGAGAGTGAGAGAGAGAGAGAAAGAGTAGCTGTGAGTGAGACAGAGAGAGAAAGAGAAGCTGTGAGTGAGAGAGTGAGAGGGAGAGAATGGGAAGCTGTGAGTGAGAGAGAGAGAAAGAGAAGCTGAGAGAGAGAGAGAGAGAGAGAAGCTGTGAGTGAGACAGAGAGAGAAAGAAATCTGTGAGTGAGTGAGAGAGAAAGAGAAGCTGTGAGTGAGAGAGAGAGAGAAAGAGCTGTGAGTTGGTGAGAGAGAAAGAGAAGCTGTGAGTGAGAGAGAGAGAGCGAGAAAGAGAATCTGTGAGTGAGTGTGAGAGAGATATATAAAAGAGAAGCTGTGAGTGAGAGAAATAGAGAGAAAGAGAAGCTTTGTGTGTGTGTGAGAGAGAAATAGAAGTCGTGAGTGAGTGAATGAGAGAGAGAAAGAGAAGCTGTGAGTGACTGAGAGAGAGAGAGAAAGAGCTGTGTGAGAGAGAGAAATAGAAGCTGTGAGTAAGAGAGACAGAGAAAGAGAGAGAAGCTGTGAGTGAGTGTGAGAGAAAGAAAGAGAAGCTGTGAGTGAGAGAGAGAGAGAGATAAAGAGAAGCTGTGAGAGAGAGAAAGAAAGAAAGAGAAGCTGTGAGTGAGAGAGTGAGTGAGAGAGAAGGTGTGAGTGAGAGAGGGAGAAAGAGAAGCTGTGAGTGAGAGAGAGAGAGAGAAAGAGAAGCTATGAGTGTGTGAGAGAGAGAGAGAGAAAAGAGAAGCTGTGAGTGAGAGAAAGAAAGAGAAGCTGTGAGTAAGAGAGTGAGTGAGAGAGAGAAATAGAAGCTGTGAGTGAGTGAGAGAGAGAAAGAGAAGCTGTGCGTGTGAGAGAGATAGAAAGAGTTGTGAGTGAGTGAGAGAGAGAGAAAGAGAAGCTGTGAGTGAGAGACAGAGAAAGAGAAGCTGTGAGTGAGTGAGAGAGAAAGAAAAGCTGTGATTGAGAGAGAGATGGAGAATCTGTGAGTGTGTGTGTGAGAGAGAAAGAGAAGCTGTGAGTGAGTGAGTGAGAGAGAGAAGCTCTGAGAGATTGTGAGAGAGAAAGAGAAGCTGCGAGTGAGAGAGTGAGAGAGAAAGAAAAGCTGTGATTGAGAGAGAGATGGAGAATCTGTGAGTGTGTGTGTGAGTGAGAAAGAGAAGCTGTGAGTGAGTGAGAGAGCGAGAGTGAGAAGCTGTGAGTGAGTGAGAGAGAGAGAGAAGCTGTGAGTGAAAGAGAGAGAAGCGAAAGAGAAGCTGTGAGCAAGAGAAAGAGAGAGAGAAGCTGTGAGTGAGAGAGCGAGCGAAAGAGAAGCTGTGAGTGAGTGAGAGCAAGAGAGAAAGTAAAGCTGTGAGTGAAAGAGAGAGAGAGAAAATGTGAGTGAGAGAGAGAGAAAGAGAAGCTGTGAGTGAGAGAGAGAAATAAAAGCTGTGAATGAGAGAGAGAGAAAGAGAAGCTATGTGAGAGAGAGAGAAAAAGAAGCTGTGAGTGAGAGAGAGAGAAAGAGAAGCTGTGAGAGAGAGAAGCAGTGTGTGTGAGAGAAAGACAAGCTGTGAGTGAGAGAGAGAGAAAGAGTAGCTGTGAGTGAGTGAGAGAGAGAAAGAGAAGCTGTGAGTGAGTGAGAGAGAATGAGAAGCTGTGAGTGAGAGAGAGAGAAAGAGAAGCTGAGTGAGAGAGAGAGAGAAAGAGAAGCTGTGAGTGAGACAGAGAGAAAGAAAGCTGTGAGTGAGTGATAGAGAAAGAGAAGCTGTGAGAGAGAGAGAAGCAGTGTGTGTGAGAGAGAAAGACAAGCTGTGAGTGAGAGAGAGAGAAAGACAAGCTGTGAGTGAGAGAGAGAGAAAGAGATGCTGTGAGAGAGAGAGAGGAAGAGAAGCTGAGTGAGAGAGTGAGAGAGAGAAATAGAAGCTGTGAGTGAGACAGAGAGAGAGAAAGAAAGCTGTGAGTGAGAGAGAAAGAGAAGCTGTGAGTGAGTGAGAGAGAGAGAGAAAGAGAAGGTGTGAGTGAGACAGAGAGAAAGAAAGTTGTGAGTGACTGAGAGAGAGAGAGAGAAAGAGCTGTGTGAGAGAGAGAAAGAGAAGCTGTGCGTAAGAGAGACAGAGAAAGAGAGAGAAGCTGTGAGTGAGTGTGAGAGAAAGAAAGAGAAGATGTGAGTGAGAGAGAGAGAGAGAAGCTGTGAGAGAGAGAAAGAAAGAGAAGCTGTGAGTGAGAGAGTGAGTGAGAGAGAAGGTGTGAGTGAGAGAGGGAGAAAGAGAAGCTGTGAGTGAGAGAGAGAGAGAAAGAGAAGCTGTGAGTGACTGAGAGAGAGAGAGAAAGAGCTGTGTGAGAGAGAGAAAGAGAAGCTGTGAGTAAGCGAGACAGAGAAAGAGAGAGAAGCTGTGAGTGAGTGTGAGAGAAAGAAAGAGAAGCTGTGAGTGAGAGAGAGAGAGAGAAAGAGAAGCTGTGAGAGAGAGAAGGAAAGAAAGAGAAGCTGTGAGTGAGAGAGTGAGTGAGAGAGAAGGTGTGAGTGAGAGAGGGAGAAAGAGAAGCTGTGAGTGAGAGAGAGAGAGAGAAAGAGAAGCTGTGAGTGTGTGTGTGAGAGAGAGAGAAAAGAGAAGCTGTGAGTGAGAGAAAGAAAGAGAAGCTGTGAGTAAGAGAGTGAGTGAGAGAGAGAAATAGAAGCTGTGAGTGAGTGAGAGAGAGAGAAAGAGAAGCTGTGTGTGTGAGAGAGATAGAAAGAGTTGTGAGTGAGTGAGAGAGAGAAAGAGAAGCTGTGAGTGAGAGACAGAGAAAGAGAAGCTGTGAGTGAGTGAGTGAGAGAGAGAGAGTGAAAGAGAAGCTGTGAGTGAGTGAGTGAGAGAGAAAGAAAAGCTGTGATTGAGGGAGAGATGGAGAATCTGTGAGTGTGTGTGTGAGAGAGAAAGAGAAGCTGTGAGTGAGTGAGTGAGAGAGAGAAGCTCTGAGAGGTTGTGAGAAAGAGAAGCTGTGAGAGAGTGAGAGAGAAAGAGAAGCTGTGAGTGAGAGAGTGAGAGAGAGAAGCTGAGAGAGAGAGAGAAGCTGTGAGTGAGACAGAGAGAGAGAGAGAAAGAAAGCTGTGAGTGAGTGAGAGAGAAAGAGAAGCTGTGAGTGAGTGGGAGAGAGAGAGAGAGAGAGAAGCTGTGAGTGAGTGAGAGAGAGAGAAACGGAAGCTGTGAGTGAATATGAGAGAGAGAGAGAGAGAAAGAGAAGCTGTGAGTTAGTGAGAGAGAGAAAGAGAAGCTGTGTGAGAGAGAGAAAGAGAAGCTGTGAGTGAGTGAGAGAGAGAAAGAGAAGCTGTGTGTGTGTGAGAGAGAGAGAGAGAAAGAGAATCTGTGTGTGTGAGAGAGAAATAGAAGTCGTGAGTGAGTGAGAGAGAGAGAGAAAGAGAAGCTGTGAGTTAGTGAGAGAGAGAGAGAGAGAAAGAGAAGCTGTGAGAGACAGAGAGAAAGATAAGCTGTGAGTGAGAGAGACAGAGAAAGACAGAGAAGCTGTGAGTTAGTGAGAGAGAGGAAGAGAAGCTGAGAGTGAGAGAGAGAGAGAGAAAGAGAAGCTGTGAGTGAGTGAGAGAGAGAGAAAGAGAAGCTGTGTGTGTGAGAGAGAGAAATAGAAGTCGTGAGTGAGTGAGAGAGAGAGAGAAAAAGAGAAGCTGTGAGTTAGTGAGACAGAGAGAGAGAAAGAGAAGCTGTGAGAGACAGAGAGAAAGAGAAGCTGTGAGTGAGAGACACAGAGAAAAGAGAGAGAAGCTGTGAGTGAGTGTGAGAGAGAGAAAGAGAAGCTGAGAGAGAGAGAGAGAGAGAGAAAGAGAAGCTGTGAGAGAGAGAAAGAAAGAAAGAGTAGCTGTGAGTGAGAGAGTGAGTGAGAGAGGTGTGAGTGAGAGAGAGGGAAAGAGAAGCTGTGTGTGAGTGGGAGAGAGGGAAAGAGATGCTGTGAGTGAGAGAGAGAGAGAGAGAAAGAAAAGCTGTGAGGGAGAGAGAGAGCGAGAGCGAAAGAAAAGCTGTGAGTGAGTGAGAGAGAAATAAAAGCTGTGAGTGAGAGAGAGAGAAAGAGAAGCTGTGAGTGAGAGAGAGAGAGAGAGAAAGAGAATCTGTGAGTGAGAGAGAGAGAAAGAGAAGTTGTGAGTGAGAGAGAGAGAATGAGAAGCTGTGAGTGAAAGAGAGAAGGAAAAGAGAAGCTGTGAGTGAGAGAAAGAGAGAGAGAGATGCTGTGAGTGAGAGAGAGAGCAAAAGAGAAAGTTTGAGTAAGTGAGAGAGAGAGAAAGAAAAGCTGTGAGAGAGAGAGAGAGAGAGAGAAAGAAGCTGTGAGTGAGAGAGAGAGAGAAAGAGAAGCTGTGAATGAGTGTGTGTGAGAGAGAAAGAGAAGCTGTGACAGTGAGAGAGAGAAAGAGAAGCTGTGAGTGAGTGGGAGAGAGGGAAAGAGAAGCTGTGAGTGAGTGAGAGAGAGAAAAAAGAGAAGCTGTGAGTGAGAGAGATAGAGAGAAAGAGAAGCTGTGTGTGTGTGTGTGAGAGAAATAGAAGCTGTGAGTGAGTGAGAGAGAGAGAGAAAAGCAGTGAGGGAGTGAGAGAGAGAAGCTGTGTGAGAGAGAGAAAGAGAAGCTGTGAGTGAGAGAGACAGAGAAAGAGAGAGAAGCTGTGAGTGAGTGTGAGAGAGAGAAAGAGCAGCTGTGAGTGAGAGAGAGAGAGAGAGAGAGAAGCTGTGAGAGAGAGAAAGAAAGAAAGAGAAGATGTGAGTAAGAGAATGAGTGAGAGAGAAGCTGTGAGTGAGAGAGAGGGAAAGAGAAGCTATGTGTGAGAGAGAGAAAGAGAAACTGAGTGAGAGAGAGAGAAAGAGAAGCTGTGAGTGAGAGAGAGAGAGAAAGAGAAGCTGTGAGTGAGAGAGAGTGAGAAAAAGAGAAGCTGTGAGTGAGAGAGAAGGAGAAGCTGAGTGTGAGAGAGAGGAAGAGAAGCTGTGAGTGAGACAGAGAGAGAAAGAAAGCTGTGAGTGAGTGAGAGAGAAAGAGAAGCTGTGAGTGAGTGAGAGAGAGAGAGAAAGAGAAGCTGTGAGTGAGTTAGAGAGAGAGAAAGAGAAGCTGTGATTTAGTGAGAGAGAGAAAGAGAAGCTGTGAGTGAGAGAGAGAGAGAAAGAGAAGCTGTGAGTGAGGGAGAGAGAGAGAAAAGAGAAGCTGTGAGTGAGAGAGATAGAGAGAAAGAGAAGCTTTGTGTGTGTGAGAGAGAGAAATAGAAGTCGTGAGTGAGTGAGAGAGAGAGAGAGAAAGAGAAGCTGTGAGTGAGAGAGAGAAAAGTAGTTGAGTGAGTGAGAGAGAGAGAGAGAAAGAGAAGCTGAGAGTGAGAGACAGAGAAAGAGAGGCTGTGAGTGAGTGAGAGAGAGAGTGAAAGAGAAGCTGTGAGTGAGTGAGAGAGAGAGAAAGAAAAGCTGTGATTGAGAGAGAGAGAGAGAAAGAAGCTGTGAGTGAGAGAGAGAGAGAGAAAGGGAAGCTATGAGTGAGAGATACAGAAAGTAATAGAAGCTGTGAGTGAGAGAGAGAGAAAGAGAAGCTGTGAGTGAGAGAGAGACAGAGAATCTGTGAGTTTGTGTGTGTGAGAGAAAGAGAAGCTGTGAGTGAGTGAGTGAGAGAGAGAAGCTCTGAGAGATTGTGAGAGAGAAAGAGAATCTGTGAGAGAGTGAGAGAGAAAGAGAAGTGGTGTGAGTGAGAGAGAGAGAGTGAGGAGCTGTGAGTGAGTGTGAGCGGGAGAGAGAGAGAGACAGAAGCTGTGAGTGAGAGAGAGAGAAGGGAAAGAGAAGCTGTGAGTGAGAGAAAGAGAGAAAGAAGCTGTGAGTGAGAGAGAGAGCGAAAGAGAAGCTGTGAGTGAGTGAGAGAGAAAGAGAAAGAAAAGCTGTAAGTGAGGGAGAGAGAGATAGAAGCTGTGAGTGAGAGAGAGAGAGAGAAAGAGAAGTTGTGAGTGTGAGAGAGATATAGAAGCTGTGAATGAGAATGAGAGTGTAAGAGAAGCTATGTGAGAGAGAGAGAAAGAGAAGCTGTGAGTGAGAGAGAGAGAAAGAGAAGCTGTGAGAGAGAGAGAAGCAGTGTGTGCGTGAGAGATAAAGACAAGCGGAGAGTGAGAGAGAGAGAGAAAGAGTAGCTGTGAGTGAGACAGAGAGAGAAAGAGAAGCTGTGAGTGAGAGAGGGAGAGGGAGAGAATGGGAAGCTGTGAGTGAGAGAGAGAGAAATAGAAGCTGAGAGAGAGAGAGAAGCTGTGAGTGAGACAGAGAGAGAAAGAAATCTGTGAGTGAGTGAGTGAGAGAGAAAGAGAAGCTGTGAGTGAGAGAGAGAGAGAAAGAGCTGTGAGTTGGTGAGAGAGAAAGAGAAGCTGTGAGTGAGAGAGAGAGAGAGAAAGAGAAGCTGTGAGTGAGTGTGAGAGAGATATATAAAAGAGAAACTGTGAGTGATAGAAATAGAGAGAAAGAGAAGCTTTGTGTGTGTGTGTGTGAGAGAAATAGAAGTCGTGAGTGAGTGAGTGAGAGAGAGAAAGAGAAGCTGTGAGTGACTGAGAGAGAGAGAGAAAGAGCTGTGTGTGAGAGAGAAAGAGAAGCTGTGAGTAAGAGAGACAGAGAAAGAGAGAGAAGCTGTGAGTGAGTGTGAGAGAAAGAAAGAGAAGCTGTGAGTGAGAGAAAGAGAGAGAGAAAGAGAAGCTGTGAGAGAGAGAAAGAAAGAAAGAGAAGCTGTGAGTGAGAGAGTGAGTGAGAGAGAAGGTGTGAGTGAGAGAGGGAGAAAGAGATGCTGTGAGTGAGAGAGAGAGATAGAGAAAGAAAAGCTGTGAGGGAGAGAGAGAGCGAGAGCGAAAGAAAAGCTGTGAGTGAGTGAGAGAGAGAGAAATAAATGCTGTGTGAGAGAGAGAGAAAGAGAAGCTGTGAGTGAGAGAGAGAAGCTGTGAGTGAGAGAGAGAGAGAAAGAGAAGCTGTGAGTGAGAGAGAGAAGGGAAAGAGAAGCTGTGAGTGAGAGAAAGAGAGATAGAGATGCTGTGAGTGAGAGAGAGAGCAAAAGAGAAAGTTTGAGTAAGTGAGAGAGAGAGAAAGAAAAGCTGTGAGTGAGAGAGAGAGAGAGAAAGAAGCTGTGAGTGAGAGAGAGAGAGAAAGAGAAGCTGTGAGTGAGTGAGAGAGAGAGAAAGAGAAGCTGTGAATGAGTGAGAGAGAGAGAAAGAGAAGCTGTGACAGTGAGAGAGAGAAAGAGAAGCTGTGAGTGAGTGGGAGAGAGGGAAAGAGAAGCTGTGAGAGAGTGAGAGAGAGAGAAAAGAGAAGCTGTGAGTGAGAGAGATAGAGAGAAAGAGAAGCTGTGTGTGTGTGTGAGAGAGAAATAGAAGCTGTGGGTGAGTGAGTGAGAGAGAGAAAAGCAGTGAGCGAGTGAGAGAGAGAGAAGCTGTGTGAGAGAGAGAAAGAGAAGCTGTGAGTGAGAGAGACAGAGAAAGAGAGAGAAGCTGTGAGTGAGTGTGAGAGAGAGAAAGAGAAGCTGTGAGTGAGAGAGAGAGAGAGAAGCTGTGAGAGAGAGAAAGAAAGAAAGAGAAGATGTGAGTAAGAGAATGAGTGAGAGAGAAGCTGTGAGTGAGAGAGAGAGAAAGAGAAGCTATGTGAGAGAGAGAGAAAGAGAAGCTGTGAATGAGAGAGAGAGAGAAAGAGAAGCTGTGAGTGAGAGAGAGTGAGAAAAAGAGAAGCTGTGAGTGAGAGAGAAGGAGAAGCTGAGTGAGAGAGAGAGGAAGAGAAGCTGTGAGTGAGACAGAGAGAGAAAGAAAGCTGTGAGTGAGTGAGAGAGAAAGAGAAGCTGTGAGTGAGTGAGAGAGAGAGAAAGAGAAGCTGTGAGTGAGTGAGAGAGAGAGAAAGAGAAAGAGAAGCTGTGATTTAGTGAGAGAGAGAAAGAGAAGCTGTGAGTGAGAGACAGAGAGAGAGAAAGAGAAGCTGTGAGTGAGTGAGAGAGAGAGAAAAGAGAAGCTGTGAGTGAGAGAGATAGAGAGAAAGAGAAGCTTTGTGTGTGTGTGTGAGAGAGAAATAGAAGTCGTGAGTGAGTGAGAGAGAGAGAGAGAAAGAGAAGCTGTGAGTGAGAGAGAGAAAAGAAGTTGAGTGAGTGAGAGAGAGAGAGAGAAAGAGAAGCTGTGAGTGAGAGACAGAGAAAGAGAGGCTGTGAGTGAGTGAGAGAGAGAGAGTGAAAGAGAAGCTGTGAGTGAGTGAGAGAGAGAGAAAGAAAAGCTGTGATTGAGAGAGAGAGAGAAAGAAGCTGTGAGTGAGAGAGAGAGAGAGAAAGGGAAGCTATGAGTGAGAGATACAGAAAGTAATAGAAGCTGTGAGTGAGAGAGAGAGAAAGAGAAGCTGTGAGTGAGAGAGAGATGGAGAATCTGTGAGTTTGTGTGTGTGAGAGAAAGAGAAGCTGTGAGTGAGTGAGTGAGAGAGAGAAGCTCTGAGAGATTGTGAGAGAGAAAGAGAATCTGTGAGAGAGTGAGAGAGAAAGAGAAGTGGTGTGATTGAGAGAGAGAGAGTGAAGCTGTGAGTGAGTGTGAGTGGGAGAGAGAGAGAGACAGAAGCTGTGAGTGAGAGAGAGAGAAGGGAAAGAGAAGCTGTGAGTGAGAGAAAGAGAGAGAGAAGCTGTGAGTGAGAGAGAGAGTGAAAGAGAAGCTGTGAGTGAGTGAGAGAGAAAGAGAAAGAAAAGCTGTAAGTGAGGGAGAGAGAGATAGAAGCTGTGAGTGAGAGAGAGAGAGAGAAAGAGAAGTTGTGAGTGTGAGAGAGAAATAGAAGCTGTGAATGAGAATGAGAGAGAAAGAGAAGCTATGTGAGAGAGAGAGAAAGAGAAGCTGTGAGTGAGAGAGAGAGAAAGAGAAAGAAAAGCTGTAAGTGAGGGAGAGAGAGATAGAAGCTGTGAGTGAGAGCGAGAGAGAGAAAGAGAAGTTGTAAGTGTGAGAGAGAAATAGAAGCTGTGAATGAGAATGAGAGAGAAAGAAAAGCAATGTGAGAGAGAGAGAAAGAGAAGCTGTGAGTGAGAGAGAGAGAAAGAGAAGCTGTGAGAGAGAGAGAAGCAGTGTGTGCGTGAGAGATAAAGACAAGCGGAGAGTGAGAGAGAGAGAAAGAGTAGCTGTGAGTGAGACAGAGAGAGAAAGAGAAGCTGTGAGTGAGAGAGTGAGAGGGAGAGAATGGGAAGCTGTGAGTGAGAGAGAGAGAAAGAGAAGCTGAGAGAGAGAGAGAGAAGCTGTGAGTGAGACAGAGAGAGAAAGAAATCTGTGAGTGAGTGAGAGAGAAAGAGAAGCTGTGAGTGAGAGAGAGAGAGAAAGAGCTGTGAGTTGGTGAGAGAGAAAGAGAAGCTGTGAGTGAGAGAGAGAGAGAGAGAGAGAAAGAGAAGCTGTGAGTGAGTGTGAGAGATATATATAAAAGAGAAGCTGTGAGTGAGAGAAATAGAGAGAAAGTGAAGCTTTGTGTGTGTGTGAGAGAGAAATAGAAGTCGTGAGTGAGTGAGTGAGAGAGAGAAAGAGAAGCTGTGAGTGACTGAGAGAGAGAGAGAAAGAGCTGTGTGTGAGAGAGAAAGAGAAGCTGTGAGTAAGAGAGACAGAGAAAGAGAGAGAAGCTGTGAGTGAGTGTGAGAGAAAGAAAGAGAAGCTGTGAGTGAGAGAGAGAGAGAGAAAGAGAAGCTGTGAGAGAGAGAAAGAAAGAAAGAGAAGCTGTGAGTGAGAGAGTGAGTGAGAGAGAAGGTGTGAGTGAGAGAGGGAGAAAGCGAAGCTGTGAGTGAGAGAGAGAGAGAGAAAGAGAAGCTGTGAGTGTGTGTGAGAGAGAGAGAGAAAAGAGAAGCTGTGAGTGAGAGAAAGAAAGAGAAGCTGTGAGTAAGAGAGTGAGTGAGAGAGAGAAATAGAAGCTGTGAGTGAGTGAGAGAGAGAGAAAGAGAAGCTGTGCGTGTGAGAGAGATAGAAAGAGTTGTGAGTGAGTGAGAGAGAGAGAAAGAGAAGCTGTGAGTGAGAGACAGAGAAAGAGAAGCTGTGAGTGAGTGAGAGAGAGAGAGTGAAAGAGAAGCTGTGAGTGAGTGTGTGAGAGAGAAAGAAAAGCTGTGATTGAGAGAGAGATGGAGAATCTGTGAGTGTGTGTGTGAGAGAGAAAGAGAAGCTGTGAGTGAGTGAGTGAGTGAGAGAGAGAAGCTCTGAGAGATTGTGAGAGAGAAAGAGAAGCTGTGAGAGAGTGAGAAAGAGAAGCTGTGAGTGAGTGAGAGAGAGAGAGTGAGAAGCTGTGAGTGAGTGAGTGAGTGAGAGAGAGAGAAGCTGTGAGTGAAAGAGAGAGAAGCGAAAGAGAAGCTGTGAGTGAGAGAAAGAGAGAGAAGCTGTGAGTGAGAGAGCGAGTGAAAGAGAAGCTGTGAGTGAGTGAGAGCAAGAGAGAAAGTAAAGCTTTGAGTGAAAGAGAGAGAGAGAGAAAATGTGAGTGAGAGAGAGAAAGAGAAGCTGTGAGTGTGAGAGAGAAATAGAAGCTGTGAATGAGAGAGAGAGAAAGATAAGCTATGTGAGAGAGAGAGAAAGAGAAGCTGTGAGTGAGAGAGAGAGAGAAAGAGAAGCTGTGTGAGAGAGAGAAGCAGTGTGTGTGTGAGAGAGAAAGACAAGCTGTGAGTGAGAGAGAGAGAGAAAGAGTAGCTGTGAGTGAGAGAGAGAGAGAAAGAGAAGCTGTGAGTGAGAGAGAGAGAATGAGAAGCTGTGAGTGAGAGAGAGAGAAAGAGAAGCTGAGTGAGAGAGAGAGAGAGAAAGAGAAGCTGTGAGTGAGACAGAGAGAAAGAAAGCTGTGAGTGAGTGAGAGAGAAAGAGAAGTTGTGTGAGAGAGAGAGAAGCAGTGTGTGTGAGAGAGAAAGACAAGCTGTGAGTGAGAGAGAGAGAAAGAGAAGCTGTGAGTGAGAGAGAGAGAAAGAGAAGCTGTGAGTGAGAGAGAGAAAGAGAAGCAGAGTGAGAGAGAGAGAAAGAGAAGCTGTGAGTGAGACAGGGAGAGAGAAAGAAAGCTGTGAGTGAGAGAGAAAGAGAAGCTGTGAGTGAGTGAGAGAGAGAGAGAAAGAGAAGCTGTGAGTGAGACAGAGAGAAAGAAAGCTGTGAGTGACTGAGAGAGAGAGAAAGAGCTGTGTGAGAGAGAGAAAGAGAAGCTGTGCGTAAGAGAGACAGAGAAAGAGAGAGAAGCTGTGAGTGAGTGTGAGAGAAAGAAAGAGAAGCTGTGAGAGAGAGAGAGAAGCTGTGAGAGAGAGAAAGAAAGAGAAGCTGTGAGTGAGAGAGTGAGTGAGAGAGAAGGTGTGAGTGAGAGAGGGAGAAAGAGAAGCTGTGAGTGAGACAGAGAGAGAAAGAGAAGCTGTGAGTGACTGAGAGAGAGAGAGAGAAAGAGCTGTGTGAGAGAGAGAAAGAGAAGCTGTGAGTAAGAGAGACAGAGAAAGAGAGAGAAGCTGTGAGTGAGTGTGAGAGAAAGAAAGAGAAGCTATGAGTGAGAGAGAGAGAGAAAGAGAAGCTGTGAGAGAGAGAAAGAAAGAAAGAGAAGCTGTGAGTGAGAGAGAGAGAGAGAAAGAAGCTGTGAGTGAGAGAGGGAGAAAGAGAAGCTGTGAGTGAGAGAGAGAGAGAGAAAGAGAAGCTGTGCGTAAGAGAGACAGAGAAAGAGAGAGAAGCTGTGAGTGAGTGTGAGAGAAAGAAAGAGAAGCTGTGAGTGAGAGAGAGAGAGAAAGAGAAGCTGTGAGAGAGAGAAAGAAAGAAAGAGAAGCTGTGAGTGAGAGAGAGAGAGAGAAAGAAGCTGTGAGTGAGAGAGGGAGAAAGAGAAGCTGTGAGTGAGAGAGAGAGAGAGAAAGAGAAGCTGTGCGTAAGAGAGACAGAGAAAGAGAGAGAAGCTGTGAGTGAGTGTGAGAGAAAGAAAGAGAAGCTGTGAGTGAGAGAGAGAGAGAGAAGCTGTGAGAGAGAGAAAGAAAGAGAAGCTGTGAGTGAGAGAGTGAGTGAGAGAGAAGGTGTGAGTGAGAGAGGGAGAAAGAGAAGCTGTGAGTGAGAGAGAGAGAGAAAGAGAAGCTGTGAGTGACTGAGAGAGAGAGAGAGAAAGAGCTGTGTGAGAGAGAGAAAGAGAAGCTGTGAGTAAGAGAGACAGAGAAAGAGAGAGAAGCTGTGAGTGAGTGTGAGAGAAAGAAAGAGAAGCTATGAGTGAGAGAGAGAGAGAAAGAGAAGCTGTGAGAGAGAGAAAGAAAGAAAGAAAGAGAAGCTGTGAGTGAGAGAGAGAGAAAGAAGCTGTGAGTGAGAGAGAGAGAGAGAAAGGGAAGCTATGAGTGAGAGATACAGAAAGTAATAGAAGCTGTGAGTGAGAGAGAGAAAGAGAAGCTGTGAGTGAGAGAGAGACGGAGAATCTGTGAGTTTGTGTGTGTGAGAGAAAGAGAAGCTGTGAGTGAGTGAGTGAAGAGAGAAGCTCTGAGAGATTGTGAGAGAGAAAGAGAAGCTGTGAGAGAGTGAGAGAGAAAGAGAAGCTGTGCGTGAGTGAGAGAGAGAGAGTGAGAAGCTGTGAGTGAGTGTGAGTGGGAGAGAGAGAAAGACAGAAGCTGTGAGTGAGAGAGAGAGAAGGGAAAGAGAAGCTGTGAGTGAGAGAAAGAGAGAGAGAAGCTGTGAGTGAGAGAGAGAGCGAAAGAGAAGCTGTGAGTGAGTGAGAGAGAAAGAGAAAGAAAAGCTGTAAGTGAGGGAGAGAGAGATAGAAGCTGTGAGTGAGAGAGAGAGAGAGAAAGAGAAGTTGTGAGTGTGAGAGAGAAATAGAAGCTGTGAATGAGAATGAGAGAGAAAGAGAAGCTATGAGAGAAAGAGAGAGAGAAAGAGAAGCTGTGAGTGAGAGAGAGAGAAAGAGAAGCTGTGAGAGAGAGAGAAGCAGTGTGTGCGTGAGAGATAAAGACAAGCGGAGAGTGAGAGAGAGAGAGAGAAAGAGTAGCTGTGAGTGAGACAGAGAGAGAATGAGAAGCTGTGAGTGAGAGAGGGAGAGGGAGAGAATGGGAAGCAGTGAGTGAGAGAGAGAGAAAGAGAAGCTGAGAGAGAGAGAGAAGCTGTGAGTGAGACAGAGAGAGAAAGAAATCTGTGAGTGAGTGAGAGTGAAAGAGAAGCTGTGAGTGAGAGAGAGAGAGAAAGAGCTGTGAGTTGGTGAGAGAGAAAGAGAAGCTGTGAGTGAGAGAGAGAGAGAGAAAGAGAAGCTGTGAGTGAGTGTGAGAGAGATATATAAAAGAGAAGCTGTGAGTGAGAGAAATAGAGAGAAAGAGAAGCTTTATGTGTGTGTGTGAGAGAGAAATAGAAGTCATGAGTGAGTGAGTGAGAGAGAGAAAGTGAAGCTGTGATGACTGAGAGAGAGAGAGAAAGAGCTGTGTGAGAGAGAGAAAGAGAAGCTGTGAGTAAGAGAGACAGAGAAAGAGAGAGAAGCTGTGAGTGAGTGTGAGAGAAAGAAAGAGAAACTGTGAGTGAGAGAGAGAGAGAGAGAGAGAAGCTGTGAGAGAGAGAAAGAAAGAAAGAGAAGCTGTGAGTGAGAGAGTGAGTGAGAGAGAAGGTGTGAGTGAGAGAGTGAGAAAGAGAAGCTGTGAGTGAGAGAGAGAGAGAGAAAGAGAAGCTGTGAGTGTGTGAGAGAGAGAGAGAAAAGAGAAGCTGTGAGTGAGAGAAAGAAAGAGAAGCTGTGAGTAAGAGAGTGAGTGAGAGAGAGAAATAGAAGTTGTGAGTGAGTGAGAGAGAGAAAGAGAAGCTGTGCGTGTGAGAGAGATAGAAAGAGTTGTGAGTGAGTGAGAGAGAGAGAAAGAGAAGCTGTGAGTGAGAGACAGAGAAAGAGAAGCTGTGAGTGAGTGAGAGAGAGAGAGTGAAAGAGAAGCTGTGAGTGAGTGAGTGAGAGAGAAAGAAAAGCTGTGATTGAGAGAGAGATGGAGAATCTGTGAGTGTGTGTGTGAGAGAGAAAGAGAAGCTGTGAGTGAGTGAGTGAGTGAGAGAGAGAAGCTCTGAGAGATTGTGAGAGAGAAAGAGAAGCTGTGAGAGAGTGAGAAAGAGAAGCTGTGAGTGAGTGAGAGAGAGAGAGTGAGAAGCTGTGAGTGAGTGAGTGAGTGAGAGAGAGAGAAGCTGTGAGTGAAAGAGAGAGAAGCGAAAGAGAAGCTGTGAGCGAGAGAAAGAGAGAGAGAAGCTGTGAGTGAGAGAGCGAGTGAAAGAGAAGCTGTGAGTGAGTGAGAGCAAGAGAGAAAGTAAAGCTGTGAGTGAAAGAGAGAGAGAAAAAATGTGAGTGAGAGAGAGAGAAAGAGAAGCTGTGAGTGAGAGAGAGAAATAGAAGCTGTGAATGAGAGAGAGAGAAAGAGAAGCTATGTGAGAGAGAGAGAAAGAGAAGCTGTGAGAGAGAGAGAGAAAGAGAGAGAGAAAGAGAAGCTGTGAGTTAGTGAGAGAGAGAAAGAGAAGCTGTGAGTGAGTGAGAGAGAGAGAGAAAGAGAAGCTGTGAGTGAGTGAGAGAGAGAGAAAGAGAAGCTGTGAGTGAGAAAGAGAGAGAAAGAGAAGCTGTGAGTGAGAGAGAGAGAGAAAAAGAGAAGCTGTGAGTGAGAGAGAAGGAGATGCTGAGTGAGAGAGAGAGAGAAGAAGAGAAGCTGTGAGTGAGACAGAGAGAGAAAGCTGTGAGTGAGTGAGAGAGAAAGAGAAGCTGTGAGTGAGTGACAGAGAGAGAGAAAGAGAAGCTGTGAGTGAGTGAGAGAGAGAGAAAGAGAGAAAGAGAAGCTGTGAGTTAGTGAGAGAGAGAAAGAGAAGCTGTGAGTGAGTGAGAGAGAGAGAAAAGAGAAGCTGTGAGTGAGAGAGATAGAGAGAATGAGAAGCTTTGTGTGTGTGTGAGAGAGAAATAGAAGTCGTGAGTGAGTGAGAGAGAGAGAGAACGAGAAGCTGTGAGTGAGAGAGAGAGAAAGAGAAGCTGTGACTGAGAGAGAGAGAAAAAGAGAAGCTGTGAGTGAGAGAGAAGGAGAAGCTGAGTGAGAGAGAGAGAGAGGAAGAGAAGCTGTGAGTGAGACAGAGAGAGAAAGAAAGCTGTGAGTGAGTGAGAGAGAAAGAGAAGCTGTGAGTGAGTGAGAGAGAGAGAGAAAGAGAAGCTGTGAGTGAGTGAGAGAGAGAGAAAGAGAGAAAGAGAGAAAGAGAAGCTGTGAGTTAGTGAGAGAGAGAAAGAGAAGCTGTGAGTGAGAGAGAGAGTGAGAAAGAGAAGCTGTGAGTGAGTGAGAGAGAGAGAAAAGAGAAGCTGTGAGTGAGAGAGATAGAGAGAAAGAGAAGCTTTGTGTGTGTGTGAGAGAGAAATAGAAGTCGTGAGTGAGTGAGAGAGAGAGAGAAAGAGAAGCTGTGAGTGAGAGAGAGAAAAGAAGTTGTGAGTGAGTGAGAGAGAGATAGAGAGAGAAAGAGAAGCTGTGAGTGAGAGACAGAGAAAGAGAAGCTGTGAGTGAGAGAGAGAGAAGCTGTGAGTGAGAGAGAGAGAGAGAGAAAGAGAAGCTGTGAGAGAGAGAGAAATAGAAGCTGTGAATGAAAGAGAGAGAGAAAGAGAAGCTATGTGAGAGAGAGAGAGAGAAGCTGTGAGTGAGAGAGATTGAGAAAGAGAAGCTGTGTGAGAGAGAGAGAAGCAGTGTGTGTGTGAGAGAGAAATAGAAGTCGTGAGTGAGTGAGAGAGAGAGAGAAAGAGAAGCTGTGAGTGAGAGAGAGAAAAGAAGTTGTGAGTGAGTGAGAGAGAGATAGAGAGAGAAAGAGAAGCTGTGAGTGAGAGACAGAGAAAGAGAAGCTGTGAGTGAGTGAGAGAGAGAGAGAAAGAGAAGCTGTGAGTGAGAGAGAGAAAAGAAGTTGTGAGTGAGTGAGAGAGAGATAGAGAGAGAAAGAGAAGCTGTGAGTGAGAGAGAGAGAAAGAAAAGCTGTGATTGAGAGAGAGAGAGAAAGAAGCTGTGAGTGAGAGAGAGAGAGAAAGGGAAGCTATGAGTGAGAGATACAGAAAGTAATAGAAGCTGTGAGTGAGTGAGAGAGAAAGAGAAGCTGTGAGTGAGTGAGAGAGAGAGAGAAAGAGAAGCTGTGAGTGAGTGAGAGAGAGAGAAAGAGAGAAAGAAAGAGAAGCTGTGAGTTAGTGAGAGAGAGAAAGAGAAGCTGTGAGTGAGAGAGAGAGAGAGAGAAAGAGAAGCTGTGAATGAGTGAGAGAGAGAGAAAAGAGAAGCTGTGAGTGAGAGAGATAGAGAGAAAGAAAAGCTTTGTGTGTGAGAGAGAGAAATAGAAGTCGTGAGTGAGTGAGAGAGAGAGAGAAAGAAAAGCTGTGAGTGAGAGAGAGAAAAGAAGTTGTGAGTGAGTGAGACAGAGAGAGAGAAAGAGAAGCTGTGAGTGAGAGACAGAGAAAGAGACGCTGTGAGTGAGTGAGAGAGTGAGAGTGAAAGAGAAGCTGTGAGTGAGTGAGAGAGAGATAGAAAAGCTGTGATTGAGAGAGAGAGAGAAAGAAGCTGTGAGTGAGAGAGAGAGAGAGAAAGGGAAGCTATGAGTGAGAGATACAGAAAGTAATAGAAGCTGTGAGTGAGAGAGAGAGAGAATGAGAAGCTGTGAGTGAGAGACGGAGAATCTGTGAGTGTGTGTGTGAGAGAGAAAGAGAAGCTGTGAGTGAGTGAGTGAGAGAGAGAAGCTCTGAGAGATTGTGAGTGAGAAAGAGAAGCTGTGAGAGAGTGAGAGAGAAAGAGAAGCTGTGAGTGAGACAGAGAGAGAGAGAGAGAAAGAAAGCTGTGAGTGAGTGAGAGAGAAAGAGAAGCTGTGAGTGAGTGGGAGAGAGAGAGAGAGAGAGAAGCTGTGAGTGAGTGAGTGAGAGAAACGGAAGCTGTGAGTGAATGAGAGAGAGAGAGAGAGAGAGAGAAGCTGTGAGTTAGTGAGAGAGAGAAAGAGAAGCTGTGAGAGAGAGAGAAGCTGTGTGTGAGTGAGAGAGAAATAGAAGTCGTGAGTGAGTGAGAGAGAGAGAGAAAGAGCAGCTGTGAGTTAGTGAGAGAGAGAGAGAGAAAGAGAAGCTGTGAGAGACAGAGAGAAAGAGAAGCTGTGAGTGAGAGAGACAGAGAAAGACAGAGAAGCTGTGAGTTAGTGAGAGAGAGGAAGAGAAGCTGAGAGTGAGAGAGAGAAAGAGAAGCTGTGAGTGAGTGAGAGAGAGAGAAAGAGAAGCTGTGTGTGTGTGAGAGAGAGAAATAGAAGTCGTGAGTGAGTGAGAGAGAGAGAGAAAGAGAAGCTGTGAGTTAGTGAGACAGAGAGAGAGAAAGAGAAGCTGTGAGAGACAGAGAGAAAGAGAAGCTGTGAGTGAGAGAGACAGAGAAAGAGAGAGAAGCTGTGAGTTAGTGTGTGAGAGAGAAAGAGAAGCTGTGAGTGAGAGAGACAGAGAAAAGAGAGAGAAGCTGTGAGTGAGTGTGAGAGAGAGAAAGAGAAGCTGTGAGAGAGAGAGAGAAAGAGAAGCTGTGAGAGAGAGAAAGAAAGAAAGAAAGAGTAGCTGTGAGTGAGAGAGTGAGTGAGAGAGGTGTGAGTGAGAGAGAGAGAAAGAGAAGCTGTGTGTGAGTGGGAGAGAGGGAAAGAGATGCTGTGAGTGAGAGAGAGAGATAGAGAAAGAAAAGCTGTGAGGGAGAGAGAGAGCGAGAGTGAAAGAAAAGCTGTGAGTGTGTGAGAGAGAGAGAAATAAAAGCTGTGAGTGAGAGAGAGAGAAAGAGAAGCTGTGCGTGAGAGAGAGAGAGAGAGAAAGAGAAGCTGTGAGTGAGAGAGAGAGAGAAAGAGAAGCTGTGAGTGAGAGAGAGAGAGAGAAGGAGAAGCTGTGAGTGAGAGAGAGAAGCAGTGTGTGTGTGAGAGAGAAAGACAAGCTGTGAGTGAGAGAGAGAGAGAAAGAGAAGCTGTGAGTGAGAGACAGAGAGAAAGAGAAGCTTTGAGTGAGAGTGAGAGAGAGAAGCTGAGAGAGAGAGAGAGAGAGTAGCTGTGAGTGAGACAGAGAGAGAGAGAAAGAAAGCTGTGAGTGAGTGAGAGAGAAAGAGAAGCTGTGAGTGAGTGGGAGAGAAAGAGAGAGACGCTGTGAGTGACTGAGAGAGAGAGAGAAAGGGAAGCTGTGTGTGAGAGAGAAGCAGTGTGTGTGTGAGAGAGAAAGACAAGCTGTGAGTGAGAGAGAGAGAGAAAGAGAAGCTGTGAGTGAGAGACAGAGAGAAAGAGAAGCTGTGAGTGAGAGAGTGAGAGAGAGAAGCTGAGAGAGAGAGAGAGAGAAGCTGTGAGTGAGACAGAGAGAGAGAAAGAAAGCTGTGAGTGAGTGAGAAAGAAAGAGAAGCTGTGAGTGAGTGGGAGAGAAAGAGAAAGACGCTGTGAGTGAGTGAGAGAGAGAGAGAAAGGGAAGATGTGAGTGAATGAGAGAGAGAGAGAGAAAGAGAAGCTGTGAGTTAGTGAGAGAGAGAAAGAGAAGCTGTGAGTGAGTGAGAGAGAGAGAGAAAGAGAAGCTGTGAGTGAGTGAGAGAGAGAGAAAGAGAAGCTGTGAGTGAGAGAGAGAGAGAAAGAGAAGCTGTGAGTGAGAGAGAGAGAAAAAGAGAAGCTGTGAGTGAGAGAGAAGGAGAAGCTGAGTGAGAGAGAGAGAGAGGAAGAGAAGCTGTGAGAGACAGAGAGAAAGAGAAGCTGTGAGTGAGAGAGACAGAGAAAGACAGAGAAGCTGTGAGTTAGTGAGAGAGAGGTAGAGAAGCTGAGAGTGAGAGAGAGAAAGAGAAGCTGTGAGTGAGTGAGAGAGAGAGAAAGAGAAGCTGTGTGTGTGTGAGAGAGAGAAATAGAAGTCGTGAGTGAGTGAGAGAGAGAGAAAAAGAGAAGCTGTGAGTTAGTGAGACAGAGAGAGAGAAAGAGAAGCTGAGAGACAGAGAGAAAGAGAAGCTGTGAGTGAGAGAGACAGAGAAAGAGAGAGAAGCTGTGAGTTAGTGTGTGAGAGAGAAAGAGAAGCTGTGAGTGAGAGAGACAGAGAAAAGAGAGAGAAGCTGTGAGTGAGTGTGAGAGAGAGAAAGAGAAGCTGTGAGAGAGAGAGAGAAAGAGAAGTTGTGAGAGAGAGAAAGAAAGAAAGAAAGAGTAGCTGTGAGTGAGAGAGTGAGTGAGAGAGGTGTGAGTGAGAGAGAGAGAAAGAGAAGCTGTGTGTGAGTGGGAGAGAGGGAAAGAGATGCTGTGAGTGAGAGAGAGAGAGAGAAAGAAAAGCTGTGAGGGAGAGAGAGAGCGAGAGTGAAAGAAAAGCTGTGAGTGAGTGAGAGAGAGAGAAATAAAAGCTGTGAGTGAGAGAGAGAAAGAGAAGCTGTGCGTGAGAGAGAGAGAGAGAGAAAGTGAAGCTGTGAGTGAGAGAGAGAGAGAAAGAGAAGCTGTGAGTGAGAGAGAGAGAAGGAGAAGCTGTGAGTGAGAGAGAGAAGCAGTGTGTGTGTGAGAGAGAAAGACAAGCTGTGAGTGAGAGAGAGAGAGAAAGAGAAGCTGTGAGTGAGAGACAGAGAGAAAGAGAAGCTTTGAGTGAGAGAGTGAGAGAGAGAAGCTGAGAGAGAGAGAGAGTAGCTGTGAGTGAGACAGAGAGAGAGAGAAAGAAAGCTGTGAGTGAGTGAGAGAGAAAGAGAAGCTGTGAGTGAGTGGGAGAGAAAGAGAGAGACGCTGTGAGTGAGTGAGAGAGAGAGAGAAAGGGAAGCTGTGTGAGACAGAGAAGCAGTGTGTGTGTGAGAGAGAAAGACAAGCTGTGAGTGAGAGAGAGAGAGAAAGAGAAGCTGTGAGTGAGAGACAGAGAGAAAGAGAAGCTGTGAGTGAGAGAGTGAGAGAGAGAAGCTGAGAGAGAGAGAGAGAAGCTGTGAGTGAGACAGAGAGAGAGAAAGAAAGCTGTGAGTGAGTGAGAGAGAAAGAGAAGCTGTGAGTGAGTGGGAGAGAAAGAGAGAGACGCTGTGAGTGAGTGAGAGAGAGAGAGAAAGGGAAGATGTGAGTGAATGAGAGAGAGAGAGAGAGAAAGAGAAGCTGTGAGTTAGTGAGAGAGAGAAAGAGAAGCTGTGAGTGAGTGAGAGAGAGAGAGAAAGAGAAGCTGTGAGTGAGTGAGAGAGAGAGAAAGAGAAGCTGTGAGTGAGAGAGAGAGAGAAAGAGAAGCTGTGAGTGAGAGAGAGAGAAAAAGAGAAGCTGTGAGTGAGAGAGAAGGAGAAGCTGAGTGAGAGAGAGAGAGAGGAAGAGAAGCTGTGAGAGACAGAGAGAAAGAGAAGCTGTGAGTGAGAGAGACAGAGAAAGACAGAGAAGCTGTGAGTTAGTGAGAGAGAGGTAGAGAAGCTGAGAGTGAGAGAGAGAAAGAGAAGCTGTGAGTGAGTGAGAGAGAGAGAAAGAGAAGCTGTGTGTGTGTGAGAGAGAGAAATAGAAGTCGTGAGTGAGTGAGAGAGAGAGAAAAAGAGAAGCTGTGAGTTAGTGAGACAGAGAGAGAGAAAGAGAAGCTGAGAGACAGAGAGAAAGAGAAGCTGTGAGTGAGAGAGACAGAGAAAGAGAGAGAAGCTGTGAGTTAGTGTGTGAGAGAGAAAGAGAAGCTGTGAGTGAGAGAGACAGAGAAAAGAGAGAGAAGCTGTGAGTGAGTGTGAGAGAGAGAAAGAGAAGCTGTGAGAGAGAGAGAGAAAGAGAAGTTGTGAGAGAGAGAAAGAAAGAAAGAAAGAGTAGCTGTGAGTGAGAGAGTGAGTGAGAGAGGTGTGAGTGAGAGAGAGAGAAAGAGAAGCTGTGTGTGAGTGGGAGAGAGGGAAAGAGATGCTGTGAGTGAGAGAGAGAGAGAGAAAGAAAAGCTGTGAGGGAGAGAGAGAGCGAGAGTGAAAGAAAAGCTGTGAGTGAGTGAGAGAGAGAGAAATAAAAGCTGTGAGTGAGAGAGAGAAAGAGAAGCTGTGCGTGAGAGAGAGAGAGAGAGAAAGTGAAGCTGTGAGTGAGAGAGAGAGAGAAAGAGAAGCTGTGAGTGAGAGAGAGAGAAGGAGAAGCTGTGAGTGAGAGAGAGAAGCAGTGTGTGTGTGAGAGAGAAAGACAAGCTGTGAGTGAGAGAGAGAGAGAAAGAGAAGCTGTGAGTGAGAGACAGAGAGAAAGAGAAGCTTTGAGTGAGAGAGTGAGAGAGAGAAGCTGAGAGAGAGAGAGAGTAGCTGTGAGTGAGACAGAGAGAGAGAGAAAGAAAGCTGTGAGTGAGTGAGAGAGAAAGAGAAGCTGTGAGTGAGTGGGAGAGAAAGAGAGAGACGCTGTGAGTGAGTGAGAGAGAGAGAGAAAGGGAAGCTGTGTGAGACAGAGAAGCAGTGTGTGTGTGAGAGAGAAAGACAAGCTGTGAGTGAGAGAGAGAGAGAAAGAGAAGCTGTGAGTGAGAGACAGAGAGAAAGAGAAGCTGTGAGTGAGAGAGTGAGAGAGAGAAGCTGAGAGAGAGAGAGAGAAGCTGTGAGTGAGACAGAGAGAGAGAAAGAAAGCTGTGAGTGAGTGAGAGAGAAAGAGAAGCTGTGAGTGAGTGGGAGAGAAAGAGAGAGACGCTGTGAGTGAGTGAGAGAGAGAGAGAAAGGGAAGATGTGAGTGAATGAGAGAGAGAGAGAGAGAAAGAGAAGCTGTGAGTTAGTGAGAGAGAGAAAGAGAAGCTGTGAGTGAGTGAGAGAGAGAGAGAAAGAGAAGCTGTGAGTGAGTGAGAGAGAGAGAAAGAGAAGCTGTGAGTGAGAGAGAGAGAGAAAGAGAAGCTGTGAGAGAGAGAGAGAAAGAGAAGTTGTGAGAGAGAGAAAGAAAGAAAGAAAGAGTAGCTGTGAGTGAGAGAGTGAGTGAGAGAGGTGTGAGTGAGAGAGAGAGAAAGAGAAGCTGTGTGTGAGTGGGAGAGAGGGAAAGAGATGCTGTGAGTGAGAGAGAGAGAGAGAAAGAAAAGCTGTGAGGGAGAGAGAGAGCGAGAGTGAAAGAAAAGCTGTGAGTGAGTGAGAGAGAGAGAAATAAAAGCTGTGAGTGAGAGAGAGAAAGAGAAGCTGTGCGTGAGAGAGAGAGAGAGAGAAAGTGAAGCTGTGAGTGAGAGAGAGAGAGAAAGAGAAGCTGTGAGTGAGAGAGAGAGAAGGAGAAGCTGTGAGTGAGAGAGAGAAGCAGTGTGTGTGTGAGAGAGAAAGACAAGCTGTGAGTGAGAGAGAGAGAGAAAGAGAAGCTGTGAGTGAGAGACAGAGAGAAAGAGAAGCTTTGAGTGAGAGAGTGAGAGAGAGAAGCTGAGAGAGAGAGAGAGTAGCTGTGAGTGAGACAGAGAGAGAGAGAAAGAAAGCTGTGAGTGAGTGAGAGAGAAAGAGAAGCTGTGAGTGAGTGGGAGAGAAAGAGAGAGACGCTGTGAGTGAGTGAGAGAGAGAGAGAAAGGGAAGCTGTGTGAGACAGAGAAGCAGTGTGTGTGTGAGAGAGAAAGACAAGCTGTGAGTGAGAGAGAGAGAGAAAGAGAAGCTGTGAGTGAGAGACAGAGAGAAAGAGAAGCTGTGAGTGAGAGAGTGAGAGAGAGAAGCTGAGAGAGAGAGAGAGAAGCTGTGAGTGAGACAGAGAGAGAGAAAGAAAGCTGTGAGTGAGTGAGAGAGAAAGAGAAGCTGTGAGTGAGTGGGAGAGAAAGAGAGAGACGCTGTGAGTGAGTGAGAGAGAGAGAGAAAGGGAAGATGTGAGTGAATGAGAGAGAGAGAGAGAGAAAGAGAAGCTGTGAGTTAGTGAGAGAGAGAAAGAGAAGCTGTGAGTGAGTGAGAGAGAGAGAGAAAGAGAAGCTGTGAGTGAGTGAGAGAGAGAGAAAGAGAAGCTGTGAGTGAGAGAGAGAGAGAAAGAGAAGCTGTGAGTGAGAGAGAGAGAGAAAAAGAGAAGCTGTGAGTGAGAGAGAAGGAGAAGCTGAGTGAGAGAGAGAGAGAGGAAGAGAAGCTGTGAGAGACAGAGAGAAAGAGAAGCTGTGAGTGAGAGAGACAGAGAAAGACAGAGAAGCTGTGAGTTAGTGAGAGAGAGGAAGAGAAGCTGAGAGTGAGAGAGAGAAAGAGAAGCTGTGAGTGAGTGAGAGAGAGAGAAAGAGAAGCTGTGTGTGTGTGTGAGAGAGAAATAGAAGTCGTGAGTGAGTGAGAGAGAAAAAGAGAAGCTGTGAGTTAGTGAGACAGAGAGAGAGAAAGAGAAGCTGAAAGACAGAGAGAAAGAGAAGCTGTGAGTGAGAGAGACAGAGAAAGAGAGAGAAGCTGTGAGTGAGTGTGAGAGAGAGAAAGAGAAGCTTTGAGTGAGAGAGACAGAGAAAAGAGAGAGAAGCTGTGAGTGAGTGTGAGAGAGAGAAAGAGAAGCTGTGAGAGAGAGAGAGAGAAGCTGTGAGAGAGAGAAAGAAAGAAAGAAAGAGTAGCTGTGAGTGAGAGAGTGAGTGAGAGAGGTGTGAGTGAGAGAGAGAGAAAGAGAAGCTGTGTGTGAGTGGGAGAGAGGGAAAGAGATGCTGTGAGTGAGAGAGAGAGATAGAGAAAGAAAAGCTGTGAGGGAGAGAATGAGCGAGAGTGAAAGAAAAGCTGTGAGTGAGTGAGAGAGAGAGAAATAAAAGCTGTGAGTGAGAGAGAGAGAAAGAGAAGCTGTGAGTGAGAGAGAGAGAGAGAAAGAGAAGCTGTGAGTGAGAGAGAGAGAGAAAGAGAAGCTGTGAGTGAGAGAGAGAGAAGGAGAAGCTGTGAGTGAGAGAGAGAAGCAGTGTGTGTGTGAGAGAAAGACAAGCTGTGAGTGAGAGAGAGAGAGAAAGAGAAGCTGTGAGTGAGAGACAGAGAGAAAGAGAAGCTGTGAGTGAGAGAGTGAGAGAGAGAAGCTGAGAGAGAGAGAGAGAGAAGCTGTGAGTGAGACAGAGAGAGAGAGAGAAGCTGAGAGAGAGAGAGAGAGAAGCTGTGAGTGAGACAGAGAGAGAGAAAGAAAGCTGTGAGTGAGTGAGAGAGAAAGAGAAGCTGTGAGTGAGTGGGAGAGAAAGAGAGAGACGCTGTGAGTGAGTGAGAGAGAGAGAGAAAGGGAAGATGTGAGTGAATGAGAGAGAGAGAGAGAGAGAAAGAGAAGCTGTGAGTGAGTGAGAGAGAGAGAGAAAGAGAAGCTGTGAGTGAGTGAGAGAGAGAGAAAGAGAAGCTGTGAGTGAGGGAGAGAGAGAAAGAGAAGCTGTGAGTGAGAGAGAGAGAGAAAAAGAGAAGCTGTGAGTGAGAGAGAAGGAGAAGCTGAGTGAGAGAGAGAGAGAGAGAGAGAGAGGAAGAGAAGCTGTGAGTGAGACAGAGAGAGAAAGAAAGCTGTGAGTGAGTGAGAGAGAAAGAGAAGCTGTGAGTGAGTGAGAGAGAGAGAGAAAGAGAAGCTGTGAGTGAGTGAGAGAGAAAGAGAGAAAGAGAAGTTGTGAGTTAGTGAGAGAGAGAAAGAGAAGCTGTGAGTGAGAGAGAGAGTGAGAAAGAGAAGCTGTGAGTGAGTGAGAGAGAGAGAAAAGAGAAGCTGTGAGTGAGAGAGATAGAGAGAAAGAGAAGCTTTTTGTGTGTGTGAGAGAGAAATAGAAGTCGTGAGTGAGTGAGAGAGAGAGAAAGAGAAGCTGTGAGTGAGAGAGAGAAAAGAAGTTGTGAGTGAGTGAGAGAGAGAGAGAGAAAGAGAAGCTGTGAGTGAGAGACAGAGAAGGAGAATCTGTGAGTGAGTGAGAGAGAGAGTGAAAGAGAAGCTGTGAGTGAGTGAGAGAGAGAGAAAGAAAAGCTGTGATTGAGAGAGAGAGAGAGAGAAGCTGTGAGTGAGAGAGAGAGAGAGAAAGGGAAGCTATGAGTGAGAGATACAGAAAGTAATAGAAGCTGTGAGTGAGTGAGAGAGAAAGAGAAGCTGTGAGTGAGTGAGAGAGAGAGAGAGAGAAAGAGAAGCTGTGAGTGAGTGAGAGAGAGAGAAAGAGAGAAAGAAAGAGAAGCTGTGAGTTAGTGAGAGAGAGAAAGAGAAGCTGTGAGTGAGAGAGAGAGAGAGAAAGAGAAGCTGTGAATGAGTGAGAGAGAGAGAAAAGAGAAGCTGTGAGTGAGAGAGATAGAGAGAAAGAGAAGCTTTGTGTGTGTGAGAGAGAGAAATAGAAGTCGTGAGTGAGTGAGAGAGAGAGAGAAAGAGAAGCTGTGAGTGAGAGAGAGAAAAGAAGTTGTGAGTTAGTGAGACAGAGAGAGAGAAAGAGAAGCTGTGAGTGAGAGACAGAGAAAGAGACGCTGTGAGTGAGTGAGAGAGACAGAGTGAAAGAGAAGCTGTGTGTGAGTGAGAGAGAGAGAAAGAAAAGCTGTGATTGAGAGAGAGAGAGAGACAGGGAAGCTATGAGTGAGAGATACAGAAAGTAATAGAAGCTGTGAGTGAGAGAGAGAGAGAATGAGAAGCTGTGAGTGAGAGAGAGACGGAGAATCTGTGAGTGTGTGTGTGTGAGAGAAAGAGAAGCTGTGAGTGAGTGAGTGTAGGAATGCATCTGGATTCTGTCAGGCTGTCTCTGACACATTTTGTAAACAAAAGCCTCTTTGCTTGCTATTCTCCTTATCTCTCTTTCTTTGGGTTCTGACACTTCTGATTGGCTGTTTGCCCTCAGTTTTGTCTCTGTTAAGTTTCGTTTCGGGTATACAATGCTTGCCTAAGTTTTGTTTCTGAGAGTCTCTGCCTGAATAAAGAGGAGGAGTCAGTATCTTTTGCTCAGCCAAAGGTGCAGCGTGTGTGTGTGTTCTTCTCTCTATCTCTGTTTCCCCCCTACTCCGTCTAATGAAGCTGGACTTCGTGGACTCGTAAGTTTCTACCTCAAAAGATCTGAGGACATAAACTGCTGCTAATGAGGCTGACTGATTGAGAAGGTATCTTTACATGAATCAAATCCCAACAAGTGGCGCTCCGTGTGATGCTTTGAACTACAATGAGAGAGCCTGCTTTGAACTCTGCTTCAGCAATTAACACCTCATAATCGACCGGGGAAAGTCTCATTCACCTACGACCAGACAGGTCCGACCAGAGGAAAGGTCCAATCGAGCGCTTGAGAATTACAACAGGGTGAGTGGAAAATGGGGTGTTTGCTTTCTTCACAAATGCAGGAACTTTGTAGAGATATCTCAGATCTTTTGCATGACAATGGGCAAAAGGTTGATGAGCAGGAGATACAAAAGCTAGCTAAAGCTATAGCAAAAATCTGTCCTTGGTTTAAATATGAAGGTCTGGACTTAAAACAGTGGAAACAGATAGGGAGAGAAATGCAGAAGCATAATGGAATTTCTAGATCAATATTATTTACATGGGAGGAAGTTAGGGACTGCCTTCAGAGACTTACTCCAAAAAATATTTTATTGTCTCAAAGACTTGATGGCCACCCCCTCCCACAGCTTTTGCCTCCAGATAAAGGGGGGGCCATGGCAACTGCTCCTCCATCATATGAGAAACAACAGCCTCCTGATGGGGGTGGAGGTAGAAAAGAAGATGGGACATTATATCCTGCCTTGCAATTAGATCCTGGCTTGCAGCAATCAGGCACTTTTAGCCCTACAAAAGACCTGTTCTCTGCTGTGTTAACTACAGCTGTGCTGGATATGGAACCTGTTGATGTATATCCAGTGAACAGAGAGCCGCTTGCAAATGAGACTGCTGCAATACTAGTGCCAGCTGATGGGGAACAAATGGTGGGGACCTCATCACAGATTGAAGCTGTTAATGCATGCAGAGTGGCAGGAAGCAAGGACTGTGTTTCAAAGAGCAGCATAGGGGATCTCAGCCCCCCCTGAAGCAACCCTCATCACAAAAGCAGGAGAAGCTGAGTAGTAAATTTGATATCTCACGTTTGGGCAGGAAGATCCTGCAGAAATGGAAGGATGGCCCAAAGGAGGAACGCACAAAACCCAAGACAAAAAAGGGGTGCAAGTACAAACTAACAGATGCAGGTTGTCATAAGGTTGAGAATCATATGCTGGAGATGAAAGAAATACAGAGAAAGAGGGGGGTTAATCTTGCCTGTATGGACAGCAGGCTGTGGCAAAAATACAAGGAGTTTTTGGCTGATCTTGAACTGCCCAACTCCAGAGTGAGCTGTCCCAAGCTTCAAGCATCAGGATTGCAGGGAAAGCAACTTGGACTTCCCTGTGATTTTCTTCTGTGTGAAAATTACTTGCAACTTCTGGAGAAGTCTTTGTGCCTTCACACCTCCTCGGCCTGCCTTAATGCAGAGGGGTGTGGCCGGAGCATGAAGGAATGTGTGTTTGCCTGAAAAGCTGAAAAGGGGGGTTGTGTGGGATTGTCTTGTGAAGTCAGTGAGACTTAATTTATGGCTTAATTTCAACTTGCCATGCCAAGGACTGTGCTGGAGAGGAGATGGTGTTTCAGAGAGCTTCAATCAAGATTGGGACTTTTAATTTGGACATTTTAACTGGACTAAAAAGAAAAAAAAGTTTGTGTGGATTGTAAACAATAATTGGCTTTGTTTGAATTATAAAACCTGACAGCCTTTTTAAGAAATTGTCTACCTGCTCATGCTAATGAGATTTGTACTGTATTTGAGTTACCATGCTATGCTGATTATAAGTTATTGAATGCCTCTTTCACTTTACATCCAGTGGGAGAAGAAGAAGTTTAATGCCTTACTCATGTAATTGGGGAAGTAAGAACTGCTTTCTAATATGCAACCAGACCTCCTTCATGTAAGGAAGAAAAAAAATGTTCATGTCTTGTTTATGCTTAAATGTTTTGCTTATTCTTTTGCAGGAGAAAGACCTGTCTTTGCTTATGTTATGTATTGTCTTATGAAACTGCATTTCTCAAGGTACCTCCAGAAGCACATGGAAGAGGTTTCAGTACTCTATGATTATTTTTGGTTATGGGGTAGTTATAACAGTTCTTATAAGCTTAATTATACCTTGTTTAACACTACTATTGAAGATATATATATGATGTGTTTCCTATGTTTACTCCTGATTATTCTGCTATAGATAGTGGTTCAATTTGCAATGGATGGCAAATCAAGGATCCTAACATGTGGTTCTTTTTTAATGGAGTTGCCACGAATTTCCATCCAGGACAATATCAATGTGCAGCATTGGGTTATTTTACCTTACCCGTACAGGTGCAAATGCCGCCTCAGGCACATGCACGGCGCCGGAGAGCTGCTGCCGGCCCGATGGGTTCTGGTTGCAATGATGAAGTGATAATCGATGTTCAGCTGTCTAATGGTAGCTCCTGGGGGAGAGCTATAGGGAGTGCTATCACTGGCGCACTCACATTGGGATCATACCCAGGTGTCATTTCCCAGGAGAATAGAAGGTCCATTTTGGGACTCACCTGTAGGCTGGAGAAATCAATCAATGCCACAGGGAGGGTCATACGGGATCTTCAAATGGAAATCACTGAGCTTCATCAAGACCAAATGCAGGACAGACTGGCCATAGATTACCTGTTAGCAAAATCCAGAGGATATTGTAAACTGGTCGGGAACCAGGGATGTTGGGTAAAATTCCAGGATCTGAATAATACTATTGAGAAAGAACTTCAGAATTTACAGGAGAGTATTATTAACAATGTACGCACTGATGTTAATCTCTTTGATTGGGTGACTTCTTGGTTTCCTGATTTATCTGTCCTTAGACAAGTTTTCTTTTATGGGTTTATTATTATTATCTGCTTTATACCTTTGTATTTTTGCATTACTTGTATTCCTAATCTTATTTCTATGTGTAACACATGTCCATTGCGTAGAAGGGAGATATCGAGTTTTGCACGACGGCAATTGTATTCAATGAGGTATCATCCTCCGGAACAAAGTACCATGAGTCAGGAGGGGTACGATGTCCAGGAGGACAGTGATGATGTATATGATGACATGCAGGGGTATGATTAGCCGTCCCTCTCTCAAATTTAAATGAAAAAGGAGGACATGTAGGAATGCATCTGGATTCTGTCAGGCTGTCTCTGACACATTTTGTAAACAAAAGCCTCTTTGCTTGCTATTCTCCTTATCTCTCTTTCTTTGGGTTCTGACACTTCTGATTGGCTGTTTGCCCTCAGTTTTGTCTCTGTTAAGTTTCGTTTCTGGTATACAATGCTTGCCTAAGTTTTGTTTCTGAGAGTCTCTGCCTGAATAAAGTCGAGGAGTCAGTATCTTTTGCTCAGCCAAAGGTGCAGCGTGTGTGTGTGTTCTTCTCTCTATCTCTGTTTCCCCCCTACTCCGTCTAATGAAGCTGGACTTCGTGGACTCGTAAGTTTCTACCTCAAAAGATCTGAGGACATAAACTGCTGCTAATGAGGCTGAGTGATTGAGAAAGTATCTTTACATGAATCAAATCCCAACAAGTGAGTGAGAGAGAGAAGCTCTGAGAGATTGTGAGAGAGAAAGAGAAGCTGTGAGAGAGTGAGAGAGAAAGAGAAGCTGTGAGTGAGACAGAGAGAGAGAGAGAAAGAAAGCTGTGAGTGAGTGAGAGAGAAAGAGAAGCTGTGAGTGAGTGGGAGAGAGAGAGAGAGAGAAGCTGTGAGTGAGTGAGTGAGAGAGAGAAACGGAAGCTGTGAGTGAATGAGAGAGAGAGAGAGAAAGAGAAGCTGTGAGTTAGTGAGAGAGAGAAAGAGAAGCTGTGAGAGAGAGAAAGAGAAGCTGTGAGTGAGTGAGAGAGAGAGAAAGAGAAGCTGTGTGTGTGTGAGAGAGAAAGAGAAGCTGTGTGTGTGAGAGAGAGAAATAGAAGTCGTGAGTGAGTGAGAGAGAGAGAGAAAGAGAAGCTGTGAGTTAGTGAGAGAGAGAGAAAGAGAGAAAGAAAGAGAAGCTGTGAGTTAGTGAGAGAGAGAAAGAGAAGCTGTGAGTGAGAGAGAGAGAGAAAGAGAAGCTGTGAATGAGTGAGAGAGAGAGAAAAGAGAAGCTGTGAGTGAGAGAGATAGAGAGAAAGAGAAGCTTTGTGTGTGTGTGAGAGAGAAATAGAAGTCGTGAGTGAGTGAGAGAGAGAGAGAAAGAGAAGCTGTGAGTGAGAGAGAGAAAAGAAGTTGTGAGTGAGTGAGACAGAGAGAGAGAAAGAGAAGCTGTGAGTGAGAGACAGAGAAAGAGACGCTGTGAGTGAGTGAGAGAGAGAGTGAAAGAGAAGCTGTGAGTGAGTGAGAGAGAGAGAAAGAAAAGCTGTGATTGAGAGAGAGAGAGAGAAAGAAGCTGTGAGTGAGAGAGAGAGAGACAGGGAAGCTATGAGTGAGAGATACAGAAAGTAATAGAAGCTGTGAGTGAGAGAGAGAGAGAATGAGAAGCTGTGAGTGAGAGAGAGACGGAGAATCTGTGAGTGTGTGTGTGAGAGAGAAAGAGAAGCTGTGAGTGAGTGAGTGAGAGAGAGAAGCTCTGAGAGATTGTGAGAGAGAAAGAGAAGCTGTGAGAGAGTGAGAGAGAAAGAGAAGCTGTGAGTGAGACAGAGAGAGAGAGAGAAAGAAAGCTGTGAGTGAGTGAGAGAGAAAGAGAAGCTGTGAGTGAGTGGGAGAGAGAGAGAGAGAAGCTGTGAGTGAGTGAGTGAGAGAGAGAAACGGAAGCTGTGAGTGAATGAGAGAGAGAGAGAGAGAGAGAGAAAGAGAAGCTGTGAGTTAGTGAGGGAGAGAAAGAGAAGCTGTGAGAGAGAGAGAGAGAAAGAGAAGCTGTGAGTGAGTGAGAGAGAGAGAAAGAGAAGCTGTGTGTGTGTGAGAGAGAGAGAAAGAGAAGCTGTGTGTGTGTGAGAGAGAAATAGAAGTCGTGAGTGAGTGAGAGAGAGAGAGAAAGAGAAGCTGTGAGTTAGTGAGAGAGAGAGAGAAAGAGAAGCTGTGAGAGACAGAGAGAAAGAGAAGCTGTGAGAGAGAGACAGAGAAAGACAGAGAAGCTGTGAGTTAGTGAGAGAGAGGAAGAGAAGCTGAGAGTGAGAGAGAGAAAGAGAAGCTGTGAGTGAGTGAGAGAGAGAGAAAGAGAAGCTGTGTGTGTGTGTGAGAGAGAAATAGAAGTCGTGAGTTAGTGAGAGAGAGAAAGAGAAGCTGTGAGTTAGTGAGACAGAGAGAAAGAGAAGCTGTGAGAGACAGAGAGAAAGAGAAGCTGTGAGTGAGAGATACAGAGAAAGAGAGAGAAGCTGTGAGTGAGTGTGTGAGAGAGAAAGAGAAGCTGTGAGTGAGAGAGACAGAGAAAAGAGAGAGAAGCTGTGAGTGAGTGTGAGAGAGAGAAAGAGAAGCTGTGTGAGAGAGAGAGAAAGAGAAGCTGTGAGAGAGAGAAAGAAAGAAAGAAAGAGTAGCTGTGAGTGAGAGAGTGAGTGAGAGAGGTGTGAGTGAGAGAGAGAGAAAGAGAAGCTGTGTGTGAGTGGGAGAGAGGGAAAGAGATGCTATGAGTGAGAGAGAGAGAGAGAAAGAAAAGCTGTGAGGGAGAGAGAGAGCGGGAGTGAAAGAAAAGCTGTGAGTGAGTGAGAGAGAGAGAAATAAAAGCTGTGAGTGCGAGAGAGAGAAAGAGAAGATGAGTGTGAGAGAGAGAGAGAGAGAAAGAGAAGCTGTGAGTGAGAGAGAGAGAGAGAGAGAAGCTGTGAGTGAGAGAGAGAGAAGGAGAAGCTGTGAGTGAGAGAGAGAAGGGAAAGAGAAGCTGTGAGTGAGAGAAAGAGAGAGAGATGCTGTGAGTGAGAGAGAGAGCAAAATAGAAAGTTTGAGTAAGTGAGAGAGAGAGAGAAAGAAAAGCTGTGAGAGAGAGAGAGAGAGAGAAAGAAGCTGTGAGTGAGAGAGAGAGAAAGAGAAGCCGTGAGTGAGTGAGAGAGAGAGAAAGAGAAGATGTGAATGAGTGAGAGAGAGAGAAAGAGAAGCTGTGACAGTGAGAGAGAGAAAGAGAAGCTGTGAGTGAGTGGGAGAGAGGGAAAGAGAAGCTGTGAGTGAGTGAGAGAGAGAGAAAAGAGAAGCTGTGAGTGAGAGAGATAGAGAGAGAGAAGCTGTGTGTGTGTGAGAGAGAGAAATAGAAGCTGTGAGTGAGTGAGAGAGAGAGAGAAAAGCAGTGAGGGAGTGAGAGAGAGAGAAGCTGTGTGTGTGAGAGAAAGAGAAGCTGTGAGTGAGAGAGACAGAGAAAGAGAAAGAAGCTGTGAGTGAGTGTGAGAGAGAGAAAGAGAAGCTGTGAGTGAGAGAGAGAGAGAGAGAAGCTGTGAGAGAGAGAAAGAAAGAAAGAGAAAATGTGAGTAAGAGAATGTGAGAGAGAAGCTGTGAGTGAGAGAGAGAGAAAGAGAAGCTATGTGTGTGAGAGAGAAAGAGAAGCTGAGTGAGAGAGAGAGAAAGAGAAGCTGTGAGTGAGAGAGAGAGAGAAAGAGAAGCTGTGAGTGAGAGAGAGAGAAAAAAAGAGAAGCTGTGAGTGAGAGAGAAGGAGAAGCTGAGTGAGAGAGAGAGAGAGGAAGAGAAGCTGTGAGTGAGACAGAGAGAGAAAGAAAGCTGTGAGTGAGTGAGAGAGAAAGAGAAGCTGTGAGTGAGTGAGAGAGAGAGAGAAAGAGAAGCTGTGAGTGAGTGAGAGAGAGAGAAAGAGAGAAAGAGAAGCTGTGATTTAGTGAGAGAGAGAGAAAGAGAAGCTGTGAGTGAGAGAGAGAGTGAAAGAGAAGCTGTGAGTGAGTGAGAGAGAGAGAGAAAAGAGAAGCTGTGAGTGAGAGAGATAGAGAGAAAGAGAAGCTTTGTGTGTGTGAGAGAGAGTAATAGAATTCGTGAGTGAGTGAGAGAGAGAGAGAGAGAAAGAGAAGCTGTGAGAGAGAGAGAGAAAAGAAGTTGAGTGAGTGAGAGAGAGAGAGAGAAAGAGAAGCTGTGAGTGAGAGACAGAGAAAGAGAGGCTGTGAGTGAGTGAGAGAGAGAGAGAGTGAAAGAGAAGCTGTGAGTGAGTGAGAGAGAGAGAAAGAAAAGCTGTGATTGAGAGAGAGAGAGAGAGAGAAAGAAGCTGTGAGTGAGAGAGAGAGAGAGAAAGGGAAGCTATGAGTGAGAGATACAGAAAGTAATAGAAGCTGTGAGTGAGAGAGAGAGAGAAAGAGAAGCTGTGAGTGAGAGAGAGACGGAGAATCTGTGAGTGAGTGAGTGAGAGAGAGAAGCTCTGAGAGATTGTGAGAGAGAAAGAGAAGCTGTGAGAGAGTGAGAGAGAAAGAGAAGCTGTGAGTGAGTGAGAGAGAGAAAGAGAAGCTGTGAGTGAGAGAGAGAGAGTGAGAAAGAGAAGCTTTGTGTGTGTGTGAGAGAGAAATAGAAGTCGTGAGTGAGTGAGAGAGAGAGAAAGAGAAGCTGTGAGTGACAGAGAGAAAAGAAGTTGTGAGTGAGTGAGAGAGAGAGAGAAAGAGAAGCTGTGAGTGAGAGACAGAAAAGAGAAGCTGTGAGTGAGTGAGAGAGAGAGAGTGAAAGAGAAGATGTGAGTGAGTGAGAGAGAGAGAGAGAAAAGCTGTGATTGAGAGAGAGAGAGAGAAAGAAGCTGTGAGTGAGAGAGAGAGAGAGAAAGGGAAGCTATGAGTGAGAGATACAGAAAGTAATAGAAGCTGTGAGTGAGTGAGAGAGAAAGAGAAGCTGTGAGTGAGTGAGAGAGAGAGAGAAAGAGAAGCTGTGAGTGAGTGAGAGAAAGAGAAAGAGAGAAAGAAAGAGAAGCTGTGAGGTAGTGAGAGAGAGGAAAGGGAAGCTGTGAGTGAGAGAGATAGAGAGAAAGAGAAGCTTTGTGTGTGTGTGAGAGAGAAATAGAAGTTGTGAGTGAGTGAGAGAGAGAGAGAAAGAGAAGCTGTGAGTGAGAGTGAGAAAAGAAGTTGTGAGTGAGTGAGACAGAGAGAGAGAAAGAGAAGCTGTGAGTGAGAGACAGAGAAAGAGACGCTGTGAGTGAGTGAGAGAGAGAGAGAGAGAGTGAAAGAGAAGCTGTGAGTGAGTGAGAGAGAGAGAAAGAAAAGCTGTGATTGAGAGAGAGAGAGAAAGAAGCTGTGAGTGAGAGAGAGAGAGACAGGGAAGCAATGAGTGAGAGATACAGAAAGTAATAGAAGCTGTGAGTGAGAGAGAGAGAGAATGAGAAGCTGTGAGTGAGAGAGAGACGGATCTGTGAGTGTGTGTGTGTGAGAGAAAGAGAAGCTGTGAGTGAGTGAGAGAGAGAAGCTCTGAGAGATTGTGAGAGAGAAAGAGAAGCTGTGAGAGAGTGAGAGAGAAAGAGAAGCTGTGAGTGAGACAGAGAGAGAGAGAGAAAGAAAGCTGTGAGTGAGTGAGAGAGAAAGAGAAGCTGTGAGTGAGTGGGAGAGAGAGAGAGAGAGAAGCTATGAGGGAGTGAGTGAGAGAGAGAAACGGAAGCTGTGAGTGAATGAGAGAGAGAGAGAAAGAGAAGCTGTGAGTTAGTGAGAGAGAGAAAGAGAAGCTGTGAGAGAGAGAGAGAAAGAGAAGCTGTGAGTGAGTGAGAGAGAGAGAAAGAGAAGCTGTGTGTGTGAGAGAGAGAGAAAGAGAAGCTGTGTGTGTGAGAGAGAGAAATAGAAGTCGTGAGTGAGTGAGAGAGAGAGAGAAAGAGAAGCTGAGAGTTAGTGAGTGAGAGAGAGAAAGAGTAGCTGTGAGAGACAGAGAGAAAGAGAAGCTGTGAGTGAGAGAGACAGAGAAAGACAGAGAAGCTGTGAGTTAGTGAGAGAGAGGAAGAGAAGCTGAGAGTGAGAGAGAGAAAGAGAAGCTGTGAGTGAGTGAGAGAGAGAGAAAGAGAAGCTGTGTGTGTGTGAGAGAGAAATAGAAGTCGTGAGTGAGAGAGAGAGAGAAAGAGAAGCTGTGAGTTAGTGAGACAGAGAGAGAGAAAGAGAAGCTGTGAGAGACAGAGAGAAAGAGAAGCTGTGAGTGAGAGAGACAGAGAAAGAGAGAGAAGCTGTGAGTGAGTGTGTGAGAGAGAAAGAGAAGCTGTGAGTGAGAGAGACAGAGAAAAGAGAGAGAAGCTATGAGTAAGTGTGAGAGAGAGAAAGAGAAGCTGTGAGAGAGAGAGAGAAAGAGAAGCTGTGAGAGAGAGAAAGAAAGAAAGAAAGAGTAGCTGTGAGTGAGAGTGAGTGAGAGAGGTGTGAGTGAGAGAGAGAGAAAGAGAAGCTGTGTGTGAGTGGGAGAGAGGGAAAGAGATGCTGTGATTGAGAGAGAGAGAGAGAGAAAGAAAAGCTGTGAGGGAGAGAGAGAGAGAGAAAGAGAGAAAGAGGAGCTGTGATTTAGTGAGAGAGAGAAAGAGAAGCTGTGAGTGAGAGAGAGAGAGAAAGAGAAGC
The DNA here is from genome assembly GCA_035047345.1 of Bradypodion ventrale. Classification (NCBI taxonomy): domain Eukaryota; kingdom Metazoa; phylum Chordata; class Lepidosauria; order Squamata; family Chamaeleonidae; genus Bradypodion; species Bradypodion ventrale. The sequence continues at coordinate 208,808,013 of JAWDJE010000002.1, forward strand.
TGTGAGTGAGTGAGAGAAAGAGAAATAAAAGCTGTGAGTGAGAGAGAGAGAAAGAGAAGCTGTGAGTGAGAGAGAGAGAGAGAAAGAGAAGCTGTGAGTGAGAGAGAGAGAGAAAGAGAAGCTGTGAGTGAGAGAGAGAGAAGGAGAAGCTGTGAGTGAGAGAGAGAAGGGAAAGAGAAGCTGTGAGTGAGAGAAAGAGAGAGAGAGATGCTGTGAGTGAGAGAGAGAGCAAAAGAGAAAGTTTGAGTAAGTGAGAGAGAGAGAGAGAAAGAAAAGCTGTGTGAGAGAGAGAGAGAAAGAAGCTGTGAGTGAGAGAGAGAGAGAAAGAGAAGCTGTGAGTGAGTGAGAGAGAGAGAAAGAGAAGATGTGAATGAGTGAGAGAGAGAGAAAGAGAAGCAGTGACAGTGAGAGAGAGAAAGAGAAGCTGTGAGTGAGTGGGAGAGAGGGAAAGAGAAGCTGTGAGTGAGTGAGAGAGAGAGAAAAGAGAAGCTGTGAGTGAGAGAGATAGAGAGAAAGAGAAGCTGTGTGTGTGAGAGAGAGAGAAATAGAAGCTGTGAGTGAGTGAGAGAGAGAGAGAAAAGCAGTGAGGGAGTGTGAGAGAGAGAAGCTGTGTGTGAGAGAGAAATAGAAGCTGTGAGTGAGAGAGACAGAGAAAGAGAGAGAAGCTGTGAGTGAGTGTGAGAGAGAGAAAGAGAAGCTGTGAGTGAGAGAGAGAGAGAGAGAGAAGCTGTGAGAGAGAGAAAGAAAGAAAGAGAAGATGTGAGTAAGAGAATGAGTGGGAGAGAAGCTGTGAGTGAGAGAGAGAGAAAGAGAAGCTATGTGTGTGAGAGAGAAAGAGAAGCTGAGTGAGAGAGAGAGAAAGAGAAGCTGTGAGTGAGAGAGAGAGAGAAAGAGAAGCTGTGAGTGAGAGAGAGAGAGAGAAAGAGAAGCTGTGAGTGAGTGAGAGAGAGAGAAAGAGAGAAAGAGGAGCTGTGATTTAGTGAGAGAGAGAAAGAGAAGCTGTGAGTGAGAGAGAGAGAGAAAGAGAAGCTGTGAGTGAGTGAGAGAGAGAGAAAAGAGAAGCTGTGAGTGAGAGAGATAGAGAGAAAGAGAAGCTTTGTGTGTGTGTGAGAGAGAAATAGAAGTCGTGAGTGAGTGAGAGAGAGAGAGAGAGAGAGAAGCTGTGAGTGAGAGAGAGAAAAGAAGTTGAGTGAGTGAGAGAGAGAGAGAGAAAGAGAAGCTGTGAGTGAGACAGAGAAAGAGAGGCTGTGAGTGAGTGAGAGAGAGAGAGTGAAAGAGAAGCTGTGAGTGAGTGAGAGAGAGAGAAAGAAAAGCTGTGATTAATAGAGAGAGAAAGAGAAGCTGTGAGTGAGAGAGAGAGAGAGAGAGAAGCTGTGAGAGAGAGAAAGAAAGAAAGAGAAGATGTGAGTAAGAGAATGAGTGGGAGAGAAGCTGTGAGTGAGAGAGAGAGAAAGAGAAGCTATGTGTGTGAGAGAGAAAGAGAAGCTGAGTGAGAGAGAGAAAGAGAAGCTGTGAGTGAGAGAGAGAGAGAAAGAGAAGCTGTGAGTGAGAGAGAGAGAGAAAAAGAGAAGCTGTGAGTGAGAGAGAAGGAGAAGCTGAGTGAGAGAGAGAGAGGAAGAGAAGCTGTGAGTGAGACAGAGAGAGAAAGAAAGCTGTGAGTGAGTGAGAGAGAAAGAGAAGCTGTGAGTGAGTGAGAGAGAGAGAGAAAGAAAAGCTGTGAGTGAGTGAGAGAGAGAGAAAGAGAGAAAGAGAAGCTGTGATTTAGTGAGAGAGAGAAAGAGAAGCTGTGAGTGAGAGAGACAGAGAAAGAGAGAGAAGCTGTGAGTGAGTGTGAGAGAGAGAAAGAGAAGCTGTGAGTGAGAGAGACAGAGAAAAGAGAGAGAAGCTATGAGTAAGTGTGAGAGAGAGAAAGAGAAGCTGTGAGAGAGAGAGAGAAAGAGAAGCTGTGAGAGAGAGAAAGAAAGAAAGAAAGAGTAGCTGTGAGTGAGAGTGAGTGAGAGAGGTGTGAGTGAGAGAGAGAGAAAGAGAAGCTGTGTGTGAGTGGGAGAGAGGGAAAGAGATGCTGTGATTGAGAGAGAGAGAGAGAGAAAGAAAAGCTGTGAGGGAGAGAGAGAGCGAGAGTGAAAGAAAAGCTGTGAGTGAGTGAGAGAAAGAGAAATAAAAGCTGTGAGTGAGAGAGAGAGAAAGAGAAGCTGTGAGTGAGAGAGAGAGAGAGAGAAAGAGAAGCTGTGAGTGAGAGAGAGAGAGAAAGAGAAGCTGTGAGTGAGAGAGAGAGAAGGAGAAGCTGTGAGTGAGAGAGAGAAGGGAAAGAGAAGCTGTGAGTGAGAGAAAGAGAGAGAGAGATGCTGTGAGTGAGAGAGAGAGCAAAAGAGAAAGTTTGAGTAAGTGAGAGAGAGAGAGAGAAAGAAAAGCTGTGAGAGAGAGAGAGAGAGAAAGAAGCTGTGAGTGAGAGAGAGAGAGAAAGAGAAGCTGTGAGTGAGTGAGAGAGAGAGAAAGAGAAGATGTGAATGAGTGAGAGAGAGAGAAAGAGAAGCAGTGACAGTGAGAGAGAGAAAGAGAAGCTGTGAGTGAGTGGGAGAGAGGGAAAGAGAAGCTGTGAGTGAGTGAGAGAGAGAGAAAAGAGAAGCTGTGAGTGAGAGAGATAGAGAGAAAGAGAAGCTGTGTGTGTGAGAGAGAGAGAAATAGAAGCTGTGAGTGAGTGAGAGAGAGAGAGAAAAGCAGTGTGGGAGTGTGAGAGAGAGAAGCTGTGTGAGAGAGAGAAATAGAAGCTGTGAGTGAGAGAGACAGAGAAAGAGAGAGAAGCTGTGAGTGAGTGTGAGAGAGAGAAAGAGAAGCTGTGAGTGAGAGAGAGAGAGAGAGAGAAGCTGTGAGAGAGAGAAAGAAAGAAAGAGAAGATGTGAGTAAGAGAATGAGTGGGAGAGAAGCTGTGAGTGAGAGAGAGAGAAAGAGAAGCTATGTGTGTGAGAGAGAAAGAGAAGCTGAGTGAGAGAGAGAGAAAGAGAAGCTGTGAGTGAGAGAGAGAGAGAAAGAGAAGCTGTGAGTGAGAGAGAGAGAGAAAAAGAGAAGCTGTGAGTGAGTGAGAGAGAGAGAAAGAGAGAAAGAGGAGCTGTGATTTAGTGAGAGAGAGAAAGAGAAGCTGTGAGTGAGAGAGAGAGAGAAAGAGAAGCTGTGAGTGAGTGAGAGAGAGAGAAAAGAGAAGCTGTGAGTGAGAGAGATAGAGAGAAAGAGAAGCTTTGTGTGTGTGTGAGAGAGAAATAGAAGTCGTGAGTGAGTGAGAGAGAGAGAGAGAGAGAGAGAGAGAGAAGCTGTGAGTGAGAGAGAGAAAAGAAGTTGAGTGAGTGAGAGAGAGAGAGAGAAAGAGAAGCTGTGAGTGAGACAGAGAAAGAGAGGCTGTGAGTGAGTGAGAGAGAGAGAGTGAAAGAGAAGCTGTGAGTGAGTGAGAGAGAGAGAAAGAAAAGCTGTGATTAATAGAGAGAGAAAGAGAAGCTGTGAGTGAGAGAGAGAGAGAGAGAGAAGCTGTGAGAGAGAGAAAGAAAGAAAGAGAAGATGTGAGTAAGAGAATGAGTGGGAGAGAAGCTGTGAGTGAGAGAGAGAGAAAGAGAAGCTATGTGTGTGAGAGAGAAAGAGAAGCTGAGTGAGAGAGAGAAAGAGAAGCTGTGAGTGAGAGAGAGAGAGAAAGAGAAGCTGTGAGTGAGAGAGAGAGAGAAAAAGAGAAGCTGTGAGTGAGAGAGAAGGAGAAGCTGAGTGAGAGAGAGAGAGGAAGAGAAGCTGTGAGTGAGACAGAGAGAGAAAGAAAGCTGTGAGTGAGTGAGAGAGAAAGAGAAGCTGTGAGTGAGTGAGAGAGAGAGAGAAAGAAAAGCTGTGAGTGAGTGAGAGAGAGAGAAAGAGAGAAAGAGAAGCTGTGATTTAGTGAGAGAGAGAAAGAGAAGCTGTGAGTGAGAGAGAGAGAGAAAGAGAAGCTGTGAGTGAGTGAGAGAGAGAGAAAAGAGAACCTGTGAGTGAGAGAGATAGAGAGAAAGAGAAGCTTTGTGTGTGTGAGAGAGAGAAATAGAAGTTGTGAGTGAGTGAGAGAGAGAGAGAGAGAGAAAGAGAAGCTGTGTGTGAGAGAGAGAAAAGAAGTTGAGTGAGTGAGAGAGAGAGAGAGAAAGAGAAGCTGTGAGTGAGACAGAGAAAGAGAGGCTGTGAGTGAGTGAGAGAGAGAGAGTGAAAGAGAAGCTGTGTGAGTGAGAGAGAGAGAAAGAAAAGCTGTGATTAAGAGAGAGAGAAAGAAAGAAGCTGTGAGTGAGAGAGAGAGAGAAAGGGAAGCTATGAGTGAGAGATACAGAAAGTAATAGAAGCTGTGAGTGAGAGAGAGAGAGAAAGAGAAGCTGTGAGTGAGAGAGAAACGGAGAATCTGTGAGTTTGTGTATGTGAGAGAAAGAGAAGCTGTGAGTGAGTGAGTGAGAGAGAGAAGCTCTGAGAGATTGTGAGAGAGAAAGAGAAGCTGTGAGAGAGTGAAAGAGAAAGAGAAGCTGTGAGTGAGTGAGAGAGAGAAAAAGAGAAGCTGTGAGTGAGAGAGAAGGAGAAGCTGAGTGAGAGAGAGAGAGGAAGAGAAGCTGTGAGTGAGACAGAGAGAGAAAGAAAGCTGTGAGTGAGTGAGAGAGAAAGAGAAGCTGTGAGTGAGTGAGAGAGAGAGAGAAAGAAAAGCTGTGAGTGAGTGAGAGAGAGAGAAAGAGAGAAAGAGAAGCTGTGATTTAGTGAGAGAGAGAAAGAGAAGCTGTGAGTGAGAGAGAGAGAGAAAGAGAAGCTGTGAGTGAGTGAGAGAGAGAGAAAAGAGAACCTGTGAGTGAGAGAGATAGAGAGAAAGAGAAGCTTTGTGTGTGTGAGAGAGAGAAATAGGAGTTGTGAGTGAGTGAGAGAGAGAGAGAGAGAGAAAGAGAAGCTGTGTGTGAGAGAGAGAAAAGAAGTTGAGTGAGTGAGAGAGAGAGAGAGAAAGAGAAGCTGTGAGTGAGACAGAGAAAGAGAGGCTGTGAGTGAGTGAGAGAGAGAGAGTGAAAGAGAAGCTGTGTGAGTGAGAGAGAGAGAAAGAAAAGCTGTGATTAAGAGAGAGAGAAAGAAAGAAGCTGTGAGTGAGAGAGAGAGAGAAAGGGAAGCTATGAGTGAGAGATACAGAAAGTAATAGAAGCTGTGAGTGAGAGAGAGAGAGAAAGAGAAGCTGTGAGTGAGAGAGAAACGGAGAATCTGTGAGTTTGTGTATGTGAGAGAAAGAGAAGCTGTGAGTGAGTGAGTGAGAGAGAGAAGCTCTGAGAGATTGTGAGAGAGAAAGAGAAGCTGTGAGAGAGTGAAAGAGAAAGAGAAGCTGTGAGTGAGTGAGAGAGAGAGAGTGAGAAGCTGTGAGTGAGTGTGAGTGGGAGAGAGAGAGAGACAGAAGCTGTGAGTGAGAGAGAGAGAAGGGAAAGAGAAGCTGTGAGTGAGAGAAAGAGAGAGAGAAGCTGTGAGTGAGAGAGAGAGCGAAAGAGAAGCTGTGAGTGAGTGAGAGAGAAAGAGAAAGAAAAGCTGTAAGTGAGGGAGAGAGAGATAGAAGCTGTGAGTGAGAGAGAGAGAGAGAAAGAGAAGTTGTGAGTGTGAGAGAGAAATAGAAGCTGTGAATGAGAATGAGAGAGAAAGAGAAGCTATGTGTGTGAGAGAGAAAGAGAAGCTGTGAGTGAGAGAGAGAGAAAGAGAAGCTGTGAGAGAGAGAGAAGCAGTGTGTGCGTGAGAGATAAAGACAAGCGGAGAGTGAGAGAGAGAGAGAAAGAGTAGCTGTGAGTGAGACAGAGAGAGAAAGAGAAGCTGTGAGTGAGAGAGTGAGAGGGAGAGAATGGGAAGCTGTGAGTGAGAGAGAGAGAAAGAGAAGCTGAGAGAGAGAGAGAGAGAGAAGCTGTGAGTGAGACAGAGAGAGAAAGAAATCTGTGAGTGAGTGAGAGAGAAAGAGAAGCTGTGAGTGAGAGAGAGAGAGAAAGAGCTGTGAGTTGGTGAGAGAGAAAGAGAAGCTGTGAGTGAGAGAGAGAGAGAGAGAAAGAGAATCTGTGAGTGAGTGTGAGAGAGATATATAAAAGAGAAGCTGTGAGTGAGAGAAATAGAGAGAAAGAGAAGCTTTGTGTGTGTGTGAGAGAGAAATAGAAGTCGTGAGTGAGTGAATGAGAGAGAGAAAGAGAAGCTGTGAGTGACTGAGAGAGAGAGAGAAAGAGCTGTGTGAGAGAGAGAAATAGAAGCTGTGAGTAAGAGAGACAGAGAAAGAGAGAGAAGCTGTGAGTGAGTGTGAGAGAAAGAAAGAGAAGCTGTGAGTGAGAGAGAGAGAGAGATAAAGAGAAGCTGTGAGAGAGAGAAAGAAAGAAAGAGAAGCTGTGAGTGAGAGAGTGAGTGAGAGAGAAGGTGTGAGTGAGAGAGGGAGAAAGAGAAGCTGTGAGTGAGAGAGAGAGAGAGAAAGAGAAGCTATGAGTGTGTGAGAGAGAGAGAGAGAAAAGAGAAGCTGTGAGTGAGAGAAAGAAAGAGAAGCTGTGAGTAAGAGAGTGAGTGAGAGAGAGAAATAGAAGCTGTGAGTGAGTGAGAGAGAGAAAGAGAAGCTGTGCGTGTGAGAGAGATAGAAAGAGTTGTGAGTGAGTGAGAGAGAGAGAAAGAGAAGCTGTGAGTGAGAGACAGAGAAAGAGAAGCTGTGAGTGAGAGAGTGAGAGAGAAAGAAAAGCTGTGATTGAGAGAGAGATGGAGAATCTGTGAGTGTGTGTGTGAGAGAGAAAGAGAAGCTGTGAGTGAGTGAGTGAGAGAGAGAAGCTCTGAGAGATTGTGAGAGAGAAAGAGAAGCTGCGAGTGAGAGAGTGAGAGAGAAAGAAAAGCTGTGATTGAGAGAGAGATGGAGAATCTGTGAGTGTGTGTGTGAGTGAGAAAGAGAAGCTGTGAGTGAGTGAGAGAGCGAGAGTGAGAAGCTGTGAGTGAGTGAGAGAGAGAGAGAAGCTGTGAGTGAAAGAGAGAGAAGCGAAAGAGAAGCTGTGAGCAAGAGAAAGAGAGAGAGAAGCTGTGAGTGAGAGAGCGAGCGAAAGAGAAGCTGTGAGTGAGTGAGAGCAAGAGAGAAAGTAAAGCTGTGAGTGAAAGAGAGAGAGAGAAAATGTGAGTGAGAGAGAGAGAAAGAGAAGCTGTGAGTGAGAGAGAGAAATAAAAGCTGTGAATGAGAGAGAGAGAAAGAGAAGCTATGTGAGAGAGAGAGAAAAAGAAGCTGTGAGTGAGAGAGAGAGAAAGAGAAGCTGTGAGAGAGAGAAGCAGTGTGTGTGAGAGAAAGACAAGCTGTGAGTGAGAGAGAGAGAAAGAGTAGCTGTGAGTGAGTGAGAGAGAGAAAGAGAAGCTGTGAGTGAGTGAGAGAGAATGAGAAGCTGTGAGTGAGAGAGAGAGAAAGAGAAGCTGAGTGAGAGAGAGAGAGAAAGAGAAGCTGTGAGTGAGACAGAGAGAAAGAAAGCTGTGAGTGAGTGATAGAGAAAGAGAAGCTGTGAGAGAGAGAGAAGCAGTGTGTGTGAGAGAGAAAGACAAGCTGTGAGTGAGAGAGAGAGAAAGACAAGCTGTGAGTGAGAGAGAGAGAAAGAGATGCTGTGAGAGAGAGAGAGGAAGAGAAGCTGAGTGAGAGAGTGAGAGAGAGAAATAGAAGCTGTGAGTGAGACAGAGAGAGAGAAAGAAAGCTGTGAGTGAGAGAGAAAGAGAAGCTGTGAGTGAGTGAGAGAGAGAGAGAAAGAGAAGGTGTGAGTGAGACAGAGAGAAAGAAAGTTGTGAGTGACTGAGAGAGAGAGAGAGAAAGAGCTGTGTGAGAGAGAGAAAGAGAAGCTGTGCGTAAGAGAGACAGAGAAAGAGAGAGAAGCTGTGAGTGAGTGTGAGAGAAAGAAAGAGAAGATGTGAGTGAGAGAGAGAGAGAGAAGCTGTGAGAGAGAGAAAGAAAGAGAAGCTGTGAGTGAGAGAGTGAGTGAGAGAGAAGGTGTGAGTGAGAGAGGGAGAAAGAGAAGCTGTGAGTGAGAGAGAGAGAGAAAGAGAAGCTGTGAGTGACTGAGAGAGAGAGAGAAAGAGCTGTGTGAGAGAGAGAAAGAGAAGCTGTGAGTAAGAGAGACAGAGAAAGAGAGAGAAGCTGTGAGTGAGTGTGAGAGAAAGAAAGAGAAGCTGTGAGTGAGAGAGAGAGAGAGAAAGAGAAGCTGTGAGAGAGAGAAGGAAAGAAAGAGAAGCTGTGAGTGAGAGAGTGAGTGAGAGAGAAGGTGTGAGTGAGAGAGGGAGAAAGAGAAGCTGTGAGTGAGAGAGAGAGAGAGAAAGAGAAGCTGTGAGTGTGTGTGTGAGAGAGAGAGAAAAGAGAAGCTGTGAGTGAGAGAAAGAAAGAGAAGCTGTGAGTAAGAGAGTGAGTGAGAGAGAGAAATAGAAGCTGTGAGTGAGTGAGAGAGAGAGAAAGAGAAGCTGTGTGTGTGAGAGAGATAGAAAGAGTTGTGAGTGAGTGAGAGAGAGAAAGAGAAGCTGTGAGTGAGAGACAGAGAAAGAGAAGCTGTGAGTGAGTGAGTGAGAGAGAGAGAGTGAAAGAGAAGCTGTGAGTGAGTGAGTGAGAGAGAAAGAAAAGCTGTGATTGAGGGAGAGATGGAGAATCTGTGAGTGTGTGTGTGAGAGAGAAAGAGAAGCTGTGAGTGAGTGAGTGAGAGAGAGAAGCTCTGAGAGGTTGTGAGAAAGAGAAGCTGTGAGAGAGTGAGAGAGAAAGAGAAGCTGTGAGTGAGAGAGTGAGAGAGAGAAGCTGAGAGAGAGAGAGAAGCTGTGAGTGAGACAGAGAGAGAGAGAGAAAGAAAGCTGTGAGTGAGTGAGAGAGAAAGAGAAGCTGTGAGTGAGTGGGAGAGAGAGAGAGAGAGAGAAGCTGTGAGTGAGTGAGAGAGAGAGAAACGGAAGCTGTGAGTGAATATGAGAGAGAGAGAGAGAGAAAGAGAAGCTGTGAGTTAGTGAGAGAGAGAAAGAGAAGCTGTGTGAGAGAGAGAAAGAGAAGCTGTGAGTGAGTGAGAGAGAGAAAGAGAAGCTGTGTGTGTGTGAGAGAGAGAGAGAGAAAGAGAATCTGTGTGTGTGAGAGAGAAATAGAAGTCGTGAGTGAGTGAGAGAGAGAGAGAAAGAGAAGCTGTGAGTTAGTGAGAGAGAGAGAGAGAGAAAGAGAAGCTGTGAGAGACAGAGAGAAAGATAAGCTGTGAGTGAGAGAGACAGAGAAAGACAGAGAAGCTGTGAGTTAGTGAGAGAGAGGAAGAGAAGCTGAGAGTGAGAGAGAGAGAGAGAAAGAGAAGCTGTGAGTGAGTGAGAGAGAGAGAAAGAGAAGCTGTGTGTGTGAGAGAGAGAAATAGAAGTCGTGAGTGAGTGAGAGAGAGAGAGAGAAAAAGAGAAGCTGTGAGTTAGTGAGACAGAGAGAGAGAAAGAGAAGCTGTGAGAGACAGAGAGAAAGAGAAGCTGTGAGTGAGAGACACAGAGAAAAGAGAGAGAAGCTGTGAGTGAGTGTGAGAGAGAGAAAGAGAAGCTGAGAGAGAGAGAGAGAGAGAAAGAGAAGCTGTGAGAGAGAGAAAGAAAGAAAGAGTAGCTGTGAGTGAGAGAGTGAGTGAGAGAGGTGTGAGTGAGAGAGAGGGAAAGAGAAGCTGTGTGTGAGTGGGAGAGAGGGAAAGATGCTGTGAGTGAGAGAGAGAGAGAGAGAAAGAAAAGCTGTGAGGGAGAGAGAGAGCGAGAGCGAAAGAAAAGCTGTGAGTGAGTGAGAGAGAAATAAAAGCTGTGAGTGAGAGAGAGAGAAAGAGAAGCTGTGAGTGAGAGAGAGAGAGAGAGAAAGAGAATCTGTGAGTGAGAGAGAGAGAAAGAGAAGTTGTGAGTGAGAGAGAGAGAATGAGAAGCTGTGAGTGAAAGAGAGAAGGAAAAGAGAAGCTGTGAGTGAGAGAAAGAGAGAGAGAGATGCTGTGAGTGAGAGAGAGAGCAAAAGAGAAAGTTTGAGTAAGTGAGAGAGAGAGAAAGAAAAGCTGTGAGAGAGAGAGAGAGAGAGAGAAAGAAGCTGTGAGTGAGAGAGAGAGAGAAAGAGAAGCTGTGAATGAGTGTGTGAGAGAGAGAAAGAGAAGCTGTGACAGTGAGAGAGAGAAAGAGAAGCTGTGAGTGAGTGGGAGAGAGGGAAAGAGAAGCTGTGAGTGAGTGAGAGAGAGAAAAAAGAGAAGCTGTGAGTGAGAGAGATAGAGAGAAAGAGAAGCTGTGTGTGTGTGTGAGAGAGAAATAGAAGCTGTGAGTGAGTGAGAGAGAGAGAGAAAAGCAGTGAGGGAGTGAGAGAGAGAAGCTGTGTGAGAGAGAGAAAGAGAAGCTGTGAGTGAGAGAGACAGAGAAAGAGAGAGAAGCTGTGAGTGAGTGTGAGAGAGAGAAAGAGCAGCTGTGAGTGAGAGAGAGAGAGAGAGAGAGAGAAGCTGTGAGAGAGAGAAAGAAAGAAAGAGAAGATGTGAGTAAGAGAATGAGTGAGAGAGAAGCTGTGAGTGAGAGAGAGGGAAAGAGAAGCTATGTGTGAGAGAGAGAAAGAGAAACTGAGTGAGAGAGAGAGAAAGAGAAGCTGTGCGTGAGAGAGAGAGAGAAAGAGAAGCTGTGAGTGAGAGAGAGTGAGAAAAAGAGAAGCTGTGAGTGAGAGAGAAGGAGAAGCTGAGTGTGAGAGAGAGGAAGAGAAGCTGTGAGTGAGACAGAGAGAGAAAGAAAGCTGTGAGTGAGTGAGAGAGAAAGAGAAGCTGTGAGTGAGTGAGAGAGAGAGAGAAAGAGAAGCTGTGAGTGAGTTAGAGAGAGAGAAAGAGAAGCTGTGATTTAGTGAGAGAGAGAAAGAGAAGCTGTGAGTGAGAGAGAGAGAGAAAGAGAAGCTGTGAGTGAGGGAGAGAGAGAGAAAAGAGAAGCTGTGAGTGAGAGAGATAGAGAGAAAGAGAAGCTTTGTGTGTGTGAGAGAGAGAAATAGAAGTCGTGAGTGAGTGAGAGAGAGAGAGAGAAAGAGAAGCTGTGAGTGAGAGAGAGAAAAGTAGTTGAGTGAGTGAGAGAGAGAGAGAAAGAGAAGCTGAGAGTGAGAGACAGAGAAAGAGAGGCTGTGAGTGAGTGAGAGAGAGAGTGAAAGAGAAGCTGTGAGTGAGTGAGAGAGAGAGAAAGAAAAGCTGTGATTGAGAGAGAGAGAGAGAAAGAAGCTGTGAGTGAGAGAGAGAGAGAGAAAGGGAAGCTATGAGTGAGAGATACAGAAAGTAATAGAAGCTGTGAGTGAGAGAGAGAGAAAGAGAAGCTGTGAGTGAGAGAGAGACAGAGAATCTGTGAGTTTGTGTGTGTGAGAGAAAGAGAAGCTGTGAGTGAGTGAGTGAGAGAGAGAAGCTCTGAGAGATTGTGAGAGAGAAAGAGAATCTGTGAGAGAGTGAGAGAGAAAGAGAAGTGGTGTGAGTGAGAGAGAGAGAGTGAGGAGCTGTGAGTGAGTGTGAGCGGGAGAGAGAGAGAGACAGAAGCTGTGAGTGAGAGAGAGAGAAGGGAAAGAGAAGCTGTGAGTGAGAGAAAGAGAGAAAGAAGCTGTGAGTGAGAGAGAGAGCGAAAGAGAAGCTGTGAGTGAGTGAGAGAGAAAGAGAAAGAAAAGCTGTAAGTGAGGGAGAGAGAGATAGAAGCTGTGAGTGAGAGAGAGAGAGAGAAAGAGAAGTTGTGAGTGTGAGAGAGATATAGAAGCTGTGAATGAGAATGAGAGTGTAAGAGAAGCTATGTGAGAGAGAGAGAAAGAGAAGCTGTGAGTGAGAGAGAGAGAAAGAGAAGCTGTGAGAGAGAGAGAAGCAGTGTGTGCGTGAGAGATAAAGACAAGCGGAGAGTGAGAGAGAGAGAGAAAGAGTAGCTGTGAGTGAGACAGAGAGAGAAAGAGAAGCTGTGAGTGAGAGAGGGAGAGGGAGAGAATGGGAAGCTGTGAGTGAGAGAGAGAGAAATAGAAGCTGAGAGAGAGAGAGAAGCTGTGAGTGAGACAGAGAGAGAAAGAAATCTGTGAGTGAGTGAGTGAGAGAGAAAGAGAAGCTGTGAGTGAGAGAGAGAGAGAAAGAGCTGTGAGTTGGTGAGAGAGAAAGAGAAGCTGTGAGTGAGAGAGAGAGAGAGAAAGAGAAGCTGTGAGTGAGTGTGAGAGAGATATATAAAAGAGAAGCTGTGAGTGATAGAAATAGAGAGAAAGAGAAGCTTTGTGTGTGTGTGTGTGAGAGAAATAGAAGTCGTGAGTGAGTGAGTGAGAGAGAGAAAGAGAAGCTGTGAGTGACTGAGAGAGAGAGAGAAAGAGCTGTGTGTGAGAGAGAAAGAGAAGCTGTGAGTAAGAGAGACAGAGAAAGAGAGAGAAGCTGTGAGTGAGTGTGAGAGAAAGAAAGAGAAGCTGTGAGTGAGAGAAAGAGAGAGAGAAAGAGAAGCTGTGAGAGAGAGAAAGAAAGAAAGAGAAGCTGTGAGTGAGAGAGTGAGTGAGAGAGAAGGTGTGAGTGAGAGAGGGAGAAAGAGATGCTGTGAGTGAGAGAGAGAGATAGAGAAAGAAAAGCTGTGAGGGAGAGAGAGAGCGAGAGCGAAAGAAAAGCTGTGAGTGAGTGAGAGAGAGAGAAATAAATGCTGTGTGAGAGAGAGAGAAAGAGAAGCTGTGAGTGAGGGAGAGAAGCTGTGAGTGAGAGAGAGAGAGAAAGAGAAGCTGTGAGTGAGAGAGAGAAGGGAAAGAGAAGCTGTGAGTGAGAGAAAGAGAGATAGAGATGCTGTGAGTGAGAGAGAGAGCAAAAGAGAAAGTTTGAGTAAGTGAGAGAGAGAGAAAGAAAAGCTGTGAGTGAGAGAGAGAGAGAGAAAGAAGCTGTGAGTGAGAGAGAGAGAGAAAGAGAAGCTGTGAGTGAGTGAGAGAGAGAGAAAGAGAAGCTGTGAATGAGTGAGAGAGAGAGAAAGAGAAGCTGTGACAGTGAGAGAGAGAAAGAGAAGCTGTGAGTGAGTGGGAGAGAGGGAAAGAGAAGCTGTGAGAGAGTGAGAGAGAGAGAAAAGAGAAGCTGTGAGTGAGAGAGATAGAGAGAAAGAGAAGCTGTGTGTGTGTGTGAGAGAGAAATAGAAGCTGTGAGTGAGTGAGTGAGAGAGAGAAAAGCAGTGAGCGAGTGAGAGAGAGAGAAGCTGTGTGAGAGAGAGAAAGAGAAGCTGTGAGTGAGAGAGACAGAGAAAGAGAGAGAAGCTGTGAGTGAGTGTGAGAGAGAGAAAGAGAAGCTGTGAGTGAGAGAGAGAGAGAGAAGCTGTGAGAGAGAGAAAGAAAGAAAGAGAAGATGTGAGTAAGAGAATGAGTGAGAGAGAAGCTGTGAGTGAGAGAGAGAGAAAGAGAAGCTATGTGAGAGAGAGAGAAAGAGAAGCTGTGAATGAGAGAGAGAGAGAAAGAGAAGCTGTGAGTGAGAGAGAGTGAGAAAAAGAGAAGCTGTGAGTGAGAGAGAAGGAGAAGCTGAGTGAGAGAGAGAGGAAGAGAAGCTGTGAGTGAGACAGAGAGAGAAAGAAAGCTGTGAGTGAGTGAGAGAGAAAGAGAAGCTGTGAGTGAGTGAGAGAGAGAGAAAGAGAAGCTGTGAGTGAGTGAGAGAGAGAGAAAGAGAAAGAGAAGCTGTGATTTAGTGAGAGAGAGAAAGAGAAGCTGTGAGTGAGAGAGAGAGAGAGAGAAAGAGAAGCTGTGAGTGAGTGAGAGAGAGAGAAAAGAGAAGCTGTGAGTGAGAGAGATAGAGAGAAAGAGAAGCTTTGTGTGTGTGTGAGAGAGAAATAGAAGTCGTGAGTGAGTGAGAGAGAGAGAGAGAGAGAAAGAGAAGCTGTGAGTGAGAGAGAGAAAAGAAGTTGAGTGAGTGAGAGAGAGAGAGAGAAAGAGAAGCTGTGAGTGAGAGACAGAGAAAGAGAGGCTGTGAGTGAGTGAGAGAGAGAGAGTGAAAGAGAAGCTGTGAGTGAGTGAGAGAGAGAGAAAGAAAAGCTGTGATTGAGAGAGAGAGAGAAAGAAGCTGTGAGTGAGAGAGAGAGAGAGAAAGGGAAGCTATGAGTGAGAGATACAGAAAGTAATAGAAGCTGTGAGTGAGAGAGAGAGAAAGAGAAGCTGTGAGTGAGAGAGAGATGGAGAATCTGTGAGTTTGTGTGTGTGAGAGAAAGAGAAGCTGTGAGTGAGTGAGTGAGAGAGAGAAGCTCTGAGAGATTGTGAGAGAGAAAGAGAATCTGTGAGAGAGTGAGAGAGAAAGAGAAGTGGTGTGATTGAGAGAGAGAGAGTGAAGCTGTGAGTGAGTGTGAGTGGGAGAGAGAGAGAGACAGAAGCTGTGAGTGAGAGAGAGAGAAGGGAAAGAGAAGCTGTGAGTGAGAGAAAGAGAGAGAGAAGCTGTGAGTGAGAGAGAGAGTGAAAGAGAAGCTGTGAGTGAGTGAGAGAAAAAGAGAAAGAAAAGCTGTAAGTGAGGGAGAGAGAGATAGAAGCTGTGAGTGAGAGAGAGAGAGAGAAAGAGAAGTTGTGAGTGTGAGAGAGAAATAGAAGCTGTGAATGAGAATGAGAGAGAAAGAGAAGCTATGTGAGAGAGAGAGAAAGAGAAGCTGTGAGTGAGAGAGAGAGAAAGAGAAAGAAAAGCTGTAAGTGAGGGAGAGAGAGATAGAAGCTGTGAGTGAGAGCGAGAGAGAGAAAGAGAAGTTGTAAGTGTGAGAGAGAAATAGAAGCTGTGAATGAGAATGAGAGAGAAAGAAAAGCAATGTGAGAGAGAGAGAAAGAGAAGCTGTGAGTGAGAGAGAGAGAAAGAGAAGCTGTGAGAGAGAGAGAAGCAGTGTGTGCGTGAGAGATAAAGACAAGCGGAGAGTGAGAGAGAGAGAAAGAGTAGCTGTGAGTGAGACAGAGAGAGAAAGAGAAGCTGTGAGTGAGAGAGTGAGAGGGAGAGAATGGGAAGCTGTGAGTGAGAGAGAGAGAAAGAGAAGCTGAGAGAGAGAGAGAGAAGCTGTGAGTGAGACAGAGAGAGAAAGAAATCTGTGAGTGAGTGAGAGAGAAAGAGAAGCTGTGAGTGAGAGAGAGAGAGAAAGAGCTGTGAGTTGGTGAGAGAGAAAGAGAAGCTGTGAGTGAGAGAGAGAGAGAGAGAGAGAAAGAGAAGCTGTGAGTGAGTGTGAGAGATATATATAAAAGAGAAGCTGTGAGTGAGAGAAATAGAGAGAAAGTGAAGCTTTGTGTGTGTGTGAGAGAGAAATAGAAGTCGTGAGTGAGTGAGTGAGAGAGAGAAAGAGAAGCTGTGAGTGACTGAGAGAGAGAGAGAAAGAGCTGTGTGTGAGAGAGAAAGAGAAGCTGTGAGTAAGAGAGACAGAGAAAGAGAGAGAAGCTGTGAGTGAGTGTGAGAGAAAGAAAGAGAAGCTGTGAGTGAGAGAGAGAGAGAGAAAGAGAAGCTGTGAGAGAGAGAAAGAAAGAAAGAGAAGCTGTGAGTGAGAGAGTGAGTGAGAGAGAAGGTGTGAGTGAGAGAGGGAGAAAGCGAAGCTGTGAGTGAGAGAGAGAGAGAGAAAGAGAAGCTGTGAGTGTGTGTGAGAGAGAGAGAGAAAAGAGAAGCTGTGAGTGAGAGAAAGAAAGAGAAGCTGTGAGTAAGAGAGTGAGTGAGAGAGAGAAATAGAAGCTGTGAGTGAGTGAGAGAGAGAGAAAGAGAAGCTGTGCGTGTGAGAGAGATAGAAAGAGTTGTGAGTGAGTGAGAGAGAGAGAAAGAGAAGCTGTGAGTGAGAGACAGAGAAAGAGAAGCTGTGAGTGAGTGAGAGAGAGAGAGTGAAAGAGAAGCTGTGAGTGAGTGTGTGAGAGAGAAAGAAAAGCTGTGATTGAGAGAGAGATGGAGAATCTGTGAGTGTGTGTGTGAGAGAGAAAGAGAAGCTGTGAGTGAGTGAGTGAGTGAGAGAGAGAAGCTCTGAGAGATTGTGAGAGAGAAAGAGAAGCTGTGAGAGAGTGAGAAAGAGAAGCTGTGAGTGAGTGAGAGAGAGAGAGTGAGAAGCTGTGAGTGAGTGAGTGAGTGAGAGAGAGAGAAGCTGTGAGTGAAAGAGAGAGAAGCGAAAGAGAAGCTGTGAGCGAGAGAAAGAGAGAGAAGCTGTGAGTGAGAGAGCGAGTGAAAGAGAAGCTGTGAGTGAGTGAGAGCAAGAGAGAAAGTAAAGCTTTGAGTGAAAGAGAGAGAGAGAGAAAATGTGAGTGAGAGAGAGAAAGAGAAGCTGTGAGTGTGAGAGAGAAATAGAAGCTGTGAATGAGAGAGAGAGAAAGATAAGCTATGTGAGAGAGAGAGAAAGAGAAGCTGTGAGTGAGAGAGAGAGAGAAAGAGAAGCTGTGAGAGAGAGAGAAGCAGTGTGTGTGTGAGAGAGAAAGACAAGCTGTGAGTGAGAGAGAGAGAGAAAGAGTAGCTGTGAGTGAGAGAGAGAGAGAAAGAGAAGCTGTGAGTGAGAGAGAGAGAATGAGAAGCTGTGAGTGAGAGAGAGAGAAAGAGAAGCTGAGTGAGAGAGAGAGAGAGAAAGAGAAGCTGTGAGTGAGACAGAGAGAAAGAAAGCTGTGAGTGAGTGAGAGAGAAAGAGAAGTTGTGTGAGAGAGAGAGAAGCAGTGTGTGTGAGAGAGAAAGACAAGCTGTGAGTGAGAGAGAGAGAAAGAGAAGCTGTGAGTGAGAGAGAGAGAAAGAGAAGCTGTGAGTGAGAGAGAGAAAGAGAAGCTGAGTGAGAGAGAGAGAGAAAGAGAAGCTGTGAGTGAGACAGAGAGAGAGAAAGAAAGCTGTGAGTGAGAGAGAAAGAGAAGCTGTGAGTGAGTGAGAGAGAGAGAGAAAGAGAAGCTGTGAGTGAGACAGAGAGAAAGAAAGCTGTGAGTGACTGAGAGAGAGAGAAAGAGCTGTGTGAGAGAGAGAAAGAGAAGCTGTGCGTAAGAGAGACAGAGAAAGAGAGAGAAGCTGTGAGTGAGTGTGAGAGAAAGAAAGAGAAGCTGTGAGAGAGAGAGAGAAGCTGTGAGAGAGAGAAAGAAAGAGAAGCTGTGAGTGAGAGAGTGAGTGAGAGAGAAGGTGTGAGTGAGAGAGGGAGAAAGAGAAGCTGTGAGTGAGACAGAGAGAGAAAGAGAAGCTGTGAGTGACTGAGAGAGAGAGAGAGAGAAAGAGCGGTGTGAGAGAGAGAAAGAGAAGCTGTGAGTAAGAGAGACAGAGAAAGAGAGAGAAGCTGTGAGTGAGTGTGAGAGAAAGAAAGAGAAGCTGTGAGTGAGAGAGAGAGAGAAAGAGAAGCTGTGAGAGAGAGAAAGAAAGAAAGAGAAGCTGTGAGTGAGAGAGAGAGAGAAAGAAGCTGTGAGTGAGAGAGGGAGAAAGAGAAGCTGTGAGTGAGAGAGAGAGAGAGAAAGAGAAGCTGTGCGTAAGAGAGACAGAGAAAGAGAGAGAAGCTGTGAGTGAGTGTGAGAGAAAGAAAGAGAAGCTGTGAGTGAGAGAGAGAGAGAGAAGCTGTGAGAGAGAGAAAGAAAGAGAAGCTGTGAGTGAGAGAGTGAGTGAGAGAGAAGGTGTGAGTGAGAGAGGGAGAAAGAGAAGCTGTGAGTGAGAGAGAGAGAGAAAGAGAAGCTGTGAGTGACTGAGAGAGAGAGAGAGAAAGAGCTGTGTGAGAGAGAGAAAGAGAAGCTGTGAGTAAGAGAGACAGAGAAAGAGAGAGAAGCTGTGAGTGAGTGTGAGAGAAAGAAAGAGAAGCTATGAGTGAGAGAGAGAGAGAAAGAGAAGCTGTGAGAGAGAGAAAGAAAGAAAGAAAGAGAAGCTGTGAGTGAGAGAGAGAGAAAGAAGCTGTGAGTGAGAGAGAGAGAGAGAAAGGGAAGCTATGAGTGAGAGATACAGAAAGTAATAGAAGCTGTGAGTGAGAGAGAGAAAGAGAAGCTGTGAGTGAGAGAGAGACGGAGAATCTGTGAGTTTGTGTGTGTGAGAGAAAGAGAAGCTGTGAGTGAGTGAGTGAAGAGAGAAGCTCTGAGAGATTGTGAGAGAGAAAGAGAAGCTGTGAGAGAGTGAGAGAGAAAGAGAAGCTGTGCGTGAGTGAGAGAGAGAGAGTGAGAAGCTGTGAGTGAGTGTGAGTGGGAGAGAGAGAAAGACAGAAGCTGTGAGTGAGAGAGAGAGAAGGGAAAGAGAAGCTGTGAGTGAGAGAAAGAGAGAGAGAAGCTGTGAGTGAGAGAGAGAGCGAAAGAGAAGCTGTGAGTGAGTGAGAGAGAAAGAGAAAGAAAAGCTGTAAGTGAGGGAGAGAGAGATAGAAGCTGTGAGTGAGAGAGAGAGAGAGAAAGAGAAGTTGTAAGTGTGAGAGAGAAATAGAAGCTGTGAATGAGAATGAGAGAGAAAGAGAAGCTATGAGAGAAAGAGAGAGAGAAAGAGAAGCTGTGAGTGAGAGAGAGAGAAAGAGAAGCTGTGAGAGACAGAGAAGCAGTGTGTGCGTGAGAGATAAAGACAAGCGGAGAGTGAGAGAGAGAGAGAGAAAGAGTAGCTGTGAGTGAGACAGAGAGAGAATGAGAAGCTGTGAGTGAGAGAGGGAGAGGGAGAGAATGGGAAGCAGTGAGTGAGAGAGAGAGAAAGAGAAGCTGAGAGAGAGAGAGAAGCTGTGAGTGAGACAGAGAGAGAAAGAAATTTGTGAGTGAGTGAGAGTGAAAGAGAAGCTGTGAGTGAGAGAGAGAGAGAAAGAGCTGTGAGTTGGTGAGAGAGAAAGAGAAGCTGTGAGTGAGAGAGAGAGAGAGAAAGAGAAGCTGTGAGTGAGTGTGAGAGAGATATATAAAAGAGAAGCTGTGAGTGAGAGAAATAGAGAGAAAGAGAAGCTTTATGTGTGTGTGTGAGAGAGAAATAGAAGTCATGAGTGAGTGAGTGAGAGAGAGAAAGTGAAGCTGTGATGACTGAGAGAGAGAGAGAAAGAGCTGTGTGAGAGAGAGAAAGAGAAGCTGTGAGTAAGAGAGACAGAGAAAGAGAGAGAAGCTGTGAGTGAGTGTGAGAGAAAGAAAGAGAAACTGTGAGTGAGAGAGAGAGAGAGAGAGAGAAGCTGTGAGAGAGAGAAAGAAAGAAAGAGAAGCTGTGAGTGAGAGAGTGAGTGAGAGAGAAGGTGTGAGTGAGAGAGTGAGAAAGAGAAGCTGTGAGTGAGAGAGAGAGAGAGAAAGAGAAGCTGTGAGTGTGTGAGAGAGAGAGAGAAAAGAGAAGCTGTGAGTGAGAGAAAGAAAGAGAAGCTGTGAGTAAGAGAGTGAGTGAGAGAGAGAAATAGAAGTTGTGAGTGAGTGAGAGAGAGAAAGAGAAGCTGTGCGTGTGAGAGAGATAGAAAGAGTTGTGAGTGAGTGAGAGAGAGAGAAAGAGAAGCTGTGAGTGAGAGACAGAGAAAGAGAAGCTGTGAGTGAGTGAGAGAGAGAGAGTGAAAGAGAAGCTGTGAGTGAGTGAGTGAGAGAGAAAGAAAAGCTGTGATTGAGAGAGAGATGGAGAATCTGTGAGTGTGTGTGTGAGAGAGAAAGAGAAGCTGTGAGTGAGTGAGTGAGTGAGGGAGAGAAGCTCTGAGAGATTGTGAGAGAGAAAGAGAAGCTGTGAGAGAGTGAGAAAGAGAAGCTGTGAGTGAGTGAGAGAGAGAGAGTGAGAAGCTGTGAGTGAGTGAGTGAGTGAGAGAGAGAGAAGCTGTGAGTGAAAGAGAGAGAAGCGAAAGAGAAGCTGTGAGCGAGAGAAAGAGAGAGAGAAGCTGTGAGTGAGAGAGCGAGTGAAAGAGAAGCTGTGAGTGAGTGAGAGCAAGAGAGAAAGTAAAGCTGTGAGTGAAAGAGAGAGAGAGAAAATGTGAGTGAGAGAGAGAGAAAGAGAAGCTGTGAGTGAGAGAGAGAAATAGAAGCTGTGAATGAGAGAGAGAGAAAGAGAAGCTATGTGAGAGAGAGAGAAAGAGAAGCTGTGAGAGAGAGAGAGAGAAAGAGAAGCTGTGAGAGAGAGAGAGAAGCAGTGTGTGTGTGAGAGAGAAAGACAAGCTTTGAGTGAGAGAGAGAGAGAAAGAGTAGCTGTGAGTGAGAGAGAGAAAGAGAAGCTGTGAGTGAGAGAGAGAGAATGAGAAGCTGTGAGTGAGAGAGAGAGAAAGAGAAGCTGAGTGAGAGAGAGAGAGAGAAAGAGAAGCTGTGAGTGAGACAGAGAGAAAGAAAGCTGTGAGTGAGTGAGAGAGAAAGAGAAGCTGTGAGAGAGAGAGAGAAGCAGTGTGTGTGAGAGAGAAAGAGAAGCTGTGAGTGAGAGAGAGAGAAAGAGAAGCTGTGAGTGAGAGAGAGAGAAAGAGAAGCTGTGAGTGAGAGAGAGAAAGAGAAGCTGAGTGAGAGAGAGAGAAAGAGAAGCTGTGAGTGAGACAGAGAGAGAGAAAGAAAGCTGTGAGTGAGAGAGAAAGAGAAGCTGTGAGTGAGTGAGAGAGAGAGAGAAAGAGAAGGTGTGAGTGAGACAGAGAGAAAGAAAGCTTTGAGTGACTGAGAGAGAGAGAAAGAGCTGTGTGAGAGAGAGAAAGAGAAGCTGTGCATAAGAGAGACAGAGAAAGAGAGAGAAGCTGGGAGTGAGTGTGAGAGAAAGAAAGAGAAGCTGTGAGTGAGAGAGAGAGAGAGAGAGAGAAGCTGTGAGAGAGAGAAAGAAAGAGAAGCTGTGAGTGAGAGAGTGAGTGAGAGAGAAGGTGTGAGTGAGAGAGGGAGAAAGAGAAGCTGTGAGTGAGAGAGAGAGAGAAAGAGAAGCTGTGAGTGACTGAGAGAGAGAGAGAAAGAGCAGTGTGTGTGAGAGAGAAAGAGAAGCTGTGAGTACGAGAGACAGAGAAAGAGAGAAAAACTGTGAGTGAGTGTGAGAGAAAGAAAGAGAAGCTGTGAGTGAGAGAGAGAGAGAAAGAGAAGCTGTGAGAGAGAGAAAGAAAGAAAGAGAAGCTGTGAGTGAGAGAGTGAGTGAGAGAGAAGGTGTGAGTGAGAGAGGGAGAAAGAGAAGCTGTGAGTGAGAGAGAGAGAGAGAAAGAGAAGCTGTGAGTGTGTGAGAGAGAGAGAGAAAAGAGAAGCTGTGAGTGAGAGAAAGAAAGAGAAGCTGTGAGTAAGAGAGTGAGTGAGAGAGAGAAATAGAAGCTGTGAGTGAGTGAGAGAGAGAGAAAGAGAAGCTGTGTGTGTGAGAGAGATAGAAAGTTGTGAGTGAGTGAGAGAGAGAGAAAGAGAAGGTGTGAGTGAGAGACAGAGAAAGAAAAGCTGTGAGTGAGTGAGAGAGAGAGAGTGAAAGAGAAGCTGTGAGTGAGTGAGTGAGAGAGAAAGAAAAGTTGTGATTGAGAGAGAGATGGAGAATCTGTGAGCGTGTGTGTGAGAGAGAAAGAGAAGCTGTGAGTGAGTGAGTGAGAGAGAGAAGCTCTGTGAGATTGTGAGAGAGAAAGAGAAGCTGTGAGAGAGTTAGAGAGAAGCTGTGAGTGAGAGAGAGAGTGAGAAGCTGTGAGTGAGTGAGTGAGAGAGAGAGAGAGAGAACCTGTGAGTGAAAGAGAGAGAAGTGAAAGAGAAGCTGTGAGCAAGAGAAAGAGAGAGAGAAGCTGTGAGTGAGAGAGAGAGCGAAAGAGAAGCTGTGAGTGAGTGAGAGCAAGAGAGAAAGTAAAGCTGTCAGTGAAAGAGAGAGAGAGAGAAAATGTGAGTGAGAGAGAGAGAAAGAGAAGCTGTGAGTGAGAGAGAGAAATAGAAGCTGTGAATGAGAGAGAGAGAAAGAGAAGCTATGTGAGAGAGAGAGAAAGAGAAGCTGTGAGTGAGAGAGAGAGAGAAAGAGAAGCTGTGAGAGAGAGAGAGAAGCAGTGTGTGTGTGAGAGAGAGAAAGAGTAGCTGTGAGTGAGAGAGAGAAAGAGAAGCTGTGAGTGAGAGAGAGCGAGAAAGAGAAGCTGTGAGTGAGAGCGAGAAATAGAAGCTGTGAGTGAGAGAGAGAACCTGTGAGTGAAGAGAGAGAGAGAAAGACAAGCTGTGTGTGTGTGTGAGAGAGAGAGAGAAGCTGTGAGTGAGTGAGAGAGAGAGAGAGAAGTTCTGAGAGAGAGTGAGAGAGAAAGAGAAGGTGTGAGTGAGTGAGAAAGAGAGAGTGAGAAGCTGTGATTGAGTAAGAAAGAGAGAGAAGGAGAAGCTGTGAGTGAGAGAGAGAAGGGAAAGAGAAGCTGTGAGTGAGAGAAAGAGAGAGAGAGAGAAGCTGTGAGTGTGAGAGAGAGCGAAAGAGAAGCTGTGAGTGAATGAGAGAGAGAGAAAGAAAAGCTGTGAGTGAGTGAGAGAGAGAGAAAGAAGCTGTGAGTGAGAGAGAGAGAAGCAGTGTTTGTGTGAGAGAGAAAGACAATCTGTGAGTGAGAGAGAGAGAAAGAAAGAAGAAGCTGTGAGTGAGAGAGAGAGAGAAAGAAAGTGAAGCTGTGAGTGAGAGAGTGAGTGAGAGAGAAGGTGTGAGTGAGAGAGGGAGAAAGAGAAGCTGTGAGTGAGAGAGAGAAATAGAAGCTGTGAATGAGAGAGAGAGAAAGAGAAGCTATGTGAGAGAGAGAGAAAGAGAAGCTGTGAGTGAGAGAGAGAGAGAAAGAGAAGCTGTGAGAGAGAGAGAGAAGCAGTGTGTGTGTGAGAGAGAGAAAGAGTAGCTGTGAGTGAGAGAGAGAAAGAGAAGCTGTGAGTGAGAGAGAGCGAGAAAGAGAAGCTGTGAGTGAGAGCGAGAAAGAGAAGCTGTGAGTGAGAGAGAGAACCTGTGAGTGAAGAGACAGAGAGAAAGACAAGCTGTGTGTGTGTGTGAGAGAGAGAGAGAAGCTGTGAGTGAGTGAGAGAGAGAGAGAGAAGTTCTGAGAGAGAGTGAGAGAGAAAGAGAAGGTGTGAGTGAGTGAGAAAGAGAGAGTGAGAAGCTGTGATTGAGTAAGAAAGAGAGAGAAGGAGAAGCTGTGAGTGAGAGAGAGAAGGGAAAGAGAAGCTGTGAGTGAGAGAAAGAGAGAGAGAGAGAAGCTGTGAGTGTGAGAGAGAGCGAAAGAGAAGCTGTGAGTGAATGAGAGAGAGAGAAAGAAAAGCTGTGAGTGAGTGAGAGAGAGAAAGAAGCTGTGAGTGAGAGAGAGAGAAGCAGTGTTTGTGTGAGAGAGAAAGACAATCTGTGAGTGAGAGAGAGAGAAAGAAAGAAGAAGCTGTGAGTGAGAGAGAGAGAGAAAGAAAGTGAAGCTGTGAGTGAGAGAGAGAAAGAGAAGCTGTGAGTGAGAGAGTGAGTGAGAGAGAAGGTGTGAGTGAGAGAGGGAGAAAGAGAAGCTGTGAGTGAGAGAGAGAGAGAGAAAGAAAGAGAAGCTGTGAGTGACTGAGAGAGAGAGAGAGAGAAAGAGCTGTGTGAGAGAGAGAAAGAGAAGCTGTGAGTAAGAGAGACAGAGAAAGAGAGAGAAGCTGTGAGTGAGTGTGTGTGAGAGAGAGAAGCTGAGAGTTAGTGAGAGAGAGAAAGAGAAGCTGTGAGTGAGAGAGAGATAGAGAAAGAGAACCTGTGAGTGTGTGAGAGAGAGAGAGAAAGAGAGAGAGAGAAGCTGTGAGTGAGAGAGAAAGAGAAGCTGTGAGTGAGAAAGAGAAAGAGAAGCTGAGAGTGAGAGAGAGAGAGAAAGAGAAGATGTGAGTGAGAGAGAGATAGAGATAGAGAAGAGGTGAGTGAGAGAGAGAGAAAGAGAAGCTGTTAGTTTGAGAGAGAGAAAGATAAGCTGTGAGAGAGAGAGAAAGAGAAGCTGTGAGTGAGAGAGAAAAGAGAAGCTCTCTCACACTCACAGCTTTTCTTTCTCTCTCTCTCTCACTCACACAGCTCTTTTGCTCTCTCTCTCACTCACAGCTTCTCTCTCTCTCTATCTCTCTCTCACTCACACACACACAGCTTCTGTTTCTCTCTCACTCTCTCTCACAGCTTCTCTTTCTCTCTCTCTCTCACTCACAGCTTCTCTTTCTCTCTCTCACACACAGCTTATATTTCTCTCTCACTCACTCACTGCTTCTCTTTTGCTCTCTCTCTCACTCACAGCTTCTCTCTCTCTCTCTCTCTCACACACACACACAGCTTCTGTTTCTCTCACTCTCTCTCACACCTTCTCTTTCTCTCTCTCACACACTCACTCACAGCTTCTCTTTTTCTCTCTCTCGCTCACAGCTTCTCTCTCACTCACTCTCTTACTCCCAGCTTCTCTTTCTTTCTCTCTCTCACAGCTTCTCTTTCTCTCTCTCACTCACAGCTTCTCTTTCTCTCTCTCACACTCACTCACAGCTTCTCTCTCTTTCTCTGTCTCTCTCTTCTCACAACTTCTCTTTCTCTCTCTCTCACACAGCTTCTCTCTCTCTCTCACTCACTCACTGCTTCTCTTTCTCTCTCTCTCTCACTCACTCACAGCTTCTATTTCTCTCTCTCACACACACACAGCTTCTCTTTCTCTCTATCTCTCACTCACAGCTTCTCTTTTCTCTCTCTCTCACTCACTCACAGCTTCTCTTTCCTTCTCTCTCTCACTCACACCTTCTCTTTCTCTCTCTCTCTCACTCACTCACAGCTTCTCTTTCTCTCTCACTCACAGCTTTCTCTCTCTCTCTGTCTCACTCACAGCTTCTCTTTCTCTCTCTCACTCAGCTTCTCTTTCACTCTCTCACTCACAGCTTCTCTTTCTCTCTCTCTCACTCACAGCTTCTCTTTCTCTCTCTCTCACTCACAGCTTGTCTTTCTCTCTCACACACACTGCTTCTCTCTCTCTCTCACAGCTTCTCTTTCTCTCTCACTCACTCACAGCTTTCTTTCTCTCTGTCTCACTCACAGCTGCTCTTTCTCTCTCTCCCACTCACTCAGCTTCTCTTTCTCTCTCTCTCTCACTCACAGCTTCTCATTCTCTCTCTCTCACTCACAGCTTCTCTTTCTCTCTCTCTCTCACAGCTTATCTTTGTCTCTCTCTCTCAAACTCACACTTCTCTTTCTCTCTCTCTCACTCACCTCTTCTCTCTCTCTCTCTCAATCACATCTTCTCTTTCTCTCTCTCTCTCTCACAGCTTCTCTCTCTCACACACACACACAGCTTCTCTCTCACACACACAGCTTCTCTTTCTCTTTCTCACTCACAGCTTCTCTCTCTCTCTCTCTCTCACTCACGGCTTCTCTTTCTCTTTCTCACTCACAGCTTCTCTTTCTCTCTCTCTCACTCACAGCTTCTCTCTCTCTTTCTCTCTCTCTCTAACACTCACAGGTTCTCTTTTTCTCTCTGTCTCCCTCACTCACTGCTTCTCTTTCTCTCTTTCTCTCTCTCACTCAAACATTCTCTTTTTCTCTCTCTCGCTCACAGCTTCTCTCTCACTCACTCTCTTACTCACAGCTTCTCTTTCTTTCTCTCTCTCACAGCTTCTCTCTCTCTCTCTCTCACTCACAGCTTCTCTTTCTCTCTCTCTCTCACTCACTCACAGCTTCTCTTTCTCCCTCACTCACTCACAGCTTTCTTTCTCTCTCAGTCTCACTGTGGGAATGTATCTGGATTCTGTCAGGCTGTGTCTGACACATTTTGTAACCAAAAGCCTCTTTGCTTGCATGCGTAGAATTGTGAAAAAGTATTCTCCTTATTTGGGCTCTGACACTTCTGATTGGCTGTGGGCCCTAAGTTTTGTCTCTGTTAAGTTTCGTTTCTGGTATACACTGCTTGCTTAAGTTTCGTTTCTGAGACTCTCTGCATGAATAAAGAGAAGGCATTAGTATCCTTTGTCAGCCAAGGACTGGAGTCGTGTTTTCTCTGACTCTCTCTGTTCCTTTCCTTACTCTGAGCCTAATGAAGCTGGACTTCGTGGACTCTTAAGTTTCTATCTTAAAAGATCTGAGGATATAAACTGCTGCTAATGAGGCTGGCTGATTGATTATCTTTACATGAATCAGATTTCCACAAGTGGTGCCCCGTGTGAGGCAATTGAATGAAATTCAAAGGAATGCTTTGAACTCTGCTTCAGCAATTAACACCTCATCGACCGGAAGGTCTCATTCACCTACGACCAGGCAAAAGGTCAGACCGGAGGAAAGGTCAATCGAGCACTCGAAATTCATCCAATTCTACATTGGCTCCCACTAGGTGAGTGAAAATGGGATGTGTGCTGGCGTCGCAAATGCATGAACTTTGTAAAGATATCTCAGATCTTTTGAATAACAATGGGCGAAAGGCTGATGAGAAGGAGCTACAAAAGATAGTTAAAGCTATAGAAAAAACTGTCATTGGTTTAAATATGAATGTTTGGACTTAAAACAGTGGAATCAGATTGGAAATGCATTGCAAAAGCATGAGAAAATTTTTGTATCAGTTCAATTTACATGGGAGGAAGTTAGAGACTGCCTTCAGAGCCTCACTCAAAAGAATATGTTATTCTTTCAGAGGCTTGATGGCCCCCTCCCACAGCTTTTGCCTCCAGCCAAGGGGGGGCTATGGCAACTGCCCCTCCATCATATGAGCAACAACAGCATAAGCCCCCTGATGTGGGTGGAAATGGAGATGGGACATTATATCCTGCCTTGCAGCAATCAAGCACTTTTAGCCCTACCAAAACACAGTTCTCTGCTGCTTTAACTGCTGCTGTACTGGATGTGGAATCTCCTGAGATATATCTAGTGAACAGAGAGGCGCTGGCAAATGGGACTGCTGCAATACTGTCTGCCGAGTCTAAAAGACAACTAGTGCCAGCTGATGGGGAACAAATGGTGGGGACCTCATCACAGATTGAAGCTGTTAATGCATGCAGAGTGGCAGGAAGCAAGGACTGTGTTTCAAAGAGCAGCTTAGGGGATCTCAGCCCCCCCCCCCCCGTGAATCAACCCTCATCACAAAAGCAGGAGAAGCTGAGTAGTAAACTTGATACCTCACGTTTGGGCAGGAAGATCCTACAGAAATGGACGGATGGCCCAGAGGAGGAATGCAGGAAACCCAAGACCAAAAAGGGGTGCAAGTACAAACTAACAGATGCAGTTTGTCATAAGGTTGAGAATCAGATGCTGGAAATGAAAGAAATACAGAGGAAGAGGGGGGTGAAACTTTCCTCGATGGACAGCAGGCTGTTGCAAAAATACAAGGAGTTTTTGGCTGATTTTGAACTGCCCAACCCTCAAACAAAGAGATCAGAGTGGGCTGTCTCAAGTTTCCAGCATCAGGATGGCAGGGAAAGCAACGGGAAATTCCCTGTACTATTCTTCTGTGTGAAAGCTGCTTGCAAATTCTGGAGAAGTTCCTTGTGCCTTCACACCTCATCGGCCTGCCTTAATGCAGATGGGTGTGGCTGGAGCATGAAAGAATGTGTGTTTGCCTGAAAAGCTGAAAAGGGGGGTTGTGTGGGATTGTCTTGTGAATTCAGTGAGACTTAATTTATGGCTTAATTTCAACTTGCCATGCCAAGAACTGTGCTGGAGAGAAGATAGTGTTTCAGAGAGCTTCAATCAAGATTTGGACTTTTAATTTGGACATTTTAATGGGACTAAAAAGAAAAAAAGTTTGTGTGGACTTTAAAGAAGAATTGGCTTTGTTTGCATTATAAAACCTGACAGCCTTTTTAAGAAATTGTCTACCTGCTCATGCTAATGAGATTTGTACTGTATTTGAGTTACCATGCTATGCTGATTATAAGTTATTGAATGCTTCTTTCACTTACACCAGTGGGAGAAGAAGATATTTAATGCCTTACTCATGTAATTGGGGAAGTGAGAAATGCCTTCTAAAATGCAACAAGACCTCCTTCATGTAAGGAAGAAAAGAAATGTTCATGTTTTGTTTATGCTTAAATGTTTGCTTATTCTCTTGCTGGAGAAAGACCTGTCTTTGCTTATGTTATGTATTGTCTTATGAAACTGCATATCTCAAGGTACCTTCAGAAGTACATGGAAGAGTACCCTACACATGTAAATGTGTTTGTGATATTGCATTTGTGTTATATGTCACTCATGTTTCACGTTTAGTTACATGGTACTAGTAATAACAGGGCATGCTCCTGTTTCTTAGGGGAGTGTCTTCCTAAGCCATTGGTCGTTTATTGGCAACAAGGGGATCCTGAGTGGAAGGATTCCTGCTCGAGCGATCCGCCCATGGAGAGAGAAGAAGGTTACTCAGCTCCAGGATGGTGGTTCACCAGTAGACTAAATTTGCTGACATTTGTACTTTTCTTTCTTACTGTGCTTCCAGCTGTAAGAACAATGCCTCATGGGGGCAACCCCAACTTTTGGATTCGTCATGCTAACTATATGTTTGAAGTTCATGGTAAGAATGCAACATTATACTATGAGCATCCACTGGCAGTGTCTCAAATGGCCTTTCTTCCGGCATTGTTCAACACGCCAGAGTTGGTTATTGGACATTTGCAACATCTTGATAGATCTACACTCTTCTCTAATCCTCCAGAACAATTTAACAACACCCGCTGGCAAAGCATGACATTCAAGAAATACACTAAAGGACTTTGTTTCTGCTGTCATAGTTCTGGAGTCTGGAATAGTAAATAGAAGTACTGGACTCAAGCAAAAAGGGTTTTGCAGAATGTAGGCAATTATACTGGTTGTGATGATTATTTTTGGTTATGGGGTAGTTATAACAGTTCTTATAAGCTTAATTATACCTTGTTTAACACTACTATTGAAGATATATATGATGTATTTCCTATGTTTACTCCTGATTATTCTGCTATAGATAGTGGTTCAATTTGCAATGGATGGCAAATCAAGGATCCTAACATGTGGTTCTTTTTTAATGGAGTTGCCACGAATTTCCATCCAGGACAATATCAATGTGCAGCATTGGGTTATTTTACCTTACAGACTGGCCATAGATTACCTGTTAGCAAAATACGGAGGATTTTGTAAACTGGTCGGGAACCAGGTATGTCGGGTAAAATTCCAGGATCAGAATAATACTATTGAGAAAGAACTTCAGAATTTACAGGAGAGCATTACTAACAATGTACGCACTGATGTTAATCTCTTTGATTGGGTGACTTCTTGGTTTCCTGATTTATCTGTCCTTAGACAAGTTTTCTTTTATGGGTTTATTATTATTATCTGCTTTATACCTTTGTGTTTTTGCATTACTTGTATTCCTAATCTTATTTCTATGTGTAACACATGTTCATTGCGTAGAAGGGAGACATCGAGTTTTGCACGACGGCAATTGTACTCAATGAGGTATCATCCTCCGGAACAAGGTACCAGGAGTCAGGAGGGGTACGATGTTCAGGAGGACAGTGATGATGTATATGGAGGAGTAGTTATGGAGTATGATGACATGCAGGGGTATGATTAGCCGTCTCTCTCTCAAATTTAAATGAAAAAGGAGGACATGTGGGAATGTATCTGGATTCTGTCAGGCTGTCTCTGACACATTTTGTAACCAAAAGCCTCTTTGCTTGCATGCGTAGAATAGTGAAAAAGATTCTCCTTATTTGGGCTCTGACACTTCTGATTGGCTGTGGGCCCTAAGTTTTGTCTCTGTTAAGTTTCGTTTCTGGTATACACTGCTTGCTTAAGTTTCGTTTCTGAGACTCTCTGCATGAATAAAGAGAAGGCATTAGTATCCTTTGTCAGCCAAGGACTGGAGTCGTGTTTTCTCTGACTCTCTCTGTTCCTTTCTTTACTCTGAACCTAATGAAGCTGGACTTCGTGGACTCTTAAGTTTCTATCTTAAAAGATCTGAGAATATAAACTGCTGCTAATGAGGCTGGCTGATTGATTATCTTTACATGAATCAGATTTCCACATCTCACTCACAGCTTCTCTTTCTCTCTCTCTCTCACTCAGCTTCTCTTTCTCTCTCTCTCACTCACAGATTCTCTCTCTCTCTCTCTCTCTCACTCACAGCTTCTCTTTCTCTCTCTCTCACTCACAGCTTCTCTTTCTCTCTCTCTCTCAATCACAGCTTTTCTTTCTTTCTCTCACTCACTCACAGCTTCTCTTTCACTCTCTCTCTCACTCACTCACAGCTTCTCTTTCTCTGTCTCTCACTCACAGCTTCTCTTTCTCTCTCTCTCACTCACTCACAACTTCTCTTTCTATCTCTCTCACACACACAGCTTCTCTTTCTCTCTCTCTCACTCACTCACAGCTTCTATTTCTCTCACTCACTCACAGCTTCTCTTTCTCTGTCTCTCTCACAGCTTCTCTTTCTCTCTATCTCTCTCACTCACAGCTTCTCTTTTCTCTCTCTCTCTCTCTCTCACTCACTCACAGCTTCTCTTTCTCTCTCACACACACTCACAGCTTCTATTTCTCTCTCTCACTAACTCACATCTTCTCTCTCTCTCTCTCTCACTCACTCATAGCTTCCCTTTCTCTCTCTCTCTCTCTCACTCACAGCTTCTCATTCTCTCTCTGTCTCTCACTCACAGCTTCTTTCTCTCTCACACACACACACTCACAGCTTTTCTTTCTCTCTCTCTCACTCACACAGCTCTTTTGCTCTCTCTCTCACTCACAGCTTCTCTCTCTCTATCTCTCTCTCACTCACACACACACAGCTTCTGTTTCTCTCTCACTCTCTCTCACAGCTTCTCTTTCTCTCTCTCTCTCTCTCACTCACAGCTTCTCTTTCTCTCTCTCGCTCACAGCTTCTCTCTCTCACTCACTCACTCACTGCTTCTCTTTTTCTCTCTCTCACTCACTCACAGCTTCTATTTCTCTCTCTCACACACACACAGCTTCTCTTTCTCTCTATCTCTCTCACTCACAGCTTCTCTTATCTCTCTCTCCCTCACTCACAGCTTCTCTTTCCTTCTCTCTCTCACTCACAGCTTCTCTTTCTCTCTCTCACTAAGACACAGCTTCTCTCTCTCTCACTCACTCACTCACTAACAGCTTCTCTTTCTCTCTCTCTCTCACTCACTCACTAACAGCTTCTCTTTCTCTCTCACTCACTCACAGCTTTCTTTCTCTCTCTCTATGTCTCACTCACAGCTTCTCTTTCTCTCTCTCTCTCTCTGCTTCTCTTTCTCTCTCTCTCTCACTCACAGCTTCTCTCTCTCTCTCTCACTCACAGCTTCTCTTTCTCTCTCTCTCACTCACACCTCTTTCTCTCTCACACAAACACTGCTTCTCTCTCTCTCACACAGCTTCTCTTTCTCTCTCTCTCACTCACAGCTTCTCTTTCTCTCTCTCTCACATAGCTTCTCTTTCTCTCTCTCTCATTCACAGCTTCTATTTCTCTCTCTCTCACTCACAGCTTCTCTTTCGCTCTCTCTCTCACTCACAGCTTCTCTCTCTCTTTCTCTCACTCACAGCTTCTCTTTCCCTTCTCTTGCTCTCTCTCTCACAGCTTCTCCTCTCTCTCTCACTCACAGCTTCTCTTTCTCTCTCTCTCACTCACAGCTTCTCTTTCTCTCTCTCTCACTCACAGCTTTTATTTCTCTCTCTCTCTCACTCACTCACAGCTTTTCTTTCGCTCTCGCTCTCTCTCTCACTCACAGCATCTCTTTCCCTCTCTCTCTCACTCACAGCATCTATTTCCCTCTCTCTCACTCACTCACAGCTTCTCTCTGTCTCACACACACACAGCTTCTGTTTCTCTCTCACTCTCTCTCACAGCTTCTCTTTCTCTCTCTCACTCACTCACAGCTTCTCTTTCTCCCTCACTCACTCACACCTTCTCTCTCACTCACTCTCTCACTCTCAGCTTCTCTTTCTTTCTCTCTCTCTCTCACAGCTTCTCTTTCTCTCTCTCTCACTCACAGCTTCTCTTTCTCTTTCTCTCTCTCACACTCACTCACAGCTTCTCTCTTTCTCTGTCTCTCTCACTCACAGCATCTCTTTCTCTCTCTCTCTAACACACAGCTTCTCTTTCTCTCTCTCTCTCACTCACTCACAGCTTCTCTTTCTCTCTCTCTCTCACACACACAGCTTCTCTTTCTCTCTATTTCTCTCACTCACAGCTTCTCTTTTATATATCTCTCTCTCACTCACTTACAGCTTCTCTCTCTCTCTCTCTCACTCACAGGTTCTCTTTCTCTCTCTCACTAACTCACAGCTTCTCTTTCTCTCTCTATCTCTCTCACTCACTCACAGCTTCCCTTTCTCTCTCTCTCTCTCACTCACTCACAGCTTCTCTTTCTCTCTCTCTCACTCACTCACAGCTTCTCTTTCTCTCTCACTCACTCACAGCTTTCTTTCTCTCTCTCTCTCTGTCTCACTCACAGCTTCTCTTTCTCTCTCACTCACTCACAGCTTCTAATTCTCTCTCTCTCACTCTCTCACTCACAGCTTCTCTTTCTCTCTCTCTCTCACTCACAGCTCCTCTTTCTCTCTCTCTCTCACTCACAGCTTGTGTTTCTCTCTCACACACACACTGCTTCTCTCTCTCTCACACAGCTTCTCTTTCTCTCTCTCTCACTCACACCTTCTCTTTCTCTCTCTCACACATAGCTTCTCTTTCTCTCTCTCTCTCATTCACAGCTTCTATTTCCCTCTCTCACTCACAGCTTCTCTCTCTCTCTCTCTCACTCACATATTTTATTTTTCTCTCTCTCACTCACTCACAGCTTCTCTTTCGCTCTTGCTCTCTCTCTCTCACTCACAGCTTTTCTTTCTCTCTCTCTCTCACTCACAGCATCTCTTTCCCTCTCTCTCTCACACACAGCTTCTCTCTCTCACTCACAGCTTCTCTCTCTCTTTCTCTCTCTCACAGCTTCTCTTTCCCTTCTCTCTCTCTCACTCACAGCTTCTCTCTCTCTCTCACTCACTCACAGCTTCTCACTGTCTCTCTCTCACTCACTCAGCTTCTCTTTCTCTCTCACTCTCTCACAGCTTCTCTTTCTCTCTCACTCTCTCACAGCTTCTCTTTCTCTCTCACAATCTATCAGAGCTTCTCTCTCTCACTCACTCACTCACAGCTTCTCTTTCTCTCTCACAATCTCTCAGCGCTTCTCTCTCTCACTCACTCACAGCTTCTCTTTCTCTCACACACACACACTCACAGATGCTCCGTCTCTCTCACTCACAGCTTCTCTTTCTCTCTCTCTCACTCACAGCTTCTATTTCTCTCTGTATCTCTCACTCATAGCTTCTCTCTCTCTCTCTCTCTCTCACGCACAGCTTCTTTCTCTCTATCTCTCAATCACAGCTTTTCTTTCTCTCTCTCACTCACTCACAGCTTTCACTCTCTCTCTCACTCACTCACAGCTTCTCTTTCTCTGTCTCTCACTCACAGCTTCTTTCTCTCTCACTCACTCACTCGCAACTTCTCTTTCTATCACTCTCTCACACACAGCTTCTCTTTCTCTCTTTCTCACTCACTCACAGCTTCTCTTTCTCTCACTCACTCAAAGCTTCTCTTTCTCTGTCTCTCTCACAGCTTCTCTTTCTCTCTATCTCTCTCACTCACAGCTTCTCTTCTCTCTCTCTCTCTCTCACTCACAGCTTCTCTTTCTCTCTCTCATTCACAGCTTCTCTTTCGCTCTCTCACTAACTCATATCTTCTCTTTCTCTCTCTCTCTCACTCACTCACTCATAGCTTCCCTTTCTCTCTCTTTCTCTCTCTCTCACTCACTCACAGCTTCTCTTTCTCTCTCACTCACTCACAGCTTCTCTTTCTCTCTCTCTCAATCAGCTTCTCTTTCTCTCTCACTCACTCACAGCTTCTATTTCTCTCACTCACTCACAGCTTCTCTTTCTCTGTCACTCTCACAGCTTCTCTTTCTCTCTATCTCTCTCACTCACAGCTTCTCTATTCTCTCTCTCTCTCACTCACTCACAGCTTCTCTCTCTCTCTCTCACTCACAGGTTCTCTTTCTCTCTCTCACTATCTCACAGCTTCTCTTTCTCTCTCTATCTCTCTCACTCACTCACAGCTTCCCTTTCTCTCTCTCTCTCTCACTCACTCATAGCTTCTCTTTCTCTCTCTCTCTCTCACTCACACAGCTTCTCTTTCTCTCTCACTCACAGCTTTCTTTCTCTCTCTCTCTCTCACTCACAGCTTCTCATTCTCTCTCTCTCACTCTCTCACTCACAGCTCCTCTTTCTCTCTCACTCACAGCTACTCTTTCTCTCTCTCTCTCACTCACAGCTTGTCTTTCTCTCTCACACACACAGTGCTTCTCTCTCTCTCACACAGCTTCTCTTTCTCTCTCTCTCACTCACACCTTCTCTTTCTCTCTCTCTCACTCACACCTTCTCTTTCTCTCTCTCTCTCATTCACAGCTTCTATTTCTCTCTCTCTCAGCTTCTCTTTCTCTCTCTCTCTCTCACTCACATCTTTTATTTCTCTCTCTCTCACTCACTCACAGCTTCTCTTTCGCTCTTGCTCTCTCTCTCACTCACAGCTTTTCTTTCTCTCTCTCTCTCTCTCACTCACAGCATCTCTTTCCCTCTCTCTCTCACACACACACAGCTTCTCTCTCTCTCACTCACAGCTTCTCTCTCTCTCTCACAGCTTCTCTTTCCCTTCTCTCTCTCTCTCACTCACAGCTTCTCTCTCTCTCACACTCACTCACAGCTTCTCACTGTCTCTCTCTCACTCACTCACAGCTTCTCTTTCTCTCTCACTCTCTCACAGCTTCTCTTTCTCTCACACAAACTCTCAGAGCTTCTCTCTCTCACTCACTCACTCACAGCTTCTCTTTCTCTCTCACACACACACTCACAGATTCTCCGTCTCTCTCACTCACAGCTTCTCTTTCTCTCTCTCTCACTCACAGCTTCTATTTCTCTCTGTATCTCTCACTCATAGCTTCCCTTTCTCTCTCTCTCTCTCACTCACAGCTTCTTTCTCTCTCTCTCAATCACAGCTTTTCTTTCTCTCTCTCACTCACTCACAGCTTCTCTTTCACTCTCTCTCTCACTCACTCACAGCTTCTCTTTCTCTGTCTCTCACTCACAGCTTCTTTCTCTCTCACTCACTCACTCACTCACAACTTCTCTTTCTATCACTCTCTCACACACAGCTTCTCTTTCTCTCTCTCTCTCTCACTCACAGCTTCTCTCTCTCACACACTCACTCACAGCTTCTCACTGTCTCTCTCTCACTCACTCAGCTTCTCTTTCTCTCTCTCTCTCACAGCTTCTCTTTCTCTCTCACTCTTTCACAGCTTCTCTTTCTCTCTCACAATCTCTCAGAGCTTCTCTCTCTCACTCACTCACTCACAGCTTCTCTTTCTCTCTCACAATCTCTCAGAGCTTCTCTCTCTCACTCACTCACTCACAGCTTCTCTTTCTCTCACACACACACACTCACAGATTCTCCGTCTCTCTCACTCACAGCTTCTCTTTCTCTCTCTCTCACTCACAGCTTCTATTTCTCTCTGTATCTCTCACTCATAGCTTCCCTTTCTCTCTCTCTCTCTCACTCACAGCTTCTTTCTCTCTATCTCTCAATCACAGCTTTTCTTTCTCTCTCTCACTCACTCACAGCTTCTCTTTCACTCTCTCTCTCTCACTCACTCACAGCTTCTCTTTCTCTGTCTCTCACTCACAGCTTCTTTCTCTCTCACTCACTCACTCGCAACTTCTCTTTCTATCACCCTCTCACACACAGCTTCTCTTTCTCTCTCTCTCACTCACTCACAGCTTCTCTTTCTCTCACTCACTCAAAGCTTCTCTTTCTCTGTCTCTCTCACAGCTTCTCTTTCTCTCTATCTCTCTCACTCACAGCTTCTCTTCTCTCTCTCTCTCACTCACTCACAGCTTCTCTTTCTCTCTCTCACTCACAGCTTCTCTTTCGCTCTCTCACTAACTCATATCTTCTCTTTCTCTCTCTCTCTCACTCACTCACTCACAGCTTCCCTTTCTCTCTCTTTCTCTCTCCCTCACTCACTCACAGCTTCTCTTTCTCTCTCACTCACTCACAGCTTCTCTTTCTCTCTCACTCACTCACAGCTTTCTTTCTCTCTGTCTCACTCACAGCTTCTCTTTCTCTCTCTCTCACTCAGCTTCTCTTTCTCTCTCACTCACTCACAGCTTCTATTTCTCTCACTCACTCACAGCTTCTCTTTCTCTGTCACTCTCACAGCTTCTCTTTCTCTCTATCTCTCTCACTCACAGCTTCTCTATTCTCTATCTCTCTCACTCACTCACAGCTTCTCTCTCTCTCTCTCACTCACAGGTTCTCTTTCTCTCTCTCACTAACTCACAGCTTCTCTTTCTCTCTCTATCTCTCTCACTCACTCACAGCTTCCCTTTCTCTCTCTCTTTCTCACTCACTCACAGCTTCTCTTTCTCTCTCTCTCTCTCACTCACACAGCTTCTCTTTCTCTCACTCACAGCTTTCTTTCTCTCTCTCTGTCTCACTCACAGCTTCTCTTTCTCTCTCTCTCTCTCACAGCTTCTCTTTCTCTCTCTCTCACTCACAGCTTCTCATTCTCTCTCTCTCACTCTCTCACTCACAGCTCCTCTTTCTCTCTCACTCACAGCTACTCTTTCTCTCTCTCTCACTCACAGCTTGTCTTTCTCTCTCAAACACACAGTGCTTCACTCTCTCTCACACAGCTTCTCTTTCTCTCTCTCTCACTCACACCTTCTCTTTCTCTCTTTCTCACTCACACCTTCTCTTTCTCTCTCTCTCTCTCACAGCTTCTCTTTCTCTCTCACTCACAGCTTTCTTTCTCTCTCTCTGTCTCACTCACAGCTTCTCTTTCTCTCTCTCTCACTCACAGCTTTCTTTCTCTCTCTCTGTCTCACTCACAACTTCTCTTTCTCTCTCTCTCTCTCACAGCTTCTCTTTCTCTCTCTCTCACTCACAGCTTCTCATTCTCTCTCTCTCACTCTCTCACTCACAGCTCCTCTTTCTCTCTCACTCACAGCTACTCTTTCTCTCTCTCTCACTCACAGCTTGTCTTTCTCTCTCACACACACAGTGCTTCACTCTCATTCACAGCTTCTATTTCTCTCTCTCACTCTCAGCTTCTCTTTCTCTCTCTCTCTCTCACTCACATCTTTTATTTCTCTCTCTCACTCACTCACAGCTTCTCTTTCGCTCTTGCTCTCTCTCTTACTCACAGCTTTTCTTTCTCTCTCTCTCTCTCTCACTCACAGCATCTCTTTCCCTCTCTCTCTCTCACACACACAGCTTCTCTCTCTCACTCACAGCTTCTCTCTCTCTTTCTCTCTCTCACACCTTCTCTTTCCCTTCTCTCTCTCTCACTCACAGCTTCTCTCTCTCTCACACTCACTCACAGCTTCTCACTGTCTCTCTCTCACTCACTCACAGCTTCTCTTTCACTCTCTCTCTCTCACTCACTCACAGCTTCTCTTTCTCTGTCTCTCACTCACAGCTTCTTTCTCTCTCACTCACTCACTCGCAACTTCTCTTTCTATCACCCTCTCACACACAGCTTCTCTTTCTCTCTCTCTCACTCACTCACAGCTTCTCTTTCTCTCACTCACTCAAAGCTTCTCTTTCTCTGTCTCTCTCACAGCTTCTCTTTCTCTCTCTCTCTCACTCACAACTTCTCTTCTCTCTCTCTCTCACTCACTCACAGCTTCTCTTTCTCTCTCTCACTCACAGCTTCTCTTTCGCTCTCTCACTAACTCATATCTTGTCTTTCTCTCTCTCACTCACTCACTCACTCACAGCTTCCCTTTCTCTCTCTTTCTCTTTCCCTCACTCACTCACAGCTTCTCTTTCTCTCTCACTCACTCACAGCTTCTCTTTCTCTCTCACTCACTCACAGCTTTCTTTCTCTCTGTCTCACTCACAGCTTCTCTTTCTCTCTCTCTCTCACTCAGCTTCTCTTTCTCTCTCACTCACTCACAGCTTCTATTTCTCTCACTCACTCACAGCTTCTCTTTCTCTGTCACTCTCACAGCTTCTCTTTCTCTCTATCTCTCTCACTCACAGCTTCTCTATTCTCTATCTCTCTCACTCACTCACAGCTTCTCTCTCTCTCTCTCTCACTCACAGGTTCTCTTTCTCTCTCTCACTAACTCACAGCTTCTCTTTCTCTCTCTATCTCTCTCACTCACTCACAGCTTCCCTTTCTCTCTCTCTTTCTCACTCACTCACAGCTTCTCTTTCTCTCTCTCTCTCTCACTCACACAGCTTCTCTTTCTCTCTCACTCACAGCTTTCTTTCTCTCTCTCTGTCTCACTCACAGCTTCTCTTTCTCTCTCTCTCTCTCACAGCTTCTCTTTCTCTCTCTCTCACTCACAGCTTCTCATTCTCTCTCTCTCACTCTCTCACTCACAGCTCCTCTTTCTCTCTCACTCACAGCTACTCTTTCTCTCTCTCTCACTCACAGCTTGTCTTTCTCTCTCACACACACAGTGCTTCACTCTCTCTCACACAGCTTCTCTTTCTCTCTCTCTCACTCACACCTCTTTCTCTCTTTCTCACTCACACCTTCTCTTTCTCTCTCTCTCTCATTCACAGCTTCTATTTCTCTCTCTCACTCTCAGCTTCTCTTTCTCTCTCTCTCTCTCACTCACATCTTTTATTTCTCTCTCTCACTCACTCACAGCTTCTCTTTCGCTCTTGCTCTCTCTCTCACTCACAGCTTTTCTTTCTCTCTCTCTCTCTCTCACTCACAGCATCTCTTTCCCTCTCTCTCTCACACACACAGCTTCTCTCTCTCTCACTCACAGCTTCTCTCTCTCTTTCTCTCTCTCACAGCTTCTCTTTCCCTTCTCTCTCTCTCACTCACAGCTTCTCTCTCTCTCACACTCACTCACAGCTTCTCACTGTCTCTCTCTCACTCACTCACAGCTTCTCTTTCTCTCTCACAGCTTCTCTTTCTCTCTCACAATCTCTCAGAGCTTCTCTCTCTCACTCACTCACTCACAGCTTCTCTTTCTCTCACACACACACACTCACAGCTTCTCCATCTCTCTCACTCACAGCTTCTCTTTCTCTCTCTCTCACTCACAGCTTCTATTTCTCTCTGTATCTCTCACTCATAGCTTCCCTTTCTCTCTCTCTCTCCCACTCACAGCTTCTTTCTCTCTCTCTCTCAATCACAGCTTTTCTTTCTCTCTCTCACTCACTCACAGCTTCTCTTTCACTCTCTCTCTCACTCACTCACAGCTTCTCTTTCTCTGTCTCTCACTCACAGCTTCTTTCTCTCTCACTCACTCACTCACTCACAACTTCTCTTTCTATCACTCTCTCACACACAGCTTCTCTTTCTCTCTCTCTCACTCACTCACTGCTTCTCTTTCTCTCTCTCTCACTCACAGCTTCTCTTTCTCTATCTCACTAACTCATATCTTCCCTTTCTCTCTCTCTTTCACTCACTCACAGCTTCTCTTTCTCTTTCTCTCTCACTGACTCACAGCTTCTCTTTCTCTCTCACACACTCACAGCTTTCTTTCTCTCTCTGTCTCACTCACAGCTTCTCTTTCTCTCTCTCTCTCACTCAGCTTCTCTTTCTCTCTCACTGACTCACAGCTTCTATTTCTCTCACTCACTCACAGCTTCTCTTTCTCTGTCTCTTTCACAGCTTCTCTTTCTCTCTATCTCACTCACAGCTTCTCTATTCTCTCTCTCTCTCACTCACTCATAGCTTCTCTTTCTCTCTCTCTCTCACTCACAGCTTCTCTTTCTCTCTCTCACTAACTCACATCTTCTCTCTCTCTCTCTCACTCACTCACAGCTTCCCTTCTCTCTCTCTCACTCACTCACAGATTCTCTTTCTCTCTCTCTCTCACTCACTCACAGCTTCTCTTTCTCTCTCACTCACTCACAGCTTTCTTTCTCTCTCTGGCTCACTCACAGCTTCTCTTTCTCTCTCTCTCTCACTCAGCTTCTCTTTCTCTCTCACTCACTCACAGATTCTATTTCTCTCACTCACTCACAGCTTCTCTTTCTCTGTCTCTCTCACAGCTTCTTTTTCTCTCTATCTCTCTCACTCACAGCTTCTCTTTTCTCTCTCTCACTCCCTCACAGCTTCTCTTTCTGTAGAAATCTGATCCATGTAAAGATCTAAATCAGCCTCATGAAGCAGCAGTTTATTTCCTCAGATCTTTTGAGGTAGAAACTTAAGAGTCCACGAAGTCCAGCTTCATTAGACGGAGTAAGGAAAGGAACAGAGAGAGTCAGAGAAAACACGACTCCAGTCCTTGGCTGACAAAGGATACTAATCCTACTCTTTATTCAAGCTGAGAGTAACAGAAATGAAACTTAACCAAGCAGAGTATACCAGAAACGAAACTTAAGCTACATAATCAATCAGAATGTCAGAATCCAAATAAGGAGAGATAAGGAGCGTTGTCTCTCAGTGAGCAAAGAGGCTTTTGTTTACAAAATGTGTCAGAGACAGCCTGACAGAATCCAGATACATTCCCACATCTCTCTCTCTCTCTCTCTCACTCACAGCTTCTCATCTTTCTCTCTCACTAACTCACATCTTCTCTTTCTCTCTCTCTCTCACTCACTCACAGCTTCCCTTTCTCTCTCTCTCTCCCACTCACTCACAGCTTCTCTTTTTCTCTCTCTCACTCACTCACAGCTTCTCTTTCTCTCTCACTCACTCACAGCTTTCTTTCTCTCTCTTTCTCACTCACAGCTTCTCTTTCCCTCTCTCTCACTCAGCTTCTCTTTCTCTCTCACACTCACAGCTTCTCTTTCTCTCTCTCTCTCACTCACAGCTTTTCTTTCTCTCTCTCTCACTCACTCA
The DNA here is from genome assembly GCA_035047345.1 of Bradypodion ventrale. NCBI lineage: Eukaryota > Metazoa > Chordata > Lepidosauria > Squamata > Chamaeleonidae > Bradypodion > Bradypodion ventrale. The sequence goes on from JAWDJE010000002.1 coordinate 208,848,478, forward strand.
CAACTTCTCTTTCTCTCTCTCTCTCACTCACAGCTTTTCTTTCTCTCTCTCACTCACTCACAGCTTCTCTTGCGCTCTCTCTCACATAGCTTCTCTTTCTCTCTCTCTCATTCACAGCTTCTATTTCTCTCTCTCTCACTCACAGCTTCTCTTTCTCTCTCTCTCTCACTCACAGCTTCTTTCTCTCTCACACACACACTCTCAGCCTTTCTTTCTCTCTCTCTCTCACTCACTCACAGCTCTTTTGCTCTCTCTCTAACTCACAGCTTCTCTCTCTCTCTCACTCACACACACACAGCTTCTGTTTCTCTCTCACTCTCTCTCACAGCTTCTCTTTATCTCTCTATCTCTCACTCACAGCTTTTCTTTCTCTCTCTCTCTCACTCACTCACAGCTTCTCTTTCTCTCTCTCTCTCTCACAGCTTTTCTTTCTCTCTCTCTCTCTCACTCACTCACAGCTTCTCTTTCGCTCTCTCTCACATAGCTTCTCTTTCTCTCTCTCTCATTCACAGCTTCTATTTCTCTCTCTCTCACTCACAGCTTCTCTTTCTGTCTCTCTCTCTCACTCACAGCTTCTCTTTCTCTCTCTCTCTCACTCACAGCTTCTTTCTCTCTCACACACACACTCACAGCTTTTCTTTCTCTCTCTCTCTCACTCACTCACTGCTTCTCTTTTGCTCTCTCACTCACAGCTTCTCTCTCTCTATCTCTCTCTCTCACACACACACAGCTTCTGTTTCTCTCTCACTCTCTCTCACACCTTCTCTTTCTCTCTCTCTCACTCACTCACAGCTTCTCTTTCTCTCTCTCACGCTCACTCACAGCTTCTCTCTCTTACTCTGTCTCTCTCACTCACAGCTTCTCTTTCTCTCTCTCACACATCTTCTCTCTCTCTCACTCACTCACGGCTTCTCTTTCTCTCTCTCTCTCACTCACTCACAGCTTCTCTTTCAATCTCTCTCTCACTCACTCACAGCTTCTCTCTCTCTCTCACTCACTCACAGCTTTCTTTCTCTCTCTGTCTCACTCACAGCTTCTCTTTCTCTCTCTGTCTCTCACTCAGCTTCTCTTTCTCTCTCACTCACTCACAGATTCTCTTTCTCTCTCTCTCACTCACAGCTTCTCTTTCTCTCTCTCACTCACTCACAGCTTTTCTTTCTCTCTCTCTCTCACTCACTCACAGCTTCTCTCTCTCTCTCTCTCACTCACAGCTTTTCTTTCTCTCTCTCTCACTCACTCACAGCTTCTCTTTCACTCTCTCTCACATAGCTTCTCTTTCTCTCTCTCTCATTCACAGCTTCTATTTCTCTCTCTCTCACTCACAGCTTCCCTTTCTGTCTCTCTCTCTCACTCACAGCTTCTCTTTCTCTCTCTCTCTCTCTCACTCACAGCTTCTTTCTCTCTCTCACACACACTCACAGCTTTTCTTTCTCTCTCTCTCACTCACTCACTGCTTCTCTTTTGCTCTCTCTCTCACTAACAGCTTCTCTTTCTCTCTCTCTCTCTCTCTCTCTCACACACACACAGCTTCTGTTTCTCTCTCACTCTCTCTCACACCTTCTCTTTCTCTCTCTCTCACTCACTCACAGCTTCTCTTTCTCACTCTCTCGCTCACAGCTTCTCTCTCACTCACTCTCTTACTCACAGCTTCTGTTTCTTTCTCTGTCTCTCTCACTCACAGCTTCTCTTTCTCTCTCTCACACACAGTCACAGCTTCTCTCTCTTTCTCTGTCTCTCTCACTCACAGCTTCTCTTTCTCTCTCACTCACTCACTGCTTCTCTTTCTCTCTCTCTCTCACTCACTCACAGCTTCTCTTTCTCTCTCCATCTCTCTCACTCACTTACAGCTTCCCTTTCTCTCTCTCACACACACTCACTCACAGCTTCTCTTTCTCTCTCTCTCTCACTCTCTCACAGCTTCTCTTTCTCTCTCACTCACTCACAGCTTTCTTTCTCTCTCTGTCTCACTCACAGCTTCTCTTTCTCTCTCTCTCTCTCTCACAGCTTCTCTTTCTCTCTCTCTCACTCACAGCTTCTCATTCTCTCTCTCTCACTCTCTCACTCACAGCTTCTCTTTCTCTCTCTCTCTCACTCACAGCTTCTCTCTCCCTCTCTCTCTCTCACTCACAGTTTGTCTTTCTCTCTCTCACACACAATGCTTCTCTCTCTCTCACAGCTTCTCTTTCTCTCTCACTCACACCTTCTCTTTCTCACACACATAGCTTCTATTTCTCTCTCACTCTCATTCACAGCTTCTATTTCTCTCTCTCACTCACAGCTTCTCTTTCTCTCTCTCTCTCTCACTCACAGCTTTTATTTCTCTCTCTCTCACTCACTCACAGCTTCTCTTTCACTCTTGCTCTCTCTCTCACTGACAGCTTTCTTTCTCTCTCTTTCTCACTCACAGCCTCTCTTTCTCTCTCTCTCTCACTCAGCTTCTCTTTCTCTCTCACACTCACAGCTTCTCTTTCTCTCTCTCTCTCACTCACAGCTTTTCTTTCTCTCTCTCTCACTCACTCACAGCTTCTCTTTCTCTCTCTCTCTCATTCACAGCTTTTCTTTCTCTCTCTCTCTCACTCACTCACAGCTTCTCTTGCGCTCTCTCTCACATAGCTTCTCTTTCTCTCTCTCTCATTCACAGCTTCTATTTCTCTCTCTCTCACTCACAGCTTCTCTTTTTCTCTCTCTCTCTCACTCACGTCTTTCTCTCTATCTCACTCTCAGCTTTTCTTTCTCTCTCTCTCTCACTCACAGCTCTTTTGCTCTCTCTCTCACTCACAGCTTCTCTCTCTATCTCTCTCTCACTCACACACACAGAGCTTCTGTTTCTCTCTCACTCTCTCACAGCTTCTCTTTCTCTCTCTGTCATTCACTCACAGCTTCTCTTTCTCTCTCTCTCGCTCACAGCTTCTCTCTCATTCACTCTCTTACTCACAGCTTCTCTTTCTTTCTCTCTCTCACAGCTTCTCTTTCTCTCTGTATCTCTCACTCACAGCTTCTCTTTCTCTCTCTCTCTCACTCACTCACAGCTTCTCTCTCTCTCTCACTCACTCACAGCTTTCTTTCTCTCTCTGTCTCACTCACAGCTTCTCTTTCTCTCTCTGTCTCTCACTCAGCTTCTCTTTCTCTCTCACTCACTCACAGATTCTCTTTCTCTCTCTCACTCACAGCTTATCTTTCTCTCTTTCACTCACTCACAGCTTTTCTTTCTCTCTCTCACTCACTCACAGCTTCTCTCTCTCTCTCACTCACAGCTTTTCTTTCTCTCTCTCTCACTCACTCACAGCTTCTCTTTCGCTCTCTCTCACATAGCTTCTCTTTCTCTCTCTCTCATTCACAGCTTCTATTTCTCTCTTTCTCACTCACAGCTTCTTTTCTGTCTCTCTCTCTCACTCACAGCTTCTCTTTCTCTCTCTCTCTCACTCACAGCTTCTTTCTCTCTCTCACACACACTCACAGCTTTTCTTTCTCTCTCTCTCTCACTCACTCACTGCTTCTCTTTTGCTCTCTCTCTCACTCACAGCTTCTCTCTCTCTCTCTCTCTCACACACACAGCTTCTGTTTCTCTCTCTCTCGCTCACAGCTTCTGTCTCACTCACTCTCTTACTCACAGCTTCTCTTTCTTTCTCTGTCTCTCTCACTCACAGCTTCTCTTTCTCTTTCTCTCTCTCTCTCTCACTCACAGCTTCTCTTTCTCTCTCTCACACTCACTCACAGCTTCTCTCTCTTTCTCTGTCTCTCTCACTCACAGCTTCTCTCTCTCTCTCTCTCTCACAACTTCTCTCTCTCTCACTCACTCACTGCTTCTCTTTCTCTCTCTCTCTCTCTCTCACTCACTCACAGCTTCCCTTTCTCTCTCTCACACACACTCACTCACAGCTTCTCTCTCTCTCACTCACTCACAGCTTCTCACTGTCTCTCTCTCTCACTCACTCACAGCTTCTCATTCTCTCTCACTCTCTCACAGCTTCTCTTTCTCTCTCACAATCTCTCAGAGCTTCTCTCTCTCACTCACTCACTCACACCTTCTCTTTCTCTCTCACACACACACTCACAGATTCTCCGTCTCTCTCACTGACAGCTTTCTTTCTCTCTCTTTCTCACTCACAGCTTCTCTTTCTCTCTCTCTCTCACTCAGCTTCTCTTTCTCTCTCACACTCACAGCTTCTCTTTCTCTCTCTCTCTCACTCACAGCTTTTCTTTCTCTCTCTCTCTCACTCACAGCTTTTCTTTCTCTCTCTCTCTCACACTCACAGCTTCTCTTTCGCTCTCTCTCACATAGCTTCTCTTTCTCTCTCTCTCATTCACAGCTTCTATTTCTCTCTCTCTCACTCACAGCTTCTCTTTCTGTCTCTCTCTCTCACTCACAGCTTCTCTTTCTCTCTCTCTCGCTCACAGCTTCTCTCTCACTCACTCTCTTACTCACAGCTTCTCTTTCTTTCTCTGTCTCTCTCACTCACAGCTTCTCTTTCTCTTTCTCTCTCTCTCTCTCACTCACAGCTTCTCTTTCTCTCTCTCACACTCACTCACAGCTTCTCTCTCTTTCTCTGTCTCTCTCACTCACAGCTTCTCTTTCTCTCTCTCTCTCTCACACAGCTTCTCTCTCTCTCACTCACTCACTGCTTCTCTTTCTCTTTCTCTCTCTCTCTCTCACTCACAGCTTCTCTTTCTCTCTCTATCTCTCTCACTCACTCACAGCTTCCCTTTCTCTCACACACACACTCACTCACAGCTTCTCTCTCTCACTCACTCACAGCTTCTCACTGTCTCTCTCTCTCACTCACTCACAGCTTCTCTTTCTCTCTCACTCTCTCACAGCTTCTCTTTCTCTCTCACAATCTCTCAGAGCTTCTCTCTCTCTCTCACTCACTCACTCACACCTTCTCTTTCTCTCTCACACACACACTCACAGATTCTCCGTCTCTCTCACTGACAGCTTTCTTTCTCTCTCTTTCTCACTCACAGCTTCTCTTTCTCTCTCTCTCTCACTCAGCTTCTCTTTCTCTCTCACACTCACAGCTTCTCTTTCTCTCTCTCTCTCACTCACAGCTTTTCTTTCTCTCTCTCTCTCACTCACAGCTTTTCTTTCTCTCTCTCTCACACACTCACAGCTTCTCTTTCGCTCTCTCTCACATAAATTCTCTTTCTCTCTCTCTCATTCACAGCTTCTATTTTTCTCTCTCTCACTCACAGCTTCTCTTTCTCTCTCTGTCTCTCACTCAGCTTCTCTTTCTCTCTCACTCACTCACAGATTCTCTTTCTCTCTCTGTCACTCACAGCTTCTCTTTCTCTCTCCCACTCACTCACAGCTTTGCTTTCTCTCTCTCTCTCACTCACTCACAGCTTCTCTCTCTCTCTCTCTCTCACTCACAGCTTCTCTTTCGCTCTCTCTCACATAGCTTCTCTTTCTCTCTCTCTCATTCACAGCTTCTATTTCTCTCTCTCTCACTCACAGCTTCTCTTTCTGTCTCTCTCTCTCACTCACAGCTTCTCTTTCTCTCTCTCTCTCACTCACAGCTACTTTCTCTCTCACACACACACTCACAGCTTTTCTTTCTCTCTCTCACTCACTCACTGCTTCTCTTTTGCTCTCTCTCTCACTCACAGCTTCTCTCTCTCTCACACACACACACACAGCTTCTGTTTCTCTCTCACTCTCTCTCACACCTTCTCTTTCTCTCTCTCTCACTCACTCACAGCTTCTCTTTCTCTCTCTCTCGCTCACAGCTTCTCTCTCACTCACTCTCTTACTCACAGCTTCTCTTTCTCTCTCTCACACTCACTCACAGCTTCTCTCTCTTTCTCTGTCTCTCTCACTCACAGCTTCTCTTTCTCTCTCTCTCACACAGCTTCTCCCTCTCTCTCACTCACTCACTGCTTCTCTTTCTCTCTCTCTCTCACTCACTCACAGCTTCTCTTTCTCTCTCTATCTCTCTCACTCACTCACAGCTTCCCTTTCTCTCTCTCTCACACACTCACTCACAGCTTCTCTTTCTCTCTCTCTCTCACTCACTCACAGCTTCTCTTTCTCTCTCACTCACTCACAGCTTTCTTTCTCTCTCTGTCTCACTCACAGCTTCTCTTTCTCTCTCTCTCTCACAGCTTCTCTTTCTCTCTCTCTCACTCACAGCTTCGCTTTCTCTCTCTCTCTCACTCACAGTTTGTCTTTCTCTCTCACACACACACTGCTTCTCTCTCACACACACAGCTTCTCTTTCTCTCTCACTCACACCTTCTCTTTCTCTCTCACAAACATAGCTTCTATTTCTCTCTCACTCTCATTCACAGCTTCTATTTCTCTCTCTCACTCACAGCTTCTCTTTCTCTCTCTCTCTCTCTCACTCACAGCTTTTATTTCTCTCTCTCTCACTCACTCACAGCTTCTCTTCCGCTCTTGCTCTCTCTCTCACTCACAGCTTTTCTCTCTCTCTCTCACTCACAGCATCTCTTTCCCTCTCTCTCAAACACACACACAGCTTCTCTCTCTCACTCACAGCTTCTCTTTTCCTTCTCTCTCTCTCACTCACAGCTTCTCTCTCTCTCTCACTCACTCACAGCTTCTCTTTTGCTCTCTCTCACATAGCTTCTCTTTCTCTCTCTCTCATTCACAGCTTCTATTTCTCTCTCTCTCACTCACAGCTTCTCTTTCTGTCTCTCTCTCTCACTCACAGCTTCTCTTTCTCTCTCTCTCTCACTCACAGCTACTTTCTCTCTCACACACACACTCACAGCTTTTCTTTCTCTCTCTCACTCACTCACTGCTTCTCTTTTGCTCTCTCTCTCACTCACAGCTTCTCTCTCTCTCTCTCACACACACACAGCTTCTGTTTCTCTCTCACTCTCTCTCACACCTTCTCTTTCTCTCTCTCTCACTCACTCACAGCTTCTCTTTCTCTCTCTCTCGCTCACAGCTTCTCTCTCACTCACTCTCTTACTCACAGCTTCTCTTTCTCTCTCTCACACTCACTCACAGCTTCTCTCTCTTTCTCTGTCTCTCTCACTCACAGCTTCTCTTTCTCTCTCTCTCACACAGCTTCTCCCTCTCTCTCACTCACTCACTGCTTCTCTTTCTCTCTCTCTCTCACTCACTCACAGCTTCTCTTTCTCTCTCTATCTCTCTCACTCACTCACAGCTTCCCTTTCTCTCTCTCTCACACACTCACTCACAGCTTCTCTTTCTCTCTCTCTCACTCACTCACAGCTTCTCTTTCTCTCTCACTCACTCACAGCTTTCTTTCTCTCTCTGTCTCACTCACAGCTTCTCTTTCTCTCTCTCTCTCACAGCTTCTCTTTCTCTCTCTCTCACTCACAGCTTCGCTTTCTCTCTCTCTCTCACTCACAGTTTGTCTTTCTCTCTCACACACACACTGCTTCTCTCTCACACACACAGCTTCTCTTTCTCTCTCACTCACACCTTCTCTTTCTCTCTCACAAACATAGCTTCTATTTCTCTCTCACTCTCATTCACAGCTTCTATTTCTCTCTCTCACTCACAGCTTCTCTTTCTCTCTCTCTCTCTCTCACTCACAGCTTTAATTTCTCTCTCTCTCACTCACTCACAGCTTCTCTTTCGCTCTTGCTCTCTCTCTCACTCACAGCTTTTCTCTCTCTCTCTCACTCACAGCATCTCTTTCCCTCTCTCTCACACACACACACAGCTTCTCTCTCTCACTCACAGCTTCTCTTTTCCTTCTCTCTCTCTCACTCACAGCTTCTCTCTCTCTCTCACTCACTCACAGCTTCTCACTGTCTCTCTCTCACTCACTCACAGCTTCTCTTTCTCTCTCACTCTCTCACAGCTTCTCTTTCTCTCTCACAATCTCTCAGAGCTTCTCTCTCTCACTCACTCACTCACACCTCTTTCTCTCTCACACACACACTCACAGATTCTCCGTCTCTCTCACTGACAGCTTTCTTTCTCTCTCTTTCTCACTCACAGCTTCTCTTTCTCTCTCTCTCTCACTCAGCTTCTCTTTCTCTCTCACACTCACAGCTTCTCTTTCTCTCTCTCTCTCACTCACAGCTTTTCTTTCTCTCTCTCTCTCACTCACTCACAGCTTCTCTTGCGCTCTCTCTCACATAGCTTCTCTTTCTCTCTCTCTCATTCACAGCTTCTATTTCTCTCTCTCTCACTCACAGCTTCTCTTTCTCTCTCTCTCTCACTCACAGCTTCTTTCTCTCTCTCTCTCACTCTCAGCTTTTCTTTCTCTCTCTCTCTCACTCACAGCTCTTTTGCTCTGTCTCTCACTCACAGCTTCTCTCTCTATCTCTCACTCACACACACACAGCTTCTGTTTCTCTCTCACTCTCTCACACAGCTTCTCTTTCTCTCTCTCTCATTCACTCACAGCTTCTCTTTCTCTCTGTCTCGCTCACAGCTTCTCTCTCATTCACTCTCTTACTCACAGCTTCTCTTTCTTTCTCTCTCTCACAGCTTCTCTTTCTCTCTCTATCTCTCACTCACAGCTTCTCTTTCAATCTCTCTCTCACTCACTCAAGCTTCTCTCTCTCTCACTCACTCACAGCTTTCTTTCTCTCTCTGTCTCACTCACAGCTTCTCTTCTCTCTCTGTCTCTCACTCAGCTTCTCTTTCTCTCTCACTCACTCACAGATTCTCTTTCTCTCTCTCTCACTCACAGCTTCTCTTTCTCTCTCTCACTCACTCACAGCTTTTCTTTCTCTCTCTCTCTCACTCACTCACAGCTTCTCTCTCTCTCTCACTCACAGCTTTTCTTTCTCTCTCTCTCACTCACTCACAGCTTCTCTTTCGCTCTCTCTCACATAGCTTCTCTTTCTCTCTCTCTCATTCACAGCTTCTATTTCTCTCTCTCACACTCACAGCTTCTCTTTCTGTCTCTCTCTCTCACTCACAGCTTCTCTTTCTCTCTCTCTCGCTCACAGCTTCTCTTTCACTCACTCTCTTACTCACAGCTTCTCTTTCTTTCTCTGTCTCTCTCACTCACAGCTTCTCTTTCTCTTTCTCTCTCTCTCTCTCACTCACAGCTTCTCTTTCTCTATCTCACACTCACTCACAGCTTCTCTCTCTTTCTCTGTCTCTCTCACTCACAGCTTCTCTTTCTCTCTCTCTCTCTCACACAGCTTCTCTCTCTCTCACTCACTCACTGCTTCTCTTTCTCTCTCTCTCTCTCTCACTCACTCACAGCTTCTCTTTCTCTCTCTATCTCTCTCACTCACTCACAGCTTCCCTTTCTCTCTCACACACACACTCACTCACAGCTTCTCTCTCTCTCACTCACTCACAGCTTCTCACTGTCTCTCTCTCTCACTCACTCACAGCTTCTCTTTCTCTCTCACTCTCTCACAGCTTCTCTTTCCCTCTCACAATCTCTCAGAGCTTCTCTCTCTCTCTCACTCACTCACTCACACCTTCTCTTTCTCTCTCACACACACACTCACAGATTCTCCGTCTCTCTCACTGACAGCTTTCTTTCTCTCTCTTTCTCACTCACAGCTTTCTTTCTCTCTCTGTCTCACTCACAGCTTCTCTTTCTCTCTCTCTCTGACAGCTTCTCTTTCTCTCTCTCTCACTCACAGCTTCGCTTTCTCTCTCTCTCACTCACAGTTTGTCTTTCTCTCTCACACACACACTGCTTCTCTCTGTCACACACAGCTTCTCTTTCTCTCTCACTCACACCTTCTCTTTCTCTCTCACACACATAGCTTCTATTTCTCTCTCACTCTCATTCACAGCTTCTATTTTTCTCTCTCACTCACAGCTTCTCTTTCTCTCTCACACACACACTCACAGATTCTCCGTCTCTCTCACTGACAGCTTTCTTTCTCTCTCTTTCTCACTCACAGCTTCTCTTTCTCTCTCTCTCTCAGCTTCTCTTTCTCTCTCACACTCACAGCTTCTCTTTCTCTCTCTCTCTCACTCACAGCTTTTCTTTCTCTCTCTCTCTCACTCACAGCTTTTCTTTCTCTCTCTCTCACACTCACAGCTTCTCTTTCGCTCTCTCTCACATAGCTTCTCTTTCTCTCTCTCTCATTCACAGCTTCTATTTCTCTCTCTCTCACTCACAGCTTCTCTTTCTGTCTCTCTCTCTCACTCACAGCTTCTCTTTCTCTCTCTGTCTCTCACTCAGCTTCTCTTTCTCTCTCACTCACTCACAGATTCTCTTTCTCTCTCTGTCACTCACAGCTTCTCTTTCTCTCTCCCACTCACTCACAGCTTTTCTTTCTCTCTCTCTCTCACTCATTCACAGCTTCTCTCTCTCTCTCTCTCACTCACAGCTTCTCTTTTGCTCTCTCTCACATAGCTTCTCTTTCTCTCTCTCTCATTCACAGCTTCTATTTCTCTCTCTCTCATTCACAGCTTCTCTTTCTGTCTCTCTCTCTCACTCACAGCTTCTCTTTCTCTCTCTCTCTCACTCACAGCTACTTTCTCTCTCACACACACACTCACAGCTTTTCTTTCTCTCTCTCACTCACTCACTGCTTCTCTTTTGCTCTCTCTCTCACTCACAGCTTCTCTCTCTCTCTCACACACACACACACAGCTTCTGTTTCTCTCTCACTCTCTCTCACACCTTCTCTTTCTCTCTCTCTCACTCACTCACAGCTTCTCTTTCTCTCTCTCTCGCTCACAGCTTCTCTCTCACTCACTCTCTTACTCACAGCTTCTCTTTCTTTCTCTGTCTCTCTCACTCACAGCTTCTCTTTCTCTCTCACTCACTGCTTCTCTCTCTTTCTCTGTCTCTCTCACTCACAGCTTCTCTTTCTCTCTCTCACACACACAGCTTCTCCCTCTCTCTCACTAACTCACTGCTTCTCTTTCTCTCTCTCTCTCACTCACTCACAGCTTCTCTTTCTCTCTCTATCTCTCTCACTCACTCACAGCTTCCCTTTCTCTCTCTCACACACACTCACTCACAGCTTCTCTTTCTCTCTCTCTCTCTCTCACTCACAGCTTCTCTTTCTCTCTCACTCACTCACAGCTTTCTTTCTCTCTCTCACTCACAGCTTCTCTTTCTCTCTCTCACACAGCTTCTCTTTCTCTCTCTCTCACTCACAGCTTCGCTTTCTCTCTCTCTCTCAGTCACAGTTTGTCTTTCTCTCACACACACACACTGCTTCTCTCTCTCTCACACAGCTTCTCTTTCTCTCTCACTCACACCTTCTCTTTCTCTCTCACACACATAGCTTCTATTTCTCTCTCACTCTCATTGACAGCTTCTATTTCTCTCTCTCACTCACAGCTTCTCTTTCTCTCTCTCTCTCTCTCACTCACAGCTTTTATTTCTCTCTCTCTCTCTCACTCACAGCTTCTCTTTCGCTCTTGCTCTCTCTCTCACTCACAGCTTTTCTCTCTCTCTCTCACTCACAGCATCTCTTTCCCTCTCTCTCTCACACACACACAACTTCTCTCTCTCTCACTCACAGCTTCTCTTTTCCTTCTCTCTCTCTCACTCACAGGTTCTCTCTCTCTCTCACTCACTCACAGCTTCTCACTGTCTCTCTCTCTCACTCACTCACAGCTTCTCTTTCTCTCTCACTCTCTCACAGCTTCTCTTTCTCTCTCACAATCTCTCAGAGCTTCTCTCTCTCACTCACTCACTCACACCTCTTTCTCTCTAACACACACACTCACAGATTCTCCGTCTCTCTCACTCACAGCTTTTCTTTCACTCTCTCTCACTCACTCACAGCTTCTCTTTCTCTCTCTCTCTCACACACAGCTTTTCTTTCTCTCTCTCTCTCACTCACTCACAGCTTCTCTTGCGCTCTCTCTCACATAGCTTCTCTTTCTCTCTCTCTCATTCACAGCTTCTATTTCTCTCTCTCTCACTCACAGCTTCTCTTTCTCTCTCTCTCTCTCACTCACAGCTTCTTTCTCTCTCTCTCTCACTCTCAGCATTTCTTTCTCTCTCTCTCTCACTCATAGCTCTTTTGCTCAGTCTCTCACTCACAGCTTCTCTCTCTATCTCTCTCTCACTCACACACACACAGCTTCTGTTTCTCTCTCACTCTCTCTCACAGCTTCTCTTTCTCTCTCTCTCATTCACTCACAGCTTCTCTTTCTCTCTCTCTCGCTCACAGCTTCTCTCTCATTCACTCTCTTACTCACAGCTTCTCTTTCTTTCCTTCTCTCACAGCTTCTCTTTCTCTCTCTATCTCTCACTCACAGCTTCTCTTTCAATCTCTCTCTCACTCACTCACAGCTTCTCTCTCTCTCACTCACTCACAGCTTTCTTTCTCTCTCTGTGTCACTCACAGCTTCTCTTCTCTCTCTGTCTCTCACTCAGCTTCTCTTTCTCTCTCACTCACTCACAGATTCTCTTTCTCTCTCACTCACTCACAGCTTCTCTTTCTCTCTCTCACTCACTCACAGCTTTTCTTTCTCTCTCTCTCTCACTCACTCACAGCTTCTCTCTCTCTCTCTCTCACTCACAGCTTTTCTTTCTCTCTCTCTCACTCACTCACAGCTTCTCTTTCGCTCTCTCTCACATAGCTTCTCTTTCTCTCTCTCTCATTCACAGCTTCTATTTCTCTCTCTCTCACTCACAGCTTCTCTTTCTGTCTCTCTCTCTCACTCACAGCTTCTCTTTCTCTCTCTCTCACTCACAGCTTCTTTCTCTCACACACACACTCACAGCTATTCTTTCTCTCTCTCTCACTCACTCACTGCTTCTCTTTTGCTCTCTCTCTCACTCACAGCTTCTCTCTCTCTCTCACTCTCTCACACACACACACAGCTTCTGTTTCTCTCTCACTCTCTCTCACACCTTCTCTTTCTCTCTCTCTCACTCACTAACAGCTTCTCTTTCTCTCTCTCTCTCGCTCACAGCTTCTCTCTCACTCACTCTCTTACTCACAGCTTCTCTTTCTTTCTCTGTCTCTCTCACTCACAGCTTCTCTTTCTCTTTCTCTCTCTCTCTCTCACTCACAGCTTCTCTTTCTCTCTCACACACTCACTCACAGCTTCTCTCTCTTTCTCTGTCTCTCTCACTCACAGGTTCTCTTTCTCTCTCTCACACACAGCTTCTCTCTCTCTCTCACTCACTCACAGCTTCTCTTTCTCTCTCTCTCTCTCTCACTCACTCACAGCTTCTCTTTCTCTCTCTATCTCTCTCACTCACTCACAGCTTCCCTTTCTCTCTCTCTCACACACACTCACTCACAGCTTCTCTCTCTCTCTCACTCACTCACAGCTTCTCACTGTCTCTCTCTCTCACTCACTCACAGCTTCTCTTTCTCTCTCACTCTCTCACACCTTCTCTTTCTCTCTCACAATCTCTCAGAGCTTCTCTCTCTCACTCACTCACTCACACCTTCTCTTTCTCTCTCACACACACACTCACAGATTTTCCGTCTCTCTCACTGACAGCTTTCTTTCTCTCTCTTTCTCACTCACAGCTTCTCTTTCTCTCTCTCTCTCACTCAGTTTCTCTTTCTCTCTCACACTCACAGCTTCTCTATCTCTCTCTCTCTCACTCACAGCTTTTCTTTCTCTCTCTCTCACTCACTTCACAGCTTCTCTTTCTCTCTCTCTCTCACTCACAGCTTTTCTTTCTCTCTCTCTCACTCACAGCTTCGCTTTCTCTCTCTCTCTCACTCACAGTTTGTCTTTCTCTCTCACACACACACTGCTTCTCTCTCTCTCTCACAGCTTCTCTTTCTCTCTCACTCACACCTTCTCTTTCTCTCTCACACACATAGCTTCTATTTCTCTCTCACTCTCATTCACAGCTTCTATTTCTCTCTCTCACTCACAGCTTCTCTTTCTCTCTCTCTCTCTCACTCACAGCTTTTATTTCTCTCTCTCTCACTCTCTCACAGCTTCTCTTTCGCTCTTGCTCTCTCTCTCACTCACAGCTTTTCTTTCTCTCTCTCTCTCTCACTCACAGCATCTCTTTCCCTCTCTCTCTCTCACACACACAGCTTCTCTCTCTCACACTCACAGCTTCTCTTTTCCTTCTCTCTCTCACTCACAGCTTCTCTCTCTCTCACTCACAGCTTCTCACTGTCTCTCTCTCTCACTCACTCACTCACAGCTTCTCTTTCTCTCTCACTCTCTCACAGCTTCTCTTTCTCTCTCACAATCTCTCAGAGCTTCTCTCTCTCACTCACTCACTCACACCTCTTTCTCTCTCACACACACACTCACAGATTCACCGTCTCTCTCACTGACAGCTTTCTTTCTCTCTCTTTCTCACTCACAGCTTCTCTTTCTCTCTCTCTCTCACTCAGCTTCTCTTTCTCTCTCACACTCACAGCTTCTCTTTCTCTCTCTCTCACTCACAGCTTTTCTTTCTCTCTCTCTCACTCACTCACAGCTTCTCTTTCTCTCTCTCTCACTCACAGCTTTTCTTTCTCTCTCTCTCTCACTCACTCACAGCTTCTCTTGCCCTCTCTCTCACATAGCTTCTCTTTCTCTCTCTCTCAGTCACAGCTTCTATTTCTCTCTCTCACTCACAGCTTCTCTTTCTCTCTCTCTCTCACTCACAGCTTCTTTCTCTCTCTCTCTCACTCTCAGATTTTCTTTCTCTCTCTCTCTCACTCACAGCTCTTTTGCTCTCTCTCTCACTCACAGCTTCTCTCTCTATCTCTCTCTCACTCACACACACATAGCTTCTGTTTCTCTCTCACTCTCTCTCACAGCTTCTCTTTCTCTCTCTCATTCACTCACAGCTTCTCATTCTCTCTCTCTCGCTCACAGCTTCTCTCTCATTCACTCTCTTACTCACATCTTCTCTTTCTTTCTCTCTCTCACAGCTTCTCTTTCTCTCTCTATCTCTCACTCACAGCTTCTCTTTCAATCTCTCTCTCACTCACTCACAGCTTCTCTCTCTCTCTCACTCACTCACAGCTTTCTTTCTCTCTCTGTCTCACTCACAGCTTCTCTTTCTCTCTCTGTCTCTCACTCAGCTTCTCTTTCTCTCTCACTCACTCTCAGATTCTCTTTCTCTCTCTCTCACTCACAGCATCTCTTTCTCTCTCTCACTCACTCACAGATTTTCTTTCTCTCTCTCTCTCACTCACTCACAGCTTCTCTCTCTCTCTCTCACTCACAGCTTTTCTTTCTCTCTCTCACTCACTCACAGCTTCTCTTTCGCTCTCTCTCACATAGCTTCTCTTTCTCTCTCTCTCATTCACAGCTTCTATTTCTCTCTCTCTCAATCACACCTTCTCTTTCTGTCTCTCTCTCTCACTCACAGCTTCTCTTTCTCTCTCTCTCTCTCACTCACAGCTTCTTTCTCTCTCACACACACACTCACAGCTTTTCTTTCTCTCTCTCTCTCACTCACTCACTGCTTCTCTTTTGCTCTCTCTCTCACTCACAGCTTCTCTCTCTATCTCTCTCTCACACACACACAGCTTCTGTTTCTCTCTCACTCTCTCTCACACCTTCTCTTTCTCTCTCTCTCACTCACTCACAGCTTCTCTTTCTCTCTCTCTCGCTCACAGCTTCTCTCTCACTCACTCTCTTACTCACAGCTTCTCTTTCTTTCTCTGTCTCTCTCACTCACAGCTTCTCTTTCTCTCTCTCTCTCTCTCTCACTCACAGCTTCTCTTTCTCTCTCTCACACTCACTCACAGCTTCTCTCTCTTTCTCTGTCTCTCTCACTCACAGCTTCTCTTTCTCTCTCTCACACACAGCTTCTCTCTCTCTCTCACTCACTCACTGCTTATCTTTCTCTCTCTCACTCACTCACAGCTTCTCTTTCTCTCTCTATCTCTCTCACTCACTCACAGCTTCCCTTTCTCTCTCTCACACACACTCACTCACAGCTTCTCTCTCTCTCTCACTCACTCACAGCTTCTCAATGTCTCTCTCTCTCACTCACTCACAGCTTCTCTTTCTCTCTCACTCTCTCACAGCTTCTCTTTCTCTCTCACAATCTCTCAGAGCTTCTCTCTCTCTCTCACTCACACACACCTTCTCTTTCTCTCTCACACACACACTCACAGATTCTCCGTCTCTCTCACTGACAGCTTTCTTTCTCTCTCTTTCTCACTCACAGCTTCTCTTTCTCTCTCTCTCATTCACAGCTTCTATTTCTCTCTCTCTCAATCACACCTTCTCTTTCTGTCTCTCTCTCTCACTCACAGCTTCTCTTTCTCTCTCTCTCTCTCACTCACAGCTTCTTTCTCTCTCACACACACACTCACAGCTTTTCTTTCTCTCTCTCTCTCACTCACTCACTGCTTCTCTTTTGCTCTCTCTCTCACTCACAGCTTCTCTCTCTATCTCTCTCTCACACACACACAGCTTCTGTTTCTCTCTCACTCTCTCTCACACCTTCTCTTTCTCTCTCTCTCACTCACTCACAGCTTCTCTTTCTCTCTCTCTCGCTCACAGCTTCTCTCTCACTCACTCTCTTACTCACAGCTTCTCTTTCTTTCTCTGTCTCTCTCACTCACAGCTTCTCTTTCTCTTTCTCTCTCTCTCTCACTCACAGCTTCTCTTTCTCTCTCTCACACTCACTCACAGCTTCTCTCTCTTTCTCTGTCTCTCTCACTCACAGCTTCTCTTTCTCTCTCTCTCACACAGCTTCTCTCTCTCTCTCACTCACTCACTGCTTATCTTTCTCTCTCTCACTCACTCACAGCTTCTCTTTCTCTCTCTATCTCTCTCACTCACTCACAGCTTCCCTTTCTCTCTCTCTCACACACTCACTCACAGCTTCTCTCTCTCTCTCACTCACTCACAGCTTCTCAATGTCTCTCTCTCTCACTCACTCACAGCTTCTCTTTCTCTCTCACTCTCTCACAGCTTCTCTTTCTCTCTCACAATCTCTCAGAGCTTCTCTCTCTCTCTCACTCACACACACCTTCTCTTTCTCTCTCACACACACACTCACAGATTCTCCGTCTCTCTCACTGACAGCTTTCTTTCTCTCTCTTTCTCACTCACAGCTTCTCTTTCTCTCTCTCTCTCACTCAGCTTCTCTTTCTCTCTCACACTCATAGCTTCTCTTTCTCTCTCTCTCTCACTCACAGCTTTTCTTTCTTTCTCTCACTCACTTCACAGCTTCTCTTTCTCTCTCTCTCACTCACAGCTTTTCTTTCTCTCTCTCTCTCACTCACTCACAGCTTCTCTTGCACTCTCTCTCACATAGCTTCTCTTTCTCTCTCTCTCATTCACAGCTTCTATTTCTCTCTCTCTCACTCACAGCTTCTCTTTCTCTCTCTCTCTCTCACAGCTTCTTTCTCTCTCACTCTCAGCTTTTCTTTCTCTCTCTCTCACTCACAGCTCATTTGCTCTCTCTCTCACTCACAGCTTCTTTCTCTATCTCTCTCTCACTCACACACACACACATTCTGTTTCTCTCTCACTCTCTCTCACAGCTTCTCTTTCTCTCTCTCTCATTCACTCACAGCTTCTCTTTCTCTCTCTCTCGCTCACAGCTTCTCTCTCATTCACTCTCTTACTCACAGCTTCTCTTTCTTTCTCTCTCTCACAGCTTCTCTTTCTCTCTCTATCTCTCACTCACAGCTTCTCTTTCTCTGTCTCTCTCACTCACTCACAGCTTCTCTTTCTCTCTCACTCACTCACAGCTTTCTTTCTCTGTCTGTCTCACTCAGCTTCTCTTTCTCTCTCACACTCACAGCTTCTCTTTCTCTCTCTCTCACTCACAGCTTTTCTTTCTCTCTCTCTCACTCACTCACAGCTTCTCTCTCTCTCTCTCTCACAGCTTCTCTTTCTCTCTCTCTCACTCACAGCTTCGCTTTCTCTCTCTCTCTCACTCACAGTTTGTCTTTCTCTCTCTCACACACACTGCTTCTCTCTCTCTCTCACAGCTTCTCTTTCTCTCTCACTCACACCTTCTCTTTCTCTCTCACACACATAGCTTCTATTTCTATCTCACTCTCATTCACAGCTTCTATTTCTCTCTCTCACTCACAGCTTCTCTTTCTCTCTCTCTCTCTCTCACTCACAGCTTTTATTTCTCTCTCTCTCACTCACTCACAGCTTCTCTTTCGCTCTTGCTCTCTCTCTCACTCACAGCTTTTCTTTCTCTCTCTCTCTCACTCACAGCATCTCTTTCCCTCTCTCTCTCTCACACACACAGCTTCTCTCTCTCTCACTCACAGCTTCTCTTTTCCTTCTCTCTCTCACTCACAGCTTCTCTCTCTCTCTCACTCACTCACAGCTTCTCACTGTCTCTCTCTCTCACTCACTCACTCACAGCTTCTCTTTCTCTCTCACTCTCTCACAGCTTCTCTTTCTCTCTCACAATCTCTCAGAGCTTCTCTCTCTCACTCACTCACTCACACCTCTTTCTCTCTCACACACACACTCACAGATTCTCCGTCTCTCTCACTGACAGCTTTCTTTCTCTCTCTTTCTCACTCACAGCTTCTCTTTCTCTCTCTTTCTCACTCAGCTTCTCTTTCTCTCTCACACTCACAGCTTCTCTTTCTCTCTCTCTCACTCACAGCTTTTCTTTCTCTCTCTCTCACTCACTCACAGCTTCTCTTTCTCTCTCTCTCTCACTCACAGCTTCTTTCTCTCTCTCTCACTCTCAGATTTTCTTTCTCTCTCTCTCTCACTCACAGATCTTTTGCTCTCTCTCTCACTCACAGCTTCTCTCTCTATCTCTCTCTCACTCACACACACATAGCTTCTGTTTCTCTCTCACTCTCTCTCACAGCTTCTCTTTCTCTCTCTCTCATTCACTCACAGCTTCTCTTTCTCTCTCTCTCTCGCTCACAGCTTCTCTCTCATTCACTCACTTACTCACATCTTCTCTTTCTTTCTCTCTCTCACAGCTTCTCTTTCTCTCTCTATCTCTCACTCACAGCTTCTCTTTCAATCTCTCTCTCACTCACTCACAGCTTCTCTCTCTCTCTCACTCACTCACAGCTTCTCTTTCTCTCTCTCTCTCACTCACAGCTTTTCTTTCTCTCTCTCTCACTCACTCACAGCTTCTCTTTCTCTCTCTCTCTCACTCACAGCTTTTCTTTCTCTCTCTCTCTCACTCACTCACAGCTTCTCTTACGCTCTCTCTCACATAGCTTCCCTTTCTCTCTCTCTCATTCACAGCTTCTATTTCTCTCTCTCTCACTCACAGCTTCTCTTTCTCTCTCTCTCTCTCACTCACAGCTTCTTTCTCTCTCTCTCACTCTCAGCTTTTCTTTCTCTCTCTCTCTCACTCACAGCTCTTATGCTCTCTCTCTCACTCACAGCTTCTCTCTCTATCTCTCTCTCACTCACACACACACAGCTTCTGTTTCTCTCTCACTCTCTCTCACAGCTTCTCTTTCTCTCTCTCTCATTCACTCACAGCTTCTCTTTCTCTCGCTCACAGCTTCTCTCTCATTCACTCTCTTACTCACAGCTTCTCTTTCTTTCTCTCTCTCACAGCTTCTCTTTCTCTCTCTATCTCTCACTCACAGCTTCTCTTTCAATCTCTCTCTCACTCACTCACAGCTTCTCTCTCTCTCACTCACTCACAGCTTTCTTTCTCTCTCTGTCTCACTCACAGCTTCTCTTTTTCTCTCTGTTTCTCACTCAGCTTCTCTTTCTCTCTCACTCACTCACAGATTCTCTTTCTCTCTCTCACTCACAGCTTCTCTTTCTCTCTCTCACTCACTCACAGCTTTTCTTTCTCTCTCTCTCTCACTCACTCACAGCTTCTCTCTCTCTCTCTCTCACACACAGCTTTTCTTTCTCTCTCTCTCACTCACAGCTTCTCTTTCGCTCTCTCTCACATAGCTTCTCTTTCTCTCTCTCTCATTCACAGCTTCTATTTCTCTCTCTCTCACTCACAGCTTCTCTTTCTGTCTCTCTCTCTCACAGCTTCTCTTTCTCTCTCTCTCTCTCACACAGCTTCTTTCTCTCTCACACACACACTCACAGCTTTTCTTTCTCTCTCTCTCTCACTCACTCACTGCTTCTCTTTTGCTCTCTCTCTCACTCACAGCTTCTCTCTCTCTCTCTCTCTCTCACACACACAGCTTCTGTTTCTCTCTCACTCTCTCTCACACCTTCTCTTTCTCTCTCTCTCTCACTCACTCACAGCTTCTCTTTCTCTCTCTCTCGCTCACAGCTTCTCTCTCACTCACTCTCTTACTCACAGCTTCTCTTTCTTTCTCTGTCTCTCTCACTCACAGCTTCTCTTTCTCTTTCTCTTTCTCTCTCTCTCTCTCTCACTCACAGCTTCTCTTTCTCTCTCTCACACTCACTCACAGCTTCTCTATCTTTCTCTGTCTCTCTCACTCACAGCTTCTCTTTCTCTCTCTCACACACAGCTTCTCTCTCACTCACTCTCTTACTCACAGCTTCTCTTTCTCTCTCTATCTCACTCACTCAGCTTCTCTTTCTCTCTCTATCTCTCTCACTCACTCACAGCTTCCCTTTCTCTCTCACACACACACTCACTCACAGCTTCTCTCTCTCTCTCACTCACTCACAGCTTCTCACTGTCTCTCTCTCACTCACTCACAGCTTCTCTTTCTCTCTCACTCTCTCACAGCTTCTCTTTCTCTCTCACAATCTCTCAGAGCTTCTCTCTCTCACTCACTCACACCTTCTCTTTCTCTCTCACATACACACTCACAGATTCTCCATCTCTCTCACTGACAGCTTTCTTTCTCTCTCTTTCTCACTCACAGCTTCTCTTTCTCTCTCTCTCTCACTCAGCTTCTCTTTCTCTCTCACACTCACAGCTTCTCTTTCTCTCTCTCTCTCACTCACAGCTTTTCTTTCTCTCTCTCTCTCACTCACTCACAGCTTCTCTTGCACTCTCTCTCACATAGCTTCTCTTTCTCTCTCTCCCATTCACAGCTTCTATTTCTCTCTCTCTTACTCACAGCTTCTCTTTCTCTCTCTCTCTCTCACTCACAGCTTCTTTCTCTCTCTCTCTCACTCTCAGCTTTTCTTTCTCTCTCTCTCACTCACAGCTCTTTTGCTCTCTCTCTCACTCACAGCTTCTCTCTCTATCTCTCTCTTACTCACACACACACAGCTTCTGTTTCTCTCTCACTCTCTCTCACAGCTTCTCTTTCTCTCTCTCTCATTCACTCACAGCTTCTCTTTCTCTCTCTCTCGCTCACAGCTTCTCTCTCATTCACTCTCTTACTCACAGCTTCTCTTTCTTTCTCTCTCTCACAGCTTCTCTTTCTCTCTCTATCTCTCACTCACAGCTACTCTTTCTCTCTCTCTCTCACTCACTCACAGCTTCTCTTTCTCTCTCACTCACTCACAGCTTTCTTTTTCTCTCTGTCTCACTCAGCTTCTCTTTCTCTCTCACACTCACAGCTTCTCTTTCTCTCTCACTCACTCACAGCTTCTCTTTCTCTCTCTCTCACTCACAGCTTTTCTTTCTCTCTCTCTCTCACTCACTCACAGCTTCTCTTGCGCTCTCTCTCACATAGCTTCTCTTTCTCTCTCTCTCATTCACAGCTTCTATTTCTCTCTCTCTCACTCACAGCTTCTCTTTCTCTCTCTCTCTCACTCACAGCTTCTTTCTCTCTCTCTCACTCTCAGCTTTTCTTTCTCTCTCTCTCTCACTCACAGCTCTTTTGCTCTCTCTCTCACTCACAGCTTCTCTCTCTATCTCTCTCTCACTCACACACACACAGCTTCTGTTTCTCTCTCACTCTCTCTCACAGCTTCTCTTTCTCTCTCTCTCATTCACTCACAGCTTCTCTTTCTCTCTCTCTCGCTCACAGCTTCTCTCTCATTCACTCTCTTACTCACAGCTTCTCTTTCTTTCTCTCTCTCACAGCTTCTCTTTCTCTCTCACTCACAGCTTCTCTTTCAATCTCTCTCACTCACTCACAGCTTCTCTCTCTCTCACTCACTCACAGCTTTCTTTCTCTCTCTGTCTCACTCACAGCTTCTCTTTCTCTCTCTGTCTCTCACTCAGCTTCTCTTTCTCTCTCACTCACTCACAGATACTCTTTCTCTCTCTCTCACTCACAGCTTCTCCTTCTCTCTCTCACTCACTCACAGCTTTTCTTTCTCTCTCTCTCACTCACTCACAGCTTCTCTCTCTCTCTCTCTCTCACTCACAGCTTTTCTTTCTCTCTCTCTCTCTCACTCACAGCTTCTCTTTCGCTCTCTCTCACATAGCTTCTCTTTCTCTCTCTCTCATTCACAGCTTCTATTTCTCTCTCTCTCACTCACAGCTTCTCTTTCTGTCTCTCTCTCTCACTCACAGCTTCTCTTTCTCTCTCTCTCTCACTCACAGCTTGTTTCTCTCTCTCTCACACACTCACAGCTTTTCTTTCTCTCTCTCTCTCACTCACTCACTGCTTCTCTTTTGCTCTCTCTCTCTCACTAACAGCTTCTCTCTCTCTCTCTCTCTCTCTCACACACACACAGCTTCTGTTTCTCTCTCACTCTCTCTCACACCTTCTCTTTCTCTCTCTCTCTCTCTCTCACTCACTCACAGCTTCTCTTTCTCTCTCTCTCGCTCACAGCTTCTCTCTCACTCACTCTCTTATTCACAGCTTCTCTTTCTTTCTCTGTCTCTCTCACTCACAGCTTCTCTTTCTCTTTCTCTCTCTCTCTCTCACTCACAGCTTCTCTTTCTCTCTCTCACACTCACTCACAGCTTCTCTCTCTTTCTCTGTCTCTCTCACTCACAGCTTCTCTTTCTCTCTCACACACACAGCTTCTCTCTCTCTCACTCACTCACTGCTTCTCTTTCTCTCTCTCTCTCACTCATTCACAGCTTCTCTTTCAATCTTTCTCTCACTCACTCACAGCTTCTCTCTCTCTCTCACTCACTCACAGCTTTCTTTCTCTCTCTGTCTCTCACTCAGCTTCTCTTTCTCTCTCACTCACTCACAGATTCTCTTTCTCTCTCTCTCACTCACAGTTTCTCTTTCTCTCTCTCACTCACTCACAGCTTCTCTTTCGCTCTCTCTCACATAGCTTCTCTTTCTCTCTCTCTCATTCACAGCTTCTATTTCTCTCTCTCTCACTCACAGCTTCCCTTTCTGTCTCTCTCTCACTCACAGCTTCTCTTTCTTTCTCTCTCTCTCTCACCCACAGCTTCTTTCTCTCTCACACACACACTCACAGCTTTTCTTTCTCTCTCTCTCTCACTCACTCACTGCTTCTCTTTTGCTCTCTCTCCCACTAACAGCTTCTCTCTCTCTATCTCTCTCTCTCTCACACACACAGCTTCTGTTTCTCTCTCACTCTCTCTCACACCTTCTCTTTCTCTCTCTCTCACTCACTCACAGCTTCTCTTTCACACTCTCTCGCTCACACCTTCTCTCTCACTCACTCTCTTACTCACAGCTTCTCTTTCTTTCTCTGTCTCTCTCACTCACAGCTTCTCTTTCTCTCTCTCACACTCACTCACAGCTTCTCTTTCTCTGTCTCTCTCACTCACAGCTTCTCTTTCTCTCTCTCTCACACAGCTTCTCTCTCTCTCTCACTCACTCACTGCTTCTCTTTCTCTCTCTCTCTCACTCACTCACAGCTTTTTCTCCCTCTATCTCTCTCACTCACTCACAGCTTCCCTTTCTCTCTCTCACACACACTCATTCACAGCTTCTCTCTCTCTCTCACTCACTCACAGCTTCTCACTGTCTCTCTCTCTCACTCAATCACAGCTTCTCTTTCTCTCTCACTCTCTCACAGCTTCTCTTTCTCTCTCACAATCTCTCAGAGCTTCTCTCTCTCACTCACTCACTCACACCTTCTCTTTCTCTCTCACACACACACTCACAGATTCTCCGTCTCTCTCACTGACAGCTTTCTTTCTCTCTCTTTCTCACTCACAGCTTCTCTTTCTCTCTCTCTCTCACTCAGCTTCTCTTTCTCTCTCACACTCACAGCTTCTCTTTCTCTCTCTCTCTCAATCACAGCTTTTCTTTCTCTCTCTCTCACTCACTCACAGCTTCTCTTTCTCTCTCTCTCTCACTCACAGTTTTCTTTCTCTCTCTCTCTCACTCACTCACAGCTTATCTTGCACTCTCTCTCACAAAGCTTCTCTTTCTCTCTCTCTCATTCACAGCTTCTATTTCTCTCTCTCTCACTCACAGCTTCTCTTTCTCTCTCTCTCTCACTCACAGCTTCTTTCTCTCTCTCTCTCACTCTCAGCTTTTCTTTCTCTCTCACTCACAGCTCTTTTGCTCTCTCTCTCACTCACAGCTTCTCTCTCTATCTCTCTCTCACTCACACACACACAGCTTCTGTTTCTCTCTCACTCTCTCTCACAGCTTCTCTTTCTCTCTCTCATTCACTCACAGCTTCTCTTTCTCTGTCTCTCGCTCACAGCTTCTCTCTCATTCACTCTCTTACTCACAGCTTCTCTTTCTTTCTCTCTCTCACAGCTTCTCTTTCTCTCTCTATCTCTCACTCACAGCTTCTCTTTCTCTCTCTCTCTCACACACTCACAGCTTCTCTTTCTCTCTCACTCACTCACAGCTTTCTTTCTCTCTCTGTCTCACTCACAGCTTCTCTTTCTCTCTCTGTCTCTCACTCAGCTTCTCTTTCTCTCTCTCTCATTCACAGATTCTCTTTCTCTCTCTCTCTCACTCACTCACAGCTTCTCTTTCTCTCTCTCTCTCACTCACAGCTTTTCTTTCTCTCTCTCTCAAACTCACTCACAGCTTCTCTTTCGCTCTCTCTCACATAGCTTCTCTTTCTCTCTCTCTCATTCACAGCTTCTATTTCTCTCTCTCTCTCACTCACAGCTTCTCTTTCTGTCTCTCTCTCTCACTCACAGCTTCTCTTTATCTCTCTCTCTCACTCACAGCTTCTTTCTCTCTCACACACACACTCACAGCTTTTCTTTCTCTCTCTCTCTCTCTCACTCACTCACTGCTTCTCTTTTGCTCTCTCTCTCACTCACAGCTTCTCTCTCTCTATCTCTCTCTCTCTCACACACACACAGCTTCTGTTTCTCTCTCACTCTCTCTCACAACTTCTCTTTCTCTCTCTCTCACTCACTCACAGCTTCTCTCTCTCTCTCTCGCTCACAGCTTCTCTCTCACTCACTCTCTTACTCACAGCTTCTCTTTCTTTCTCTGTCTCTCTCACTCACAGCTTCTCTTTCTCTCTCTCTCTCTCTCACACACAGCTTTCTTTCTCTCTCTGTCTCACTCACAGCTTCTCTTTCTCTCTCTCTCTCTCTCTCACAGCTTCTCTTTCTCTCTCTCTCCCTCACAGCTTCTCATTCTCTCTCTCTCACTCTCTCACTCACAGCTTCTCTTTCTCTCTCTCTCTCACTCACAGCTTCTCTTTCTCTTTCTCTCTCTCTCTCACTCACAGTTTGTCTTTCTCTCTCACACACAGACTGCTTCTCTCTCTCTCACACCTTCTCTTTCTCTCTCTCTCACTCACACCTTCTCTTTCTCTCACACACACATAGCTTCTATTTCTCTCTCACTCTCATTCACAGCTTCTATTTCTCTCTCTCACTCACAGCTTCTCTCTCTCTCTCACACACACTCACAGCTTTTATTTCTCTCTCTCTCACTCACTCACAGCTTCTCTTTCGCTCTTGCTCTCTCTCTCACTCACAGCTTTTCTTTCTCTCTCTCTCTCTCACTCACAGCATCTCTTTCCCTCTCTCTCTCTCACACACACAGCTTCTCTCTCTCTCACTCACAGCTTCTCTCTCTTTCTCTCTCTCACAGCTTCTCTTTCCTTTCTCTCTTGCTCACTCACAGCTTCTCTCTCTCTCTCACTCACTCACAGCTTCTCACTGTCTCTCTCTCACTCACTCACAGCTTCTCTTTCTCTTTCACTCTCTTACAGCTTCTCTTTCTCTCTCACAATCTCTCAGAGCTTCTCTCTCTCACTCACTCACTCACAGCTTCTCTTTCTCTCTCACACACACACTCACAGATTCTCCGTCTCTCTCACTGACAGCTTCTCTTTCTCTCTCTCTCACTCACAGCTTCTATTTCTCTCTGTATCTCTCACTCATCACTTCCCTTTCTCTCTCTCTCTCTCACTCACAGCTTCTTTCTCTCTCTCTCTCAATCACAGCTTTTCTTTCTCTCTCTCACTCACTCACAGCTTCTCTTTCACTCTCTCTCTCACTCACTCACAGCTTCTCTTTCTCTGTCTCTCACTCACAGCTTCTTTCTCTCTCACTCACTCACTCACAACTTCTCTTTCTATCACTCTCTCACACACAGCTTCTCTTTCTCTCTCTCTCACTCACTCACAGCTTCTCTTTCTCTCACTCACTCAAAGCTTCTCTTTCTCTGTCTCTCTCACAGCTTCTCTTTCTCTCTATCTCTCTCACTCACAGCTTCTCTTTTCTCTCTCTCTCTCTCACTCACTCACAGCTTCTCTTTCTCTCTCTCTCACTCACAGCTTCTCTTTCTCTCTCTCACTAACTCATATCTTCTCTTTCTCTCACTCACTCAAAGCTTCTCTTTCTCTGTCTCTCTCACAGCTTCTCTTTCTCTCTCACACACTCACTCACAGCTTCTCTCTCTTTCTCTGTCTCTCTCACTCACAGCTTCTCTTTCTCTCTCTCTCACACAGCTTCTCTCTCTCTCACTCTCACTGCTTCTCTTTCTCTCTCTCTCTCACTCACTCACAGCTTCTCTTTCAATCTCTCTCTCACTCACTCACAGCTTCTCTCTCTCTCTCACTCACTCACAGGTTTCTTTCTCTCTCTATCTCACTCACAGCTTCTCTTTCTCTCTTTGTCTCTCACTCAGCTTCTCTTTCTCTCTCACTCACTCACAGATTCTCTTTCTCTCTCTCACTCACAGCATCTCTTTCTCTCTCTCACTCACTCACAGCTTTTCTTTCTCTCTCTCTCTCACTCACAGCTTCTATTTCTCTCTGTATCTCTCACTCATCGCTTCCCTTTCTCTCTCTCTCTCTCTCTCTCACTCACAGCTTCTTTCTCTCTCTCTCTCAATCACAGCTTTTCTTTCTCTCTCTCACTCACTCACAGCTTCTCTTTCACTCTCTCTCTCTCACTCACTCACAGCTTCTCTTTCTCTGTCTCTCACTCACAGCTTCTTTCTCTCTCACTCACAACTTCTCTTTCTATCACTCTCTCACACACAGCTTCTCTTTCTCTCGCTCTCACTCACTCACAGCTTCTCTTTCTCTCACTCACTCAAAGCTTCTCTTTCTCTGTCTCTCTCACAGCTTCTCTTTCTCTCTATCTCTCTCACTCACAGCTTCTCTTTTCTCTCTCTCTCTCTCACTCACTCACAGCTTCTCTTTCTCTCTCTCTCACTCACAGCTTCTCTTTCTCTCTCTCACTAACTCATATCTTCTCTTTCTCTCTCTCTCTTTCACTCACTCACAGCTTCCCTTTCTCTCTCTCTCTCACTCACTCACAGCTTCTCTTTCTCTTTCTCTTTCTCTCTCACTCACTCACAGCTTCTCTTTCTCTCACACTCACTCACAGCCTTCTTTCTCTCTCTGTCTCACTCACAGCTTCTCTTTCTCTCTCTCTCTCACTCAGCTTCTCTTTCTCTCTCACTCACTCACAGCTTCTATTTCTCTCACTCACTCACAGCTTCTCTTTCTCTGTCTCTCTCACAGCTTCTCTTTCTCTCTCTCTCTCTCACAGCTTCTGTATTCTCTCTCTCTCTCTCACTCACTCACAGCTTCTCTTTCTCTCTCTCTTTCACTCACAGCTATTCTTTCTCTCTCTCACTAACTCACATCTTCTCTTTCTCTCTCTCTCTCACTCACTCACAGCTTCCCTTTCTCTCTCTCTCTCTCTCACTCACTCACAGCTTCTGTTTCTCTCTCTCTCTCACTCACTCACAGCTTCTCTTTCTCTCTCACTCACTCACAGCTTTCTTTTTCTCTCTGTCTCACTCACAGCTTCTCTTTCTCTCTCTCTCACTCAGCTTCTCTTTCTCTCTCTCACACTCACAGCTTCTCTTTCTCTCTCTCTCTCACTTGCAGCTTTTCTTTCTCTATCTCTCACTCACTCACAGCTTCTCTCTCTCTCACACACACAGGTTTTCTTTCTCTCGCTCTCTCACTCACTCACAGCTTCTCTTTCGCTCTCTCTCACATAGCTTCTATTTTTCTCTCTCTCATTCACAGCTTCTATTTCTCTTTCTCTCACTCACAGCTTCTCTTTCTCTCTCTCTCTCTCTCACTCACAGCTTCTCTTTCTTTCTCTCTCTCACTCATTCACAGCTTCTCTTTCTCTCTCACTCACTCACAGCTTTCTTTCAATCTCTGTCTCACTCACAGCTTCTCTTTCTCTCTCTCTCTCACTCAGCTTCTCTTTCTCTCTCTCTCACTCACAGATTCTCTTTCTCTCTCTCTCTCTCACTCACAGCTTCTCTTTCTCTCTCTCACTCACAGCTTCTCTTTCTCTCTCTCTCTCAATCACAGCTTTTCTTTCTTTCTCTCACTCACTCACAGCTTCTCTTTCACTCTCTCTCTCTCACTCACTCACAGCTTCACTTTCTCTGTCTCTCACTCACAGCTTCTCTTTCTTTCTCTCTCACTCACTCACAACTTCTCTTTCTATCTCTCTCACACACACAGCTTCTCTTTCTCTCCTCTCTCACTCACTCACTCACAGCTTCTCTTTCTCTCACTCACTCACAGCTTCTCTTTCTCTGTCTCTCTCACAGCTTCTCTTTCTCTCTCTCTATCTCTCTCACTCACAGCTTCTCTTTTCTCTCTCTCTCTCTCACTCACTCACAGCTTCTCTTTCTCTCTCACACACACTCACAGCTTCTCTTTCTCTCTCTCACTAACAATCTTCTCTCTCTCTCTCTCTCTCACTCACTCATAGCTTCCCTTTCTCTCTCTCTCTCACTCACTCACAGCTTCTCCTTCTCTCTCTCTCTCACTCACTCACAGCTTCTCTTTCTCTCTCACTCACTCACAGCTTTCTCTCTCTCTCTGTCTCACTCACAGCTTCTCTTTCTCCCTCTCTCTCACTCAGCTTCTCTTTCTCTCTCACTCACTCACAGCTTCTATTTCTCTCACTCACTCACAGCTTCTCTTTCTCAGTCTCTCTCACAGCTTCTCTTTCTCTCTATCTCTCTCACTCACAGCTTTTCTTTCTCTCTCTCTCACTCACTCACAGCTTCTCTTTCTCTCTCTCTCTCACTCACAGCTTTTCTTTCTTTCTCTCTCACTCACAGCTTCTCTTGCGCTCTCTCTCACATAGCTTCTCTTTCTCTCTCTCTCATTCACAGGTTCTATTTCTCTCTCTCTCACTCACAGCTTCTCTTTCTCTCTCTCTCTCTCACTCACAGCTTCTTTCTCTCTCACACACACTCTCAGCTTTTCTTTCTCTCTCTCTCTCACTCACAGCTCTTTTGCTCTCTCTCTCAATCACAGCTTCTCTCTCTATCTCTCTCTCACTCACACACACACAGCTTCTGTTTCTCTCTCACTCTCTCTCACAGCTTCTCTTTCTCTCTCTCTCATTCACTCACAGCTTCTCTTTCTCTCTCTCTCGCTCACAGCTTCTCTCTTATTCACTCTCTTACTCCCAGCTTCTCTTTCTTTCTCCCTCTCACAGCTTCTCTTTCTCTCTCTATCTCTCACTCACAGCTTCTCTTTCTCTCTCTCTCTCACTCACTCACAGCTTCTCTTTCTCTCTCACTCACTCACAGCTTTCTTTCTGTCTCTGTCTCACTCACAGCTTCTCTTTCTCTCTCTGTCTCTCACTCAGCTTCTCTTTCTCTCTCTCTCACTCACAGATTCTCTTTCTCTCTCTCTCACTCACAGCTTCTCTTTCTCTCTCTCACTCACTCACAGCTTTTCTTTCTCTCTCTTTCTCACTCACTCACAGCTTCTCTTTCTCTCTCTCTCACTCACTCACAGCTTCTCTTTCGCTCTCTCTCACATAGCTTCTCTTTCTCTCTCTCTCATTCACAGCTTCTATTTCTCTCTCTCTCACTCACAGCTTCTCTTTCTGTCTCTCTCTCTCACTCACAGCTTCTCTTTCTCTCTCTCTCTCACTCACAGCTTCTTTCTCTCTCTCACACACACTCACAGCTTTTCTTTCTCTCTCTCACTCACTCACTCACTGCTTCTCTTTTGCTCTCTCTCTCACTCACAGCTTCTCTCTCCCTCTCTCTCACACACACACAGCTTCTGTTTCTCTCTCACTCTCTCTCACAGCTTTCTCTTTCTCTCTCTCTCGCTCACAGCTTCTCTCTCACTCACTCTCTTACTCACAGCTTCTCTTTCTTTCTCTGTCTCTCTCACTCACAGCTTCTCTTTCTCTACCTCTCTCTCTCACTCACAGCTTCTCTTTCTTTCTCTCACACTCACTCACAGCTTCTCTCTCTTTCTCTGTCTCTCTCACTCACAGCTTCTCTTTCTCTCTCTCACACCCAGCTTCTCTCTCTCTCACTCACTCACTGCTTCTCTTTCTCTCTCTCTCTCACTCACTCACAGCTTCTCTTTCTCTCTCTATCTCTCTCACTCACTCACAGCTTCCCTTTCTCTCTCTCTCACAAACTCACTCACAGCTTCTCTATCTCTCTCTCTCACTCACTCACACCTTCTCTTTCTCTCTCACACACATAGCTTCTATTTCTCTCTCACTCTTATTCACAGCTTCTATTTCTCTCTCTCTCTCACAGCTTCTCTCTCTCACTCACAGCTTTTATTTCTCTCTCTCTCACTCACTCACAGCTTCTCTTTCGCTCTTGCTCTCTCTCTCACTCACAGCTTTTCTTTCTCTCTCTCTCTCACTCACAGCATCTCTTTCCCTCTCTCTCTCTCTCACACACACAGCTTCTCTCTCTCTCACTCACAGCTTCTCTCTCTCTTTCTCTCTCTCACAGCTTCTCTTTCCCTTCTCTCTCTCTCACTCACAGCTTCTCTCTCACTCACTCACTCACAGCTTCTCACTGTCTCTCTCTCTCACTCACTCACAGCTTCTCTTTCTCTCTCAATCTCTCACAGCTTCTCATTCTCTCTCACAATCTCTCAGAGCTTCTCTCTCTCACTCACTCACTCACTCACAGCTTCTCTTTCTCTCTCACACACACACTCACAGATTCTCTGTCTCTCTCACTGACAGCTTCTCTTTCTCTCTCTCTCATTCACAGCTTCTATTTCTCTCTGTATCTCTCACTCATAGCTTCCCTTTCTCTCTCTCTCTCTCTCTCACTCACAGCTTCTTTCTCTCTCTCTCTCAATCACAGCTTTTCTTTCTCTCTCTCTCGCTCACTCACAGCTTCTCTTTCACTCTCTCTCTCTCACTCACTCACACCTTCTCTTTCTCTGTCTCTCACTCACAGCTTCTTTCTCTCTCACTCACTCACTCACAACTTCTCTTTCTATCACTCTCTCACACACAGCTTCTCTTTCTCTCTCTCTCACTCACTCACAGCTTCTCTTTCTCTCACTCACTCAAAGCTTCTCTTTCTCTGTCTCTCTCACAGCTTCTCTTTCTCTCTATCTCTCTCACTCACAGCTTCTCTTTTCTCTCTCTCTCTCTCACTCACTCACAGGTACTCTTTCTCTCTCTCTCACTCACAGCTTCTCTCTCTCTCTCACTAACTCATATCTTCTCTTTCTCTCACTCACTCAAAGCTTCTCTTTCTCTGTCTCTCTCTCAGCTTCTCTTTCTCTCTCTCACACTCACTCACAGCTTCTCTCTCTTTCTCTGTCTCTCTCACTCACAGCTTCTCTTTCTCTCTCTCTCACACAGCTTCTCTCTCTCTCACTCACTCACTGCTTCTCTTTCTCTCTCTCTCTCACTCACTCACAGCTTCTCTTTCAATCTCTCTCTCACTCACTCACAGCTTCTCTCTCTCTCACTCACTCACAGCTTTCTTTCTCTCTCTGTCTCACTCACAGCTTCTCTTTCTCTCTCTGTCTCTCACTCAGCTTCTCTTTCTCTCTCACTCAATCACAGATTCTCTTTCTCTCTCTCACTCACAGCTTCTCTTTCTCTCTCTCACTCACTCACAGCTTTTCTTTCTCTCTCTCTCTCACTCACTCACAGCTTCTCTCTCTCTCTCTCTCACTCACAGCTTTTCTTTCTCTCTCTCTCACTCACTCACAGCTTCTCTTTCGCTCTCTCTCACATAGCTTCTCTTTCTCTCTCTCTCATTCACAGATTCTATTTCTCTATCTCTCACAGCTTCTCTTTCTGTCTCTCTCTCTCACTCACAGCTTCTCTTTCTCTCTCTCTCTCTCACTCACAGCTTCTTTCTCTCTCACACACACACTCACAGCTTTTCTTTATCTCTCTCTCTCACTCACTCACTGCTTCTCTTTTGCTCTCTCTCTCACTAACTGCTTCTCTCTCTCTATCTCTATCTCTCACACACACACAGCTTCTGTTTCTCTCTCACTCTCTCTCACACCTTCTCTTTCTCTCTCTCTCTCACTCACTCACAGCTTCTCTTTCTCTCTCTCTCGCTCACAGCTTCTCTCTCACTCACTCTCTCACTCACAGCTTCTCTTTCTCTCTCTCACACTCACTCACAGCTTCTCTCTCTTTCTCTGTCTCTCTCACTCACAGCTTCTCTTTCTCTGTCTCTCACTCACAGCTTCTTTCTCTCTCACTCACTCACTCACAACTTCTCTTTCTATCACTCTCTCACACACAGCTTCTATTTCTCTCTCTCTCACTCACTCACAGCTTCTCTTTCTCTCACTCACTCAAAGCTTCTCTTTCTCTGTCTCTCTCACAGCTTCTCTTTCTCTCTATCTCTCTCACTCTCAGCTTCTCTTTTCTCTCTCTCTCTCTCACTCACTCACAGCTTCCCTTTCTCTCTCTCTCACTCACAGCTTCTCTTTCTCTCTCTCACTAACTCATATCTTCTCTTTCTCTCACTCACTCAAAGCTTCTCTTTCTCTGTCTCTCTCACAGTTTCTCTTTCTCTCTCTCACACTCACTCACAGCTTCTCTCTCTTTCTCTGTCTCTCTCAATCACAGCTTCTCTTTCTCTCTCACACACACAGCTTCTCTCTCTCTCACTCACTCACTGCTTCTCTTTCTCTCTCTCACTCACTCACAGCTTCTCTTTCAATCTCTCTCTCACTCACTCCCAGCTTCTCTCTCTCTCTCGCTCACTCACAACTTTCTTTCTCTCTCTGTCTCACTCACAGCTTCTCTTACTCTCTCTGTCTCTCACTCAGCTTCTCTTTCTCTCTCACTCACTCACAGATTCTCTTTCTCTCTCTCTCACTCATAGCTTCTCTTTCTCTCTCTCACTCACTCACAGCTTTTCTTTCTCTCTCTCACTCACTCACAGCTTCTCTCTCTCTCACTCACAGCTTTTCTTTCTCTCTCTCTCACTCACTCACAGCTTCTCTTTCGCTCTCTCTCACATAGTTTCTCTTTCTCTCTCTCTCATTCACAGCTTTTATTTCTCTCTCTCTCACAGCTTCTCTTTCTCTCTCTTTCTCTCTCACTCACAGCTTCTCTTTCTCTCTCTCTCTCTCACTCACAGCTTCTTACTCTCTGACACACACCCTCACTGCTTTTCTTTCTCTCTCTCTCTCACTCACTCACTGCTTCTCTTTTGCTCTCTCTCTCACTAACAGCTTCTCTCTCTCTCTCTCTCTCTCACACACACAGCTTCTGTTTCTCTCTCACTCTCTCTCACACCTTCTCTTTCTCTCTCTCTCACTCACTCACAGCTTCTCTCTCTCTCTCTCGCTCACAGCTTCTCTCTCACTCACTCTCTTACTCACAGCTTCTCTTTCTTTCTCTGTCTCTCTCACTCACAGCTTCTCTTTCTCTCTCTCACACTCACTCACAGCTTCTCTCTCTTTCTCTGTCTCTCTCACTCACAGCTTCTCTTTCTCTCTCACACACACAGCTTCTCTCTCTCTCTCACTCACTCACTGCTTCTCTTTCTCTCTCTCTCTCACTCACTCACAGCTTCTCTTTCTTTCTCTCTCTCTCTCACTCACTCACAGCTTCTCTTTCAATCTCTCTCTCACTCACTCACAGCTTCTCTCTCTCTCTCACTCACTCACAGCTTTCTTTCTCTCTCTGTCTCACTCACAGCTTCTCTTTCTCTCTCTGTCTCTCACTCAGCTTCTCTTTCTCTCTCACTCACTCACAGATTCTCTTTCTCTCTCTCTCACTCACAGCTTCTCTTTCTCTCTCTCACTCACTCACAGCTTTTCTTTCTCTCTCTCACTCACTCACTCACTCACAGCTTCTCTCTCTCTCTCTCACTCACAGCTTTTCTTTCTCTCTCTCTCACTCACTCACAGCTTCTCTTTCGCTCTCTCTCACATAGTTTCTCTTTCTCTCTCTCTCATTCACAGCTTTTTTTCTCTCTCTCACAGCTTCTCTTTCTCTCTCTTTCTCTCTCACTCACAGCTTCTCTTTCTCTCTCTCTGTCTCACTCACAGCTTCTTTCTCTCTCTCACACACCCTCACAGCTTTTCTTTCTCTCTCTCTCTCACTTAATCACTGCTTCTCTTTTCCTCTCTCTCTCACTAACAGCTTCTCTCTCTCTCTCTCTCTCACACACACAGCTTCTGTTTCTCTCTCACTCTCTCTCACACCTTCTCTTTCTCTCTCTCTCACTCACTCACAGCTTCTCTCTCTCTCTCGCTCACAGCTTCTCTCTCACTCACTCTCTTACTCACAGCTTCTCTTTCTTTCTCTGTCTCTCTCACTCACAGCTTCTCTTTCTCTCTCACACACTCACTCACAGCTTCTCTCTCTTTCTCTGTCTCTCTCACTCACAGCTTCTCTTTCTCTCTCACACACACAGCTTCTCTCTCTCTCTCACTCACTCACTGCTTCTCTTTCTCTCTCTCTCACTGACTCACAGCTTCTCTTTCTCTCTCTATCTCTCTCACTCACTCACAGCTTCCCTTTCTCTCTCACACACACACTCATTCACAGCTTCTCTCTCTCTCTCTCACTCACTCACAGCTTCTCACTGTCTCTCTCTCTCACTCACTCACAGCTTCTCTTTCTCTCTCACTCTCTCACAGCTTCTCTTTCTCTCTCACAATCTCTCAGAGCTGCTCTCTCTCACTCACTCACTCACACCTTCTCTATCTCTCACACACACACACTCACAGCTTTTCTTTCTCTCTCTCTCTCTCTCACTCACTCACAGCTTCTCTTTCGCTCTCTCTCACATAGCTTCTATTTCTCTCTCTCTCATTCACAGCTTCTATTTCTCTCTCTCTCACTCACAGCTTCTCTTTCTCTCTCTCTCTCACTCACAGCTTCTTTCTCTCTCACACACACTCACAGCTTTTCTTTCTCTCTCTCTCTCACTCACTCACAGCTCTTTTGCTCTCTCTCTCACTCACAGCTTCTCTCTCTCTATCTCTCTCTCACTCACACACAGACAGCTTCTGTTTCTCTCTCACTCTCTCTCACAGCTTCTCTTTCTCTCTCTCACTCACTCACAGCTTCTCTTTCTCTTTCTCTCGCTCACAGCTTCTCTCTCACTCACTCTCTTACTCACAGCTTCTCTTTCTTTCTCTCTCTCACAGCTTCTCTTTCTCTCTCTCTCTCTCACTCACAGCTTCTCTTTCTCTCTCTCTCTCACTCATTCACAGCTTCTCTTTCTCTCTCACTCACTCACAGCTTTCTTTCAATCTCTGTCTCACTCACAGCTTCTCTTTCTCTCTCTCTCTCACTCAGCTTCTCTTTCTCTCTCTCTCACTCACAGATTCTCTTTCTCTCTCTCTCTCACTCACAGCTTCTCTTTCTCTCTCTCTCACTCACAGCTGCTCTTTCTCTCTCTCTCAATCACAGCTTTTCTTTCTCTCTCTCACTCACTCACAGCTTCTCTTTCACTCTCTCTCTCTCACTCACTCACAGCTTCACTTTCTCTGTCTCTCACTCACAGCTTCTCTTTCTTTCTCTCTCACTCACTCACAACTTCTCTTTCTATCTCTCTCACACACACAGCTTCTCTTTCTCTCTCTCTCTCTCACTCACTCACAGCTTCTCTTTCTCTCACTCACTCACAGCTTCTCTTTCTCTGTCTCTCTCACAGCTTCTCTTTCTCTCTCTCTATCTCTCTCACTCACAGCTTCTCTTTTCTCTCTCTCTCTCTCACTCACTCACAGCTTCTCTTTCTCTCTCACACACACTCACAGCTACTCTTTCTCTCTCTCACTAACAATCTTCTCTCTCTCTCTCACTCACTCATAGCTTCCCTTTCTCTCTCTCTCTCTCACTCACTCACAGCTTCTCCTTCTCTCTCTCTCTCACTCACTCACAGCTTCTCTTTCTCTCTCAGTCACTCACAGCTTTCTCTCTCTCTCTGTCTCACTCACAGCTTCTCTTTCTCTCTCTCTCACTCAGCTTCTCTTTCTCTCTCACTCACTCACAGCTTCTATTTCTCTCACTCACTCACAGCTTCTCTTTCTGTCTCTCTCACAGATTCCCTTTCTCTCTATCTCTCTCACTCACAGCTTTTCTTTCTCTCTCTCTCACTCACTCACAGCTTCTCTTTCTCTCTCTCTCACTCACAACTTTTCTTTCTTTCTCTCTCACTCACAGCTTCTCTTGCGCTCTCTCTCACATAGCTTCTCTTTCTCTCTCTCTCATTCACAGCTTCTATTTCTCTCTCTCTCACTCACAGCTTCTCTTTCTCTCTCTCTCTCACTCACAGCTTCTTTCTCTCTGTCTCACACTCTCAGCTTTTCTTTCTCTCTCTCTCACTCACAGCTCTTTTGCTCTCTCTCTCAATCACAGCTTCTCTCTCTATCTCTCTCTCACTCACACACACACAGCTTCTGTTTCTCTCTCACTCTCTCACACAGCTTCTCTTTCTCTCTCTCTCATTCACTCACAGCTTCTCTTTCTCTCTCTCTCGCTCACAGCTTCTCTCTTATTCACTCTCTTACTCACAGCTTCTCTTTCTTTCTCCCTCTCACAGCTTCTCTATCTCTCTATATCTCTCACTCACAGCTTCTCTTTCTCTCTCTCTCTCACTCACTCACAGCTTCTCTTTTTCTCTCACTCACTCACAGCTTTCTTTCTCTCTCTGTCTCACTCACAGCTTCTCTTTCTCTCTCTGTCTCTCACTCAGCTTCTCTTTCTCTCTCTCTCACTCACAGATTCTTTCTCTCTCTCTCACTCACAGCTTCTCTTTCTCTCTCTCACTCACTCACAGCTTTTCTTTCTCTCTCTCTCTCACTCATTCACAGCTTCTCTTTCTCTCTCTCTCTCACTCACTCACAGCTTCTCTTTCGCTCTCTCTCACAAAGCTTCTCTTTCTCTCTCTCCCATTCACAGCTTCTATTTCTCTCTCTCACTCACAGCTTCTCTTTCTGTCTCTCTCTCTCACTCACAGCTTCTCTTTCTCTCTCTCTCTCACTCACAGCTTCTTTCTCTCTCTCACACACACTCACAGCTTTTCTTTCTCTCTCTCTCTCACTCACTCACTGCTTCTCTTTTGCTCTCTCTCTCACTCACAGCTTCTCTCTCCCTCTCTCTCTCTCACACACACAGCTTCTGTTTCTCTCTCACTCTCTCTCACACCTTCTCTTTCTCTCTCTCACTCTCACTCACAGCTTCTCTTTCTCTCTCTCTCGCTCACAGCTTCTCTCTCACTCACTCTCTTACTCACAGCTTCTCTTTCTTTCTCTGTCTCTCTCACTCACAGCTTCTCTTTCTGTATTTCTCTCTCTCTCACTCACAGCTTCTCTTTCTTTCTCTCACACTCACTCACAGCTTCTCTCTCTTTCTCTGTCTCTCTCACTCACAGCTTCTCTTTCTCTCTCTCACACACAGCTTCTCTCTCTCTCACTCACTCACTGCTTCTCTTTCTCTCTCTCTCACTCACTCACAGCTTCTCTTTCTCTCTCTATCTCTCTCACTCACTCACAGCTTCCCTTTCTCTCTCTCTCACAAACTCACTCACAGCTTCTCTCTCTCTCTCTCTCTCACTCACTCACAGCTTCTCTTTCTCACTCACTCACTCACAGCTTTCTTTCTCTCTCTGTCTCACTCACAGCTTCTCTTTCTCTCTCTCTCTCTCACTCACACACAGACAGCTTCTGTTTCTCTCTCACTCTCTCTCACAGCTTCTCTTTCTCTCTCTCTCACTCACTCACAGCTTCTCTTTCTCTTTCTCTCGCTCACAGCTTCTCTCTCACTCACTCTCTTACTCAAAGCTTCTCTTTCTTTCTCTCTCTCTCACTCACACACAGACAGCTTTTGTTTCTCTCTCACTCTCTCTCACAGCTTCTCTTTCTCTCTCTCTCACTCACTCACAGCTTCTCTTTCTCTTTCTCTCGCTCACAGCTTCTCTCTCACTCACTCTCTTACTCACAGCTTCTCTTTCTTTCTCTCTCTCGCAGCTTCTCTTTCTCTCTCTCTCTCTCACTCACAGCTTCTCTTTCTCTCTCTCTCTCACTCATTCACAGCTTCTCTTTCTCACTCACTCACTCACAGCTTTCTTTCAATCTCTGTCTCACTCACAGCTTCTCTTTCTCTCTCTCTCACAGCTTCTCTCTCTCTCTCTCTCACTCACAGCTTTTATTTCTCTCTCTCTAACTCACTCACAGCTTCTCTTTCGCTCTTGCTCTCTCTCTCACTCACAGCTTTTCTTTCTCTCTCTCTCACTCACAGCATCTCTTTCCCTCTCTCTCTCTCACACACACAGCTTCTCTCTCTCTCACTCACAGCTTCTCTCTCTCTTTCTCTCTCTCACAGCTTCTCTTTCCCTTCTCTCTCTCTCACTCACAGCTTCTCTCTCACTCACTCACTCACAGCTTCTCACTGTCTCTCTCTCTCACTCACTCACAGCTTCTCTTTCTCTCTCACTCTCTCACAGCTTCTCTTTCTCTCTCACAATCTCTCAGAGCTTCTCTCTCTCACTCACTCACTCACTCACAGCTTCTCTTTCTCTCTCTCACACACACTCACAGATTCCCCGTCTGTCTCTCACTCATAGCTTCCCTTTCTCTCTCTCTCTCTCTCTCACTCACAGCTTCTTTCTCTCTCTCTCTCAATCACAGCTTTTCTTTCTCTCTCTCGCTCACTCACAGCTTCTCTTTCACTCTCTCTCTCACTCACTGACAGCTTCTCTTTCTCTGTCTCTCACTCTCAGCTTTTTTCTCTCTCACTCAATCACTCACAACTTCTCTTTCTATCACTCTCTCACACACAGCTTCTCTTTCTCTCTCTCTCACTCACTCACAGCTTCTCTTTCTCTCACTCACTCAAAGCTTCTCTTTCTCTTTCTCTCTCACAGCTTCTCTTTCTCTCTATCTCTCTCACTCACAGCTTCTCTTTTCTCTCTCTCTCTCTCTCACTCACTCACAGCTTCTCTTTCTTTCTCTCTCACTCACAGCTTCTCTTTCTCTCTCACTAACTCATATCTTCTCTTTCTCTCTCTCTCTCACTCACTCACAGCTTCCCTTTCTCTCTCTCTCTCTCTCTCACTCACTCACAGTTTCTCTTTCTCTCTCTCTCTCACTCAGCTTCTCTTTCTCTCTCTCACTCACAGATTCTCTCTCTCTCTCTCTCTCTCACTCTCTCACAGTTTCCCTTTCTCTCTCTCTCTCACTCACTCACAGCTTCTCTTTCTCTTTCTCTCTAACTCACTCACAGCTTCTCTTTCTCTCTCACTCACTCACAGCCTTCTTTCTCTCTCTGTCTCACTCACAGCTTCTCTTTCTCTCTCTTTCTCTCTCAGCTTCTCTTTCTCTCTCACTCATAGCTTCTATTTCTCTCACTCACTCACAGCTTCTCTTTCTCTGTCTCTCTCACAGCTTCTCTTTCTCTCTCTCACAGCTTCTCTATTCTCTCTCTCTCTCACTCACTCACAGCTTCCCTTTCTCTCTCTCTCTCTCTCACTCACTCACAGCTTCTCTTTCTCTCTCTCTCTCACTCACTCACAGCTTCTCTTTCTCTCTCACTCACTCACAGCTTTCTTTTTCTCTCTGTCTCACTCACAGCTTCTCTTTCTCTCTCTCTCTCTCACTCAGCTTCTCTTTCTCTCTCTCACACTCACAGCTTCTCTTTCTCTCTCTCTCTCTCACTTGCAGCTTTTCTTTCTCTCTCTCTCACTCACTCACAGCTTCTCTTTCTCTCTCTCTCACAGCTTTTCTTTCTCTCTCTCTCTCACTCACTCACAGCTTCTCTTTCGCTCTCTCTCACATAGCTTCTCTTTCTCTCTCTCTCATTCACAGCTTCTATT
The DNA here is from genome assembly GCA_035047345.1 of Bradypodion ventrale. Classification (NCBI taxonomy): domain Eukaryota; kingdom Metazoa; phylum Chordata; class Lepidosauria; order Squamata; family Chamaeleonidae; genus Bradypodion; species Bradypodion ventrale. Next base: position 208,888,486 of record JAWDJE010000002.1, read on the forward strand.
TCTCTCTCTCTCACTCACAGCTTCTTTCTCTCTCTCACACAAACTCACATCTTTTCTTTCTCTCTCTCTCTCACTCACTCACAGCTCTTTTGCTCTCTCTCTCACTCACAGCTTCTCTCTCTCTATCTCTCTCTCACTCACACACACACAGCTTCTGTTTCTCTCTCACTCTCTCTCACAGTTTCTCTTTCTCTCTCTCTCACTCACTCACAGCTTCTCTTTCTCTTTCTCTCGCTCACAGCTTCTCTCTCACTCACTCTCTTACTCACAGCTTCTCTTTCTTTCTCTCTCTCACAGCTTCTCTTTCTTTCTCTCTCTCTCTCTCACTCACAGCTTCTCTTTCTCTCTCTCTCTCACTCATTCACAGCTTCTCTTTCTCTCTCTCTCTCACTCACTCACAGCTTTCTTTCAATCTCTGTCTCGCTCACAGCTTCTCTTTCTCTCTCTCTCTCACTCAGCTTCTCTTTCTCTCTCTCTCTCACTCACTCACAGCTTCACTTTCACTCTCTCTCACATAGCTTCTATTTCTCTCTCTCTCATTCACAGCTTCTATTTCTCTCTCTCTCACTCACAGCTTCATTTTCTCTCTCTCTCACTCACAACTTCTTTCTCTCTCACACACACACTCACAGCTTTTCTTTCTCTCTCTCTCTCACTCACTCACAGCTCTTTTGCTCTGTCTCTCACTCACAGCTTCTCTCTATCTCTCTCTCACTCACACACACACAGCTTCTGATTCTCTCTCACTCTCTCTCACAGCTTCTCTTTCTCTCTCTCTCATTCACTCACAGCTTCTCTTTCTCTTTCTCTCGCTCACAGCTTCTCTCTCACTCCCTCTCTTACTCACAGCTTCTCTTTCTTTCTCTCTCTCACAGCTTCTCTTTCTCTCTCTCTCTCACTCACAGCTTCTCTCTCTCTCTCTCTCTCTCACTCACTCACAGCTTCTCTTTCTCTCTCACTCACTCACAGCTTTCTTTCAATCTTTCTCACTCACAGCTTCTCTTTCTCTCTCTCACTCACAGATTCTCTCTCTCTCTCTCTCATTCTCTCACAGTTTCCCTTTCTCTCTCTCTCTCACTCACTCACAGCTTCTCTTTCTCTTTCTCTCTCACTCACTCACAGCTTCTCTTTCTCTCTCACTCACTCACAGCCTTCTTTCTCTCTCTGTCTCACTCACAGCTTCTCTTTCTCTCTCTTTCTCTCTCAGCTTCTCTTTCTCTCTCACTCACAGCTTCTATTTCTCTCACTCACTCACAGCTTCTCTTTCTCTGTCTCTCTCACAGCTTCTCTTTCTCTCTCTCTCTCTCACAGCTTCTCTATTCTCTCTCTCTCTCACTCACTCACAGCTTCCCTTTCTCTCTCTCTCTCTCTCACTCACTCACAGCTTCTCTTTCTCTCTCTCTCTCACTCACTCACAGCTTCTCTTTCTCTCTCACTCACTCACAGCTTTCTTTTTCTCTCTGTCTCACTCACAGCTTCTCTTTCTCTCTCTCTCTCTCACTCAGCTTCTCTTTCTCTCTCACACACTCACAGCTTCTCTTTCTCTCTCTCTCTCACTTGCAGCTTTTCTTTCTCTCTCTCTCACTCACTCACAGCTTCTCTTTCTCTCTCTCTCTCACAGCTTTTCTTTCTCTCTCTCTCTCACTCACTCACAGCTTCTCTTTCGCTCTCTCTCACATAGCTTCTCTTTCTCTCTCTCATTCACAGCTTCTAATTCTCTCTCTCTCACTCACAGCTTCTTTCTCTCTCACACACACACTCACAGCTTTTCTTTCTCTCTCTCTCTCACTCACTCACAGCTCTTTTGCTCTCTCTCTCACTCACAGCTTCTCTCTCTCTATCTCTCTCTCACTCACACACACACAGCTTCTGTTTCTCTCTCACTCTCTCTCACAGTTTCTCTTTCTCTCTCTCTCACTCACTCACAGCTTCTCTTTCTCTTTCTCTCGCTCACAGCTTCTCTCTCACTCACTCTCTTACTCACAGCTTCTCTTTCTTACTCTCTCTCACAGCTTCTCTTTCTTTCTCTCTCTCTCTCTCACTCACAGCTTCTCTTTCTCTCTCTCTCTCACTCATTCACAGCTTCTCTTTCTCTCTCTCTCTCTCACTCACTCACAGCTTTCTTTCAATCTCTGTCTCACTCACAGCTTCTCTTTCTCTCTCTCTCACTCAGCTTCTCTTTCTCTCTCTCTCTCACTCACTCACAGCTTCACTTTCACTCTCTCTCACATAGCTTTTATTTCTCTCTCTCTCATTCACAGCTTCTATTTCTCTCTCTCTCACTCACAACTTCTTTCTCTCTCACACACACACTCACAGCTTTTCTTTCTCTCTCTCTCTCACTCACTCACAGCTCTTTTGCTCTGTCTCTCACTCACAGCTTCTCTCTCTCTATCTCTCTCTCACTCACACACACACAGCTTCTGTTTCTCTCTCACTCTCTCTCACAGCTTCTCTTTCTCTCTCTCTCACTCACTCACAGCTTCTCTTTCTCTTTCTCTCGCTCACAACTTCTCTCTCACGCACTCTCTTACTCACAGCTTCTCTTTCTTTATCTCTCTCACAGCTTCTCTTTCTTTCTCTCTCTCTCTCTCACTCACAGCTTCTCTTTCTCTCTCTCTCTCACTCACTCACAGCTTCTCTTTCTCTCTCTCTCTCTCACTCACTCACAGCTTTCTTTCAATCTCTGTCTCACTCACAGCTTCTCTTTCTCTCTCTCTCTCACTCATCTTCTCTTTCTCTCTCTCTCTCACTCACTCACAGCTTCTCTTTCACTCTCTCTCACATAGCTTCTATTTCTCTCTCTCTCATTCACAGCTTCTATTTCTCTCTCTCTCACTCACAGCTTCTCTTTCTCTCTCTCTCACTCACAACTTCTTTCTCTCTCACACACACACTCACAGCTTTTCTTTCTCTCTCTCTCTCTCTCACTCACAGCTCTTTTGCTCTGTCTCTCACTCACAGCTTCTCTCTCTCTATCTCTCTCTCACTCACACACACAGCTTCTGTTTCTCTCTCACTCTCTCTCACAGCTTCTCTTTCTCTCTCTCTCATTCACTCACAGCTTCTCTTTCTCTTTCTCTCGCTCACAGCTTCTCTCTCACTCCCTCTCTTACTCACAGCTTCTCTTTCTTTCTCTCTCTCACAGCTTCTCTTTCTCTCTCTCTCACTCAAAGCTTCTCTCTCTCTCTCTCTCACTCACTCACAGCTTCTCTTTCTCTCTCACTCACTCACAGCTTTCTTTCAATCTGTCTCACTCACAGCTTCTCTTTCTCTCTCTCTCTCACTCAGCTTCTCTTTCTCTCTCTCCCTCACAGATTCTCTCTCTCTCTCTCACTCTCTCACAGTTTCCCTTTCTCTCTCTCTCTCTCATTCACTCACAGCTTCTCTTTCTCTTTCTCTCTCACTCACTCACAGCTTCTCTTTCTCTCTCACTCACTCACAGCCTTCTTTCTCTCTCTGTCTCACTCACAGCTTCTCTTTCTCTCTTTCTCTCTCAGCTTCTCTTTCTCTCTCACTCACAGCTTCTATTTCTCTCACTCACTCACAGCTTCTCTTTCTCTGTCTCTCTCACAGCTTCTCTTTCTCTCTCTCTCTCTCACAGCTTCTCTATTCTCTCTCTCTCTCACTCACTCACAGCTTCCCTTTCTCTCTCTCTCTCTCACTCACTCACAGCTTCTCTTTCTCTCTCTCTCTCACTCACTCACAGCTTCTCTTTCTCTCTCACTCACTCACAGCTTTCTTTTTCTCTCTGTCTCACTCACAGCTTCTCTTTCTCTCTCTCTCTCTCACTCAGCTTCTCTTTCTCTCTCACACACTCACAGCTTCTCTTTCTCTCTCTCTCACTTGCAGCTTTTCTTTCTCTCTCTCTCACTCACTCACAGCTTCTCTTTCTCTCTCTCTCTCACACAGCTTTTCTTTCTCTCTCTCTCTCACTCACTCACAGCTTCTCTTTCTCTCTCTCTCTCACTGACAGCTTCTTTCTCTCTCACACACACACTCACAGCTTTTCTTTCTCTCTCTCTCTCACTCACTCACAGCTCTTTTGCTCTCTCTCACTCACAGCTTCTCTCTCTCTATCTCTCTCTCACTCACACACACACAGCTTCTGTTTCTCTCTCACTCTCTCTCACAGCTTCTCTTTCTCTCTCTCTCACTCACTCACAGCTTCTCTTTCTCTTTCTCTCGCTCACAGCTTCTCTCTCACTCACTCTCTTACTCACAGCTTCTCTTTCTTTCTCTCTCTCACAGCTTCTCTTTCTCTCTCTCTCTCACTCACAGCTTCTCTTTCTCTCTCTCTCACTCACTCACAGCTTCACTTTCTCTCTCTCTCTCTCACTCACTCACAGCTTTCTTTCAATCTCTGTCTCACTCAAAGCTTCTCTTTCTTTCTCTCTCTCACTCAGCTTCTCTTTCTCTCTCTCACTCACAGATTCTCTTTCTCTCTCTCTCTCTCTCACTCACAGCTTCTCTTTCTCTCTCTCACACTCACAGCTTCTCTTTCTCTCTCTCTCTCAATCACAGCTTTTCTTTCTCTCTCTCACTCACTCACAGCTTCTCTTTCACTCTCTCTCTCTCACTCACTCACAGCTTCACTTTCTCTGTCTCTCACTCACAGCTTCTCTTTCTCTCTCTCTCACTCACTCACAACTTCTCTTTCTATCTCTCTCACACACACAGCTTCTCTTTCTCTCTCTCTCTCTCACTCACTGACAGCTTCTATTTCTCTCACTCACTCACAGCTTCTCTTTCTCTGTCTCTCTCACAGCTTCTCTTTTTCTCTCTCTATCTCTCTCACTCACAGCTTCTCTTTTCTCTCTCTCTCACTCACTCACAGCTTCTCTTTCTCTCTCTCACACACTCACAGCTTCTCTTTCTCTCTCTCACTAACACACATCTTCTCTCTCTCTCTCTCTCACTCATAGCTTCCCTTTCTCTCTCTCTCTCACTCACTCACAGCTTCTCTTTCTCTCTTTCTCTCACTCACTCACAGCTTCTCTTACTCTCTCACACACTCACAGCTTTCTTTCTCTCTCTGTCTCACTCAGAGCTTCTCTTTCTCTCTCTCTCACTCAGCTTCTCTTTCTCTCTCACTCACTCACAGCTTCTATTTCTCTCACTCACTCACAGCTTCTCTTTCTCAGTCTCTCTCACAGCTTCTCTTTCTCTCTATCTCTCTCACTCACAGCTTCTCTTTTCTCTCTCTCACTCCCTCACAGCTTCTCTCTCTCTCTCTCTCACTCACAGCTTCTCTTTCTCTCTCTCACTAACTCACATCTTCTCTTTCTCTCTCTCACTCACTCACAGCTTCCCTTTCTCTCTCTCTCTCACTCACTCACAGCTTCTCTTTCTCTCTCTCTCTCTCACTCACAGCTTCTCTTTCTCTCTCACTCACTCACAGCTTTCTTTCTCTCTCTTTCTCACTCACAGCTTCTCTTATTCTCTCTCTCTCTCACTCAGCTTCTCTCTCTCTCTCTCACACTCACAGCTTCTCTTTCTCTCTCTCTCACTCACAGCTTTTCTTTCTTTCTTTCTCTCTCTCACTCACTCACAGCTTCTCTTTTGCTCTCTCTCACATAGCTTCTCTTTCTCTCTCTCTCATTCACAGCTTCTATTTCTCTCTCTCTCTCTCTCACTCACAGCTTCTCTTTCTCTCTCTCTCACTCACAGCTTTTCTTTGTCTCTCTCTCACTCACAGCTTCTCTTTCGCTCTCTCTCACATAGCTTCTCTTTCTCTCACATTCACAGCTTCTATTTCTCTCTCTCTCACACAGCTTCTCTTTCTCTCTCTCTCTCACTCACAGCTTCTTTCTCTCTCTCACACACACTCACAGCTTTTCTTTCTTTCTCTCTCTCACTCACTCACAGCTCTTTTCCTCTCTCTCTCACTCACAGCTTCTCTCTCTCTCTATCTCTCTCTCACTCACACACACACAGCTTCTGTTTCTCTCTCACTCTCTCTCACAGCTTCTCTTTCCCTCTCTCTCATTCACTCACAGCTTCTCTTTCTCTCTCTCTTGCTCACAGCTTCTCTCTCACTCACTCTCTTACTCACAGAATCTCTTTCTTTCTCTCTCTCATAGCTTCTCTTTCTCTCTTTCTCTCTCACTCACAGCTTCTCTTTCTCTCTCTCTCTCACTCACTCACTCACAGCTTCTCTTTCTCTCTCACTCACTCACAGCTTTCTTTCTCTCTCTGTCTCACTCACAGCTTCTCTTTTTCTCTCTCTCTCACTCAGCTTCTCTTTCTCTCTCTCTCACTTACAGATTCTCTTTCTCTCACACTCACAGCTTCTCTTTCTCTCTCTCTCTCACTCACAGCTTTTCTTTCTCTCTCTCTCACTCACTCACAGCTTCTCTTTCTCTCTCTCTCTCACTCACAGCTTTTCTTTCTTTCTCTCTCTCACTCACTCACAGCTTCTCTTTCACTCTCTCTCACATAGCTTCTCTTTCTCTCTCTCTCATTCACAGCTTCTATTTCGCTCTCTCTCACTCACAGCTTCTCTTTCTGTCTCTCTCTCTCACTCACAGCTTTTCTTTCTCTCTCTCTCACTCACTCACAGCTTCTCTTTCTCTCTCTCTCTCACTCACAGCTTTTCTTTCTTTCTCTCTCTCACTCACTCACAGCTTCTCTTTCACTCTCTCTCACATAGCTTCTCTTTCTCTCTCTCTCATTCACAGCTTCTATTTCGCTCTCTCTCACTCACAGCTTCTCTTTCTGTCTCTCTCTCTCACTCACAGCTTCTCTTTCTCTCTCTCTCTCTCTCACTCACAGCTTCTTTCTCTCTCACACACACACTCACAGCTTTCCTTTCTCTCTCTCTCTCACTCACTCACTGCTTCTCTTTTGCTCTCTCTCACTCACAGCTTCTCTCTCTATCTCTCTCTCTCACACACACAGCTTCTGTTTCTCTCTCACTCTCTCTCACACCTTCTCTTTCTCTCTCTCTCACTCACTCACAGCTTCTCTTTCTCTCTCTCACTCACAGCTTCTCTCTCACTCACTCTCTTACTCACAGCTTCTCTTTCTTTCACTCTCTCACAGCTTCTCTCTCTCTCTCTCTCACTCAGAGCTTCTCTTTCTCTCTCTCACACTCACTCACAGCTTCTCTCTCTTTCTCTGTCTCTCACTCACAGCTTCTCTCTCTCTCTCTCACAGCTTCTCTCTCTCACTCACTCACTGCTTCTCTCTCTCTCACTCACTCACAGCTTCTATTTCTCTCTCTCACACACACACAGCTTCACTTTCTCTCTATCTCTCACTCACAGCTTCTCTTTTCTCTCTCTCTCACTCACTCACAGCTTCTCATTCCTTCTCTCTCTCACTCACATCTTCTCTTTCTCTCTCTCTCACTCACTCACAGCTTCTCTTTCTCTCTCACTCACAGCTTTCTCTCTCTCTCACTGTCTCACTCACAGCTTCTCTTTCTCTCTCTCATTCAGCTTCTCTTTCTCTCTCTCACTCACAGCTTCTCTTTCTCTCTCTCTCACTCACAGCTTCTCTTTCTCTCTCACACTCACAGCTTGTCTTTCTCTCTCACACACACACTGCTTCTCTCTCTCACAGCTTCTCTTTCTCTCTCACTCACTCACAGCTTTCTTTCTCTCTGTCTCACTCACAGCTTCACTTTCTCTCTCTCTCTCACTCAGCTTCTCTTTCTCTCTCTCTCACTCACAGCTTCTCATTCTCTCTCTCTCACTCTCTTACTCACAGCTTCTCTCTCTCTCTCTCTCACTCACATCTACTCTTTCTCTTTCTTTCTCACTCACAGCTTGTATTTCACATTCTCACACACACTGCTTCTCTCTCTCTCTCACAGCTTCTCTTTCTCTCTCTCTCTCACTCACAGCTTCTCTTTCTCTCTCTCTCACATAGCTTCTCTTTCTCTCTCTCTCATTCATAGCTTCTATTTCTCTCTCTCACTCTCAGCTTCTCTTTCTCTCTCTCGCTCTCACTCACATTTTCTCTCTCTCTCTCACTCACAGCTTTACTTTCTCTCTCGCTCTCACTCACTCACAGCTTCTCTTTCGCTCGCTCTCTCACTCACAGCTTCTCTCTCTCTTTCTCTCGCTCACAGCTTCTCTTTCCCTTCTCTCTCTTTCACTCACAGCTTCTCTCTCTCACACACACTCACTCACTCACTCACAGCTTCTCACTCTCTCTCTCTCTCACTCACTCACAGCTTCTCTTTCTCTCTCACTCTCTCACAGTTTCTCTTTCTCTCTCACAATCTCTCAGAACTTCTCTCTCTCTCACTCACTCACAGCTTTTCTTTCTCTCTCACTCTCTCACAGCTTCTCTTTCTCTCTCACAATCTCTCAGAGCTTCTCTCACTCTCTCACTCACAGCTTCTCTTTCTCTCTCTCTCACTCATAGCTTCTTTCTCTCTCTCTCTCTCAATCACAGCTTTCCTTTCTCTCTCACTCACTCACTCACAGCTTCTCTTTCACTCTCTCTCTCTCACTCACTCACAGCTTCTCTTTCTCTGTCTCTCACTCACAGCTTCTCTTTCTCTCTCTCTCACTCACTCACAACTTCTCTTTCTATCTCTCTCACACACAAAGCTTCTCTTTCTCTCTCTCTCACTCACAGCTTATTTCTCTCTCTCAATCACAGCTTTTCTCTCTCTCACACACACACACTCAGAGCTTCACTTTCTCTCTCAATCTCACTCACAGCTTATCTTTCTCCCTCTCTCACTCACACCTTCTCTCTCACTCACTCTCTCACTCACAGCTTCTCTTTCTTTCTCTCTCACAGCTCTTTCAATCTCTCTCTCACTCACTCACAGCTTCTCTTTCTCTCTCTCTCACTCACTCACGACTTCTATTTCTCTCTCTCACACACACAAAGATTCTCTTTCTCTCTATCTCTCTCACTCACAGCTTCCCTTTTCTCTCTCTCTAACTCACTCACAGCTTCTCTTTCTTTCTCTCTCTCACTCACAGCTTCTCTTACTCTCTCTCACTAATTCACAGCTTCTCTTTCTCTTTCTCTCTCTCTCACTCACTCACAGCTTCTCTTTCTCTCTCTCTCACTCACTCACAGCTTCTCCTTCTCTCTCACTCACAGCTTCTCTTTCTCTCTCTCTCTCTCACTCACAGCTTCTCTTTCTCTCTCTCACTCACACCTTCTCTCTCTCTCTCTCACTCAGAGCTTCTCTTTCTCTCTCTCTCACTCACAGCTTCTCTTTCTTTCTCTCTCTCTCTCACTCACAGCTTCTCTTTCTCTCTCTCTCACTCACAGCTTCTCTCTCACTCATTCTCTTACTCACATCTTCTCTTTCCTTCCTTCTCTCTCTCACAGCTTCTCTTTCTCTCTCTCTCTCTCTCACTCACAGTTTCTCTTTCTCTCTCTCACACTCACTCACAGGTTCTCTCTCTTTCTCTGTCTCTCTCACTCACAGCTTCTCTTTCTCTCTCTCTCACAGCTTCTCTCTCTCTCACTCCCTCACTGCTTTTTTCTCTCTCACTCACTCACTCCCAGCTTCTATTTCTCTCTCTCTCACACACAGCTTCTCTTTCTCTGTCTCTCACTCACAGCTTCTCTTTCTCTCTCTCTCTCTCACTCACAACTTCTCTTTCTATCTCTCTCACTCACAGCTTCTCTTTTCTCTCTCTCACACTCACTCACAGCTTCTCTTTCCCTCTCTCCCACTCACTCACAGCTTCTCTTTCTCTCTCTCACTAAGTCACAGCTTCTCTTTCTCTCTCTCTCACTCACTCACAGCTTCTCTTTCACTCTCTCTCACATAGCTTCTCTTTCTCATTCTCTCGTTCACAGCTTCTATTTCGCTCTCTCTCACTCACAGCTTCTCTTTCTGTCTCTCTCTCTCACTCACAGCTTCTCTTTCTCTCTCTCTCTCTCACTCACAGCTTCTTTCTCTCTCTCACACACACTCACAGCTTTTCTTTCTCTCTCTCTCTCTCTCACTCACTGCTTCTCTTTTGCTCTCTTTCTCACTCACAGCTTCTCTCTCTCTCACACACACACACAGAGCTTCTGTTTCTCTCTCACTTTCTCTCACACCTTCTCTTTCTCTCTCTCACTCACTCACAGCTTCTCTTTCTCTCTCTCTCACTCACATCTTCTCTTTCTCTCTCTCTCTCACTCACTCACAGCTTCTCTTTCTCTCTCACTCACAGCTTTCTCTCTCTCTCTCTCTGTCTCACTCACAGCTTATCTTTCTCTCTCTCTCATTCAGCTTCTCTTTCTCTATCTCACTCACAGCTTGTCTTTCTCTCTCTCTCACTCACAGCTTGTCTTTCTCTCACACACACACTGCTTCTCTCTCTCTCACAGCTTCTCTTTCTCTCTCACTCACTCACAGCTTTCTTTCTCTCTGTCTCACTCACAGCTTCTCTTTCTCTCTCTGTCGCTCACTCAGCTTCTCTTTTTCTCTCTCTCACTCACAGCTTCTCATTCTCTCTCTCTCACTCTCTTACTCACAGCTTCTCTCTCTCTCACTCACTCACATCTACTCTTTCTCTTTCTCTCTCACTCACAGCTTGTATTTCTCTCTCACACACACACACTGCTTCTCTCTCTCACACACACAGCTTCTCTTTCTCTCTCTCTCTCACTCACAGCTTCTCTCTCTCTCTCTCACACATAGCTTCTCTTTCTCTCTCTCTCATTCACAGCTTCTATTTCTCTCTCTCACTCACAGCTTCTCTTTCTCTCTCTCACTCTCACTCACATTTTCTCTCTCTCTCTCACACTCACAGCTTTACTTTCTCTCTCGCTCTCACTCACTCACAGCTTCTCTTTCGCTCGCTCTCTCACTCACAGCTTCTCTCTCTCTTTCTCTCGCTCACAGCTTCTCTTTCCCTTCTCTCTCTTTCACTCACAGCTTCTCTCTCTCTCACACACACTCACTCACTCACTCACATCTTCTCACTCTCTCTCTCTCACTCACTCACAGCTTCTCTTTCTCTCTCACTCTCTCACAGTTTCTCTTTCTCTCTCACAATCTCTCAGAGCTTCTCTCTCTCTCTCACTCACTCACAGCTTCGCTTTCTCTCTCACTCTCTCACAGTTTCTCTTTCTCTCTCACAATCTCTCAGAGCTTCTCTCTCTCTCTCACTCACAGCTTCTCTTTCTCTCTCTCTCAATCACAGCTTCTTTCTCTCTCTCTCAATCACAGCTTTTCTTTCTCTCTCACTCTCTCCCTCACAGCTTCTCTTTCACTCTCTCTCTCTCACGCACTCACAGCTTCTCTTTCTCTGTCTCTCACTCACAGCTTCTCTCTCTCTCTCACTCACTCACAACTTCTCTTTCTATTTCTCTCACTCACAGCTTTCTTTCTCTCTCTGTCTCACTCACAGCTTCTCTTTCTCTCTCTCTCTCTCACTCAGCTTCTCTTTCTCTCTCTCTCACTTACAGATTCTCTTTCTCTCTCTCTCACTCACAGCTTCTCTTTCACTCTCTCTCTCACTCACAGCTTTTCTTTCTCTCTCTCTCACTCACTCACAGCTTCTCTTTCTCTCTCTCTCTCACTCACAGCTTTTCTTTCTCTCTCTCACTCACTCACAGCTTCTCTCGCTCTCTCTCAGATAGCTTCTCTCTCTCTCATTCACAGCTTCTATTTCACTCTCTCTCACTCACAGCTTCTCTTTCTGTCTCTCTCTCTCACTCACAGCTTCTCTTTCTCTCTCTCTCTCTCACTCACAGCTTCTTTCTCTCTAACACACACACTCACAGCTTTTCTTTCTCTCTCTCTCACTCACGCACTGCTTCTCTTTTCCTCTCTCTCTCACTCACAGCTTCTCTCTCTGTCTCTCTCTCTCTCACACACAGAGCTTCTGTTTCTCTCTCACTCTCTCTCACACCTTCTCTTTCTCTCTCTCTCACTCACTCACAGCTTCTCTTTCTCTCTCTCTCACTCACAGCTTCTCTCTCACTCACTCTCTTACTCACATCTTCTCTTTCTTTCTCTCTCTCACAGCTTCTCTTTCTCTCTCTCTCTCTCACTCACAGCTTCTCTTTCTCTCTCACACACTCACTCACAGCTTCTCTCTCTTTCTCTGACTCTCTCACTCACAGCTTCTCTCTCTCTCTCTCTCTCTCTCACTCACAACTTCTATTTCTCTCTCACACACACACACAGCTTCTCTTCCTCTCTATCTCTCACTCACAGCTTCTCTTTTCTCTCTCTCTCACTCACAGCTTCTTTTTCCTTCTCTCTCTCACTCACATCTTCTATTTTTCTCTCTGTCTCACTCACTCACAGCTTCTCTTTCTCTCTCACTCACAGCTTTCTTTCTCTCTCTCTGTCTCACTCACAGCTTTTCTTTCTCTCTCTCTCTCATTCAGCTTCTCTTTCTCTCTCTCACTCACAGCTTCTCTTTCTCTCTCTCTCTCACTCACAGCTTCTCTCTCTCTCTCTCACTCACAGCTTGTCTTTCTCTGTCACACACACACTGCTTCTCTCTCTCTCTCACAGCTTCTCTTTCTCTCTCACTCACTCACAGCTTTCTTTCTCTCTGTCTCACTCACAGCTTCTCTTTCTCTCTCTCTCACTCACAGCTTCTTTCTCTCTCTCTCTCAATCACAGCTTTCCTTTCTCTCTCACTCACTCACTCACAGCTTCTCTATCACTCTCTCTCACTCACTCACTCACAGCTTCTCTTTCTCTGTCTCTCACTCACAGCTTCTCTTTCTCTCTCTCTCTCTCACTCAGAACTTCTCTTTCTATCTCTCTCACACATACAGCTTCTCTTTCTCTCTCTCTCACTCACAGCTTATTTCTCTCTCTCAATCACAGCTTTTCTCTCTCTCACACACACACACTCAGAGCTTCACTTTCTCTCTCAATCTCACTCACAGCTTCTCTTTCTCCCTCTCTCACTCACACCTTCTCTCTCACTCACTCTCTCACTCACAGCTTCTCTTTCTCTCTCTCACAGGTCTTTCTCTCTCTCTCTCACTCACTCACAGCTTCTCTTTCTCTCTCTCACACTCACTCACGACTTCTATTTCTCTCTCTCACACACACAAAGCTTCTCTTTCTCTCTATCTCTCTCACTCACAGCTTCCCTTTTCTCTCTCTCTCACTCACTCACAGCTTCTCTTTCTTTCTCTCTCTCTCTCATTCACAGCTTCTCTTACTCTCACTCACTAATTCACAGCTTCTCTTTCTCTCTTTCTCTCTCTCTCACTCACTCACAGCTTCTCTTTCTCTCTCTCTCTCACTCACTCACAGCTTCTCCTTCTCTCTCACTCACAGCTTCTCTTTCTCTCTCTCACTCACAGCTTCTCTCTCTCTCTCTCTCTCTCAATCACAGCTTCTCTTTCTCTCTCTCTCACTCACAGCTTCTCTTTCTCTCTCTCTCACTCACAGCTTCTCTTTCTCTCTCTCTCACATAGCTTCTCTTTCTCTCTCTCTCACATAGCTTCTCTTTCTCTCTCTCTCACTCACAGCCTCTCTCTCACTCATTCTCTTACTCACATCTTCTCTTTCTTTCTTTCTCTCTCTCACAGCTTCTCTTTCTCTCTCTCTCTCTCACTCACAGTTTCTCTTTCTCTCTCTCCCACTCACTCACAGCTTCTCTCTCATTCTCTGTCTCTCTCACTCACAGCTTCTCTTTCTCTCTCTCTCTCACAGCTTCTCTCTCTCACTCCCTCACTGCTTTTCTCTCTCTCTCTCACTCACTCACAGCTTCTATTTCTCTCTCTCACACACACACAGCTTCTCTTTCTCTGTCTCTCACTCACTCACAACTTCTCTTTCTATCTCTCTCACTCACAGCTTCTCTTTTCTCTCTCTCTCACTCACTCACAGCTTCTCTTTCCCTCTCTCCCACTCACTCACAGCTTCTCTTTCTCTCTCTCACTAAGTCACAGCTTCTATTTCTCTCTCTCACACACACACAGCTTCTCTTACTCTCTAACTCTTACTCACAGCTTCTCTTTTCTCTCTCTCTCACTCACTCACAGCTTCTCTTTCCTTCTCTCTCTCACTCACATCTTCTCTTTCTCTCTCTCTCTCACTCACAGCTTCTCTTTCTCTCTCTCTCACAGCTTTCTCTCTCTCTCTCTGTCTCACTCACAGCTTCTCTTTCTCTCTCTCTCATTCAGCTTCTCTTTCTCTCTCTCACTCACAGCTTCTCTTTCTCTCTCTCTCACTCACAGCTTGTCTTTCTCTCTCTCTCACTCACAGCTTGTCTTTCTCTCTCACACACACACTGCTTCTCTCTCTCTCACAGCTTCTCTTTCTCTCTCACTCACTCACAGCTTTCTTTCTCTCTGTCTCACTCACAGCTTCTCTTTCTCTCTCTCTCTCTCACTCAGCTTCTCTTTTTCTCTCTCTCACTCACAGCTTCTCATTCTCTCTCTCTCACTCTCTTACTCACAGCTTCTCTCTCTCTCTCTCACTCACATCTACTCTTTCTCTTTCTCTCTCACTCACAGCTTGTCTTTCTCTCTCACACACACACTGCTTCTCTCTCTCTCTCTCACAGCTTCTATTTCTCTCTCTCTCTCACAGCTTCTATTTCTCTCTCTCTCTCACTCACAGCTTCTCTTTCTCTCTCTCACATAGCTTCTCTTTCTCTCTCTCTCATTCACAGCTTCTATTTCTCTCTCTCACTCACAGCTTCTCTTTCTCTCTCTCTCGCTCTCACATTTTCTCTCTCTCTCTCACTCACAGCTTTACTTTCTCTCTCGCTCTCACTCACTCACAGCTTCTCTTTCGCTCGCTCTCTCACTCACAGCTTCTCTCTCTCTTTCTCTCGCTCACAGCTTCTCTTTCCCTTCTCTCTCTTTCACTCACAGCTTCTCTCTCTCTCTCACACACTCACTCACTCACTCACAGCTTCTCACTCTCTCTCTCTCACTCACTCACAGCTTCACTTTCTCTCTCACTCTCTCACAGTTTCTCTTTCGCTCTCACCAATCTCTCAGAGCTTCTCTCTCTCTCACTCACTCACAACTTCTCTTTCTCTCTCACTCTCTCACAGTTTCTCTTTCTCTCTCACAATCTCTCAGAGCTTCTCTCTCTCTCTCACTCACAGGTTCTCTTTCTCTCTCTCTCACTCACAGCTTCTTTCTCTCTCTCTCAATCACAGCTTTTCTTTCTCTCTCACTCTCTCACTCACAGCTTCTCTTTCACTCTCTCTCTCTCACTCACTCACAGCTTCTCTTTCTCTGTCTCTCACTCACAGCTTCTCTTTCTCTCTCTCTCTCTCACTCACTCACTCACTCACTCACAGCTTCTCTTTCTCTCTCACTCTCTCACAGTTTCTCTTTCTCTCTCACAATCTCTCAGAGCTTCTCTCTCTCACTCACTCACAGATTCTCTTTCTCTCTCACTCTCTCACAGCTTCTCTTTCTCTCTCACAATCTTTCAGAACTTCTCTCTCTCTCTCTCACTCACAGCTTCTCTTTCTCTCTCTCTCACTCACAGCTTCTTTCTCTCTCTCTCTCAATCACAGCTTTCCTTTCTCTCTCACTCACTCACTCACAGCTTCTCTCTCACTCTCTCTCACTCACTCACTCACAGCTTCTCTTTCTCTGTCTCTCACTCACAGCTTCTCTTTCTCTCTCTCTCTCTCACTCAGAACTTCTCTTTCTATCTCTCTCACACACACAGCTTCTCTTTCTCTCTCTCTCACTCACAGCTTATTTCTCTCTCTCAATCACAGCTTTTCTCTCTCTCACACACACACACTCAGAGCTTCACTTTCTCTCTCAATCTCACTCACAGCTTCTCTTTCTCCCTCTCTCACTCACACCTTCTCTCTCACTCACTCTCTCACTCATACCTTCTCTTTCTCTCTCTCACAGCTCTTTCTCTCTCTCTCTCACTCACTCACAGCTTCTCTTTCTCTCTCTCTCACTCACTCACGACTTCTATTTCTCTCTCTCTCACACACAAAGCTTCTCTTTCTCTCTATCTCTCTCACTCACAGCTTCCCTTTTCTCTCTCTCTCACTCACTCACAGCTTCTCTTTCTTTCTCTCTCTCTCTCATTCACAGCTTCTCTTACTCTCACTCACTAATTCACAGCTTCTCTTTCTCTCTTTCTCTCTCTCTCACTCACTCACAGCTTCTCTTTCTCTCTCTCTCTCACTCACTCACAGCTTCTCCTTCTCTCTCACTCACAGCTTCTCTTTCTCTCTCTCACTCACAGCTTCTCTCTCTCTCTCTCTCAATCACAGCTTCTCTTTCTCTCTCTCTCACTCACAGCTTCTCTTTCTCTCTCTCTCTCACTCACAGCTTCTCTTTCTCTCTCTCTCACATAGCTTCTCTTTCTCTCTCTCTCACATAGCTTCTCTTTCTCTCTCTCTCACTCACAGCTTCTCTCTCACTCATTCTCTTACTCACATCTTCTCTTTCTTTCTTTCTCTCTCTCACAGCTTCTCTTTCTCTCTCTCTCTCTCTCTCACTCACAGTTTCTCTTTCTCTCTCACACACTCACTCACAGCTTCTCTCTCATTCTCTGTCTCTCTCACTCACAGCTTCTCTTTCTCTCTCTCTCTCACAGCTTCTCTCTCTCACTCCCTCACTGCTTTTCTCTCTCTCTCTCACTCACTCACAGCTTCTATTTCTCTCTCACACACACACACACACAGCTTCTCTTTCTCTGTCTCTCACTCACTCACAACTTCTCTTTCTATCTCTCTCACTCACAGCTTCTCTTTTCTCTCTCTCTCACTCACTCACAGCTTCTCTTTCCCTCTCTCCCACTCACTCACAGCTTCTCTTTCTCTCTCTCACTAAGTCACAGCTTCTATTTCTCTCTCTCACACACACACAGCTTCTCTTACTCTCTATCTCTTACTCACAGCTTCTCTTTTCTCTCTCTCTCACTCACTCACAGCTTCTCTTTCCTTCTCTCTCTCACTCACCTTCTCTTTCTCTCTCTCTCTCACTCACAGCTTCTCTTTCTCTCTCTCTCACAGCTTTCTCTCTCTCTCTCTGTCTCACTCACAGCTTCTCTTTCTCTCTCTCTCATTCAGCTTCTCTTTCTCTCTCTCACTCACAGCTTCTCTTTCTCTCTCTCTCACTCACAGCTTGTCTTTCTCTCTCTCTCACTCACAGCTTGTCTTTCTCTCTCACACACACACTGCTTCTCTCTCTCTCACAGCTTCTCTTTCTCTGTCACTCACTCACAGCTTTCTTTCTCTCTGTCTCACTCACAGCTTCTCTTTCTCTCTCTCTCTCTCACTCAGCTTCTCTTTTTCTCTCTCTCACTCACAGCTTCTCATTCTCTCTCTCTCACTCTCTTACTCACAGCTTCTCTCTCTCTCTCTCTCACTCACATCTACTCTTTCTCTTTCTCTCTCACTCACAGCTTGTCTTTCTCTCTCACACACACACTGCTTCTCTCTCTCTCTCTCACAGCTTCTCTTTCTCTCTCTCTCTCACTCACAGCTTCTCTTTCTCTCTCTCACATAGCTTCTCTTTCTCTCTCTCTCATTCACAGCTTCTATTTCTCTCTCTCACTCACAGCTTCTCTTTCTCTCTCTCTCGCTCTCACATTTTCTCTCTCTCTCTCACTCACAGCTTTACTTTCTCTCTCGCTCTCACTCACTCACAGCTTCTCTTTCGCTCGCTCTCTCACTCACAGCTTCTCTCTCTCTTTCTCTCGCTCACAGCTTCTCTTTCCCTTCTCTCTCTTTCACTCACAGCTTCTCTCTCTCTCACACACACTCACTCACTCACTCACAGCTTCTCACTCTCTCTCTCTCACTCACTCACAGCTTCACTTTCTCTCTCACTCTCTCACAGTTTCTCTTTCTCTCTCACCAATCTCTCAGAGCTTCTCTCTCTCTCACTCACTCACAACTTCTCTTTCTCTCTCACTCTCTCACAGTTTCTCTTTCTCTCTCACAATCTCTCAGAGCTTCTCTCTCTCTCTCACTCACAGGTTCTCTCTCTCTCTCTCTCACTCACAGCTTCTTTCTCTCTCTCTCAATCACAGCTTTTCTTTCTCTCTCACTCTCTCACTCACAGCTTCTCTTTCACTCTCTCTCTCTCACTCACTCACAGCTTCTCTTTCTCTGTCTCTCACTCACAGCTTCTCTTTCTCTCTCTCTCACTCACTCACAACTTCTCTTTCTATTTCTCTCACTCACAGATTTCTTTCTCTCTCTGTCTCACAGCTTCTCTTTCTCTCTCTCTCTCTCACTCAGCTTCTCTTTCTCTCTCTCTCACTTACAGATTCTCTTTCTCTCTCTCTCTCACTCACAGCTTCTCTTTCTCTCTCTCTCTCACTCACAGCTTTTCTTTCTCTCTCTCTCACTCACTCACAGCTTCTCTTACTCTCTCTCTCTCTCACTCACAGCTTTTCTTTCTCTCTCTCACTCACTCACAGCTTCTCTTTCGCTCTCTCTCAGATAGCTTCTCTCTCTCTCTCATTCACAGCTTCTATTTCGCTCTCTCTCACTCACAGCTTCTCTTTCTGTCTCTCTCTCTCACTCACAGCTTCTCTTTCTCTCTTTCTCTCTCACTCACAGCTTCTTTCTCTCTCACACACACACAGCTTTTCTTTCTCTCTCTCACACACACGCACTGCTTCTCTTTTACTCTCTCTCTCACTCACAGCTTCTCTCTCTATCTCTCTCTCTCACACACACACAGCTTCTGTTTCTCTCTCACTCTCTCTCACACCTACTCTTTCTCTCTCTCTCACTCACTCACAGCTTCTCTTTCTCTCTCTCTCACTCACAGCTTCTCTCTCACTCACTCTCTTACTCACAGCTTCTCTTTCTTTCTCTCTCTCACAGCTTCTCTTTCTCTCTCTCTCTCTCACTCACAGCTTCTCTTTCTCTCTCTCACACTCACTCACAGCTTCTCTCTCTTTCTCTGACTCTCTCACTCACAGCTTCTCTTTCTCTCTCTCTCTCACAGCTTCTCTCTATCTCTCACTCACTCACTGCTTCTCTCTCTCTCTCTCTCACTCACTCACAGCTTCTATTTCTCTCTGTCACACACACACAGCTTCTCTTTCTCTCTATCTCTCACTCACAGCTTCTCTTTTCTCTCTCTCTCACTCACTCACAGCTTCTCTTTCCTTCTCTCTCTCACTCACAGCTTCTCTTTCTCTCTCTCTCTCACAGCTTCTCTCTATCTCTCACTCACTCACTGCTTCTCTCTCTCTCTCTCACTCACTCACAGCTTCTATTTCTCTCTGTCACACACACACAGCTTCTCTTTCTCTCTATCTCTCACTCACAGCTTCTCTTTTCTCTCTCTCTCTCTCACTCACTCACAGCTTCTCTTTCTCTCTCACTCACAGCTTTCTTTCTCTCTCTCTGTCTCACTCAAAGCTTCTCTTTCTCTCTCTCTCTCATTCAGCTTCTCTTTCTCTCTCTCACTCACAGCTTCTCTTTCTCTCTCTCACTCACAGCTTCTCTTTCTCTCTCTCTCACTCACAGCTTGTCTTTCTCTCTCTCACACACACTGCTTCTCTCTCTCTCTCACAGCTTATCTTTCTCTCTCACTCACTCACAGCTTTCTTTCTCTCTGTCTCACTCACAGCTTCTCTTTCTCTCTCTCTCTCTCACTCAGCTTCTCTTTCTCTCTCTCTCACTCACAGCTTCTCATTCTCTCTCTCACTCTCTTACTCACAGCTTCTCTCTCTCTCTCTATCGCTCTCACTCACATTTTCTCTCTCTCTCTCACTCACAGCTTTACTTTCTCTCTCGCTCTCACTCACTCACAGCTTCTCTTTTGCTCGCTCTCTCACTCACTCACAGCTTCCCTTTCTCTCTCTCTCTCTCACTCACAGCTTTTCTTTCTCTCTCTCTCACTTACTCACAGCTTCTCTTTTGCTCTCTCTCTCACTCACAGCATTTCTCTCTCTCTCTTTCTCTCACTCACAGCTTCTCTTTCCCTTCTCTCTCTCTCACTCACAGCTTCTCCTTCTCTCTCTCTCACTCACAGCTTCTCTTTTTCTCTCTCTCTCACTCACAGCTTCTCTCTCTCTCTCATTCACAGCTTCTCTTTCTCTCTCTCTCACTCACAGCTTTTATTTCTCTCTCTCTCTCACTCACTCACAGTTTTTCTTTCACTCTCGCTCTCTCTCTCACTCACAGCTTTTCTTTCTCTATCTCTCTCTCTCGCTCACAGCATCTCTTTCCCTCTCTCCCACTCACTCACAGCTTCTCTTTCTCTCTCTCTCACTCACACCTCTCTCACTCACTCTCTCACTCACAGCTACTCTTTCTTTCTTTCTCTCTCTCACAGCTTCTCTTTCTCTTTCTCTCTCTCTCTCTCACTCACAGCTTCTCTTTCTCTCTCTCACACACACTGCTTCTCTCTCTCACACACACAGCTTCTCTTTCTCTCTCTCTCTCACTCAGAGCTTCTCTTTCTCTCTCTCTCACATAGCTTCTCTTTCTCTCTCTCTCATTCACAGCTTCTATTTCTCTCTCTCACTCACAGCTTCTTTCTCTCTCTCGCTCTCACTCACATTTTCTCTCTCTCTCTCACTCACAGCTTTACTTTCTCTCTCGCTCTCACTCACTCACAGCTTCTCTTTTGCTCGCTCTCTCACTAACAGCTTCTCTCTCTCTTTCTCTCGCTCACAGCTTCTCTTTCCCTTCTCTCTCTTTCACTCACAGCTTCTCTCTCTCTCACTCACTCACTCACTCTCTCACAGCTTCTCTTTCTCTCTCACTCTCTCACAGTTTCTCTTTCTCTCTCACAATCTCTCAGAGCTTCTCTCTCTCTCACTCACTCACAGCTTCTCTTTCTCTCTCACTCTCTCACAGCTTCTCTTTCTCTCTCACAATCTTTCAGAGCTTCTCTCTCTCTCTCTCACTCACAGCTTCTCTTTCTCTCTCTCTCACTCACAGCTTCTTTCTCTCTCTCTCTCTCAATCACAGCTTTCCTTTCTCTCTCACTCACTCACTCACAGCTTCTCTTTCACTCTCTCTCTCTCTCACTCACTCACAGCTTCTCTTTCTCTGTCTCTCACTCACTCACAACTTCTCTTTCTATCTCTCTCACACACACAGCTTCTCTTTCTCTCTCTCTCACTCACAGCTTATTTCTCTCTCTCAATCACAGCTTTTCTCTCTCCACACACACACACTCAGAGCTTCACTTTCTCTCTCAATCTCACTCACAGCTTCTCTTTCTCCCTCTCTCACTCACACCTTCTCTCTCACTCACTCTCTCACTCACAGCTTCTCTTTCTCTCTCTCTCACAGCTCTTTCTCTCTCTCTCTCACTCACTCACAGCTTCTCTTTCTCTCTCTCTCACTCACTCACGACTTCTATTTCTCTCTCTCTCACACACAAAGCTTCTCTTTCTCTCTATCTCTCTCACTTACAGCTTCCCTTTTCTCTCTCTCTCTCACTCACTCACAGCTTCTCTTTCTTTCTCTCTCTCTCTCTCACTCACAGCTTCTCTTACTCTCTCTCACTAATTCACAGCTTCTCTTTCTCTCTTTCTCTCTCTCTCACTCACTCACAGCTTCTATTTCTCTCTCTCTCTCACTCACTCACAGCTTCTCCTTCTCTCTCACTCACAGCTTCTCTTTCTCTCTCTCTCTCACTCACAGCTTCTCTTTCTCTCTCTCTCACTCACAGCTTCTCTCTCTCTCTCTCTCACTCACAGCTTCTCTTTCTCTCTCTCTCACATAGCTTCTCTTTCTCTCTCTCTCACTCACAGCTTCTCTCTCACTCATTCTCTTACTCACATCTTCTCTTTCTTTCTTTCTCTCTCTCACAGCTTCTCTTTCTCTCTCTCTCTCACTCACAGTTTCTCTTTCTCTCTCTCACACTCACTCACAGCTTCTCTCTCTTTCTCTGTCTCTCTCACTCACAGCTTCTCTTTCTCTCTCTCTCACAGCTTCTCTCTCTCTCACTCCCTCACTGCTTTTCTCTCTCTCACTCACTCACTCTCAGCTTCTATTTCTCTCTCACACACACACAGCTTCTCTTTCTCAGTCTCTCACTCACAGCTTCTCTTTCTCTCTCTCTCACTCACTCACAACTTCTCTTTCTATCTCTCTCACTCACAGCTTCTCTTTTCTCTCTCTCTCACTCACTCCCAGATTCTCTTTCCCTCTCTCCCACTCACTCACAGCTTCTCTTTCTCTCTCTCACTAAGTCACAGCTTCTCTTTCTCTCTCTCTCACTCATTCACAGCTTCTCTTTCTCTCTCTCTCACTCACTCACAGCTTCCCTTTCTCTCTCTCTCTCACTCACAGCTTTTCTTTCTCTCTCTCTCTCACTTACTCACAGCTTCTCTTTTGCTCTCTCTCTCACTCACAGCATTTCTCTCTCTCTCTTTCTCTCACTCACAGCTTCTCTTTCCCTTCTCTCTCTCTCACTCACAGCTTCTCCTTCTCTCTCTCTCACTCACAGCTTCTCTTTCTCTCTCTCTCTCACTCACAGCTTATCTCTCTCTCTCACTCACAGCTTCTCTTTCTCTCTCTCTCACTCACAGCTTTTATTTCTCTCTCTCTCTCTCTCTCACTCACAGTTTTTCTTTCGCCTCGCTCTCTCTCTCACTCACAGCTTTTCTTTCTCTATCTCTCTCTCTCACTCACAGCATCTCTTTCCCTCTCTCCCACTCACTCACAGCTTCTCTTTCTCTCTCTCTCACTCACACCTCTCTCACTCACTCTCTCAGTCACAGCTACTCTATCTTTCTTTCTCTCTCTCACAGCTTCTCTTTCTCTTTCTCTCTCTCTCTCACTCACAGTTTCTCTTTCTCTCTCTCACACTCACTCACAGCTTCTCTCTTTTTCTCCGTCTCTCTCACTCAGCTTCTCTTTCTCTCTCTCTCACTCACAGCTTCTCATTCTCTCTCTCTCACTCTCTTACTCACACCTTCTCTCTCTCTCTCACTCACATCTACTCTTTCTCTTTCTCTCTCACTCACAGCTTGTCTTTCTCTCTCACACACACACTGCTTCTCTCTCTCACACACACAGCTTCTCTTTCTCTCTCTCTCTCACTCACAGCTTCTCTTTCTCTCTCTCTCACATAGCTTCTCTTTCTCTCTCATTCACAGCTTCTATTTCTCTCTCTCACTCATAGCTTCTTTCTCTCTCTCACTCTCACTCACATTTTCTCTTTCTCTCACTCACAGCTTTACTTTCTCTCTCGCTCTCACTCACTCACAGCTTCTCTTTCGCTCGCTCTCTCACTCACAGCTTCTCTCTCTCTTTCCCTCGCTCACAGCTTCTCTTTCCCTTCTCTCTCTTTCACTCACAGCTTCTCTCTCTCACACACACTCACTCACTCACTCACAGCTTCTCACTCTCTCTCTCACACACTCACAGCTTCTCTTTCTCTCTCACTCTCTCACAGTTTCTCTTTCTCTCTCACAATCTCTGAGAGCTTCTCTCACTCTCTCACTCACTCACAGCTTCTCTTTCTCTCTCACTCTCTCACAGCTTCTCTTTCTCTCTCAATCTCTGAGAGCTTCTCTCTCTCTCTCACTCACAGCTTCTCTTTCTCTCTCTCACACTCACAGCTTCTTTCTCTCTCTCTCTCAATCACAGCTTTTCTTTCTCTCTCTCTCACTCACTCACAGCTTCTCTTTCACTCTCTCTCTCTCTCTCACTCACAGCTTCTCTTTCTCTGTCTCTCACTCACAGCTTCTCTTTCTCTCTCTCTCACTCACTCACAACTTCTCTTTCTATCTCTCTCACACACAGCTTTCTTTCTCTCTCTCTCACTCACAGCTTCTCTTTCTCTCTCTCTCTCTCAGCTTCTCTTTCTCTCTCTCACTTACAGATTCTCTTTCTCTCACTCTCTCACTCACAGCTTCTCTTTCTTTCTCTCTCTCTCTCACTCACAGCTTTTCTTTCTCTCTCTCTCACTCACTCACAGCTTCTCTTTCTCTCTCTCTCACATAGCTTCTCTCTCTCTCTCTCATTCACAGCTTCTATTTCGCTCTCTCTCACTCACAACTTCTCTTTCTGTCTCTCTCTCTCACTCACAGCTTCTCTTTCTCTCTCTCTCTCACTCACAGCTTCTTTCTCTCTCACACACACACTCACAGCTTTTCTTTCTCTCTCTCTCTCACTCACGCACTGCTTCTCTTTTACTCTCTCTCTCACTCACAGCTTCTCTCTCTATCTCTCTTTCTCTCACACACAGCTGTTTCTCTCTCAATCTCTCCCACACCTTCTCTTTCTCTCTCTCTCACTCACTCACAGCTTCTCTTTCTCTCTCTCTCACTCACAGCTTCTCTCTCACTCACTCTCTTACTCACAGCTTCTCTTTCTTTCTCTCTCTCACAGCTTCTCTTTCTCTCTCTCTCTCACTCACAGCTTCTCTTTCTCTCTCTCACACTCACTCACAGCTTCTCTCTCTTTCTCTGACTCTCTCACTCACAGCTTCTCTTTCTCTCTCTCTCACACAGCTTCTCTCTATCTCTCACTCACTCACTGCTTCTCTCTCTCTCACTCACTCACTCACAGCTTCTATTTCTCTCTCTCTCACACACAGCTTCTCTTTCTCTCTATCTCTCACTCACAGCTTCTCTTTTCTCTCTCTCTCACTCACTCACAGCTTCTCTTTCCTTCTCTCTCTCACTCACATCTTCTCTTTCTCTCTCTCTCTCACTCAGTCACAGCTTCTCTTTCTCTCTCACTCACAGCTTTCTTTCTCTCTCTGTCTCACTCACAGCTTCTCTTTCTCTCTCTCTCTCATTCAGCTTCTCTTTCTCTCTCTCACTCACAGCTTCTCTTTCTCTCTCTCTCTCACTCACAGCTTCTCTTTCTCTCTCACTCACAGCTTGTCTTTCTCTCTCTCACACACACTGCTTCTCTCTCTCACACAGCTTCTCTTTCTCTCTCACTCACTCACAGCTTTCTTTCTCTCTGTCTCACTCACAGCTTCTCTTTCTCTCTCTCTCTCTCACTCAGCTTCTCTTTCTCTCTCTCTCACTCACAGCTTCTCATTCTCTCTCTCTCTCACTCTCTTACTCACAGCTTCTCTCTCTCTCTCTCTCTCACTCACATCTACTCTTTCTCTCTCTCACTCACTCACAGCTTGTCTTTCTCTCTCACACACACACTGCTTCTCTCTCTCTCTCACAGCTTCTCTTTCTCTCACTCTCTCACTCACAGCTTCTCTCTCTCTCACACACACATAGCGTCTCTTTCTCTCTCTCTCATTCACAGCTTCTATTTCTCTCTCTCACTCACAGCTTCTCTTTCTCTCTCTCTCACTCACAGCTTCTTTCTCTCTCTCTCCCTCAATCACAGCTTTCCTTTCTCTCTCACTCACTCACTCACAGCTTCTCTTTCACTCTCTCTCTCTCACTCACGCACAGCTTCTCTTTCTGTGTCTCTCACTCACAGCTTCTCTTTCTCTCTCTCTCAATCACTCACAACTTCTCTTTCTATCTCTCTCACACACACAGCTTCTCTTTCTCTCTCTCTCAGTCACAGCTTATTTCTCTCTCTCAATCACAGCTTTTCTCTCTCTCACACACACACACTCAGAGCTTCACTTTCTCTCTCAATCTCACTCACAGCTTCTCTTTCTCCCTCTCTCACTCACACCTTCTCTCTCACTCACTCTCTCACTCACAGCTTCTCTTTCTCTCTCTCTCAGAGCTCTTTCTCTCTCTCTCTCTCTCACTCACAGCTTCTCTTTCTCTCTCTCTCTCTCACTCACTCACGACTTCTATTTCTCTCTCACACACACACAAAGCTTCTCTTTCTCTCTATCTCTCTCACTCACAGCTTCCCTTTTCTCTCTCTCTCTCTCACTCACTCACAGCTTCTCTTTCTTTCTCTCTCTCTCTCACTCACAGCTTCTCTTTCTCTCTCTCACTAATTCACAGCTTCTCTTTCTCTCTTTCTCTCTCTCTCACTCACTCACAGCTTCTCTTTCTCTCTCTCTCTCACTCACTCACAGCTTCTCTCTCTTTCTCTCTCACTCACTCACAGCTTCTCTTTCTCACTCACTCACTCACAGCTTTCTTTCTCTCTCTGTCTCACTCACAGCTTCTCTTTCTCTCTCTCTCTCACAGCTTCTCTTTCTCTCTCTCTCACTCACAGCTTCTCATTCTCTCTCTCTCACTCTCTCACTCACAGCTTCTCTTTCTCTCTCTCTCTCTCACTCACAGCTTCTCTTTCTCTCTCTCACTCACAGCTTCTCTTTCTCTCTCTCTCTCACTCACAGCTTCTCTTTCTCTCTCTCTCACTCACAGCTTCTCTTTCTCTCTCTCACACACTCACTCACAGCTTCTCTCTCTTTCTCTGACTCTCTCACTCACAGCTTCTCTTTCTCTCTCTCTCACACAGCTTCTCTCTATCTCTCACTCACTCACTGCTTCTCTCTCTCTCTCTCACTCACTCACTCACAGCTTCTATTTCTCTCTCTCTCACACATTGCTTCTCTTTCTCTCTATTTCTCACTCACAGCTTCTCTTTTCTCTCTCTCTCACTCACTCACAGCTTCTCTTTCCTTCTCTCTCTCACTCACATCTTCTCTTTCTCTCTCTCTCTCACTCAGTCACAGCTTCTCTTTCTCTCTCACTCACAGCTTTCTTTCTCTCTCTCTGTCTCACTCACAGCTTCTCTTTCTCTCTCTCTCTCATTCAGCTTCTCTTTCTCTCTCTCACTCACAGCTTCTCTTTCTCTCTCTCTCTCACTCACAGCTTCTCTTTCTCTCTCACTCACAGCTTGACTTTCTCTCTCACACACACACTGCTTCTCTCTCTCTCACAGCTTCTCTTTCTCTCTCACTCACTCACAGCTTTCTTTCTCTCTGTCTCACTCACAGCTTCTCTTTCTCTCTCTCTCTCACTCAGCTTCTCTTTCTCTCTCTCTCACTCACAGCTTCTCATTCTCTCTCTCACTCTCTTACTCACAGCTTCTCTCTCTCACTCACATCTACTCTTTCTCTCTCTCACTCACTCACAGCTTGTCTTTCTCTCTCACACACACACTTCTTCTCTCTCTCTCTCACAGCTTCTCTTTCTCTCACTCTCTCACTCACAGCTTCTCTCTCTCTCTCACACACATAGCATCTTTTTCTCTCTCTCTCATTCACAGCTTCTATTTCTCTCTCTCACTCACAGCTTCTCTTTCTCTCTCTCTCACTCACAGCTTCTTTCTCTCTCTCTCCCTTAATCACAGCTTTCCTTTCTCTCTCACTCACTCACTCACAGCTTCTCTTTCACTCTCTCTCTCACTCACTCACAGCTTCTCTTTCTGTGTCTCTCACTCACAGCTTCTCTTTCTCTCTCTCTCACTCACTCACAACTTCTCTTTCTATCTCTCTCACACACACAGCTTCTCTTTCTTTCTCTCTCACACAGCTTATTTCTCTCTCTCAATCACAGCTTTTCTCTCTCACACACACACACACTCAGAGCTTCACTTTCTCTCTCAATCTCACTCACAGCTTCTCTTTCTCCCTCTCTCACTCACACCTTCTCTGTCACTCACTCTCTCACTCACAGCTTCTCTTTCTCTCTCTCTCAGAGCTCTTTCTCTCTCTCTCACTCACTCACAGCTTCTCTTTCTCTCTCTCTCAATCACTCACGACTTCTATTTCTCTCTCTCTCACACACAAAGCTTCTCTTTCTCTCTATCTCTCTCACTTACAACTTCCCTTTTCTCTCTCTCTCTCACTCACTCACAGCTTCTCTTTCTCTCTCTATCTCTCTCACTCACTCACAGCTTCCCTTTCTCTCTCTCTCACAAACTCACTCACAGCTTCTCTCTCTCTCTCTCTCACTCACTCACAGCTTCTCTTTCTCACTCACTCACTCACAGCTTTCTTTCTCTCTCTGTCTCACTCACAGCTTCTCTTTCTCTCTCTCTCTCACAGCTTCTCTTTCTCTCTCTCTCACTCACAGCTTCTCATTCTCTCTCTCTCACTCTCTCACTCACAGCTTGTCTTTCTCTCTCTCACTCACTCACAGCTTCTCTTTCTCTCTCTCTCTCACTCACAGTTTGTCTTTCTCTCTCACACACACACTGCTTCTCTCTCTCTCACACAGCTTCTCTTTCTCTCTCTCTCACTCACACCTTCTCTTTCTCTCTCACACACATAGCTTCTATTTCTCTCTCACTCTTATTCACAGCTTCTATTTCTCTCTCTCTCACAGCTTCTCTCTCTCTCTCTCACTCACAGCTTTTATTTCTCTCTCTCTAACTCACTCACAGCTTCTCTTTCGCTCTTGCTCTCTCTCTCACTCACAGCTTTTCTTTCTCTCTCTCTCACTCACAGCATCTCTTTCCCTCTCTCTCTCACACACACACAGCTTCTCTCTCACTCACAGCTTCTCTCTCTCTTTCTCTCTCTCACAGATTCTCTTTCCCTTCTCTCTCTCTCACTCACAGCTTCTCTCTCACTCACTCACTCACAGCTTCTCACTGTCTCGCTCTCTCACTCTCTCACAGCTTCTCTTTCTCTCTCACAATCTCTCAGAGCTTCTCTCTCTCACTCACTCACAGCTTCTCTTTCTCTCTCTCACACACACTCACAGATTCTCCGTCTGTCTCACTGACAGCTTCTCTTTCTCTCTCTCTCACTCACAGCTTCTATTTCTCTCTGTATCTCTCACTCATAGCTTCCCTTTCTCTCTCTCTCTCTCTCTCACTCACAGCTTCTTTCTCTCTCTCTCTCAATCACAGCTTTTCTTTCTCTCTCTCGCTCACTCACAGCTTCTCTTTCACTCTCTCTCTCACTCACTCACAGCTTCTCTTTCTCTGTCTCTCACTCACAGCTTTTTTCTCTCTCACTCACTCACTCACAACTTCTCTTTCTATCACTCTCTCACACACAGCTTCTCTTTTTCTCTCTCTCACTCACTCACAGCTTCTCTTTCTCTCACTCACTCAAAGCTTCTCTTTCTCTGTCTCTCTCACAGCTTCTCTTTCTCTCTATCTCTCTCACTCACAGCTTCTCTTTTCTCTCTCTCTCT
Organism: Bradypodion ventrale; assembly: GCA_035047345.1. Taxonomy (NCBI): domain Eukaryota; kingdom Metazoa; phylum Chordata; class Lepidosauria; order Squamata; family Chamaeleonidae; genus Bradypodion; species Bradypodion ventrale. The sequence goes on from JAWDJE010000002.1 coordinate 208,917,347, forward strand.
CTCACTCACTCACAGCTTCTCTTTCTCTCTCTCTCACTCACAGCTTCTCTTTCTCTCTCACTAACTCATATCTTCTCTTTCTCTCTCTCTCACTCACTCACAGCTTCCCTTTCTCTCTCTCTCTCTCTCTCACTCACTCACAGCTGCTCTTTCTCTTTCTCTCTCACTCACTCACAGCTTCTCTTTCTCTCTCACTCACTCACAGCCTTCTTTCTCTCTCTGTCTCACACAGCTTCTCTTTCTCTCTCTCTCTCACTCAGCTTCTCTTTCTCTCTCACTCACTCACAGCTTCTATTTCTCTCAATCACTCACAGCTTCTCTTTCTCTGTCTCTCTCACAGCTTCTCTTTCTCTCTCTCTCTCACAGCTTCTCTATTCTCTCTCTCTCTCACTCACTCACAGCTTCTCTTTCTCTCTCTCTCACTCACTCACAGCTTCTCTTTCTCTCTCACTCTCTCACTCACAGCTTCTCTTTCTCTCTCACTCACTCACAGCTTTCTTTTTCTCTCTGTCTCACTCACAGCTTCTCTTTCTCTCTCTCTCTCACTCAGCTTCTCTTTCTCTCTCTCACACTCACAGCTTCTTTTTCTCTCTCTCTCTCACTTGCAGCTTTTCTTTCTCTCTCTCTCACTCACTCACAGCTTCTCTTTCTCTCTCTTTTTCTTTCTCTCTCTCTCTCACTCACTCACAGCTTCTCTTTCGCTCTCTCTCACATAGCTTCTATTTCTCTCTCTCTCATTCACAGCTTCTATTTCTCTCTCTCTCACTCACAGCTTCTCTTTCTCTCTCTCTCTCACTCACAGCTTCTTTCTCTCACACACACACACTCACAGCTTTTCTTTCTCTCTCTCTCTCACTCACTCACAGCTCTTTTGCTCTCTCTCTCACTCACAGCTACTCTCTCTCTATCTCTCTCTCACTCACACACACACAGCTTCTGTTTGTTTCTCTCTCACTCTCTCTCACAGCTTCTCTTTCTCTCTCTCACTCACTCACAGCTTCTCTTTCTCTTTCTCTCGCTCACAGCTTCTCTCTCACTCACTCTCTTACTCACAGCTTCTCTTTCTTTCTCTCTCTCACAGCTTCTCTCTCTCTCTCTCTCTCACTCATAGCTTCTCTTTCTCTCTCTCACTCTCTCACTCACTCACAGCTTCTTTTTCTCTCTCACTCACTCACAGCTTTCTTTCCATCTCTGTCTCACTCACAGCTTCTTTCTCTCTCTCTCTCTCAGCTTCTCTTTCTCTCACTCACAGATTCTCTCTGTCTCTCTCACTCACTCACAGCTTCCCTTTCTCTCTCTCTCTCTCTCACTCACTCACAGCTTCTCTTTCTCATTCTCTCTCACTCACTCACAGCTTCTCTTTCACTCTCACTCACTCACAGCCTTCTTTCTCTCTGTCTCTCTCACAGCTTCTCTTTCTCTCTATCTCTCTCACTCACAGCTTCTCTTTTCTCTCTCTCTCTCTCTCACTCACTCACAGCTTCTCTTTCTCTCTCTCTCACTCACAGCTTCTCTTTCTCTCTCACTAACTCATATCTTCTCTTTCTCTCTCTCTCTCACTCACTCACAGCTTCCCTTTCTCTCTCTCTCTCTCTCTCACTCACTCATAGCTGCTCTTTCTCTTTCTCTCTCACTCACTCACAGCTTCTCTTTCTCTCTCACTCACTCACAGCCTTCTTTCTCTCTCTGTCTCACACAGCTTCTCTTTCTCTCTCTCTCTCACTCAGCTTCTCTTTCTCTCTCACTCACTCACAGCTTCTATTTCTCTCAATCACTCACAGCTTCTCTTTCTCTGTCTCTCTCACAGCTTCTCTTTCTCTCTCTCTCTCACAGCTTCTCTATTCTCTCTCTCTCACTCACTCACAGCTTCTCTTTCTCTCTCTCTCACTCACTCACAGCTTCTCTTTCTCTCTCTCTCACTCACTCACAGCTTCTCTTTCTCTGTCTCTCACTCACAGCTTTTTTCTCTCTCACTCACTCACTCACAACTTCTCTTTCTATCACTCTCTCACACACAGCTTCTCTTTTTCTCTCTCTCACTCACTCACAGCTTCTCTTTCTCTCACTCACTCAAAGCTTCTCTTTCTCTGTCTCTCTCACAGCTTCTCTTTCTCTCTATCTCTCTCACTCACAGCTTCTCTTTTCTCTCTCTCTCTCTCTCACTCACTCACAGCTTCTCTTTCTCTCTCTCTCACTCACAGCTTCTCTTTCTCTCTCACTAACTCATATCTTCTCTTTCTCTCTCTCTCTCACTCACTCACAGCTTCCCTTTCTCTCTCTCTCTCTCTCTCACTCACTCACAGCTGCTCTTTCTCTTTCTCTCTCACTCACTCACAGCTTCTCTTTCTCTCTCACTCACTCACAGCCTTCTTTCTCTCTCTGTCTCACACAGCTTCTCTTTCTCTCTCTCTCTCACTCAGCTTCTCTTTCTCTCTCACTCACTCACAGCTTCTATTTCTCTCAATCACTCACAGCTTCTCTTTCTCTGTCTCTCTCACAGCTTCTCTTTCTCTCTCTCTCTCACAGCTTCTCTATTCTCTCTCTCTCTCACTCACTCACAGCTTCTCTTTCTCTCTCTCTCACTCACTCACAGCTTCTCTTTCTCTCTCTCTCTCTCACTCACAGCTTCTCTTTCTCTCTCACTCACTCACAGCTTTCTTTTTCTCTCTGTCTCACTCACAGCTTCTCTTTCTCTCTCTCTCTCACTCAGCTTCTCTTTCTCTCTCTCACACTCACAGCTTCTTTTTCTCTCTCTCTCTCACTTGCAGCTTTTCTTTCTCTCTCTCTCACTCACTCACAGCTTCTCTTTCTCTCTCTCTCTCTCACAGCTTTTCTTTCTCTCTCTCTCTCACTCACTCACAGCTTCTCTTTCGCTCTCTCTCACATAGCTTCTATTTCTCTCTCTCTCATTCACAGCTTCTATTTCTCTCTCTCTCACTCACAGCTTCTCTTTCTCTCTCTCTCTCACTCACAGCTTCTTTCTCTCACACACACACACTCACAGCTTTTCTTTCTCTCTCTCTCTCACTCACTCACAGCTCTTTTGCTCTCTCTCTCACTCACAGCTACTCTCTCTCTATCTCTCTCTCACTCACACACACACAGCTTCTGTTTGTTTCTCTCTCACTCTCTCTCACAGCTTCTCTTTCTCTCTCTCACTCACTCACAGCTTCTCTTTCTCTTTCTCTCGCTCACAGCTTCTCTCTCACTCACTCTCTTACTCACAGCTTCTCTTTCTTTCTCTCTCTCACAGCTTCTCTCTCTCTCTCTCTCTCACTCATAGCTTCTCTTTCTCTCTCTCACTCTCTCACTCACTCACAGCTTCTTTTTCTCTCTCACTCACTCACAGCTTTCTTTCCATCTCTGTCTCACTCACAGCTTCTTTCTCTCTCTCTCTCAGCTTCTCTTTCTCTCACTCACAGATTCTCTCTGTCTCTCTCACTCACTCACAGCTTCCCTTTCTCTCTCTCTCTCTCTCACTCACTCACAGCTTCTCTTTCTCATTCTCTCTCACTCACTCACAGCTTCTCTTTCACTCTCACTCACTCACAGCCTTCTTTCTCTCTGTCTCACTCACAGCTTCTCTTTCTCTCTCTTTCTCACTCAGCTTCTCTTTCTCTCTCACTCACTCACAGCTTCTATTTCTCTCACTCACTCACAGCTTCTCTTTCTCTGTCTCTCTCACAGCTTCTCTTTCTCTCTCTCTCACAGCTTCTCTATTCTCTCTCTCTCTCTCACTCACTCACAGCTTCTCTTTCTCTCTCTCTCTCACTCACTCACAGCTTCTCTTTCTCTCTCTCTCACTCACTCACAGCTTCTCTTTCTCTCTCACTCACTCACAGCTTTCTTTTTCTCTCTGTCTCACTCACAGCTTCTCTTTCTCTCTCTCTCTCTCACTCAGCTTCTCTTTCTCTCTCTCACACTCACAGCTTCTCTTTCTCTCTCTCTCACTTGCAGCTTTTCTTTCTCTCTCTCTCACTCACTCACCGCTTCTCTTTCTCTCTCTCACACACACAGCTTTTCTTTCTCTCTCTCTCTCACTCACTCACAGCTTCTCTTTCGCTCTCTCTCACATAGCTTCTATTTCTCTCTCTCTCATTCACAGCTTCTATTTCTCTCTCTCTCACTCAGAGCTTCTTTCTCTCTCACACACACACTCACATCTTTTCTTTCTCTCTCTCTCTCACTCACTCGCAGCTCTTTTGCTCTCTCTCTCACTCACAGCTTCTCTCTCTCTCTCTCTCACTCACTCACACACAGCTTCTGTTTCTCTCTCACTCTCTCTCACAGCTTCTCTTTCTCTCTCTCTCACTCACTCACAGCTTCTCTTTCTCTTTCTCTCGCTCACAGCTTCTCTCTCACTCACTCTCTTACTCACAGCTTCTCTTTCTTTCTCTCTCTCACAGCTTCTCTTTCTTTTTCTCTCTCTCTCTCACTCACAGCTTCTCTTTCTCTCTCTCTCACTCACTCACTGCTTCTCTTTCTCTCTCTCTCTCTCACTCACTCACAGCTTTCTTTCAATCTCTGTCTCACTCACAGCTTCTCTTTCTCTCTCTCTCACTCACAACTTCTTTCTCTCTCTCACACACACTCACAGCTTTTCTTTCTCTCTCTCTCTCACTCACTCACAGCTCTTTTGCTCTGTCTCTCACTCACAGCTTCTCTCTATCTCTCTCTCACTCACACACACACAGCTTCTGTTTCTCTCTCACTCTCTCTCACAGCTTCTCTTTCTCTCTCTCTCATTCACTCACAGCTTCTCTTTCTCTTTCTCTCGCTCACAGCTTCTCTCTCACTCCCTCTCTTACTCACAGCTTCGCTTTCTTTCTCTCTCTCACAGCTTCTCTTTCTCTCTCTCTCTCTCACTCACAGCTTCTCTCTCTCTCTCTCTCTCACTCACTCACAGTTTTCTTTCAATCTTTCTCACTCACAGCTTCTCTTTCTCTCTCTCTCTCACTCAGCTTCTCTTTCTCTCTCTCACTCACAGATTCTCTCTCTCTCTCTCTCTCACTCTCTCACAGTTTCCCTTTCTCTCTCTCTCTCACTCACTCACAGCTTCTCTTTCTCTTTCTCTCTCACTCACTCACAGCTTCTCTTTCTCTCTCACTCACTCACAGCCTTCTTTCTCTCTCTGTCTCACTCACAGCTTCTCTTTCTCTCTCTTTCTCTCTCAGCTTCTCTTTCTCTCTCACTCACAGCTTCTATTTCTCTCACTCACTCACAGCTTCTCTTTCTCTGTCTCTCTCACAGCTTCTCTTTCTCTCTCTCTCTCTCACAGCTTCTCTATTCTCTCTCTCTCTCACTCACTCACAGCTTCCCTTTCTCTCTCTCTCTCTCTCACTCACTCACAGCTTCTCTTTCTCTCTCTCTCTTACACACTCACAGCTTCTCTTTCTCTCTCACTCACTCACAGCTTTCTTTTTCTCTCTGTCTCACTCACAGCTTCTCTTTCTCTCTCTCTCACTCAGCTTCTCTTTCTCTCTCTCACACTCACAGCTTCTCTTTCTCTCTCTCTCTCTCACTTGCAGCTTTTCTTTCTCTCTCTCTCACTCACTCACAGCTTCTCTTTCTCTCTCTCTCTCTCACAGCTTTTCTTTCTCTCTCTCTCTCACTCACTCACAGCTTCTCTTTCGCTCTCTCTCACATAGCTTCTCTTTCTCTCTCTCTCATTCACAGCTTCTATTTCTCTCTCTCTCACTCACAGCTTCTTTCTCTCTCTCACACACACTCACATCTTTTCTTTCTCTCTCTCTCTCACTCACTCACAGCTCTTTTGCTCTCTCTCTCACTCACAGCTTCTCTCTCTCTATCTCTCTCTCACTCACACACACACAGCTTCTGTTTCTCCCTCACTCTCTCTCACAGTTTCTCTTTCTCTCTCTCTCACTCACTCACAGCTTCTCTTTCTCTTTCTCTCGCTCACAGCTTCTCTCTCACTCACTCTCTTACTCACAGCTTCTCTTTCTTTCTCTCTCTCACAGCTTCTCTTTCTCTCTCTCTCTCTCTCTCACTCACAGCTTCTCTTTCTCTCTCTCTCTCACTCATTCACAGCTTCTCTTTCTCTCTCTCTCTCTCACTCACTCACAGCTTTCTTTCAATCTCTGTCTCACTCACAGCTTCTCTTTCTCTCTCTCTCTCACTCAGCTTCTCTTTCTCTGTCTCTCTCACTCACTCACAGCTTCTCTTTCACTCTCTCTCACATAGCTTCTATTTCTCTCTCTCTCATTCACAGCTTCTATTTCTCTCTCTCTCACTCACAGCTTCTCTTTCTCTCTCTCTCACTCACAACTTCTTTCTCTCTCACACACACACTCACAGCTTTTCTTTCTCTCTCTCTCTCACTCACTCACAGCTCTTTTGCTCTGTCTCTCACTCACAGCTTCTCTCTCTCTATCTCTCTCTCACTCACACACACACAGCTTCTGTTTCTTTCTCACTCTCTCTCACAGCTTCTCTTTCTCTCTCTCTCACTCACTCACAGCTTCTCTTTCTCTTTCTCTCGCTCACAGCTTCTCTCTCACTCACTCTCTTACTCACAGCTTCTCTTTCTTTCTCTCTCTCACAGCTTCTCTTTCTCTCTCTCTCTCTCTCACTCACAGCTTCTCTTTCTCTCTCTCTCTCACTCACTCACAGCTTCTCTTTCTCTTTCTCTCTCTCACTCACTCACAGCTTTCTTTCAATGTCTGTCTCACTCACAGCTTCTCTTTCTCTCTCTCTCTCACTCAGCTTCTCTTTCTCTCTCTCTCTCACTCACTCACAGCTTCTCTTTCACTCTCTCTCACATAGCTTCTATTTCTCTCTCTCTCATTCACAGCTTCTATTTCTCTCTCTCTCACTCACAGCTTCTCTTTCTCTCTCTCTCACTCACAACTTCTTTCTCTCTCACACACACACTCACAGCTTTTCTTTCTCTCTCTCTCTCACTCACTCACAGCTCTTTTGCTCTGTCTCTCACTCACAGCTTCTCTCTCTCTATCTCTCTCTCACTCACACACACAGCTTCTGTTTCTCTCTCACTCTCTCTCACAGCTTCTCTTTCTCTCTCTCTCATTCACTCACAGCTTCTCTTTCTCTTTCTCTCGCTCACAGCTTCTCTCTCACTCCCTCTCTTACTCACAGCTTCTCTTTCTTTCTCTCTCTCACAGCTTCTCTTTCTCTCTCTCTCTCACTCACAGCTTCTCTCTCTCTCTCTCTCACTCACTCACAGCTTCTCTTTCTCTCTCACTCACTCACAGCTTTCTTTCAATCTGTCTCACTCACAGCTTCTCTTTTCTCTCTCTCACTCAGCTTCTCTTTCTCTCTCTCACTCACAGATTCTCTCTCTCTCTCTCTCTCACTCTCTCACAGTTTCCCTTTCTCTCTCTCTCTCACTCACTCACAGCTTCTCTTTCTCTTTCTCTCTCACTCACTCACAGCTTCTCTTTCTCTCTCACTCACTCACAGCCTTCTTTCTCTCTCTGTCTCACTCACAGCTTCTCTTTCTCTCTCTTTCTCTCTCAGCTTCTCTTTCTCTCTCACTCACAGCTTCTATTTCTCTCACTCACTCACAGCTTCTCTTTCTCTGTCTCTCTCACAGCTTCTCTTTCTCTCTCTCTCTCTCACAGCTTCTCTATTCTCTCTCTCTCTCACTCACTCACAGCTTCCCTTTCTCTCTCTCTCTCACTCACTCACAGCTTCTCTTTCTCTCTCTCTCTCACTCACTCACAGCTTCTCTTTCTCTCTCACTCACTCACAGCTTTCTTTTTCTCTCTGTCTCACTCACAGCTTCTCTTTCTCTCTCTCTCTCACTCAGCTTCTCTTTCTCTCTCACACACTCACAGCTTCTCTTTCTCTCTCTCTCACTTGCAGCTTTTCTTTCTCTCTCTCTCACTGACTCACAGCTTCTCTTTCTCTCTCTCTCTCACACAGCTTTTCTTTCTCTCTCTCTCTCACTCACTCACAGCTTCTCTTTCGCTCTCTCTCACATAGCTTCTATTTCTCTCTCTCTCATTCACAGCTTCTATTTCTCTCTCTCTCACTCACAGTTTCTCTTTCTCTCTCTCTCTCACTCACAGCTTCTTTCTCTCTCACACACACACTCACAGCTTTTCTTTCTCTCTCTCTCACTCACTCACAGCTCTTTTGCTCTCTCTCACTCACAGCTTCTCTCTCTCTATCTCTCTCTCACTCACACACACACAGTTTCTCTCTCACTCTCTCTCACAGCTTCTCTTTCTCTCTCTCTCACTCACTCACAGCTTCTCTTTCTCTCTCTCTCTCTCACAGCTTCTCTCTCACTCACTCTCTTACTCACAGCTTCTCTTTCTTTCTCTCTCTCACAGCTTCTCTTTCTCTCTCTCTCACTCACAGCTTCTCTTTCTCTCTCTCACTCACTCACAGCTTCACTTTCTCTCTCTCTCTCTCACTCACTCACAGCTTTCTTTCAATCTCTGTCTCACTCAAAGCTTCTCTTTCTTTCTCTCTCTCACTCAGCTTCTCTTTCTCTCTCTCACTCACAGATTCTCTTTCTCTCTCTCTCTCTCACTCACAGCTTCTCTTTCTCTCTCACTCACAGCTTCTCTTTCCCTCTCTCTCTCAATCACAGCTTTTCTTTCTCTCTCTCACTCACTCACAGCTTCTCTTTCACTCTCTCTCTCTCACTCACTCACAGCTTCACTTTCTCTGTCTCTCACTCACAGCTTCTCTTTCTCTCTCTCTCACTCACTCACAACTTCTCTTTCTATCTCTCTCACACACACAGCTTCTCTTTCTCTCTCTCTCTCTCACTCACTGACAGCTTCTATTTCTCTCACTCACTCACAGCTTCTCTTTCTCTGTCTCTCTCACAGCTTCTCTTTTTCGCTCTCTATCTCTCTCACTCACAGCTTCTCTTTTCTCTCTCTCTCACTCACTCACAGCTTCTCTTTCTCTCTCACACACACTCACAGCTTCTCTTTCTCTCTCTCACTAACACACATCTTCTCTCTCTCTCTCTCTCTCACTCATAGCTTCCCTTTCTCTCTCTCTCTCACTCACTCACAGCTTCTCTTTCTCTCTTTCACTCACTCACAGCTTCTCTTACTCTCTCACGCACTCACAGCTTTCTTTCTCTCTCTGTCTCACTCACAGCTTCTCTTTCTCTCTCTCTCACTCAGCTTCTCTTTCTCTCTCACTCACTCACAGCTTCTGTTTCTCTCACTCACTCACAGCTTCTCTTTCTCAGTCTCTCTCACAGCTTCTCTTTCTCTCTATCTCTCTCACTCACAGCTTCTCTTTTCTCTCTCTCACTCCCTCACAGCTTCTCTCTCTCTCTCTCTCACTCACAGCTTCTCTTTCTCTCTCTCACTAACTCACATCTTCTCTTTCTCTCTCTCACTCACTCACAGCTTCCCTTTCTCTCTCTCTCTCACTCACTCACAGCTTCTCTTTCTCTCTCTCTCTCTCACTCACAGCTTCTCTTTCTCTCTCACTCACTCACAGCTTTCTTTCTCTCTCTTTCTCACTCACAGCTTCCTTACTCTCTCTCTCTCTCACTCAGCTTCTCTTTCTCTCTCTCACACTCACAGCTTCTCTTTCTCTCTCTCTCTCACTCACAGCTTTTCTTTCTTTCTTTCTTTCTCTCACTCACTCACAGCTTCTCTTTTGCTCTCTCTCACATAGCTTCTCTTTCTCTCTCTCTCATTCACAGCTTCTATTTCTCTCTCTCTCTCTCACTCACAGCTTCTCTTTCTCTCTCTCTCACTCACAGCTTTTCTTTGTCTCTCTCTCACTCACTCACAGCTTCTCTTTCGCTCTCTCTCACATAGCTTCTCTTTCTCTCTCATTCACAGCTTCTATTTCTCTCTCTCTCACACAGCTTCTCTTTCTCTCTCTCTCTCACTCACAGCTTCTTTCTCTCTCTCACACACACTCACAGCTTTTCTTTCTTTCTCTCTCTCACTCACTCACAGCTCTTTTCCTCTCTCTCTCACTCACAGCTTCTCTCTCTCTCTCTCTCTCTCACTCACACACACACAGCTTCTGTTGCTCTCTCACTCTCTCTCACAGCTTCTCTTTCTCTCTCTCTCATTCACTCACAGCTTCTCTTTCTCTCTCTTGCTCACAGCTTCTCTCTCACTCACTCTCTTACTCACAGCTTCTCTTTCTTTCTCTCTCTCCTAGCTTCTCTTTCTCTCTCACTCACAGCTTCTCTTTCTCACTCTCTCTCACTCACTCACAGCTTCTCTTTCTCTCTCACTCACTCACAGCTTTCTTTCTCTCTCTGTCTCACTCACAGCTTCTCTTTTTCTCTCTCTCTCTCACTCAGCTTCTCTTTCTCTCTCTCTCACTTACAGATTCTCTTTCTCTCACACTCACAGCTTCTCTTTCTCTCTCTCTCTCACTCACAGCTTTTCTTTCTCTCTCTCTCTCACTCACTCACAGCTTCTCTTTCTCTCTCTCTCTCACTCACAGCTTTTCTTTCTTTCTCTCTCTCACTCACTCACAGCTTCTCTTTCACTCTCTCTCACATAGCTTCTCTTTCTCTCTCTCTCATTCACAGCTTCTATTTCACTCTCTCTCACTCACAGCTTCTCTTTCTGTCTCTCTCTCACTCACAGCTTCTCTTTCTCTCTCTCTCTCTCACTCACAGCTTCTTTCTCTCACACACACACTCACAGCTTTCCTTTCTCTCTCTCACTCACTCACTGCTTCTCTTTTGCTCTCTCTCACTCACAGCTTCTCTCTCTATCTCTCTCTCTCACACACACACACAGCTTCTGTTTCTCTCTCACTCTCTCTCACACCTTCTCTTTCTCTCTCTCTCACTCACTCACAGCTTCTCTTTCTCTCTCTCACTCACAGCTTCTCTCTCACTCACTCTCTTACTCACAGCTTCTCTTTCTTTCACTCTCTCACAGCTTCTCTCTCTCTCTCTCTCACTCACAGCTTCTCTTTCTCTCTCTCACACTCACTCACAGCTTCTCTCTCTTTCTCTGTCTCTCACTCACAGCTTCTCTCTCTCTCTCTCTCACAGCTTCTCTCTCTCACTCACTCACTGCTTCTCTCTCTCTCACTCACTCACAGCTTCTATTTCTCTCTCTCACACACACACAGCTTCTCTTTCTCTCTATCTCTCACTCACAGCTTCTCTTTTCTCTCTCTCTCACTCACTCACAGCTTCTCATTCCTTCTCTCTCTCACTCACATCTTCTCTTTCTCTCTCTCTCTCACTCACTCACAGCTTCTCTTTCTCTCTCACTCACAGCTTTCTCTCTCTCTCTCTGTCTCACTCACAGCTTCTCTTTCTCTCTCTCATTCAGCTTCTCTTTCTCTCTCTCACTCACAGCTTCTCTTTCTCTCTCTCTCACTCACAGCTTCTCTTTCTCTCTCTCACTCACAGCTTGTCTTTCTCTCTCACACACACACTGCTTCTCTCTCTCACACAGCTTCTCTTTCTCTCTCTCTCACTCACAGCTTTCCTTCTCTCTGTCTCACTCACAGCTTCACTTTCACTCTCTCTCTCACTCAGCTTCTCTTTCTCTCTCTCTCACTCACAGCTTCTCATTCTCTCTCTCTCACTCTCTTATTCACAGCTTCTCTCTCTCTTTCTCTCGCTCACAGCTTCTCTTTCCCTTCTCTCTCTTTCACTCACAGCTTCTCTCTCTCACACACACTCACTCACTCACTCACAGCTTCTCTCTCTCTCTCTCTCTCACTCACTCACAGCTTCTCTTTCTCTCTCACTCTCTCACAGTTTCTCTTTCTCTCTCACAATCTCTCAGAACTTCTCTCTCTCTCACTCACTCACAGCTTTTCTTTCTCTCTCACTCTCTCACAGCTTCTCTTTCTCTCTCACAATCTCTCAGAGCTTCTCTCACTCTCTCACTCACAGCTTCTCTTTCTCTCTCTCTCACTCATAGCTTCTTTCTCTCTCTCTCTCTCAATCACAGCTTTCCTTTCTCTCTCACTCACTCACTCACAGCTTCCTTTTCACTCTCTCTCTCTCACTCACTCACAGCTTCTCTTTCTCTGTCTCTCACTCACAGCTTCTCTTTCTCTCTCTCTCACTCACTCACAACTTCTCTTTCTATCTCTCTCACACACAAAGCTTCTCTTTCTCTCTCTCTCACTCACAGCTTATTTCTCTCTCTCAATCACAGCTTTTCTTTCTCTCACACACACACACTCAGAGCTTCACTTTCTCTCTCAATCTCACTCACAGCTTCTCTTTCTCCCTCTCTCACTCACACCTTCTCTCTCACTCACTCTCTCACTCACAGCTTCTCTTTCTCTCTCTCTCACAGCTCTTTCTCTCTCTCTCTCACTCACTCACAGCTTCTCTTTCTCTCTCTCTCACTCACTCACGACTTCTATTTCTCTCTCTCTCACACACAAAGCTTCTCTTTCTCTCTATCTCTCTCACTCACAGCTTCCCTTTTCTCTCTCTCTCACTCACTCACAGCTTCTCTTTCTTTCTCTCTCTCTCTCTCACTCACAGCTTCTCTTACTCTCTCTCACTAATTCACAGCTTCTCTTTCTCTCTTTCTCTCTCTCTCACTCACTCACAGCTTCTCTTTCTCTCTCTCTCACTCACTCACAGCTTCTCTTTCTCTCTCTCTCACTCACTCACAGCTTCTCCTTCTCTCTCACTCGCAGCTTCTCTTTCTCTCTCTCTCTCTCACTCACAGCTTCTCTTTCTCTCTCTCACTCACACCTTCTCTCTCTCTCTCACTCACAGCTTCTCTTTCTCTCTCTCACTCACAGCTTCTCTTTCTTTCTCGTTCTCTCTCACTCACAGCTTCTCTTTCTCTCTCTCTCACTCACAGCTTCTCTCTCACTCATTCTCTTACTCACATCTTCTCTTTCTTTCCTTCTCTCTGTCACAGCTTCTCTTTCTCTCTCTCTCTCACTCACAGTTTCTCTTTCTCTCTCTCACACTCACTCACAGCTTCTCTCTCTTTCTCTGTCTCTCTCACTCACAGCTTCTCTTTCTCTCTCTCTCACAGCTTCTCTCTCTCTCACTCCCTCACTGCTTTTTTCTCTCTCACTCACTCACTCACAGCTTCTATTTCTCTCTCTCTCACACACAGCTTCTCTTTCTCTGTCTCTCACTCACAGCTTCTCTTTCTCTCTCTCTCTCTCACTCACTCACAACTTCTCTTTCTATCTCTCTCACTCACAGCTTCTCTTTTCTCTCTCTCACACTCACTCACAGCTTCTCTTTCCCTCTCTCCCACTCACTCACAGCTTCTCTTTCTCTCTCTCACTAAGTCACAGCTTCTCTTTCTCTCTCTCTCACTCACTCACAGCTTCTCTTTCACTCTCTCTCACATAGCTTCTCTTTCTCACTCTCTCATTCACAGCTTCTATTTCGCTCTCTCTCACTCACAGCTTCTCTTTCTGTCTCTCTCTCACACTCACAGCTTCTCTTTCTCTCTCTCTCTCTCACTCACAGCTTCTTTCTCTCTCACACACACACTTACAGCTTTTCTTTCTCTCTCTCTCTCTCACTCACTGCTTCTCTTTTGCTCTCTTTCTCACTCACAGCTTCTCTCTCTCTCACACACACACAGAGCTTCTGTTTCTCTCTCACTCTCTCTCACACCTTCTCTTTCTCTCTCTCACTCACTCACAGCTTCTCTTTCTCTCTCTCTCACTCACAGCTTCTCTCTCACTCACTCTCTTACTCATAGCTTCCTTTCTTTCTCTCTCTCACAGCTTCTCTTTCTCTCTCTCTCTCACTCACAGCATCTCTTTCTCTCACACTCACTCACAGCTTCTCTCTCTTTCTCTGTCTCTCTCACTCACAGCTTCTCTTTCTCTCTCTCTCTCACAGCTTCTCTCTCTAACTCACTCACTGCTTCTCTCTCTCTCTCTCTCTCACTCACTCACAGCTTCTATTTCTCTCTCTCTCACACACACAGCTTCTCTTTCTCTCTATCTCTTACTCACAGCTTCTCTTTTCTCTCTCTCTCTCACTCACTCACAGCTTCTCTTTCCTTCTCTCTCTCACTCACATCTTCTCTTTCTCTCTCTCTCTCACTCACTCACAGCTTCTCTTTCTCTCTCACTCACAGCTTTCTCTCTCTCTCTCTGTCTCACTCACAGCTTATCTTTCTCTCTCTCTCATTCAGCTTCTCTTTCTCTATCTCACTCACAGCTTGTCTTTCTCTCTCTCTCACTCACAGCTTGTCTTTCTCTCACACACACACACTGCTTCTCTCTCTCTCACAGCTTCTCTTTCTCTCTCACTCACTCACAGCTTTCTTTCTCTCTGTCTCACTCACAGCTTCTCTTTCTCTCTCTGTCGCTCACTCAGCTTCTCTTTTTCTCTCTCTCACTCACAGCTTCTCATTCTCTCTCTCTCACTCTCTTACTCACAGCTTCTCTCTCTCTCTCTCTCACTCACATCTACTCTTTCTCTTTCTCTCTCACTCACAGCTTGTCTTTCTCTCACACACACACACTGCTTCTCTCTCTCTCACACACAGCTTCTCTTTCTCTCTCTCTCTCACTCACAGCTTCTCTGTCTCTCTCACACACATAGCTTCTCTTTCTCTCTCTCTCATTCACAGCTTCTATTTCTCTCTCTCACTCACAGCTTCTCTTTCTCTCTCTCGCTCTCACTCACATTTTCTCTCTCTCTCTCACACTCACAGCTTTACTTTCTCTCTCGCTCTCACTCACTCACAGCTTCTCTTTCGCTCGCTCTCTCACTCACAGCTTCTCTCTCTCTTTCTCTCGCTCACAGCTTCTCTTTCCCTTCTCTCTCTTTCACTCACAGCTTCTCTCTCTCTCACACACACTCACTCACTCACTCACAGCTTCTCACTCTCTCTCTCTCACTCACTCACAGCTTCTCTTTCTCTCTCACTCTCTCACAGTTTCTCTTTCTCTCTCACAATCTCTCAGAGCTTCTCTCTCTCTCTCACTCACTCACAGCTTCGCTTTCTCTCTCACTCTCTCACAGTTTCTCTTTCTCTCTCACAATCTCTCAGAGCTTCTCTCTCTCTCTCACTCACAGCTTCTCTTTCTCTCTCTCTCACTCACAGCTTCTTTCTCTCTCTCTCAATCACAGCTTTTCTTTCTCTCTCACTCTCTCACTCACAGCTTCTCTTTCACTCTCTCTCTCTCACTCACTCACAGCTTCTCTTTCTCTGTCTCTCACTCACAGCTTCTCTCTCTCTCTCTCACTCACTCACAACTTCTCTTTCTATTTCTCTCACTCACAGCTTTCTTTCTCTCTCTGTCTCACTCACAGCTTCTCTTTCTCTCTCTCTCTCTCACTCAGCTTCTCTTTCTCTCTCTCTCACTTACAGATTCTCTTTCTCTCTCTCTCTCACTCACAGCTTCTCTTTCTCTCTCTCTCTCACTCACAGCTTTTCTTTCTCTCTCTCTCACTCACTCACAGCTTCTCTTTCTCTCTCTCTCTCACTCACAGCTTTTCTTTGTCTCTCTCTCACTCACTCACAGCTTCTCTTTCTCTCTCTCTCACATAGCTTCTCTCTCTCTCTCTCATTCACAGCTTCTATTTCGCTCTCTCTCACTCACAGCTTCTCTTTCTGTCTCTCTCTCTCACTCACAGCTTCTCTTTCTCTCTCTCTCTCTCACTCACAGCTTCTTTCTCTCACACACACACACTCACAGCTTTTCTTTCTCTCTCTCTCTCACTCACGCACTGCTTCTCTTTTACTCTCTCTCTCACTCACAGCTTCTCTCTCTATCTCTCTCTCTCTCTCACACACAGCTTCTGTTTCTCTCTCACTCTCTCCCACACCTTCTCTTTCTCTCTCTCTCACTCACTCACAGCTTCTCTTTCTCTCTCTCTCACTCACAGCTTCTCTCTCACTCACTCTCTTACTCACAGCTTCTCTTTCTTTCTCTCTCTCACAGCTTCTCTTTCTCTCTCTCTCTCACTCACAGCTTCTCTTTCTCTCTCTCACACTCACTCACAGCTTCTCTCTCTTTCTCTGACTCTCACTCACAGCTTCTCTTTCTCTCTCTCACACACAGCTTCTCTCTATCTCTCACTCACTCACTGCTTCTCTCTCTCTCACTCACTCACTCACAGCTTCTATTTCTCTCTCTCTCACACACAGCTTCTCTTTCTCTCTATCTCTCACTCACAGCTTCTCTTTTCTCTCTCTCTCACTCACTCACAGCTTCTCTTTCCTTCTCTCTCTCACTCACATCTTCTCTTTCTCTCTCTCTCTCACTCAGTCACAGCTTCTCTTTCTCTCTCACTCACAGCTTTCTTTCTCTCTCTCTGTCTCACTCACAGCTTCTCTTTCTCTCTCTCTCTCATTCAGCTTCTCTTTCTCTCTCTCACTCACAGCTTCTATTTCTCTCTCTCTCTCACTCACAGCTTCTCTTTCTCTCTCACTCACAGCTTGTCTTTCTCTCTCACACACACACTGCTTCTCTCTCTCACACAGCTTCTCTTTCTCTCTCACTCACTCACAGCTTTCTTTCTCTCTGTCTCACTCACAGCTTCTCTTTCTCTCTCTCTCTCTCACAGCTTCTCATTCTCTCTCTCTCTCACTCTCTTACTCACAGCTTCTCTCTCTCTCTCTCTCTCACACACATCTACTCTTTCTCTCTCTCACTCACTCACAGCTTTCTTTCTCTCTGTCTCACTCACAGCTTCTCTTTCTCTCTCTCTCACTCACAGCTTCTCATTCTCTCTCTCTCTCACTCTCTTACTCACAGCTTCTCTCTCTCTCTCTCTCTCACACACATCTACTCTTTCTCTCTCTCACTCACTCACAGCTTGTCTTTCTCTCTCACACACACATTGCTTCTCTCTCTCTCTCACAGCTTCTCTTTCTCTCACTCTCTCACTCACAGCTTCTCTCTCTCTCACACACACATAGCGTCTCTTTCTCTCTCTCTCATTCACAGCTTCTATTTTTCTCTATCTCACTCACAGCTTCTCTTTCTCTCTCTCTCACTCACAGCTTCTTTCTCTCTCTCTCCCTCAATCACAGCTTTCCTTTCTCTCTCACTCACTCACTCACAGCTTCTCTTTCACTCTCTCTCTCTCTCACTCACTCACAGCTTCTCTTTCTGTGTCTCTCACTCACAGCTTCTCTTTCTCTCTCTCTCACTCACTCACAACTTCTCTTTCTATCTCTCTCACACACACAGCTTCTCTTTCTCTCTCTCTCAGTCACAGCTTATTTCTCTCTCTCAATCACAGCTTTTCTCTCTCTCACACACACACACTCAGAGCTTCACTTTCTCTCTCAATCTCACTCACAGCTTCTCTTTCTCCCTCTCTCACTCACACCTTCTCTCTCACTCACTCTCTCACTCACAGCTTCTCTTTCTCTCTCTCTCAGAGCTCTTTCTCTCTCTCTCTCACTCACTCACAGCTTCTCTTTCTCTCTCTCTCACTCACTCACGACTTCTATTTCTCTCTCTCACACACACAAAGCTTCTCTTTCTCTCTATCTCTCTCACTCACAGCTTCCCTTTTCTCTCTCTCTCTCTCACTCACTCACAGCTTCTCTTTCTTTCTCTCTCTCTCTCACTCACAGCTTCTCTTTCTCTCTCTCACTAATTCACAGCTTCTCTTTCTCTCTTTCTCTCTCTCTCACTCACTCACAGCTTCTCTTTCTCTCTCTCTCACTCACTCACAGCTTCTCCTTCTCTCTCACTCACAGCTTCTCTTTCTCTCTCTCTCTCACTCACTCACAGCTTCTCCTTCTCTCTCACTCACAGCTTCTCTTTCTCTCTCTCACTCACTCACAGCTTCACTTTCTCTGTCTCTCACTCACAGCTTCTCTTTCTCTCTCTCTCACTCACTCACAACTTCTCTTTCTATCTCTCTCACACACACAGCTTCTCTTTCTCTCTCTCTCTCTCACTCACTGACAGCTTCTATTTCTCTCACTCACTCACAGCTTCTCTTTCTCTGTCTCTCTCACAGCTTCTCTTTTTCGCTCTCTATCTCTCTCACTCACAGCTTCTCTTTTCTCTCTCTCTCACTCACTCACAGCTTCTCTTTCTCTCTCACACACACTCACAGCTTCTCTTTCTCTCTCTCACTAACACACATCTTCTCTCTCTCTCTCTCTCTCTCACTCATAGCTTCCCTTTCTCTCTCTCTCTCACTCACTCACAGCTTCTCTTTCTCTCTTTCACTCACTCACAGCTTCTCTTACTCTCTCACGCACTCACAGCTTTCTTTCTCTCTCTGTCTCACTCACAGCTTCTCTTTCTCTCTCTCTCACTCAGCTTCTCTTTCTCTCTCACTCACTCACAGCTTCTGTTTCTCTCACTCACTCACAGCTTCTCTTTCTCAGTCTCTCTCACAGCTTCTCTTTCTCTCTATCTCTCTCACTCACAGCTTCTCTTTTCTCTCTCTCACTCCCTCACAGCTTCTCTCTCTCTCTCTCTCTCACTCACAGCTTCTCTTTCTCTCTCTCACTAACTCACATCTTCTCTTTCTCTCTCTCACTCACTCACAGCTTCCCTTTCTCTCTCTCTCTCACTCACTCACAGCTTCTCTTTCTCTCTCTCTCTCTCACTCACAGCTTCTCTTTCTCTCTCACTCACTCACAGCTTTCTTTCTCTCTCTTTCTCACTCACAGCTTCTCTTACTCTCTCTCTCTCTCACTCAGCTTCTCTTTCTCTCTCTCACACTCACAGCTTCTCTTTCTCTCTCTCTCACTCACAGCTTTTCTTTCTTTCTTTCTTTCTCTCACTCACTCACAGCTTCTCTTTTGCTCTCTCTCACATAGCTTCTCTTTCTCTCTCTCTCATTCACAGCTTCTATTTCTCTCTCTCTCTCTCACTCACAGCTTCTCTTTCTCTCTCTCTCACTCACAGCTTTTCTTTGTCTCTCTCTCACTCACTCACAGCTTCTGTTTCGCTCTCTCTCACATAGCTTCTCTTTCTCTCTCATTCACAGCTTCTATTTCTCTCTCTCTCACACAGCTTCTCTTTCTCTCTCTCTCTCACTCACAGCTTCTTTCTCTCTCTCACACACACTCACAGCTTTTCTTTCTTTCTCTCTCTCACTCACTCACAGCTCTTTTCCTCTCTCTCTCACTCACAGCTTCTCTCTCTCTCTCTCTCTCTCACTCACACACACACAGCTTCTGTTTCTCTCTCACTCTCTCTCACAGCTTCTCTTTCTCTCTCTCTCATTCACTCACAGCTTCTCTTTCTCTCTCTTGCTCACAGCTTCTCTCTCACTCACTCTCTTACTCACAGCTTCTCTTTCTTTCTCTCTCTCCTAGCTTCTCTTTCTCTCTCACTCACAGCTTCTCTTTCTCACTCTCTCTCACTCACTCACAGCTTCTCTTTCTCTCTCACTCACTCACAGCTTTCTTTCTCTCTCTGTCTCACTCACAGCTTCTCTTTTTCTCTCTCTCTCTCACTCAGCTTCTCTTTCTCTCTCTCTCACTTACAGATTCTCTTTCTCTCACACTCACAGCTTCTCTTTCTCTCTCTCTCTCACTCACAGCTTTTCTTTCTCTCTCTCTCTCACTCACTCACAGCTTCTCTTTCACTCTCTCTCACATAGATTCTCTTTCTCTCTCTCTCATTCACAGCTTCTATTTCGCTCTCTCTCACTCACAGCTTCTCTTTCTGTCTCTCTCTCACTCACAGCTTCTCTTTCTCTCTCTCTCTCTCACTCACAGTTTCTTTCTCTCACACACACACACTCACAGGTTTCCTTTCTCTCTCTCTCTCACTCACTCACTGCTTCTCTTTTGCTCTCTCTCACTCACAGCTTCTCTCTCTATCTCTCTCTCTCACACACACACACAGCTTCTGTTTCTCTCTCACTCTCTCTCACATCTTCTCTTTCTCTCTCTCTCACTCACTCACAGCTTCTCTTTCTCTCTCTCACTCACAGCTTCTCTCTCACTCACTCTCTTACTCACAGCTTCTCTTTCTTTCACTCACAGCTTCTCTCTCTCTCTCTCTCACTCACAGCTTCTCTTTCTCTTTCTCACACTCACTCACAGCTTCTCTCTCTTTCTCTGTCTCTCACTCACAGCTTCTCTCTCTCTCTCTCTCACAGCTTCTCTCTCTCACTCACTCACTGCTTCTCTCTCTCTCACTCACTCACAGCTTCTATTTCTCTCTCTCACACACACACAGCTTCTCTTTCTCTCTATCTCTCACTCACAGCTTCTCTTTTCTCTCTCTCTCACTCACTCACAGCTTCTCATTCCTTCTCTCTCTCACTCACATCTTCTCTTTCTCTCTCTCTCTCACTCACTCACAGCTTCTCTTTCTCTCTCACTCACAGCTTTCTCTCTCTCTCTCTGTCTCACTCACAGCTTCTCTTTCTCTCTCTCATTCAGCTTCTCTTTCTCTCTCTCACTCACAGCTTCTCTTTCTCTCTCTCTCACTCACAGCTTCTCTTTCTCTCTCTCACTCACAGCTTGTCTTTCTCTCTCACACACACACTGTTTCTCTCTCTCTCACAGCTTCTCTTTCTCTCTCACTCACTCACAGCTTTCCTTCTCTCTGTCTCACTCACAGCTTCACTTTCACTCTCTCTCTCACTCAGCTTCTCTTTCTCTCTCTCTCACTCACAGCTTCTCATTCTCTCTCTCTCACTCTCTTATTCACAGCTTCTCTCTCTCTTTCTCTCGCTCACAGCTTCTCTTTCCCTTCTCTCTCTTTCACTCACAGCTTCTCTCTCTCACACACACTCACTCACTCACTCACAGCTTCTCTCTCTCTCTCTCTCTCACTCACTCACAGCTTCTCTTTCTCTCTCACTCTCTCACAGTTTCTCTTTCTCTCTCACAATCTCTCAGAACTTCTCTCTCTCTCACTCACTCACAGCTTTTCTTTCTCTCTCACTCTCTCACAGCTTCTCTTTCTCTCTCACAATCTCTCAGAGCTTCTCTCACTCTCTCACTCACAGCTTCTCTTTCTCTCTCTCTCACTCATAGCTTCTTTCTCTCTCTCTCTCTCAATCATAGCTTTCCTTTCTCTCTCACTCACTCACTCACAGCTTCTCTTTCACTCTCTCTCTCTCACTCACTCACAGCTTCTCTTTCTCTGTCTCTCACTCACAGCTTCTCTTTCTCTCTCTCTCACTCACTCACAACTTCTCTTTCTATCTCTCTCACACACAAAGCTTCTCTTTCTCTCTCTCTCACTCACAGCTTATTTCTCTCTCTCAATCACAGCTTTTCTCTCTCTCACACACACACACTCAGAGCTTCACTTTCTCTCTCAATCTCACTCACAGCTTCTCTTTCTCCCTCTCTCACTCACACCTTCTCTCTCACTCACTCTCTCACTCACAGCTTCTCTTTCTCTCTCTCTCACAGCTCTTTCTCTCTCTCTCTCACTCACTCACAGCTTCTCTTTCTCTCTCTCTCACTCACTCACGACTTCTATTTCTCTCTCTCTCACACACAAAGCTTCTCTTTCTCTCTATCTCTCTCACTCACAGCTTCCCTTTTCTCTCTCTCTCACTCACTCACAGCTTCTCTTTCTTTCTCTCTCTCTCTCTCACTCACAGCTTCTCTTACTCTCTCTCACTAATTCACAGCTTCTCTTTCTCTCTTTCTCTCTCTCTCACTCACTCACAGCTTCTCTTTCTCTCTCTCTCACTCACTCACAGCTTCTCCTTCTCTCTCACTCACAGCTTCTCTTTCTCTCTCTCTCTCTCACTCACAGCTTCTCTTTCTCTCTCTCACTCACACCTTCTCTCTCTCTCTCACTCACAGCTTCTCTTTCTCTCTCTCACTCACAGCTTCTCTTTCTTTCTCATTCTCTCACTCACAGCTTCTCTTTCTCTCTCTCTCACTCACAGCTTCTCTCTCACTCATTCTCTTACTCACATCTTCTCTTTCTTTCCTTCTCTCTGTCACAGCTTCTCTTTCTCTCTCTCTCTCTCACTCACAGTTTCTCTTTCTCTCTCTCACACTCACTCACAGCTTCTCTCTCTTTCTCTGTCTCTCTCACTCACAGCTTCTCTTTCTCTCTCTCTCACAGCTTCTCTCTCTCTCACTCCCTCACTGCTTTTTTCTCTCTCACTCACTCACTCACAGCTTCTATTTCTCTCTCTCTCACACACAGCTTCTCTTTCTCTGTCTCTCACTCACAGCTTCTCTTTCTCTCTCTCTCTCTCACTCACTCACAACTTCTCTTTCTATCTCTCTCACTCACAGCTTCTCTTTTCTCTCTCTCACACTCACTCACAGCTTCTCTTTCCCTCTCTCCCACTCACTCACAGCTTCTCTTTCTCTCTCTCACTAAGTCACAGCTTCTCTTTCTCTCTCTCTCACTCACTCACAGCTTCTCTTTCACTCTCTCTCACATAGCTTCTCTTTCTCACTCTCTCATTCACAGCTTCTATTTCGCTCTCTCTCACTCACAGCTTCTCTTTCTGTCTCTCTCTCACACTCACAGCTTCTCTTTCTCTCTCTCTCTCTCACTCACAGCTTCTTTCTCTCTCACACACACACTCACAGCTTTTCTTTCTCTCTCTCTCTCTCACTCACTGCTTCTCTTTTGCTCTCTTTCTCACTCACAGCTTCTCTCTCTCACACACACACACAGAGCTTCTGTTTCTCTCTCACTCTCTCTCACACCTTCTCTTTCTCTCTCTCACTCACTCACAGCTTCTCTTTCTCTCTCTCTCACTCACAGCTTCTCTCTCACTCACTCTCTTACTCATAGCTTCCTTTCTTTCTCTCTCTCACAGCTTCTCTTTCTCTCTCTCTCTCACTCACAGCATCTCTTTCTCTCACACTCACTCACAGCTTCTCTCTCTTTCTCTGTCTCTCTCACTCACAGCTTCTCTTTCTCTCTCTCTCTCACAGCTTCTCTCTCTAACTCACTCACTGCTTCTCTCTCTCTCTCTCTCTCACTCACTCACAGCTTCTATTTCTCTCTCTCTCACACACACAGCTTCTCTTTCTCTCTATCTCTTACTCACAGCTTCTCTTTTCTCTCTCTCTCTCACTCACTCACAGCTTCTCTTTCCTTCTCTCTCTCACTCACATCTTCTCTTTCTCTCTCTCTCTCACTCACTCACAGCTTCTCTTTCTCTCTCACTCACAGCTTTCTCTCTCTCTCTCTGTCTCACTCACAGCTTATCTTTCTCTCTCTCTCATTCAGCTTCTCTTTCTCTATCTCACTCACAGCTTGTCTTTCTCTCTCTCTCACTCACAGCTTGTCTTTCTCTCTCACACACACACTGCTTCTCTCTCTCTCACAGCTTCTCTTTCTCTCTCACTCACTCACAGCTTTCTTTCTCTCTGTCTCACTCACAGCTTCTCTTTCTCTCTCTGTCGCTCACTCAGCTTCTCTTTTTCTCTCTCTCACTCACAGCTTCTCATTCTCTCTCTCTCACTCTCTTACTCACAGCTTCTCTCTCTCTCTCTCTCACTCACATCTACTCTTTCTCTTTCTCTCTCACTCACAGCTTGTCTTTCTCTCACACACACACACTGCTTCTCTCTCTCTCACACACAGCTTCTCTTTCTCTCTCTCTCTCACTCACAGCTTCTCTGTCTCTCTCACACACATAGCTTCTCTTTCTCTCTCTCTCATTCACAGCTTCTATTTCTCTCTCTCACTCACAGCTTCTCTTTCTCTCTCTCGCTCTCACTCACATTTTCTCTCTCTCTCTCACACTCACAGCTTTACTTTCTCTCTCGCTCTCACTCACTCACAGCTTCTCTTTCGCTCGCTCTCTCACTCACAGCTTCTCTCTCTCTTTCTCTCGCTCACAGCTTCTCTTTCCCTTCTCTCTCTTTCACTCACAGCTTCTCTCTCTCTCACACACACTCACTCACTCACTCACAGCTTCTCACTCTCTCTCTCTCACTCACTCACAGCTTCTCTTTCTCTCTCACTCTCTCACAGTTTCTCTTTCTCTCTCACAATCTCTCAGAGCTTCTCTCTCTCTCTCACTCACTCACAGCTTCGCTTTCTCTCTCACTCTCTCACAGTTTCTCTTTCTCTCTCACAATCTCTCAGAGCTTCTCTCTCTCTCTCACTCACAGCTTCTCTTTCTCTCTCTCTCACTCACAGCTTCTTTCTCTCTCTCTCAATCACAGCTTTTCTTTCTCTCTCACTCTCTCACTCACAGCTTCTCTTTCACTCTCTCTCTCTCACTCACTCACAGCTTCTCTTTCTCTGTCTCTCACTCACAGCTTCTCTCTCTCTCTCTCACTCACTCACAACTTCTCTTTCTATTTCTCTCACTCACAGCTTTCTTTCTCTCTCTGTCTCACTCACAGCTTCTCTTTCTCTCTCTCTCTCTCACTCAGCTTCTCTTTCTCTCTCTCTCACTTACAGATTCTCTTTCTCTCTCTCTCTCACTCACAGCTTCTCTTTCTCTCTCTCTCTCACTCACAGCTTTTCTTTCTCTCTCTCTCACTCACTCACAGCTTCTCTTTCTCTCTCTCTCTCACTCACAGCTTTTCTTTGTCTCTCTCTCACTCACTCACAGCTTCTCGTTCTCTCTCTCTCACATAGCTTCTCTCTCTCTCTCATTCACAGCTTCTATTTCGCTCTCTCTCACTCACAGCTTCTCTTTCTGTCTCTCTCTCTCACTCACAGCTTCTCTTTCTCTCTCTCTCTCTCACTCACAGCTTCTTTCTCTCACACACACACACTCACAGCTTTTCTTTCTCTCTCTCTCTCACTCACGCACTGCTTCTCTTTTACTCTCTCTCTCACTCACAGCTTCTCTCTCTATCTCTCTCTCTCTCTCACACACAGCTTCTGTTTCTCTCTCACTCTCTCCCACACCTTCTCTTTCTCTCTCTCTCACTCACTCACAGCTTCTCTTTCTCTCTCTCTCACTCACAGCTTCTCTCTCACTCACTCTCTTACTCACAGCTTCTCTTTCTTTCTCTCTCTCACAGCTTCTCTTTCTCTCTCTCTCTCACTCACAGCTTCTCTTTCTCTCTCTCACACTCACTCACAGCTTCTCTCTCTTTCTCTGACTCTCACTCACAGCTTCTCTTTCTCTCTCTCTCACACAGCTTCTCTCTATCTCTCACTCACTCACTGCTTCTCTCTCTCTCACTCACTCACTCACAGCTTCTATTTCTCTCTCTCTCACACACAGCTTCTCTTTCTCTCTATCTCTCACTCACAGCTTCTCTTTTCTCTCTCTCTCACTCACTCACAGCTTCTCTTTCCTTCTCTCTCTCACTCACATCTTCTCTTTCTCTCTCTCTCTCACTCAGTCACAGCTTCTCTTTCTCTCTCACTCACAGCTTTCTTTCTCTCTCTCTGTCTCACTCACAGCTTCTCTTTCTCTCTCTCTCTCATTCAGCTTCTCTTTCTCTCTCTCACTCACAGCTTCTATTTCTCTCTCTCTCTCACTCACAGCTTCTCTTTCTCTCTCACTCACAGCTTGTCTTTCTCTCTCACACACACACTGCTTCTCTCTCTCTCACAGCTTCTCTTTCTCTCTCACTCACTCACAGCTTTCTTTCTCTCTGTCTCACTCACAGCTTCTCTTTCTCTCTCTCTCTCTCACTCAGCTTCTCTTTCTCTCTCTCTCACTCACAGCTTCTCATTCTCTCTCTCTCTCACTCTCTTACTCACAGCTTCTCTCTCTCTCTCTCTCTCACACACATCTACTCTTTCTCTCTCTCACTCACTCACAGCTTGTCTTTCTCTCTCACACACACATTGCTTCTCTCTCTCTCTCACAGCTTCTCTTTCTCTCACTCTCTCACTCACAGCTTCTCTCTCTCTCACACACACATAGCGTCTCTTTCTCTCTCTCTCATTCACAGCTTCTATTTTTCTCTATCTCACTCACAGCTTCTCTTTCTCTCTCTCTCACTCACAGCTTCTTTCTCTCTCTCTCCCTCAATCACAGCTTTCCTTTCTCTCTCACTCACTCACTCACAGCTTCTCTTTCACTCTCTCTCTCTCTCACTCACTCACAGCTTCTCTTTCTGTGTCTCTCACTCACAGCTTCTCTTTCTCTCTCTCTCACTCACTCACAACTTCTCTTTCTATCTCTCTCACACACACAGCTTCTCTTTCTCTCTCTCTCAGTCACAGCTTATTTCTCTCTCTCAATCACAGCTTTTCTCTCTCTCACACACACACACTCAGAGCTTCACTTTCTCTCTCAATCTCACTCACAGCTTCTCTTTCTCCCTCTCTCACTCACACCTTCTCTCTCACTCACTCTCTCACTCACAGCTTCTCTTTCTCTCTCTCTCAGAGCTCTTTCTCTCTCTCTCTCACTCACTCACAGCTTCTCTTTCTCTCTCTCTCACTCACTCACGACTTCTATTTCTCTCTCTCACACACACAAAGCTTCTCTTTCTCTCTATCTCTCTCACTCACAGCTTCCCTTTTCTCTCTCTCTCTCTCACTCACTCACAGCTTCTCTTTCTTTCTCTCTCTCTCTCACTCACAGCTTCTCTTTCTCTCTCTCACTAATTCACAGCTTCTCTTTCTCTCTTTCTCTCTCTCTCACTCACTCACAGCTTCTCTTTCTCTCTCTCTCTCACTCACTCACAGCTTCTCCTTCTCTCTCACTCACAGCTTCTCTTTCTCTCTCTCTCTCACTCACAGCTTCTCTTTCTCTCTCTCTCACACAGCTTCTCTTTCTCTCTCTCTCTCACTCACAGCTTCTCTTTCTCTCTCTCTCACTCACAACTTCTCTTTCTCTCTCTCTCACACTCACTCACAGCTTCTCTCTCTTTCTCTGACTCTCTCACTCACAGCTTCTCTTTCTCTCTCTCACACACAGCTTCTCTCTATCTCTCACTCACTCACTGCTTCTCTCTCTCTCTCACTCACTCACTCACAGCTTCTATTTCTCTCTCACACACACATTGCTTCTCTTTCTCTCTATTTCTCACTCACAGCTTCTCTTTTCTCTCTCTCTCACTCACTCACAGCTTCTCTTTCCTTCTCTCTCTCACTCACATCTTCTCTTTCTCTCTCTCTCTCACTCAGTCACAGCTTCTCTTTCTCTCTCACTCACAGCTTTCTTTCTCTCTCTCTGTCTCACTCACAGCTTCTCTTTCTCTCTCTCTCTCATTCAGCTTCTCTTTCTCTCTCTCACTCACAGCTTCTCTTTCTCTCTCTCTCTCACTCACAGCTTCTCTTTCTCTCTCACTCACAGCTTGTCTTTCTCTCTCACACACACACTGCTTCTCTCTCTCTCACAGCTTCTCTTTCTCTCTCACTCACTCACAGCTTTCTTTCTCTCTGTCTCACTCACAGCTTCTCTTTCTCTCTCTCTCTCACTCAGCTTCTCTTTCTCTCTCTCTCACTCACAGCTTCTCATTCTCTCTCTCTCACTCTCTTACTCACAGCTTCTCTCTCTCTCTCTCACTCACATCTACTCTTTCTCTCTCTCACTCACTCACAGCTTGTCTTTCTCTCTCACACACACACTTCTTCTCTCTCTCTCTCACAGCTTCTCTTTCTCTCACTCTCTCACTCACAGCTTCTCTCTCTCTCTCACACACACATAGTGTCTCTTTCTCTCTCTCTCATTCACAGCTTCTATTTCTCTCTCTCACTCACAGCTTCTCTTTCTCTCTCACTCACTCACAGAGAGAAAGAGAAGCTGTGAGTGAGAGAGTGAGAGAAAGAGAATCTGTAAGTGAGAGAGAGAGAAAGAGAAGCTGAGAGAGAGAGAGAGAAAGAGAAGCTGTGAGTGAGAGAGAGAGAGAAAGAAAGCTGTGTGTGAGAGAGATAGAAAGGGAAGTTGTGAGTGAGTGAGAGAGAGAGAAAGAGAAGCTGTGAGTGAGAGACAGAGAAAGAGAAGCTGTGAGTGAGAGAGAGAGAGAGAGTGAAAGAGAAGCTGTGAGTGAGTGAGAGAGAGAGAAAGAAAAGCTGTGATTGAGAGAGAGAGAGAAAGAAGCTGTGAGTGTGAGAGAGAGAAAGAGAAGCTGTGAGTGAGAGAGAGAGAGAAGCTCTCAGAGATTGAGAGAGAAAGAGAAGCTGTGAGAGAGTGAGAGAGAAAGAGAAGCTGTGAGTGAGTGAGAGAGAGAGAGAAGCTCTCAGAGATTGTGAGAGAGAAAGAGAAACTGTGAGTGAGTGAGAGAGAAAGAGAAGCTGTGAGTGTGTGTGAGAGAGAGTGAGAAGCTGTGAGTGAGTGAGTGAGTGTGTGTGAGAGAGAGAGAAGGTGTGAGTGAAAGAGAGAGAAGGGAAAGAGAAGCTGTGAGCGAGAGAAAGAGAGAGAGAAGCTGTGAGTGAGAGAGCGAGCGAAAGAGAAGCTGTGAGTGAGTGAGAGCGAGAGAGAAAGTAAAGCTGTGAGTGAGAGAGAGAGAAAATGTGAGTGAGAGTGAGAGAGAAAAAGAAGCTATGAGTGTGAGAGAGAAATAGAAGCTGTGAATGAGAGAGAGAGAAAGAGAAGCTATGTGAGAGAGAGAGAAAGAGAAGCTTTGAGTGAGAGAGAGAGAGAAAGAGAAGCTGTGTGAGAGAGAGAGAGAAGCAGTGTGTGTGTGAGAGAGAAAGACAAGCTGTGAGTGAGAGAGAAAATGAAAGAGTAGATGTGAGTGAGAGAGAGAGAGAAGGTGTGAGTAAGAGAGTGAGAGAGAGAGAATGAGAAGCTGTGAGTGAGAGAGAGAGAAAGAGAAGCTGAGTGAGAGAGACGGAGAAAAAGAGAGAAGCTGTGAGTGAGTGTGAGAGAGAGAAAGAGAAACTGTGAGTGAGAGAGAGAGAGAAAGAGAAAGAGAAGCTGTGAGAGAGAGAAAGAAAGAAAGAGTAGCTGTGAGTGAGAGAGTGAGTGAGAGAGGTGTGTGTGAGAGAGAGAGAAAGAGAAGCTGTGAGTGAGTGGGAGAGAGGGAAAGAGATGCTGTGAGTGAGAGAGAGAGATAGAGAAAGAAAAGCTGTGAGTGAGAGAGAGAGCGAGAGCGAAAGAAAAACTGTGAGTGAGTGAGAGAGAGAGAGAGAAATAAAAGCTGTGAGTGAGAGAGAGAGAAAGAGAAGCTGTGAGTGAGAGAGAGAGAAGCTGTGAGTGAGAGAGAGAGAGAAAGAGAAGCTGTGAGTGAGAGAGAGAGAAGGAGAAGCTGTGAGTGAGAGAGAGAGAAGGGAAAGAGAAGCTGTGAGTGAGAGAAAGAGAGAGAGAGAAATGCTGTGAGTGAGAGAGAGAGCAAAAGAGAAGCTGTGAGTAAGTGAGAGAGAGAGAAAGAAAAGCTGTGAGTGAGAGAGAGAGAGAGAAAGGGAAGCTGTGAGTGAGTGAGAGAGAGAGAAAGAGAAGCTGTGAATGAGTGAGAGAGAGAGAAAGAGAAGCTGTGACTTAGTGAGAGAGAGAAAGAGAAGCTGTGAGTGAGTGGGAGAGAGGGAAAGAGAAGCTGGGAGTGAGTGAGAGAGAGAGAAAAGAGAAGCTGTGAGTGAGAGAGATAGAAAGAGAAGTTGTGAGTGAGTGAGAGAGAGAGAAAGAGAAGCTGTGAGTGAGAGACAGAGAAAGAGAAGCTGTGTGTGTGAGAGAGAGAAATAGAAGCTGAGAGTGAGTGAGTGAGAGAGAGAAAAGCAGTGAGGGAAAGAAAGAGAAGATGTGAGTAAGAGAATGAGTGAGAGAGAAGCTGTGAGTGAGAGAGAGAGAAAGAGAAGCTATGTGAGAGAGAGAGAAAGAGAAGCTGTGAGTGAGAGAGAGAGAGAGAGAAGCTGTGAGTGAGAGAGAGAGAAAGAGAAGCTTGAGTGAGAGAGAGAAAGAGAAGCTGTGAGTGAGAGAGAGAGAGAGAAAGAGAAGCTGTGAGTGAGAGAGAAGGAGAAGCTGTGAGTGAGTGAGAGAGAGAGAGAAAGAGAAGCTGTGAGTGAGTGAGAGAGAGAGAAAGAGAGAAAGAGAAGCTGTGAATTAGTGAGAGAGAGTAAGAGAAGCTGTGAGTGAGAGAGAGAGAGAGAAAGAAAGAGAAGCTGTGAGTGAGTGAGAGAGAGAGAGAAAAGGGAAGCTGTAAGTGAGAGAGATAGAGAGAAAGAGAAGCTTTGTGTGTGAGAGAGAGAGAAATAGAAGTCGTGAGTGAGTGAGAGAGAGAGAAAGAGAAGCTGTGAGTGAGTGAGAGAGAGAGAGAAAGAGCTGTGAGAGAGAGAGAAAGAGAAGCTGTGAGTGAGAGAGTGAGTGAGAGAGAAGGTGTGAGTGAGAGAGGGAGAAAGAGAAGCTGTGAGTGTGATTGAGAGAGAAAGTGAAGCTCTGAGTGTGTATGTGTGTGAGAGAGAGAAAAGCTGTGATTGAGAGAGAGAAATAAGCTGTGAGTGAGAGAGAGAGAGAGAAAGAGAAGCTGTGTGTGTGAGAGAGATAGAAAGAGAAGTTGTGAGTGAGTGAGAGACAGAGAAAGAGAAGCTGTGAGTGAGTGAGAGAGAGAGAGTGAAAGAGAAGCTGTGAGTGAGTGAGTGAGAGAGAAAGGAAAGCTGTGATTGAGAGAGAGAGAGAGAAAGAATCTGTGAGTGAGAGAGAGAGAAAGAGAAGCTGTGAGTGAGAGAGAGAGAGAGAAGCTCTGAAAGATTGTGAGAGAGAAAGAGAAGCTGTGAGAGAGTGAGAGAGAAAGAGAAGCTGTGAGTGAGTGAGAGAGAGAGAAGCTCTGAGAGATTGTGAGAGAGAAAGAGAAACTGTGAGAGAGTGAGAGAGAAAGAGAAGCTGTGAGTGAGTGAGAGAGAGAGAGTGAGAAGCTGTGAGAGAGTGAGGGAGTGAGTGAGAGAGAGAGAAGCTGTGAGTGAAAGAGAGAGAAGGGAAAGAGAAGCTGTGAGCGAGAGAAAGAGAGAGAGAAGCTGTTAGTGAGAGAGCGAGCAAAAGAGAAGCTGTGAGTGAGTGAGAGCGAGAGAGAAAGTAAAGCTGTGAGTGAGAGAGAGAGAGAAAATGTGAGTGAGAGCGAGAGAGAGAAAGAAGCTGTGAGTGAGAGAGAGAAATAGAAGCTGTGAATGAGAGAGAGAGAAAGAGAAGCTATGTGAGAGAGAGAGAAAGAGAAGGTCTGAGTGAGAGAGAGAGAGAAAGAGAAGCTGTGTGTGTGAGAGAGAGAAGCAGTGTGTGTGAGAGAGAGAAAGACAAGCTGTGAGTGAGAGAGAAAGAGAAAGAGTAGATGTGAGTGAGAGAGAGAGAGAGAAGCTGTGAGTAAGAGAGTGAGAGAGAGAGAATGAGAAGCTGTGAGTGAGAGAGAGAGAAAGAGAAGCTGAGTGAGAGAGAGAGAGAGAGAAAGAGAAGCTGTGAGTGAGACAGAGAGAAAGAAAGCTGTGAGTGAGTGAGAGAGAAAGAGAAGCTGTGAGAGAGAGAGAGAAGCAGTGTGTGTGTGAGAGAGAAAGACAAGCTGTGAGTGAGAGAGAGAGAAAGAGAAGCTGTGAGTGAGAGAGAGAAAGAGAAGCTGTGAGTGAGAGAGAGAAAGAGAAGCTGAATGAGAGAGAGAGAGAAAGAGAAGCTGTGAGTGAGACAGAGAGAGAGAAAGAAAGCTGTGAGTGAGAGAGAAAGAGAAGCTGTGAGTGAGTGAGAGAGAGAGAAAAAGAGAAGATGTGAGAGAGAGAGACAGAAAGAGAAGCTGTGAGTGAGAGAGAGCGAAATAGAAGCTGTGAATGAGAGAGAGAGAGAGAAGCTATCTGAGAGAGAGCGAAAGAGAAGCTGTGAGTGAGTGAGAGAGAGAAAGAAAAGCTGTGAGTGAGAGAGAGAGTAAGAGAAGCTGTGAGTGAGTGAGAGAGAGAGAAAGAAAAGCTGTGAGTGAGAGAGAGAGAGAAAGAGAAGCTGTGAGTGAGAGAGAGAGAGAATGAGAATCTGTAAGTGAGAGAGAGAGAAAGAGAAGCTGTGAGACAGAGAGAGAAAGAAATCTGTGAGTGAGAGAAATAGAAAGAGAAGTTGTGAGTGAGTGAGAGAGAGAGAAAGAGAAGCTGTGAGTGAGAGACAGAGAAAGAGAAGCTGTGAGTGAGTGAGAGAGAGAGAGTGAAAGAGAAGCTGTGAGTGAGAGAGTGAGAGAGAAAGAAAAGCTGTGATTGAGAGAGAGAGAAAGAAGCTGTGAGTGAGAGAGAGAGAAAGAGAAGCTGTGAGTGAGAGAGAGAGAGAGAAGCTCTGAAAGATTGTGAGAGAGAAAGAGAAGCCGTGAGAGAGTGAGAGAGAAAGAGAAGCTGTGAGTGAGTGAGAGAGAGAGAAGCTCTGAGAGATTGTGAGAGAGAAAGAGAAACTGTGAGAGAGTGAGAGAGAAAGAGAAGCTGTGTGTGAGTGAGAGAGAGAGAGTGAGAAGCTGTGAGTGAGTGAGTGAGTGAGAGAGAGAGAAGCTGTGAGTGAAAGAGTGAGAAGGGAAAGAGAAGCTGTGAGCGAGAGAAAGAGAGAGAGAAGCTGTGAGTGAGAGAGAGAGCGAAAGAGAAGCTGTGAGTGAGTGAGAGCGAGAGAGAAAGTAAAGCTGTGAGTGAGAGAGAGAGAGAAAAAATGTGAGTGAGAGCGAGAGAGAGAGAAAGAGAAGCTGTGAGTGAGAGAGAGAAATAGAAGCTGTGAATGAGAGAGAGAGAAAGAGAAGCTATGTCAGAGAGAGAAAGAGAAGCTGTGAGTGAGAGAGAGAGAGAAAGAGAAGCTGTGAGAGAGAGAGAGAGAAGCAGTGTGTGTGTGAGAGAGAAAGACAAGCTGTGAGTGAGAGAGAAAGAGAAAGAGTAGATGTGAGTGAGAGAGAGAGAGAGAGAAGCTGTGAGTAAGAGAGTGAGAGAGAGAGAATGAGAAGCTGTGAGTGAGAGAGAGAAAAAGAGAAGCTGAGTGAGAGAGAGAGAGAGAAAGAGAAGCTGTGAGTGAGACAGAGAGAAAGAAAGCTGTGAGTGAGTGAGAGAGAAAGAGAAGCTGTGAGAGAGAGAAGCAGTGTGTGTGTGTGAGAGAAAGACAAGCTGTGAGTGAGAGAGAGAGAAAGACAAGCTGTGAGTGAGAGAGAGAGAAAGAGAAGCTGTGAGTGAGAGAGAGAAAGAGAAGCTGAATGAGAGAGAGAGAAAGAGAAGCTGTGAGTGAGACAGAGAGAGAGAGAGAAAGCTGTGAGAGAGAGAGAAAGAGAAGCTGTGAGTGAGAGAGAGAGAGAAAGAGAAGATGTGAGTGAGAGAGAGAAGGAAAGAGAAGCTGTGAGTGAGTGAGAGAGAGAGAAAAGAGAAGCTGTGAGTAAGAGATAGAGAGTAAGAGAAGCTGTGTGTGTGTGAGAGAGAGAAATAGAAGCTGTGACTTAGTGAGAGAGAGAAAGAGAAGCTGTGAGTGAGTGGGAGAGAGGGAAAGAGAAGCTGTGAGTGAGTGAGAGAGAGAGAAAAGAGAAGCTGTGCGTGAGAGATAGAGAGAAAGAGAAGCTGTGTGTGTGTGACAGAGAGAAATAGAAGCTGTGAGTGAGTGAGAGAGAGAGAGAGAGAGAAGCAGTGAGTGAGAGATAGAGAGAAGCTGAGAGAGAGAGAGAGAAAGAGAAGCTGTGAGTGAGAGAGTCAGAGAAAGAGAGAGAAGCTGTGAGTGAGTGTGTGAGAGAGAAAGAGAAGCTGTGAGTGAGAGAGAGAGAGAGAAAGAGAAGCTGTGAGAGAGAGAAAGAAAGAGAAGCTGTGAGTAAGAGAGTGAGTGAGAGAGAAGCTGTGAGTGAGAGAGAGAGAAAGAGAAGCTGTGAGTGAGTGAGAGAGAGAGAAAGAGTAGGTGTGAGAGAGAGTGAGAGAGAAACAGAAGCTGTGTGTGTGAGAGAGAGAGCGATAGAGAGAGAAGCTGTGAGTGAGAGAGAGAGTAAAAGAGAAGCTGTGAGTGAGAGACAGAGAAAGAGAAGTTGTGAGTGAGTGAGAGAGAGAGAAAGAGAAGCTGTGAGTGAGAGACAGAGAAAGAGAAGCTGTGAGTGAGTGAGAGAGACAGAGAGAAAGAGAAGCTGTGAGTGAGAGAGAGAGAGATAAGCTGTGATTGAGAGAGAGAGAGAAAGAAGCTGTGAGTGAGAGAGAGAGAAAGAGAAGCTGTGAGTGAGAGAGAGAGAGAGAAGCTCTGAAAGATTGTGAGAGAGAAAGAGAAGCTGTGAGAGAGTGAGAGAGAAAGAGAATCTGTGAGTGAGTGAGAGAGAGAAGCTCTGAGAGATTGTGAGAGAGAAAGAGAAACTGTGAGAGAGTGAGAGAGAAAGAGAAGCTGTGAGTGAATGAGAGAGAGAGAGTGAGAAGCTGTGAGTGAGTGAGTGAGTGAGTGAGTGAGTGAGTGAGAGAGAGAGAAGCTGTGAGTGAAAGAGAGAGAAGGGAAAGAGAAGCTGTGAGCGAGAGAAAGAGAGAGAAGCTGTTAGTGAGAGAGAGAGCGAAAGAGAAGCTGTGAGTGAGTGAGAGCGAGAGAGAAAGTAAAGCTGTGAGTGAGAGAGAGAGAGAAAATGTGAGTGAGAGCGAGAGAGAGAAAGAGAAGCTGTGAGTGAGAGAGAGAAATAGAAGCTGTGAATGAGAGAGAGAGAAAGAGAAGCTATATGTGTGTGAGAGAGAGAGAAGCTGTGAGTGAGAGAGTGAGAGAAAGAGAAGCTGTGAGAGAGAGAGAGAAGCAGTGTGTGAGAGAGAGAGAAAGACAAGCTGTGAGTGAGTGAGAGAGAGAAAGAGTAGATGTGAGTGAGAGAGAGAGAGAGAGAAGCTGTGAGTAAGAGAGTGAGAGAGAGAGAATGAGAAGCTGTTAGTGAGAGAGAGAGAAAGAGAAGCTGAGTGAGAGAGAGAGAGAAAGAGAAGCTGTGAGTGAGACAGAGAGAAAGAAAGCTGTGAGTGAGTGAGAGAGAAAGAGAAGCTGTGTGTGAGAGAGAGAAGCAGTGTGTGTGTGAGAGAGAAAGACAAGCTGTGAGTGAGAGAGAGAGAAAGAGAAGCTGTGAGTGAGAGAGAGAGAGAAAGAGAAGCTGTGAGTGAGAGAGAGAAAGAGAAGCTGAATGAGAGAGAGAGAGAAAGAAAAGCTGTGAGTGAGACAGAGAGAGAGAAAGAAAGCTGTGAGTGAGAGAGAAAGAGAAGCTGTGAGTGAGTGAGACAGAGAGAAAAATAGAAGATGTGAGTGAGAGAGAGAAGGAAAGAGAAGCTGTGAGTGAGAGAGAGAGAAAAGAGAAGCTGTGAGTGAGAGATAGAGAGGAAGAGAAGCTGTGTGTGTGAGAGAGAGAGAAATAGAAGCTGTGAGTGAGAGAGAGAGAGAGAGAGAAGCAGTGAGTGAGTGAGAGATAGAGAGAAGCTGTGAGAGAGAGAGAGAAAGAGAAGCTGTGAGTGAGAGAGTCAGAGAAAGAGAGAGAAGCTGTGAGTGAGTGTGTGAGAGAGAAAGAGAAGCTGTGAGTGAGAGAGAGAGAGAGAAAGAGAAGCTGTGAGAGAGAGAAAGAAAGAGAAGATGTGAGTAAGAGAGTGAGTGAGAGAGAAGCTGTGAGTGAGAGAGAGAGAAAGAGAAGCTGTGAGTGAGTGAGAGAGAGAGAAAGAGAAGGTAATTCACTAATTCACAGCTTCTCTTTCTCTCTTTCTTTCTCTCTCTCTCACTCACTCACAGCTTCTCCTTCTCTCTCACTCACAGCTTCTCTTTCTCTCTCTCTCTCACTCACAGCTTCCCTTTCTCTCTCTCACTCACAGCTTCTCTTTCTCTCTCTCTCTCACTCACAGCTTCTCTTTCTCTCTCTCTCACTCACAGCTTCTCTTTCTCTCTCTCTCTCACTCACAGCTTCTCTTTCTCTCTCTCTCACATAGCTTCTCTTTCTCTCTCTCTCACTCACAGCTTCTCTCTCACTCATTCTCTTACTCACATCTTCTCTTTCTTTCTTTCTCTCTCTCACAGCTTCTCTTTCTCTCTCTCACTCTCTCACTCACAGCTTCTCTTTCTCTCTCACACATTCACTCACAGCTTCTCTCCCTTTCTCTGTCTCTCTCACTCACAGCTTCTCTTTCTCTCTCTCACACAGCTTCTCTCTCTCTCACTCCCTCACTGCTTTTCTCTCTCTCTCTCACTCACTCACAGCTTCTATTTCTCTCTCACACACACACAGCTTCTCTTTCTCTCTATCTCTCTCACTCACAGCTTCTCTTTTCTCTCTCTCTCTCACTCACTCACAGCTTCTCTTTACCTCTCTTCCACTCACTCACAGCTTCTCTTTCTCTCTCTCACCAAGTCACAGCTTCTCTTTCTCTCTCTCTCACTCACTCACAGCTTCTCTTTCTCTCTCTCTCTCTCACTCACAGCTTTTCTTTCTCTCTCTCTCTCACTTACTCACAGCTTCTCTTTTGCTCTCTCTCTCACTCACAGCATTTCTCTCTCTCTCTTTCTCTCACTCACAGCTTCTCTTTCCCTTCTCTCTCTCTCACTCACAGCTTCTCCTTCTCTCTCTCTCACTCACAGCTTCTCTTTCTCTCTCTCTCTAACTCACTGCTTCTCTCTCTCCTTCTCTCACTCACAGTTTTTCTTTTGCTCTCGCTCTCTCTCTCACTCACAGCTTTTCTTTCTCTATCTCTCTCTCTCACTCACAGCATCTCTTTCCCTCTCTCCCACTCACTCACAGCTTCTCTTTCTCTCTCTCTCACTCACACCTCTCTCACTCACTCTCTCACTCACAGCTACTCTTTCTTTCTTTCTCTCTCTCACATCTTCTCTTTCTCTTTCTCTCTCTCTCTCTCACTCACAGCTTCTCTTTCTCTCTCTCACACTCACTCACAGCTTCTCTCTTTTTCTCCGTCTCTCTAACTCACAGCTTCTCTTTCTCTCTCACACACTCACTCACAGCTTCTCTATCTTTCTCTGTCTCTCTCACTCACAGCTTCTCGTTCTCTCTCTCTCACAGCTTCTCTTTCTCTCTCTCTCTCACTCACTCACAGCTTCTCTTTCTCTCTGTCTCTCACTCACTCACGACTTCTATTTCTCTCTCACACAGACACACAGCTTCTCTTTCTCTCACACACACTCACTCACAGCTTCTCTTTCTCTCTCTCTCACTCACAGCTTCTCTTTCTCTCTCTCACTAACTCACAGCTTCTCTTTCTTTCTCTCTCTCTCATTCACTCACAGCTTCCCTTTCTCTCTCTCTCACTCACACACAGCTTCTCTTTCTCTCTCTCTCTCTCACTCACAGCTTCTCATTCTCTCTCTCTCACTCTCTTACTCACAGCTTCTCTCTCTCTCTCTCTCACTCACATCTACTCTTTCTCTTTCTCTCTCACTCACAGCTTGTCTTTCTCTCTCTCACACACACTGCTTCTCTCTCTCTCTCACACAGCTTCTCTTTCTCTCTCTCTCTCACTCACAGCTTCTCTTTCTCTCTCTCTCACATAGCTTCTCTTTCTCTCTCTCTCATTCACAGCTTCTATTTCTCTCTCTCACTCACAGCTTCTTTCTCTTTCTCGCTCTCACTCACATTTTCTCTCTCTCTCTCACTCACAGCTTTACTTTCTCTCTCGCTCTCACTCACTCACAGCTTCTCTTTTGCTTGCTCTCTCACTAACAGCTTCTCTCTCTTTCTCTCGATCACAGCTTCTCTTTCCCTTCTCTCTCTTTCACTCACAGCTTCTCTCTCTCTCACTCACTCACTCACTCACTCACAGCTTCTCACTCTCTCTCTCTCACTCACTCACAGCTTCTCTTTCTCTCTCACTCTCTCACAGTTTCTCTTTCTCTCTCACAATCTCTCAGAGCTTCTCTCTCTCTCACTCACTCACAGCTTCTCTTTCTCTCTCACAATCTTTCAGAGCTTCTCTCTCTCTCTCTCACTCACAGCTTCTCTTTCTCTCTCTCTCACTCACAGCTTCTTTCTCTCTCTCTCTCTCAATCACAGCTTTCCTTTCTCTCTCACTCACTCACTCACAGCTTCTCTTTCACTCTCTCTCACTCACTCACTCACAGCTTCTCTTTCTCTGTCTCTCACTCACTCACAACTTCTCTTTCTATCTCTCTCTCACACACAGCTTCT
Source organism: Bradypodion ventrale (assembly GCA_035047345.1). Taxonomy (NCBI): domain Eukaryota; kingdom Metazoa; phylum Chordata; class Lepidosauria; order Squamata; family Chamaeleonidae; genus Bradypodion; species Bradypodion ventrale. The sequence continues at coordinate 208,955,068 of JAWDJE010000002.1, forward strand.
CTTTCTCTCTCTCACTCACAGCTTCTCTTTCTCTCTCTCACTCACAGCTTTTCTTTCTCTCTCTCTCACTCACAGCTTGTCTTTCTCTCTCACACACACACTGCTTCTCTCTCTCTCTCACAGCTTCTCTTTCTCTCTCACTCACTCACAGCTTTCTTTCTCTCTGTCTCACTCACAGCTTCTCTTTCTCTCTCTCTCTCTCACTCAGCTTCTCTTTCTCTCTCTCTCACTCACAGCTTCTCATTCTCTCTCTCTCACTCTCTTACTCACAGCTTCTCTCTCTCTCTCTCGCTCTCACTCACATTTTCTCTCTCTCTCTCACTCACAGCTTTACTTTCTCTCTCGCTCTCACTCACTCACAGCTTCTCTTTTGCTCGCTCTCTCACTAACAGCTTCTCTCTCTCTTTCTCTCACTAACAGCTTCTCTCTCTCTCACTCACTCACTCACTCACAGCTTCTCACTCTCTCTCTCTCACTCACACACAGCTTCTCTTTCTCTCTCACTCTCTCACAGTTTCTCTTTCTCTCTCACAATCTCTCAGAGCTTCTCTCTCTCTCACTCACTCACAGCTTCTCTTTCTCTCTCACTCTCTCACGGCTTCTCTTTCTCTCTCACAATCTTTCAGAGCTTCTCTCTCTCTCTCTCACTCACAGCTTCTCTTTCTCTCTCTCTCACTCACAGCTTCTTTCTCTCTCTCTCTCTCAATCACAGCTTTCCTTTCTCTCTCACTCACTCACTCACAGCTTCTCTTTCACTCTCTCTCTCTCACTCACTCACAGCTTCTCTTTCTCTGTCTCTCACTCACTCACAACTTCTCTTTCTATCTCTCTCACACACACAGCTTCTCTTTCTCTCTCTCACTCACAGCTTCTCTTTCTCTCTCTCACTCACAGCTTCTCTTTCTCTCTCTCTCACTCACAGCTTGTCTTTCTCTCTCACACACACACTGCTTCTCTCTCTCTCACAGCTTCTCTTTCTCTCTCACTCACTCACATCTACTCTTTCTCTTTCTCTCTCACTCACAGCTTGTCTTTCTCTCTCACACACACACTGCTTCTCTCTCTCTCTCTCACAGCTTCTCTTTCTCTCTCTCTCTCACTCACAGCTTCTCTTTCTCTCTCTCACATAGCTTCTCTTTCTCTCTCTCTCATTCACAGCTTCTATTTCTCTCTCTCACTCACAGCTTCTCTTTCTCTCTCTCTCGCTCTCACTCACATTTTCTCTCTCTCTCTCTCACTCACAGCTTTACTTTCTCTCTCGCTCTCACTCACTCACAGCTTCTCTTTCGCTCGCTCTCTCACTCACAGCTTCTCTCTCTCTTTCTCTCGCTCACAGCTTCTCTTTCCCTTCTCACTCTTTCACTCACAGCTTCTCTCTCTCTCACTCACTCACTCACTCACAGCTTCTCACTCTCTCTCTCTCACTCACACACAGCTTCTCTTTCTCTCTCACTCTCTCACAGTTTCTCTTTCTCTCTCACAATCTCTCAGAGCTTCTCTCTCTCTCACTCACTCACAGCTTCTCTTTCTCTCTCACTCTCTCACGGCTTCTCTTTCTCTCTCACAATCTTTCAGAGCTTCTCTCTCTCTCTCTCACTCACAGCTTCTTTTTCTCTCTCTCTCACTCACAGCTTCTTTCTCTCTCTCTCTCTCAATCACAGCTTTCCTTTCTCTCTCACTCACTCACTCACAGCTTCTCTTTCACTCTCTCTCTCTCACTCACTCACAGCTTCTCTTTCTCTGTCTCTCACTCACTCACAACTTCTCTTTCTATCTCTCTCACACACACAGCTTCTCTTTCTCTCTCTCACTCACAGCTTCTCTTTCTCTCTCTCACTCACAGCTTCTCTTTCTCTCTCTCTCACTCACAGCTTGTCTTTCTCTCTCACACACACACTGCTTCTCTCTCTCTCTCACAGCTTCTCTTTCTCTCTCACTCACTCACAGCTTTCTTTCTCTCTGTCTCACTCACAGCTCTTTCTCTCTCTCACTCACTCAGCTTCTCTTTCTCTCTCTCTCACTCACAGCTTCTCATTCTCTCTCTCTCACTCTCTTACTCACAGCTTCTCTCTCTCTCTCGCTCTCACTCACATTTTCTCTCTCTCTCTCACTCACAGCTTTACTTTCTCTCTCGCTCTCACTCACTCACAGCTTCTCTTTTGCTCGCTCTCTCACTAACAGCTTCTCTCTCTCTTTCTCTCGCTCACAGCTTCTCTTTACCTCTCTTCCACTCACTCACAGCTTCTCTTTCTCTCTCTCACCAAGTCACAGCTTCTCTTTCTCTCTCTCTCACTCACTCACAGCTTCTCTTTCTCTCTCTCTCTCTCACTCACAGCTTTTCTTTCTCTCTCTCTCTCACTTACTCACAGCTTCTCTTTTGCTCTCTCTCTCACTCACAGCATTTCTCTCTCTCTCTTTCTCTCACTCACAGCTTCTCTTTCCCTTCTCTCTCTCTCACTCACAGCTTCTCCTTCTCTCTCTCTCACTCACAGCTTCTCTTTCTCTCTCTCTCTAACTCACTGCTTCTCTCTCTCCTTCTCTCACTCACAGTTTTTCTTTTGCTCTCGCTCTCTCTCTCACTCACAGCTTTTCTTTCTCTATCTCTCTCTCTCACTCACAGCATCTCTTTCCCTCTCTCCCACTCACTCACAGCTTCTCTTTCTCTCTCTCTCACTCACACCTCTCTCACTCACTCTCTCACTCACAGCTACTCTTTCTTTCTTTCTCTCTCTCACATCTTCTCTTTCTCTTTCTCTCTCTCTCTCTCACTCACAGCTTCTCTTTCTCTCTCTCACACTCACTCACAGCTTCTCTCTTTTTCTCCGTCTCTCTAACTCACAGCTTCTCTTTCTCTCTCACACACTCACTCACAGCTTCTCTATCTTTCTCTGTCTCTCTCACTCACAGCTTCTCGTTCTCTCTCTCTCACAGCTTCTCTTTCTCTCTCTCTCTCACTCACTCACAGCTTCTCTTTCTCTCTGTCTCTCACTCACTCACGACTTCTATTTCTCTCTCACACAGACACACAGCTTCTCTTTCTCTCACACACACTCACTCACAGCTTCTCTTTCTCTCTCTCTCACTCACAGCTTCTCTTTCTCTCTCTCACTAACTCACAGCTTCTCTTTCTTTCTCTCTCTCTCATTCACTCACAGCTTCCCTTTCTCTCTCTCTCACTCACACACAGCTTCTCTTTCTCTCTCTCTCTCTCACTCACAGCTTCTCATTCTCTCTCTCTCACTCTCTTACTCACAGCTTCTCTCTCTCTCTCTCTCACTCACATCTACTCTTTCTCTTTCTCTCTCACTCACAGCTTGTCTTTCTCTCTCTCACACACACTGCTTCTCTCTCTCTCTCACACAGCTTCTCTTTCTCTCTCTCTCTCACTCACAGCTTCTCTTTCTCTCTCTCTCACATAGCTTCTCTTTCTCTCTCTCTCATTCACAGCTTCTATTTCTCTCTCTCACTCACAGCTTCTTTCTCTTTCTCGCTCTCACTCACATTTTCTCTCTCTCTCTCACTCACAGCTTTACTTTCTCTCTCGCTCTCACTCACTCACAGCTTCTCTTTTGCTTGCTCTCTCACTAACAGCTTCTCTCTCTTTCTCTCGATCACAGCTTCTCTTTCCCTTCTCTCTCTTTCACTCACAGCTTCTCTCTCTCTCACTCACTCACTCACTCACTCACAGCTTCTCACTCTCTCTCTCTCACTCACTCACAGCTTCTCTTTCTCTCTCACTCTCTCACAGTTTCTCTTTCTCTCTCACAATCTCTCAGAGCTTCTCTCTCTCTCACTCACTCACAGCTTCTCTTTCTCTCTCACAATCTTTCAGAGCTTCTCTCTCTCTCTCTCACTCACAGCTTCTCTTTCTCTCTCTCTCACTCACAGCTTCTTTCTCTCTCTCTCTCTCAATCACAGCTTTCCTTTCTCTCTCACTCACTCACTCACAGCTTCTCTTTCACTCTCTCTCACTCACTCACTCACAGCTTCTCTTTCTCTGTCTCTCACTCACTCACAACTTCTCTTTCTATCTCTCTCTCACACACAGCTTCTCTTTCTCTCTCTCACTCACAGCTTCTCTTTCTCTCTCTCACTCACAGCTTTTCTTTCTCTCTCTCTCACTCACAGCTTGTCTTTCTCTCTCACACACACACTGCTTCTCTCTCTCTCTCACAGCTTCTCTTTCTCTCTCACTCACTCACAGCTTTCTTTCTCTCTGTCTCACTCACAGCTTCTCTTTCTCTCTCTCTCTCTCACTCAGCTTCTCTTTCTCTCTCTCTCACTCACAGCTTCTCATTCTCTCTCTCTCACTCTCTTACTCACAGCTTCTCTCTCTCTCTCTCGCTCTCACTCACATTTTCTCTCTCTCTCTCACTCACAGCTTTACTTTCTCTCTCGCTCTCACTCACTCACAGCTTCTCTTTTGCTCGCTCTCTCACTAACAGCTTCTCTCTCTCTTTCTCTCACTCACAGCTTCTCTCTCTCTCACTCACTCACTCACTCACAGCTTCTCACTCTCTCTCTCTCACTCACACACAGCTTCTCTTTCTCTCTCACTCTCTCACAGTTTCTCTTTCTCTCTCACAATCTCTCAGAGCTTCTCTCTCTCTCACTCACTCACAGCTTCTCTTTCTCTCTCACTCTCTCACGGCTTCTCTTTCTCTCTCACAATCTTTCAGAGCTTCTCTCTCTCTCTCTCACTCACAGCTTCTCTTTCTCTCTCTCTCACTCACAGCTTCTTTCTCTCTCTCTCTCTCAATCACAGCTTTCCTTTCTCTCTCACTCACTCACTCACAGCTTCTCTTTCACTCTCTCTCTCTCACTCACTCACAGCTTCTCTTTCTCTGTCTCTCACTCACTCACAACTTCTCTTTCTATCTCTCTCACACACACAGCTTCTCTTTCTCTCTCTCACTCACAGCTTCTCTTTCTCTCTCTCACTCACAGCTTCTCTTTCTCTCTCTCTCACTCACAGCTTGTCTTTCTCTCTCACACACACACTGCTTCTCTCTCTCTCACAGCTTCTCTTTCTCTCTCACTCACTCACATCTACTCTTTCTCTTTCTCTCTCACTCACAGCTTGTCTTTCTCTCTCACACACACACTGCTTCTCTCTCTCTCTCTCACAGCTTCTCTTTCTCTCTCTCTCTCACTCACAGCTTCTCTTTCTCTCTCTCACATAGCTTCTCTTTCTCTCTCTCTCATTCACAGCTTCTATTTCTCTCTCTCACTCACAGCTTCTCTTTCTCTCTCTCTCGCTCTCACTCACATTTTCTCTCTCTCTCTCTCACTCACAGCTTTACTTTCTCTCTCGCTCTCACTCACTCACAGCTTCTCTTTCGCTCGCTCTCTCACTCACAGCTTCTCTCTCTCTTTCTCTCGCTCACAGCTTCTCTTTCCCTTCTCACTCTTTCACTCACAGCTTCTCTCTCTCTCACTCACTCACTCACTCACAGCTTCTCACTCTCTCTCTCTCACTCACACACAGCTTCTCTTTCTCTCTCACTCTCTCACAGTTTCTCTTTCTCTCTCACAATCTCTCAGAGCTTCTCTCTCTCTCACTCACTCACAGCTTCTCTTTCTCTCTCACTCTCTCACGGCTTCTCTTTCTCTCTCACAATCTTTCAGAGCTTCTCTCTCTCTCTCTCACTCACAGCTTCTTTTTCTCTCTCTCTCACTCACAGCTTCTTTCTCTCTCTCTCTCTCAATCACAGCTTTCCTTTCTCTCTCACTCACTCACTCACAGCTTCTCTTTCACTCTCTCTCTCTCACTCACTCACAGCTTCTCTTTCTCTGTCTCTCACTCACTCACAACTTCTCTTTCTATCTCTCTCACACACACAGCTTCTCTTTCTCTCTCTCACTCACAGCTTCTCTTTCTCTCTCTCACTCACAGCTTCTCTTTCTCTCTCTCTCACTCACAGCTTGTCTTTCTCTCTCACACACACACTGCTTCTCTCTCTCTCTCACAGCTTCTCTTTCTCTCTCACTCACTCACAGCTTTCTTTCTCTCTGTCTCACTCACAGCTCTTTCTCTCTCTCACTCACTCAGCTTCTCTTTCTCTCTCTCTCACTCACAGCTTCTCATTCTCTCTCTCTCACTCTCTTACTCACAGCTTCTCTCTCTCTCTCGCTCTCACTCACATTTTCTCTCTCTCTCTCACTCACAGCTTTACTTTCTCTCTCGCTCTCACTCACTCACAGCTTCTCTTTTGCTCGCTCTCTCACTAACAGCTTCTCTCTCTCTTTCTCTCGCTCACAGCTTCTCTTTCCCTTCTCACTCTTTCACTCACAGCTCCTCTCTCTCTCACTCACTCACTCACTCACTCACAGCTTCTCACTCTCTCTCTCTCACTCACTCACAGCTTCTCTTTCTCTCTCACTCTCTCAAGTTTCTCTTTCTCTCTCACAATCTCTCAGAGCTTCTCTCTCTCTCACTAACTTACAGCTTCTCTTTCTCTCTCACTCTCTCACAGCTTCTCTTTCTCTCTCACAATCTTTCAGAGCTTCTCTCTCTCTCTCTCACTCACAGCTTCTCTTTCTCTCTCTCTCACTCACAGCTTCTCTTTCTCTCTCTCTCTCAATCACAGCTTTCCTTTCTCTCTCACTCACTCACTCACAGCTTCTCTTTCACTCTCTCTCTCTCACTCACTCACAGCTTCTCTTTCTCTGTCTCTCACTCACTCACAACTTCTCTTTCTATCTCTCTCACACACACAGCTTCTCTTTCTCTCTCTCTCACTCACAGCTTATTTCTCTCTCTCAATCACAGCTTTTCTCTCTCTCACACACACACACTCAGAGCTTCACTTTCTCTCTCAATCTCACTCACAGCTTCTCTTTCTCCCTCTCTCACTCACACCTTCTCTCTCACTCACTCTCTCACTCACAGCTTCTCTTTCTCTCTCTCTCACAGCTCTTTCTCTCTCTCTCTCACTCACTCACAGCTTCTCTTTCTCTCTCTCTCACTCACTCACGACGTCTATTTCTCTCTCTCACACACAAAGCTTCTCTTTCTCTCTATCTCTCTCACTCACAGCTTCCCTTTTCTCTCTCTCTCTCACTCACTCACAGCTTCTCTTTCTTTCTCTCTCTCTCACTCACAGCTTCTCTTTCTCTCTCTCACTGATTCACAGCTTCTCTTTCTCTCTTTCTCTCTCTCTCACTCACTCACAGCTTCTCTTTCTCTCTCTCTCTCACTCACTCACAGCTTCTCCTTCTCTCTCACTCACAGCTTCTCTTTCTCTCTCTCTCTCACTCACAGCTTCTCTTTCTCTCTCTCTCTCACTCACAGCTTCTCTTTCTCTCTCTCTCACTCACAGCTTCTCTTTCTCTCTCTCTCACTCACAGCTTCTCTTTCTCTCTCTCTCACATAGCTTCTCTTTCTCTCTCTCTCACTCACAGCTTCTCTCTCACTCATTCTCTTACTCACATCTTCTCTTTCTTTCTTTCTCTCTCTCACAGCTTCTCTTTCTCTCTCTCTCTCTCTCTCACTCACAGTTTCTCTTTCTCTCTCTCACACTCACTCACAGCTTCTCTCTCTTTCTCTGTCTCTCTCACTCACAGCTTCTCTTTCTCTCTCTCACACAGCTTCTCTCTCTCTCTCACTCCCTCACTGATTTTCTCTCTCTCTCTCACTCACTCACAGCTTCTATTTCTCTCTCTCACACACACAGCTTCTCTTTCTCTGTCTCTCACTCACAGCTTCTCTTTTCTCTCTCTCTCACTCACTCACAACTTCTCTTTCTATCTCTCTCACGCACAGCTTCTCTTTTCTCTCTCTCACACTCACTCACAGCTTCTCTTTCCCTCTCTCCCACTGACTCACAGCTTCTCTTTCTCTCTCTCACTAAGTCACAGCTTCTCTTTCTCTCTCTCTCTCACTCATTCACAGCTTCTCTTTCTCTCTCTCTCACTCACTCACAGCTTCCCTTTCTCTCTCTCTCTCACTCACAGCTTTTCTTTCTCTCTCTCTCACTTACTCACAGCTTCTCTTTTGCTCTCTCTCTCACTCACAGCATTTCTCTCTCTCTCTTTCTCTCACTCACAGCTTCTCTTTCCCTTCTCTCTTTCTCACTCACAGCTTCTCCTTCTCTCTCTCTCACTCACAGCTTCTCTTTCTCTCTCTCTCTCACTCACAGCTTCTCTCTCTCTCTCATTCACAGCTTCTCTTTCTCTCTCTCTCACTCACACCTTTTATTTCTCTCTCTCTCTCTCTCACTCACAGTTTTTCTTTCACTCTCGCTCTCTCTCTCACTCACAGCTTTTCTTTCTCTCTCTCTCTCTCTCGCTCACAGCATCTCTTTCCCTCTCTCCCACTCACTCACAGCTTCTCTTTCACTCTCTCTCACTCACACCTCTCTCACTCACTCTCTCACTCACAGCTACTCTTTCTTTCTTTCTCTCTCTCACAGCTTCTCTTTCTCTTTCTCTCTCTCTCTCTCACTCACAGCTTCTCTTTCTCTCTCTCACACTCACTCACAGCTTCTCTCTTTTTCTCCATCTCTCTCACTCAGCTTCTCTTTCTCTCTCTCTCACTCACAGCTTCTCATTCTCTCTCTCTCACTCTCTTACTCACAGCTTCTCTCTCTCTCTCTCACTCACATCTACTCTTTCTCTTTCTCTCTCACTCACAGCTTGTCTTTCTCTCTCACACACACACTGCTTCTCTCTCTCACACACACAGCTTCTCTTTCTCTCTCTCTCACATAGCTTCTCTTTCTCTCTCTCTCACTAACAGCTTCTCTCTCTCTTTCTCTCGCTCACAGCTTCTCTTTCCCTTCTCTCTCTTTCACTCACAGCTTCTCTCTCTCTCACTCACTCACTCACTCTCTCACAGCTTCTCACTCTCTCTCTCTCACTCACTCACAGCTTCTCTTTCTCTCTCACTCTCTCACAGTTTCTCTTTCTCTCTCACAATCTCTCAGAGCTTCTCTCTCTCTCACTCACTCACAGCTTCTCTTTCTATCTCACTCTCTCACAGCTTCTCTTTCTCTCTCACATTCTTTCAGAGCTTCTCTCTCTCTCTCTCACTCACAGCTTCTCTTTCTCTCTCTCTCACTCACAGCTTCTTTCTCTCTCTCTCTCTCTCAATCACAGCTTTCCTTTCTCTCTCACTCACTCACTCACAGCTTCTCTTTCACTCTCTCTCTCTCACTCACTCACAGCTTCTCTTTCTCTGTCTCTCACTCACTCACAACTTCTCTTTCTATCTCTCTCTCACACACAGCTTCTCTTTCTCTCTCTCACTCACAGCTTATTTCTCTCTCTCAATCACAGCTTTTCTCTCTCTCACACACACACACAGAGCTTCACCTTCTCTCTCAATCTCACTCACAGCTTCTCTTTCTCCCTCTCTCACTCACACCTTCTCTCTCACTGACTCTCTCACTCACAGCTTCTCTTTCTCTCTCTCTCACAGCTCTTTCTCTCTCTCTCTCACTCACTCACAGCTTCTCTTTCTCTCTCTCTCACTCACTCAAGACTTCTATTTCTCTCTCACACACACACACAAAGCTTCTCTTTCTCTCTATCTCTCTCACTTACAGCTTCCCTTTTCTCTCTCTCTCTCATTCACTCACAGCTTCTCTTTCTTTCTCTCTCTCTCTCTCACTCACAGCTTCTCTTACTCTCTCTCACTAATTCACAGCTTCTCTTTCTCTCTTTCTCACTCACTCACAGCTTCTCTTTCTCTCTCTCTCACTCACTCACAGCTTCTCCTTCTCTCTCACTCACAGCTTCTCTTTCTCTATCTCTCTCTCACTCACAGCTTCTCTTTCTCTCTCTCACTCACAGCTTGTCTTTCTCTCTCTCTCTCACTCACAGCTTCTCTTTCTCTCTCTCACTCACAGCTTCTCTCTCTCTCTCTCACTCACAGCTTCTCTTTCTCTCTCTCTCACATAGCTTCTGTTTCTCTCTCTATCACTCACAGCTTCTCTCTCACTCATTCTCTTACATCTTCTCTTTCTTTCTTTCTCTCTCTCACAGCTTCTCTTTCTCTCTCTCTCTCTATCACTCACAGTTTCTCTTTCTCTCTCTCACACTCACTCACAGCTTCTCTCTCTTTCTCTGTCTCTCTCACTCACAGCTTCTCTTTCTCTCTCTCACACAGCTTCTCTCTCTCTCACTCCCTCACTGCTTTTCTCTCTCTCACTCACTCACTCTCAGCTTCTATTTCTCTCTCACACACACACAGCTTCTCTTTCTCTGTCTCTCACTCACAGCTTCTCTTTCTCTCTCTCTCACTCACTCACAACTTCTCTTTCTATCTCTGTCACTCACAGCTTCTCTTTTCTCTCTCTCTCATTCACTCCCAGCTTCTCTTTCCCTCTCTCCCACTCACTCACAGCTTCTCTTTCTCTCTCTCACTAAGTCACAGCTTCTCTTTCTCTCTCTCTCACTCATTCACAGCTTCTCTTTCTCTCTCTCTCACTCACTCACAGCTTCCCTTTCTCTCTCTCTTTCACTCACAGCTTTTCTTTCTCTCTCTCTCTCACTTACTCACAGCTTCTCTTTTGCTCTCTCTCTCACTCACAGCATTTCTCTCTCTCTCTTTCTCTCACTCACAGCTTCTCTTTCCCTTCTCTCTCTCTCACTCACAGCTTCTCCTTCTCTCTCTCTCACTCACAGCTTCTCTTTCTCTCTCTCTCTCACTCACAGCTTCTCTTTCTCTCTCACTCACAGCTTCTCTTTCTCTCTCTCTCTCACTCACAGCTTTTATTTCTCTCTCTCTCTCTCACTCACTCACAGTTTTTCTTTCGCTCTCGCTCTCTCTCTCACTCACAGCTTTTCTTTCTCTATCTCTCTCTCTCACTCACAGCATCTCTTTCCCTCTCTCCCACTCACTCACAGCTTCTCTTTCTCTCTCTCTCACTCACACCTCTCTCACTCACTCTCTCACTCACAGCTACTCTTTCTTTCTTTCTCTCTCACAGCTTCTCTTTCTCTTTCTCTCTCTCTCTCACTCACAGTTTCTCTATCTCTCTCTCACACTCACTCACAGCTTCTCTCTTTTTCTCCGTCTCTCTCACTCAGCTTCTCTTTCTCTCTCTCTCACTCACAGCTTCTCATTCTCTCTCTCACTCTCTTACTCACACCTTCTCTCTCTCTCACTCACATCTACTCTTTCTCTTTCTCTCTCACTCACAGCTTGTCTTTCTCTCTCACACACACACTGCTTCTCTCTCTCACACACACAGCTTCTCTTTCTCTCTCTCTCACTCACAGCTTCTCTTTCTCTCTCTCTCACATAGCTTCTCTTTCTCTCTCTCTCATTCACAGCTTCTATTTCTCTCTCTCACTCATAGCTTCTTTCTCTCTCTCGCTCTCACTCACATTTTCTCTCTCTCTCACTCACAGCTTTACTTTCTCTCTCGCTCTCACTCACTCACAGCTTCTCTTTCGCTCTCTCTCTCACTCACAGCTTCTCTCTCTCTTTCTCTCGCTCACAGCTTCTCTTTCCCTTCTCTCTCTTTCACTCACAGCTTCTCTCTCTCTCACACACACTCACTCACTCACTCACTCACAGCTTCTCACTCTCTCTCTCACACACTCACAGCTTCTCTTTCTCTCTCACTCTCTCACAGTTTCTCTTTCTCTCTCACAATCTCTCAGAGCTTCTCTCTCTCTCTCACTCACTCACAGCTTCTCTTTCTCTCTCACTCTCTCACAGCTTCTCTTTCTCTCTCAATCTCTGAGAGCTTCTCTCTCTCTCTCACTCACAGCTTCTCTTTCTCTCTCTCTCACTCACAGCTTCTTTCTCTCTCTCTCTCTCAATCACAGCTTTTCTTTCTCTCTCTCTCACTCACTCACAGCTTCTCTTTCACTCTCTCTCTCTCACTCACTCACAGCTTCTCTTTCTCTGTCTCTCACTCACAGCTTCTCTTTCTCTCTCTCTCACTCACTCACAACTTCTCTTTCTATCTCTCTCACACACAGCTTTCTTGCTCTCTCTCTCACTCACAGCTTCTCTTTCTCTCTCTCTCTCTCAGCTTCTCTTTCTCTCTCTCACTTACAGATTCTCTTTCTCTCACTCTCTCACTCACAGCTTCTCTTTCTCTTTCTCTCTCACTCACAGCTTTTCTTTCTCTCTCTCTCACTCACTCACCGCTTCTCTTTCTCTCTCTCTCTCACTCAAAGCTTTTCTTTCTCTCTCTCACTCACTCACAGCTTCTCTTTCGCTCTCTCTCACATAGCTTCTCTCTCTCTCTCTCTCATTCACAGCTTCTATTTCGCTCTCTCTCACTCACAGCTTCTCTTTCTGTCTCTCTCTCTCACTCACAGCTTCTCTTTCTCTCTCTCTCTCACTCACAGCTTCTTTCTCTCTCTCACACACACTCACAGCTTTTCTTTCTCTCTCTCTCTCACTCACGCACTGCTTCTCTTTTACTCTCTCTCTCACTCACAGCTTCTCTCTCTATCTCTCTCTCTCACACACACACAGCTTCTGTTTCTCTCTCACTCTCTCCCACACCTTCTCTTTCTCTCTCTCTCACTCACTCACAGCTTCTCTTTCTCTCTCTCTCACTCACAGCTTCTCTCTCACTCACTCTCTTACTCACAGCTTCTCTTTCTTACTCTCTCTCACAGCTTCTCTTTCTCTCTCTCTCTCACTCACAGCTTCTCTTTCTCTCTCTCACACTCACTCACAGCTTCTCTCTCTTTCTCTGACTCTCTCACTCACAGCTTCTCTTTCTCTCTCACACACACAGCTTCTCTCTATCTCTCACTCACTCACTGCTTCTCTCTCTCTCACTCACTCACTCACAGCTTCTATTTCTCTCTCTCTCACACACAGCTTCTCTTTCTCTCTATCTCTCACTCACAGCTTCTCTTTTCTCTCTCTCTCACTCACTCACAGCTTCTCTTTCCTTCTCTCTCTCACTCACATCTTCTCTTTCTCTCTCTCTCTCACTCAGTCACAGCTTCTCTCTCTCTCACTCACAGCTTTATTTCTCTCTCTCTGTCTCACTCACAGCTTCTCTTTCTCTCTCTCTCTCATTCAGCTTCTCTTTCTCTCTCTCACTCACAGCTTCTCTTTCTCTCTCTCTCTCTCACAGCTTCTCTTTCTCTCTCACTCACTCACAGCTTTCTTTCTCTCTGTCTCACTCACAGCTTCTCTTTCTCTCTCTCTCTCTCACTCAGCTTCTCTTTCTCTCTCTCTCACTCACAGCTTCTCATTCTCTCTCTCTCACTCTCTTACTCACAGCTTCTCTCTCTCTCTCTCTCTCACTCACATCTACTCTTTCTCTCTCTCACTCACTCACAGCTTGTCTTTCTCTCTCACACACACACTGCTTCTCTCTCTCTCTCACAGCTTCTCTTTCTCTCACTCTCTCACTCACAGCTTCTCTCTCTCACACACACACATAGCATCTCTTTCTCTCTCTCTCATTCACAGCTTCTATTTCTCTCTCTCACTCACAGCTTCTCTTTCTCTCTCTCTCACAGCTTCTTTCTCTCTCTCTCCCTCAATCACAGCTTTCCTTTCTCTCTCACTCACTCACTCACAGCTTCTCTTTCACTCTCTCTCTCTCACTCACTCACAGCTTCTCTTTCTGTGTCTCTCACTCACAGCTTCTCTTTCTCTCTCTCTCACTCACTCACAACTTCTCTTTCTATCTCTCTCACACACACAGCTTCTCTTTCTCTCTCTCTCAGTCACAGCTTATTTCTCTCTCTCAATCACAGCTTTTCTCTCTCTCACACACACACACTCAGAGCTTCACTTTCTCTCTCAATCTCACTCACAGCTTCTCTTTCTCCCTCTCTCACTCACACCTTCTCTCTCACTCACTCTCTCACTCACAGCTTCTCTTTCTCTCTCTCTCAGAGCTCTTTCTCTCTCTCTCTCACTCACTCACAGCTTCTCTTTCTCTCTCTCACTCACTCACGACTTCTATTTCTCTCTCTCACACACACAAAGCTTCTCTTTCTCTCTATCTCTCTCACTCACAGCTTCCCTTTTCTCTCTCTCTCACTCACTCACAGCTTCTCTTTCTTTCTCTCTCTCTCTCTCACTCACAGCTTCTCTTTCTCTCTCTCACTAATTCACAGCTTCTCTTTCTCTCTTTCTCTCTGTCTCACTCACTCACAGCTTCTCTTTCTCTCTCTCTCACTCACTCACAGCTTCTCCTTCTCTCTCACTCACAGCTTCTCTTTCTCTCTCTCTCTCACTCACAGCTTCTCTTTCTCTCTCTCACTCACAGCTTCTCTTTCTCTCTCTCTCACTCACAGCTTCTCTTTCTCTCTCTCTCACTCACAGCTTCTCTTTCTCTCTCTCTCACACTCACTCACAGCTTCTCTCTCTTTCTCTGACTCTCTCACTCACAGCTTCTCTTTCTCTCTCACACACACAGCTTCCTTCTATCTCTCACTCACTCAATGCTTCTCTCTCTCTCTCTCTCTCACTCACTCACAGCTTCTATTTCTCTCTCACACACACATTGCTTCTCTTTCTCTCTATTTCTCACTCACAGCTTCTCTTTTCTCTCTCTCACTCACTCACAGCTTCTCTTTCCTTCTCTCTCTCACTCACATCTTCTCTTTCTCTCTCTCTCTCACTCAGTCACAGCTTCTCTTTCTCTCTCACTCACAGCTTTCTTTCTCTCTCTCTGTCTCACTCACAGCTTCTCTTTCTCTCTCTCTCTCATTCAGCTTCTCTTTCTCTCTCTCACTCACAGCTTCTCTTTCTCTCTCTCTCTCACTCACAGCTTCTCTTTCTCTCTCACTCACAGCTTGTCTTTCTCTCTCACACACACACTGCTTCTCTCTCTCTCACAGCTTCTCTTTCTCTCTCACTCACTCACAGCTTTCTTTCTCTCTGTCTCACTCACAGCTTCTCTTTCTCTCTCTCTCTCTCACTCAGCTTCTCTTTCTCTCTCTCTCACTCACAGCTTCTCATTCTCTCTCTCTCACTCTCTTACTCACAGCTTCTCTCTCTCTCTCACTCACATCTACTCTTTCTCTCTCTCTCTCACTCACAGCTTGTCTTTCTCTCTCACACACACACTGCTTCTCTCTCTCTCACACAGCTTCTCTTTCTCTCACTCTCTCACTCACAGCTTCTCTCTCTCTCTCACACACATAGCGTCTCTTTCTCTCTCTCTCATTCACAGCTTCTATTTCTCTCTCTCACTCACAGCTTCTCTTTCTCTCTCTCTCACTCACAGCTTCTTTCTCTCTCTCTCCCTTAATCACAGCTTTCCTTTCTCTCTCACTCACTCACTCACAGCTTCTCTTTCACTCTCTCTCTCTCACTCACTCACAGCTTCTCTTTCTGTGTCTCTCACTCACAGCTTCTCTTTCTCTCTCTCTCACTCACAGCTTCTTTCTCTCTCTCTCCCTTAATCACAGCTTTCCTTTCTCTCTCACTCACTCACTCACAGCTTCTCTTTCACTCTCTCTCTCTCACTCACTCACAGCTTCTCTTTCTGTGTCTCTCACTCACAGCTTTTCTTTCTCTCTCTCTCTCTCTCGCTCACAGCATCTCTTTCCCTCTCTCCCACTCACTCACAGCTTCTCTTTCACTCTCTCTCACTCACACCTCTCTCACTCACTCTCTCACTCACAGCTACTCTTTCTTTCTTTCTCTCTCTCACAGCTTCTCTTTCTCTTTCTCTCTCTCTCTCTCACTCACAGCTTCTCTTTCTCTCTCTCACACTCACTCACAGCTTCTCTCTTTTTCTCCATCTCTCTCACTCAGCTTCTCTTTCTCTCTCTCTCACTCACAGCTTCTCATTCTCTCTCTCTCACTCTCTTACTCACAGCTTCTCTCTCTCTCTCTCACTCACATCTACTCTTTCTCTTTCTCTCTCACTCACAGCTTGTCTTTCTCTCTCACACACACACTGCTTCTCTCTCTCACACACACAGCTTCTCTTTCTCTCTCTCTCACATAGCTTCTCTTTCTCTCTCTCTCATTCACAGCTTCTATTTCTCTCTCTCACTCACAGCTTCTTTCTCTCTCTCGCTCTCACTCACATTTTTTCTCTCTCTCACTCACAGCTTTACTTTCTCTCTCGCTCTCACTCACTCACAGCTTCTCTTTTGCTCGCTCTCTCACTAACAGCTTCTCTCTCTCTTTCTCTCGCTCACAGCTTCTCTTTCCCTTCTCTCTCTTTCACTCACAGCTTCTCTCTCTCTCACTCACTCACTCACTCTCTCACAGCTTCTCACTCTCTCTCTCTCACTCACTCACAGCTTCTCTTTCTCTCTCACTCTCTCACAGTTTCTCTTTCTCTCTCACAATCTCTCAGAGCTTCTCTCTCTCTCACTCACTCACAGCTTCTCTTTCTCTCTCACTCTCTCACAGCTTCTCTTTCTCTCTCACATTCTTTCAGAGCTTCTCTCTCTCTCTCTCACTCACAGCTTCTCTTTCTCTCTCTCTCACTCACAGCTTCTTTCTCTCTCTCTCTCTCTCAATCACAGCTTTCCTTTCTCTCTCACTCACTCACTCACAGCTTCTCTTTCACTCTCTCTCTCTCACTCACTCACAGCTTCTCTTTCTCTGTCTCTCACTCACTCACAACTTCTCTTTCTATCTCTCTCACACACACAGCTTCTCTTTCTCTCTCTCACTCACAGCTTATTTCTCTCTCTCAATCACAGCTTTTCTCTCTCTCACACACACACACAGAGCTTCACCTTCTCTCTCAATCTCACTCACAGCTTCTCTTTCTCCCTCTCTCACTCACACCTTCTCTCTCACTGACTCTCTCACTCACAGCTTCTCTTTCTCTCTCTCTCACAGCTCTTTCTCTCTCTCTCTCACTCACTCACAGCTTCTCTTTCTCTCTCTCTCACTCACTCAAGACTTCTATTTCTCTCTCACACACACACACAAAGCTTCTCTTTCTCTCTATCTCTCTCACTTACAGCTTCCCTTTTCTCTCTCTCTCTCATTCACTCACAGCTTCTCTTTCTTTCTCTCTCTCTCTCTCACTCACAGCTTCTCTTACTCTCTCTCACTAATTCACAGCTTCTCTTTCTCTCTTTCTCTCTCTCTCACTCACTCACAGCTTCTCTTTCTCTCTCTCTCACTCACTCACAGCTTCTCCTTCTCTCTCACTCACAGCTTCTCTTTCTCTATCTCTCTCTCACTCACAGCTTCTCTTTCTCTCTCTCACTCACAGCTTGTCTTTCTCTCTCTCTCTCACTCACAGCTTCTCTTTCTCTCTCTCACTCACAGCTTCTCTCTCTCTCTCTCACTCACAGCTTCTCTTTCTCTCTCTCTCACATAGCTTCTGTTTCTCTCTCTATCACTCACAGCTTCTCTCTCACTCATTCTCTTACATCTTCTCTTTCTTTCTTTCTCTCTCTCACAGCTTCTCTTTCTCTCTCTCTCTCTATCACTCACAGTTTCTCTTTCTCTCTCTCACACTCACTCACAGCTTCTCTCTCTTTCTCTGTCTCTCTCACTCACAGCTTCTCTTTCTCTCTCTCACACAGCTTCTCTCTCTCTCACTCCCTCACTGCTTTTCTCTCTCTCACTCACTCACTCTCAGCTTCTATTTCTCTCTCACACACACACAGCTTCTCTTTCTCTGTCTCTCACTCACAGCTTCTCTTTCTCTCTCTCTCACTCACTCACAACTTCTCTTTCTATCTCTGTCACTCACAGCTTCTCTTTTCTCTCTCTCTCATTCACTCCCAGCTTCTCTTTCCCTCTCTCCCACTCACTCACAGCTTCTCTTTCTCTCTCTCACTAAGTCACAGCTTCTCTTTCTCTCTCTCTCACTCATTCACAGCTTCTCTTTCTCTCTCTCTCACTCACTCACAGCTTCCCTTTCTCTCTCTCTTTCACTCACAGCTTTTCTTTCTCTCTCTCTCTCACTTACTCACAGCTTCTCTTTTGCTCTCTCTCTCACTCACAGCATTTCTCTCTCTCTCTTTCTCTCACTCACAGCTTCTCTTTCCCTTCTCTCTCTCTCACTCACAGCTTCTCCTTCTCTCTCTCTCACTCACAGCTTCTCTTTCTCTCTCTCTCTCACTCACAGCTTCTCTTTCTCTCTCACTCACAGCTTCTCTTTCTCTCTCTCTCTCACTCACAGCTTTTATTTCTCTCTCTCTCTCTCACTCACTCACAGTTTTTCTTTCACTCTCGCTCTCTCTCTCACTCACAGCTTTTCTTTCTCTATCTCTCTCTCTCACTCACAGCATCTCTTTCCCTCTCTCCCACTCACTCACAGCTTCTCTTTCTCTCTCTCTCTCTCACTCACACCTCTCTCACTCACTCTCTCACTCACAGCTACTCTTTCTTTCTTTCTCTCTCACAGCTTCTCTTTCTCTTTCTCTCTCTCTCTCACTCACAGTTTCTCTAGCTCTCTCTCACACTCACTCACAGCTTCTCTCTTTTTCTCCGTCTCTCTCACTCAGCTTCTCTTTCTCTCTCTCTCACTCACAGCTTCTCATTCTCTCTCTCACTCTCTTACTCACACCTTCTCTCTCTCTCACTCACATCTACTCTTTCTCTTTCTCTCTCACTCACAGCTTGTCTTTCTCTCTCACACACACACTGCTTCTCTCTCTCACACACACAGCTTCTCTTTCTCTCTCTCTCACTCACAGCTTCTCTTTCTCTCTCTCTCACATAGCTTCTCTTTCTCTCTCTCTCATTCACAGCTTCTATTTCTCTCTCTCACTCATAGCTTCTTTCTCTCTCTCGCTCTCACTCACATTTTCTCTCTCTCTCACTCACAGCTTTACTTTCTCTCTCGCTCTCACTCACTCACAGCTTCTCTTTCGCTCTCTCTCTCACTCACAGCTTCTCTCTCTCTTTCTCTCGCTCACAGCTTCTCTTTCCCTTCTCTCTCTTTCACTCACAGCTTCTCTCTCTCTCACACACACTCACTCACTCACTCACTCACAGCTTCTCACTCTCTCTCTCACACACTCACAGCTTCTCTTTCTCTCTCACTCTCTCACAGTTTCTCTTTCTCTCTCACAATCTCTCAGAGCTTCTCTCTCTCTCTCACTCACTCACAGCTTCTCTTTCTCTCTCACTCTCTCACAGCTTCTCTTTCTCTCTCAATCTCTGAGAGCTTCTCTCTCTCTCTCACTCACAGCTTCTCTTTCTCTCTCTCTCACTCACAGCTTCTTTCTCTCTCTCTCTCTCAATCACAGCTTTTCTTTCTCTCTCTCTCACTCACTCACAGCTTCTCTTTCACTCTCTCTCTCTCACTCACTCACAGCTTCTCTTTCTCTGTCTCTCACTCACAGCTTCTCTTTCTCTCTCTCTCACTCACTCACAACTTCTCTTTCTATCTCTCTCACACACAGCTTTCTTGCTCTCTCTCTCACTCACAGCTTCTCTTTCTCTCTCTCTCTCTCAGCTTCTCTTTCTCTCTCTCACTTACAGATTCTCTTTCTCTCACTCTCTCACTCACAGCTTCTCTTTCTCTTTCTCTCTCACTCACAGCTTTTCTTTCTCTCTCTCTCACTCACTCACCGCTTCTCTTTCTCTCTCTCTCTCACTCAAAGCTTTTCTTTCTCTCTCTCACTCACTCACAGCTTCTCTTTCGCTCTCTCTCACATAGCTTCTCTCTCTCTCTCTCTCATTCACAGCTTCTATTTCGCTCTCTCTCACTCACAGCTTCTCTTTCTGTCTCTCTCTCTCACTCACAGCTTCTCTTTCTCTCTCTCTCTCACTCACAGCTTCTTTCTCTCTCTCACACACACTCACAGCTTTTCTTTCTCTCTCTCTCTCACTCACGCACTGCTTCTCTTTTACTCTCTCTCTCACTCACAGCTTCTCTCTCTATCTCTCTCTCTCACACACACACAGCTTCTGTTTCTCTCTCACTCTCTCCCACACCTTCTCTTTCTCTCTCTCTCACTCACTCACAGCTTCTCTTTCTCTCTCTCTCACTCACAGCTTCTCTCTCACTCACTCTCTTACTCACAGCTTCTCTTTCTTACTCTCTCTCACAGCTTCTCTTTCTCTCTCTCTCTCACTCACAGCTTCTCTTTCTCTCTCTCACACTCACTCACAGCTTCTCTCTCTTTCTCTGACTCTCTCACTCACAGCTTCTCTTTCTCTCTCACACACACAGCTTCTCTCTATCTCTCACTCACTCACTGCTTCTCTCTCTCTCACTCACTCACTCACAGCTTCTATTTCTCTCTCTCTCACACACAGCTTCTCTTTCTCTCTATCTCTCACTCACAGCTTCTCTTTTCTCTCTCTCTCACTCACTCACAGCTTCTCTTTCCTTCTCTCTCTCACTCACATCTTCTCTTTCTCTCTCTCTCTCACTCAGTCACAGCTTCTCTCTCTCTCACTCACAGCTTTATTTCTCTCTCTCTGTCTCACTCACAGCTTCTCTTTCTCTCTCTCTCTCATTCAGCTTCTCTTTCTCTCTCTCACTCACAGCTTCTCTTTCTCTCTCTCTCTCTCACAGCTTCTCTTTCTCTCTCACTCACTCACAGCTTTCTTTCTCTCTGTCTCACTCACAGCTTCTCTTTCTCTCTCTCTCTCTCACTCAGCTTCTCTTTCTCTCTCTCTCACTCACAGCTTCTCATTCTCTCTCTCTCACTCTCTTACTCACAGCTTCTCTCTCTCTCTCTCTCTCACTCACATCTACTCTTTCTCTCTCTCACTCACTCACAGCTTGTCTTTCTCTCTCACACACACACTGCTTCTCTCTCTCTCTCACAGCTTCTCTTTCTCTCACTCTCTCACTCACAGCTTCTCTCTCTCACACACACACATAGCATCTCTTTCTCTCTCTCTCATTCACAGCTTCTATTTCTCTCTCTCACTCACAGCTTCTCTTTCTCTCTCTCTCACAGCTTCTTTCTCTCTCTCTCCCTCAATCACAGCTTTCCTTTCTCTCTCACTCACTCACTCACAGCTTCTCTTTCACTCTCTCTCTCTCACTCACTCACAGCTTCTCTTTCTGTGTCTCTCACTCACAGCTTCTCTTTCTCTCTCTCTCACTCACTCACAACTTCTCTTTCTATCTCTCTCACACACACAGCTTCTCTTTCTCTCTCTCTCAGTCACAGCTTATTTCTCTCTCTCAATCACAGCTTTTCTCTCTCTCACACACACACACTCAGAGCTTCACTTTCTCTCTCAATCTCACTCACAGCTTCTCTTTCTCCCTCTCTCACTCACACCTTCTCTCTCACTCACTCTCTCACTCACAGCTTCTCTTTCTCTCTCTCTCAGAGCTCTTTCTCTCTCTCTCTCTCTCACTCACTCACAGCTTCTCTTTCTCTCTCTCACTCACTCACGACTTCTATTTCTCTCTCTCACACACACAAAGCTTCTCTTTCTCTCTATCTCTCTCACTCACAGCTTCCCTTTTCTCTCTCTCTCACTCACTCACAGCTTCTCTTTCTTTCTCTCTCTCTCTCACTCACAGCTTCTCTTTCTCTCTCTCACTAATTCACAGCTTCTCTTTCTCTCTTTCTCTCTGTCTCACTCACTCACAGCTTCTCTTTCTCTCTCTCTCACTCACTCACAGCTTCTCCTTCTCTCTCACTCACAGCTTCTCTTTCTCTCTCTCTCTCACTCACAGCTTCTCTTTCTCTCTCTCACTCACAGCTTCTCTTTCTCTCTCTCTCACTCACAGCTTCTCTTTCTCTCTCTCTCACTCACAGCTTCTCTTTCTCTCTCTCTCACACTCACTCACAGCTTCTCTCTCTTTCGCTGACTCTCTCACTCACAGCTTCTCTTTCTCTCTCACACACACAGCTTCCTTCTATCTCTCACTCACTCAATGCTTCTCTCTCTCTCTCTCTCTCACTCACTCACAGCTTCTATTTCTCTCTCACACACACATTGCTTCTCTTTCTCTCTATTTCTCACTCACAGCTTCTCTTTTCTCTCTCTCACTCACTCACAGCTTCTCTTTCCTTCTCTCTCTCACTCACATCTTCTCTTTCTCTCTCTCTCTCACTCAGTCACAGCTTCTCTTTCTCTCTCACTCACAGCTTTCTTTCTCTCTCTCTGTCTCACTCACAGCTTCTCTTTCTCTCTCTCTCTCATTCAGCTTCTCTTTCTCTCTCTCACTCACAGCTTCTCTTTCTCTCTCTCTCTCACTCACAGCTTCTCTTTCTCTCTCACTCACAGCTTGTCTTTCTCTCTCACACACACACTGCTTCTCTCTCTCTCACAGCTTCTCTTTCTCTCTCACTCACTCACAGCTTTCTTTCTCTCTGTCTCACTCACAGCTTCTCTTTCTCTCTCTCTCTCTCACTCAGCTTCTCTTTCTCTCTCTCTCACTCACAGCTTCTCATTCTCTCTCTCTCACTCTCTTACTCACAGCTTCTCTCTCTCTCTCACTCACATCTACTCTTTCTCTCTCTCTCTCACTCACAGCTTGTCTTTCTCTCTCACACACACACTGCTTCTCTCTCTCTCACACAGCTTCTCTTTCTCTCACTCTCTCACTCACAGCTTCTCTCTCTCTCTCACACACATAGCGTCTCTTTCTCTCTCTCTCATTCACAGCTTCTATTTCTCTCTCTCACTCACAGCTTCTCTTTCTCTCTCTCTCACTCACAGCTTCTTTCTCTCTCTCTCCCTTAATCACAGCTTTCCTTTCTCTCTCACTCACTCACTCACAGCTTCTCTTTCACTCTCTCTCTCTCACTCACTCACAGCTTCTCTTTCTGTGTCTCTCACTCACAGCTTCTCTTTCTCTCTCTCTCACTCACAGCTTCTTTCTCTCTCTCTCCCTTAATCACAGCTTTCCTTTCTCTCTCACTCACTCACTCACAGCTTCTCTTTCACTCTCTCTCTCTCACTCACTCACAGCTTCTCTTTCTGTGTCTCTCACTCACAGCTTTTCTTTCTCTCTCTCTCTCTCTCGCTCACAGCATCTCTTTCCCTCTCTCCCACTCACTCACAGCTTCTCTTTCACTCTCTCTCACTCACACCTCTCTCACTCACTCTCTCACTCACAGCTACTCTTTCTTTCTTTCTCTCTCTCACAGCTTCTCTTTCTCTTTCTCTCTCTCTCTCTCACTCACAGCTTCTCTTTCTCTCTCTCACACTCACTCACAGCTTCTCTCTTTTTCTCCATCTCTCTCACTCAGCTTCTCTTTCTCTCTCTCTCACTCACAGCTTCTCATTCTCTCTCTCTCACTCTCTTACTCACAGCTTCTCTCTCTCTCTCTCACTCACATCTACTCTTTCTCTTTCTCTCTCACTCACAGCTTGTCTTTCTCTCTCACACACACACTGCTTCTCTCTCTCACACACACAGCTTCTCTTTCTCTCTCTCTCACATAGCTTCTCTTTCTCTCTCTCTCATTCACAGCTTCTATTTCTCTCTCTCACTCACAGCTTCTTTCTCTCTCTCGCTCTCACTCACATTTTTTCTCTCTCTCACTCACAGCTTTACTTTCTCTCTCGCTCTCACTCACTCACAGCTTCTCTTTTGCTCGCTCTCTCACTAACAGCTTCTCTCTCTCTTTCTCTCGCTCACAGCTTCTCTTTCCCTTCTCTCTCTTTCACTCACAGCTTCTCTCTCTCTCACTCACTCACTCACTCTCTCACAGCTTCTCACTCTCTCTCTCTCACTCACTCACAGCTTCTCTTTCTCTCTCACTCTCTCACAGTTTCTCTTTCTCTCTCACAATCTCTCAGAGCTTCTCTCTCTCTCACTCACTCACAGCTTCTCTTTCTCTCTCACTCTCTCACAGCTTCTCTTTCTCTCTCACATTCTTTCAGAGCTTCTCTCTCTCTCTCTCACTCACAGCTTCTCTTTCTCTCTCTCTCACTCACAGCTTCTTTCTCTCTCTCTCTCTCTCAATCACAGCTTTCCTTTCTCTCTCACTCACTCACTCACAGCTTCTCTTTCACTCTCTCTCTCTCACTCACTCACAGCTTCTCTTTCTCTGTCTCTCACTCACTCACAACTTCTCTTTCTATCTCTCTCACACACACAGCTTCTCTTTCTCTCTCTCACTCACAGCTTATTTCTCTCTCTCAATCACAGCTTTTCTCTCTCTCACACACACACACAGAGCTTCACCTTCTCTCTCAATCTCACTCACAGCTTCTCTTTCTCCCTCTCTCACTCACACCTTCTCTCTCACTGACTCTCTCACTCACAGCTTCTCTTTCTCTCTCTCTCACAGCTCTTTCTCTCTCTCTCTCACTCACTCACAGCTTCTCTTTCTCTCTCTCTCACTCACTCAAGACTTCTATTTCTCTCTCACACACACACACAAAGCTTCTCTTTCTCTCTATCTCTCTCACTTACAGCTTCCCTTTTCTCTCTCTCTCTCATTCACTCACAGCTTCTCTTTCTTTCTCTCTCTCTCTCTCACTCACAGCTTCTCTTACTCTCTCTCACTAATTCACAGCTTCTCTTTCTCTCTTTCTCTCTCTCTCACTCACTCACAGCTTCTCTTTCTCTCTCTCTCACTCACTCACAGCTTCTCCTTCTCTCTCACTCACAGCTTCTCTTTCTCTATCTCTCTCTCACTCACAGCTTCTCTTTCTCTCTCTCACTCACAGCTTGTCTTTCTCTCTCTCTCTCACTCACAGCTTCTCTTTCTCTCTCTCACTCACAGCTTCTCTCTCTCTCTCTCACTCACAGCTTCTCTTTCTCTCTCTCTCACATAGCTTCTGTTTCTCTCTCTATCACTCACAGCTTCTCTCTCACTCATTCTCTTACATCTTCTCTTTCTTTCTTTCTCTCTCTCACAGCTTCTCTTTCTCTCTCTCTCTCTATCACTCACAGTTTCTCTTTCTCTCTCTCACACTCACTCACAGCTTCTCTCTCTTTCTCTGTCTCTCTCACTCACAGCTTCTCTTTCTCTCTCTCACACAGCTTCTCTCTCTCTCACTCCCTCACTGCTTTTCTCTCTCTCACTCACTCACTCTCAGCTTCTATTTCTCTCTCACACACACACAGCTTCTCTTTCTCTGTCTCTCACTCACAGCTTCTCTTTCTCTCTCTCTCACTCACTCACAACTTCTCTTTCTATCTCTGTCACTCACAGCTTCTCTTTTCTCTCTCTCTCATTCACTCCCAGCTTCTCTTTCCCTCTCTCCCACTCACTCACAGCTTCTCTTTCTCTCTCTCACTAAGTCACAGCTTCTCTTTCTCTCTCTCTCACTCATTCACAGCTTCTCTTTCTCTCTCTCTCACTCACTCACAGCTTCCCTTTCTCTCTCTCTTTCACTCACAGCTTTTCTTTCTCTCTCTCTCACACTTACTCACAGCTTCTCTTTTGCTCTCTCTCTCACTCACAGCATTTCTCTCTCTCTCTTTCTCTCACTCACAGCTTCTCTTTCCCTTCTCTCTCTCTCACTCACAGCTTCTCCTTCTCTCTCTCTCACTCACAGCTTCTCTTTCTCTCTCTCTCTCACTCACAGCTTCTCTTTCTCTCTCACTCACAGCTTCTCTTTCTCTCTCTCTCTCACTCACAGCTTTTATTTCTCTCTCTCTCTCTCACTCACTCACAGTTTTTCTTTCACTCTCGCTCTCTCTCTCACTCACAGCTTTTCTTTCTCTATCTCTCTCTCTCACTCACAGCATCTCTTTCCCTCTCTCCCACTCACTCACAGCTTCTCTTTCTCTCTCTCTCACTCACACCTCTCTCACTCACTCTCTCACTCACAGCTACTCTTTCTTTCTTTCTCTCTCACAGCTTCTCTTTCTCTTTCTCTCTCTCTCTCACTCACAGTTTCTCTATCTCTCTCTCACACTCACTCACAGCTTCTCTCTTTTTCTCCGTCTCTCTCACTCAGCTTCTCTTTCTCTCTCTCTCACTCACAGCTTCTCATTCTCTCTCTCACTCTCTTACTCACACCTTCTCTCTCTCTCACTCACATCTACTCTTTCTCTTTCTCTCTCACTCACAGCTTGTCTTTCTCTCTCACACACACACTGCTTCTCTCTCTCACACACACAGCTTCTCTTTCTCTCTCTCTCACTCACAGCTTCTCTTTCTCTCTCTCTCACATAGCTTCTCTTTCTCTCTCTCTCATTCACAGCTTCTATTTCTCTCTCTCACTCATAGCTTCTTTCTCTCTCTCGCTCTCACTCACATTTTCTCTCTCTCTCACTCACAGCTTTACTTTCTCTCTCGCTCTCACTCACTCACAGCTTCTCTTTCGCTCTCTCTCTCACTCACAGCTTCTCTCTCTCTTTCTCTCGCTCACAGCTTCTCTTTCCCTTCTCTCTCTTTCACTCACAGCTTCTCTCTCTCTCACACACACTCACTCACTCACTCACTCACAGCTTCTCACTCTCTCTCTCACACACTCACAGCTTCTCTTTCTCTCTCACTCTCTCACAGTTTCTCTTTCTCTCTCACAATCTCTCAGAGCTTCTCTCTCTCTCTCACTCACTCACAGCTTCTCTTTCTCTCTCACTCTCTCACAGCTTCTCTTTCTCTCTCAATCTCTGAGAGCTTCTCTCTCTCTCTCACTCACAGCTTCTCTTTCTCTCTCTCTCACTCACAGCTTCTTTCTCTCTCTCTCTCTCAATCACAGCTTTTCTTTCTCTCTCTCTCACTCACTCACAGCTTCTCTTTCACTCTCTCTCTCTCACTCACTCACAGCTTCTCTTTCTCTGTCTCTCACTCACAGCTTCTCTTTCTCTCTCTCTCACTCACTCACAACTTCTCTTTCTATCTCTCTCACACACAGCTTTCTTTCTCTCTCTCTCACTCACAGCTTCTCTTTCTCTCTCTCTCTCTCAGCTTCTCTTTCTCTCTCTCACTTACAGATTCTCTTTCTCTCACTCTCTCACTCACAGCTTCTCTTTCTCTTTCTCTCTCACTCACAGCTTTTCTTTCTCTCTCTCTCACTCACTCACCGCTTCTCTTTCTCTCTCTCTCTCACTCAAAGCTTTTCTTTCTCTCTCTCACTCACTCACAGCTTCTCTTTCGCTCTCTCTCACATAGCTTCTCTCTCTCTCTCTCTCATTCACAGCTTCTATTTCGCTCTCTCTCACTCACAGCTTCTCTTTCTGTCTCTCTCTCTCACTCACAGCTTCTCTTTCTCTCTCTCTCTCACTCACAGCTTCTTTCTCTCTCTCACACACACTCACAGCTTTTCTTTCTCTCTCTCTCTCACTCACGCACTGCTTCTCTTTTACTCTCTCTCTCACTCACAGCTTCTCTCTCTATCTCTCTCTCTCACACACACACAGCTTCTGTTTCTCTCTCACTCTCTCCCACACCTTCTCTTTCTCTCTCTCTCACTCACTCACAGCTTCTCTTTCTCTCTCTCTCACTCACAGCTTCTCTCTCACTCACTCTCTTACTCACAGCTTCTCTTTCTTACTCTCTCTCACAGCTTCTCTTTCTCTCTCTCTCTCACTCACAGCTTCTCTTTCTCTCTCTCACACTCACTCACAGCTTCTCTCTCTTTCTCTGACTCTCTCACTCACAGCTTCTCTTTCTCTCACACACACACAGCTTCTCTCTATCTCTCACTCACTCACTGCTTCTCTCTCTCTCACTCACTCACTCACAGCTTCTATTTCTCTCTCTCTCACACACAGCTTCTCTTTCTCTCTATCTCTCACTCACAGCTTCTCTTTTCTCTCTCTCTCACTCACTCACAGCTTCTCTTTCCTTCTCTCTCTCACTCACATCTTCTCTTTCTCTCTCTCTCTCACTCAGTCACAGCTTCTCTCTCTCTCACTCACAGCTTTATTTCTCTCTCTCTGTCTCACTCACAGCTTCTCTTTCTCTCTCTCTCTCATTCAGCTTCTCTTTCTCTCTCTCACTCACAGCTTCTCTTTCTCTCTCTCTCACAGCTTCTCTTTCTCTCTCACTCACTCACAGCTTTCTTTCTCTCTGTCTCACTCACAGCTTCTCTTTCTCTCTCTCTCTCTCACTCAGCTTCTCTTTCTCTCTCTCTCACTCACAGCTTCTCATTCTCTCTCTCTCACTCTCTTACTCACAGCTTCTCTCTCTCTCTCTCTCTCACTCACATCTACTCTTTCTCTCTCTCACTCACTCACAGCTTGTCTTTCTCTCTCACACACACACTGCTTCTCTCTCTCTCTCACAGCTTCTCTTTCTCTCACTCTCTCACTCACAGCTTCTCTCTCTCACACACACACATAGCATCTCTTTCTCTCTCTCTCATTCACAGCTTCTATTTCTCTCTCTCACTCACAGCTTCTCTTTCTCTCTCTCTCACTCACAGCTTCTTTCTCTCTCTCTCCCTCAATCACAGCTTTCCTTTCTCTCTCACTCACTCACTCACAGCTTCTCTTTCACTCTCTCTCTCTCACTCACTCACAGCTTCTCTTTCTGTGTCTCTCACTCACAGCTTCTCTTTCTCTCTCTCTCACTCACTCACAACTTCTCTTTCTATCTCTCTCACACACACAGCTTCTCTTTCTCTCTCTCTCAGTCACAGCTTATTTCTCTCTCTCAATCACAGCTTTTCTCTCTCTCACACACACACACTCAGAGCTTCACTTTCTCTCTCAATCTCACTCACAGCTTCTCTTTCTCCCTCTCTCACTCACACCTTCTCTCTCACTCACTCTCTCACTCACAGCTTCTCTTTCTCTCTCTCTCAGAGCTCTTTCTCTCTCTCTCTCACTCACTCACAGCTTCTCTTTCTCTCTCTCACTCACTCACGACTTCTATTTCTCTCTCTCACACACACAAAGCTTCTCTTTCTCTCTATCTCTCTCACTCACAGCTTCCCTTTTCTCTCTCTCTCACTCACTCACAGCTTCTCTTTCTTTCTCTCTCTCTCTCTCACTCACAGCTTCTCTTTCTCTCTCTCACTAATTCACAGCTTCTCTTTCTCTCTTTCTCTCTGTCTCACTCACTCACAGCTTCTCTTTCTCTCTCTCTCACTCACTCACAGCTTCTCCTTCTCTCTCACTCACAGCTTCTCTTTCTCTCTCTCTCTCACTCACAGCTTCTCTTTCTCTCTCTCACTCACAGCTTCTCTTTCTCTCTCTCTCACTCACAGCTTCTCTTTCTCTCTCTCTCACTCACAGCTTCTCTTTCTCTCTCTCTCACACTCACTCACAGCTTCTCTCTCTTTCTCTGACTCTCTCACTCACAGCTTCTCTTTCTCTCTCACACACACAGCTTCCTTCTATCTCTCACTCACTCACTGCTTCTCTCTCTCTCTCTCTCTCACTCACTCACAGCTTCTATTTCTCTCTCACACACACATTGCTTCTCTTTCTCTCTATTTCTCACTCACAGCTTCTCTTTTCTCTCTCTCACTCACTCACAGCTTCTCTTTCCTTCTCTCTCTCACTCACATCTTCTCTTTCTCTCTCTCTCTCACTCAGTCACAGCTTCTCTTTCTCTCTCACTCACAGCTTTCTTTCTCTCTCTCTGTCTCACTCACAGCTTCTCTTTCTCTCTCTCTCTCATTCAGCTTCTCTTTCTCTCTCTCACTCACAGCTTCTCTTTCTCTCTCTCTCTCACTCACAGCTTCTCTTTCTCTCTCACTCACAGCTTGTCTTTCTCTCTCACACACACACTGCTTCTCTCTCTCTCACAGCTTCTCTTTCTCTCTCACTCACTCACAGCTTTCTTTCTCTCTGTCTCTCTCACAGCTTCTCTTTCTCTCTCTCTCTCTCACTCAGCTTCTCTTTCTCTCTCTCTCACTCACAGCTTCTCATTCTCTCTCTCTCACTCTCTTACTCACAGCTTCTCTCTCTCTCTCACTCACATCTACTCTTTCTCTCTCTCACTCACTCACAGCTTGTCTTTCTCTCTCACACACACACTGCTTCTCTCTCTCTCACACAGCTTCTCTTTCTCTCACTCTCTCACTCACAGCTTCTCTCTCTCTCACACACACATAGCGTCTCTTTCTCTCTCTCTCATTCACAGCTTCTATTTCTCTCTCTCACTCACAGCTTCTCTTTCTCTCTCTCTCACTCACAGCTTCTTTCTCTCTCTCTCCCTTAATCACAGCTTTCCTTTCTCTCTCACTCACTCACTCACAGCTTCTCTTTCACTCTCTCTCTCTCACTCACTCACAGCTTCTCTTTCTGTGTCTCTCACTCACAGCTTCTCTTTCTCTCTCTCTCACTCACTCACAACTTCTCTTTCTATCTCTCTCACACACACAGCTTCTCTTTCTCTCTCTCTCACTCACAGCTTATTTCTCTCTCTCAATCACAGCTTTTCTCTCTCTCACACACACACACTCATAGCTTCACTTTCTCTCTCAATCTCACTCACAGCTTCTCTTTCTCCCTCTCTCACTCATACCTTCTCTCTCACTCACTCTCTCACTCACAGCTTCTCTTTCTCTCTCTCTCAGAGCTCTTTCTCTCTCTCTCTCACTCACTCACAGCTTCTCTTTCTCTCTCTCTCACTCACTCACGACTTCTATTTCTCTCTCTCACACACACAAAGCTTCTCTTTCTCTCTATCTCTCTCACTCACAGCTTCCCTTTTCTCTCTCTCTCACTCACTCACAGCTTCTCTTTCTTTCTCTCTCTCTCTCTCACTCACAGCTTTTCTTTCTCTCTCTCACTAATTCACAGCTTCTCTTTCTCTCTTTCTCTCTCTCTCACTCATTCACAGCTTCTCCTTCTCTCTCACTCACAGCTTCTCTTTCTCTCTCTCTCTCACTCACAGCTTCTCTTTCTCTCTCTCACTCACAGCTTCTCTTTCTCTCTCTCTCACTCACAGCTTCTCTTTCTCTCTCTCTCACTCACAGCTTCTCTTTCTCTCTCTCTCTCACTCACAGCTTCTCTTTCTCTCTCTCTCTCACATAGCTTCTCTTTCTCTCTCTCTCACTCACAGCTTCTCTCTCACTCATTCTCTTACTCACATCTTCTCTTTCTTTCTTTCTCTCTCTCACAGCTTCTCTTTCTCTCTCTCACTCTCTCACTCACAGCTTCTCTTTCTCTCTCACACACTCACTCACAGCTTCTCTCCCTTTCTCTGTCTCTCTCACTCACAGCTTCTCTTTCTCTCTCTCTCACAGCTTCTCTCTCTCTCACTCCCTCACTGCTTTTCTCTCTCTCTCTCACTCACTCACAGCTTCTATTTCTCTCTCACACACACACAGCTTCTCTTTCTCTCTATCTCTCTCACTCACAGCTTCTCTCTCTCTTTCTCTCGCTCACAGCTTCTCTTTCCCTTCTCTCTCTTTCACTCACAGCTTCTCTCTCTCACACACACACTCACTCACTCACTCACAGCTTCTCACTCTCTCTCACACACACTCACAGCTTCTCTTTCTCTCTCACTCTCTCACAGTTTCTCTTTCTCTCTCACAATCTCTCAGAGCTTCTCTCTCTCTCTCACTCACTCACAGCTTCTCTTTCTCTCTCACTCTCTCACAGCTTCTCTTTCTCTCTCAATCTCTGAGAGCTTCTCTCTCTCTCTCACTCACAGCTTCTCTTTCTCTCTCTCTCACTCACAGCTTCTTTCTCTCTCTCTCTCAATCACAGCTTTTCTTTCTTTCTCTCTCACTCACTCACAGCTTCTCTTTCACTCTCTCTCTCTCACTCACTCACAGCTTCTCTTTCTCTGTCTCTCACTCACAGCTTCTCTTTCTCTCTCTCTCACTCACTCACAACTTCTCTTTCTATCTCTCTCACACACAGCTTTCTTTCTCTCTCTCTCACTCACAGCTTCTCTTTCTCTCTCTCTCTCTCTCAGCTTCTCTTTCTCTCTCTCTCACTTACAGATTCTCTTTCTCTCACTCTCTCACTCACAGCTTCTCTTTCTCTTTCTCTCTCACTCACAGCTTTTCTTTCTCTCTCTCTCACTCACTCACCGCTTCTCTTTCTCTCTCTCTCTCACTCACAGCTTTTCTTTCTCTCTCTCTCTCACTCACTCACAGCTTCTCTTTCGCTCTCTCTCACATAGCTTCTCTCTCTCTCTCATTCACAGCTTCTATTTCGCTCTCTCTCACTCACAGCTTCTCTTTCTGTCTCTCTCTCTCACTCACAGCTTCTCTTTCTCTCTCTCTCTCACTCACAGCTTCTTTCTCTCTCTCACACACACTCACAGCTTTTCTTTCTCTCTCTCTCTCACTCACGCACTGCTTCTCTTTTACTCTCTCTCTCACTCACAGCTTCTCTCTCTATCTCTCTCTCTCACACACACACAGCTTCTGTTTCTCTCTCACTCTCTCCCACACCTTCTCTTTCTCTCTCTCTCACTCACTCACAGCTTCTCTTTCTCTCTCTCTCACTCACAGCTTCTCTCTCACTCACTCTCTTACTCACAGCTTCTCTTTCTTTCTCTCTCTCACAGCTTCTCTTTCTCTCTCTCTCTCACTCACAGCTTCTCTTTCTCTCTCTCACACTCACTCACAGCTTCTCTCTCTTTCTCTGACTCTCTCACTCACAGCTTCTCTTTCTCTCTCTCACACACAGCTTCTCTCTATCTCTCACTCACTCACTGCTTCTCTCTCTCTCACTCACTCACTCACAGCTTCTATTTCTCTCTCTCTCACACACAGCTTCTCTTTCTCTCTATCTCTCACTCACAGCTTCTCTTTTCTCTCTCTCTCACTCACTCACAGCTTCTCTTTCCTTCTCTCTCTCACTCACATCTTCTCTTTCTCTCTCTCTCTCACTCAGTCACAGCTTCTCTTTCTCTCTCACTCACAGCTTTCTTTCTCTCTCTCTGTCTCACTCACAGCTTCTCTTTCTCTCTCTCTCTCATTCAGCTTCTCTTTCTCTCTCTCACTCACAGCTTCTCTTTCTCTCTCTCTCTCACTCACAGCTTCTCTTTCTCTCTCACTCACAGCTTGTCTTTCTCTCTCACACACACACTGCTTCTCTCTCTCTCACAGCTTCTCTTTCTCTCTCACTCACTCACAGCTTTCTTTCTCTCTGTCTCACTCACAGCTTCTCTTTCTCTCTCTCTCTCTCACTCAGCTTCTCTTTCTCTCTCTCTCACTCACAGCTTCTCATTCTCTCTCTCTCACTCTCTTACTCACAGCTTCTCTCTCTCTCTCTCTCTCACTCACATCTACTCTTTCTCTCTCTCACTCACTCACAGCTTGTCTTTCTCTCTCACACACACACTGCTTCTCTCTCTCTCTCACAGCTTCTCTTTCTCTCACTCTCTCACTCACAGCTTCTCTCTCTCACACACACACATAGCATCTCTTTCTCTCTCTCTCATTCACAGCTTCTATTTCTCTCTCTCACTCACAGCTTCTCTTTCTCTCTCTCTCACTCACAGCTTCTTTCTCTCTCTCTCCCTCAATCACAGCTTTCCTTTCTCTCTCACTCACTCACTCACAGCTTCTCTTTCACTCTCTCTCTCTCACTCACTCACAGCTTCTCTTTCTGTGTCTCTCACTCACAGCTTCTCTTTCTCTCTCTCTCACTCACTCACAACTTCTCTTTCTATCTCTCTCACACACACAGCTTCTCTTTCTCTCTCTCTCAGTCACAGCTTATTTCTCTCTCTCAATCACAGCTTTTCTCTCTCTCACACACACACACTCAGAGCTTCACTTTCTCTCTCAATCTCACTCACAGCTTCTCTTTCTCCCTCTCTCACTCACACCTTCTCTCTCACTCACTCTCTCACTCACAGCTTCTCTTTCTCTCTCTCTCAGAGCTCTTTCTCTCTCTCTCTCACTCACTCACAGCTTCTCTTTCTCTCTCTCACTCACTCACGACTTCTATTTCTCTCTCTCACACACACAAAGCTTCTCTTTCTCTCTATCTCTCTCACTCACAGCTTCCCTTTTCTCTCTCTCTCACTCACTCACAGCTTCTCTTTCTTTCTCTCTCTCTCTCTCACTCACAGCTTCTCTTTCTCTCTCTCACTAATTCACAGCTTCTCTTTCTCTCTTTCTCTCTGTCTCACTCACTCACAGCTTCTCTTTCTCTCTCTCTCACTCACTCACAGCTTCTCCTTCTCTCTCACTCACAGCTTCTCTTTCTCTCTCTCTCTCACTCACAGCTTCTCTTTCTCTCTCTCACTCACAGCTTCTCTTTCTCTCTCTCTCACTCACAGCTTCTCTTTCTCTCTCTCTCACTCACAGCTTCTCTTTCTCTCTCTCTCACACTCACTCACAGCTTCTCTCTCTTTCTCTGACTCTCTCACTCACAGCTTCTCTTTCTCTCTCACACACACAGCTTCCTTCTATCTCTCACTCACTCACTGCTTCTCTCTCTCTCTCTCTCTCACTCACTCACAGCTTCTATTTCTCTCTCACACACACATTGCTTCTCTTTCTCTCTATTTCTCACTCACAGCTTCTCTTTTCTCTCTCTCACTCACTCACAGCTTCTCTTTCCTTCTCTCTTTCACTCACATCTTCTCTTTCTCTCTCTCTCTCACTCAGTCACAGCTTCTCTTTCTCTCTCACTCACAGCTTTCTTTCTCTCTCTCTGTCTCACTCACAGCTTCTCTTTCTCTCTCTCTCTCATTCAGCTTCTCTTTCTCTCTCTCACTCACAGCTTCTCTTTCTCTCTCTCTCTCACTCACAGCTTCTCTTTCTCTCTCACTCACAGCTTGTCTTTCTCTCTCACACACACACTGCTTCTCTCTCTCTCACAGCTTCTCTTTCTCTCTCACTCACTCACAGCTTTCTTTCTCTCTGTCTCACTCACAGCTTCTCTTTCTCTCTCTCTCTCTCACTCAGCTTCTCTTTCTCTCTCTCTCACTCACAGCTTCTCATTCTCTCTCTCTCACTCTCTTACTCACAGCTTCTCTCTCTCTCTCACTCACATCTACTCTTTCTCTCTCTCACTCACTCACAGCTTGTCTTTCTCTCTCACACACACACTGCTTCTCTCTCTCTCACACAGCTTCTCTTTCTCTCACTCTCTCACTCACAGCTTCTCTCTCTCTCACACACACATAGCGTCTCTTTCTCTCTCTCTCATTCACAGCTTCTATTTCTCTCTCTCACTCACAGCTTCTCTTTCTCTCTCTCTCACTCACAGCTTCTTTCTCTCTCTCTCCCTTAATCACAGCTTTCCTTTCTCTCTCACTCACTCACTCACAGCTTCTCTTTCACTCTCTCTCTCTCACTCACTCACAGCTTCTCTTTCTGTGTCTCTCACTCACAGCTTCTCTTTCTCTCTCTCTCACTCACTCACAACTTCTCTTTCTATCTCTCTCACACACACAGCTTCTCTTTCTCTCTCTCTCACTCACAGCTTATTTCTCTCTCTCAATCACAGCTTTTCTCTCTCTCACACACACACACTCATAGCTTCACTTTCTCTCTCAATCTCACTCACAGCTTCTCTTTCTCCCTCTCTCACTCACACCTTCTCTCTCACTCACTCTCTCACTCACAGCTTCTCTTTCTCTCTCTCTCAGAGCTCTTTCTCTCTCTCTCTCACTCACTCACAGCTTCTCTTTCTCTCTCTCTCACTCACTCACGACTTCTATTTCTCTCTCTCACACACACAAAGCTTCTCTTTCTCTCTATCTCTCTCACTCACAGCTTCCCTTTTCTCTCTCTCTCACTCACTCACAGCTTCTCTTTCTTTCTCTCTCTCTCTCTCACTCACAGCTTTTCTTTCTCTCTCTCACTAATTCACAGCTTCTCTTTCTCTCTTTCTCTCTCTCTCACTCATTCACAGCTTCTCCTTCTCTCTCACTCACAGCTTCTCTTTCTCTCTCTCTCTCACTCACAGCTTCTCTTTCTCTCTCTCACTCACAGCTTCTCTTTCTCTCTCTCTCACTCACAGCTTCTCTTTCTCTCTCTCTCACTCACAGCTTCTCTTTCTCTCTCTCTCTCACTCACAGCTTCTCTTTCTCTCTCTCTCTCACATAGCTTCTCTTTCTCTCTCTCTCACTCACAGCTTCTCTCTCACTCATTCTCTTACTCACATCTTCTCTTTCTTTCTTTCTCTCTCTCACAGCTTCTCTTTCTCTCTCTCACTCTCTCACTCACAGCTTCTCTTTCTCTCTCACACACTCACTCACAGCTTCTCTCCCTTTCTCTGTCTCTCTCACTCACAGCTTCTCTTTCTCTCTCTCTCACAGCTTCTCTCTCTCTCACTCCCTCACTGCTTTTCTCTCTCTCTCTCACTCACTCACAGCTTCTATTTCTCTCTCACACACACACAGCTTCTCTTTCTCTCTATCTCTCTCACTCACAGCTTCTCTCTCTCTTTCTCTCGCTCACAGCTTCTCTTTCCCTTCTCTCTCTTTCACTCACAGCTTCTCTCTCTCACACACACACTCACTCACTCACTCACAGCTTCTCACTCTCTCTCACACACACTCACAGCTTCTCTTTCTCTCTCACTCTCTCACAGTTTCTCTTTCTCTCTCACAATCTCTCAGAGCTTCTCTCTCTCTCTCACTCACTCACAGCTTCTCTTTCTCTCTCACTCTCTCACAGCTTCTCTTTCTCTCTCAATCTCTGAGAGCTTCTCTCTCTCTCTCACTCACAGCTTCTCTTTCTCTCTCTCTCACTCACAGCTTCTTTCTCTCTCTCTCTCAATCACAGCTTTTCTTTCTTTCTCTCTCACTCACTCACAGCTTCTCTTTCACTCTCTCTCTCTCACTCACTCACAGCTTCTCTTTCTCTGTCTCTCACTCACAGCTTCTCTTTCTCTCTCTCTCACTCACTCACAACTTCTCTTTCTATCTCTCTCACACACAGCTTTCTTTCTCTCTCTCTCACTCACAGCTTCTCTTTCTCTCTCTCTCTCTCTCAGCTTCTCTTTCTCTCTCTCTCACTTACAGATTCTCTTTCTCTCACTCTCTCACTCACAGCTTCTCTTTCTCTTTCTCTCTCACTCACAGCTTTTCTTTCTCTCTCTCTCACTCACTCACCGCTTCTCTTTCTCTCTCTCTCTCACTCACAGCTTTTCTTTCTCTCTCTCTCTCACTCACTCACAGCTTCTCTTTCGCTCTCTCTCACATAGCTTCTCTCTCTCTCTCATTCACAGCTTCTATTTCGCTCTCTCTCACTCACAGCTTCTCTTTCTGTCTCTCTCTCTCACTCACAGCTTCTCTTTCTCTCTCTCTCTCACTCACAGCTTCTTTCTCTCTCTCACACACACTCACAGCTTTTCTTTCTCTCTCTCTCTCACTCACGCACTGCTTCTCTTTTACTCTCTCTCTCACTCACAGCTTCTCTCTCTATCTCTCTCTCTCACACACACACAGCTTCTGTTTCTCTCTCACTCTCTCCCACACCTTCTCTTTCTCTCTCTCTCACTCACTCACAGCTTCTCTTTCTCTCTCTCTCACTCACAGCTTCTCTCTCACTCACTCTCTTACTCACAGCTTCTCTTTCTTTCTCTCTCTCACAGCTTCTCTTTCTCTCTCTCTCTCACTC
Organism: Bradypodion ventrale; assembly: GCA_035047345.1. Classification (NCBI taxonomy): domain Eukaryota; kingdom Metazoa; phylum Chordata; class Lepidosauria; order Squamata; family Chamaeleonidae; genus Bradypodion; species Bradypodion ventrale. The sequence continues at coordinate 208,992,272 of JAWDJE010000002.1, forward strand.
ACAGCTTCTCTTTCTCTCTCTCACACTCACTCACAGCTTCTCTCTCTTTCTCTGACTCTCTCACTCACAGCTTCTCTTTCTCTCTCTCACACACAGCTTCTCTCTATCTCTCACTCACTCACTGCTTCTCTCTCTCTCACTCACTCACTCACAGCTTCTATTTCTCTCTCTCTCACACACAGCTTCTCTTTCTCTCTATCTCTCACTCACAGCTTCTCTTTTCTCTCTCTCTCACTCACTCACAGCTTCTCTTTCCTTCTCTCTCTCACTCACATCTTCTCTTTCTCTCTCTCTCTCACTCAGTCACAGCTTCTCTTTCTCTCTCACTCACAGCTTTCTTTCTCTCTCTCTGTCTCACTCACAGCTTCTCTTTCTCTCTCTCTCTCATTCAGCTTCTCTTTCTCTCTCTCACTCACAGCTTCTCTTTCTCTCTCTCTCTCACTCACAGCTTCTCTTTCTCTCTCACTCACAGCTTGTCTTTCTCTCTCACACACACACTGCTTCTCTCTCTCTCACAGCTTCTCTTTCTCTCT